>OZ025297.1:135042275-136321617 GCA_964019185.1 Maratus speculifer | reverse complement strand
CATTTATAAAAGTTAAGGGGAGGGGCATTAGAACCCCCGTTCCCCCTGTTTATACTTATTCAATGAACACCTAATAACAGCCATCACGGACTCGCCTCATCAGAATGATCTTATATCTAAATTTTGAACGAAAACTGTTAATTCTGCATGAAAATCCTGTTTATTTCAATTAAGGGGAGGGGCATGAGCTCCCCCCGTTCCCCCTGATGATACTTATTCAATGAACACCTAATAACAGTCACGGAATCGGCTCATCAGAATGATCCTATATCTAAATTTTGAACGAAAACTGTTAATTCTGCATGAAAATCCCGTTTATATCAATTAAGGGGAGGGGCATGAGCCCCCGTTCCCCCTCTTATACATATCGAATGAACTCCAAAAACTAATCAGGGAAGCGCCTTATCAGGATATACCTATATACAAAATTTCAAGTGGATCCGATATTTTTATCATGAGTTATCGCGTTACGTACGAACATACATACAGAACGGACGGGCACATAAGCTCTCAGGCTATGATAGCCTGTGAGCTAAAAACCGGAATAATTATTTATCTTCTGTAATTAATTTTCAACTGAAAGATTTTCACGTGATAAAACAAAATGAATTAAATAAATGGACCCTATTCTGTTTTTCGGTTCGAGGTTAAAAACCGCAATTTAACCAATTGTGACGTCAGAGGAATACTGTTTTTCTTTTTATATCAGGCAGACGATTATGTAAAATTTCTTTTACACTTAGAAGACTTCACAAGAATATAACTTCACACTTTAGAAGAAAATAAATATTTTAGTAGTTTTTCCAGATATTAATCCGTAATCAAAATGAACCTTTTTCTTTATTTCGGTTCGAGGCAATAAAATTCAATTTTTTACCAATTGTGACGTCACAGGACTACTTTCCATTAAGAATTTTAAACTTATCAATGTAACGTCATATCTGAAACAAAGTATAAGTTTTCAAGTTTTCATTTTAATAACACAATGTAATTTAGAGTAAGTGCTAAAAAGAGACGACTGTGATGTCACATATTAAAAATAAAATAAATATGCTCTGATGTTGTAATGAAATGAGATTGAATTATGATATCAAAAGTTATTATTTAAAGAAAATTAAGTTTAAGGTTAAGTCTGAACGTGGTTAGTATAAATATTTAATTTTAAAATGAAATAAGTTTTTTAAAGATTAAGTATTAAATGATTAGAAAATGTTAATAATTTATACATATCGTAAATAACGTAATGATCAATGAAAAATACTTTTTACCATTCTTAGAAAGTAAGAAAAACTCAACTAATAATTAAAAAAATATATTTTTGTATGTTAATTCTTAAAATTGTTCAATTCTTCAAATATAAATAAAAATCACTTTAAAAATGTACTATCGGGCTTAAAATCTAAAGATTTAACCCTTTCGTGGTTATAAGCGCGTATACGCGCCCAGAATAACACGTAATTTGAATTGCGAAATGCCATACTGACACCGGAATTTTTAAATGAAAATTTTAATTTTACAAAGAACGTAAAAAAAACATTTATATATTATGAAATAAATTTGTTTTTAAATTCCGGTGTCATTCAATCATTTTAGTATTTTATGAATAGAAGTGCTTTAACCGTCAAAGGGTTAATGTAATTGTGAGAAAATACATTCCCTCAGTCAATATCTCAATTTCGCATAATGCACTCGAAGTGTGCTGGAAACAGGTTTGTAAATGGATATTAATTCCACTTTTTTTTAGCTCTTAAAAAGTAAAAATATGTTGTCACTTTTAAGAATATTTTTTTACAATAAATTTGTATAAATTTTTATGGTATGCAAAACATATATGTACAAATTATACAAAAATGCCACCTAAAACACAGTTTTGAAGTAGATTTTTCCTAACACTTTTTTTTTTTCTTTTTTTTGTTCGTTTTACGAACTACCTCCATTTTGACACTTTCTAACATGGTCTAAAAGTGTTTACGACTTCAGCCTGTCTGTATACCGGATGCCGAGTGCCTGGAGTCTGCCGTCTGTTTGTCCGTGTTTCAACTTGAGTAAATATAGTAGGATTCATACGAAAATAACTTACGTTATTGAGTTTTGCCATAGCATGTGCGGCATTGAAAATGCGCCAGGTAGCAATTATAGCTGAATCACAGGAGCACTCATAAGGAGACTTTACATTATGGTTTAAGGAGGAAAAATCATTTCTGGTGTATTTTGATAATGTTACATAATTTTAAGTGTAATGAAATTCACATGCATTTTTAAGGTTCACAAGAACATGATTACCATTGAATATGTTAAGTGTAGTACTTTATAGTGTGCGTACAGGGAGCTCAAAAGTATTTCAATATATAATGGTCTGTGAAGAAAAACCATTTGCAGCGCATTTTAATAATGTTATTTTATTAAGGTTATTTTAATAATATTGAAATTGATATCAGTTTCTGAAATGCACTAAAACAGGCCCGATAGTACATTTATTTCTATAGAAAATGGGGTGAAAAGATTTAACATTCATTTACAAGATCACAGAAAAATGTTCGGTAATATAATAGTCCACGGGGAAAAATATTCTCAGCGTATTTTAATTGCGTTGCACTATTTCAAATATGATGAAATTATATACTGAGATTAATCAATACAATGATAAATACCGAAATTTACTACAATAATGCTTGCAGTTAAGTATGATTTGCATCACATTTGTTGTTCATTTACACAGACGCATAAAAGATTTTGGACCTGTATCCAGATCTCAGATATTGTATCCACCAAAGTATGGTCTATTAGAAAAGAATGCTGAAGAGCTTTTACAATTATCGTATGTATTTTAAGGAAAACTAATGCATCCTGAAGTTCAGCTACATTTAGTATAATAAGAGATGTTTGTAGAATTTGAATAAATCATGTATCGGACTATACAATAAACTGGATATATGGTCACCTGTGCAATAGCGATTCCCGGAAATATGAATTCAATAATTTTAATCGGGTTTTTTTGCTTGAATAATTTAAGCTAAATATGCGGTCGTATAAATATTTGCACGGCGTAGTATACAGGACTGTAAAAAAGAATCCAAGAAAGTTTCTGTCTATTATTAGAAATTGCTAAAGGTGAATTTTAATCTTCGTTACACTTTTTCTAACTAAGCAAAATTTTAACATTGTATTTAGAATATTTACAAACACATGGATCATATACACAGCTGCAGAAAAGAATGGGCCGGCGAAGTTATGTATTATGGAAATGTTGGATTTTTTTTTATTACCTAGGTTTAACATATGATTTTTCTTTCTTTGATATGGAATTTTGAAATACACTACAACATGATTTGTGTACAATTGGGGTGCGTTACAGTTGTTCTACAGTATAAGTGGTTGCAATTTCATTTTCGCGATTGCTCATATTATCTAACACATTTCCATTTTATTTGACCGAGTTTTTTAAGTCCCCTATAAAAAAAACTACTGCATAGCCTCCTATAAGATATGTGTTATATATATTTTAAATTATTATTAATGAAACGTTTTGTTTAACTAAAGCGTTTATCTTTTTTTTAATGCTACGTGAACGACGTCACGGGTAACAGCTAGTTTATTTATAAATTCCTTTTTGCTCTCAAACGCATCAAATTGTCAAATTCTTTTACTTAGAAACTGCATAATGTGTCGTGTTTGTTATTTTTTAAAAATAAACGCAGAAGGTATTACAAAAAAGGCTGTCAAAGTTGGCGTTTTGAATCGAATTTGCCAAAGCGAGATATCTGGGAACGAAAAAAAGGGTCATTCTTATAAATAAAATTCTAATTAATTGAGCGAAAAATGAAAGTACACGGCCTCTTATACATCTCTTCAAAAATCACCTCATAAAGTTTCATGTTTTTAATTTTAGAAATGAGACTGAAAATGTTTTAGAAATTTTTGAGCTCTTCACAATGGAAAAATATTTTTTGAACACACCCTTCATATACATTTTGGCACGGTGCTGGTATAGCAGAAAGGTATAATAATGTATCCAAAAAAAATATGTTCCAAATTACGCCAATTTTCTGTAAACTGGATTATTGATCGTCGGATCAATTTAACCCTCTATTTTAAAGTTCATTATGCGTCAAACCATGCTAATCAACTTACGCGAATCGTCGGTAGAATCAATTATTTAATTTTACTAACTTAATCAATACATATATTATAAACTAAAACTATACTTTCAAATTTTGTTGATTTTATATTCAGTTGTTACAGCTAGACGTAAAGAACCACAGCCAGACGTTTACTGATGTAAATGTATGTGTTTATTGCGATAGTATTTTTGTTTGACTTGTGGAATAGTAGTATCATAATATTTAATATTAGCAATATTTCTGCAATAATAAACTGTCCATGTAACTGTCATTTTTTATTACCAGCATCACGGAGTAAGAAGCAGGAGGGGAAAGTAGTGTTAAAATTTTGCCATGCGGATTTTTCGATGATAGGCGGCGAAACCTCTGCTAGCAGGCTGTCGACCAATGCTTCTGCAATGCTTTTCAATGGGAAAAATGGTCATTTTTTTTTTTTTTTTTTTTTTACGAAAAATCTGAATTTTTAGAAGGTTGTAAAAATGAAAATCTGGTTAATTGTACTTTTCTTCACAACATACATATTTTTTATAAGATTTGGCGCTTCATTTTCGTTTTTAAGCCCTTTAAAATGCGAGATCATTCTGACAAAAATCAAAGGGCAGGCCATTTAAAAACATTGAATATCGCGGATTAAAATGACTGTTGTAAATTAGTTGAATATCGAAAAGAAACAGACTTATGATTTTTAGAAATTAAGTATTAATCAAATATTTTGGAGTAAATTTTAATTTCGCGTATAGTTTTTATAACCTTAGACCATTTTAATAATCCATAACTTTGGATATTTATGCAATTAATGCATGTAGAATTAAAGCTAATTTTTATTTTAATTATTTGGAGCAACTGCTTATTCATATTATGGATGTCTTGTGTGTCACCCCCCCACTCTGCCCCCCCCAGGGGGGGCACATTTTTAATTTCCTTACAAAACCAGTCGTGTGACACATCATTTCAAAGGTCTGCAACTGCTTATTCATATTATGTATGTCTTGTGTGTCACCCCCAAACTCTGCCAGGGGGGGCACATTTTTAATTTCTTTACAATACCAGTCGTGTGACACATCATTTCAAAGGTCTGCAACTGCTTATTCATATTATGGATGTCTTGTGTGTCACCCCCCCCCCCCACTCTGCCCTCCAGTGGGGGCACATTTTTAATTTCTTTACAACACCAGTCGTGTGACACATCATTTCAAAGGTCTGCAACTGCTTATTCATATTATGCATGTCTTGTGCGTCACCCCCCAGGGGGGCACATTTAAGCTATTATATAACTTTTATCGCGGGCTTTGAGCGCGGCGACCGTATCTAGAAATTCCGTTATAAAGAAAAAAACCCTAACACTCCGACTAACGTCGTTTCATTTCGGCAGACTTCTCATTTATTCAGTAAAAGAAAAAAAATTGTTTTCTTATCGGTCATCACGCTCAAAAATTGTAACTTGAATTAATATCAAAGAAAAAGAAAAAACTTGAATTAATATCAAAGACAAAAAAAAAAAAAAAAAAAAAAAAAAAAAAAACTGCATAAATAAAAAATAAATATATAATTATAATTGCATAAGTTGATAAAAATGCTATGCAATAGCTTTACTGCGGCAGTCCCCGAGTGCCACACGTATTTTTTTTTTTTTATTAAAATCTGTGCATTAGTTCTTGGGATACAGCTGTTGCATAAATCTTAAAAAATGCAATATAGCAGCGACACATATTAAGCAATTTACACCAAAAACAAATCATCATAAATTTATATCAGGGGCTGTCTAAATATAAATTTTCATTAAAATCCGTGCGTAGTTCTTGAGATACAGCTGTTGCGTAAACCGTAAAAAATGCAGCATAACAGCGGCACCTGTTGAGTGATTTACACCAAAAACTTATCAGCATCAATTTATATCAGGGACTACCTAAAACTAAATTTTTATTGGAATCCGTGCGCTAGTTCTTGAGATTCAGCTGTTGCGTAAATCATAAAAAATGAAGCATAGCAGTGACACCTGTTGAGCGATTAACGCCAAAAACTAATCAGCAATAATTTATATGAGGGTCTTACCTAAATATCAATTTTTATTAAATTCCGTGAATTTTTTCTTGAGATAGGGAACCCACAAAATGTCTGTCACAGACAGATATTTTATAAAAGCATGTTTTGTGGAATCTCTGACCCCTAAAACGTGTACAATCCGTCGAAAACCAGAATTCGAAAATTTATACGAATCCAATACTTTCTTCTTGTAGAGAACGAAGGAAAAAAATTGGTGCTGGTAGAAAAAATTTGATGCTGCTCCCTCAATCTCCTCGGACGAGGCGATCCCCCCCCCCCCCCTTGCCTTTCACATGGGCCTGAATGTCCGGATGGAAAAGATGGGGATTTAAAAGCAAAACTTCCTGAATGAGCTAAGAACAATTTTGATTAATAGATTTATTTTTACTGCACAGTCACAAATAAAAGATAGAAGCAAAGTTTAAAAAAATTATAAATACGTGTGGCACTCCGGGAACTGCCGCGGTAAAGCTATTGCATAGCATTTTTTATCAACTTATGAAACTATAATTAATTATTTATTTTTTATTTATGCAGTTTTTTATATTAATTCAAGTTTTTTCTTTTTCTTTGATATTAATTTACTATTATTTATACTTTATATTATTTATTTTACTATTATTATCCTTATTTAATATTACACTTTTTGAGCGTGATGACCGATAAGAAAACAATTTTTTTTCTATTAATGAATAAATGAGAAGTCTACCGAAGTGCCGAAATTTGCCGAAATGAAATAAAGTTAGCCGGAGTGTTAGGTTTTTTTCTCATTACGGAATTTCTAGATTCGGTCTCCGCGCTCAAAGCCCGCGATAAAAGCTATGCAACAGCTTAAATGTGCCCCCTTTGGGGGGATGTAACACAAGACATGCATAATATGAATAAACAGTTGCAGACCTTTCAAATGATGTGTCACACGACTGGTGTTGTAAAGAAATTAAAAATGTCCCCCTCCTGGGGGGCAGAGTGGGGGGACACACAAGACATCCATAATATGAATAAGCGGTTGCAGACCTTTGAAATGATGTGTATGTTGTGAAGAAAACTACAATTAACCAGATTTTTATTTTTACAACCTTCTAAAAATTCAGATTTTTCGTAAAAAAAATTTAAAAATGACCATTTTTCCCACTGAAAAGCATTGCAGTAGCTAAAAAACCAGCCTACTACCTATCACAGCCCCCTCATTATTTACCAAAATTTCACTTTGTATTTTCGAAGAGTCATGCGCATTAAGTTTCCCCTCCTGTGTCTTACTCCTCGACCAGCATATTTTTTTCATTATTCTTCATATAGGTTGCCACAAAAATTATAACGAAAAGTAATATTCTTTTTTAGCTACGCGTATGTAATAAATTACCAAATGTTGTTTACATATTTGTCATTCCTATTGTATTCAGTTTTTTTAAAAATATAAATCTTTCTCTCATTTCTTTTAGATTTCTTCTATTACATGTAAAATAGTTATATTACATACATTTAAAATACACGCCTATCACACATTTCATTAAAAATACAAAATAAAAAGGGAAAGAGTTCCATGTCCTCTTCTGATTGGCGCGATTGGCGAAGAAATTCAAGATGTCCTTTTTAATATCTTCTCAAATTTTTCAAGATATCGGAAAAATTTTATTTAAAAATTTTTATAAACATATATTTTTATATTATAAACATTATATTTGTTTTCTATCAAATGAATAAATAAATAAAAATAGACAAACAATTTATAATATATTAACAACAATATCCAGGTTACCACGTCAGATGAAATAACGCCATTTTGGCGATAATTAGGTATCCCGAAGCGTATATCCCATAAATATCCATATGAATAATCGTAAGTTATCTTATTTTTTTAAATTGTATATTTATTTAAATAAAATTACTATTTTTTTCTCTTTGTTTATATGTTTCCCAATTAATATAGCAGTTATAATTTTTTAATCAACAACAGCATAATATATCGTTTGCGCAGCTGAAAAACATCAAGAAATAACAAACTTTGCGAAAGAAAAAAAAAATCTTAATTTGTTAAAAAGAAAAAATAGTTGTATCGTTATATTATGACTACGTCGCCAACCTATTCAATGATGTAAGTAATTTTTAAAAATTCATCCAACAGTTCTTGAAATTAACTCTGGCATACTTAAAAAGATTCTGTTTAAAAATGGCGTCATTTATATTTTATTTAATTTTAATTTAAGATATTTTTTTGTTATTTCGTAGCCAAATATGTAAGGCAAAAAAGTGATAAATTGCCAGATATTGATTCAATCAATCGACTTTGCAACGCATATATCATTTAATCCGTATAAAATTGCCTTAATATTTAAATTAATTAGTGTTATTTTATATTATTTCCAATTGATTATTTTCTTATTTGTATATTAAATAAAATCAGTAATATATTTTTTATTTTTTTTAGAAATGTTCGCGTTTTTTTTTCTTTATTTCTATTTAATATAAACATTTCAATTCTTTAACAAAGATAGCTTAATATGCCGCGCCAAATGAAAAACACATCCCAAATGGTAACCCTTTTGTCCAAAATAAAATAACTTTCCATCATAACTTTATAACTAATATACATAGAACAATGTACTACATATGAAAACCTTCCTTGAAATAATACCTATCTAACGATATAAGTTACTTCAAAATCCCTTCTGTAGAATTGTAGGAGTAGATAAAAAACACGAAATTTCCGTTTGTATTTTATATATACTAGGTGGAACCCGTCGAAATTCGACGAAAGAAAATCTTTAAGAAAGAACTGTTTCATCGAATTTACATAATTAGTTACAGTAAAAAACACATCATATATTGTTCAGTATAACTCTCAAACAAATATTTTTTAAGCTAAAATTAACAAAATACTATAAAACCCAATTATCCAAATTATTAAACAAAATAAAACCGAAATTCACCGGATTTTATAACCGACGATACTTTTAAAATAATACACGCATCTTAATTTTTTTTAAAAGAGAAAATGGAGTGATTCTGTTGTCACAATTACAAAACTGGCACTAAAAATTATAAAAAAAAAGAAAAAATATTATCTCAAAAATAAATTGAGATACAGCTTTGAAACAAATTGCATTGGAAAGTATATATGTATTTTTTTTTGTATACGACGGTGTAAAAATTTAAAATGTGCGATGTTTAGATATGTAAAATTTGCAGAAGCGAAAATTGCAAAACCGAAATTGCAGGGAAAAGTGTTGCCATTCGCAAAATGACGTATACGTTACGCACAGATACGTTTGGCCTTTATAATATAGATAAGTAGAAGATAGATGATTTTCATATTGATTTTGGTGATTTCTGTCATAGTGGTTGGTGGTTGTCATGTTGCCAGGTTTTTTTCACAGTTAGTGATGGTCATATTGCGATATATCAATGGGTTTTATTTTAGCTTGAAGTGAAATTTACTTTGTTCAGTCCGGAGTTTTAATAATCCTTTGTTCAGTTTTTGAAGCTGTGATCACATTAACCGTTTTCTTACATTATTTAAATAATATTTTTATGTGAATCCATCCTTGGCGATCGGTCAGCTGGTTCCTAATGATTGTCATCGCAGCTGTCGATGCAAATTTGCTGTTATCATTTGAGAAGCTTCATGCACTACCGGGTTAGGGCTTGTTTCTTGGTTATTAATCCGTCATATAGTTTATGATGTCTCTTATCACAGGATCCTGTTGCTGTTGTGCCAGTTGTTGGCTTATTTCAATTCAGCAATAAGATGAATCTCAAAAGCTGATTCTTTTTACAGTTATTTTCATATATCATATTACTTCCCTGGTATTCCTATCTTATAAATAACGGTTCAATGGGGCAGTGTGACGAGCTCTTGGCTATCACTTCTCCATAAACGACTTCCACCTCTGGGTTTTCTTTGGCGTTATGAAAAGGTTTCTTGACAACTATTTTTTTTCAAACCTCTAATAAGACCAAACTGATTAATAACGAGAGTTGTCGGCTACTGGGAAGGTGGCTATTAAAATGTGTTATTTTTTGTTTCATTGAGAAATTATTAAGTCTTATGTTTTCAACCATCTGATGACTGCTTTGCCTTTGTTTTTGACATGTTTGTTATTAGCGAGCTGGTTGTGCCATAACTGCTTGTTTATTGTAATTTGGACCAGATAGCAGTGTGTTAGGCGGCAGGGTGCGAAGTAATGTTTGGGAGTTTCCAATACCCTTCATGCACATTTTGGCGCATACCTGTGCTTAAGTCTGCGTAAATATTCAGAAAATACTCCATGATCAGTGTGCATTTGACTTACTAGGGAACTGCAAGAAGTACAAATCACGAATTTTGACGAAAGTGGTATTTTTGGAAAGATCTCATCGTCAGCAATAAAAAACGTAAAGGAAATGCCGTCGGAAATGAGTCGTTTTCGAGATGTCCGACAATTTATGTCACGTAGCTAGTGCACACTTACTGGGGTATCGCAAAAATTTAGTTTCGATTTTTACGAAAATGGTACCGTTGGAAATATATCATCTTGAGGATTAAAATTCTCAGCGGAATTACCCGTCTGAAATGAGCTTTTTTTTTCGATAATTTATGTCAAGTAGCTATTGCACACTTACTGGGGAACCGCAAAATAATTTAGTCTCGATTTTTACAAAGATGGTATCGTTTGAAAGATATGTATTCTAGTCGTACATAGTTTTTTATTCCTAATGACGAGATCTTTCCAAGGATGTCCCTTTCGTCAAAATCGAGATTAAATTTTTTTCGGTTCTCTAATAAGTGAGCACGAATTGTGTGAAATAAATTGTCAGACATCTCGGAAACGGACCATTTCCGACGGGTAGTTCCATTGAGTTTTTTATTCCTCACGATGACATCTTTTCAACAATACCACTTTCGTCAAAATTGCGACTAAAATTTTTTGCGATTCCTCAGTAAGTGTACACAAGCTACGTGACATAAATTACCGAATATCTGAAAAACGGCTAATTTCAGACGGGTAATTCCGTTCAGTTTTAAACTCTTCAGGATGCGATCTGTCCAACGATATTACTTTTGTCAAAATCGGTGGCTTACACTTCTTGCAGTTGCTTAGTTAGTAATTTCCAGTTAACTAGTCTGCTTGTGAAAAGAGCAAAGATGCAACACGCAACCGGGTTTTTCATCATATACAGTTCTGGCAGGCAAAAGAACTCTCTTCTGAGGTTTGGGGTTGGAAATGCATGCTCTATGCTCTATCGCACGTTAGTGGTTACACAACCACTGCTCCTGTTGCCCTTGACGCAGTAATAAACCTCGTTAAGGTACCATGTAGGTTAATACATATACAGCTACACAGATCGAAAATAAATTAAATAATGGTCGAACATACTTAAACACAACTTCACATAAATTTTAATGAACTTATCAAGGAAGAAAAGAAAATACATATTTTTGAAATTAACACGCGACACGTTTTCCCCGCGGAGCAAGGTGAAATTTTTAGTATCACGTTCGCGGCGTCACAGTCTCTTACTAATTGCACAGAGTCCTTCGGAGCTGCGCGTGTAGCGCCATCTGTAGAAGAATTTTGAACAATGTTCTGGATCAAAGAGGCACCTCACTCGTCTTCCAATTGTCTACAATCAGTTGTGGGAACAAATGTGGATGAAAAAAAAAAAAAAAAAAAAAAAAAAAAAAAAAATTGGAATCACATGCACTGCTGGCTGCCACTACTGCCTTGGAGATTGCTTAAATAATCCACCACTTGTTGAGCAGGATATTCTAATGAAAATGGAACATAAATCAACATCTTGTGAAATTTGCCATTGAAGCCAGGTTTTTCTAAATGTTCAAAAACTGGAGTATATTGTTTATTCTTATATCATTGTATTTTATGAATTTTTCATTGTTGTAATTTTCTAATAACAAGTAATATCAGTTGTTGAAGTTATTGTTCAGGGCTTCATTCTCCTGACAACAACATTTATTGACATTCGTTTAAATTAAGTAGGGGTAATGTAAATGCCGTTGACTCGCTCTCTGGCACTGGTGTGACTTATGGCAAATTTCTTGATTTTTAAATACGATTATTTCATTAGCTATGAACTCTAGAGAAAAATGTTTATTAACTCTTTTGTAGAGAATTTAATTGTCTTTTTTTGTATGAGCAGTTTTTCTGTGGGATTTATAGATTACGAGAAATTTACAACCCCCCCCCCCCGAAAAATGGCACTTTCTTTTTCCTACCCATCCTCGTGCTCACTCCTCATCTCATCCTTCAGGACATTTAATATATTCATTAGTAGACCCTCCCAAACAATATTACCAAGTTTCAAAACTTTCGGAATTATGTCCCAAAATTGCCCAAAATCTGCCTAATTTAACTAGACATATAGATATGATAGATATAACTATTTAAGAAATTGAAGGAATTCAGAAAAGAAGAAACACTATCATCTCTTTATTTTGTTTTTAAAAATTTAATAAATCCTTTAGGAGGAAAAATGACTGTAAATGATAATTTTTCCGAGATGTTTCGCTTTTATTTAACTTTAACTGTTAGTCCAAAAACCGAAGGCACAAAACCCTAAAGTCATAGAGCACAAGAAAAATTCCTTTATTTTATGGAAGAGGAATTTAATAGAGGAATTTAATGATTCATGTCCGCCGGAAGCGAAGTGGTGCATAAGCCAAAAATGAATACCACTGGTGATTGACTCGTAGGATTAGCATTGTATTTTCCTTCACTCATTTTTCCATGTTTTCCTACTCTTCATTGTACGGCAAACACAATGCTAAACCTATGAGTCAATCACTACTGGTATCGATTTTTGGCTTAGGCACCACTTTGCTTCCGGCAGACATGGATAATTAGATTCTATTACTACTCTTCCATAAAATATTGGATTTTTTTTCTTGTGCTCGATGACTTAGGATTTTGTGCGGTCGGCTCTTGAACTTTGTAAAATAAACATGCATTGTTTACAAAAAGGAAAGAAAAAATATTTTTTTAATATAAAATTTACTTGTAAGCCTTAAATTTTAGTTTTGGAAAAAATCATTTTCCAAATGATTGTTGTAACCTGTTAAACTAGAGGGCTCTGCCTCCTGCGAGCTCTGCTCCCCAACCTCCCTGCAGATACCCAAGATTCTGAAAGCACGCTAATTCCATCGGCTTTAAAAAATTTAAATTATAATAAAAAACAAGGGCGATCTCCCTATAAATCGATTTTCATTCATATTTCTTTCATCGAAGACTTTTAAGGTCAAGTTAGTCGCTGTCAGGAGATGCAAAGTCTATTTTCCTCTTTGATTCGTTGATTAAAAACTTAGTTAAAATATTGAAAATAAGTTAATATAAAATGAATTAAATAAACAGTAAACAGAGTCTTTGTCTCTCGGTATTTACCTTTTATATCATAAAATTCTGAATTGTGAAAATTCATATATGTTTGTATTTGACATAAATATATTTATATTTGTTTTTTATTAGACTGGATAAAGCGACATAAAATGTGTAGTGTATTTTGGAAATTTGTATTATTAATTTCAATATTTAATAAAACATTTGTTATGTATGAGAATCAATCCGGATGATTATTTTTTTTTTTGTTTAAATGACAGTTCAAGTTATGTAGTTAATAATTTTGAAAAATATAGCAATTAATAACAGCGACTTTAGAAGTATTCCTTTCAAATACACAATTCTATGTTTCTGTAAATTATAATGTTTTCATTTAACTTTCAATTTGAAATGTATGTTTCGATAGATAAATTACAATTGTTGTTAGAATTCGTCGTTTGTTGACATAAAATACTTCCAATTTACATGTCTGTCCAATATCTTTTTACATCGTTTTTTATTTCAATGTCTAGAGGGGTTTTGCAACCTCGAGGTGGTAATAACATCGTCATAAAATAAAGCCTATATAAGAGCAAGGGCTGTCACCATCATTTTCACATCATTATTTTTTTAATCGGTTCAGTAACACAAAACTGCCCTATTTAGAACGCTTTTCGATTCTGTACGCCCTTTGGGGTAGTGACACCGACATAAGGTACAGTTATTTCATTATTTTTTTAACTCGATTCCATAGCTTCCGAGATTGCTTAAAAATCTCAATTTAAAAAGTTTTTAGAACGCTTTTTGTGCACTTTCACCCCTTTTAAATTGCGCATTTTTTAAGAAATGCTCTTAGAGACCATTTATATCTTAAAAGTAATTAGCATGCCAAATTTCATGTTTCTTAGGCCCTTCACTAATACAAAAGTCGCATTTTTAGAATATTTTTTGTTGTTGCACCTCCCTTTGGTTAGTGGCCTCGACATAAGATATAGCCTATGTTTGATTTGGGGCGAACACCATCATTTTGGTACCATTACTTTTGAAATCGGCTCGGTAGTTCTGGAGATTATCCCCTAGAAATAAACAAACATAACCTCTTTATAACATAGGTATAGATAAATTTAAAACATATTCTTGTCCATTAATTCTAGTTAATTCATGGATCATTCTATAATTTTTAGCTTATGGATTTATTTGTCCGAGAAGTTCACATAAATCTATTGTTACATAAATATAATGCATTTTGTAAATAATTTGTATTTGTACTAAAAAATAATGCAAATAATCCTATTAACCACTTAACTGATTCTTTTTTTGTACGTACAATAAATTGAAAATATTTAATATACACCACTTATTTAAAGCTGAAATATTCGTAAAATCTATTCTAAATATTTCTGCTATTAAATAGTATGAAATTGTTTTAAAAATTTTAGTGGTGTCAAAAAGCTTTAAGTGATGAAACAAGCAAACTCTTCTTGTCTCCGTACGACGTACGGGCAAATCAGTTGAGTGGTTAAGCTCTATTCATAAGCTAATATTAGTTTTTGTTGTATTAAAATGCCTATATTTGTTGATTTTCCGCAAGCAAGCAAACATATTGGTTTTCATTAGATGTCTATGTATACTTGGCGTAACATTAGAAATATCACCAAGTTGGCGTCATTTTTGGTGACTAATTTTTGTCGCCAAATTTGGCGATATACTGCCAATTGGTGGTAAAACTTGGCATAGATGGGGAGATAGGTTTCACAGTTTCGTCTTCCGAAAGTTATGTTAACTGTCCTGCATTTATTACTCTTTCCACATGTGTCAAAATTGTGTTAATTTCTTCATAGGTGAGGTAAGCATGACCAAATTCTCTTTTGAGGCGATCTTTCATTATTCTGACAAGTCTTTCCCAAAAGCCGACCCAACATGCTGCGGTTGGTGGATTAAATTTCCAATCAATAGCATTGATAGAACTGTATTTTTGTATTCGTGAATAGTCTAGGTTTTTCAATAAATTAGCTGATCCAGTAAAGTTTGAGTCGTTATCGGAATAAATGACAGCACAGTTTCCTCTTCGTCTGTGAATTGTCTTAGTCCCATCAAAAATGCCTCTGTCGAAGAAGCGGTCACTAACTCTAAATGCACAGCTCTGTATACTGCACAGGAAAATATTAGTATCGAACTTTTCTCAAGTTTCTTAAGTATAACGGACCTGCCATGTCTACACCCGTAATCTGATACACGTTAGCATCCTTTATTCTATTTTGCGGTAGAGGCGCACTATCTCTCCATAAACTTTTCCCACTGAATCGTTTGCACAGAACACACTGTGCTAAGGCTGCGAGCGAACAGCACTAGTTTTTATTACATTAAAAGAGCAATCAATCAATCTTTGATTTCGAACGAACAAGGGTGAAATCTCTTTAAATGATTTTTGAGGGACTGACCCTACCAAATTGACAAAGGAAGGGGAACTTTTATCTGCCTTATCTTCAGTCGTAAAGCTGTCAACTGATTTCGCGTTAGATTCCTCTCTTGAAATTCAGATTCAGTGCACTAGAAGTGCAATTTATACATCAAAGCGCCGACACGAAAGATCAAAGATAGCACAAGAAGTTAGTGCTATGTGCGTGGACCTTAACACTTGTCTTATATTTCTACGATCAATAAGTATCCAGTATTTCTCTTTCAATAAATTAAGTAGGATCTGTAATCCAGCGTGACAATGTTTTACATGAACATGATAAATAAGTCGTTTTACAGCTTCATGCTTTGCTGGCAGGACTATAGGTTTCAAGAAATCTTCATTATCTTTTCTGTACGTTATTTTGGTCTGTAGTCGTATTATATCTTGTTCGTCTTTCCATGTCTGTAAAGTTCGCAATCTGTTATCATTGTTATTGTACGTAGAGTTTTCAATCCATCTTCCTTAAATTCAGATGACGTCAATTCTCCTTCTCTTTTCACTTTGGTACTTCTGCAGTTATGCCTGAAACGTAATATCCATGCGATCATCCGTATGATTTTTACACAACTAGAGAAATATCTGTAGCACCAACTATCTTGTTTAACATCTGAATTCGTTATCATGGAAACTGACTTTATTCGTTCCTTCCGAATTTCGCCTTGATCACTAGAGATCAGATGTTTTTCAAAATCTGCTCAATCTCTTAGCCAAGCTGGACCCTCCCATCATCTCCCAGCAACTAGCTGTCCTGCCTTACATCCAAGAGTTGGCAGGTCTGCAAGATTTTTATCACTTGGGACATACTGTAAGGGACCAGGTAGAATGTGACTAATCAAATGCAGAAGTTGAAGCCAAAGAAAACACGTTGAGTTGTCCTTTTAAAATTTATTTTACACATTTAACAAACATGAGAGACGCGCACAAACAAATAAACAAAAATAGTAATAGCATTTCTTGGCATAATAGCATTTCTTCATAACATATTCCTTATCTACGGAAACGATACCACATTACCTTCACTTCAAAAAAATCCGAGATCACACTCCACTCGAAAAAAAAATCGCAAGCAAGCAAACATATTGGTTTTCATTAGATGTCTATGTATACTTGGCGTAACATTAGAAATATCACCATCTCTTGTTCTTTAGAAAAATTATTTTATTTCCAAACAACGGACGAGTAGTGCCATCTGTCGTTGGTTTGAAAACTAAGTTCTTTACAATACATCCATGATGAAAGACTGCTTAGTCTTCTGATCTCTAGAACTCTATTTTGTACAAATACTGACCAATTATCATCTCTGGATATCCAAGCGAGTACTGTAGATGAATCGCTCCAATAATCTTTCTTCATCTTTTCCCAACCGAGAGCATCTACAATAGTTTGCGCCAAACGAGCTCACATATTTGACGCCAATAATTCCATTCTTGGTATCATGACATTCTTCAAAGGTGCAACTCTTAATTTGGCTGCTATTAAAACTAACTCGACTTGGCTTCCAATTTCTTTTCTCGGGAATATAACTGTTGCGTAAGCATCTTTACTTCCATCTACAAATGTGTGACGTGAACGCTCTTCTATGTTTCCTGGAATCATTTTCATGTGTCTTGGGATTTCTATATTCTTCAAAACTATTAACTCTTTAAACCATAGTACAAATTCTTTACGTAACTCACCAGATATCTCTTCATCCCATTTGAAACCTAATTTCCAGGCTCTTTGCAATATTATTTTCAAAAAAATCATGACTGGCGATGTAAAACTAAATAGATCAAACATTTTAAGCACAGCTGATAACATACTGCGTTTAGCGATCTTTTCTGTATTGAAATCTTGTAACTTCTTAAATTGAACTTTAACATGTCGAAATCCTTGTTCCAAATGAGACCAAAAACATTGGTTTGATTCGTGTTTGGCACTTCTTGGCGATCATTTGTGTACTCCCACTGTCTTAGATCAAAATACCTTCCACCATGAGCGTCATAGCATCTTCGATAACATTTTTCAATTCTTCTTCGCTGTTTACACTGGTTACAACATTATCCACATAAAAACTACGCAACAGTCTATCTTTAAAACTTTCAGCAAAATCTGTGATATTCGATGAAAGAAGAAAAGGACTGCATTTCGCACCAAGTACAATTCGGGTATGCCTGAAGATAATTAATTTCTTTTCTTTTAAGTCCTTACGCCATAAAAAACGTAGAAAAAATTTCGATCTTTTCTAAAAAAGCTTTCTAATATCTACAGTTACACCAAGCTTTCTTTCTTGAAAGTAGCGAGAAAGAAAGCCGCTGAAAGGAAGCAGCTAGAAAGCTTTCTTTCTGGCGTTCGTAGAAGAACATCTGGAATGAGCTCGATCAAGTTGGCCTCACATTGATTGCATTGTAGGTATTGATTCAGAGATGGATATGATTCGCTAATCTTGATGACACATCAAATACAGGACGAATCGGAGTTGTGGTACTGTTCTGTTTTATGACTGGGTGACATGGAAAGTAATTGCCATACGATTTCGTTTCGCAATAAGGAACTTCTTCTATAATTCCTTCGTTCATCTAATCGTTAAAAGCATTCTCGTATTGTTGAAACATATTCTTGGCGATTAACTTGGAGGTGGTGTTTACCAAACATTTCATCGCCAAATTAAAGTTATCTGGCAATGTTGCTGTGTCATCAGTCCAAGGAAGGCGAACTTCATAACGCTTTTCATCTTTTACCTTTACTGTTTCTGAGAAATGTTCCTTAGTTTGGCGATCTACCTCTTCTTTTGACTTCTTCTCAATGGGATCTGTAATTACGATTAAATCAAGCCTCCATAGGTTTGAAATATCCGCGTCTTTCACATACACCGATGTTACTGTCATCGCTAAGTTTTCGGATGAACATGGCTTTTCACATGGTATTTTTACCATTAATGTCATCCAAGATACGTTTCCACTGCAACTAAACCAGAAGACAATATTTTTCTTTGTCCAGTTGACATTTTCCCCGTAACATCAGCTCCGATTAAAACTTCTTTGGAATCACAACTTGTCTCACATCGCTTAACATGATGCCACTTTCCTTTAATTCTTCTAACCATGGCCCCTCTGTAACGGGTTGAATATCTCCGTATAAGCTAACTTGATCCCGTGCTTCTAAATTGCACCGTAAATCTTCGTTCAAATCTCTAACTCTTATTTAGTAACAGTTGTGTTGGCATCCTTGAGTGGTAATACCACCAAACAAATAAGGAATTATCTTTTCTTGCGAAATAGGCTTGTAATTCATTTCTTCCGCTATATTTTTTTAGTATATACGATTTTTGTGATGCTGAATCTAGCAATAAACAAACAATATTTTGTTTACTTTCAGAAACTAGCTTCACCTTCAAGGTCTGCAACACCTTAAAGAACACCTTGGCGCTCTTCTTACTAATATTTGTCATATTCAATTCATCCCTTTTAGATTTCTCCTTTGCTCTCTCTTGAGTATCTTTACTGGACAACTTACGTTGATCGCACAGTAATGGCACATGATGTTTATTACAAATAATGCATTTTACTATCGCGCGGCATCTTTTAGCTGTATGTTCTTGTACTGAACATACGAAACAGCATCTCTTCTCCATGGCGATTTTTTGAATTTTTGTCAGGTTAATTTTCTTGCAGAAAAGCATTCCGAACTTGCATGTTTGCAAACTTGCAAAAACTGCAGGCTCCATTTTTCTCTGTTACGGAAGAGGTAATCAACAGACCTGCCGCTGTCAAGGATTTATTAGTTTTATGTTCAAAATTAATGTGATTCTTTTTGCTGACATATTTACGATCATCATTTTTATCTGATACAAACCAGCTACTGCAAGTGACACCCTTTCTTCACCTTCTACTTCAGTTCACAAAAACTGAACTATTTAATCTGTCCTGCGCCTCAGTTTTCTCATTTGATATGTTTGAGCGATTCCATGCTTTTTGAAAATCTGCTGGGAAACAGGATTCTACTAGTAGATACAAGATGGATGCACATTTGTCAGTTGTAGCACCTAATGTATCTAAAGCCCGTAAATATGATGCCAACTTATCATATAACGATGGCAACGAGAATTTTCCCTGCGTTTGTACTGATATTATCAATTGGAGTATTTCTCTCATGGACTTCTACCAATATATCTTCTCTATCAAAATGTGTTTTTAAACTCTCAATTGCTTCGGCGTAGTTATCACCACTTGGCTGAAAACTCTCTACCATTTCTCTTGCACGAGATATTGAAATTTATCTTCTAGCGCTATTTCTGTATCTTCATCGATTTGTCTAAATTGACACCAAAACGGTAACCAGTCTATGATTTCATCGCCAAACTTTCTGAACTCTAACTTTGGTAACGTAAACTTTCTTCTCATTGCATAAGTATCGATAACTGGATTAAGAATTTTACCTTGCCTGTTTACTGGTAATTGAAGTTTTGCCAATTCTAACTCTTGTGCCAATTTTAATTTTTCGCCTTCAATTTTTGCTTGTAATTCCACATTCAATACTTCAGTTTCTTTCTTTGCTTATATTTTCATATTCAATGCATCAGCTGCTTTCTTTGCTTGTATTTCGATTTTTTCTTTTTCCTTCCTTTCTGAAACGGCATTTTCTAAAACGTTTTGTACAAACTCTGGATCATCTTTATATTCCTTACAATTTAAAATTAGATCCTTAAGCATCGCAAGTGTAGCCGCTGACGATACTTTCTCACCTAATTGCTCAGCTAAGAAGATTAAATCATCCCTTTTAAAATCTTTAACCGATTTAAATATCGTGGAAATCTTTATTTCATTTAATTCTTATTAACACTTTATGAATACACTTAATAAATATGATTGATAATTTTGTTTAAACTCAGTCCTCGTCTCGAACGCCAAATTTGTTGTACAACCTACTATGCGTATTACGACAGTAAATTATTGTCAACTTTAATTCTACGGCTTTTAATTTTAACAGAAAACTCACAATTAGTACCTTTGTACTTGTACAATTGTAGTAAAATCACAACTACTACGGTGAGAAAAACACTAAAACTTAATAATAAAAACTCATATAAAACAAGCTACCAGCATTTTTATTTCCATTCTTCGAAATCAAAAAAAAAAAAAAAAAAAAAAAAAAAAAAAAAAAAAAACTGTTGGCACAAAATACATCAAAACTTGTTTTATCTCAATTTCTTTTTTACACGAGACACGAGACAATCACATGCGAACGAATAAATAAAACAAAACATCAAATGTCAATTTAAGTCTTTTTTTATTAGCACTTTCCAACAAAGTTGAAAAGTGCTTATGCATTCGGTTTCTCTGGCCGTCTGTCCGCGCTCTAATTCTAGTAAATATACTTGGATTATCATGAAATTTTTGGACGTTATTTAGGTTTACCCTAGCACGAACCCTATTGAAAATAAAGTTTCTACCATGATTAATTTATTTACAGAAACAGTCAAAAGTTTTCCATTACATTACGGCCTATGGGGAAAAATCGTTTCAAATGAATTTTAACGTTTATAACACTTTCAAAAGTTTCAAAAGTGCTTGTGCATTGTTTGAAAAGTGCTTATGCATTTAGTTTGTTTGTCCGTCTGTCCGTCAGTCAGTCTATCCGTCTGTCCGTCTGTCCGCGCTCTAACTCCTGTAAATATATTCGAATCGCCCTGAAATTTTTGTATGTTATTGACGTTTACCCTAGCACAAAACCTACTGAAAATGAAGTTTCTACCATGATTAGTTTATTTACAGGGACAGTCAAAAATTTTCCATTACATTATGGCCTATGGGGAAAAATCGTTTCAAAGGCATTTTAAAGATGTTACACCCAGTCAAACATATTAAATTTTACATGCATTTAAGAAGTGCACTAAAATATGCATTCTATAAAATATGCGGTGAAAATATAGCTGTTATTCATTTACAGGGCCACACGAAAGAATTCCATTTGATAATGGTGAAGGGGGGGGGGGGAACGTATGCGGCATTTTTAAAAATATATAAAACTGTTTCATGTATAACAAAATTGATATATGTCACTGAGGCTTAATATAAACTATTCGATACTGTCTTGCATAATATGAAATACAGTGCATTTACTGGGACACACAAAAGATTTCAAATAGTATATTCCTTCCGATGGACTATATATGCTTCCGATGATAGCTGATGGATGGATGTAATACATTTTAATTATGATATACGCATTTAAGTTTCACTAAATCTTTGTACACTATAAGGATGTGTATAAATGTGTATATTTGATATACAGAGCTACAAAAAAGAACTCGCCAACGTTACTAAGTATGAGCGTAAATTACTTAAAGGTGGTTCTTAAATAAGGTATACATTTTTACGCAGAACTGCATTCAATTTACAAAGAAATGTTTGCAGAATATAGGTAAAATGGTATACAGGGCCACGCAAAGAATTCTGTTCATGGACACCTATGAATGATAATTTATAACAATGTGATTTCAGTTGTTTTAAGAGTGTTTTAGTTTAAAATGAATTTTAGCTTCTTACTGACGTGTAATAAAGGTACAAGGTAAACTACAGGGCTGAACAAAAGTTTTCAAGTATGTTTCCCATTTATTAGTACAAGTGCTCGAAAAGAAATTTTAAGCTTTTTTCTTGCTAAACTAAATTTTCCCATTATATAATATGTATATCAATTGACAGATCAAATACAGGGCTGTTGAAAAGTATTGGAATACATATTTGGTTATATACCTTTATTTCCCTAATTAAAAAAGTTTTGTTAAAGATTTCATGAAGTGTTGGAAAGTGCTTCATAATCTATGCTTAACACCTGATTTTTCTTACTTGTTTTCTTTTGCTTTTGTTTACATTGTTCATTGCTGATTGCGTGATTTAGAACAATAATAAATAAATAATTAATGCTGATTCCGTAACAGGAGTTACTTTTTTTTTAGAATAGAGAGATTATTTAATTTTATTTATTTTTTCATTATTATTTGAGTTTCTTACTGTATTAATGTATGTTATCAATTAGTTTTATTAAATTTTGTTTGCCTAAGAGGGTCAGCTCAGATAAGGAAACCAGGTCTGTAGAGCATAGTGTCCCTCCCGGTCGCCTTTATTAAGGTCGTAAAAAAAAAAAAATCGGCCAAAGTTGACACCGCCAGAATCGGAACAGTGGGCGGCATTAATACAAAAATTCGTATCAGGGCCGCACCTGCCACGTGCAAAAGAAACTAACGTGACAAAGGGCAGGTAAGATAAAATAGGGACAAACGGGAATTATATAGCAAAAGAAAATAACAAAATATGAATTTTTTCGCCGAGGAACAGATCCCCTACTCGACATTGGGCGGTTGTATGTAGTACGACTCAAAAATTCGGGGTATGCGGACATTCTCGACAACGAAAGCAAGTGCCTAAACTAAAACCACCTGAAATGTATTCTCCCAACACTGTCTTACATGCCTATGTTGGCTTAGTCCATGTCATGTGATCCACGAACCGCATGCGTAGTTGTTATCTTAAGAAGTTAGTTACTTTTGCTCGGCGACGTAAGAAAGATGGCTTTTCTTGAACAGCGTTGCAGCATTAAATTCTGTCAACGATTAGGTAAAACATCAATGGCGAATTTGAAAATGCTAGGAAATGTGTACGATGAATCTATCATGGTAAGACAGAAGGGTTATGAATGGCATCGACGTTTTAAAGAAGGCCGAGAATCCATCGAAGACGATAAATGCGTTGGACAACCTTCGCTGAGGCCAGACACTGATATTTTCCGCTTAAGAACCAGCACATCGATGCCAACTATTAAAACAATTCCTCGTCAAAACAATAATGTGATTCTAGACCCCCCCCCCCTATCAACTGAACATAGCCCAGTGTGACTTTTACCTGTTCTCATCAATGAAAAAACATTTACAGGGACGCCGTTTTTAGTCCTCAGATGCGGCGAAAACGATATCGCAGAAAGGCTTCAAGGAAGGTTGCGAAAAATGGCTTCCAGCGATACTTCCAGAAGTTATACGAACGCTGGCAGAAGTGTATCGTCGCCCAAGCTGTCTACTTTGAAAGTAGATATGCTTCGGTGCTGTGAACTATTCAGGGAAATGTTTTTTACAACTTTTCCCCGAACTTTTGAATCGTACTACGTATGTGCAACCAAAGTAGCACTGAGAAGCAACAGCAAAAACTGTTGGTGAAAGCTGTTTCTCATAAAATGTGAACTGCAAATATGTTCGGCGTGTTATATCTTCCGAAAACAACAACATCCCAAAACTTTGTTTTCATAAACTCTAAGCATAAAACTGTCTTATTAAAAAACATAACTTGTTCCTGCGGAGCATTGTAGCTTTCCATTGTTATGTTGCCGGAAAATGAAAACAAAACGATGTTTTTCTCGCTTTCTGCATTTATTATCTTGCTTAAGAAACAATACCCCAGAATGTTTCTTATTGAGCATGGAAGCTTACTACTTAGGGAAGTTAAATAATATAGCAATTTACTGAGATATTGATGCTGCCAGCAGATATAACTTATATTAAATATTCAAAAGTTTCAAAATCTTCAACTTTGTAACTAGGCCCATCTCAAAAAATGCATCAGAGCAGAACAAAACAAAATGTATCAAATTGTAGATGAATATATGTACTAGACATAGAAATGAAAACAAGTGGGTTCTTATGCCATTTTCTGAAAAAAATAAAAGACAAAAACATAAATTTTTGAACAATGATTTTTTGTAAATTGGTAAATGGTAATTTTTGTTAATTCTTCGTGCCTTCTTGGCAATGAATTTAACTCTGGTGAAAAATTAAGAAGGACAGTCAGTAAACACCCATGCCCTATTCTGTCCGGAAACTCAATAAAAATAATAAACAAATGAAATCGTCATTACTTGCTTCAAATAAAAAAAAATGCATTTATTTACTGAACTTCGAAAGAACTTGGAATGTTATAAAAGATAAAACTAAAATCAAAACAAGCGTCAATGTATTCCTTTTTTTAAACTCTGCTGTAAATAACTTATATAATTAACTTAAATTTTTATATTTTTTCCTAGTGTGGAAAATAAATTTTAGTAACATTAATTGTTGTCCTTTTATATTAATAAAATCTAGATTTAAACATGACCTTCATTAAGAAACCACATCTCAGAGTGACCAATTTTTGAGAAATTATAGTTCATTTTAGTATTTTATTTGTATTTATCATACTGAATATTTTATAAGATGTAATACAATGATAGATTAATCCAGATCACGTGCTTCTAAATATTGAGATTATTGTCACCAAGATTTATTGTGGCTCGATTTGCATCCAGAAGACATTTGGGGGAAATGAATTCTCTATGGCAACCCTCAATATAATGATGGATTGCTTATCTCACTCCATTGAGCGCAGTTTGTACAGATGGTTTCGAAGCTGTAGTACAATTTATGATCGCCTCCTACATTAGGCGCAATTGATGTACACCCAAGGCGTCAAAGGGGCGTCTACAGGATTAAAATTCGATTATTATTAAAATTTCATTGATTTAAAAAGAGAGATTGATATACACTCATGACCAAAATTAAGGTTACAAACATAAAATCTGTGAAAACTGAGGAGCTATTCACTGCGTTGTGGCAAAGGAATCCTCGTCTGAGGTGACATAATGCTCGGCAGTCGTAGACCACTGCAGGTGCAGGTCTTCGATGCGGGTACTTTCACCGCATATCGCTATTGGGATGAGGTCTTTGAAGCTTATATGAGGTTGTTTCGGGATGCTGTAGACCTTGACTTAATATTTATGAACTATAATGTGAATTCACACAGAGCTTACATTATTGATGATTTTTAGAAGAAGAGGATATTCGCCGTATGAATTGTCCCTCGAGGTGTCGGACCTAAATCATTTTGAACATATTTGGGATGGTCTAGAAAAACCATTGCACAGAATAACACCTCTCCCAGGATTCACTTAAAGTCAAAAGCCGCTATTTTTGGAAGAATGGGCTTTGTTGACACAAACATTTATTGACACTCTTATAAACAGCATGAGAGCGCATTGTGACGCTTGTATAGCAGTGGTCACACTGCACAGGTTACGGTGGTCACACTGCATATTAGACAGGTTTTTCTCGAGATAAATCCGTTATCTCTGATTCAGGCTTTAGCACTTTTTAATATACTCTGTTTCTTAGTTCAGAATTAAAATCTTTTATATTGCTACATTTATATTGCTGCATCATATTGCTACGTTTCTAAATTCTTTCTCCTATTGTGACATACCTCTGTGCCAAATTTCGTAGTAGTACAGTTAATAGTTCATCAGTTTTTCACAGAGGATGAACCGTGATAGATTATATGTTTGTGACCTTAATTTTGGACATGAGTGTAGATGGATTATGTCTACGAGAGCAGGGGGGGGGGAGGTGTTAAACATCATAAAGAACTGGAGAAATGTAGTCTCTTGTTTCCCTGATAAAATGAGGACGGCTACCGTTGATTCTTGGATAAAATTTTATGCCGCTGAAAGTTTTAAGGTAAAATACATTGTTTTACTTCATCTTTCTTGTAATTTCTTTCTCATTAGTCGTTGTATTTTTACATTGTATATTTGCGTTATTTAATTTTATTTCATTTAAATTGGAAATATGAATTTTCTTTTCCTTTTTTTCATCAGTTCCTTAACTGATAAAGCTTGAAACTTTAAATTTGACATTGCTAATACTTTTAAGAAGTAAATTCTCGTAAAGAACATTTTCTAAAATTTTGAAATTTAATAAAGTTAAATGAGTAGAAAACCTTCTAAAATAACGATTATTTTGAAAGCATTGGACAGGATTTAAAATTTTATATAGAATAATATTGGTGAAATCGCTGCTTAAAACTGAACTACTTTTAACTCTGCGCAACTGCTGTCAATGAGGTGTAAGAGCGACAAATATTCTAAAATTTCGATTTCTTTGGACGTTATGAAAGTAAATAAATGAATTTCACACGGTAGAAGTAGATGTTCGCTAAAAGGAGATTTAAAGAAACTGAATTTAAAAATGTAAAATGAGAAGAAAACATTAGCGTTCTAATTTACTATTTTTAACAACTGTTAAATCTAAAAACGTGACATTTAGCATAATAATTAAGTTTCAGATATACATACTCACTTAAATAAGCTTCTAAATTTTCTAAATTTAAAATGGTGAAATGATCAAAAACTATTATTTTCTTTATAATTTCATAACAGATTTCAAGTCTTCTATTAGAAAGATAATGGTGACAGATTCTGTTTAAAGTTGAGTAAATTTTATTTCTTTGTAAACTACAGGGTGATTATAATTAAAGTTTAAGGCGCTGTAAACGTCAGAAGATGTAAATTAAAATACCTAGAATGCGCACGGCAATTTCAGGTGTTTTAAAAGCGTTGGGTAAACGGTGTTTTCTCATTTCGCATCTCAGGAATTCACCATGAGTGTCTCAATGAAGGACCGCGCTCTGCTTTTAAAGCTTTATTACAAGAACGGTGATTCTGCACCAGTAGCTCTGCAGAAGTACAAGACACTCAAGGGTATGGAAAAAAAAAGGGTTGGATCAATGACTGTCACGGTTCCTGGTGAAAATGATGAAAAAATTTAAAAATACAGGTTTGTTTGATGTACAGTCTTGTAGAGGAAGGATGTGATTCGGCGGTAGTGGAAGAAGTGGCCACAGCAGTGCAGGAAGAGTCGAGCGGTGGTGTGCAACCATGTATGCACGGAGAATTGCCCGAAAATTGGACAGACCTGTGAGCACAATGCATAACATTCTACGAAACATCCTGCAGTGTTATCCGTACAAAATTCGCTATGTGCAGGAGTTGTTTCCTTCAAGAGAGGGTTTTGCTTTGGAATTTCTTGCTCGCATAGAAGTGAACAATAACTGGTCGTGGAAAATTCTGTGGACAGACGAAGGCCATTTCCATTTGACGGGATATGTCAATACACAGAATTGCCGAATATGAGCAACAGAAAATTCACTCGCAACGAACCCAGTATAGCTTCATACTGCAAATGTCACTGTGTGATGCGGACTGACGACATCATTTATTGTAGGGCTATATATTTTTCGAGGAGACAGGTGCTTACGGTTCTGTTACCGTTGCCGTCAATGGTCAGCGCTATGAGTGTCTTTTGCGTAATGACGTCATTCCAGCTCTGCAACAGAGTGGATGTTTGAATAGTATCATTTTTATGCGAGATGGCTCTCTTCCGCACATTGCAAATTGAGTGAAGCAGTTGTTAATGCGGCATTTCGGAAATTCTAGTATTATCAGTCGTCATTTCCTTACAGCCTATACAACCCGATCATCTGATCTTAATCCGTATGATTTCTGGCTGTGGGGTTATCTGAAATATATTGTGTTCAGTACTCCTATTGCCAACGTAACTGAATTGAAGACATGCATTTCACAACACATTCTGAACTTGACCCCTGTGATACTTCGATCGGTTGTGGAACATGCTGTTTACCGATTTAACCATGTTGCGCACAACGAGGGACAGCATATTGCGCCAGTCTCGCGAAACTTAAAAACTGATTGGATAGATGCTTTTTACGCGGATTTTGGCCTCAGGACAGTTAAAAACCGATTGAATGGATGCCTTTTATGCGGTTTTTGGCCTCAGGACAATTAAAAGCCAATTTTTCCCATCCGATGTGATACGATCTTGCCGTGGTGGATGGGGCTTACACAACTAACAGTATTACACTGTACAGTCATGCACACTGAATAGTACTGTTGGTTTATCGTGTAACTTACGCCTTAGCCGTTGTTATACGATTTGTCATTTGTAGTCGAAATTCTGACGCTTACAGCGCTATCTATCACTAAAATTTGGAACTTTGTTTTGGTTCATGTTCTTTCCCCATTCTTTAATAATACACCGTTCAATTTTGACGTCATCTTAATGAGTGGCTCGTTTTTAAGAGCATTTTGAAACTTAAACTTTAATTATAATCACCCTGTATTTTAAAAGAGTGCAAGTGTGATGAAAATGTTCTGAAATTTGGATAATTGACTCTGTTGGTGCCGAAACCTGAAAGTAAATAAGGTTGTTGCTATTAAAACTCAAAATATCTGTTAAAAATGTTTCTTAAAAGATATTAGATATTTAAAAGAATGAAATAATTGGAAAAAACTTTATAATCATGACTACTCGGAAATTATCGAAGATTTTTGAATTTGACATGCAGGTTCCTGTTATTGCGCGATCCTCCCCTTTTCACTCATCCCCCCCCCCCCCAAAAAAAAAATCAACTTTTAAATTGGTAGGAGGAAAGTCTGCGAGTTTTATTTTTTCTGAAACTGTCAACCTATAATAATTAAAATTGGTTTAGGAATAACTTCTAGAACGCATATTAAAAGGTTTATTTGTATTTTAAAAATAATGTAAAGAGAAGAAAAATTAATTACTTTTCAAAGCAGTGCTTAAAGGTCGTGAGTAATAATATTTAAAGTTATAACGTTCTAAGGATATATATAATTTAGATCCTACCTTGTGTGCTATCTTCTTGAAAGGAATTTCGTTTTCTTCTGCAGGAAGCACTTATTTGAACTCACTGAGATATTTCTGAAAAATTATTAGATTGTTGGAGCATTAATTGTGTGCTGAAAAACATAAATATGAAGACTTCCGGATTCAAATATTATCTTCTTTTAATTAACACAAAATCGATGAAACATATGAAGATAACGTAACACAACACAGCTGTATGTTTAACATAAAAAAAAGAAGAGTTTTAGAAGTTTATACTTTGAAGTTTTTTTTTAAAAAAGAAAGTAATTTCGGAGCTCACAATTTTGCTTCCGAATGTCAGCTTGAGAGAGAGTCAACAACGCACGATAAATTGTTCTAAGAGGAAGACAGGTCCGCAGTATCTGTGACGTCAGATCGAATGTGTTTTTGGAGAAATTATTTCCTTTTCTTCAAAACTTCTTTGTAGTGTCGCCATCTCGTGCGCACTTTGTAAACAAATTGTTCATGAAGAAAGGCTTTTACACCAATATATTTGTATTTTAAAAATAATGTAAAGAGAAGAAGAATTAATTACTTTTCATAGCAGTGCTAGATGCAATATTTTTGAACAATAAGGGAAATAGTCAGTGCCAGAAACTACTATAATTAAATTTTAACTGATAATACAGAAATTGTCACAGAACTACTGTGAAGCAGTCTGTATGTCCACTCCATCGAAATATTAATAAAAGGAGATTAATATTCTTAAGATTCTGTCTTTGTACTTAATTATTTGTATAGGAAATTTATGATTAAATTTCACCTATTCAAAAGTCTCTGGTGATAGCACTAAAGTTCCAAACGAAACAAACTTTTGGCAGTATTCGTAGTTAAACCTAAAGTTACAAGTTAAATTATAAAAATAAAAAAAATCAGCTGTCTGTGAGACTAGTAACATCAGTTAAAGGTTAATTAAAAAGACAGTATTAAATATGATTGTCAACTTGGAACAGAAGTACTGCATATTTAGCCTGTCTCACAAAATAGACTGTTATGTACACAAAGAGAATTTTACTAGTTTTCAAATAATCGGCGTATTTTAAAATTAAAATGAGTAAGCATAAAATATATAATACTGAACTATGTAATTTGCTTCGTCAAATATTGATTCATTAAAATCTTGAAAATGGAATCTAAAAAAAAATTTAATTTATGCAGGCTTTTTATGCCATGTCATTCTTAGATACTTCTATGGTTTGGCATACCCCAGACAGGATGATTTTAATAATACCATACTAAATATAGACGTGAGAAAAATAGAAAAAAAGTCGTCATTTAGGCCCCTTCGTTCTGGCGCACGAGACATATGCCCCCTTCTGATGTCCCCCCCCCCTTATTACATTAAGAGTAAACTGGTTTATCTTTCATTATTGGGTTGAATGCGCATTTAAAAATATCCTTGCTTAAAAATTACTTTATAATCCATTAAAATAAGAAATTTGGGATACAATTTTCAAATGAATTTCATTTGAAAGAAATTTTTTCTATTCGACGTGTATAAAAATCGAAATTGTATGACTTCAGAAATAAGGAAATTTTTCAGTAAAGACACAATTTATGGGTTAGGTCGTTGACATTATCAATAGAATATCAGCGTTACTCACTGGTATATTTTTACTTTATCATGTAGATATTTGCCGTGCAAACCAGAATTTCTTTACGCCCTTTAATGGATTTGTTTTTGAATATTTTGGGAAACAGGACCATAGCTAGGTGGGATCAGCATCCCCCTCCCTAAAACATTTTGAGCCTCCCTTAAAAAAGATTCCAAGGTCACTAAATGTATTTCTGTTCCGAAAATCCAAATGAAATTCTATTCAATAATCTAATTTAGTTTTGAGGTCTTTTCACAGTTTTTCAGGAATACTAAATTGTAATTAAAATAAGTGTTTTAACATTCGCACATCTTATTTGTATATATGAAGCTAAGATTATCTTTATCTTTGCACTAGTTATACGCTCAAATGTTTCATCATCATATTCTTTTCTTAGCAAAGTAAAGTTATTACAACAGTTCAATAAGAAACATAATATCTACAGTGTGAATATGCACAAATTTATCTTTCTAGAGATATATATATGAGAGAGAAAATATGAGGCTCCCATACATTTTCTTGAGCCCCTCCTCCCTCCTATTATTTACTTCTAGCTACGATCCTGTAGGGAAATCGTATATTTTTTAATGTATACTATTAGTTCGTAGTCTCCTTATATGTTTTTTTTATATCTTGTTCAAATTTTGAATCGTTAATAAAATAGTTTTTATTCATCCACTGAAGTTCAGATACATTTTTTTAAAAACTTGTAGTGGATGACATTTGATGTTAATGCAGTTTTTTCGAATATTAATTCATTATTTTTGGTTTTGTATTGGGATAAAATAAAAAAATAAAAAAAACTACAACACAACACAAGCGACGATTAGAGAAAGAAAAACAAAAGCTATTTTGTTGACCTAAGTAGGAATTGACTTAATTTTTATTTTAAAATATTACTCGTTCTGCTACACCCTCGTTCTGTTACTACTCTGCAAACAAACAAAGAAAATGCGCATTGTGATATTGAAGTTCAGGGAATTTATCATGGTTACGAGACAATAATTTTATGTTTTCTGATTGCCTTTTTAAGATTTGTGAATGAGAATGCACAAATGTCAGTTATTGTGATTGCCATATTATTTCATTTTAGTTTATTTTACCCAGGATGCCCCTTATAATTGACACGGGTGAAATCAGACAGATTTACTTGTATTTATATAAAACATTTCTTCTCTTATACATAAGATTAATTTGTCAGTTAAAAAAAGATGAAAATAAAGAAGAACAAAACTGGTGGCTATTATCGTACGTTTTTAAGGCATCTATAATAATAATTTAAAAAAACTGCAAGAGAAAATGAAAAGATTATGATAATATTTAAAAAAAAATTAAAGGTATATAAATACGATTCAAGTTTTAAGTAAATCTGCTTTTGGTTATTGTTATACTCAAAACATTCCCTGTAATTCCGATACTCTCATTTACTTTCATTTAAAGTTTAACTCCATTTCTTGATAATAGATGGCAGCAGTACAGCTTTAATTCTTAATTTAACATTTATAGCTCAAAAATTAGGCGGAGAACCAAATTGCACTCTACTTTTCCTTCATAGCGCAAAAATTTAAACTAATAAAGTAGAATAGACATTATTTCATATTATATGGATGCGACTAACTATTTGGTCGGAAAAGGGGATTTTTTTTTTAGTAAAGTGGATATATATTTTTTTAAATCCCACCCATTATTGTTTAGAATTATTTTTTTTTTAAAGTTTTAGAGTTTTTCCAAGATAGCTGAAAAATACTCATGTCTGCAGTTTTTCTTTTTTTTTTTTTTTTTTTTTTTTTTTTTGTCTGACTTACGCCTGTTCATACTCTAATTTATATATATAATAGTAGGATTGCCAAAAAATTGATATATGTTACTAATGTTGAAAATAGCATGTAGGGACTGACTTTGAATAAGCTTGCAAGACCTGTGCCTTGTTTCTCAGAATCTCAAGGGTCGAAATAATATTTTTCTGGTTATATATACTACGCAGAATTTTAAGATATCAGACAAGCCGTTTGTAGGGAGCCACAGTACTATCTGTACTTAAGTGCACAATGATTTTTTCAAGTGTTTAATAGCATGTTTTTTATGGAAATGAAAAACCTTGTAGCATTTATATCTCGTTTACAAGCATACGCAAAATAATTCGAATCTCTATGTTTTACGTGCGATAATTGTTTGAAATGCATTTTAACTGTGTTGTACTACTTCTCCTTCAAACATTATATGCATTATCGCCACGCACTGCAACCTAGAGTAGCTTATCTAGGCTTATCCTCTCGGAGGGGGCTGATCTATTGTAAAAGTTTCTAAGAGGGAATCACAAGAATTGCTGAAAATACCGCTTTAAACAGATTTTTATCAAAGCAGGTAACGCATATATTATACAATTAAACCTGTTAAAATGAATCGCATGGGACTGGAATTTAGGCAAGTTGTCGTCTTCACAAGTATAATTCCATAGTTAAATCGCATTTATTAAAGCGGAATAGCAAAAATTATTTACTAAAATAGATCCCACAATAAATAGTAAGACAAACCAAAGTAAAAAGAAAATTTAAAATTATTTACAACCAAATATTTAAATTTTAAGAACATTCTGACCAGTGGTGTTGTCGTAAAAAAAGCAGAAGGTATGCGCTCTAAGCAGGGATATACGCTCAAAGCAGAGGGTATACCCTAGAATGTTTATACTATAGTTTTCTTGAAAAACAGAGGGTATACGGTGTTCCTTAAAAAATCCAGAAGTTATGCGGTGTATATCCTCGTATACTTTCCACTATATCCCTGGTTCTGACTCTATCTTCTACCACACAACCTACTTCAACACATTCTAGGACTTATTTTGGAGCACACATGTATAACATTTGCAATAATTAAGTAATAAATAGCGTTCTTCATGTTTTCATAAGTGGGATACAATTCCCAATAGCTCCACGATGATGACTTTTCCGAGACTGCCATGTCCCGAAAATCGGCTTAAACTGTCAAATTTGTTAGTATTTTCCTGTTTTTCTTTCATCATAAATTGTTATTGGTAGAAAGCCTTTACTGTATACAATATGCAGAATCACTCAATTAGATGTATGATGTATTTTAAATGTAATTAAAGTTTATTTGTAATTACAAAGTTACACGATCATAAAACAATTTTTTTTGTCAATATTTTGTAATGCTATTGAAATAAAATAACACATCGTAGTGCTGTAACGAGCTAAATAGCAAGTCTAAAACGTACCAAGCATTTAAAAAATAAATAAATAAAGCTCAAGAATTTGCAGTTCACACTGACTCAATCTATGCATTACCTTAAATCACAGATTTTCAACTGATAAATAGCAAGTGTAAGCTTTTTATTAATGTTTCTTAAATTAATAAAAATTAATAATGTATTTTTAATCATCACATCTTAAATATTATATAATAACAAGTAAGAAAAATCATGCGTTAAGCATAGATTATGAAGCACTTTCCAACACTTCATGAAATCTTTAACAAAATTTCGTCATTTAAAAAAATAAGGTTACTTTATATAGCCAAATATGTATTCCATTAACTTTGAACAGCCCTGTATTTGATCTTTCGGTTGATATACTATGTACTATATAATGAGAAAATTTAGTTTAGCAAGAAAATGTCTAGCAGGTTGAAATTTACACTAATCGATGGAAATATATTTGAATCCTTTTGTTCAACCCTGTAGTTTACCTTGTACTTTATTATACGTCAGTATTAAGCTAAAATTTATTTTAAACTAAAACATTCTTAAAACTAGTTAAATTCATTCTCAGAAATTATCCTTCATAGGCGTCCATGCATTCAATTCTTTGCGTGGCCCTGTATATCGTTTTATCTATATTCTACAAACATTTCTTAGTAAAGTGAATGCATTTCAGCATAAAACGCATAACTTATTTAAAAACCATCTTTAAGTAATTTAAGCTCACATTCAGTAACATTTGCGACCTCTTTTGGGTAGCCCTATATATCAACTATAATATTTATACACACCATATAATATGCATAGATTTAGTGGAACTTAAACGCACATATCATAATTAAAATGCATTTTATTTCATCCATCAGCCAAGATCGGATACATGTTGTACAGTACTTCGAAAGAATATACTATTTGAAATCTTTTGTGTGTCCCTGTAAATGCGATGTACTTCATATTATGCAGGACTGCATATTATAATTTATACTGAGACTCAGCTATATATATCAATTTTATTATTTATGAAATAGTTTAATATAGTTAAAATATGTCGCACACAATTCCCCCTTTTACCATTATGTAATGGAATTCTTTTGCGTGGCCCTGTAAATGAATAATATCTGTTTTTTCATCGCATTTTTTGCAGAATGCCTATTTTAATGCATTTTGTAAATAAATATAAATTTTAATATGATTGTCAGGGTGTAACATCTTTAAAATTCATTTGAAACGATTTTTTCCCCATAGGCCGTAATGTAACGGTAAATTTTGACTACCCGTGTAAATAAACTAATCATGGTAGAAACTTCATTTTCAATAGGATTCGTGCTAGGGTAAATGTCAATAACATATAAAAATTTCATGGCGATCCGAGTACATTTAAGAGAGTTAGAGCGCGGACAGACTAGACGGCCAGACAAGCCGAATGCATAAGCCCTTTTCAACTTTGTTGGTAAGTGCTAAAAAGTGTAGAAAGAGAACCTGTGCATAAAGAAAACTTATTTAATTATTTAAAAAATTATTTCGTTTTCTATGCCAAATAACGTACTTCCTAAATTTGAAAACCTTCCTAAAACGAAATATTTTTCTGGTTTCTTTTGAATTTCATCTTAGCAGGTTTCATTACATTTTGTAAACTTTCATAATTAAACTTGCTATTTTATACACATTTCGGCAGAGGCTGTATCCCCATCAGCCCATTCCCTGAATACGCCAATGACAACCTGCAACATATTTCTGACATCAAATGGAATGTGATCATTTTTTTAAATTTACAATTACACAAAATAACTAGATTGAAAGCAGATAATAATTGTTTAAAGCGCATTTCATCATTTGGATACATATTGACGTGCGCGAATTTGTACTTAGAAAACACATTGTTAAAAGTTTTGCTCCAGTTTGAACCAAATTTTGCTGCTCAGTAGCTGCCACCATAATACTGTGTAATTTCGTACTAACATTTGGAGCATTCTATTTGAACCTCGTTCCAACTATTGGAACTATAAGCTTGAACAGGTGCTCCAAATATTGGTTCAAGATTTCACCATCTTACAGTGGCAGCTATTGAGCGCCAAAATTTGGTTCAAACTAGGACAAGATGAACAGTGAATAACATTTAATTATATTTTACAGGATGGATCAAAATAATTTGATTGATTAAGATTTAGGAATGATAATTGTTTGAAGTGGATTTTAATAACATTGAGAAACTTCAAACATTACGAAAATTCAATATATTATTAATATGCACGGCAAAATGTTTTCTATAAAGTATGTATATGTAGATATAGGATGTCTAAGGCTATATTCAATATGTAGCATTTATTGCTCATTTTCAGGAACACACACAAAAAATCAAATGCACTCTGTGTGTAATCATTAGCTGTCGCACTGTGTGAAATTAACGTCGATAATATATTTTGATAGAAAAAGGGCCATATAATGTTTAATGTTCTTTGGCAGGGTCCCTCTAAATTATTCAGATGCATTATTATTGTTTATGAACGATAACTGTGGAAGTACATTTTTATTTGAGAAACGCGATTTAAAATTTTATTAGATTTTAGCATATTATGTGGTGTGAGTAAATTTTGTGGATCATATACAGGGTTACCCGGAGAATTCGAATTAACTTTTATGGATGCGAAATATTAAGACTACGCTTTAAACTGTGTTATGTGTTTTTCAGAAAACATCTTTACTTACAATATGTTGTGAATATAATATAAGTAAATTCATGTAAAGGGCTGTTCATAAGAATGCAGATACATTGCGATGTATAAGGTGGTACTGCCGGTAAAGAGTTTTCAATTAGGTTATGATATTTTTCTTTTTAATCCGTATTGTGTTTAAAAAATTATGTATCATATCAGGGATGCTGAAGGGTTTCCGAATAAAGTACCGTTTATGAGTGGCAATGGCTAAAAAAAATGGGTTTTAAAACTTGTTGTGTATTTTCTAAATTGTTTATTGAGATACCTCCACTGAATAATAATAAAAAAAAAGTTTCGCAAGAATATTTTGATAATGTTGTAAGCATTTCATAACCTATGTGGGAAATAAAATAAGTATCCGTAATTGAGGTTGTCTGCAGCTTGAAGAAATAACCCAAATGAAACTAAAATCGGTGCACTTACTGTTTGAAAAGGTGGAAGAAGAATGGAACAATAATAATAATAAAAAAAATAACTACAATATTTGCCGACAAATAGCGCTTCTGCGTGTGATATGTAATATATAAAGAACAAAAAATGGAGGCATGTAACCTCATAGATCGGGAGGCGTCAGAACAGACAGTTACCTCATCGAGTTCACGGATAAAAAATCTAGGATTATTTAAATCTCGACACGCATATTAAAACACAATCGGTCTACCAAGTCATATCTTGATGGAAAATACCAGGGCAACACTAGATACCGGGCTTGCTCATTCCTTTCATGACGTCACAAAAGGTGTCTGAATGACATCCAGCGATTGGTACAAAACGATGGGTGTGTCACTTTGAGCCTTGTTTGTACCAATCGCAGATAGCGGCCAGCCACCTTTTGTGACGTCGTGATAAGGAATGAGCAAGCCCGGTATCTAGTGTAGCCCTGAAAGTACCTAAAAACCCGATTTTAGCGGTTGACTCATAGGTTTACCACTATGTTTTCCTGCTTCCATTCCTCTATGTTTTTATAGTTTTGGGTGCAGGAAAGCACAATGAAAAATTTACGAGTCAACCGCTAAAATCGGATTTTCAGGTGTTTTTCACCAAGATATGACTTGGCATATCAATTTCGTTTGAATATTCGAATCGAAATCTAAGTAATCTTAGACTTCCATCCGTGAACTCAATGAGGTGATTGTCTGTACTGCCGTCTCCCGGTCTATCACATGAAATACATAATTTATTGAAAAATGTCAGTGAATAAATCGAAGCTTTCTCATGGTGGTACCGATCAAGTTCAGTTTCCACATGGCTATTATGCTCGACGACACAATCCAGGCGATACACGGCATGCTCAATTGCGTAATGTAACGCATCAGCTGTGGTATGCGATTTTTTAAATCATTGAGGTTTATGACGTCTCCAAAAATCACATAGTGCCAGATGAGGGGATGCCACGCCACCATTCGGAAATACCGGCTTGTTTGTTACTTTACCATCTGTGAAATGCTGTCACAAGAACTGTTGTACTGTTCACCCAGTATGGTACTAGACTCCATCCAATCTTGCTATAAAATGTGCTTCAGAAAGACACTGTCTTTGCTACAGTTGAGGAACTACGAAAGTTTGCAACATGTACAAGTATCATTGTGTAGTAACTGAACACCTTACAGGAACTGTTGGCCGTAAGTCCTAAAAAAATAAAGACCAAGAATGAAGCTTGCAGTAAAGCCACACAGCACAGTGATTTTTGGAGAAGGGAGGGGTATTTCGTGAATAACATTTGGTGGATCCGAAGCCCATATTCTGCAGCTCTCCGTTATTGACTGACCCATTCATATGAAAATGGGATTCATTTCCTCGTAGAATCTTCCATGGGAAGGCATCATTCAGTTTAATTCGTGCTAAATACGTTACAGCAAAATCTAGTTTTAGCTGCGAGTCACCTCTAATAATTACTGATGACAACTAATTTTATACGGATAAAATTATATTACCTTTCTCAGGATTTTTTGAACAGTAGCATATGGAATATCCAACTTCCGAGCAACTGCACGTGTTCCAGAAATGACCGCTTCTCCATTTTGCTAATGATTTCAACGGTTTTTGTACATATAAGCCCCGTAGTGCCATCTATTGGCAGTTACTGCAACTGTTTTTATGTTTATTCCATTCTTCTTCTCCCTTCTCGAATACTATAAGTGTTCAGATTTTGGCTTCATTCGGGTTATTCGTTCAAGACAGCTCAAAATAGAGATATTTATTTTATAACTATCCGGTATTTATAGCATTATTAAATCTTGGTTTACCTTCAAAACTCGCCTTTATATATAAGGAATTTGGGAACTTAACTTGGTCTACTGAAAATGTATTTCTTGCATATTGCAAGTTTTGAAACTCACATTTTCAATTGTAGGTGTAGAATATGGTGTATTTTTCAAAACTGCACCACGCTGCACTGCACAACAAAGAATCTCTTCTTCTACCCCTCTCTATAAAAATACGGAACTTTTTCTTTGAATCAGGTTGCCAGTAAAATTTATTTATTTCCCATGAAAGTGATATCGTGAATGTGTTAGTTAGTAGTGAAGATAGCTTTGAGAATACACTTCATATATAACAGTGTTAGTAATTAAAGTTACACACTCACTTAACAAGCAATTTCCACATTTTTTTGAATTTCTTTACTGTATAGGAGACAAAGTAGGCTTTTGAAAATAATTCCATTTTGGGTAGTTTCTAAATATTATAAGATGGAGAAATATTTGTAAATGAATTGCGGGTATTTGGAAATGCATTACAAATTGGTCAGTGGAATCATATGTACTCTCAGCTAAAATCTGAATTAGGTCACTTTAACCACTTTCAGCCTTTCTTATGATATTATCGCAATCAATCTTGCTAATTAGGTGTTTTTTAATTCAGAATATTACCAATTTTTTCAAATAGAACGAAGTTAAAGCATGCACAAAATTAATTCAATTAAAAGAGCGGAACAAGTTACATTTTAGAACAATAATGACGCTAAACAGTGCGCATCCGAGGCACTTTTATGCACTCGGTATTCTTCCATAAATATTTGGCTTGATACATATCTTTCTGTCGCTCACACATCTGTCGCTCGTTGTTGCCAATCTCCTCTTCTGTAATGACGCCGAGATATTCTGTTTCTTATATTTTAATATAAAGTTAAAACCAATTACTGCGAAGATCAAATCTTAAGAAACGAAAAATTTATTGCTTGTTAGACATGTTTTTCGCTTGGAACTCAACTTTCAATTGTTTTTAATATAATAAGTGAGATGGAAACCCAGCATTTATAGCGATATATAAAATGAACGAAAAGTTCTTGTTTTGACTATAATAATTTATTACAAATTAACCGTATGTATAATAAAATAACTTGTTGTGTCATTGGATATGTCAATTTTAGTAGTTTTTGTTTTGCAAAATATGGCGCGATTGTTTCTTCAAGAGTGATGGAGGGAAGGAGACTTTGAAATGAAGACATTTTCACCGAAACGGATTAGAATCTGCAGAAAACTCAATGTGTGCTTTGGTTTCACGATATGAAATCGCCCATTAATATTTTCATTCGCTCATTAATTAATCAACGAACATTTCGATGTTGTTAACGACGCAACTCCCCTGATGAATCAATAAAGAAATAATATGACTTTAAAAAACAGGTAGCGTTGCTGATCTGCCTAGAAGTGGCAAGCCTAGGGTGAATCAAGGTGTGAATTAAGAACTGTTGAACGTGTTCGGATGTTCGGCGATCGTTTCGGCTGAATCGTACTCGATCAACTCATGAAGCAATAAATGAACTTGAAATATCTGCTGCTATAGCTTCTCTGTGTTACTGTAACAGAAGGCATGTTAAAGCGACAGAGGACATTCAAAATCATGAAATTTGAAAAAAAAAAAAAAAAAAAAAAAAAAAAGGAAAAAATCTTTTTTAGAACTATGAAACTCGATACTCCAATTTATCTGATGCAGAAATGATTTTTCAATTCTGAAACTTCTTTATAGAGGATTAAGCTTTTATATTCGAAAACCGTATATATTTAAGCAGTTTATTTTACTTGAAATGTTGTTTTCTTAAAATTAAAAATGTTGCACATTTCTAACCTTTGAAACGTTCTATGCGCATCTCTAATTATCAGATTCTTTTAAAATTTATTTTTTATATTCGTTGTACAATAATAAATAAATGTTAGGATAAAAAGTTGCAGTTCATGAATATTTTACAATTGAAATTTATGTGAATATAAAAATATATAGCTTCTTTTTTTGAAAAATAAAGGATAATTATCAAAATATTTTTTTTCTCCTTTTATTTTCAGTGAACGTTTAGAATTAATGCCGACTTCCGTTGCAATATATAAAAAGTATTTCATAAATAAATATTGTAGTATTTTATGCAAAAGAAATGCGAATAGGACATTTTAAAATATGACAATTTTTCATTATTTTAAAAATTGGATAATTTAATTTTTTTTTATTTCATTACAAAATTTTGAATATAATTGTTTAAGCTTGCCATTAACACATCTGCAAATTTTCAAATGAATCTATTGAAAGTAGAGGAATTGGATTTTTACTGTCCACTAGACCCTTTAAATAACATTTGGGCGAAATCGCTTAAACATTGTACGAACAGCCAGATGGGCACACGTTAAAATTTACTGAGATTCATAGTCTTATAATTTTTAAAAAATGTCAAATCATAATAGTTAGATCACAATAAGTAGTTATAAACAGGGAAAGACTTTTGGTCCACCCTAGTCCCGGATCCATTTTTATGTTTAATAACTCATAAAATAATGAAGATGTAAACAAACTTATGGCATTTATTGATGGAATAACTCATATATTTTCCTTTTTAGGTTTGAATATCTTTACTTTTGTAAATATCGTCTGCGCGTGTGGTTAATTTCAGATAATTTCATATTCCAGTCTAAATATCTGTATTTTTCTAAATATCGTCTGCTTATTAATTGCATTTTTCTCTCTGGCATTGTTAATCGCCATAATGTGCGCATATGGGGATCTGAAAACCCCCATGAATACCGTGAGGCAGAAAGGGATTCCCCAAAGATTAATGTGTTGTGTGGACTAATGCAAGACCGAGTCACTGGGCCTTTCTTTTTTACAGAAAAGACGATCTCATCAGTCGTATACTTAGACATGTTGGAAAACTTCGTATTTCCACAACTAGAAGAGCTTCAGCCAGATGTCTTTTTGCAACAAGATGGTGCACCACCTCATTGGGGTCCCATCTTTCGCACTTCTTTGAATGTCCATTTTCCAAGAAGATGGATTGGGCGAGGAGATCTAATTCCTTGGCCACCCAGATCACCTGATATAACGCCGCTGGACTTTTTTCCTTTGGGTATTTGTAAAGGACAATGTTTACAGGAGGAGAGTGTCGAACATTGATGACTTAAAAGCCAGAATTACAACCGCAATAGCCTCTGTGGATGCCGACATACTTGCCGCTACCTGGCGTGAAATTGACTATCGACTTGATATTCTTTGTGCGACGAAGAGGGCACACGGAAGTTCATTGACAAGGGTCATGAAACTTTTTCAGTCTATCTAACCATTTATGTTATTAATTTTAATCTATCTTTATTATTTTATGAGTTATTAAACATCAAAATGGATCCGGGACTTTATAAACACCCTGTATTTCTTCATATGAACAGAACATCCTTTATAAATTTAACTTAGCTAAAAAAAAGAAAGAGAGTGAATACTGTAAATAAAGATAATTAGTCATTTCACCATAAAATATTTAGAAATATATATATATATATATATATATATATATATATATATATATATATATATCGTTTAAAAAATATGTTTGTGTATGATTGTCAGAAATGACCTTTTTATCCATTCTGAATTAAATATTGTTCACAACTTAAGATAAAAAATTTATATATAGGACCGTAACGACTCTAGAAATGTCCAACTGAAGCACATACAAGCACTCACTTTATAAGACATTTCTACGAAATTTTTAGCAGCAATCATTTCTTTGTTAGAAATGTGTTTACACCACGAAAAAGTCGACAAATGTACTGTAATTTGGCAAGTAATATGCACTAATATATACAATCTGAATTAAGTAATCATCTAACTCTACACTTGCAAGTTTTAACGTGAATGGGGGCTATTTCCAGAATTTCTTGTGATGTCATCGCATTTCCGAAAAAGAAAAGTAAATTATAATATCTAGGAATTCTCTTTTATTTTTTGTTTTGTTCATAAAATTATGAAAAAAAAAAAAAAAAACGGATTTAGTGAAATATCTATTTTTGACTGAAAAAGTGGATTGCGATAACAGATTTTCTGTACAGAAATTGTCTATCTTGATGTGTTTTATCATCATTTAAAAATTTCCCTTTATTTCTGAATCACATTATGCCTATTTATCTAAGTCAAAAACTAAAGCAAACAAAATATACTCCGAAAATATAGACATGACATAAGAGTTATAGACATGAAACCCCACTTCAGCAGTAGATATTTAGAAATATCCATCGTTTTAAGATTTTTGCCCCGGGTTGTCAGAATTTACCTCCCTGAATTAAATATTGTTCACAGCTTAGGATAAAAAGTTACATTTATGACCGTAATGACGCTAGAAAGCATCCATCCGTGGCACTCTTATGCACTCGCTCTACTCTCCATAAATCTTTGGCTCGAGACCTGTCCGTCTGTCGATCGCGCATTCCTGTTGTTGCCAACCCCCTCTTCCGTAATGATGCCATTTATATGCACAACTGCTCCCTCGGGCGTGAGGTGCGGCAGTGGAAGGAGAAGGGTTGCCGAAAAGAAAAGAAGCAGGGGTTGCGAATAAAAAATTGAGGGAGGGTTAAAAAAAAGGAGTTTTGAAAAAAATCAGATTCGCATGGGGTTACTGTTATCTAACTCGGTCGCCAAAAGCGAAGATTTTTATTTTTTATTTATCTATATTTTTATTTGTTCCCTATTTTGGGAGTGGGATGTTACATTCTAATATACTTCAATATTTTATGATATTACTGAATTTAAATATTTAGAAAACCGCGAAGTTGTTTATATTTTACCATCGTTTTCGTTCGACCGAAGATTGGTCCGTGTTTGGCCTTTGCTGGAAATTTACTTTTTGTGTACCTCTTTCGGGTAAAAGGAAAGAAGAAATTTGCGTTTGTAAAGAGATAGGTTTTGAATAATAGAACGATAATTTATAAAACCAGTCAAACGTTTAAAGGTGAGGATATAGTAGAAAGTTCAGGTATTGAGCACACACAATAAATTCAAAAGAAAAGCTAAAAATAAAATCTCCAGCCCTAAAAAGGTTGGAAGTATAAAATCTCAAAAATTTTATACAAAAGCATTTTGATATTATCATATTCTTGTAGAAGCTGAATTCAGCTTTTTATTACATTATTTTTTTTATCTTAAAAAATGTTTTGTACTATCTGAGTGGCAGAAGCACTACAAAATTATTTGTAAAAAACGAGCCGTTAATTCACAAATTGGCTCAGTCCAAACTTTTATGTATTATATAGAAAAATGGACAATTCTGTATTCTTTAATATTAAAAAATAATAAAACAAGAATATTGAACAGGTTCCTGCATCGGGTCCAGTTGTTCTTAAAATTGTTTTAGCACAGGTTCGAATCTACGTCACTTCCTCCAGTTTTAGCCAATCAGATTGCTGAGCTCGGCTATAAAAGAATTAATGGCTCGTTTATAAAGGTGGGTACATTTTGGAAAATCTGATACATTTTTAATGTTTTTAATTACTCGTAAAATGAAGTAGTTCTTTTTTTTTCTAAAGATTGTAAGAACAGTGTGTTTTACTTACTATCTAAAGAAAAAACAACGACTTATTTCTATGTATTTCTCATCTTCTGTTACTTTATTATCAATAATCACAACGTTTTCGAGTTTATTTAAATAATTATACTTTGAACTTGTATCTTACTAGGTGTCTCTCCCTTTACGAGCTACGCACGCTAACCCTCGTTCAGATTCTAAAAATCCCTGTCGGCTTGGCCTACAGGCGGAGACAGATTTCGAAGAGTGCTCATTTCAACAACAAAAAATAAAATATGATTGGAGATAAACCCAGTTTAGCAACTTTATTTGACCGCTTTTGAAAAATTTTTAATTTCAATTTTTCATAAGAACTGGTTTTACCAGAATCATCTTAAGCAAAATTCGGCTTAAATGCCCATTTTGACAACATATTTTGAAATATATTCTGACTTTTAAAAAAAATACACACATTATATAATTTCTAAATAACAAAACACTGTCAATTGAATGCGTTTGAGAGCAAAATATAATTTAAAAAATCCCTGTCGGCTTGGCCTATAGGCGGAGATAGATTTCGAAGAGTTTTCATTTCAACAACGAAAAATAGAATATGATTAAAGATAAACCCAATTTAACTACTATATTTGGCCGCTTTTGAAAGAAATTTTATTTTTATTTTTCTGTAAGAAGTGGTTTTATCAAAATCAACTTAAGCGAAATTCGGCTCAAATGCCCATTTTGACAACATATTTTGAAATATATTCTGACTTTATTAAAAAATCGACCAATGCGTACACTATATAGTTCCTAAATAACAAAAAACTGTCAATTGAATGCGTTTGAGAGCAAAATTGAATTTAAAAATGAGTCATAAAATAACCAATTTGTTATTTGAATGCATCCACAATTCTTTAATCAAGATCGCTTTGGGAAATTTTTTTTCAAAGTGCCCACTTTGACAGCTTTTAAAAAATATATATTTAGCCTTTATCAAAAAATCGACGAATACGCACATTATATAGTTCCTAAATAACAAAAAACTGTCAACTGAATGCATTTGAGAGCAAAATTGGATTTAAAAATGAGTCATAAAATAACCAATTTGATATTTGAATACATCCTCAATTCTTTAATCATGATAGTTTTGTGAAATTTTGTGCGAAATGCCCATTTTGGCAGCTTTTTTTGAAATATATTCTGCCTTTATCAAAAAACTGGCCATTATATAGTTCCTAAATAAGTGGCCCTGTAAATTGGATGCGTTTGAGAACAAAAATGGATTTAAAAATGACTCAGAAAAAACGCAATTTGTTATACCTTAATTTTTTCAATCACGACCACTTCGGGAAATTCTGTTCGAAATACTCTTTTTGGCAACCTTTTTTAAAACATATTCTACCTTTACCAAAAACCTGGCCAATACGCCACTTTATATAGTGCCTAAATAAGAGAATTTGCCTTTTGGATGCGTTTAAAATCAAGAATGAATTTAAAAATGAGTCACAATATATAAGCAGTTTGGATTTGAGGTTTTTTTTATCCAACTCCTATTTTTGTTTAATTTATTTCTGATATAAGATTTGGTCCTATGAAAAACTTGTTAGTATAAAAGTTGTAAATATTATTGAGAAGATGTAAAATAAATTTAATTAGATTTGATTGCTTAAGAATTGAGTAAGTTATGGACTTTTTTCTTTTTCCACCCCCTTTTTTGTTTTCGTTTTTAATTTTTTTCATCGGTAAAAGTTGGTCCTATAAAAAAACTTGTAAATGCAAAAGTTTTAGATAATGTTGGGAACATTTATACAAAATTTATTTGGATTTGATATCGTGAGAATTGACGAAGTTGTAATTTTTTTTTCTTCCAAAAACCCTGTTTTTTTTCGCCCCTTGACCCCATTTTTAATTTTATCAAAAATCTAACATGCATAAATTTTAGCCCATTTTTAAGAAGTAATATAAACTTTAAACTGATTCGATATCTATTTTAATTAAGAAGTTGTCGCGTTTTTTCGGTTTTCACAAAAAGCCTCCATATTTCCACCCCCTTGATCCGATTTTGCCCATTTACAAACTCGACCGAGATTTTATGCCCCTTGATTGTATGCAACCTTAACTAAATTTTTGCATATAACCCGGTATATATAAAATCTATAGATCATGTACAATGCGGCACAAATAATTCGAGTACATTTCCATTCTTTTATGGAAACTGATGTAGGGAAATTTTCAACTGTGGAAAGCGTCCCTATTTGAACTAAATTTTAGCATTCCCAAACGAAAATAGTGGCTATTTAGTGAATAGTCGTAGAGTCACTAAGCAGAGTCAAAATCTGCCCAATCTCTTTGGATTAACTATTTAATCTGAGCAAAAGTGGAATTGTTGGCTTTTTGAAAGTATGAATAGTCACTCTTGCGAAGGGAATACTCACTATAAACAGGAGTGAATATTCACTCTTTTAGAGGAGTGACTATTTACTCTTGCTAAAGGAATGCGTTTTTTCACTCCTGGTAGGAGTGAATACTTATTCTTTTGTTCCTTTTTTATGTAAATGTTCGTTTTTGTTTTTGAAAATGTTGATTTTTTATGCAGTGAATTCTTTTAGTTTATGTCAGCTTTTGGGTATTAAAAAAAATCACATCTTTTAGAGCATGCAATGAAACTAAATACAAGCGTGGTAAAGATTGGAATAAAATACGTTATTTACAATAATTATTTAATTCATAGTTTGTAACATTAATCAAACTTTTAAGGAAAAACTTATTTAAAGTTATATATAAATTAAATTAGAATACTGACAGAAATAAAGTAAAACATTTCATTCCAATCTTGTATCTTGTGTTTGTTTTTATTGGTAGCCCTATAAATGTATGATTGTTTTAAAATGCCCATATTGACAAATAATTAATCGAAAGCTTAATCTGTCAATATTATTTTTTTCTTTTGAGATACCCATTACGTTTTACTTATTATTTTAATAATTCCTGTTCATCTCGCTATTTATGTTCTTTTTTAATGTGTAATTCAAATTTTAATACTGGAAAACGGATATTAATACGACGCTTATTTATAAACGCCATGGTAAGCCATGTTTAATTTCAGTTTTTTATTCCCGTATATATGGTATTTTATGAATGTGAGCTAGAAAAAACTCGTAAGTTTTACAGAAAAAGATTTGAAAATCGTTAAAAATAATAGTTAGTATTTTATAACTGTACTATTAAAAACAACAAAGCACAATAGATGAATTAAAAGCATTATTAGATTTAGTAATTTCTCAAAAATCTGCCCATATGTTTTATGGAATTCTAATTATTTTGTAAATTTGGTAAATATTAAATCTGAAAATATCAGTATTATCATCAGAATATAATATCAGATTAATATCAGATTATAGATTTTAAATATTAATTAAAGATATAACTAGGAATAAAAAATTTCTTTCAAAAACTTCACAACTGAAATGTGTAAAAAGACATTTTCTTTGTATAATGCTAATTTTCAAACTGAAACCGTTTCGCAATATCATAATAATCAAATATCATATTTAATTCCAAAATTAAAATGACTATAAATACTTAAGTGTTAAATATCAGAAAACAGTAAAAAATCGAAACAAATCATAACAGCACAAATGACTATTTCAACACATTTTTCAATGTCGTAAATACAAATTAATGTTTACATTTTACTACGAATGCAGTAAAATAAACTAATCATTGTGTTAACTAAGCATTTTGTTTTCGAGCAGATAACAGATAGCAGATAAAGATACTTTACATCACAGAAAAGAATCGAATAGGAAAAAATTGCTTCTGAAAAGAATTCCTGATCAATCTTTTTCTATAAGTATAACAAAAAACTATTTAGCTCATGGTCATGATATTCAAAATACACCACATTAAAAGTTTAAAATTAAATAAGACTTAAAGTTACGTTTCATAAAGAATCCGTTTAATAATATCCGTGTATTATAACTTTTTCGTTTCTGAGTATTAATGCAGTATTATTGACTATTGGTGAATTATTGCTTCTCCACTTTGATTCTAGAGCAAGAACTTTAGCTTATTGGGATTATATCGAATCATAGATGTCGAAGCATATCATTCTAAGATTGAAATTGCAATTATGTCTCAGTATTATTAATAAAAAGGGAAAGAATGGGCGTTCACATATGTGAATCCAGGGAACGATATGGAGATACTAAAATGGCAGATGCCTTTCTATTATCGTACAAAACGTGTCGCATACAAGATTCTTCTGATTGGCTGATGAGTATTACACGCAAAAATCACCTTTTCGGAGGAGTGACTACTCACTTTTGAAAAAAAGCACCTTTTAATCCTTTGAGTTCTGATGGGTATATTTCTTCAAAATTCCAAATGTGGCACCGGTATTTTAGAAAGAAAAAATTCGGTTTACGATATATACGCAAAAACATATTAAACCTTTTTCAAATAAGTTTGTTTGACTATTCCGGTGCCAGTGTGACATTTCATAGTTAAAATTATGTGGTAGAAAATTCAATCATCAGAGCTCAAAGGGTTAGTACCAAATAAGCGTAATTTTCCTGGTTACATTATAAAATGGAAATTTAAAAAATTAAGAAGTGACATATTTTGTTGCTTTTCATTATTTTCTTTATATATTGGTTAAAAGTTTAGCATAATTTAAAAAAAAGTGTAAAAAAACGCCAGGCTTTCACTCTCGTCAGCGGAGTGAGATATTTCACTCTTAACAACGGAGTGAGATATTTCATTCTCGTCAACGGAGTGACATATCTTTTCACTCTCGACAACGAGATGATATATTTCACTCTCGACAACAGAGTGACATATTTCACTCCTTTTTAGGGCGTGCGAAATTCCATTTTTTAAGGTAGGGATGCACAACCTGTGGCCCGCAATGGGTTAACGTGTGGCCCGCGAGTTTTGTAATTTACAACTGGAAAAAATTACAATTTTTGTGCATATGTCACAGGAAAAATCGTAAATTTCGTGAATTTACCGTGGGAAAATATAAAATTTCGTCACTTAAGAATCGCAAATTTTATTAAACGGCACGGAAAAATCGCGAACTTCATTAATTAAGCGCGGAAAAAAAGCAAAAGGAGCAAAAGCCAAAAGCCAAATCGCAAAAGCCAAAGAGGCTTGGAAAAATTGCAACTTTCGCTCATCAGATATGGAAAAATCGCGAATTTTGTCCATGAAGCTTGCAAAAAAAATAGCAAATTTCTCCGATTGGGTACGGAAAAATCGCGAGTTTTGTCGATCAGGCATGGAAAAATCGTCAGTTTTATTGATATTGCTCGAAAAAATTGCAAATTAAGTTCATCGGTTGCAAAAAATAGCATGTTTTCTCGGTTTATCGCATGCAAAAACGCGTATATCATTGATCGGGCACGGACGAAAATATCGCAAACTTTGTTGATAAGGCACTGAAAAATCGCGAATTTATCGATGATGCTCGAAAAAAATGAAAATTTTGTTAATCGGCGACGAAACAATCGTGAATTTCATTAGTTTATCCAGAGAAAAAAATCGCGAGTTTCATCTTTCAGCGTAAAAAAATGCAGATTTTGTCAGTTAGTATACAAATCGCGAATTTCGTTCATCTGGGGCGGAAAAATGCACATTTCGTCAATTAATGGGGGGGGGGGGAAGTGCACATTTCGTCGATCGAACACCGAAAAATCGCGAGCTTAATAGATTGGATTCCGAAAAATCGCAAATTTCGTTGGTTAGAGAAGGTTATATTGCGAATTTTGTTGATTACACGCGTATAAATTGCTAATTACGCCGATTAGGGTCTAATAAAATCGCGAATTTCTTCGATTGGGAGCGGGAAAATCGCAAAACTTGTCGATTAAGCGAAAAAAATCGCAAGTTTCATCGAATGGTTTTGTAAAAATCACGAATTTTGTCATTGGCTTGGTAAAAATTTCGAATTCCGTCATTCAGGTGCGGAAAAATTGGGAAATTTGCCGATCTGGAAAGGAAAAATGGCGAATTTCGTCGATCAGGCGCAGATAAATAGCGAATTTTGTCGATCAGGTGAAGAAAAATCGCGGATTTTATCGTTCGGTTTCGTAAAAATCGTGCATTCCGTCGATCGGCTTCGTATAAATCTCGAATTTTGTCGAACAGTTTTGGTAAAATCGCGAATTTCGTCGAACAGGCGCAGAAAAATAACAAATTTTGCCGATCGGCTTCGGAAAAAACGTGAATTTTGTTGGCAAGGTTCGGAAAAATCGGGAATTTCGTCGATGAGATTCCTAATAATCATGAATTTTGTTGATCAAGTTCATAAAAATCGCGAATTTCGTTGAACAGGTGTGGAAAAATCACGAATTTCGTCGATCATGCGCAGAAAAGTCGAAAATATTGTCGATTAGGCACCAAAAAACCGAGAATTTTATCGATCATGTGCGAAAAAAATCGCGAATTTCGTTGATCATGTGAGGAAAAATCGCAAATTACATCGATCCTGTGAGGAAAAATGACAAATTTCGTCGATCAGCTTCGTAAAAATAGCGAATTTTGTTGATCATGCGCAGAAAAATCATGAATTTAGTCGATCGGTTACAAAATTGCAAATTTTGTTGATCAGGCGAGGAAATGATGTGAATTTTTTCAACCGGCTTCATAAAAATTGCAAATTTGGTCGATTGGTTTCGTAAAATGCACGAATTTGATCGATCAGACATGGAAGAATTGCAAATTTCATTGACCGGGTACAGAAAATAGGGAATTTTGTTGATCAGGCATGGAAATTCTCGTTGATCGGTTCTTTCTCACTCTTTCACTCATAAAGTTCGATTTTTTGTCGGGTACCAGCAATTTATGCTTGTTTTTTAGCACTTTCAATAAAACAAAACTTACTCTCCTGAAAAAAGGGTCAAGGAATATTTTTACATCTTGAAAATATTCCTTGCTATATCCGTTATATATAAAAACGTGGAAACTGCTGATATATCCTTACCATGTGAATTGGATATTTTGACTGGGTAAGCAAACTTAACAGGGTAACACCTCCACCCCCTGCCACTCCCCTCTGAAATATTTTTTTCCGATTGTAGGCCACAGATCACCTCCTTTAAATCGAATTATCTCCTTGTTATTGATGTGGCCCTCGACCACCCAGACATATTTGTAAGTGGCCCTTCTCTTGAAAAGGTTGTGTACCCCTACTTTAAGGAGCATATTTTTACAAAATTCACTCCAAAAAAGAGTGAGAATGCCTGTTATTCTTTCTAAGAATGAATTTTTCACTCCTCCCAGTTTTAGAGTACATACTATGTACCAGTAAATTGAGCTAAAAATTGTTTATAGTGATAAAAAATGTGTTTAAAAAGGCATAATACTTTTATTTTGATCTACATATGTTTTCATCGGAAAAAAAAGTGAAAATATTTGTATCAAAAAGGATCTTGAAAATGTCCCCGATTGTGCGATGAAACATATGTTGGTCAAAGTAAATGTATTATGCCTTTTTGAGTACCTTTGTTTTTTTTTATCACATTTAGTCCAGTAAAATTAGACAAAAAAAAAGGGCTTCTGACAGAAAAATTTTGAAGAAGTTTCTTTTTTGTTTTTCTTTTTTTGTGTTTTCGAAGGTACTGAACACAATTTTCAACTTTGCCTCTTCGTATCTGGGCAGCTTAAAAAGTTATAGGCAAAAAACCGTGAAAAAATCGGGTATTTTTCTGACGTTTTGTTATATATGATAAAAAAGTTAACCTTTTTTCAAAAAAAAAAAAAATAAAATAAAAATCAAGTAATATTAGAGAAAATTTCCTACATTTTCATAAGCAATGTTTATTTCTAAAATGAATACTTTTGGCAATACGAGCAAAAAGGATTTTAGCGATATATTCAATTTCTATCATCGGATGTCGAAAACGCTTACTGTAATATTTTTGTATAAGCAAAATGAGTAGGTGTCCTTGAAATAAATCCATGGCACCAAATATTACAGGATACTATGATATTACAGGAATTCCCTCCCCTCACCAATTTCTCCTGGGTTTTTAAAAGCGTCGTGTATTTTCTAAATTGCTTAATTAGACATCACCTTTCTCCTTATATTAAACGGTGAAGATTTGCTTGTCCTTCTAGGTTTTTTTGGCGCATGTTGAAATTGAAAACTTAGTTCCAAGTTTGTTTATAATTGTTGTTTGTCGGTCGGTTATGCATCAACCATTTTTGCAGTGTGCATTTAATTACGAATCGTATGTTTTAAAACGACTTTGTGAAACATGAATCATGATGACAGAGAAGTATTTTTTCTGTGACACGGACTCTGTGACTGTGTCCCACCAAACTTTAAAGTAAAAGAAATTCATAAAGCAATAACAAAACGAAATGTAACATACACAGTTCATTCACTGACACTCCTTGAAAAGTTAAAGAACTTGCTGGAAATCGTGATGATGAGTGAAGGATCTCCAAGGACTAGATCATATGATGACTTGGTTATTGCTGGTAGGTAACGTCATTTGAAATGTATGAAAAAGCTATTTCTTTGTGCAAAATTCACAGAGACGCAGAAGTCCGTTTGCTACTGACATGGACACAGCCATGGAAGTAATTTATTTTAACTGGAGAAAAATGAAGAATAATGGGAACATTTTCTAGAAGAATTAACAGATCAGATTAAAGCAGATGAGTACTGTCCTTCAGTGAAATCAGTTAAATCACACACACTAAACAAGTATGAAGAAGATGTTGTGATATCAACCACTGCAAACAAGATACCTGTTTTTTGCTTCACAAACGCATGTTATAAGATTTTGACTGATGTTTGATACCAAGAGCGATGCTCATAGGAAAAACGACTCCTTATTGTCCGGATTGCGGTGAAGATATTGATTGAAGATATTCGGCATCAGGTTTACAAATCTACTCAATATGCTTCTCCAGATGAGTTTTGAAGGAAAATGAGTCTCTCTTTGAAGAAACCATAAAGATTTTCATAAAAAGATTATTTTTATCAAAAAAAGAAAAGAAAACCTTGATAATTACTATAGAAGGATTACTGCATTAACTCACAGCATTATTACTGTAGTATGACAAAGAATTCTTTTAAGTCCGTTTCAAATATAGCATTGGTTAAAAAAATTGAGGAATGGGGATGGAATAAAATATAGATACATTTCACCCATAACAACTGTCAAACCTCTCGCACCAAAAATTATGCTGCGGAAAAAATCCTGTAACTATAAAACATACTGCAGTGGAAATTGTGGCTGAAGGAATGCAGGTTTTTTTTGTTCAATCCTTCATTTGCATTGCGATGGTCATTGTGACCGATTCTTCATCGGTGAAGATGATTTGGATGTAGAGGTTGGCAACTCAATACTCTAGGATATTTTAACCTCCTCAGTCCTGAAAGAAATATTACACGGAACTACAAATAAACAGTTTAAAATTTCTATAAAACATCTCCAAAAATGTATCAGTCTATATGTCAATGCTTAATGATATGCATACATTTATTTAAAATATCTAGAAATAATTTTAACAATTATAAACGCATTTAAATTCATTTATAAAAAATATTCTTTAGTGTCGCTCACAGCCGACATCAGGGCTGAGGGAGCTAACCTAAGTAGAGACATGACCTAAGCAATCAAGATAATGATGTGCCTCCTGTTGAAGAGCATCAACCAGGCCCTTCACAGTTTTTAAAATGACATTAATGGGAGAAAAACTCTGCATTTCTCTTTTTTCACTTTCCAACAAAATTGAAAAGTCTTTATGCATTCGGTTTGTCTGTCCGTCTGGCCGGATGACCGTCTGCCGCGCTCTAACTTCTGTAAATATACTCGGGATGCTATGAAATTATTATATGTTATTGATGTTTATTCTAGTACGAACTCTATTGAAAATGAAGTTTCTACTATAATTAGTTAATTTACAGGGATAGTCAAAAGTTATTCGATACATTGCGGTCTATGGGAAAAAATCGTTTCAAATGAATTTTAAAGGTGTTACACCCTGTCAAACATATTCATATTTACATGGATTCGCAAAGTGCATTAAAATATGCATTCTGTAAAATATGCAGTGAAAATAATAGTTATTCATTTACAGGACAGGGCCACTCAAAATAATTCCATTACACAATAATAAAGGGGGGAATTGTTTGCGACAAATTTTAATTATGTTAAACGATTTCAAGTATCATAAAATTGATATACGCCACTGAGACTAAATATGTAACGAATAATATGAAGTGCCTTGCATTTACAGAAACACAGAAAATATTTCAAATCTTATATCCAATAAATCAAACATAAATCAAATCTTATATCCGAAGTACTGTATATTATGGATAATAGCTGATGGATTGCTGCAATAAACTTTCAATTATGATATGCGTTTTTAAGTTTTACTAATTCTATACTGCCTGCAAATTATATGGTGTGTATAAATGCTATAGTTGATATACAGGGTTATACAAAACAGTTTATAAATGTTACTGAATGTGAGGGTAAATAACTTAAAAGTGGTTTTTTAAGTTATGCATTTTTACGTAGAACTGATTTCAGTTTACTAAGAAATGTTTGTAGAATATAGAAAAAATGATGTACAATTTCACGCAAAGAATTAGCTGCATGGTTACCCATAAATGATAATTTCTGCAAATGTGATTTAAGTAATTTTAAGAGTGTTTTTGTTTGAACTAAATTTTAACAAAATATTGGTGTGTAATAAAGGGACTAGGTAAATTACAGAGCTGAACAAAAGTATTCAATTATTATCAGTATCAGTATTCATTTATTAGAATAAATTGCTGAAAGAGAAATTTCAACCAGTTAGGCATTTTCTTGCCAAACTAATTTTTCCTATTGTATATATATATACATATACATACATACATATATATATATATATATATATATATATATATATATATATATATATATATATATATATATATCAACCGACGGATCAAATACAGTATCTGCTAAAAAGTATTGGAACACATATTTGGATCTGGACAGTAGCATCTTATTTCTCTAAATAACAAAGTTTTAAATAAAACCAAAATAAAATACTCAGATTACTTAAAGGTGTTTTTTATTAATAAAACCTAGTACTTTCGAGCATGTCATGCTCATCATCAGGGTTAAAACAACAAAAGAGTAAAAGTCGAAGGCTGAGTTATTTTATACCACGTGGACTGATCCAAAGACAACGTAAAAAAGGGGGGAGAAGTCGGAATGTTCCGAATTCGATAGAAAGGGGGGGGGGGTTATTTTGGTTTTATGTATAAATAAGGTGAATTAAAGGATTAGATATATGTGATATGTTATATCATTTTAATCTTATAACAAAGTTTTGTTAAAGATTTCAGGAAGTGTTGGAAAGTGTTTCATAATCCATGCTTAACGCATGATTTTTGTTACTTGTTTTTATTTAAAGCCTTCCACATATGTTAGTATTATATTAAACTTGATATAGTTTTAATTGTAGAATTATAATCATGTAATTGTCATAATGAGATTGCTAGAACAATAAAAATTAGTGCATTCATTTGTTCGGAAGTTTGTGTTTTATGTTTTCCCTTATTACGTGGTTTCAATTTATTTTGTTAATCTATATCTATATCATACAGTACGATAGTGCTGTATACTAAAGCTCAGCCGCATCTTTAATTTTTAAGTCCAAAGTTTGTTCCTTAATAAATTTGTACCCAATCATCGGATTGCGACGAAATTGAAAAGGCGAAGTGTCCTACTCTAAACCTCAAAGTTTACAAAAAATCATCCTGATTCACCGATTAGCTATGAAGATCTAGAACCCCTGTTTTGTCACTTTTTTCTCGTGAAACAAGAAAAAAAGACAAACAACTCAATTATAACCCGCACCAGGAAACATTCAGTGACATGTAATAGCTTGTTCGAAAGCTTTTAATCTAGGTATGTGCCTTTCGAAAGTCTTGTAAAAAATATCCAATATTAAGGAAATAGTACCCATTTAAAATTTATATAACGCTATACCTTCCATAATTTAACATTATAGAAATCTCTCCTTTTTATGCTAATACAATTATCTCTTTCGAGTTGCCATCAACTAAAAAACAGTTTAATTATTTAAAAAAAGAAATGATAACACGTGTACTTTTTTTTTATCGATCATTAAAAATTCTGATTCTTCTGATAGATATTTGAATTTTTGAAATTGACGTCATTTGAAACAGAAAATACATATTTTTCATAAATATTATATATAAACAGTAACTAAATATGTGTTAAAACAACATCGCACTTTTATTTCAGTGTTTTTGACGTCAAAACAGTTACTACAATACAGATATTTCAATTAAAAAGGAATAATTTAGAAAAAAATTCTTCTATATTTATAAAAATAACGATTTGAAAATGAAGCTATGAAAATCTGTGTAGATACCTATGGTTATACGAAAATCTGCCCAGATACTGAGAAACTGAAGTGGGACTACTACCTGGGAGGGGACGGTTCTGTCGCCAAATGTCGCCAAGTTTTTCGCCAACTTGGCAATATATCGCCAAATTTGGCGTCCAAAATTATTCGCCAAAAATGAAGCCAACTTGGCGTTACTTCCGGTATTTCGCTAAATTAATATGCATACTAATAACGTTAAACTAATACTAATAACAGATTAGATATGTTAGTTGAAGGTGATTGATAAAGTTCCTGAAAGGATCTGAAAAAGCTAAGAAATCATATAAAAAACTGGTGGAACCAGAGAGAAAAGTAGAGCTCGATCTAAAAAAAATGTTACAGTAAAAATTGGGAAATATTTTCAATCTAAAAATGTGCGTAGAAAAGAAATGGAATCATGTGATCTGTAGAGCTCATGAAATAATCCAAGTTTTTGTTAGCTGAAAATGTGGACTGAGTGATGAGGACTGATGAGGACTTTACTGGTGTCTTATATTCAGAAGTATATTATTATCCACTCAAAATTATTACTGAGCAAAATAGTCAATAGAATATATTGTTATGTTGTCTCAAATCAGTTAAGCTCCTCAATGGTAAACGAACATAAACCATGAAGTAATAATTAAATTATAACATTAATATAATAAGGTTATTAAGGAATAGATGTAGGTAAATATATCTGAACACAAATATTTAGTATACGGTTGAATCGTATCTGTTCAAGGTTTTGGGTTTACTTGGAGCTTTGATCTTCCACTTATCAAAATCGCTGGAATGGAATTGTGTCCAAACTTTGTACTGAAAGGACTGTTCTCACACTTCATTTCATCAGCCTATAGTTATGAACCCAAATTTTTAAACTGGTTATGGGCGATTGGAATATGAAGTGAGTTAAAAATGCCTCTTTTTCCCCGATTGATTTTAAGGCACCAGTAAAGCTCAGTCCTCATTTTCAGCTGCCAAAAATTTGGGTTATTTCATGAGCTCTACAGATCATCTGATCCCATTTTGTTTTCTATGCATATTTTTAGACTGAAAATATTTTCCAATTTTTACTGTAACATGTTTCTAGATCGAGCTCTATTTTTCTCTCTGGTTCTACCAGTTTTTTATATGATTATAAAGAGGTAAAGTTTGTTTGTTTGTAAGGGCTAATCTCCGGAACTATTGAAACGATTTCAAAAGTAATGGTACAAAAATGATGGTGCTCGGACGGAATCAAACATAGGCTATACCTTATGTGTATACCACCACTTCGGAACTACCGGACTGATTTCAAAAGTAATGGTACCAAAATGATGGTGTTTGCCCGGAATTAAACATAACCGAACCGATTTCAAAAGTAATGGTACCAAAATGATGGTGATCGCCCGAAATCAAACATAGGCTAAATCTTATGTGTATACCACCACTTCGGAACTACCGGCCGATTTCAAAATTAATGGTACCAAAATGATTGTGTTTGCCCGGAATTAGACATAACCGAATCGATTTCAAAAGTAATGGTACCAAAATGATGGTGCTAGCCCAAAATCAAACATAGGCTATACCTTGTGTGTATACCACCACTTCGGAACTACCAGACCGATTTGAAAAATAATGGTACCAAAATGATGGTGTCTGCCCGGAATCAAACATAGACTATATCTTATGTCCTCTATACCTATATTATATAAAGGAAAAGTTTGTTTGTTTGATGGGGGGGGGGGGGGCAATCTCCGGAACTACTGAACCGATTTCAAAAATAATGATACCAAAATGAAGGTGTTCGTCCAGAAACAAACATAGGCTATATCTTATGTCGCCTATACCTATATTATAAAGAGGAAAAATTTGTTTGTTTGTAGCGGCTAATTTCCGGAACTGCCAAACCGATTCCAAAAGTAATTATACCAAAATGTTGGTGTTCACCCGGTACCGAACATAGGCTACATTTTATGTCGTCTATACCTATTTTATAACGAGGAAAATTTTGTTAGTTTGTAGGGGCTAATCTCCGGAACTACCAAACTGATTTCAAATCAAAATGATGGTGTTTGCCCGGAATTAAACATAACCGAATTGATTTCAAAAGTAATTGTACCAAAATGCTGGTGTTTGCCCGGAATTAAACATAATCGAATTGATTTCAAAAGTAATGATACCAAAATGCTGGTGTTTGCCCGGAATCAAACATAGGCTGTATCTTATGTGTATACCACTACTTCGGAACTACCGAACTGATTTCAAAAGTAATTTTATAAAATAGATGGTTTTCGCCTGGAATCAAACATAGGCTACATTTTATGTCTTCTATACATCTATTATAAAGAGGAAAGATTTGTTTCTTTGTAAGGGCTAATCTCCGGAACTACTGAACCGATTTCAAAAGTAATGGTACCAAAATGATGGTGTTCACCCGGAATCAAACTAGGTCATATCTTATGTCATCTACACCCATATTATAAAGAAAAGTTTGTTTATTTCTTTGTTTGTTTGTAAGGGCTAATCTCCGGAACTACCGAACCGATTTTGAATGTAATGATATTAAAATGATAGTGTTTGTCCGGAATCAAAGATAGGTTATATCTTATGCCATCTATACATATATTATAAAGAGGAAAAGTTTGTTTGTTTGTAAGGGCTAATCTCCGGAACTACCTAACCGATTTCAAAAGTAATTTTACAAAATAGATGGTAGTCGCCCGGAATCAAACATAGGCTATATCTTATGACGTCTATATCTATATTATAAAGATGAAACATTTGTTTGTTTGTAGGGACTAATCACCTGAACTATCGAACCGCTTTTAAAAGTCATTTTACCAAATAGATGATTTCCGGCCGGAATCAAACATAGGCTATATCTAATGTCGTCTATATCTATATTATAAAAAGGAAAAGTTTGTTACTTTGTTTCTTTGTTTGTAGGTTCTAATCTCCGGAACTAGGGAACCATTTTCAAATGTAATGGTATCAAAATGATGGTATTCATCCGGAATCGAACATAGGTTATACTTATGTCGTCTATACCAATATTATAATGAGAAAAAGTTTGTTTGTTTGCTTGCAGTGGCTAATCTCCGGAAGTACCGAACCGATTTCAAAAGTAATGGTACCAAAATGATGGTGTTTGCCCGAATGAAACATGGGCTATAACTTATGTCGATGCCACAAATACACCGGGGGTGCAGGAATAAAAAATTTTCTAAAAATTCGTTTTTTGTGTTAATGAAGGGACTAAAAGCGTGAAATTTAGCATGGTAATTACTTATAATATATAAATGATCTCTAGCATTTCCTTAAAAATCGGAATTTTAAAAAGGGGGGAGGAGTGGTGTGCGAAAAAGCATCCTACAGTGCACTGTTAAAAATCTGCACCATTTGCTGCAGCGTCACTCCAACACTTTTATAGAAAGCGGTTACTTCACTATGTTACTGTGCATTCTCATTGGTCAGAATAGAGATATTCTATAAAAGCAGTGGAGTGACGCTGCAGCAAATGGTAGAGAATTTTAACAGTGTGTTAAAAATCTGCAGGATTTGCTCCATCATCACTCCACCGCTTTGACAAAAATCTGTTACTTGGCTAAATATTTAAGCATTCTCATTGGTCAGAATAAAGTTAGTCTGTAAAAGAGGTAGAGTTTCGATGCAGCAAATGGTGCAGATTTTTAATAAAGCTGAAACTTTCTAAATGACAATCTGTAAGCAATCTGAGCACGTATCAAACCGATTTCAAAAGTAAATTGGTGATGGAGTCTCCGTGGCCAAGTGGTTAAGACACCACGCTGCTAATCTCTTGCGAGTGTAGGAGATTGTGGGTTCGAATCCAACTGGTTCCATTGCACACACTCTTTGTGTGGAACTCACGGTTGTACTTATCTGTGCTGTCAAATTTCTTTGTGCTATCTCGTCCCTGTATAGTAACGATGACTTATAAGCAGGCTTTCATGTCGAGCATACAAGTCAGATGTATGTTATAAATAAAATAAAATAAAATAAATTGGTGATGATAGAAGCTGTTAAAACATAACAAACGTAAACTACATTTTACTTCGGTGACACTGTGAACAGAGGGTTCAGGATCCAAAAATATTCAAAATGGTAATTTTTATTGTACTAAAGCGTCTAGAAACTGTAAAATTCGCATGGTAGTGACTTACAAAATATAAATGTCTTCTAAGAACTGTCAAGAACTGTAAATTTGAAATTAAAAGTTGAGAAGCAAAAAGGCTGTGCGAAAAGCGTTCTAAAAAATTTGTAAATTACGATTTCTGTGCAAGCTCAGAAAGTAATAAACCGATCATAAAAGTGAAATCTTCGAATCAACAGTGATATTCTCTGCATCCTACATAGATCATTCTCATTATCCTACATTCTCATGATCCTCTCTGTTCTATGCCAGTACAGCTACCACTCGGGGTAAGCATGAAAAATTAATATTCTATAAAGGCCTTTAAAAACTTTCTAAATTACGTTTCTTTGGTATATTAGAAAATATCAAACTTTTCAATTTCAAAATTAACCTATGCAAATTAATGGGAACCGTCCCTTTTCAAACATAGACATTTTAGGGTAATGCCTCTACCCCGTGAAAGGTGATAGACCCTAAGAAAAGAAACTTGGATTTTGACATGATGATTAATTTAAAAATGTAAATGCATACGAAAATGTTTCTAAAAAAGAGTAAATAATTCAGATGAATACCGAAAGGAATGTATGAATTGAGCATAAAAGTTTCAAAATATTTTCTAAATTATCGTTCATTTAAAATTATCTTCAGTTCTTCGTATTATTTTATGTCTCATTTCGGAATAATGCATGCAAGAATGAAATTTAGTCAAACTGTGGCTTAAATGGAAGTTTTTGAACTATTCCTTAATACATTATTACTTCTAATGAAAATCAGATATATAAGTATCAATTGGTATATTTCAACTATTACGCGAGCATAGACGCGGGTTTTGCTAGTAAACATATAAAAGGTTTAAAACTTGGTAAACATTGAGATAGTCGAAATGATATTCCTAATATTCGTATTATGAATTTCCTAATACTAATAATTTTTTCTCAGTCATCGGGAGCGCACCAAATTCTGAAAAAGCAAAAATCCTGCTTCCTGCTTGTTTTTGTTTTCTTCTCGCTTTTTCAATTCAGTGATATATTATTTAAATAGTTTGGAGAATAAATGTTGCAAACCAATGTACAAATTAGGGTGGATGTATAAAATCAATGTTTAACTATAAGCTTCTCATATTTACATTTCTATTAATGAAGCGATTTATCAAGCATTCTTTTGTGAAATAATTTTTTTTTAAATAATAAAAAATAAAAAATAAAATAAAACGTGTGGAATGCACTGTAATTTTATTTCTCGAGTACGCTGCGTTTGTTTGCAGATGTAACGTTTAGTTTTCCATATATAGAACGAAGGTTTTCGTGCACTACCCTGCTCTTGCGGTTTCTCCAAGCATAAACTCAAAATAAAAGCTGGAATTTTTTTTTTTAATCCTTTTGTAAATTTATATTTGAATGGAATAAGTAATATGTCTCGAAGCAACAACAAAGAAATCTATATTATTATTAATATCAATTAGTACGTAATAAATATTAATGGATTTTCTTTTAATTTTATTCAGTATTTCTTTTTTAAAGCAAATATTTTGTTGACCATCGTCCCAATAGAGTCTTTAGTTTCATCGAGAAATTTTATATTCTTTTGAGAATTAAAAAATATCAAGTTAATGAGCTTTGAATTCAGCTTCAAAAATATATGTCCCTAAGTAAACGTGGAAAAAATATTACTTTATAAGTTAGTAGAAGTAGAAGTAGGTTTAGAGTTTAGTAGTAGAAGTAGGTTTTTTAATCGCAATTCTATGTTGTTGTTTTTTCAGAATGCATTTTATTGCAGTAAAAAGCTTCTTTTTGTTAATTAGAACTAAAAAACAAATTCAATTTTTATAAATTTAATGAATTTTTATTCTTTTATAAAACTTATATTTGAATAGAGTAAATATAATTTCACGGAACAACAAAGAAATCAGCAGTGTTATTTTCATCGATTAGTGCATTATAAATGTTAAAGAATTTTCTTGTAATATTATTTAATATTTCATTTTTAAGATAAATTTTTTGCTAAACATCGTCTCAATAGAGTATTTATTTTCATCACAAAACTTTGTATTCTTTATAGATCTTTTTTAAAAATGGCCAAGTTAATGGGCTTTTAATTTAGCTTCAAAATATATATGCAGCTAAGAGCGCGCAAGGGAAATAATATTCTAATTTATGAAATTAGTAAAAAGTTAGAAAAATGTTTTTTTTTTTTTTTTTTTTTTTTTTTTAGTGGAAATTCTATGTTTTATTTTCAGAATTTATTTTAATGTAGTAAAAGTCTTTATTATGTTAACTAGAACTAATAAAAAAATCTATAATAGGTTTAATGAATTTATATATTTTTTCAAGAAATTTGTGTATTTGAATGGAATAAATAATATTTCGCGAAAGAACAATCAAGAAATCAGCATTGTTATTTCCGTCGATTAGTACGTTATAAAGCCAAATGGATTTCTTTGCAATATTATACAATATTACATTTTTTTAATAAATTTTTTGTTAAACATCGTCCTAATACAATCTTTATTTCCATTGCAAAACTTTGTATTCTATCGCAAAACTTTGTAATATTTTGAGAGAGAGAGAAAAAAAAAAAAAAAAAAAAAAAAAGAGGCCAAGTTAATGAGATTTTATTTCGGCTTCTAAAATATATGTATCTAGAAAAAAAAATTCTACTTTAAAAGTTAGTAAAAGGTTAGAAGAATATTTTTTAATGGCAATCCTATGTTTTTATTTATTTATTTATTTATATTTTAGAATACATTTTATCGCAGTAAAAAAACTTCTTTTTGTTAACTAGAACTAATAAACAGATCGTATTTTTGATAAGTTTAATGAATTTTTATTCTTTTATAAAACTTATACTAGAACGGAATAAATATATTTCAGGAAACAACAAAGATATCAGAACTGTTATTTTCATTGATTAGCACGTTGTAAATATTAATACATTTTCCTGTAATTATTTCATTTTTAAAATAATTTTTTTGTTAAACATGGTCCCAACAGAGTCTTTGTTTTCATCATAAAACTTTGTATTCTTTTGAGAATTTTTAAAAAGAGGCCAAGTTAATGAACTTTTGATTAAAAATATGTACAACTAATTGAGCGTATGAAATAAAATTCTAATTTATGAAGTTAGTAGAAAGTTAAAAGAATGCTACTTGACGACAAATCTAACGTTTTATTTTCAGAATGTATTTTAATGTAGTAAAAGGCTTCATTATGTTAACTAGAAATAATATAAAAATAATCTATAATAGGTTAAATGAATTTTTGTCTTTTCACGAAATTCATACTTGAATGGAATAAATATGTTGCGAAACAACAATAAAAAATCAGTATTCGCACTTCCATCAATTAGTGTGTTATAAATCTTAATGGATTTTTTTGTAATATTATACAGTATTTCATTTTTAAGCTATTGCATAGCTTTTATCACGGGCTTTGAGCGCAGCGACCGAATCCAAAAATTCCGTAACGCGAAAAATCCTAACACATCGGTAACGAAAAAACCTAACACTCGGCTAACGTCGCTTCAGCTCGGCAGACTTCGGCACGGTATCTTTCGGTAGAATTCGGCAGACATTGACGCGGTATTTTTCAGATATTAGGATATCAAGTCTCAAACTTATGTTTCTTATCATCTAATTTTCATAGCGCGGCCAAATTTTGTTTGGTAATTTATTGTGAGACAGTGTTAATTTTTGGTGACAGGAGACCCCACACGGTGAGGATCTAAAAAGTTAAAATGCTTATAACCCGCGATCTAATTTTCGTAGCGCGGCCAAATTTTGTTTGGTAATTTATTATGAGGCAGTGTTAATTTTTGGTGGGATAAGACTCCCCACGGTGAGGGTCGAAAAATTTAAAATGCTTATAACTCGCGATCTAATTTTCGTAGCGCGACCAAATTTTGTTTCGTAATTTATTATGAGAAAGTATTAATTTTTGGTGACAGGACACCCCCCACGGTGAGGATCGAAAAATTTAAAATGCTCATAATTCGCGATCTAATTTTCATAGCGCGGCCAAATTTTGTTTGGTAATTTATTGTGAGACATTGTTAATTTTTGGTGACGGGAGCCCCCCCCACACGGTGAGGGTCGAAAAATTAAAAATGCTTATAACTCACGATCTAATTTTCGTAGCGTGGCCAAATTTTGTTTGATAATTTATAATGAGGCAGTGCTACTTTTTGGTGACCCCCCCCCCCATGGTGAGGGTAGAAAAAATTAAAAATGCTTATAACTCACGATCTAATTTTCGTAGCCCGGCCAAATTTTGTTTGGTAATTTATTATGAGACATTGTTAATTTTTGGTGACATGAGACCCCACGGTGATGGTCCGAAAATTTAAAATGCACATAACTCGCGATCTAATTTTCGTAGCGCGGCCAAATTTTGTTTGGTAATTTATTGTGAGACAGTGTTAATTTTTGGTGACAGGAGACCCCACACGGTGAGGATCGAAAAAGTTAAAATGCTTATAACCCGCGATCTAATTTTCGTAGCGCGGCCAAATTTTGTTTGGTAATTTATTATGAGGCAGTGTTAATTTTTGGTGGGAAGAGACCCCCCACGGTGAGGGCGAAAAATTTAAAATGCTTATAACTCGCGATCTAATTTTCGTAGCGCGACCAAATTTTGTTTCGTAATTTATTATGAGAAAGTATTAATTTTTGGTGACAGGACACCCCCCACGGTGAGGATCGAAAAATTTAAAATGCTCATAATTCGCGATCTAATTTTCGTAGCGCGGCCAAATTTTGTTTGGTAATTTATTGTGAGACATTGTTAATTTTTGGTGACGGGAGCCCCCCCACACGGTGAGGGTCGAAAAATTAAAAATGCTTATAACTCACGATCTAATTTTCGTAGCGTGGCCAAATTTTGTTTGGTAATTTATAGTGAGACATTGTTAATTTTTGGTGGCAGGAGACCCCCCACCGTGAGGGTCGAAAAATTTAAAATGCTTATAACTCACGATCTAATTTTCGTAGCGCGGCCAAATTTTGTTTGATAATTTATAATGAGGCAGAGCTACTTTTTGGTGACCCCCCCCCCCATGGTGAGGGTAGAAAAAATTAAAAATGCTTATAACTCACGATCTAATTTTCGTAGCCCGGCCAAATTTTGTTTGGTAATTTATTATGAGACATTGTTAATTTTTGGTGACATGAGACTCCACGGTGATGGTCCGAAAATTTAAAATGCACATAACTCGCGATCTAATTTTCGTAGCGCGGCCAAATTTTGTTTGGTAATTTATTATGAGACAGCGTTAATTTCTGGTGACAGGAGACCCCCCACGGTAAGGGTCGAAAAATTTAAAATGCTTATAACTCGCGATCTACTTTTCGTAGCACGGGCAAATTTGTTTGGTAATTTATTATGAGACTGTGTTAATTTTTAGTGACAGGAGACCCCCCCCCCCACCGTGAGGGTCGAAAAATTTAAAATGCTTATAACTCGCGATCTAAATTTCGTAGCGCGGCCAAATATTGTTTGGTAATTTATTATGAGACATTGTTAATTTTTGGTGACATAGGACCCCCATGGTGAGGGTCGAAAAAATTAAAATGCTTATAACTCGAGATCTAAATTTCGTAGCGCGGCCAAATTTTGTTTGGTAATTTATTATGAGGCATTGTTAATTCTTGGTGACATGAGACCCGCACGGTGAGGGTGGAAAATTTTAAAATGCTTATAACTCGCGATCTAATTTTCGTAGGGCGTCCAAATTTTGTTTGGTAATTTATTATGAGGCAGGGTTAATTTTTGGTGACGGGAGACCCCCCACCGTGAGGGTCGAAAAAATTAAAATGCTTATAACTCGCGATATAAATTTCGTAGCGCGGCCAAATATTGTTTGGTAATTTACTATGAGACATTGTTAATTTTTGGTGACATAGGACCCCCATGGTGAGGGTCGAAAAAATTAAAATGCTTATAACTCGCAATCTAATTTTCGTAGCGCGGCCAAATTTTGTTTGGTAATATATAATGAGGCAGTGTTACTTTTTGGTGACGGGAGTCCCCCCCCCACCCACGGTGAGGGTAGAAAAATTAAAAATGCTTATAACTCGCGATCTAATTTTCGTAGCGCGGCCAAATTTTGTTTGGTAATTTATTATGAGACATTGTTAATTTTTGGTGACGGGATCCCCTCCCCCACGGTGAGGGTAGAAAAATTAAAAATGCTTATAACTCGCGATCTAAATTTCGTAGCGCGGCCAAATATTGTTTGGTAATTTATTATGAGACATTGTTAATTTTTGGTGACATAGGACCCCCATGGTGAGGGTCGAAAAAATTAAAATGCTTATAACTCGAGATCTAAATTTCGTAGCGCGGCCAAATTTTGTTTGGTAATTTATTATGAGGCATTGTTAATTCTTGGTGACATGAGACCCCCACGGTGAGGGTGGAAAATTTTAAAATGCTTATAACTCGCGATCTAATTTTCGTAGGGCGTCCAAATTTTGTTTGGTAATTTATTATGAAGCAGGGTTAATTTTTGGTGACGGGAGACCCCCCACCGTGAGGGTCGAAAAAATTAAAATGCTTATAACTCGCAATCTAATTTTCGTAGCGCGGCCAAATTTTGTTTGGTAATTTATAATGAGGCAGTGTTACTTTTTGGTGACGGGAGTCCCCCCCCCACGGTGTGGGTAGAAAAATTAAAAATGCTTATAACTCGCGATCTAATTTTCGTAGCGCGGCCAAATTTTGTTTGGTAATTTATTATGAAACATTGTTAATTTTTGGTGACGGGATCCCCTCCCCCACGGTGAGGGTAGAAAAATTAAAAATGCTTATAACCCACGATCTAATTTTCGTAGCCCGGCCAAAATTTGTTTGGTAATTTGTTATGAGACATTGTTAATTTTTGTTGACATAAGACCCCCACGGTGATGGTCGGAAAATTTAAAATGCATATAACTCGCTATCTAATTTTCGTAGCACGGTCAAATTTTATTTAGTAATTTATTATGAGACATTGTTAATTTTTGGTGACATAGGACCCCCATGGTGAGGGTCGAAAAAATTAAAATGCATATAACTCGCGATCTAATTTTCGTAGCGCGGCCAAATTTTGTTTGGTAATTTATTATAAGACAGCGTTAATTTCTGGTGACAGGAGACCCCCCACGGTCAGGGTCGAAAATTTTAAAATGCTTATAACTCGCGATCTACTTTCGTAGCACGGGCAAATTTGTTTGGTAATTTATTATGAGACAGTGTTAATTTTTGGTGACAGGAGTCCACCCACCGTGAGGGTCGAAAAAATTAAAATGCTTATAACTCGCGATCTAAATTTCGTAGCGCGGCCAAATTTTGTTTGGTAATTTATTATGAGACATTGTTAATTCTTGGTGACATGAGACCCCCACGGTGAGGGTGGAAAAATTTAAAATGCTTATAACTCGAGATCTAATTTTCATAGGGCGGCCAAATTTTGCTTGGTAAATTATTATGAGACAGTGTTAATTTTTAGTGACGGGAGACCCCCCCCACCGTGACGGTCGAAAAAATTAAAATGCTTATAACTCGCGATCTAAATTTCGTAGCGCGGCCAAATATTGTTTGGTAATTTATTATGAGACATTGTTAATTTTTGGTGACATAGGACCCCCATGGTGAGGGTCGAAAAAATTAAAATGCTTATAACTCGCAATCTAATTTTCGTAGCGCGACCAAATTTTGTTTGGTAATTTATAATGAGGCAGTGTTACTTTTTGGAGACGGGACCCCCCCCCCCCCCAAGGTGAGGGTTGAAAAATTAAAAATGCTTATAACTCGCGACCTAATTTTCGTAGCGCGGCCAAATTTTGTTTGGTAATTTATTATGAGACATTGTTAATTTTTAGTAACATGAGACCCCCACGATGATGGTCGGAAAATTTAAAATGCATATAACTCGCGATCTAATTTTCGTAGCGCGGCCAAATTTTGTTTGGTAATTTATTATAAGACAGCGTTAATTTATGGTGACAGGAGACCCCCCCACGGTGAGGGTCGAAAAATTTAAAATGCTTATAACTCGCGATCTACTTTTCGTAGCACGGGCAAATTTGTTTGGTAATTTATTATAAGACAGCGTTAATTTTTGGTGACAGGAGTCCACCCACCGTGAGGGTCGAAAAAATTAAAATGCTTATAACTCGCGATCTAAATTTCGTAGCGCGGCCAAATTTTGTTTGGTAATTTATTATGAGACATTGTTAATTCTTGGTGACATGAGACCCCCACGGTGAGGGTGGAAAAATTTAAAATGCTTATAACTCGAGATCTAATTTTCATAGGGCGGCCAAATTTTGCTTGGTAATTTATTATGAGACAGTGTTAATTTTTAGTGACGGGAGACCCCCCCACCGTGAGGGTCGAAAAAATTAAAATGCTTATAACTCGCGATCTAAATTTCGTAGCGCGGCCAAATATTGTTTGGTAATTTATTATGAGACATTGTTAATTTTTGGTGACATAGGACCCCCATGGTGAGGGTCGAAAAATTTAAAATGCTTATAACTCGCGATCTAAATTTCGTAGCGCGGCCAAATATTGTTTGGTAATTTATTATGAGACATTGTTAATTTTTGGTGACATAGGACCCCCATGGTGAGGGTCGAAAAAATTAAAATGCTTATAACTCGAGATCTAAATTTCGTAGCGCGGCCAAATTTTGTTTGGTAATTTATTATGAGGCATTGTTAATTCTTGGTGACATGAGACCTGCACGGTGAGGGTGGAAAATTTTAAAATGCTTATAACTCGCGATCTAATTTTCGTAGGGCGTCCAAATTTTGTTTGGTAATTTATTATGAGGCAGGGTTAATTTTTGGTGACGGGAGACCCCCCCACCGTGAGGGTCGAAAAAATTAAAATGCTTATAACTCGCGATCTACTTTTCGTAGCACGGGCAAATTTGTTTGGTAATTTATTATAAGACAGCGTTAATTTTTGGTGACAGGAGTCCACCCACCGTGAGGGTCGAAAAAATTAAAATGCTTATAACTCGCAATCTAATTTTCGTAGCGCGGCCAAATTTTGTTTGGTAATTTATAATGAGGCAGTGTTACTTTTTGGTGACGGGAGTCCCCCCCCCCACCCCACGGTGAGGGTAGAAAAATTAAAAATGCTTATAACTCGCGATCTAATTTTCGTAGCGCGGCCAAATTTTGTTTGGTAATTTATTATGAGACATTGTTAATTTTTGGTGACGGGATCCCCTCCCCCACGGTGAGGGTAGAAAAATTAAAAATGCTTATAACTCGCGATCTAAATTTCGTAGCGCGGCCAAATATTGTTTGGTAATTTATTATGAGACATTGTTAATTTTTGGTGACATAGGACCCCCATGGTGAGGGTCGAAAAAATTAAAATGCTTATAACTCGAGATCTAAATTTCGTAGCGCGGCCAAATTTTGTTTGGTAATTTATTATGAGGCATTGTTAATTCTTGGTGACATGAGACCCCCACGGTGAGGGTGGAAAATTTTAAAATGCTTATAACTCGCGATCTAATTTTCGTAGGGCGTCCAAATTTTGTTTGGTAATTTATTATGAGGCAGGGTTAATTTTTGGTGACGGGAGACCCCCCACCGTGAGGGTCGAAAAAATTAAAATGCTTATAACTCGCAATCTAATTTTCGTAGCGCGGCCAAATTTTGTTTGGTAATTTATAATGAGGCAGTGTTACTTTTTGGTGACGGGAGTCACCCCCCCCACGGTGTGGGTAGAAAAATTAAAAATGCTTATAACTCGCGATCTAATTTTCGTAGCCCGGCCAAAATTTGTTTGGTAATTTGTTATGAGACATTGTTAATTTTTGGTGACATAAGACCCCCACGGTGATGGTCGGAAAATTTAAAATGCATATAACTCGCTATCTAATTTTCGTAGCACGGTCAAATTTTATTTAGTAATTTATTATGAGACATTGTTAATTTTTGGTGACATAGGACCCCCATGGTGAGGGTCGAAAAAATTAAAATGCATATAACTCGCGATCTAATTTTCGTAGCGCGCCAAATTTTGTTTGGTAATTTATTATAAGACAGCGTTAATTTCTGGTGACAGGAGACCCCCCACGGTGAGGGTCGAAAATTTTAAAATGCTTATAACTCGCGATCTACTTTCGTAGCACGGGCAAATTTGTTTGGTAATTTATTATGAGACAGTGTTAATTTTTGGTGACAGGAGTCCATCCACCGTGAGGGTCGAAAAAATTAAAATGCTTATAACTCGCGATCTAAATTTCGTAGCGCGGCCAAATTTTGTTTGGTAATTTATTATGAGACATTGTTAATTCTTGGTGACATGAGACCCCCACGGTGAGGGTGGAAAAATTTAAAATGCTTATAACTCGAGATCTAATTTTCATAGGGCGGCCAAATTTTGCTTGGTAAATTATTATGAGACAGTGTTAATTTTTAGTGACGGGAGACCCCCCCCCCCCACCGTGACGGTCGAAAAAATTAAAATGCTTATAACTCGCGATCTAAATTTCGTAGCGCGGCCAAATATTGTTTGGTAATTTATTATGAGACATTGTTAATTTTTGGTGACATAGGACCCCCATGGTGAGGGTCGAAAAAATTAAAATGCTTATAACTCGCAATCTAATTTTCGTAGCGCGACCAAATTTTGTTTGGTAATTTATAATGAGGCAGTGTTACTTTTTGGTGACGGGACCCCCCCCCCCAAGGTGAGGGTTGAAAAATTAAAAATGCTTATAACTCGCGATCTAATTTTCGTAGCGCGGCCAAATTTTGTTTGGTAATTTATTATGAGACATTGTTAATTTTTAGTAACATGAGACCCCCACGATGATGGTCGGAAAATTTAAAATGCATATAACTCGCGATCTAATTTTCGTAGCGCGGCCAAATTTTGTTTGGTAATTTATTATAAGACAGCGTTAATTTCTGGTGACAGGAGACTCCCCCACGGTGAGGGTCTAAAAATTTAAAATGCTTATAACTCGCGATCTACTTTTCGTAGCACGGGCAAATTTGTTTGGTAATTTATTATAAGACAGCGTTAATTTTTGGTGACAGGAGTCCACCCACCGTGAGGGTCGAAAAAATTAAAATGCTTATAACTCGCGATCTAAATTTGGTAGCGCGGCCAAATTTTGTTTGGTAATTTATTATGAGACATTGTTAATTCTTGGTGACATGAGACCCCCACGGTGAGGGTGGAAAAATTTAAAATGCTTATAACTCGAGATCTAATTTTCATAGGGCGGCCAAATTTTGCTTGGTAATTTATTATGAGACAGTGTTAATTTTTGGTGACGGGAGCCCCCCCACACGGTGAGGGTCGAAAAATTAAAAATGCTTATAACTAACGATCTAATTTTCGTAGCGTGGCCAAATTTTGTTTGGTAATTTATTGTGAGACATTGTTAATTTTTGGCGGCAGGAGACCCCCCCACCGTGAGGGTCGAAAAATTTAAAATGCTTATAACTCACGATCTAATTTTCGTAGCGCGACCAAATTTTGTTTGGTAATTTATTGTGAGACATTGTTAATTTTTGGTGACGGGAGCCCCCCCACACGGTGAGGATCGAAAAATTAAAAATGCTTATAACTCACGATCTAATTTTCGTAGCGTGGCCAAATTTTGTTTGGTAATTTATTGTGAGACATTGTTAATTTTTGGCGGCAGGAGACCCCCCACCGTGAGGGTCGAAAAATTTAAAATGCTTATAACTCACGATCTAATTTTCGTAGCGCGGCCAAATTTTGTTTGATAATTTATAATGAGGCAGTGCTACTTTTTGGTGACCCCCCCCCCATGGTGAGGGTAGAAAAAATTAAAAATGCTTATAACTCGCGATCTAAATTTCGTAGCGCGGCCAAATTTTGTTTGGTAATTTATTATGAGACATTGTTAATTCTTGGTGACATGAGACCCCCACGGTGAGGGTGGAAAAATTTAAAATGCTTATAACTCGAGATCTAATTTTCATAGGGCGGCCAAATTTTGCTTGGTAATTTATTATGAGACAGTGTTAATTTTTAGTGACGGGAGACCCCCCCACCGTGAGGGTCGAAAAAATTAAAATGCTTATAACTCGCGATCTAAATTTCGTAGCGCGGCCAAATATTGTTTGGTAATTTATTATGAGACATTGTTAATTTTTGGTGACATAGGACCCCCATGGTGAGGGTCGAAAAAATTAAAATGCTTATAACTCGCAATCTAATTTTCGTAGCGCGACCAAATTTTGTTTGGTAATTTATTGTGAGACATTGTTAATTTTTGGTGACGGGAGCCCCCCCACACGGTGAGGGTCGAAAAATTAAAAATGCTTATAACTAACGATCTAATTTTCGTAGCGTGGCCAAATTTTGTTTGGTAATTTATTGTGAGACATTGTTAATTTTTGGCGGCAGGAGACCCCCCCACCGTGAGGGTCGAAAAATTTAAAATGCTTATAACTCACGATCTAATTTTCGTAGCGCGGCCAAATTTTGTTTGATAATTTATAATGAGGCAGTGCTACTTTTTGGTGACCCCCCCCCCCATGGTGAGGGTAGAAAAAAATAAAAATGCTTGTAACTCGCGATCTATTTTTCGTAACACGGGCAAATTTGTTTGGTAATTTATTATGAGACAGTGTTACTTTTTGGTGACAGGAGACCCCCCACCGTGAGGGTCGAAAAAATTAAAATGCTTATAACTCGCGATCTAAATTTCGTAGCGCGGCCAAATTTTGTTTGGTAATTTATTATGAGACATTGTTAATTCTTGGTGACATGAGACCCCCACGGTGAGGGTGGAAAAATTTAAAATGCTTATAACTCGCAATCTAATTTTCGTAGCGCGGCCAAATTTTGTTTGGTAATTTATAATGAGGCAGTGTTACTTTTTGGTGACGGGAGCTTCCCCCTTCCCACGGTGAGGGTAGAAAAATTAAAAATGCTTATAACTCACGATCTAATTTTCGTAGCCCGGCCAAATTTTGTTTGGTAATTTGATATGAGACATTGTTAATTTTTGGTGACATGAGACCCCCACGGTGATGGTCGGAAAATTTAAAATGCATATAACTCGCGATCTAATTTTCGTAGCGCGGCCAAATTTTGTTTGGTAATTTATTATAAGACAGCGTTAATTTTTGGTGACATGAGACCCCCACGGTGAGGGTGGAAAAATTTAAAATGCTTACAACTCGCGATCTAATTTTCGTAGGGCGGCCAAATTTTGTTTGGTAATTTATTATGAGACAGTGTTAATTTTTGGTGACGGGAGACCCCCCCACCGTGAGGGTCGAAAAATTTAAAATGCTTATAACTCGCGATCTAATTTTCGTAGCGTGACCAAATTTTGTTTGGTAATTTATTAAGCTATTGCATAGCTTTTATCGCGGGCCTTGAGCGCGTCGACCGAATCTAGAAATTCCGTAACGAGAAAAAATCCTAACACTCCGGCTAACGTCGTTTCAGTTCGGCAAACTTCGGCTGACATTGACGCGGTATTTTTGCGTAGGTTGATAAAAAATGCTATGCAATAGCTTTACCGCGGCAGTCCCCGAGTGCCACACGTATTTTTTTATGTAAATTTTTTGCTGAACATCGTCCCAATTGATTCTTTATTTTCATCGCGAAATTTTATATTCTCTTGGGAATTAAAAAAAAAAAAAAAAAAAAAAAAAAAAAAAAAAAAAAAGAGAGAGAGAGAGATTAAATTAATGAACTTTTAATTCAGCTTCGAAATTATGTCTTTAAGTAAACGTATGTAAAAAGTATTCTACTTTATAAGTTAGTAGAAAGTTAGAAGAATGTATTTTAATGCCTTTTTTTCAGAATGCATTTTATTGCAGTAAAAAGCTTTATTATGTTAACTAAAAATATTAAACAATCTTATTTTTGATAAGTTGGATGAATTTTCATTCTTTTATGAAACTTATGTTTGAATGGAGTAAATAATATTTGAAACAACAAAGAAATCAGCATGTTATTTCCATTGATTAGTACATTATAAATATTAATACATTTTCCTGTCATATTATTCAATGTTTCACTTTTAAGATAAATTTTTTGTTAAACATTCTTCCAATAGAGTTTTTATTTTCACTGTAAAACTTTGTGTTCTTTTGAGAGGGGGGAAAAAAAGCCCAAATTAAGGAGCTTTTAATTTAGCATAAAAAATATATACAGCTAAGAGAGCGTATGAAAAAATTATTCTAATTTATGAAGTTAATAGAAAATTAGAAGAGTGTTTTTTAACGATAATTATGTTTTATAATAATAATAACATATTACGATTGTGTTTTATGTACAGAATGTATTCTAATGCAGTATAAAAGGTATGTTAACTAGACTAATTAAAAAAATCTTATCTATAATAAATTTAATGAATTTTTGTTGTTTCACGAAATTTTTATTTGAATAGAACAAATAATATTTCGGGAAAAACAATAAAGAAATCAACATTGTTAATTTCAGTCGATTAGTACGTTATAAATCTTAATTTAATTTCTTGTAATATTATTCAGTATTTTCTTTTTAAGGCAAATTTTTTGTTAAAGATTGTCCCAATACAGTCTTTATTTCCATCGCAAAACTTTGTATTCATTTGAGGTTTTTTAAAAAGAGGCCGAGTTAATGAACTTTTAATCCAGTTTTAAAAATTTGTATATTCAATTGAGGGCAGAAAAAAAATTCTACCTTATAAGTTAGTAGAAGGTTAGAAGAATGCTCTTTAATGACAAATCTATGTTTTTGGATCTATGTCTATGGAGGCGTTATTTTCAAATATCTCGCTCAAATTTCAATATTTTAGAAGATTTTTTTGAATAGATAGCTGAGGACGGCTAGTTTTAAGGCTAGTTTTTAATTTTTCCATTTTGTTTATGTTTGTTTTATATCAGGATACTTTCGATTTCAGAACCGGTTCAAACCAATTCCGAAAGTTAAAGTATATATATTTTTTTAATTCTGAAACCAAAATCGAAAAAGTAAAAACTAGCCTTTAAACTAGCCGTTTTCAGCTATCTTATGCAAAAAAAAAAAAAAAAAAAAAAAAAAAAAATTCACAAACATTAAAATTTAAGCGAAATATATGAAAATAACGCCTCCGTGGATTTAACATTATCATCCGAGTTTTTTTCAGTGACTCGTGTAGGCCCGTAATGCAGTAAAAAACTTCATTATGTTATCTAAAATTAATAAACATATCTTCACAGGTTTAAAGAATTTTTATTATTATTTCTTAATTGTATGTAAATGGAATAAATAATATTTCGCGAAACAACAATGAAGAAACCAGCATTGCTATTTCCATCAATTAGTGCGGTTTAAAGAATAATGGATTTTATTGTAATATTATACAGTGTTTCATTTTTAAGGTAAATTTTTTGTTAAAAATCTTCCCAATAGAGTCTTTATTTTCATTGCAAAACTTTGTATTCTTTTGAGAATTTTTAAAAAGAGGCTTAGTTAATGAGCTTTTAATTTAACTTCAGAAACTTGCATACCTAAGTGAGTTTAGAAAAAAAAATATGCTTTATAAGTTAGTAGAAAGTTAGAAAAATGTTTTTTAACGACAGTTCTATGGATTTTGTTTGTACAGAATGTATTTTAAGGCAGTAAAAAAGCTTCATTATGTTAACTAGAACTAATAAACAAATATTATCTTTCAGAGGTTTAATGACGAAAGTTTAATATTTTCTTTCAGTCGTTTAATTTTTTTTACTTTTGAAACAAGAAATTGCTTTAAAAGTATTTTATATTTGGTATAGTAGACTGATAACAAGTCTGTTATTTAATTATGTTAAAATTTTTAAATTTTAATGCAAGTTTTTTCTAAAATAATAACGCTACATTAAGGATCTAGCAATTTTCACAGCTAAATTTTATTTTTATTTTTATTTATTTTCATTTATTCTAGGAAGAATTTGATACAGTACTTAATTGATTATGTATACAAATAAGAATATTTTAGCAGATATGTATTTATAAAATGTAATGCTGATTTTATGGCAAATGCTGTTTGGCGTTTTTACCCCTCTACATGGGTAATAACGCCATGCAAACAAAACTATAAAATAAGATGGAATAATGGCATGTAAATTGTCCAATTGTAAAGATAGAAGTTCTATAGTCCTAGAAACTAACAATTTTCTCTTACTTACCATTAATGTGTTATTAGGATGCAGTAATAATTATTTGAAGTTTTACTCTTTTGACATTAAAAAATAGCAGCATTTAGTACACACAATTTTCTCTTTATCCTTTTTGGTTTTCAAGAATGACAATAATGTTCTCTCATGCATAAATAAAAAAATAAATTCTATTCGGATGTAGTTCCAGCACTGAAAAGAATGAATCAGAGTAATAACTCCAGTTGATGGCGTTATTACTCCGGTATATTTATTACGCAGTATATTTAAAACTACAAACTATCTCACGAACACATTTAAAATCTTCGACAACAATTTGAAAGTACATTAAGCACACTAGAAATTTATCTAATTGAATAACTAATATTTTCAGATTGATACAGCAAATTTCGAAAGAAATTTTTTTTACTTCATATGATCGCTAAATGTCTTTTATTAAATAAAGCATAAAATACAATTTCTTATTTCTGATATGAACTAGAAAATTTTAATTAAAGAAGGAAGCAAACTGGCAACTTTGATTGGAAATTTCAGAGTTTATTGCAATTTCAATATCAAAATAATGTCTAAGGGTTTTTATTTATTTATTTATTCATTTATTTTTTAAACATAAAATGAAAAAAAGACACAATTTGAAGTGGAAAACCTCTTTTCATTATTTTTTCTGTGATAAATTGGTGACTAAAATTTATTTTGAGTTCTTTTAAAATTTGGCTGACTGTATGTACATATCTTTAGATGAAACACAAAATTATTTAGAAAAAAAGAAAGAAAAATTACGCATCCTACAGAGATTGTGAAATGTTTTCCAACATCACGAGCTGTTGATAGCTGAATGAATATTATTATTCAAACAATCACAGCGTGATGGAATAGAAACTTCAGAGATAAATATTTCATAAAACAGACAACAAATACTTCAAATGATAGTTTCATAGTTAAAACTATGCTCAAATTTGCTGACTCAAGGAACCCCTGCTCCATTTAGACAGAAATCCTTTACCGGTCAAGTATGTTACATACCCATAGCACAGCGATTCCGACTCATTTGAAACTCATTGGTAAATTCCACTGTAATCATGTCGAAATAGTCTAAACTCCACTCCGTTAAAACGCAATCAAATGTACTTGATCACATACACTGATTCTTTGTATAAATCTGGAGGCTTTCTGATATAGTTGCCACGAGCAATAACAGTGCATTTGCTGCCATCAAAATCATCATTGATGAAAATAAGCTTCCAAATCTCAACATTACCCCTTTGCCAAGAGCTTAAGTCTCTCAAACATACAAATCTCTCAACACAAAATCCATTACACATAATAATAAGTATGTAAGCAAATACATGAAACAATATTGTAGAAGAATTATACAACTATAATTATATTCACTATTTACAAAATTTAGAAACCATAATATTTGATTAATTTACTTCATACCGTAATATGGATCTAACCTATCATAACCGATTACTTTTCGTTTCGAAGAAGGTAATTTTGAACCACATTGTCAATCAGTCTTTTGAGGGTCTCAGTTTAATTGTTGGTAAAAAGTCTGTTAAGTCGAACTGGATATAAGCAGTCTCCGATCATGACTAATTGGGGCCCTGGGCAAAGATAAATTAGGGGCCTCCCATTCGACCCGTTGCAACATTATTCAAATAGTCAATATGATGTCAATAATAGTCAATAGATGATAAGTCAAGTGTGTAATGCATAAACAATATTTTAGCACCTTGAATTTTAACCCTTTCAGGTCTGAATTTTCTTCCAGTTTGAGAAAAAAAATTATTATTACTTTAATAATGTTAATTGTAGCTATCCAAATAGACTTCCTGATGTTTAAAGATTATCTCGTTTTCTGAAATGCAAAGAATATACTTATTTTGTGTACACTTCAATTCATATTTATATGATAATAGGCTAAGGAAGAATTTTTGGAGACGTTTGGAAAATATCGTATTACATCAGGGTTTACCAAATATTATAACTTTCTAATATTTTTTGCGTTTTATCACAGACGATTCATTCAGAAAAGTAACTTATGTTTTAAATTTAAAGAGTGCAATATATGTATAAAATAAAAGAATCGCCAACGGTGCAAAGAGAATTAAATAAACGTTTATTTTATTGCTATTGCTAAATGCCAAAAAATAAATGAAGTCATAATAAGAAAGGCATAGACATATACTATCATTTCTATATGTAGAAAGTAACAAAATAATTGTTAAGAAAAAATAATATTTGAGGAAAAGACATGCACTATTCCCACATAGCATGCATGGTCACAGTGACGTCACAGTGACGTCACAGTGACGTCACTGTGAGTCACTGTGGTCACGTCACATCTGTGACTAAAATGCCACCACTCAGTGACGTCACATTGTGACTGAAATGTGACGTCACACCTGTGACCAAGATGCCACCCCTCAGTGACGTCACATTGTGACTGAAATGTGACCTTCTTGGAAAATTAAAAAGTATATACAAAAATTCTTCAAAAGATGTTATTTAATGGAAAAATATATTTTTCTGTCAATTGAAAATTTTTTTGTGACGTCACTATGAAATGTCATTAAAAAATGTAGTTATATATTACATAACGTTTTTATCATTTCAAAACATTTAAATAATTTTAAACCTTATAATGTATGGATGTGTATCTGACATTTCAAATCAAATGAGTAATTTGCTATCCTTGACAGTGAAAATGTGTGCGTAAATATAGAAAAATATTTGTATTAAAAAATGGATGTATTACGCATGATTATTAATTGGGATAGACTGAAAAAAGATTTTTAGACCGAAATCGAATCGAAAGACACAAATAAAAAGCTTTTATCCTCTATAACCCCCCTTTTTTTGTATTAAGAAGATACTATGTATGTTCACATGTGATACAAACTTTATTTTAAAACAAGTTTTTTTTTTATTATTAGCGTTAAATCTATTATTTTAAATCTTTAAAAACTTAAACAAAATTTTATCTAATAAACTTTAATTGTGATTATTATTAACTATTATTTACAGAAAAAGAAAAAATTGATTTTACAATTCATTTTAACCTGAATTGTTTTGAAACTAATAAAAATAAAAAATAAAAATACATTAAAAAATTTTTCAAATAAAAAAAAATTGATCAGAATCACTCCCATAAAATTATTGCGTATTTAAACTCCAAAATATTGCATAAGAAAAGAAAAACAAAACGGTCATGCGCATGGAAAGTGAAAATCGTCTGCAAGACAAGAAGACTCTAGCGGGAGTCCGTTCAGGCTACTCTCGTAACCAGAGATTAAACAGCTCCGGTTAAGAAAAATAAAACCATATGAGAAATGACGTAACAGGAATGTCACATGCGAGAAATATTTTTTTTATTTATTTTTATTTTTCGTTTGTTTATTCATTTGTTTATTTTGTTAAACATTTTTTAACATGTAATTTTGATACTTTATTATTTTTTAACACCTTTTAAGAAATTTTACCGAAATAAACAACCTACACTTCTGTTTACTATGGCCGTGTTCAAATGACACCATTTTTGCGCGCGAGCGCGCTCAGAAGATTCTGCGTGGAGTAGACACTGTCGAATAAGGGAATTTTAACGTTATTCAATTATTGAATTATTTTTATGGTTCAAAATTGGTAAATGCAAATACTATATTCCTTTATCTTTCCAAACATGATTCTCGTAGCAGAAATACATATCTGCGGTCACTCAAATAAAATCTAAAATATTCCCAAAATGTATCACGTGACCTATTTTATCTAATTAAGCCTGATCAGCATTTAAAATATGACCACCAACCTTGACGCGCGTAACTCAAAAAAAAAAAAAAAAAAAAAAAAAAAAAAAAATGTGAGTGATTTGATTACGTGATTGTGCATTTCGTGCTTCAATTTTATTGGTTGTATTTTTTTTGGTCGGTTGATTGATTCAATTTAACAATTCAATTAGGGATCTAAAGATTTTAACTTTTTAACAATTTTTTCTATTATTTATTTAAAATGATTTATTAGTTGCTTTATATTTTTCGCGATAAATAAAATTCTGTTTTCAACCAAGATTGTGATATCAACGTATTATAAGATTTATTTTTAATCTAGTGTATGAATAAATGTATTTCAATGTAATTTGCACTGTTAGAAAAATTTTCAGAGAAGGTTTTAGTATATATATTTCTTATTTAATAATTGCATATTTTAATACCGTGTGGATAACAGACTAAAATGCATCATAGGAGAAACAAATGGCACTCAAAGTCATGTTAATATAACTCATAATATAAGCAATGTACTTATATAATATTATGTACTTAAATAATATTATCAGGAGAAAATTTATAAACATTCTAATCATACTTTATTCCTTACAAAACTAATATTTTTAGTTTAAAAAATATACATCTATTACATTTTGCTTTTTATAATGTTTTTATTGTGTATTTTAGCACTATAAAATATGATTTGCATCTTAAACTTTCTTCTAAAGTTAGAAGAAGAAGAAAAAAAGAAAAGAAAGAATGAAAAAGAGATCATATTTTATTCCTTGCAAGACTAATATTTTTAAAAGAGATATCTCTTTTAAAAATATAGGTGCAGATATTTTTAGTTTTTTAGTTTAAAAAAATGTATATCTATTACATTTTTCATTTTATAATATTTTTATTGTGCATTTTAACACTATAAAATATGATTTGCATCTTAAACTTACTTCTAAAGTATTTAAAAAAAGAAAAGAAATAATGAATGAATGAAAAACATCAGGAAATTATTTTACGCGTATACGGATATTTTCGCACAGTACCTTTATTTATTTATTTATTTATAATTTTTTTTGGTTCATTTGCTTAATATATATATATAAATCACTTTGGAACGATACTTAGAATATTAAAATGGGTTCAAATGTAAAACTTTCTTCTTAAAATATCCTATTTTCTGGTATTTAAATAACTATTTCATTATTATAATAGAAATACATGTGCTCCTGTATTATTAATAAAAAGATTTATCTTTAATAAAAATGTCTTATTTATTAATATAAAGCAACCAATAATAATAATAATAAAAAACCCATAAACACAGCTTATTATGTTCACCTTTGATGGTAACAGATGATCTTTACAATAGTACCGTCCAATCAAATCCATGACCAAGTCCAATCTCAGTCTGTCCCTGAGCGCACAGAATCGAGTACTGTGCGCTTGGTTCGGTACACTGAACAGGCGCAATAAGAAACCACTCCATATCCCTGACTCCTGAGCGCGTGCGCTTGACGCGCGTAACTGCTGAACACGCTCTATCATAACAGCTGATTAGCGCAAGGCACACTGGGAAAATAAAATATCGCTGATGTTGACAAACCCTGATAACGAGAGTGCCTTGCACGATAGTTAGGACTCTCGCTAGATTCTATAGTCTGCAAGTGAAAGAATAAATAAACGTAAACAAAAGTATTTTAAATTGATGATAGAAGACGCGAGAAGTTAATTGACTGGAATTTATGGCAGATGTGACTTGTGAGCAGATGCGTATTGACACGGATTTACAATTTAAACAAGAATAAGAATGTCCACTACAACTCTTCGAAGCGGCAAAACATAAGTCCGAGAAAATTAAGGGGGCTTTGACTGTTAAAATGATTTGGTCTTTGCCTTTTTAATTATTATCGGATTTAGTTTGTGCGGCAAAAAGAACGAATGAATTCGATGGAAAAAAGGTATGGAAAAATATTATTTTTCATGGTTGCATTTATTATTATTATTATTCTGAGAAGGATTTTAATTACCTTTCAAAAACATGCTATAAAACATTAATGCTTTATTAACTTAATAAAGTCTAATACATCCATTATTTATTTTGTTGGCATAAAAAACTTGATTATTAATAATTTGGATTAGGTTGTCAAAGGTAGTGATTTTAATTGCATTTTAATCTGCGTTGTTTCCTTTTTTAAAATAATTGGTTAAAATGTTTCCATAAACATAAAATCATATGAAAATATATTATAATAAATTGTTAATATAATTATTAAACATTTAAAGATAATTATATTTTGTAATAAAGAAGCTTTTTTATAGAATAAAATTATTAACAAACATCCTTTTTTAATTTTTGTATTAAATAATCTTCGGAAACATTGCATAATGTTATTTAAAAAAAATGCATCCGCTCAGAAGAGGAATTTATAAGAGAACGAGAAGAACTGTTAAAAGAAATCGTAGATGTTTGATATTTAAAAAAAAAACAATAACGTTGATGATTGTTTAATGTATTTTTTAACCTGTGAAATGTTATAAAATTTTTGAATAGAAAATCATTGTGAGTGAAAACGTTTCAGTTGTAAATATTCTTATTGGAATGTTTTCATAGAGAATTTGGAAGTTAAGACAATCAATAAGAATTTAAACATGCTTGTATTTAAAACAAATAACGCAAATACTTGAACGGTATGAAGCTAAAAAGTAATAAATGTATTTTATTGTTAATTTTTCATTCCAGACACTTTTATTATTTCCTTTAATGAATCATTTTACAGAGGTAAATTTCAAAATATCCATTATATGCAGTATTAGTATACATCGTGATTAAAGTGGGTATTATAAATACTCTCTAATATTATAAATAAAATATTAATAATTATAATTACCGTATTTGTTGTTCTATTTTATGTTTATCGTCGGAATTTTTATTAGGTAGATGTGTCTATGATGGACAGCCTTCCAGTTATGGATATCCCCTTAATTTTTTTTTGTTTATTAATATACTAATAAATATTTAACTTTAATTTTTTTTATAATTCTTCTTTGCATGTTTTAATAATATTTTAATATTCACAGAAGACAGTATGTGAAGACAGTTTGCGAATATTTTTTGATTTGTGACAAATTTGTCACTAACTTTGTGACGGTGGCAGCATTGTCAATATTGTGAAGTCCAACTGGGACACAATTATACAGTTATGAATATTGTTATGTAGTGTAAAATCACTTACATCTATAATTTTATTATACTTTGGCGATACATCTGAATTAAAACTTAGGAGCTGCTATAAAAAGAATGTATCAAAAGAAAGTTATTGAATCAAAATGTAATGCTAAGCAGACTTTAATCTTCGTTACATATTTTTTTCTGTTGCAATAAATGAGAATATTTAGGACAATTGAATATTCGATCTATTACAATTATTTCAAATTTAGCAATTTATTTTTCTAATAAGCATTAAAATTAAAACGAAAAAAAAACTCTTCCTTTAAGTTGCAACACTAGCCACAGAAAAAGACCCGGATGATAATGTAAAGTCTGTGGGATCGTTCTTTTCAAATATCTCGCTCAAATTTTAATATTTTTACACGATTTTTTTCATAGGATAGCTGAAGGCGATCCACAACCAGCCTAGTTTTTACTTTTTCAATTTTGGTTTCAGATTAAAAAAAAAATATTTTAAATTTCAAAACCGGTTTAAACCGGTTCTGATATTGAAACTATCATAATATAAAAAATATATAAGCAAAATTTAAAAAGTAAAAAATAGGCCGGTTGTAGATCGTCCTCAGCTCTCCTATGCAAAAAATCATGCAAAAATATTAAAATTTGATCGAGATATTTGAAAAGAACGCTTCCACAGACTTTACATTATCATCCGGGTCTTTTTCTGTGACTAGTGACCTTAAAGGAAGTGATTTTATGATAATTTTAATGCTTATTAGAAAAACAAATTGCTAAATTTCAAATAATTGTGATAGATCGAATATTCAATTGTCTTAAATATTATCATTTATTGCAACAGAAAAAAAAATGTATCAAAGATTGAAGTCTGCTTGGCATTACATTTTGATTCAGTGACTTTGTTTTGGTACATTCTTTTTATAGCAGCTCCCAAGTTTTAATTGAGATGTATCGTCAAAGTATAATAAAATTATAGATGTAAGGGATTTTACTCTGTATAACATTGTTCATAACTGTATAATTGTGTCCCAGTGTAACTTCACAACATTGACAATGCTGCCACCGTCACAAAGTTAGTGACAAATTTGTCACAAATCAAAAAATAATCGCAAACTGCCTTCACAACCTTGTCATTATCGTCACAGAATAGTCACAGTTTTAATGACAATTTTGTCACAAATGACACATTTTTCACATTTTGGTCACATTGTGACGTCACAAAGTGGTCACAATGTGACGTCACAAACGGGCTCTAAAACGGCCATAACGACTTCACATTTTAGTCACAGTGACTTCACATCGACGTCACGTGACGTCACATCGACCGTCACAAAGTCACAATGTGACTTCACAACGACGTCACCGTGACGTCACCATGTCTTACGGGTTAATACCCGTAAAGCATGGTGACGTCACTGCAACGTCGTTGTGAAGTCACATTGTGACTTTGTGACCATCGATTGTCGATGTGACGTCACGTGACGTCGATGTAAAATCACAGTGACTAAAATGTGAAGTCGTTATGGCCGTTTTAGAGCTCTTTTGTGACGTTTCACAAAGTGGTCACAATGTGACAAATTTGTGAAAAATGTGTCATTTGTGACCAATTTGACATTAACATTGTGACGAAACTGTGACAAAAGCGACGATATTTAAATTGCCAGAAATATGCTTTTTAAAGTAAATAACATGTTTTGAAGGATATTTATAAATTTCTAAAGATTTTTAAGAAAGTCACATCTTAGTCACAATGTGACGCCACTGAGTGGTGGCATTTTGGTCACAGATGTGATGTGACCAAAGTGACTCACAGTGACGTCACTGTGACCATGCATGCTATTAGGGTAGTATACCAGACCCGAAAGGGTTAAATAGAAGAAAAATCTTAACTCCGTCAATTCTGAATTAAGTGCCTTAGTTAAAATATTTTTCTTCTTAGAGCAAAACTCTTTTACATAATTTTAGCAATTTGTTATATTACTTTGAGATAAATTTAATAAGTTCAACTTGTGGAAGAATGTTAAATACTCCAACATATAAATGTGAGTTAATCAAATTACTTTCTTTTGCATATTTTTAACTTGTACTCCATACTGATTATTTTCAATCACTAAAATTTAGATATGATTTAAGTTCATTGCTAATACTACCAATTAAAATCAAAATATTTTTTCTAATTTAATAGTGGTTGAGAATAATTTTGCGAAAGCCTTGAGCTCTGTGAGTTCAAAATGAAATTTGTTTTTCAGAAAGTTAGGTAAAATCTTTTACAAATTAAATTTATATTTTGTATTTGAAAATTTTCAGAATAGGAATTGGGAAAAAATAAATATTTTGTATATTAATATATGGATTTGAGGGCCCCTTGAAGTCCGATGCTCAAGGGCCAAGTCTTCATTTGTCCATACGATAAAAAGGATCTGGATACAAAACCAAATTTTCATACCTTCATTAAATATATGCCTCGTTGGTTTCGTGAGGTTTCCCGAGAGTGGTATCGTTGGAAAAATCTTATCATAGGGATCAAGGAAATGTATATAACGAACCGTCCAAATGCAACTAATGAAGAGTTATAAGCCAATGTACACGTATTTCTGCCATTTATTGTTTTCTGCAGATCACTAGTTATGCATGAAAGACACTCTGTGTGTTAGAAAAGACAGCTTACAGTGCAGTTATGTAACCTGTTGTTAGCAATGTGAAATTGGTGAAGGTTTCAAGTTTTTTCGAGTAAGAAACAGAAGATTGTGACCACATTTTCACAATCATATATAACTAATTGGACTGCACTGACTCGGAGTATGCTTTATAGAATAGCAGAAACTACCTCTTCGCCCACTTTCAATTCCATGTGTCGGTATGCCTTTTAAAAAGCTTTAATTAGAGACACGGATTCTGTCTTTCGATCAGTTAAACAGTCATGCTTTAACTTAACTAATAATACCCCTGACTACACTAAAACACCCCATTTCAATCTGTGTACCTGGTGTTTGAAGCACTTGTGCTTCAGCCATTTCTATTCAGAAATGTATTACCATCCGAGAAGTTACCTTTTACATCGAGTATAAACTGTCTTCACTATAATCCACCAAGTCTTTTCTAACACACACAGCGTCTTTCCTTCGTAGCTAGTGCGATCTAGAGAAATTAATAAATGATAGAAATACATCAGCCAACAACTCTTCACCAGTTGCATTCGGATGGGTAGTTCTGTACATTTCCTTTATTTTCATCGTAAGAGATTTTCAACGACACCACTGTCGACAAAATCCAAATATAGCAGTTGAGTACAATCCCTCGTTAACTTTTGCTTTTTTCTACTGCCACATTAATCGAACAAAGTTATGAACGTTTTCCAGCCATGCCTGAAGTTTTTAAAGGCACTCCTCTGGCGTGAAAGACACATTAGGCAGAGGGTCGAACTAAAGAACAGAGAGAAGAAGAATGGACCACAAGCATATCTGACGTCAAAGAACGTCACGATGGATTAAAGCTAATCAGCTTCTCGTTTTATCCCACAAGCGTTCACCAAAAGCCAATCAAATACCGCATTGCTTGTGGGAAACATTGCAAATTCCGCCCAGTGCTAGTGGTCAATTTCACGACCAAAGAGCCTATGGGATGAAGTACATCTGGTAATCTCGTGGGCAGCACTATGATATCCAAGCAGAAACATCAGGGATTGTTTTAGATTCTAGTTCATTTGATTTTTCGATACCATAAGTAAAAGTTTATTCAATACATGGCATTCCATATTTAGATGCTTGACTAGGTTTTATTTTATTAATATAAATTATATCTTGTTTACATGTATCTTTTTAATAGCAAATGTGAATCTGCCTTATAAAGCCGCACTTTTGCACACGATTAATGCATATTTAAGTCGGTGATTGGATATAAAAAAACTTACGTGTAAGGCCTCCCCACTGAAGTTATTTTTACATGCAACTGACTTTTTCAACTGACTTTATTTCTAAATTTTTCGTCAACTCGGATCGACGACTTTTAAATTTCAGTTGTAGAAACGTTGTAGTAATACATAGTCGCATCACTGAAAAAAAAATATTTCGAATTAAAATCTATGGGCGAAAGTGATTCTCAAATGGTAACCTTCCATATGTCTATTGAAATCGAGAAAAATTAAGTTCATTCAAACTTATTTACCAATGAGCATACAATATAACAGTCTTGCCATGTATGGGTAAAGCTTGTAATTAATAGCAGGATAACATATTTTTTTATTAAATGATTTACTTTATTTTCAAAAAGAAGTTTTATAACGTAAAGAAGTCAAGTTCATTTTATATTCTTTGTGGCGATCATACAATTGACCTAATGAATATATCGTGGACTCTTCCATTCAGTCATTTTTGTAAGCTACTTACAATTAGAGATTTAACCAAGAAATAACATTTCTGACACAGGTTAGAAAAAGATTAGCAATGAAGCGAAATAAATTAGCAAGATCATTCCCAATAGAATTACTTCTAATACTACACTGAACTAAAGATGATGAAGAATTTTTCCCAATTCTCTCAATTTGAAAACTAACTATAGTTTCAATCTTGAAAATGTATTTCTGGTTAACGGAATGGATACAAACTAAAACTTATTCTACTAGAAACAAAAGTTCATTAAAAATTTGAACTGTAAATGAGATCCCGTGTTTTTCAGTACTTCTGCTAGTCAAAGTAGAAAATTTTAAAAATTTACCAAAAAAAAAAAAAAAAAAAAAAAAAAAAAAAGAAAGAAAGAAAGAAAGAAAAAAAAGAAAAGAAAAACACGCAATTAACAGCACTGACTTCCAAGAAGTATGAGAACGAAATTACGCCAGAAGCATGCACAGAAGTAGCTAATTATTCTATAATTAGCCTAGTCGATGCTATAACACATGGGACAATTAAATATCCGAAGTATTTTGTTGAATTTTCAATATATATATTGACACCAAAGTGAAAACCAAATCCCGGAGATACTTCCATACTTTCTGAAACGCAAAACAGCAGGATCCGTTCAAAATTTACCCTACCACTAGCGTATTTTTATTTAAGGAGCAACTAGATATACAGCCAGTTACAAACACGGATATAAATTATAGTTCAAGAAATTAATTACTTTTCTCAATTATATAATAGTGTTTAAAAGAAGATGCGTCAGTTATTTTATCTCTTGCCACTTTCTTAATAGCATCACGGTCAAATTATGACTAAAATGTACCGTATCTTAATGTCTCATATTGGCATCATTGTCATCAAGTGATGAAGACGATGGGCCTAACCAATTCTCTGTGATGCTAATTTGTCTCAGTTAACTAAAAATCCGTTATGGTGACCTCACATTGTAGTTGCAAAATCATGGCCACTTAAGAGACATAATGTGACGAATTAAAGAAGTCACTTGTTGGTTACAGTAGTAACTTTCACACTTATAACCATTTGTAGCGTCATAATGATGTCACATTAACTGGCTGTGCTGTTACGGTTTAATGCAATCAAGTATGTAACACAAATTTTTGAGACAATTCTATTAAGCAAATTTTCACATCATTTCAACAGGTCAGTTTAAAGTCATGTCAAAATAATCTTCCCTTTTTTAACGCGCGCAAACACTCTCACAACATATACTAAGGAAAAAAAAAAAAAAAAAAAAAAAAAAAACTCGGCTTGAAGGAAGTTATTATCTATGATCAGAAAAAGGCCAAGGCATCACCGTGAATTAAAATTTACATCCATCCTCGATGGGCGATAGTGAATCTCAAATGGCAACCTTCTCTCTGTGTATATCGAAATCGAGAGGGCGTAAAACAGAAGGGAGGCGAACATCGAACAAGGGGTAGGTGGACGGGGGAAGGTACAAGATTTTCGTGTCGCTTCGCTGATCGTGTCACATCACCCCTACCTACCATTTTGTTCGTTTTATTCTTTGCCCCGAATCGTCCCGTACATAAATAAGAAAACTAGTGTGTTTATGACCCGCTTTCTGTGCAAGACTTGCCTTGTAAAATATTGAGAAACTTCAAGAGCAGAGTGATGATATTTCTCGTGTGAATCTAACGGTATTATTGAGAGAATTTTATAATGTTTTAATAATTATTCATTCTTTGTCGCTGCGAAAAAGAAAGGGTGATGGTGGAGGTGTGTGTTAAAAGTTTTTCAGATAAATTAAAATCGGATAAATTAAAATTCGCGTATTATGATGAACAAATAATGGGAAAAAAACAATGAAAAGTAAAACCGAAATAGGCGAAAAAAAAAAAACATTCACTTATTTGAAAACATCATAAATAGAAGACTTTTTAGGTAACAATAAGGAAAAAAAGAGAGAGAGAGGAGGCGAATTTTTAAACATCAGTAGTACGCATAAATTGCTACTACTGTTTAACTATTTTCTCATTTTAAGAAAGAAGAAAGAAAGTCTCTTATTATGTTATGAAACAGACCCAAGCTCATTATGTTCATTTCCAAGTTTAATATAACAGAATGTACATTTTGTTTTACTTTTGGTTTTATGCCCCGCTTTCTGTGCAAGACTTAGCTTGTAAAATATTGTGAAACTTCAAGAGCAGAGTGACGATATTTCTCGTCTGAATCTAACGGCATCTTTGAGAGAATTTTAAAAGGTTTTGATAATTATTCGTTCGTTGCCAAAAGGAGAGAGTGATGGTGCAGTTAAGTGTTCATATTTTTTTCAGACAAATTAAAATTGGATAAATTGAATTTCGTGTATTTTGATGAATAAATAATGTACTATTATTTTAACACAATCAAACTGATTGGTGAATTCATCATTCGAATCGAATATTTCCAACTGTGCGAAAAATTGCCCAGGCCAGGAATCGAACCCAGATCCTTGGCTTACAAGGCCAATGCTTTACCGATTAAGCTAACTAGGCGAAAACCGGCAGGCATTTCTCGCTCAGATAACCTCTGAGCGTATCTTACAATTGGGTATAGCATAGATGCCAACATCTCTTAATTATTCTGGAGTCTGATACAAAACAAGCAAGTTTAAAACCGGAAAGCGTTTATAAGAAAATGTGTTCGCTTTCAACATGTTACTTACTAGTTTTTATTTTAAAACCGTTTATTAAATGAAATTTCCGGTTGGAAACATGTTTATCTGTGACCAGACTCCGGAATAATTAACAGATGTTTGCATCGATGGGTATAGCTGTATATACTAAAAAACTGTGAATGTCTATACATAATAAAATTTCAAAGAAATATGAAATCTAAATAATATCAAATACTGCTATTCTGTATAACTCTTTTTTTTTATCTTATGTTAATTGGTTTTCTCTTTTGTTTTTGTTATTTTTTTCTGAACTTAATTCGGTACTGACAGTAAAAATAGTGCATTTTTAAACTTCATTTGGCATTTTATAAATCTAAATTCAACGTAGTAGTAATCTTTGGTTTTGGCAATGTAGCTAAAATTTGTTAAAAGTTTAAACCCCATGTTTAAAGTTTAAATCTGACATTGTGCTAAACGCTAAACGCACTTCGGAAGTAAGTCGCAAATTTGGAACACCGCCATGGTCCGCGCCATGTTTTTCCAGGTAGGAACACTAGAAAGGCCGGAAAATTTAGACAAGTTTTATAAAAATATTTCACACCAGAATTTTTGAGTTAAAGTATTTAAAATTTTTTCTTTTAAGTATCTTTTAAATTTTTTTATAATAAAATTTTTGGTTTGAACCGAAATATATTCATATGATAGCAGTTAAAATGACCGCTCACGGTCATTCTATTCTCTTGGGGACGAACGACCAGTATACGTGCCACATAAGCTGTTCAGAACCCTTGATTATTCTCACTAGTAAATTTTCATTGTAAATTTTGCCTTATTTAATCCGAGCATCTTCTCGATTCTATTATGGAAAAATTTCTGCTTTGAAAAAACGGTGATAAAGGATAAAAATATCTGTAAAAAACGCTCGTCCCGAAGGGGGTCAAGCTTTAAAAAAGGAGAGGTGTATTGTGGGATCCACTTAATGCAAACTAGTCGTGAATCCTACAATATTTATCTGATTAACCCATTAACGCCCAGTAGCATATTTTTAGATCACTAGACTTGGTGGCAAGAAAGCGTCTTACACACCAATAAATTTGAAGATATATATATATAATCTCTTTCAAAAGACAATTTTCTTGATAAAATAAGATAAAAATACTCTTATTTTAAAAGTGGTGGAAAGTCTGAAATTTAACTTTTAAGGAAAGAAATAATTTGGACATTAATGGGCTAGTTCTAGTTAAATTAGTTTGTTTTTATCAATTTGTAGTTTATTGCTTTTGTACTGCTACCTGGCATTGCATTATTCAAATTTATCATTAAGAATTGTTATCTGGACTTTAAAAATCGATGGTACACAGAGTACGCCACCCTCATCATTATTTATGTCCAAACCGTTCGCATCTTCAAGTGCTTATAACTCGCCTAATTTCGGACGATTTTTTTTTAAAATCATTTATAAAAATGCTTTTATAAGTTTGTAACCATAGGTACCTTCAGCGTGCCTCCACACGTTTCATGGATGCCCATAAATCGACATGTCCATGTGTGTAACGGAAAAATGCTCTTTTCTCAAAAACTATGTGACCTAGGATAAACACTATAGTTTTCCTGTAAGGTTTAAATTAATGTCTCATTAATTTTTTCATAATTTTAGTTTCAATAGATTTGGAAATAGAGAGGGGGAGGGGCATATTTTTGCATTTCATTTTCGATGATATCTCTGAAAATATAATTACATAAAATTTAAAAAAATGTATTTTTGAGTTCAGCGTAACAAGAGCTTTCCACACGATATACAAAGAAGATAATTTGTTTTTTTGTTCAAGAAATTTAATTTGTCCCCTACTCACCCTCCTTTATTTGTAAATATTTAATAATATGTAAATATGTAAGTCCATAATCTTTATTATTTCCCCCAATTTAAACTTTGCAGGTTTTATAGTTTAGGAGTAAAATGGTTGTGACAGACGGACAAACAGTCACATTAGTGATCGTATAATGGTTCCGTTTTCACTTTTTTAATATGGGACCCTAAAAAAGAAAAGTATCAAGAATAAGTATTATTATTTTTTCCTATTCAGGACACGCGGACAACTATTAAAAACTGCAGTAAAATGGAGAATATGGAAACTAATGCGAAATCGTCTTTCAAAAAAATGCCTGGAAGCTAATGCGAAATCGTCTTTAAAAAAAATGCCTTTTTTTTTTTTTTTTTTTTTTTTTTTTTTTTTTTAATAGTAAATCGCAATATACAGGGTGTCCAGCAAATAACACCCTGATTTTAAAATTAAATTTCTTAAAAACAATGATCGACAGAACTATGCGGTAAACGATTTGTTTATTATGTAAGCTGTAAAAATCTTATACAGAAGTTTCGAGCGGTGAATATTTTGAAATGATTGTGTTCTGATTGCAAAGAATGCTTTGATTTGACCTTTTTCTTGTTTTAGATTGCTTGCAGAGATAGAGTTTTTCGGCTTACAGTGCCATAGTTTAACGATTTTTCGAACTAAATTTCTTGAATTTCGAAATTTTAAAAATTTAATTTCAAAAATCTTTAAACTATGGCAATTTAACCTCTTCGCTACTGGCGATTATTACAGTATTTTTAATTATTACTGAATTATTTCTTCTCTCGTTTGACTTCTGAGCGAGATTTTTGTTTTTTTTTTCATTAGCTCGAATCTTAGAATTCGAAACATATTATTCTTAAATCGAAATTTCATTTATATTTGAGTATCATTAATAAAATAGGACAAAACTGATGTACCCATTTGGGTACTCAGGGACTGAAGAGGTTAAGCCGAAAAACTCATTCTCAATTTAAACCAAGAAAAATGTCAAATCAAAGCATTCTTTGCAATCAGAACACAATCTTTTCCAAAGATTCACCGTTCGAAACTTCTATATAAGATTTTTACAGCTTACCTTAATAAACAAACCGTTTACCGCATAGTTCTGTCGATCTTTGTTTTTGAGAAATTTAATTTTAAAATCAGGGTGTTATTTGCTGGACATCCTGTATATTTTCAACAAAAGTACCGTTACAATCGGAAAGATATCACAGAAAATTCCCTTTCTTTGTACTTTCAGGGGAACCAGACGATTGCGATTTGAAAATACTGAAAAATGGAACCTTTTCCCATCGTCTGAATTGTTTCCGAAGTTTTGAAAAACCCAGAACTCCACCGACATGCGGGGAAGCATTCTTAACAGTGGCAAATTGCCGAAAAAGGAAGCTTGTTCATTATCGTTTTTAATTAATATCTTAGTTAATTATTAAAAAATGAAAAATCTGAGCTCCAGGGGCATTCTGACCTATATTGATGTATCCTCAGGTCTATTTACAGATATCTACGTGCAACAGATTTCCCTAGTCACTGCGAACAGCAACATACACGCATACACACAGAAAAATAAAAATGTTTATTTTCTTCATATATATATATTCGAATAAAAAAAATCCCAATGTATTTATTTATTATAAAAATATGCAAATGGTAATCACTATAAAATACTTTAAAAGTACATCATTGATTACTTTACAATGGTAAAAATTCTAAATATTTTAAAGTCATCGTGAAAAGCAAATAACTATTGTAATGACTACTCTACTTATGACTTTTATAACAACATCAAGAATTTTTTATTTATTAGTTAAATTTATCAGTAATATCAAGGGTGTAAAAAAATATGAATCTTTAAAAATTACTCCAAGATAAGTAAACATTTTCTCCAGATTTGATGCATTAAAACGAATAATACCTCCTCTCCTTTTTTAAATGGACTCTTGGCTCGTTTAAAACACCCGCTCCGTAATTTTAAACCAATGGGCAGGTTATTTTAAAATTTCTCGTTTAATCTGAATTTATTTATTTATTTCCATAAGAAGCATAGATAAATTTTTGATATAGCTATTTTGTACTCTTTTGATTTCGGTTGCAGATTTCTTTTTTAAAATGTACTTTCACTTTCGGAACAGGTTTTGAAATTGAAAGTAACTTTTTAAAAAGAAATATGTAACCAAAAAAAAAAAAAAAAAAAATAATAATAATAATAATATTAACAGAAAAAAATTGTTTAAAAATATTTAAATTTAAACGAGAAATAAGAAAAAAGATCTGCCCATTGGTTTAACATTACGGAGCGGATATTTTCAAATGAGTGAAGAGTTCCCTTGAGGACGTACTCTGAACATAATTTAAACAGTTATAAATATATAAAAAGTTGCACAAATGTGTTCAAATTCACGTGCTGAAAATAATAATAATAATTATAAAATTACCTAAAATATGTTTTCAACAATCTACCTTATTTTTAAAAAAATAAAAGTATCTTAAATAATTTATAAAAAAAAAAATAAACTAAAATCCGAAATAGCTTTTAATCGGAAAGATATTACATAGAAAACATCATTTTGTATAAATTCCTTACCTAAGTATGCGTAAATAATGTAAATTTATAAATATGCATGTATTTAAAAATCCATATGACGGCAGAGAGAAAAGCAACTTGATAACAAATTAAAATAAAAACTGTTCAATTCAAAGAATAAATATTATTCTGAAAGTTTCAATCTTTTTTCTTAAGAAATGCGCTGATTTAGTGAAAGTTCTAAATTATCTAAGAATAAATTGAAGGAAAAGGACAAAATGAAGACTGTATACTAAAAAAAAGCATTCACTATTTTTTCATATCCTGAGGCTGAATTGGGGAAAACTGTAAAACTCGGAGCAGAAAGTGCTGAATCATAGGTTTTCAATGCTTTTTTTTCTCACTGCTTTTCACAAAACTTAGCCAAACAGTTAACGCTTGACAAATGCAATGGGTGAAAAATGTGCAGCATTTTTATAAATTTATTTTGTGCATCAGTTACTTTACGGTAGATTAAAAAAATATATGACTTATATTTAATATACTATATGTATTAAAAAATACATATTATTCAATATACAGAGTGTTCCAAAATTATAGGCCAGAAATGTAAAGGCAAGTAGAGATATTCTAAATAAGCAGATTTAATATTAAGTAGCTTTCATTGCAAAAAGTAAAAAACCCATTTAGCATTTATATAATTTAAGAGGAGTTATTCCCCTCTTTTATACTTAACCATTAAACTTCCAAAACTATTCAGAGATTTGAACGAAATCTGACAATTCTGCTTGAAAAATCCATTTATACAAGTTAAGAGGAGGGGCATTAGAACCCCGTTCCCCTGTTTATACTTATTCAATGAACATCTAATAACAGCCACCGTATCGCCTCATCAGAATGATCCTATATCTAAATTTTGAACGAAAACTGTTAATTCTGCATGAAAATCCCGTTTATATCAATTAAGGGGAGGGGCATGAGCCCTCCGTTCCCCCTCTTATACATATCGAATGAACTCCAAAAACTAATCAGGGAAGCGCCTTATCAGGATATACCTATATACAAAATTTCAAGTGGATCCGATATTTTTATCATGAGTTATCGCGTTACGCACGTACGAACGTACATACAGATCGGCCTGGCACATAAGCTCACAGGGTATGATAGCCTGTGAGCTAAAAAGTTACCCATTGCAGCTGTTCGGAAGAAAGCACTTCCGGAAAATTTTGACATATTTTCACCGATCATGATCCCCACAACTAACCTCTGCTCAAGTATTGACTTATTTATATGTATCCAGTGGCGCCAATTTATATGGGCCAAAGGGGCCCGAGTCCACCTAATAATATTAAATCCTAGCGTATCCAATTTTCATTGTTCTACTTAGTTATTTATTTCACTATTATTTTATTTTTTTTTCTCCATAGAACAAAATTTAGTTTGTCAATTACCATGTGTTTTAATTCTCTTACTGACATCCATAAATCCCAAATAACTGAAATGTCTACATCTAACTTTCAGCTATTTCAATTTGTAGTCATGTTAATGACATGATAATATTACAATAAATAATAGTGTCTTTATAAAGACAAACGCATGAAAATATAATTTAATAAAATTGAAACGATTAAAACATGATAGCTTGACTCAAAACTCTCATTTTCCCCCTTTTACCAACCTTTTAAAGAAAAACAAACTGGTCTTACCGTTTTAACAAAATAGTTATGAGCCAACCCAATATTTTTTAAAAGTTGGCGCCGCTTTATGTATCTGATTTTTTTCATGCGATATTCATGCGACTTTCGTATTTATTAACCGATTTGGATGAGATCAATTATATGCATTGTACATACCAATATCTCGAGCGAGTTCGTTGGCCAACTTCATCCACTATCCTGTTACAAAAGGCGGCCATTTGAAATTTTTTTAAAATTTAACAATTTAAAAAGTAGTGCAAAGAAATTAAAAAAAAGAAAAATATTTTCTTCTTAAGAGTTTAACCTTAATACAAAGATTCTGAAACAAATTTTGTTTTGTCTTTGTCTTAAAAAATGGCTGAGATATAACAGTTTGAATCTCTAGAGTGATTGACATTTTGAAACAATTTAATTTTTGTCATGCTGTAACTCGTATTTAGAAAATTGATCTGGATGACATTGTTTGTATGTATAGTACATACCAATGCTGCAACCGAGTATGTTGACAAAACCTTTTCCGCCCTCTTGTTTCGAAATGGTGGTCATTTGTACCGTGCATTGCCTTGCAATGCTAAAATATTATTAATATCAGATAACTTCAAATTCGCATCAAACTTGGCAACACTTGGCGAAATATCGTCAAATTTGGCGACTAAGAATAAGTAACCATAAATGATGCCAAGTTGATTATAGCTTACTAATTTGGTGCAATTCTCATTCAAATTCACTTTTGATGAATATTCTCATATCAGTTTCGTCGCTCTTTGCTGACTTGAATCGTCATTCTCCGCATGCATCAACATACATCGTGACATCAGTGCGAAGCTTGCTGATGTGCACGTTATGTATGAGGTTGCGCGAATAAATGTCTCCCACCAACGCACGTCCAAGAGCTCTCCAACTTGTCGAAGTACTATCCCCTAATGTGCAGAATGTTGCTGCTTCCTCTGCAGGAATTCTGTGATATCTTCCAGTGCTCGTATCACGCTTCGAAGCATAAAATTATGCACTTGCACACACTATCCGATCAAAGCGCCCAATTGTCCGGCGATCTGGTCGATTCCTATCTAGGAATCATTCCATGCAGATTCTTTTGGCAATCGTTCCATTTCCTTATGCGGTCCCATACATGAAATGCATATTGGTAAACTCCACATTGGTGTAACGACGCATGTTGCTCAAAATCCGTGAGGAAGATGACGATTCAAGCCAGCTAAGTGCTTTAATTCACCGAATTCAACAGCGCCCTCTATTACTATCTAAACGCTGCATTTATGCACCCTCATTCCTATACGAAATCTGCTTACTTCGATCCTTTCTATCTGTCTTTACATTTTGACATACAATTTTTAAACATCCGGTATATATACTAGGTGTTTCAAAAATTCGGCGCAAAAGTAATACGAGATAAATAAAGAATACTGCCCAGTTAAACTGATGGCATTGAGCTCACAGGCTACAAATACTAATTGTACATTAAAGCCTTATATTTTCAAGGGTTAATTCCGTTCGAAAAAAAAATTAAGAAGGGGAAACAGCTCTCCCCTTTCCTCTTTTTTTTATACTTAATCATTGAATCTCCTATACTATCAAAGACATGCTTTATCATATAAAAAATCTATATCCAAAATTCAGAGCAAATTAGATAATTCTTAATAAAAACCCATTTAGCATTTATATAATTTAAAAGGAGTTATCCCCTTCTTTTATACTTAACCATTAAACTTCCAAAACTATTCAGAGATTTGAACGAAATCTGAAAATTCTGCTTGAAAAACCTATTTATATAAATTAAGAGGGCATTAAGAGGGGGGGGCATTAGAACCCCTGTTACCCCTATTTATACTTATTCAATGAACACTTAATAGCAGTCACGGAATCGCCTCATCAGAATGATCCTAATCTAAATTTTGAACGAAAACTTAATTCTGCATGAAAATCCCATTTATATCAACTAACGGGGGGGGGGCATTAGAACCCCTGTTCCCCCTATTTATACTTATTCAATGAACACCTAATAACAGTCACGGAATCGCCTCATCAGAATGATCCTAATCTAAATTTTGAACGAAAACTTAATTCTGCATGAAAATCCCATTTATATCAACTAACGGGGGGGGGGCATTAGAACCCCTGTTCCCCCTATTTATACTTATTTAATGAACACCTAATAACAGTCACGGAATCGCCTCATCAGAATGATCCTAATCTAAATTTTGAACCAAAACTTAATTCTGCATGAAAATCCCATTTATATCAACTAACGGGGGGGGGGGATTAGAACCCCTGTTCCCCCTATTTATACTTATTCAATGAACACCTAATAACAGTCACGGAATCGCCTCATCAGAATGATCCTAATCTAAATTTTGAACGAAAACTTAATTCTGCATAAAAATCCCATTTATATCAACTAACGGGGGGGGGATTAGAACCCCTGTTCCCCCTATTTATACTTATTCAATGAACACCTAATAACAGTCACGGAATCGCCTCATCAGAATGATCCTAATCTAAATTTTGAAAACTTAATTCTGCATGAAAATCCCATTTATATCAACTAACGGGGGGCATGAGCCCCCCGTTCCCCCTCTTATACATATCGAATGAACTCCAAAAACTAATCAGGGAAGCGCCTTGTCAGGATATACCTATATACAAAATTTCAAGTGGATCCGATATTTTTATCATGAGTTATCGCGTTACGCACATACGCACATACATACAGAACGGGCGGGCACATAAGCTCTCAGGCTATGATAGCCTGTGAGCTAAAAATTATCTATGGGTTCGAGAGATATGCGATTTGCAGATAAATATTCATCGTGGCACAGGATTTTGAATGACACCACCGAAAAACTAGTTCCAAATTTCGTCAATAGAGGGCGCTACTGCCCTCTATTACCCTAAATAATACACTTTGTTAATTTCACCATAAAATAAAAAGCAATGCAGGACGCGTTTCGAATTAAAACAATACAGTTCATCATCAACTGAAACAGATTGCCATCAGCTGAAGCTGTGTCTGCTTCAGCTGATGACGAGCTGTATTGTTTTTGCTCGAAACTCCTTCTGTATTGTTTTTTATTTTATGGTGAATTTAACAAAGTATATTATTTCAATTACCAGTTTATTCGGTGTCTTTTCGCTACTATAAGAACAAGGTAGAACCCGTCGAATTTCGACGATTGAAAATGTTTAAGAAAGAACTGTTTCCATGATTTATAATAAATTTACAAAAATTAGTTACAATAAAAAATGCACTTTATTTTGATAAGTCCAACTCTTAAACAAATGATATTTAACCTAAAGTTAACAAAATACTATTTCTGTAAAATTCAGTTTTAGAAATTATTAAATTTAAACTTTAATCGTAATATGTAAGCAGTAAAATATAATAAAGATCTGTTATCATGATAAAGTTATTAATTAAGGCTTTTAAGCTTGGTATTCCAAAAGAAATAAGAGAAAAAAAATATATTTCACTTTGACTCAATTATAGAATTTTTTTCCTCGTGAAATCTAAACCCGACATCATTTTAAGCACTACAAAATTAACATATGCATTTCTCATATACGTAATCACTTAAAAAAAATTATACTTTATTTTGATCATTTTAAAATTATTTTAATTCAAAATTTGAAGTCTTAATCGCTATTAGCTGGACACATGTACTACATTATTTATATTCTTTTAAGTGTAAATGAAAATTTCAAAAATAATCTTCATGCAATAAACACAATAGAAAATATTCCTGTGACTTCACATAACGTAAAATGGCGAATTTTTTTAGCATCGAACTCGAATTATTACCAATATCTTTTTATTTACTCATCTAACTAATCTAAGTGAATTCATCCATTTAAGAATCATCAAGTTCTGTAATATAAATTGCTATTTTTTGGACAAAGAATTTCGAATGCACCATGCACAGTGTATGTTTCGGCTCTTCTATAAAGACACTAAATTTTTGTAAGGCATTGCATTTTATCAGTATGTGATTTCGATTGCACTGTTTTCGAAAGTTAAGTATTTTCACCGGTGAAGTATTGCAAAGCAGCTGGGGTCAAAGTGATGCAATTCTACAAACATATTTCAGTCTTAAAAACTAAAATATATGGCTTTTCTTAATATAATGACGTCAATTGCAGCCGCTAAAACATTCCTGTTTTACGATCTATTCTTAAACAACATCTATAGAACAGTATGCATATGACGTCATTATCGCTGAATATTACACAAACTCAGCAAAAAACAATGTCGTCATTCAAGAAGCAAAATGAGTATCTTAATAATTCATGTGTCTTCATTTATTTGTTCATAATAGCTCCTTTTATCGGGAATCATTCATTTATATTTCTTCAAAATTCGGAAAATTATTTTATATGCAGATTACTACATTTGGATTCTTCCCTATATTTTATACGAATTAAATAAAAACATAGAAAATGTCACACAACTATTCTTTCAAATACATTTTTGTAAAGAGAAAGTGCTGCATCGAGTGAAAAGTAAGTTTGTGACAAACTAAAAATCATCTGATTCATAAAATAAATAAATAAATAAATAAATAAATAAAAACAAAATTCATCGGATTTTATAGCAGACGATATTCTTCACATTACAGTACATTAACTTCAGATTTTTTCGCTTTTTATAAGAAAAAGGTAACGGAAACACATAATAATTTTTTTTCCTTTACTTTTAATAGAAATGGAGTACTTGTGTTGCCACAATTACAAAAGCGGTATTAAAAACTACAAAAAAATTAATGTCTCATAAATAAATTAAGATACAATTTTCAAACAAATTGCATTTAAAAGCACATTTTTCCCCTATGCTATGGTGTAAAAACTGAAAATATGCGATGTTTAGAAGTTTAAAAATTTACAGTAGCAAAAATTGAAAAACGGAAATTTTATTTCAGATTTCAAAGCGTTGCCATTCACAAAATGACTTATGCGTTATTCACAGATACGCCTGACCTTTATAATATAAATAGATAGATACACGTATCGCACCTGAGCTTTCGGATTTGAAGTTTTAAGAACTTTATAAATTAATAACTTCTTTAGCCTTTTAACCTTCATAAGTTTACATTTTAAAACCCAGTAAGTTTTTAAAATTAAACTTGGGGGCTTTGTCCCTTGGTTCATTCTCCACAAAACGTTAAAATCTTTGTTCCATGTAATTTTTATGTTCTTTTACACCAGAGTTATTTTTTTTTTCGATATAATTGATTGTTATAAAGTTCATCTTGACATTACTTGATGTTTATTTAATTTAAAAAAAATATTTTTAGTAAAATTATGTGTCCATAGAATATGACAAATCATGTCCGTGGACTGTCCAACCTTAACTTTTTAGTTTTTTCTGGCATATAAATATATATAAAAAATGCATTCAAACTTATTTTCTTGTTTATATAACAGTTAAAAAAGAGGATAAAATTATGTGTCCATAGAATATGACAAATCATGTCCGTGGACTGTCCCACCTTAACTTTTTGATTTTTTCTGGCATATAAATATATATAAAAAATGCATTCAAACTTATTTTTTTGTTTATATAACAGTTAGAAAAGAAAATAAAATTTTTAATCGATTTCTTTCTCTTAAAAATATTTACTTATTTAATAAAGGATGCGTGTCCCACAAAAGAGCATAATGTATGTGGACAAAATTTTAATCATTTCTAAAAAGTCCACCGGTGGCAGCATAAGTCAAAATTGATGGAAAAAGAAAATGTTTATCTATCTTGAATGATTTATGAAGTGATAAATTATTTGCTTGTTGAAATATTTTAATTATTTGCTATTAAAAGTAAAAAGTTTAGTTTTGTAAAGATCATATATTTGTGGAGAAATAAAGAATGCTTTTTTAAATTATTTTTTATCGCAAATAAAAAAAAATTTATCTAAAGATCATTCTGAATTGGTTTGATATTCTAATGTTGATACACATGGTTTTTAAGCAGTTTAAATCAATTTCCATCATGTCCGTGAACATCATTTCCATAGTCGCAGCTGGTTCACAAACATGATGGTTAAGTAATGGACATGATAACAAGTTTTGGTTTGAAAACAAATGTTTTTATCTTATTAATTTTCATAATTTAACATAATAAATGTTTATAGAAGCATAATGAAAACCATTTAAATGTTGATTATTTATTTATTTATTTATTTTACTCTAAAAATTATATTTTCATGACTGTGATAAATAAATTATTTATTTTATTTTAGAACTAACCGTAGTGAGAAAAATTAAAAAATATATTCTTTTAGTCGTGTAATCGTATATTAAAACATGAGTAATCTTCAATATTGGATTAGTTTTTGAGGGAAACAGCTCCATAACTATAAGAAAAGGGTTAGTTTTTTCTAAGCTGAAGCATGTTTATTTTTAAATAACCAAACTAATACATTTTACATCAACTTATTACATAACTATTTCAGTATTATTAACTTACACTTTTACATGTACACTTTTCCGAAAATTATAATTGCCAATTTAATGAGGAAATACAGTCGTTTCATTTTGGAGAATCATGGAGGATCAGTCAACTATTAAATACACACTTCCAACTTCCATCTTATATCTATGTAATACAGACGGAGTTTTAAAGACCAAACCATTTTATATGCCTTAGTCTGAAGATCATAGATATACTGTCACAGCAATCTGTGCTCATTTACGACATGTTTTGTTGGAAATCAAGACGATTATTTCAAACTTAGAAAAAATATATTTCTTGAGTGATGGATCTATCTGTCAATATTGAAACAGAAAAATGTTAGCTGTAAAACTTGTAACAAAAGTGTTTAAGGTTAGTAACCATCGCTGGCAGTTTTTAAAAACTGGGCATAAGAAAGATTGCCCAGATGGTATTGGGGATTGCCTCAAAACTCAAGCTGATAACATTGTGGCACGAGAAACTGACATTCCCAGCAGTGAATGTCCTTTTAAATAAAAGAAAATTGTACAAGAATAAATATTTAGAATCAATAGCGAATGGATACATAGAGAATGAATAGTGAGACCTCAGAGTTTGAAGGTACTCCTTTAACTCTCGATACATTTCAAAGCATTTTAAAAGTTCACAAAATACGGTGGTGTACAAGTGCTGCAAACATTATTAAAGCTAGACACCTTACCTACGTATTATGTCATTTTTTCAAAACCAATAATCGCACTATATTATTAATTAGATCAAAATTGAAAAAGATGTAATTTTTCCGAGATCTTGTTAAAAAACCTTTGATATATATAGTGATGAAGATGATTCTAAACTTTAAATTAAAGAAAGTAACTATGTTATGATGAAATTTAGTCAAAAGAAGATGGTCAAGCATTATCTAGGAATAGTAGTAACTATTCAAAAGTTGGACTTGAAATTAAATTCTTAAGGAAATCTGGGGAAGACAAATTCATATTTCCTGTGAAGATGACATTTGTCTAGTTGGAAAATGTGATATAGTGCATATTTTATTTACACCAACTGTATAAATAATCACTATCAATATTTTTTAATGCCAGTTTTAATGAATTTAAAAATATGTGCGGAATTGAAAAATCTCACTTAGTATGTAAATTCTAAAATTGTCAAAATATTTTCATAAGTACCAGCTGATTATATAAAATAAAAGCATTTTTTTGTAATCAGGCCAAAGGAAAAAAAGGACTTTTCTAACATTATATAAATATAAGTTAAAATGTGTGTTTGTTTCATCATGTCCGTGATGTGTCACGCATGATTTTTTAAATATTTAATTTTAATGACAAATATTATTCTATGATCTTGATGGGTGGAATAGTTAGAAAGTAAAAGGTAAGTGTTATAAATCTACCATTAAAATTATTTTTATTAAAAAAAATATGTATATTAACAGTAGCTGAAAAATGCCCCCCCCCCCCCCTACGAGCTACGCTCGCCAACTCCTACTAAGACACCGCAAATTCTAAAAGCCCGCTAATTTGATCGGCTTTCAGAAAACTGCTAAAATTTGAACTAAAAAAAAAAAAAAAAAAAAAAAAAAAAAAAATTGAACCCCTGTAAACGGGTTTCCATTCATTTCTCTTTCATTAGGGAATTTTAAAGTCCAATCAGCTGATCTTAAACATCTATTGGCTATTTGGTTAAATACTTTTACATGTATTACATGTAGTTGATTAAATATTGTTACATACCCGGACGGGTAGAGATATTTTTTTTAAATGAAATGTTCGAAAAATTTATCGAAAACAATAAAAACCAGATTGTTTTCTTTTTTGCCCCTCCCTCCCGGGCGCAATTTGTTTTAGAGTATTTCAATAAACGAGATTTACATCATTTAGAAAAAAATTGAAACGTTCAGATGGATAGAATAATTTTTTTTCAAAATAAAATGTGTGAACATTACTATGAAATCGATAAAAACATGAGTGTTCTGCCGCGGTGTAGTTCGCTTTCGGTTCGCATAGACTTCAAAAATCAAACTACGCAGAAAATAAAATGCCATACAGCATATACTTTCAATTTAGTAACTTTTCATGATTTTTCCATTTGAAAATATAAATTCTGACAAAATGGACTTAAAGATATAAAATAATGAAATTTGAGTTTCATTTAAAGGTCATTTGGAAAACAGTAACACATTTGAACAATGAATAATATCACGGGTTCGGGCAACGCTGGGCAGGTCAGCTAGTCTATACTAATAAAAGAACAAATCGCACTCTCTCTCTCTCTCTCTCTCTGTGTGTGTGCATGTGTGTCTACGATGGCTAGCGAAAAGTACGGCACGTACAAGGCTCAAATGTTTTGCGAAGTTAGTTCAGATTCTCTCCTGGTGTACCTAAAGCTCAGAATTTTAATTTTTTTATTAGTTTCCGAGATTGTAATTTCGAAGCGAAATTCACTCTCATCAAAAAGTCATTTTTTTAAATGCTCGAATTACGGAAACACTTGCTCATGCGCACAAACGCATTTACGCACCGAAACGAAGAAAGAAGCATTTTTCTGAGTTTATTTCTGTTTCTGGGTCATTTTGTTTAAATCCAAATAAACCAAACTGCTCAGTTCAGTTAAGCTTGGAAGACATATTTCGAAAAATCGTACTTAGGTCTCATATCAATCAATGATATCAATTTGAAAAAATCAAATCAATGAATGATATCAATTTGATATGTAATCAATTTAAAAAAATGTTGCAGTTAACACTTTGAAAATTTTTTCAAAAAGGTCGTTTTTCCGAAAACCTTTTTTCTCCCTTATGTTACTGCCTCTACAAGGTGCAGTTTTAGAGATTTAAGTGAACCAAAAACATGATCTTAAAGTTGAAACTATTTTTAATTGATGGAAAAAATTTGAAATTAAAAAATATGGATTTTAACTCTTTCAAATACACTGCAAATGGAGATCACTTTGCGACTCACGCAGAGGATATGTTTTCTGCGCTAAAATTATCTAAACGTACATATTTCAATCAATCTTTTAAAAGCATCTCAATAGACAAGATTTACACTTTCTACAAAATTTTCGAAACGTTCGGATGGCTAGAAATATTTTTTACAAAATAAAATGCGCGAAAAATTTGACGAAATCAATAAAAATCAAATTGTTTCTTTTTGATTCCCCCCCCCCCCCTCCCAAGGCGCAAGGTACCGACAAACCAAAAATACATTCTTAAATATTAAGCCGTTTTGTAATCTATGGTGCAATTGGTTTTAAAAATTATGCGATTTAACTCCTTCAAATACACCGGTAAACACAAAACCACCTCGCGGTTCATAAAGACTATATTTTTTTCACGCTAAAAGTAACTAAATATCTGTGTTTTAACACAATCTTATTAGATCATTTCAATAAACCAGATTTACCTCACTTACAAAAGTTTTGAAACGTTCGGATGGATAGAATTATTTTTTTTACAAAATAAAATGTGTGAAAATTTCTACGAAATCTTTCTTGTGAAAATCTGACAAGGAAGGTCTCCATAATGGGCATACTCAGATTTTTTTGAAAAAATACTAATTAAAATACTCATGTATGTAATAAAGGAACAGTAAAAATTAGCGGCGGAATTGCAATAGAAAACATGTAAAAAAACGAAATACTTTCGAGTATTTGGCGTGAAAAGACGAAAGTGTCACACGATTTGGCGAGCAGTACTTTTCTTCGCCAAAAGCAAACGATTTTAATGCAACTGAAAACTTTTGGATTTTAAGAATCCGTGTAAATGAATTTATACATAAATGAATTTAAACATTAATGAATTTAAACATAAACAATGAGCGAGTTTAATATATTATATACATACTAGCGGCCTTCGCCCGCTACGCTGGTCGGTTTATCTAAAGAAATCTTGAAGAAGTAGTTAGATAAGGTTCAGACATACATTAAAAAAAAAAAAAGCAAGTCGATCATTCAAAAAACGTTGGGAAATATCAAATATTTACTGTAATTTTTTAAGAAAAACAAAGTTTCGAAAAAAAAAATTAAATCGAAAAAAAAATTACACTGACATATTAATGCAAGGAAATTTTCCCAGAGAGAAAATTCGCCTTGAATACAATATTTCAAATTCTTTTAATTGCTTATAGGCGTTAATGCCAACATAGTGAAAAAAAATTCCATGCTGGGAATCGAACCCGGGCCATCAGTATGGCGCACTGACGTTCTACCGACTAAACCACATGGAACGACAGCCAGCTTGAAACTTTCTCATACTTAAGTAGACTGGCGAAAACATAACGATAGCGCGTTTTAAAATCGCACAGTGACATCTATTGGATTTTATATGTACTAAAAAACGTTATGTACTAAAAAACGTGAGCAGCGCACCTAATAGTTTCTTTTGTTTCTTTCTGTTACTTTTTTGTCTGTTGTCCGATTTTGATGAAACAAAGCCTATACACTGCCCGGGAGTGTGCATTCTTCATTAGTGAAAACCGCATAAAAATCCATTCAGTAGTTACGAAGATAACCTCGAACAAACAGACAGACAGACAGACAGACAGACAGACAAAAAATTCAAAAAATTTTTTTTTGTGTTTCATTGGTTTTCTTTTATCGCCCTGACTCCATTTTTGTCAATTATCTTCAATGTACAGACACACCGGGTCCTACTGTTTTATTATATGTGTAGATATATATATATAAATATTAAATTGCATATATATATATATTATTTGTTGCTGTAGTTATTTAATTTACCTTTGGAAAAAATATTTTCAATTTTCATAAATAGAAAATTCTTATTCAGAAAAATTATTTTCATACATTTAAGCGTATTCAAAAATAAAAGCCAGATGTTTCCATAGCAACAAAATCGAATTGACTCAACTGGACTTTGAACTTAAAACAATTTTAATGAATTTAAATTTGAATTTCGTTTTAAATCTCAAATTTTGATGGTTAAATTTGAATATAAATACACATAAATATCAATATAACGAAATTATACTTAAAAGAAACTAAAGCTGACTAAGCAAAGGATATTTAATTTATCTAAACACGTCGAACATGAAACTTTTTTCCTTTAAAATTCATTTGACATAAAAAAAAAACACTTTTTGAATTTGCTTTTCATCGCCAACCGATGATGATAAATCGTCAAATAACGAAAATTTCATTATTTTTTTACGGACAGGGTACGGAGGTTCCGCCGAAATTTTTTTAATAAACGTATGTATTCACATGAGAAGAACATTTTGTAATTTTTTCAGATTTTTCGGAGTTTGCCTGTATGGAGACCTTCCTAGTGAGTGTTCCGTCACGCTGTCGCTCGCTTTCGGTACGAATAGACTTCAGAAGTCAAAATAATATTAATCAAAATATAAAATTCCGCGCATTACTTCTTGCACTATGACTATCGCTAAAATCACGTAAGTCATACAAAATGCGGCATAGCAGCGCTACTGCTTGGTTGATTTACACCGAAACCTAATTTGAAACAACTTATGTCAACATCGATTTGAATCTAGAGTTCAAAAACGTACAAATCCGTCGAAAAATGCAAGTCGGAAATTTTTACGAATCCAATACTTTCTTTGTAAAGATAGAAAAAGTAAAAAAGTATAATAAATAAAGAGAGAAAACAGGAGAAAGTGAAACCTAGCCAAACATTACAATTCAGTTCAACATGTTCTTTTCAACTCTTACTAGAATGTTTTCAGTATTTTCTGAAAAGATTGTATTAAATGTGATTGCATTTTATTAAAATATTATATTTACACTACTAATATCCTTGAAAAAAAAAAAAGACCTCTTTCAATAAAGCATGTTATCCTACTTAGTTAAATATTGCTATTGATTGATATCAAAAACTTATTTTCTTAAATATTTCTTACAAAATTTTATTTATTTGAGAGTCTTCAGCATAAAATAATCTTAAATTTATTTATTTTAGGAAAATATTCGTTTTCGCACATTTCGTTAAGATGGAATTTCATCCTTTGATGTACAGATTCAAGGAAAATATTTTATTAGAAATTATTTCGATAAATAAATAATTTTTTACAGCGAAAATGAAATAGCTTCTAGACAGCTAGGGAATTATTCTGTAAAAATTTTCAAAGATTATTTCTTATCACATTTCTTTATGTATGCGAATTAAAATTGTGTCAATAATAAACTTTTCTACCAAAAATAAACCCGACTTCAAAAACTGCTGCAAAGTGAAAAATATTTTTTTCTTTTTACCTAATAGTAATAAGAAATTAAATTAAGAGCATAGGATTTACCATGCGCATTATTATATTTATTACATTAATTTGATTTTTTGGAGTCGGTGCCAGCCAAGCCAAGTTACATGTAATTTTCCAATAGACACACTTCCTAGTATTGACAATTTTTTTACGGTTTAATATTTAGTTAAAAAAATTTAACTTTATTATTTTTTAAACATTTCTTCTGGTGTTATACATGTGTATTTTCAAGTGGCATTAGCAACTATAATTATGTGTCCTAAATTAAGGATTAATATGAAATTAATGTGTTTATACAAGGTATTATGTAAAAAAACCCATTTAGCATTTATATAATTTAAAAGGAGTTATCCCCCTCTTTTATACTTAACCATTAAACTTCCAAAACTATTCAGAGATTTGAACGAAATCTGAAAATTCTGCTTGAAAAACCCATTTATATAAATTAAGGGGGGGGGGGCATTAGAACCCCTGTTCCCCCTATTTATACTTATTCAATGAACACCTAATAACAGTCACGGAATCGCCTCATCAGAATGATCCTAATCTAAATTTTGAACGAAAACTTAATTCTGCATGAAAATCCCATTTATATCAACTAAGGCGAGGGGCATGAGTCCCCGTCCCCCCCTTATACATATCGAATGAACTCCAAAAACTAATCAGGGAAGCGCCTTGTCAGGATATACCTACATACAAAATTTCAAGTGGATCGGATATTTTTATCATGAGTTATCGCGTTACGCACGAACGTACGAACGTACATACAGAACGGACGGGCACATAAGCTCTCAGACTATGATAGCCTGTGAGCTAAAAATCGTAGCCAATCACAGATTTTAAAATACAGGATGCTGTCCGAATTGACTAATTGAGAATGGGATTTTTTTCGCAACATTTTTGCTCAACTTTGGTCGGAGTTTTCACTGGGTAATTAATTTTAATTTTAAACTTGCCTGGCTGGCACTGACTCCAAAAAATTTAAATTAATGTACATAAATATAATAATACGCATGGTAAATAATATGCTCGTAATTTAATTTCTTATTATTATTATGTAAAAAAAAATATCTTTCACTTTGCAGTAGTTTTTGAAGTCTATTTTATTTTTGGTAGAAAGGTTTATTTTTCTCTTTTTAGTTAAAAGGTAACAATTTTTTCATTATTTTTTTTTTGGAAAAATTGTTGATTTTCTTGCACGAAAAAGTATTAGTCTTTGGAAATTGACAAAAAAAAAAAAAGAGCTTCGTCTTGCGAAAATAGTTTTACAAAATAGAAAACGATGGCCCAATAACTTATCAAAAGATGACCGGGAAAAACTAGAGTATAAAAGACGCGAAAAGCGTTTCATCAAATGTCTTGTCATTAATGAAATTTCTATAGTTCCAAAAGATAAGTTAAGTATATTTTTATTTGAGGCTTGAATAATTTAAAAACAGCAATTTATTTTATGGTGGCTTTAATATACTCTCATTCGGATACATTATGTAAAGACCAATATATAAAATATAATGTATTATTAATGACAAATATGCTTAAATGATTGCTAACCATTGCAGCTTGTTACTTTTATTTTAATTTATTTGGTTAATCTGTCTCCATATCCAAATATTCAGATACAATCGGGAACTTATTGCTGCATTTTGATTATTTTGGTTGTTATGTATTTCGTGTTTCTTAACAAAAAATCAACTTAACTCACTTAGGCATTTATGCTTATTTTCACATGCTTCTTATAGCATTATAATTTATAATATGTTAGGTAATGTAAAGATTTGAAAACTATTAAGTATTCTTCCGTTTTTGGTTCCACTGCCGCTTGACATACCTTAGTTAATGCGATTTTGTGCATAGAAGTGTCTTTATGAAATAAACCTTTTATGAAGTCCACATTTTACGTTACAATATGCTGTTGCTAATAAATTTTTGTTTCACACTAGACTTTTCCGGGGACTCTATTACGGAAGATTAGAAAATCCATCTTTATTCACATCTAATAGTCTTGGTTAATGCGTCATTATCGGTCTACATGTTACTAATTGACCTATTTTAACAATCACAGTTCAGCAAATTATAGACCTTTTTGAAGCAAATTATGATATTCTCATTTTCTTTAAACCATATTAGCTGTTAGTATTGCCACTTTTCATTTTTGTCGAATAATCTAATTAAAATTCAAGATTTCTGTTTGAGTGCTGATCTTTCTTCTTTTTGATCCCATTTCTGGATACAATTCACAAAGTTTTATAATTGCGAACTCACTGAGATTGGCAATTATGCTTAATGTCTACTGCCATTTAAGATGCTCGCCATGTAAATATATCGCACGAAAAATGTCGATAAAACTAATTGCAGTAACACTTTTTTTCTATGTTCTAAATATGAGTAAAAAATGTGTAAATACGTTTCTATGTTGTAAAAATCCATGCATTAGTTCTTGAGATACATTTATTGCAAAGCCGTGAAAAATGCAATATAGCAGCGCCATTTGTAGGGTGATTTTTACCCAAAACTAAACAACACTAATGTTTATCAGGGACTAACTCAATTTGAAGTTTTAGAAAATTTTGTGCTCTAATTCATGAGATAGAGCTATTGCGATAATCACGCTTAATGCCCCACGGTAGTGCCACCTGTTGAGCGATTTACACCAAAACGTAAATAAAACCATGTTATATCAAGTACTAACTAAATGTAGAGTTTTGTGAAAATTCATGCACTAGTTCTTGAGATATGGCTATTGTGGAAATTGTAAATAATGCAGCATAGCAGCACCATCTTTTGAGCGATATACACAAAAAACTAATCATATCTATTTTATATCAAGGTCTGACGGAATCTAAAGTTTTGTGAAATTCCGAGCATCACTTCTTGATATAGATCTATTGCAATAATCACGAATAATGCAGCATCATGGCAGCGCCACCTGTTGAGCGATTTGTTCCAAAACGTAATCAACATTATGTTATATCAAGTACTAACTAAATCTGAAATCTTATTAAAATCCATGAGCTAGCTCTTGAGATATGGCTATTGTGGAAATTGTCAACGATGCAGCATAGCAGCGCCAGCTGTTGTGCGAAATACACTAAAAACTAATCAGATCTAGTTTATATAAAGGTCTAACAAAATCTAAATTTTTGTGGAATTCTGTGCATTACTTCTTGAGATAGAATGCCCTCAAAATGCTTGTCACATATAGACGGACAGACATTTTGTAGAAACATGTTTCTCAGGTTCTCTGAACTCTAAAACGTGTCAATCCGTCGAAAACTGGGTTTCGAAAATTTTCACAAATTCAATACTTTCTTCTTGTTAAGATGGAAGAAAGTAAAAATAGAAGAGAGTGATGTTAGCCAAATAATAAAGTCCATTTCAACATGTTATTATTATTCTTACTAGAAAATGTTACTAGTATTTTCTGACAAGATTGTATGATGCGTAATTGCATTTTACTACCATGTTGTATTTACATAAAATGCACTAATATTACTAATATCCATGCGGGAAAAAAAAAAAAAAAAAAAAAAAAACCATGTTATTTATTTAGTTAAAGTTGATACTGAAAGATATCCATAACTTATTTTGCTAAATGTTTCTTACAAAATTTTATTTGTAAGATAATCTTGATATATACAAAATGCGTCATAAAAACTAAAAAAAAATTAAACAATTGATATATAACAGGGTGCGTTTAAAAAAAATCCATAATAAAAGAAATAATGCTCGGAAAATTTTTCGGTTTGCGCGAGTATGTTTAGACGAATTTTGGATTTTTTTCCCCCATGTGTAATAAAAATGATTCCAAAAATAGCCGATAGGTGGCGTTCACACTCAATATGAGACGCTTAATGAAATTCAGGAAAGCACAAACAAATAATAAAACAAATCAAAATAACATGACGCTGTGCGTTTAATTTAAGTTAATAAAATATGCTCAACGTAACCGCCACCACCAGGTATTAGGTGCGTCAATACGCCTGTTACAGCTGAGTGTAGAATGTCGGCATCGATGTCATCAACGATCCATCGAATGGCATCTTGCAGTTCCACTCATAGTATCCCATTCAATAAAATAGAACTTTTAATACAACTTAAGTCCTTTCTTCATGCGAAACTTTCGTAATGCAATAATTGTGGAACCATTATTCTTGTAGAAAAGTTTAACTATGAATGATCGATATGGCAACGATAGCATGATGCTGAGATCGAATGACGAATCCATTTCTAACCAGGTGTTTTATTTCTAGCCTAATTTGCATAAAACGCCTCAGTATGCTCTGAGAACGCCCTTTATCGGTTACTTTTGGAATATTTTTTTATAATACATGGAGAAAAAAAATTCCAAAATCCGTCTGATCACACTTCCGCAAACCGAAAAATTTTCTGAACATTATTTCTTTTATTATCATTTTTTAAAGTCTGCACGAGTTTATGAGGCACTTTTTTTTTCTTTTAGAAAAATCTTCACTCTCCTTATTTAGGTTTAAAAAAAAAAAAAAAAAAAAAAAAACATGAAATTTTATTCTTTAGTGTAGAGAATCAAAAGTAAAAAATATTTTATTACAAATTATTCCGATAAATAAATATTTTTATTTTCTTCTATCTTTATAAGGAAGTATTGAATTTGTGAAAAATTTCGACTTCCGGTTTTTGATGGATTTTAGAAGGTCCTGAACACGATATGATAGTTTTTACCACGCTTTTATTAACTTCATCTGTATGTTTGTGAGTTTGTGAGTTTGTAACTTTCCTTATTTTTTGTATGTTCACCGATTACTCCGAAACCATGCAACCGATTAACTTGGTTTTGGTGTTAAATGAAAGACGATGCTATCGAATTGGTACCACTTCAGTTTCATCGAAATTGGTTCAGTACTTTTTTAGTAATTAGGCAAAAACTAATAAAATTAGTGATTTTTCGCTAATTAAAAAGTGTTGAATACGTTCACTGAATGGGGTGTAGACAGCATAGCCGAGCGGTCTAAGGCGCCGGATGGAAGCTCTCTTTTCCGAAAGAGATTGTGGGTTCGAACCCCACTCCTGACATTATTTACATCTATGTAAAATTTAAAAAAAAAATTTCCGTATTACAATTTTTATTTTTAACCGGCCTCAGAATAGGAAGAGGAAGTTATCAATTCGACGCGTATGTATTTTTTTTCTATGTATGTTCACCAATTACTCTGAAACTATCCAACCGATTAATTTGGTTTTTGTATTAAATATAAATATAGTTAAAAAAAAAACTAAAAACCACGCTTTTAAAGTAATCAAACTAAAAATTGAAAAATAAATATAGTTAAAAAAACTAAAAATTACGCTTTTTAAGTATATCAAACTAAAAAGTGAAAAAATATTCGTACTATAAGCTGAAAACGAAAATAGATGAAAAATACTATATTACTATAAAATCATTGTTGTTATAGAAATCAATTAATAAGCAATAAATAAAATTATCGTGGAAAAAAAGCGTGGGGTGCTTCTTAAGAACTGATAGATGGAGCATGGTAGATGGAGCACCCCACGCTTTTTTTCCACGATAATTTTATTTATTGCTTATTAATTGATTCTTATAATAACAATGATTTTATAGTAATATAGTATTTTTCATCTATTTTCGTTTTCAGCTTATAGTACGAATTATTTTTCACTTTTTAGTTTGATATACTTAAAAAGCGTGTTTTTTAGTTTTTTAAAACTATATTTATGAAGGTTTCGTTCATCTGACAAACCCCTATTCGTCTTTGTCTGTCTATCATAGAGTCCGTACACAAAAACTATATAAGTCAGGGAGTTCAATTTTTGTGTACTTACAGCTGAATACCTCTTGTCACACAACAAATCACGACATTTTGAAAAAGACTAATATTTTAATTGAGATATTTTTTTAATATCATCAGTTCATTTTGTACTCGTTTTTTCCCTGTACTTTTAAAAGAAATGGAGTTCTTCCGTTGCCACACTTACAAAATTTGCTAGAAAGTTTTTTCAGAAAAATGAAACTATTCCGTAGAATTTAACGGAACAATTTGTGTATGTTAACGTATATTTTTTACAGTGTAGTTCATACAAATGTCTCGACAGAGTTCGTTGGTCAGCAACATCCGCTATCTTGTTTCAAAATGGTGGCCATTTATTATTTTTTTAATTAAAAATTTAAAATTAAATGCGAAAAAATTAAAAGTGGAAACATTTTTTCTTTTATTTGTTAGAATTTTAAACAACGATTCCAGAACACTTTTTATTTTGCCTATATCTTAAAAAATGATTGAGTTATAGCACTTTGAATTTCTCTTATGGCTGACGTTTTGAAACGATCTGATTTTTGTCATGTGATAACACGCGTATTTATGAATCGATTTGGATGTAATTCGGTGTGTTCATAGTACATAATGAGGCCTGAATCGAGTTCGTTAGCCAGTTCTATCTGCCATCTTGTTTAAAAATGGCGGCCATTTAATTTTTTTTTAAATTAAAAATTTAAAATTAGGTACAAAAAAGTAAGAAATTGAAAATGATTTTTCTTTTATGCATTTGATCTTGATACAGAGATTCCAGAGTATTTTTTTTTGTCTGTATCTTAAAAATTGGCTGAGTTATAGCACTTTTAATTTCTAGTGTTGCCCACGTTTCGAAATGATCTGATTTTCGTCACGTGATAACATGCGTATTTATAAACCTATTTCGATTAAACTTGGTGCGTACATAGTACACACCAGTGTCTGGACCAAGTTCGTTGGCCAATTCCATCCGTCATCTTGTTTCAAAATGGCGGAATATTAATTTTTTTTAATTAAATTTTAAAATTAGGTGCAAAAAAGTAAGAAATTGAAAAATATTTTTCTTTTGTGTGTTTGACCTTGATACAAAGATTTCAGAGCATTTTTTGTTTCATCTATATCTTGAAAATTGGCTGAGTTATAGCGCTTTCAATTTCCAGTGTGGTTGACATTTTGAAACTGTCTGAAATTTCGCACGCGATAATACGCATATTTATAAACTGATTTGGATATAACTCCGTGTGTCCATAGTACATACCAATGTCTTGACCGAGTTTACTGGCCAACTTCATCTGCCATCTTGTTTGAAAATTTAAGGCCATTTAAGTTTGTCAAAAATCTTTAAATGTATAATGATGTACAAACAAATAATTAAAAATTGAAAAAAAGGTTCTTTCTAAAGTATTTATCTTAATAATGAATTCCGGAGTATTTTTTGCTTTGTCTTTACCTTAAAAAAGCCTGGATATAGTAGTTTGAATTTGGTGACATTTTTTGGACATACATGGGTGACATTTAAAAAAAAAAAATCAATTTGCCCACGACAGCACTTGTATATATTAATCGATTTCAATATGAGTTGTGCATGTGCACATGAATTAAGATTTCGCCCAAGCTCATTGGTTTGTTTTATTTATCATGTTGCTTTAAAAGGGCATACACTTAAGGATATCGTGGAATTTGGCGACCCTATAAATCGCTTAAAATAAAACCAGGTTGAATAAAAGATGACTAATTTCTAAAAATTCCTATTAATATTCACTATTGACAAAAACTAGTATTCAATCTTATATAATCGGGTTCCACTTATTTGAGCTTCGTATTTTTGAATAATATAACTTAATTTAAAATAAATAAATAAGTATACGAAAGCTACCTCTTCCTCCCGGTACTGCCGGAAGGACTTTTTTCAGTTTGTGTTATTTAATTTAATCCTTTTTGCCCTTGATATTGATTAACCGCATGTTCCATCATTCACTGTACGTGGAATATGATTAAACTACATGCTTGCAATGAGCTGATTGCTGTATTCAATGGAACAGGCGTGAAATTCCATCACGAAAAATCGCATTAGATAAAAGTGAGACTGTTTACAATAATGAATCTGACTTGTGGCTTTTACCACTAGGTACTATGGTGTGCTTCCCAATCAAATATTATATATATATATATATATATATATATATATATATTTAATAATCATTGCAGAAAATCGTTTTTTAAGAGCTTTTTTGACATAATGTTACTTATTTCGAATCCCCTGTCCGCGGTGCGCCCAAGACTGCGCCTTTTCAATTAGCATTTTTTTTAGATCAGGGATGGCAAACCTTTAAAACGTGCCAAAGATTTCAAAAAATCTATTTTATGTGACCATGTCATGCCAATAATTAAAAAATAATAATAGATCAAATAATAATAAATCATTTTTTTTTTCGTTAAACACATACAGATAATAGTTGATGATGTTACACTTTAGAAATTTATTTTTAAAATATTATTTCTATTGTCTCTTCTTATATGCCAAATAATTTAAACTTATTTTTAAGAAAATGCAAGTTGAATTGAATTCGTTTGGCAACATATTTTTAATTGAATTTTTCATAATTTTTATTTCCGAACCATCGGCATTTTTGCTTATAATGTCTTTTAATCTTTCTTTTTCAATAATAGGCTAATACTCTTTTATTCTTAAATTTTTGTGAGTTTATTAAGCTAAATTGAAATACATTAAATTAGGTTTACGTTTCTTCAGTCTATATGACGATGGAACCCGACCGAACTAATCGAATTCAGATAAAGGGAGACAACATCTAGATTAATTAATGCATTTTGTGAAATTCGATATTTTGATGTATAATCTGGATCTATACCGTTCCAAAAACAATCTGCAGCGTGCCGTAAATGTGCCGTTTCTGATCTTAGATCATCTGAAAATATAGTGGAGTTAAAATCTATTTCTCAAAATTAATAAAGATTCTATAAACATCCATTAACTAAAAAAGTTTACATTATTTTGAAACGCTCTATATTAAAAATAACGAATCTGACGATACTTCCAACATGAGTAATTCCAATATATATACTTTATAAACATATAAATATCAGATGTTTTCTTCACAGCATATTTATACTACAATGAAAATTAAAGGATAACAATATTTAAATTGCAAAACGAAAATTATTTTATGTAATACGTTTTGACACAAAAAATTCACTAAAAGAGTCTGATATATCTACGTTAAATATCCATCTAAAACCTTTTACATGCAAATATTAAGTATAAACACTTGGCCTTTATAAAGTTAACATATTGAAGGATGTGATGAAAAAAAATCTTTTCAAATATTTTTCTTTATTAATTTTTATAAAGTACACTTCAACGAAATTTATTATGTTTACATATTTCAAGATTACCCATTCAACAAAAGATTAATATGAGATTATATGGAGATTTACGAACGAATAGACTATAATTAAATTCTCTACAAAATAACTTGCTGCATATGATAGAAATTAAACATTTTTTATGCTTTTGACTCTCGGGTGAAATAAAAAAAAGGATTTTTTTATGACAATAAGTCTTTTTGATGATAATGCAAATCTTTCTTTATTAAATTTTTGCTTCTCTCAAGCTCGCATTATTGCATTTTATCTGTGTATAATTTGCATAAAAAGCTATTAAACTTCGTTGAAATATTCTTTTCAAATATTTATTCAAGATACGAGAATTTAATCAATAGAATTTTTCTACACAGCTAAATCTTTACTATCAATAAAATTAAAAACTCGCGAAAAAAGCGAACTTTGTGATTAGCAGTTAGGAAAAAGTAAAAAAAAAAAAAAAAAAAAAAAAAAAAAAATGTTTTAAGTAAAAAGAAGCATTGCATAAAAATGCGAGTGTGATAATGCTCAAATTTTAACATGAATGGAGATTTCGAATATCGATAATGCAGTAAAATGCAAAAGTTAAGTCTTTCAGTTCTCTATTTTCCTTCCTAGCTTATCGGATATTTTACATCTTGTTTACACACTGGAAAATAATTTTGTTCCAAAAGCTTTGGTATGGAATTGCTCAGGTTAACTGGTCTGTTTGAAAACACTTTTTTTTTCTTCCCTCTTTTAAAAATAGAAGAGGTGGTAGAAAAGTATTTTGGATCTAGGCATATCAGTATTATATATTTTAATAGCTTTTTGCTGTGTATGAGAAAGTATCGTAACAGTATTTAGTAAAAGCATTAGGTTTTGAAAAGTTATTCGTAAAAAAATTGGATCTCATCACAAAGTTTTTATCGATTTAGTAGGATATTTATTTAACTATATGCAAAATGTTTCTCGTATAAAAATGAAATATGTTTTTTAAGTATCATATACATAATAATAAATGTAATTACTACTTGACGTTATCAGGATATAACGCTTTTTGTGCATAAAATATTTGTTAATAGTCAAATTTATGTATGAGATTTTAAAAGAAATCTGAAAATTTGCTCATGGTGAGATTATAAGCGTGTAAAAAGCTTTTAGTGATCCTAAAGACATTTTTCTTGACATTTTTGAAATTTACTATTATTATTATTATTATTATTATTTTGCATGAAATGTGGTCGTTCTTTGAATGCTAAGTTTTTAAAACTCGCACTGGCATTAAATGTTCATTCGAGAATATTGCAGGCTTTTATTATGCAGGCTTATATTCAATTTTTACTATGTTTTACTCAAATTTTACTATATTTTTACCATGTTGATGAGTAGGGTATGCAAAAGTGCTAATTTAAAAGTATCTTATTAAGTTATGAAAACTGAAAATTTAAGATACATTGATTAAAAATAAGAACAGTTTTCTTCGGACTCTCTACCCGAAGTGCCCTATTATACACGAAAAACTGTCAAAAAATGCAAATTTTCTCAACAACTGTAAAACCTATATTTTATAATAGTTGATTAACTGGTACATATGAAATAGAAGATAATTACTAATTAAGAGTATTATATAATTAATGTGTCTCAAACAATCACTCCCCTTTACCATTATGTAATGGAATTCTTTTATATGGGCCTGCAAAATGAATAATAACTATTTTTTTCATCGCATATTTTACAGAATTCATATTTTAGTGCACTTAGTAAGTACACGTCAGTTTTATTATGTTTGACAGTGTGTAACATCTTCAAAATTCACTTGAAATGATTTTTTCCCATAGGCCGTAATGTAACTGAATACTTTTGACTGTTCTTGTAAATTAACTAATCATGATAGAAACTTCATTTGGAATAGAGTTTGTGCTGGAATAAACATCAATAACTTACTAAAGTTTCAAGGCAATCGAGTATATTTGCGAAAGCTGGAGTGCGGACAGACGGCCAGATAAACAGAAGTCATAAACATTTTTCAACTTTGTTGGAAAGAGTTAAAAACACAAATACAGCAGATATTTTAATTTCAACAATTAGCGTTTATAGTCCATAAAATATTAAAATTCTTTTGAGCAGTCTTGTACGTATAAAAAGTTTTATAAACTCCACATTGTTTATCCACAAAACTTTAAAAGAGAATTTTTACGAGAAAATTTTTATAAACTAATGATGATTGAAATTTAGACTATGGAAATGATTTTTCCGTGATTTGAAAATTTTTAATTACAAATTTAAGCTATTAAATACTTAGAATTGTAGAACTTAGTATCTGCAAGGGCCGCCAAAATGGCAAACGGATGTGATAATTAAGTACTCACGTTATAACTTAATTAATAATTATCCCAAAAACATGCAACTTACCTCAAAATGTATCTAGGACATTTGCACATCTCAATCTATAGAAGACCCCCCCCCCCAGTCCGCGGGTCTTGGGTCGCGCCTATCTTTGTATTTTGAAGAACACTTCTGGGACACGTCCTCACACAACCAAACGAAGGCTTTGAACTCAAGGGGAGGTGATTGACTGAGGAGACTTAGTGAACTTAGTCATTAAGTCCTTAAAGGTAAACTGAAGGTCATATTTTTCTTCAAAATAGATGAAGTATATTTACTAAAAAATCAACTAAGTCATTAAAGGTAAATTGAAAGCCATTAACTTGTTGATAAAAGCTGTATACAACTTTTAAAAATACTGTATATTTTCTTGCAGTTCTCATTTTCCTTCAAAATGCCCGAAGAGACTTTCAAAATGCCTGATTAGTAATTTGGCGAACAGATAAAAGCCTGGATAAAATCTTTAAATAAACAGCACATTCTCTCACATAAACCTGCACCTTTTTTTTAAAGATTTTTTGCTGATTTTTTTTACCTGGGGTGGTATTGACAACAAAAAATATAGACTAAATTGATGCAGGTACTGTCCCATCAATTTAAAACCATTACTTTTAAAATGGGTTTGATATTTCCTGAACGTTTCTAGAACGCTTTTTTCGCATTTTCAGACTTGTAAGAAGTCGTCTTACAAATGTAGAAGAGAAGAAAGAAGTGATAACTTATCTTAATAACTATCTCGGGGTTGCATTCTTCTTTATAACTTTTTATTACTTGAAAAGACGACACTTACAAATATAACACTAACGCACACACATTATATACAAATAAAGCTTTTACATAATTCTGGCGCACGCCACCATCACAAGATATAAACCACAGTTTTTTCAACCAACATTCGAATATCACTAAGAAAAGAACATTTTTTAATAGAACTAGTGTTGCCAGATTTCTTTTAAACGAGAAATATTACAACTACATTTTTTTTTTAATTTAGCAAAACTCAGGTCACGTGATGCGTGAGTCTATTTTTTTTTCTTTTATTCCTTTGGAAAGCGCGTGTTACATCCTCCCCCTCTGTTTCCGATCTACGTCTCGGAGAGGAAACAGGATGCTTTTTTGGTCTTCCTCTTTTTCTCAAGGGTACAACTGGAATAGTTTCAGATTCTTGGAAAGGCAACAAGGCAGAAACGTGGTAAGATCCAATTCGTTCAGTAGGATTTTCTAGACTAGCAATGTCATATGTCACTAGTGACTTTTGAGTCAAAATTATGTATGGGCCATCTCTCTTAGGCATTAATTTTGATGCTTTATTTCTACTTGCATTGCTAACTGGGTGTAGATTAATCCATACCTTTTCACCAGGCTTGAAATATATTCGTCTATGATTTTTATCATAATATTTCTTCCTCTGATCTTGTTTCACTTCAACACGTTATTTCACACTTTTTGAAATATTTACAAAACGTTTAAGATTTGGGGTTGTCTCTCCCCCTGGTCGAAAACACTTTTGAAACCTTTTTGGAATATCTTTAAGTTTTTTCCTGTCATCGGAATTTAACTTTTTGCCTTCATCTTTATGTAAGACATACGGACACACTTTGACCGCATCAGTACACGTATTATTTTGTACTTCGTGTTCTTCTACAAAATAAAACTTTTTATGAGTTTTGTCACTAAAATGCCATGTTTTACTTGCAGCGTCTAACACTATGTTAGCTTTGTGCAGGAAATCCATTCCTAAAAGAGTTCTATTACCTTTGGCATTTGGTAATACAATAAACTCTGTTTTGAAAACTCGGCCTTCAATCTTTACACGCACAGTGGCAAAAAGAGTTTTCTAGCCATCGTAGTTCCATCAGCTAATGTTACTTCATGGGTATGAGGTTTCATTGCAACACCAGCTTTCAAAAATAATTTATACATACGTTCTCCTGCAATAGAACGATTCGCTCCTGTATCTGCACAGACTAATACCTTCTTATTGCAGATCGTAATAGGTACATTTAGAGCTGAAACTGTTGATGTATTTAAACTATACAGCTTAAGACGTTGAGCTTGCACTGTTTGCTTCTTAACCACAGGGGAACAATCTGGGCATTTCTTCTTTATAAATCCCACTTTGCCACAACCATAGCAGAATATCTCGGATTCTGAGCGACGATTATCAAACGTGGGGGAAGATCTGTCTTCTTTTGGAGGCTTACTCTGCTTCCATGTATTTTCTCGACGAGAATAATCTTTTTTCTTCTGGGGTAAAACCGGGTCTTCGTTAGAGAACGTAGACCTTATGGTATCATACGCATCTAATTTTCCGGCAAGGTCGACTGGCGAATTTAAATGTTCCCAATCATCTAGCGTATGTTGTTTGCATTCGACAGGCACGCACCTTTTCATCTGATCCGCAATGATCAGATCCTGAAGAGCTTCAAAAGACGTTACATTTAACTCTTTAAGCCAGTTTCAAAGTAAGCACGTAACTCGAAGTAATAATCTCTCCAAGTAATTTCTTTATCTTTGCAATGCGTGAAAAACAGCTGCCTAAACCTTTCAGCGCTAATCTTAAACCTTTTTAGAAGTAGACCTTTAACATGTGAAAAATCTGAAGCGTTTTCTTCTTTTTCACGAGCAATAAGCGTAAATATAGAAGAGGGTACAACACTTAGTAAATAAGAAACCCAGAGGTGTTCTGGTACCTTCGAAAGCTTTAACTGTCGTTCCAGGAGCACCAGAAACAATGTTACATCATCTGTCTCTGGCTTAAATGTAGGCAACAGCTTCTGGATATCTATTTTACTCTCTGGATGAGACATTATCCCTGCCGCATTACCACCTACCGTTCCACTGGAAACACTTTGGCTCTGAGCCTGTAACTTAAGCTTCTCAAGCTCAAAATTCATCTCAAACTTTTTTACTTCCAGTTCTTCTGAACGATGTTTTTCTTCTACTTCTAATTTACGCTGTTCTAATTCAGCTGCTTTTTGCTTTTCCTCGCGAGTCGCAATTTGGTTTCTGATTAACGAATTTACGAAATCAACTTCATACGAGGGAGAGGATTTAATCTTATCACGCAATGTGACAACAGTCATAGAGGGTTGTACATCTAAATTCATTTCTAAAGCGACCTGAAACAGGTATTCTTTTCGTGCTTTATTGAGCTCTGACATTTGTAAATTTAGCAAACAACAAGATACCCACTAATGCTAAAAATTCGTTTAAATAAATTGTTCCCCAGACGTGAGCTTTGCTTTACAACTCATAAAAACAAGACATCAATAAAACAAAACAGTGAACTTTAACGTTAGCAAAATATACTTTTAAAATAATTAAACTTCATTAAACTTTTAAGTATCTTTAAAATTTAAATTAATTTAATTTAATTTAATTTAATTTAATTTATTTCTTTTTTAAAAGAAAATATACTTTAAATTATTGCTGATATAAATAAACTAGTTTGTCATTACGTGTCATTTAATCAAAACATTATTTTAACTGATATAAAACTAGTACTGAATTGTTGGCAACATTAATAAACAATGTTCTAAATAAATCAAAACATATCTGAATAATTTAAATGTCAATCAATATTATTATCATATTATCATGACAAGACTACGTAATATAGTTTTTTCAATATAACTTTAAAAGAAAAGAAAGTCTTATTTCATAAAAATAAATAAATAAATAAATGCAAAAACTTACTCAATCTGTTTTAAAAATCGTATTCAATGCTATCTCAAAATATATCAAGAACTCTAAATTAAATGCTTAAAACAACTAACAATGGAACACTCAAATAAAATTTCTAATTAAATTCTGTTACCTTGCGAAACCAACAACAAAACAAACAAAAAAATAATTAATAAACACATACCGTATGACACTTGTATTGATGGTATCAATGTATTTTAATATATTTTTTTCACTATTAATTTAATTCCCTGTTTGTAAAAAAAAAAGAAAAATAATATCAACGTAAATAAATGCTTATTTCATTATTTATCAACTCTTTTTTTTAATTGTTTTTCTTTTTTTTTTTATTCGAAGTAAGAAAAGTTGTTATTTAATCAAGATAAAAATTAAACATGCATGCAGAGAATGAAAATAAACAAAAGAATGAAAAATATAAGCATGGGGAGGGAAGGGGAATTACACAATATATAAATGAACTGTAAAATAAATCAATAAATTAAAACTAAAAATATGAAAAATTTTACAAATAGAAAACAAAATATAGACACTTGTGGAAAGAATGCATTCTTTTGATAAAATTATGGATCCATTTTAAGAAAGTAACTTGAAGATTAAATAAATATTGTGGAGTTACACCTGCAGGCACAAGAACTGAAAGTTTTTAAAAGCACAGAAAACGTAGAATTCACAAACAAATATAAATGGCGTTATGGAAGCAAGATTAAATTCGAGAACATATATCGCAAACAAATAAAAATGGTGCTTGGCATATGATTATTCCGTGGAAATTTTTTTCACAGCATTGAAGAACACATTTCACAAACAAACGAGCAACGACTGCTCGTGCCATTTTCTTGCATTAAACATGCATGCATTTTTATTTCGTGCATATTTCACAATTTAAAAAATATATATATCAAGCTTTAGAAGATTCACAACGATGTGGAATACCTTGGAAAGACTTCGCGCCATTTCCTTTTTCCTCTTTCTTCCTTGTAGATAACATATCGCAATTAAAAGCATCAAACATTTGTAGAATTAAGAAGATGTCAGAACAAATCAAACTATTTCCAGGTAAGGGCTCCAGGTTGGGCAGCCATTTTGTAAGAAGTCGTCTTACAAATGTAGAAGAGAAGAAAGAAGTGATATCTTAATAACTATCTCGGGGTTGCATTCTTCTTTATAACTTTTTATTACTTGAAAAGACGACACTTACAAATATAACACTAACGCACACACATTATATACAAATAAAGCTTTTACATAATTCTGGCGCACGCCACCATCACAAGATATAAACCACAGTTTTTTCAACCAACATTCGAATATCACTAAGAAGAGAACATTTTTTAATAGAACTAGTGTTGCCAGATTTCTTTTAAACGAGAAATATTACAACTACATTTTTTTTTTTTTTTTTTTTTTTTTTTTTTTTTTTTAAGCAAAACTCAGGGCACGTGACGCGTGAGTCTATTTTTTTCCTTTTATTCCTTTGGAAAGCGCGTGTTACAGACTTTTAAATTTCGATTTTTTTCCCGAATCTATTCATTTACTTTTTATAAGTAATTTACTATACCAAATTTTAAGTTACTTTCTGAGAATGCTCATAAACCGGCATTTAGAACATTTTTAAAACACTTTTCGCACATTTTTATCCTTTTTAAATTTCGATTTTGTTTAATAAATGGTATTAGATATCAGTTATATCTAATTAGTAACTACCATACCAAATTTAATGATCACTTTTGTAACACACACACACACATACACAAAATAAATAAATAAATAAATAAATAAATAAATCAAGCCTGCAACTTAAATAGTTTTCGAACATGAAGTTGGGACGGACAGACAGAAAAAGTGCTAGGAAAGGTTTTTTAAACGTAAAATCGAATGCGTCGTAGAAGGATTTGAAAGAAATATAAAACACCATATATATCCATTTAAAATGTTCTTCAACAACAACCCAATCGTTTAATAGTTTAAACTTTTTAAACTATTAATAAGAAAAAAAATTTAAAGTATTAATAAGATTTTTAAACAACCCAATAATTCTTTTTTAGATCATTAAAAGCTTTTTAATAAATTCGACATTTGAATACAAATTCTAAAAGACATCTATTGTACCATGTTGTCCAGTGACATTTGTAGTATGGCATCAAATATGCAACCATGTGAAATGTATGTAAGTACATAAGACGAATGTAAATATTTTTTATAAATCTCAAAATTTATTCTCATCAACATAATAGTTAAAAATGTAAAAAAAAGCAGTTTTTTTTTTTTTTTTTTTTTTTTTTTTTTTGTAATGCATAAAATTAGAAAAATATTCATACAAAATTTTGACAGCAACATCAAACACTGTATTGGCATTTTAAAACCTTTTCAACAACGCTTAATAATTTAAACTTTTTAAATCATTAAATAGAGGAAATTTTCAAAGTAAGACCTTTTTCTTACTTTTCAATAACACCGGTTCTTGAGTATAAACTTTTGAAAGACGAATGAGGTAAGGGACTCCCCTAACGCTTTCTAAAACTTCAAGATGGTTCTCTAGGAGATAATTTACAACTCACTCACGTTTTTTCTCGCAGAGAAAAAAAAAATAAAACTTTCTTTTACTCATATGTGAACTAGTTAATATTTTTTTTATCTTTTTTATTTTATAATTCAATTCAGTACTTTTTGGATTCGTTCGTAATTATGTAAATACGTAGCACCTATGGTCGTGACGACCATATATATTATACCATATACCATATATATATATATATATAATACCATTAAAAGTAGACAAGTTTCACCAACGGATTTTATCAATAAAACAATAAACCAAAACGAAGAATTAAATTGAATTATAGTAAACAATATTAACCATTTGAAATTAACCATTGAATTTAATAACTTATAGCACATTGAACATGGAAGGAAAAAAAGAATAATATGAATACAATTGAAATTTGTAGAACCAAAGCAGAATCTTCAGGTCCCAAATACTTTGGAACTACAAATGGAGTGTGTGGTTTCATCTTCGTATTTGCCATGAAAAAGCAAAACAATACGAATTTGGGACTACCATCACACAAAAACCAAATTATTAAACAAGAAACAAAGATATTTTACAAAAAGGAGTTGAAAGTAAGTAAAAATAATAGTTATCCATAACAAACAAAAAAGATAAAGCTGAATGGAAATATAATTGAACCGGAAAAAATAATAATCGATATTAACATAAAACTAAATTAATAAAATGATTAAAATTAGAATTAAGAGATAACATTCATATTAACATATAACTTAAAATACATTATTGTTACTTTAATCAGTAACATTTATTGTGACTTTACATGGTAAAAACTCATTATCTTAATATAGGATAATAATAATAATAAAATAATAATAATAATAATAATAATAATAATAATAATAATAATAAAAATAAATAAAAAATAATAATAGTAATAATATTATTAATAATAATACCATAAATTATATCAATAACATTAAAAATAATTTGATATTTAAAATATAGCTATTTAACTATAGATATAACTAGACGAATATCCATATATTGGTGTAAATTAAACAGTTTAAAAATTATGTTAAAATAAATAACCCACTCTCATTTTTTTTTAAAATAAATAATTAACCTTTGCGTTTTTATCCAGACAACACCACCCTCCTCCGTACTCTAACATCTACCCACCCAACCAACCTATATATATATTTTTTTATTACTTTTTAACATTTTTAATTTTTTATTATTATTTTTATGTTTTATAATTTTTTTATATACATTTTTTATGCAAAGAATTAATTATAAGATCATGTAATATCTAATTATAAATTAAAGAATATATGAATTTTTTAGGATAACCATTATTTATAGCATCATATACAAGCTTTTTAATATTAATATTAATTAAATGGGAAGAACATAGACATTTTATTCTATATAAATGGTTAAGTATTATATTACGATATACAGAATTATGAAGACATGATTTAAAATTAGTAAAAGTATTAACTTTAAAATTAAATTCTTTCCTTTTGTCATAAATATCAGTTATAAATTTGTTCTCTTTTAATATAATTTTAATATCTAAGAAATTGATTGTATTATTAAAAAGTAGGTTTTTTGAAAGTTCTAGATTAGAAGGATAATCAACAGGGAATTGAGTTATACAGGTGTTATCAGTATCAATTAAAATTACATCATCTATATATCGATATAAATGTATTGTATTATTTAAATAATGACGTTCATAGTAATATAAGTATAAGTCAGATAATACACTAGATGTACTACCACCTTGTGGTATACCAACATTTTGAATATATATATTGTTATCATGCATGATAAAATTATTATAGATAATGAAATTAGTTAAGGTATGAAAATAATCAGAATCGATAGTATGTGATATATCCAACTCGTGTTGATATTTTTTAAAAAGCTCATTTATGATATTATGTAAATCCGATAAATCGATATTATTAAATAAATCTTTAAAATCATAGGTAGTGATATTTTTTATACATTTAAGATTTTTCATAATATGGACCAGTTCATAACTATTTTTTATGCAATGTGTATTATCACTTTTTTTTGTGATATTATATATTTGATTAAGAATTACTAATAGAAGTTTATTAGCAGCATTATTATAAGTATTGCAACCAATTGTAACAGTTCTGAATTTAACAGGATGCTTATGAAATTTGGGTATAAGGACTAGATAAGGATATTTAAAGTTAGTAGGGTTAATGTCTAATAATTTATAGAATCCTTTAATTTTACGATTATTGGCAAGTAAGTTATCATTAATTTTTTGGAATGTGTTATTATTAGATATACTAGATTTAATCAGTTGATGATAATAAGATTTACAAATAATGACATAATTATTAGGAGATTTATCAACATAAGTTATTACAAAATTTTGTTGTAATTTATTGATTTGCTTAAACAGATGCTGTGTATTTACATATTCTAGGTGTGAAATATTATATTTTAAGGACTTGGTTAATTTATCGATAACTAATATTTTCCATTGATTAAAATATTCAATGGGTTTATTATAATAAATTGCAAGTTTATAAATAAATATATCTATATCATATGTAAATAGTTTTATGATAGATTTAATGTTTAATTTGGATGGAATTCTGTAAGTATTCCGTTACGTTATGACCAATAGGAAAAAATAGTTACAAGTGAATTTCAATGATGTTACACTCTTTCGAACATAATAAAATTGATAAGTATCTATGACGTATATACTAAAATGTACATTCTGTGCAATGCGTTGTACAAAGAAAATTTGTTATTAATGTACAGGGCCACACAAAAGTATTCCATTGCATAATGGCATAGGGGGAAACATTGTCTGGGGCGCGTTTTAATTATATTAAACTTTTTCACATTTTACGAAATTGATATGTGTTGCTGAGGTTTACTACAAGTGACTTCATGTATAACATAAAGCAGATAGTATTTACAGAGACGCAGATAGGATTTAGAATACTAGGGGAGAGGGGATCAAGTTTGAATAAATTTTTAGAAAATCAATACATTTCTTATTTAAATTATTTTTATTGCATTTTAAATATTGCATAGTAAAAACAATACATTTCTTTATCATGTGAACGAGAAATTAAAAGCTTTCCATGTAAATTAAATAAGTTGTAAGGTTTTAAAAAGTTGGAAAATTTCTGTTCAAACCTGCCCCTTTGAACAAGTAAGGGGCACCTTTGAACAAATGAACAAAATATGAAAATAATGATAGTTTTTATAAAATAACTGCATATTTTTAAGAAATATAAAGTAATATGAATAAAATTAAATAACTATATTTTATTTAAATTACTATTTTTTTTATTATTTAACCAAACTTAAATTCATCAAAGTTTATGTCAAAACTCATAGTTGAAACAGCACACAGAGTCTCTTCAGATATATTTGGTTGTGAAATTTTTTTACAATATCCTTGAAATACACCAATGTGATATCTGATACTTTTGGAAAATTAAAATTTTTCATTTACTCTTTTTATGAAGAAACCTGACATGGAATTCCGTTTTATATGCTATGAAAACCAGAAATAATGTTTAGGAAAAAGAAAATGGAACACATTTTGTTAGACAAAACTGCTAAATCACGAATCATTATTGTGTATCCGGGATTCGCAATTATCCAATAGATGAATGTCATTATCAATTTAAATTTGAAACTTACCATCACTGATATGTCCAGACGTTGTAATCTATGTGTGCAGTAAGGGGTATTGTTAACAGTATAAGTCTATTTTATTCGACATTCTTAATTAACTTCATTTCACATTTTAAAAAAAATCCAAAAATAATATTTAGATGCATTCACAAATCTTTACTAAATAGTTTTAAATGTTGAATGGAACCCCAACTTTTCTGTTCAATGGTGCCCCATCACATGGAGTTCAACATTGCAACTGTTTACTCAATTCAGCTGAAGAATTTGAATAAAACAAAGCTTATAACCTAAAGCTAACATCTTTATTTAAGTATTGAAAAAGAAATTAAAATTTTAGGGATACAAAATTGTCAACAAAAATTTTACAACTTTATTTTTTTATGTTTAGATTCAAGAGGGAAAAAAATACATACTTTGCTTGGACAATATTGAAAAATGGTGCAACTTTGCTTCACTTAAACAGTAGTAATGTAGTGCCGTAAGCATTAAAAAAAAAATAACTTATTTTAAGGAAAATATTTAGAGTGTTCAAAGGTGCCCCCAGTTCAAACGTGCCCCCCTCTCTCCTATACTATATCCGAAGTACTGAATACTATTTCATCAAGATATGAATATTTTAAAAACTTGGTTATAGTACGAACATGTTTCACTTGCTATGCTTGACATGCAATTTCCGACTTGTTAAATGCTGGCTTACAAAAGCAACGTCCAGTATTTTATTTTTTCTTTCTGTGTAAATTAAAGTAAGTGCTGCAAAAAAGATATAAGTTTATTTAGGTCTAATAAAACCCCTTTTTAGAGTCTTCGTAATTTTATGAAACATAGCACTTATAAGAATGTAAAAATATCAATATTAACAGCAACAATAAATTAAAATTTTACGTAATTTTTAGAGTTGTTAGTGTAAATATTTTTACATTCTTATTATATTGCACCAAACTCTATCTTTATAGTTACATAGCATCTATAGTTGTCGTTTGGTTCGTCGTCTGTCTGTCCGTCTGTGCGCATATAACAGCGTAAAAACTACCAACCGAATGGTTTGACATTTAATGTACATAATATTTACAGAATTTTGTCGAGTGTAAAAAACAATTCCCTGGAAAGTTACAAAAAAAAAAAAAAAAAAAACAGTCAGGCAGACATGCAGATAAAATGAGAAGATTTAGATGTTCATCTAACACTCGTATAAATTTCAAATTTATCTTTATCTGAAGTGCTGATTTAGCAGATGTCTTTGCGATCGACATTTGTCGGTCAGCATCGTTTAGCATTTATAGGATTCAGTTTTTTGGCACTTTTTAAAGTACTATTGGAATAACTGATTGCCACAAATATCTTCTAGACGCTATAACTAGGTCTAAATATTTCCCCCCTTTACCCTGAATAGTATTATGTAATATGGAATGTCAGAATTTTGTTACTTAAGTGCAGTGAAACTCCAATTATCAGGACTATCATGTTCTGGAAGCAATCTGGAAATGTCAAAATCCGTATAGTTGAGAAATATCATAAGAAAATGGTTGTATTGTAAAACAAAAATCTCTTGTTTATTTTTTTTTTAAAGTCTGCTTAATGCAAGTTGTATACATTATTAGACTATCTTTTAATGAGATTTTTTTGCTACAAACAATAATGGGAAAATATAGTTCTTGTATACATTTAAATATGTTAATTGAACATGTCAATAAAGTTAATTGCTTTGCATAGGCTTTAAGGACCGACTTAAAATTATTCAAACATAGAATTCAGAAATTAAAATTCAATTATATTTTAATATTGATTAAAATAAGAGTTAAAAAATGAACGAATGAATATAATTCGCTTTAAATAATTTTTTTCTCTTCAAACAATCTTCTCTTTCCTGATATCAATTCAGAAATTTGTTAATCCGGATAGCCGGGGTTCGGATAATAGCAGTTTTACCACCATGTTAAAAAAACCCCAAAACGTTAATTTTATTTTATTTTTAATTTTGTATGCTGAAAACTTGCTACTTAACTGCTTTGAGCAGATAATCCCTATCAAGTTTCGTTTCATTAGCAATTTTTATGAAAACTACACCAACAAACAAACAAACAAAAGTTTCTAAATAAAAATTTTTAATTACGACAGAAGCCATTGAAAATCCAAGAAAAATTGCTAAAATTAATTATTCCGTAAGTTTATTTATTTTCTCATAAGTTAACGCAATTTTCTGAAACCTCACTCTAAAACCAGAAAAATTCCTTTAAAAGAGAAAACTTGATCAAAATTGAATGTGTTCAATTCTTTCATAACTAGATAACTGACAATTGTATGTAAGAAAGGCAACTTTATATATTAAAACAAAAGACAAACATAGTTTTTTTTTTTAACTGTAAGCTACAGGCGTCTCCGAAGTTTAATATTAATTATTCTTAGGTGTTGTTATGGTGACGGCATAGTGCTTTAAAAATTTCGTAAGTTTATGAGTTGTTAAATGTTTTGAAAATTAATGCTAAAAATGCAAGAGTTGAGTCAGTGATCTGTGTGTTAGATAAAATGAATTTATTCAAAAGTAAGAAAAGAAATTTCGTTCTTAGCAACTTGCTTAAAATTAAAAAGAGTCAGAATTTGAAATTTTCTCTGCCGGTACACACGCTTTTGCTAATGAATATTCATTGAATTATAATAAAGCGCTTCAGTTGGCATGCACTTCCGATTTATAAGACAAGAATATGATTAATAAAAAAATTTTCACCTTAAAAATGTATTTGATGTTATAGAAAATTACAGAAGAATAATCTAAATAATAATAATAATAATAATAATATTTATTTTAATTATAAATGAGTATATTTAAAATGAAGAAATATACAAAAAGCATTTCGTATAGTGCCTGATTTACGACAGGGCGTTCGGGGCATAGGTCCAGGGCCCCAGATTTTCAGGGGCAATCAGATGCTGTTGAAGCTTTTTTAATTATTGTCCAAAATTAGATGTAGTTTTAACTATTAAAAATGAAAAATATATATTGTTATTTTTTTCCAGTAAATGTTTATATTTGAAAGAAACTATTATTTGATTAATGGCTTATATTTAAAATATCATAGTACTGTAGAAAATGTATCATTTATTGCATGCTTTATCATTAAAGATATATGAAATTACATAGAAAACAAAAATCTGAAACACGCAATTTATTAGAAAACATCTATTCAATTCAATTTAATAATAATGAAATAATTATTAAAAACAAATTAATAATTATCAAATTTAATATTTTACTGGATATTTTAAATAACTATTAAAGTCAATGATGAACTTAATAAGTACGGCTTTCAGTAATACATGCATACATATATTTATGAAGGTCCCTGTAAGCACCGGTGATAGAGGTGTTACGAATGCCTCCTTGGTTTCGAAAACCAATTTTTGTTACTGTTCGTTGCTGTTGGCAACGAACCTTTTGTTTTTACTTTGTCAGACGATTTTTATTCTTTGTAGTAGAATGTTTTTTGGAACCGACTCGTTCGGTAAAAATTGAACTCTCAATGAGAGTAATAATTATTATTCTTTTGTAAATAAATATGTATATAGTCTTTTTTTTAATCTGAAGTTAATTTAATTACTTCAAGTAAGAGTCACTGCGTTTTGAATTTAATATTTGAACTGACACATTAATACGAACTTTTCGACAATTTGAATACTATTCGAACGATTCAAACCTGCAATCTCAGATGTTATGATGTTATGCAACATTTTTTGGCGTCAACGCGACAGGATGTATGATGAAATACTTGATGTCTGAATGATCTGAAAACGAAAGAATGAGGTAAGTACCTCAAATTTAATTATTTGAAATAAATTATTTGAAAAGAATTATTTATTATTTGAATAAAATACATTTAATTTACTATGGATCTTGAACTGTTAAAGAAAAAAAGAGCAGTTATTCGTACTCAAGTTACGAAAATATTTGATAAGGTTAAAGATTTATTAGATGATACACAAACTTTAGAAATCGAAAATAAGAAAACGCAGTTAAATATTTTAATGCAGCAGTTAAATGATAAATTGAAAACGTTAAAATCGTTAAACTCTGAGATAGAACCATTGGTTCCTGATGCTGAATTTGAAAAGGAAATTGAAAAGTCCGAAACATATAATGAAAATATAATTGAATGGAAATTTAAAATTTCCAAATTTATAAATGATAATACAGTTACTTCTGAAACTAAGCAAGATGCTTCAGATAATGAAAGTGATAGTAGTAGTAAGAATAGTTCTCTACTAAAAAATCAAAAAACTTTGAATCAAAATATAGTTAAACTACCAAAACTTAACATATCTAAGTTTTATGGTGATCCATCTTTATGGCTTGAATTTTGGAGTCAATTTTCGAACTCAATTGATAATAATGAGCATTTAACTCCAATTGATAAATTTTCCTATTTAAAGTCACTTTTAGGCGGAAGTGCTGCGAATTCTATTGCAGGATTTTCGCTGACTCAAGAAAATTATGCTCATGCTATAGAGATATTGACAAGTCGTTTTGGTCGTAACGACCTTGTAATTAACAGTCACATGACTAAATTACTTAATTTAAAACCTGTGAGAAATTCAAGTAACATTAAAGCTCTTAGAGAATTATATGACGAGTGCGAAATTCAAATAAGAAATCTGAATTCGTTAGGTGTAGCATCAGGTTCATATGGACATTTATTATGTCCTATTATTCTTAAAATTATCCCATCTGATATTGCTCTGGAATTTAATAGAAAGCGCACTAAATGTACCGACTGGGATGTAACAGAATTAATAAATTTTTTAAAAGAAGAAATCGAATCTCGTGAAGCCACTATACAATTGAATGGTTTTGAAAAAACAATTCATGAAAATAAATATGAGCCTAATAAGAAAAATTTTAACACTTATAAAAGAAGCGTTCCAACAGCCTCAGCATTAACAACAAATGTTAAGAATAACTGCATTTTTTGCAATAAAAGTGAACATAATACAGAAAACTGTAAGTCGCTGACCGTTCCAGAAATGCGAGAAAAGTTGAAAAGGGAGGGAAGGTGTTTTAAGTGCTTTAGAAAATTTCACATTTCCAGCTTTTGTAAGTTTTCAAATGAAAATTGTAAAATTTGTGGCAAAACATTTCATAATACAATACTTTGCAATCCTCAAAATAAAAAACCAGAAATTTCAGAGCAGAAAAGTAGCATTGTATCCTCAGTATCCCACTGTAATAGTAATATAAATAATTTAAATAAGGAAGTTATATTGCAAACTATTCATGTAAAGGTAGAAGCAGGTGAAAATTCCGAAATCGCACTTTGTTTGTTTGACTCTGCTAGTCATCGTACCTTCGTTACAGAAAATTTAGTTTCTAAACTAAAACTTGAAATCATTAGAAATGAAAATTTAACTATATATACCTTTGGTTCGAAAAGGTCTGAAGAACGATGTTATGATGTCGTTCAGTTGAAACTAACTCACTTGAAAGACAAAAAACGTAGTATAGTTGTGGAAGCTTTAGTCACTCCAATCATAACTAACTCTTTGGTACAAATTCCTCCCCTTCCAATCAATATAAAGAGAAAACTTGCTAAATTTCGTCTTGACAGATGGGAAGATTTTGATAATCGTAATGTTGAAATTTTATTAGGAGCAGATTATATATATCAAATTAATGGTAGAATATATCCAATAAATAAATCCTTATTCGTGTGTGAAAATTTATTTGGACATTCACTTTGTGGGACAATTGACTCGAACAAAAATAGCGATAGTAATCAAGCTGGTGTCTTATCGACTCAGGTTATGAAACCTATTGAAAATGATTTAAAATCATTGTGGGAGTTAGAAGCTTTAGGAATTAATACAGAAGGAAACATTTCAGAGTTAGATAAAGAATTAATTAAAAAATTTGAAGATAATTTGCATTTTCTTGAGCACCGTTATGAAACTAAATTGTTATGGAAAGATGATAAAATCGATTTTGGTAGCAATTATAATAATGCTAGACATAGATTTTTTAACTTGAATAGAAAATTACACAAAAATAAAGAATTATTGCAGAAATATAAAGAAATTGTAATTGAACAGGAATTAAATAACATAGTAGAAGAATCTCCCAATAAAATTATAAACAGCGGATATTTCATGCCGCACCGCCCTGTCTTGCGAAATGATAAATCCACAACTAAAGTTAGAATAGTATTCGACGCTTCTTCAAAAGAAAACAACAAATCGTTAAATGATTATCTGTACAGTGGCCCTAATTTGAATCCAAATTTATTAGAAATTATTCTTAATTTCAGAAAATTTAATACTGCATTTTGTGCAGATATCGAAAAGGCCTTTCTCCAAATTTCCGTAGCAGAAGAAGACCGCGATTTCCTTAAATTTCTTTGGTTCGATAATGATCCTAACAACTTTTTCAAAATTTTAAGATTTACTCGTGTGCCATTTGGCGTTTCATGCTCACCATTTATTTTGGCTGCCACGATTAAACATCATCTTAAAAAATATCGCGATCAACATCCAAGTGTTGTAAATATGCTAGACAACTCCCTATATGTTGACGATCTAATTTCAGGATCAGATCTAGATAATGAAGCATATTATTTATCAGTTACAGCTTCTAAAATTCTTAAAGATGCAGGAATGAATTTGAGAAAGTTCAAAACTAACTCTATTGAACTTAAGAAAATGTGGGAAACTGATAAATTAGGCATAAGTGAGGAAAACACAAACAGCATCGTAAAAGTGCTAGGAATAATTTGGAATACTGAATCTGATGTTTTGATGTTAGATGTGCACCCTTTTGAAGAGTGTCATAAAGATAATCCCACCAAGCGAACAGTGCTTAAAATGTTATTGAAAATTTATGATCCAATCGGATTTTTGAACCCATTTATGATACGTATAAAAGCCTTGTTGCAAGAAACATGGCAAAGGGGTTTAGAGTGGGATTGTAAATTACCCGAAGATTTGAAAATCGAGTGGGACACTTGGTGTTCTCAAGTTCTACATTTAAGAACATTTGAAATACCCCGAAAATATTTTCCTAGTGGTATGAACATTTTTGAAAAAACACAAATACACATATTTTGTGACGCTAGCCCTAAAGGATACGGAGCAGTTGCTTATATGCGTTGCATTTCTTTAGCTGATGAAATCCATACAAGTTTTGTTTGGAGTAAATGTAGAATAGCCCCCCTCAAGAGGTTAACCATTCCACGACTTGAATTGATCAGTGCGGTAGTTGCTGCTAGAATGTGGAAATACCTGAAACAAGCTTTACATATTCCGAATTTAACTATAAAATTATGGTCAGACTCTGAAATAACTCTCTTTTGGATAAAGGGGTCTACTACAAACTGGAAACCCTTTATAGCTAATCGAGTCAGAGAAATTCAGTCATTAACAGATCCAAAGGACTGGAATTATTGCCCTGGAAAAGAAAACCCAGCAGATCTGCTTACGCGAGGGGAAAACTTATCGAAGTTAATGAATAATAATGTATGGTGGTGTGGTCCAACTTGGTTATCACTTCCAGAAAATATGTGGCCTTTGAAAAAATCATTTAAAATTGATTCTGAAGCTGTTATTGAAATGAAAGCAAAATCAAATCTAACTTTATTGTGTAATGCTTCTCCTAAACCCATATTTGATGTGGCTAAGTATAGTAGTTTAAATCGCGTGTATAACATTACCGCTTGGATAATGCGTTTTATTCATAATACCAATTCGAAAAACCCTAAAATTTTAGGACCTTTAACTACTTCAGAAATAGAAACAGCAGAAAAATACTGGATAAAACAAACTCAGGAAACTTCATTTAAAGTTGAAATAGAAGCACTTAAACAAAAAAAATCCCTTAATAAAGATTCTTCTTTATACAATCTTAATCCTCAATTAGATGAAAATAATTTACTTGTTTTATCCGGAAGACTACAGTTTTCAGAAATTACAGAAAAGGAAAAACATCCTTGGATTCTCCCTAGTAAATCTTATTTTGTAAAATTGCTCATTAAAGAGGCTCATGAAAGATTACATCATTTTGGTGTAGCTGTCACCTTAGCTCATCTTCGTGAAAGATATTTTATAGTGAAAGGAAGAAGATTTGTGAAATCCGTTATAAGGTCATGCATGATATGCCGAAAACTTAATGCTACTCCTGGAAAGGTGGAAATAGCTCCCCTACCGAGAGACAGAATCATCGAAACACCTGTTTTTGAAACCTCTGGCGTTGATTTTGCCGGTCCAATTTATTACAAAACTTCTGAAGGATCTAAAAAGGCTTATATTGCTGTATTTACGTGTGCTGTAACAAGAGCAGTACATTTAGAATTGGTAACCAATCTAAGTACTCAAACCTTTATCTTAGCACTACGAAGATTTTTTTCTAGAAGAGGCTTTTGCAAAATAATCTATAGCGACAATGCTAAGACCTTTTCTAAGGCTGATTTGGTGTTGAAAGATGCTTGGGCTAGAATTTCTAAGCAAGAAGTTTTTGATTATTTAAGAAGAAATCGGATAAGATGGAAGTTTATTATCCCTAGAGCCTCCTGGTGGGGCGGTTTCTGGGAAAGAATGATTCGATCAATTAAAACACCTTTGAAAAAAGTTTTGGGCAAAACTTGTCTAAGTTATGAAGAACTAGAAACAGTACTTACAGAAATAGAGGCTGTGATCAATTCACGTCCCTTAAGTTATCTCTACGAAGAACATGCTGAACCATTACCTTTGACGCCCTCTCATTTTTTAGTTGGTAAACGATTAATGTCTTTACCTTCTTATGGATTTCCGATCTGTACTCAAGAGAATTCAAACAAGATTCTGTTGACGAAAAAATATAAATACAAGCAACAAATTACTGACCATTTTTGGAAAAGGTGGAGAAACGAATACCTATTAGAACTTAGATCTGCTTTTCAAGTTAAAAATGTGAACTCATCACCCCAGTTCAAAATTAATGATATCGTTTTAATTCATGATGAAAAACTTCCGAAACACATGTGGAAATGTGGACGCGTTAAAGAACTTATATATGGTCGTGATTCGAAAATAAGATCATGTGTTTTACAGACGGCAAATGGCGATCTTAAACGACCTGTCCAACTTCTATATAATCTCGAATTGGACTTGATAGACTAATAGACACAAAAAACTCTAAAACTGTTACATTTCTTTTATGCTATTATTTACCTTTATTATTGTTTAATTTGCATTTATTTTACATGTTTTATTTTCTTTCTTATATAGAAGATTTCTTATTATCTTTCATTGTACCTGTATTTACGAATGTTATCCGAAACTTATGCAAAGTATGTAAGTATATTCTTATGTTTATTAAAGTATTTAATTTAGATGCTGAACTAAGTGTTCAGCCGGGGGCAGTGTGTTACGAATGCCTCCTTGGTTTCGAAAACCAATTTTTGTTACTGTTCGTTGCTGTTGGCAACGAACCTTTTGTTTTTACTTTGTCAGACGATTTTTATTCTTTGTAGTAGAATGTTTTTTGGAACCGACTCGTTCGGTAAAAATTGAACTCTCAATGAGAGTAATAATTATTATTCTTTTGTAAATAAATATGTATATAGTCTTTTTTTTAATCTGAAGTTAATTTAATTACTTCAAGTAAGAGTCACTGCGTTTTGAATTTAATATTTGAACTGACACATTAATACGAACTTTTCGACAATTTGAATACTATTCGAACGATTCAAACCTGCAATCTCAGATGTTATGATGTTATGCATCAAGAGGGCCCCCGTAAGCATCAGTGCCTAGGGCTCCTAAATTTGTGAGTTAGTCTCTACTTTCGTTACATGACATCAATAATACATGCAACCTAGTCATCGAAAAATATTAGTTAAAATTAAATATATTATAAAATTCCATAAGAAACATCCGTATAGTCATCAATTAAAGATAATATATGCTAAATGAGATTAAAAAAAAAAAAAAAACATTTGAAAGGCACATAAATATTTTTATTCTTATCTATATGTTTTTTCGCTCATTAATAAAGCCACCATCGACAAAACATGTAGATTAGAATAATGGTATTTATATGCTCTTTAAATGTATTTTTATCACGTTTAGAATGTAGTAGCTTAGTTAAATACAGGATGAATTTAAACTCTTGGGCAAAACTTTTAGAGGTGATAGTAAACATCAAGAAAAGCAATATTAACTGAGAAACTAAGGGTCTCAAACGTTTCCCGACATCGGAGACAGGCGCCATTAAAGTTTAGAGTCCAAAATTTGAAATGAATATAAAAAACGGAGAGATTCGTTTGCGGTTTTCGCTACAACTATTTTTTTATATCAGTATTTTCTTGAAAATAGATTTTAAAGATAGAGTTTTAAAAATGACTTTAGAAGAGGGCGTATTAGACTTTGGAGTAACGAACAACTATTTTTTTAATCGTTATTTCTTGTATCTCATTAATGGCTTTCAAAGGCTTAGATTTAAACTTAAATTTTGAGATCAAACTCTGAATCGTTGGGCTCAAACTAAAGTAGCGCAAACTAAACTGTGTTCAGGAGTTAAAATTTGACCACCCCCCCTCTTTCAGTTTGCGCTACTTAACCAAAAAAGTCGTTAAGCCATTTTGTTATTTTTAGTCAGAAACTCGTTCCTTGTTGCACTTTTTATGTAAGAGAATACAGAAAAATTTCTTACCATCTTCATTTCATAATACCTTCTGTACAAAAAGTATTTAAGAAATTTTATAAGTTTTAGTCAGAAATTCGTCTTCAATTTTGTCTAATTGACTACATAATTTTTTCCATTTTCATTTACCAGTAACTTCTGTACAAAAAGTATTTAAGCAATTTTATAATTTTTTGTCAGAAATTGGTTTTTTATCGTACATTTTATGTAATTGACTACAGAAAAATTTCTTTCCACTTTTATTTCATAGTGCCTGCAATATAGAAAGTAGCTAAGTGATTTTATCAGTTTTAGTCATATATTCGTCTTTTGTCGTACCTTTTATGTAATTGAATGTAGAGAGATTTCTTCCCACCTTCATTCCATAGCACTTTCAATACAAAAAATATTTAAGCAATTTATCGTTTATAGTCAGAAACTCGTCACTGATTTTGTGTAATTGACTATGCAATTTTTTTACATTTTCATACTTCAGTATCTTCTGTACAAAAGGTATCTAAACAATTTTATAATTTTTGTCAGAAACTGGTTTTCTATGGTACATTTTATGTAATTGATTATAGAAAAAAAAAATTTCCACCTTCATTTCATAGTATCTGCAAAACAATAAATTGTTAAACAATTTTATCAGTTTTAATCAGAAGCTCGTTTCCTGTCGTACCTTTTATATCATTGAATACAGAGAAAAAAAGCTAAAATTCATTCCATTGCATTTTCATTACGAAAAATAGTTTAATTTTATCATTTATAGACAGAAACTCGTCTCCTGTTTTATATAATTGACTACACATTTTTTTTCACTTTTATTTTCCAGTATCTTCTGTACACAAAGTATTAAAATTTTTTTAATTTTTTTGTCAGAAAATGGTTTTCTATCGTACATTTTATATAATCCATTATAGAAAAATTTCATTCAACTTTAATTTCACAGTACTTTAGGTACAAAAAGTAGTTAAACAATTTTATGATTTATAGTCAGGAACTCGTGTTTTATTGTATCTTTTGTGTAATTTAATATAGAAAAAATTCTTTCCACCTGTATTTCATAGTACCTTCAGTAGAAGTAGTAGGAAAAGGACAGTTTAAGCTCAGCCGCAGGTGGGGTTGTGGGGCCGCGCAGCATCCCTCCGGCTGCCCCACCTGCTCCTCCGGCTGCCCCGCCTGCTCCGCCTCCTGGCCCCGCCTGCGGTGCCGCCGCTCGAAATCATACTATAAGATGAAGATTAAATTTATATTTGAATTTTGAACAATCGTAATTTTAATGAGTATTATTAATTAAGCGAAACAATTAAAATTTCAGTTTTTAACCATTTTATTTAGATTTCTTCAACTACAAGATGAGATTATCAATTTAACTCAAGAAAGTTAAACATATATTTGAATTTTGCTTCATAGACATCTTAATGAGTAGTATTAATTAAGTAAAAACAATAGAAAATATCCAGTTTTATAGAAAAAGACTGATTTCTTACGATTTTTATCAACTATATGATCAATGTAACGACTTAAAAGTTGGAAGTTAAACATGTATCCTAGTTTTTCAACAGCTATAGCCTTAATGAGTATCGTTAATTAAGTAAAAAAAAAACAATGGAAAATATCAAGTTTTATGGAAAAAGACTGATTTCTAACGATTTTTATCAACTTAAGAGAGAAAACTTAAACATACATTTCAGTTTTTCAACAGCTATAACCTTAATGAGCATTCATAATTAAGTAAAAAACAATGGAAAATATCGATTTTATAGAAAAAGACTGATTTCTTACGATTTTTATCAACTGCAACATCAGTGTATCGACTTACAAGTTGAAAGTTAAACATGCATTCTAGTTTTTCAACAGCTATAATCTTAATGAGTATCGTTAATTAAGTAAAAAACAATGGAAAATATCAAGTTTTATAGAAAAAGACTGATTTCTTACGATTTTTTCAACTCAAACTTCAGAATATCAATTTGATAGAAAGAAATTTAAGCATGCATTCCAGTTTTGGACAACCATTTCCTTCATGAACATTATTAATTAAGCAAAACAGAAAATATTAAATTTTTAACTGATTTCTTCATATTTTTTATTCATTTATTTATTTTTTAATATAAAATCAGAATACACAACTTAAAATAGAAATTTAAACATATTTTTTAGTTTTTGAACAGTCGTTACCTCAAAGAATTTCGATAATTGAACAATTAACAAAGGAAACTAATGATTTTTTAACGAAAAAAGACGAATTAAACGAATTTGGTTAACTTTTACTCTAATTGGAAATTTCATCGTACTTTATGTATACCAACTAAGTAGAATTTTAATGCATAAACGAATAATTTAAAGAAATCCCCAACACACAAATGTGAACCTGCAGAGCATTTCTTATTACGTCATATCTAAACTAAAACTTTTTTCTGCAACCCCACCATGCATGCATTCCAGGTAGGGGAACATAACAAAGAATCTTGACGTCACAACTTACAAAGGTATACAAATGTTTACGTTCAAGAAAAAGTATCACATAGAGTGAAAAAAAAAGAAGAGATTTAAGTTATTTATCCATTCTAGTTTTATAACAGTTACTACAACATCTCCAAATTAAAATTTGGAAGTCATAATGAGTATAATTAATTAAGCAAAATAATAGAAATATTAGTTTTTCAGAGGGGAAAAGACGAATTTAAACAAATTTTATTAGTTTTACACTAGTTTAATAATAATTTTAAGGAGGAAAAAGACGAATTTAAACTTTTTTTTTAGTTTTACACTATTTTTTCTCATCTCCAACATGGATATATCAATTTTAACAGAAGAATTAAACGTATATTATAGTTTTTAACAACAAAATCTTAACAAGTATCATTAATTAAACAAAAATAAATATCAGTTTTAAAGAAAAGACGAATTTGAATAATTTTACACTAGTATTTTCAAAAGCAACATGGAAATATCAATACTTATTCACATATTTCACTTATTCACTGTATTCAATACTATATTTAATAAATTTGGATACACTTTAAGAATTTCCTAATCTATAATTAAATATTAGCTGTATATTTAATGTTACCCATGTTTTCAACATTAGTTCATAATCGTGAATTTTGTATTTTAAATACCATGTATTCAGGTTCAGATTATTTTCACTTGAAATCATACAGAATTTTTTAACAGAGTTTGTTTTTGAAATCATTGAAGCAACTGTATTTAATATTTTTAACACCAATTTTCTAAGATTTTCTAACATTTTCCGATTATACATTCTTCAGAAGTACATTTCTAAATGCTACAATCACTTTACATATCGAAAAGATATCATTGAAGCAACTGTATTTAATATTTTTAATACCAATTTTCTAAGATTTTTTAACATTTTCCGGTTATACATTCCTCAAAAGTTATTATTACGTATTCTAAACAATAGCAAATATTAATTTTAAGAATAAAAAGACGAATTTAAACAAATTTTATTAGTTTTACACTATTTTTTCTCACCTCCAACACGGATATATCAATTTTAACAGAAGAATTAAACGTATATTTTAGTTTTTAACAACAAAAATGTAATAAGTATCATTAATTAAACAAAAATAAATACCAATTTTCAAGAAAAGACAATTTTTTACACAAATTTTCAACTTTGAAATACATCGCTTACATATATTGTTACAGTATATTACTAAACTTAAACTTTTTAAAAAGTTTGAATGTCTTTACAAAGGGTTCATACTTATATTTTTCACGTCTTGACTGCATTCGAAATCTTACAACAAAAGTATACTTTTATTATTATTATTATTATTATTATTATTATTATTCTAGAAAACCTAAAAAATCGTTTCTTGCTGCTTTAGACACTTGACATATTAAAACTACTCTATCCATATAATTAATCAAATTAGGACATGATTCATCTTACACCTCAAAATTTCTGAATTTTTACAATACTTATTTTCATCAAACTTTATTCTTGATCCTATATATTTTAATAGCACAGAATTTTCACATCTGTTTTTATCTACTTATCAGAAAATTATTAAAACACCCAACAACATTTTTCAAATATGAATATTATCTTTACAATTTAATGATGCAAAACATACACGAATACAAAGTTTAATTTTTACAAACATTTCATATTTCAAACCAAACTATTCGAAATTTTCACAACGTAAGAGCAAACATTAGACGAACTTTTTAACATTAATATTGCTTAGATCTTTTCATCATAACTTTTAACTATGATAATTATCCATTTTTAGGTTGATTGTCGAAAAACTGTAACTGAAATTACATAAACTTAATGTAAAAAACCATGTTCTCACACAATTTCTTGAAATTCAACAAAGAATTGACTATTACTCCAATACTTATCTACTTCAATCTCGACTCTCGATAGTATATAGATATTACATCATTACATACTTACAACTCTTTTCAAACGTTTATCAGAAAATCAAGCCAATCAAAGTCTAGTAGTTATCACACCTGTTCCTCAGAAATATTACTATCATATGAAACAGTAAAGAAAATTAATAGATATTTAATATTTAATAACTTCATACGTGAAATTACTGTCGAATGAGAATACTAATAATCAATAAAATCAACTGTTGGACAAAAAAAATAGTACAGATTACCGAAAATTCAAATCATTTTTTCTACAAAAATTACAAAAATTAACAAATGAATGACCAGTTAGAGAAATAATTAAAAAAAATAATGAACATATTTACAAATTTATTAAAATCACACCTTTTTCTGGATTACAAACCACAATTTCTTGAAAAATTTAACACCGAATTTGTAAGATTTTAATCCTAGTATTACATACACTCAATAAATATTCAAAATTAACAAAAAAAATAATTTTTTTAGTCTCATCAATAAGCAGAAATTCTATATTAAAAGAATATTTTCATAGTAGTACTTATAAAAATGAGAGTTTACAAACTGATTTTCATAATTTTATCACATTTAAACTTAATTTTTATACATAAAACATTATTTAATCAAATTTTATACTTTCTAATTCAGTAAAATTCAATACTTTTTTAGTTTTTAAACCAATACCACAATATTTATTTACATCAAACTTGATTCTTTACCTTTTATATTTCCACATTACACAAGTGAGTTAAATACTAACTTGGAACGGGAGTTGAAGTCAATTGATTCAATTCGATTTTCATCGTATACGCATTTCCCCTACACGAAATTTCTTACTTCTATAATCATCTAATGTATTAAAACTAATCTACTCATATTTTTAATCAATTCATCAGATGTTTCATCTCGCACTTCTGAATTATCATCCACCAAGTTGCTTAAAATATAAATACTATCTTTAAAGTTTTAATGTAGTATACATGACTAATCTTGAGTTTCCATCTATACTATTAATCAAATTATCATATGTTTCATCTTACAGTTCAACGATTTCTGAATTATCGTCCATCTAGTTGTTTAAAATATTAATAAAATGTTTATAGTTTTTGATTATACATAGTATGTATGAATACAATCTTTAATTTTTAACAGTTCATATTTCAAATAACCTATTTTCGAAACCAAACTATGTGAATTTTACCACAATACTTATCATCATACAGAGATTTGTGTTTCATACTTTTTCTAAAAATTATCAGATATGTACTCCTCAGAGGAATTTCTATCATATGAATAAATGAAAAAAAAAATTAATTTATATTAAACGTACAGCGAAGTTTGATTGCAATATATATGTATTTAATAAAAATAAATAAATGAGCGATTATTTATACATTAAACCTTTACTAAATATATATTTCTTGCGTTATAAAGATGTTTCAACAAGATGAATCAAAACAGCAGCAAACTTCAGAAATTAATGATCTGAATGATTCATCCCTAGCACATGTAGCGTTAATGAATAATACATATGTAAGTACTTATATGAAAAATACTAGAATTCGTATATGAATCGTAATTAGAGTAAATATAAAATGATTTGTCTTACTGCCTACACTTTAACAAATGCCTTTTTACCTATATTGTTGAAAAGAATCCTAATTGTTTGCATTTTATTTCTATTACAGATGTGTTCTATTTGCTACAAACATTTCTTAAGTAAATCGAATTTAACAGAACATACAAAAATCCATACAGGTGAAAAACCTTACACTTGGGAAGATTACCAAATGCTGTTTTCAAGAAGGCGTGAATCAAAATTGCACACATCATCATATAAAGCATCGTCAGTTATATGTAAACTTAGTGAGGATATTCAAAAATTATTCAGACGTTTGAAGAATTTAGACATAAAGGAAGATATTTAGACTATATATCCATCATATTTTCATAACACTTACCACAATATCTCAAACTTAAAATTTGGAAGACATACACACTGCTGAAAAGTAATTTTGTTACCCGTGATTCTTCTAACCAGCATGAATGTATAGATATTATTTTGCAATGTATCCTTTAAATGCTCACATTAAATATTCCTTTATATACATATATCGTTGTGTTTATTTTTTAAAAACCTATTACATTAATAAAATAGGTTACACACACGTACATACACATAACATTTTAAGTGAAACAACACTCTCACAACTTAAAAAATGCATAAGAACATACAAAAATAAGCAGATGTATGAAAAAATATGCAAATTTACAAAATAATTTCACTGTTTTCTAGAAATACCAACAAAAAAATATTTAAAGTATAAAAAAATTACAAAAGTGAAAAGAAAAAACACAAATGTAAAACAAAAATCACAAAGTGAAAAACTCACAACAAAGTTTTTGGAAAAAAAAATTTACAACAAAAATTTTTTTACAAAAACCAAAACTTCAAAAATATTTTTCCAAAAAAATTTTTTTTCAAAAACATTTTTTACAAAAAAAATTTTTTTTCAAAATAAGTTTTTACAAAAGTAAAAAATAAAAAATCACAACGTTAAAAATATGAAAAATTTTAGTTAAAAAAAGTGTAAAAAAAATTGCAAAAAAAATTGCAAAAATTTCAAAAAAGTTACGAAAAAAGTATCAAAATTTTTGTTCTTTTTAATAGTAAATACAATGGTTTCACCATTGCATACTGTATTAAAAAGAACAAAAATTTTGATAACTTTTTTGATAACTTTTTTGAAATTTTTGCAATTTTTTTTGCAATTTTTTTTACACTTTTTTTAACTAAAATTTTTCATATTTTTAACGTTGTGATTTTTTATTTTTTACTTTTGTAAAAACTTATTTTGAAAAAAAAATTTTTTTGTAAAAAATGTTTTTGAAAAAAAATTTTTTTGGAAAAATATTTTTGAAGTTTTGGTTTTTGTAAAAAAATTTTTGTTGTAAATTTTTTTTTCAAAAACTTTGTTGTGAGTTTTTCACTTTGTGATTTTTGTTTTACATTTGTGTTTTTTCTTTTCACTTTTGTAATTTTTTTATACTTTAAATATTTTTTTGTTGGTATTTCTAGAAAACAGTGAAATTATTTTGTAAATTTGCATATTTTTTCATACATCTGCTTATTTTTGTATGTTCTTATGCATTTTTTAAGTTGTGAGAGTGTTGTTTCACTTAAAATGTTATGTGTATGTACGTGTGTGTAACCTATTTTATTAATGTAATAGATTTTTAAAAAATAAACACAACGATATATGTATATAAAGGAATATTTAATGTGAGCATTTAAAGGATACATTGCAAAATAATATCTATACATTCATGCTGGTTAGAAGAATCACGGGTAACAAAATTACTTTTCAGCAGTGTGTATGTCTTCCAAATTTTAAGTTTGAGATATTGTGGTAAGTGTTATGAAAATATGATGGATATATAGTCTAAATATCTTCCTTTATGTCTAAATTCTTCAAACGTCTGAATAATTTTTGAATATCCTCACTAAGTTTACATATAACTGACGATGCTTTATATGATGATGTGTGCACTTTTGATTCACGCCTTCTTGAAAACAGCATTTGGTAATCTTCCCAAGTGTAAGGTTTTTCACCTGTATGGATTTTTGTATGTTCTGTTAAATTCGATTTACTTAAGAAATGTTTGTAGCAAATAGAACACATCTGTAATAGAAATAAAATGCAAACAATTAGGATTCTTTTCAACAATATAGGTAAAAAGGCATTTGTTAAAGTGTAGGCAGTAAGACAAATCATTTTATATTTACTCTAATTACGATTCATATACGAATTCTAGTATTTTTCATATAAGTACTTACATATGTATTATTCATTAACGCTACATGTGCTAGGGATGAATCATTCAGATCATTAATTTCTGAAGTTTGCTGCTGTTTTGATTCATCTTGTTGAAACATCTTTATAACGCAAGAAATATATATTTAGTAAAGGTTTAATGTATAAATAATCGCTCATTTATTTATTTTTATTAAATACATATATATTGCAATCAAACTTCGCTGTACGTTTAATATAAATTAATTTTTTTTTTCATTTATTCATATGATAGAAATTCCTCTGAGGAGTACATATCTGATAATTTTTAGAAAAAGTATGAAACACAAATCTCTGTATGATGATAAGTATTGTGGTAAAATTCACATAGTTTGGTTTCGAAAATAGGTTATTTGAAATATGAACTGTTAAAAATTAAAGATTGTATTCATACATACTATGTATAATCAAAAACTATAAACATTTTATTAATATTTTAAACAACTAGATGGACGATAATTCAGAAATCGTTGAACTGTAAGATGAAACATATGATAATTTGATTAATAGTATAGATGGAAACTCAAGATTAGTCATGTATACTACATTAAAACTTTAAAGATAGTATTTATATTTTAAGCAACTTGGTGGATGATAATTCAGAAGTGCGAGATGAAACATCTGATGAATTGATTAAAAATATGAGTAGATTAGTTTTAATACATTAGATGATTATAGAAGTAAGAAATTTCGTGTAGGGGAAATGCGTATACGATGAAAATCGAATTGAATCAATTGACTTCAACTCCCGTTCCAAGTTAGTATTTAACTCACTTGTGTAATGTGGAAATATAAAAGGTAAAGAATCAAGTTTGATGTAAATAAATATTGTGGTATTGGTTTAAAAACTAAAAAAGTATTGAATTTTACTGAATTAGAAAGTATAAAATTTGATTAAATAATGTTTTATGTATAAAAATTAAGTTTAAATGTGATAAAATTATGAAAATCAGTTTGTAAACTCTCATTTTTATAAGTACTACTATGAAAATATTCTTTTAATATAGAATTTCTGCTTATTGATGAGACTAAAAAAATTATTTTTTTTGTTAATTTTGAATATTTATTGAGTGTATGTAATACTAGGATTAAAATCTTACAAATTCGGTGTTAAATTTTTCAAGAAATTGTGGTTTGTAATCCAGAAAAAGGTGTGATTTTAATAAATTTGTAAATATGTTCATTATTTTTTTTAATTATTTCTCTAACTGGTCATTCATTTGTTAATTTTTGTAATTTTTGTAGAAAAAATGATTTGAATTTTCGGTAATCTGTACTATTTTTTTTGTCCAACAGTTGATTTTATTGATTATTAGTATTCTCATTCGACAGTAATTTCACGTATGAAGTTATTAAATATTAAATATCTATTAATTTTCTTTACTGTTTCATATGATAGTAATATTTCTGAGGAACAGGTGTGATAACTACTAGACTTTGATTGGCTTGATTTTCTGATAAACGTTTGAAAAGAGTTGTAAGTATGTAATGATGTAATATCTATATACTATCGAGAGTCGAGATTGAAGTAGATAAGTATTGGAGTAATAGTCAATTCTTTGTTGAATTTCAAGAAATTGTGTGAGAACATGGTTTTTTACATTAAGTTTATGTAATTTCAGTTACAGTTTTTCGACAATCAACCTAAAAATGGATAATTATCATAGTTAAAAGTTATGATGAAAAGATGTAAGCAATATTAATGTTAAAAAGTTCGTCTAATGTTTGCTCTTACGTTGTGAAAATTTCGAATAGTTTGGTTTGAAATATGAAATGTTTGTAAAAATTAAACTTTGTATTCGTGTATGTTTTGCATCATTAAATTGTAAAGATAATATTCATATTTGAAAAATGTTGTTGGGTGTTTTAATAATTTTCTGATAAGTAGATAAAAACAGATGTGAAAATTCTGTGCTATTAAAATATATAGGATCAAGAATAAAGTTTGATGAAAATAAGTATTGTAAAAATTCAGAAATTTTGAGGTGTAAGATGAATCATGTCCTAATTTGATTAATTATATGGATAGAGTAGTTTTAATATGTCAAGTGTCTAAAGCAGCAAGAAACGATTTTTTAGGTTTTCTAGAATAATAATAATAATAATAATAATAATAAAAGTATACTTTTGTTGTAAGATTTCGAATGCAGTCAAGACGTGAAAAATATAAGTATGAACCCTTTGTAAAGACATTCAAACTTTTTAAAAAGTTTAAGTTTAGTAATATACTGTAACAATATATGTAAGCGATGTATTTCAAAGTTGAAAATTTGTGTAAAAAATTGTCTTTTCTTGAAAATTGGTATTTATTTTTGTTTAATTAATGATACTTATTACATTTTTGTTGTTAAAAACTAAAATATACGTTTAATTCTTCTGTTAAAATTGATATATCCGTGTTGGAGGTGAGAAAAAATAGTGTAAAACTAATAAAATTTGTTTAAATTCGTCTTTTTATTCTTAAAATTAATATTTGCTATTGTTTAGAATACGTAATAATAACTTTTGAGGAATGTATAACCGGAAAATGTTAAAAAATCTTAGAAAATTGGTATTAAAAATATTAAATACAGTTGCTTCAATGATATCTTTTCGATATGTAAAGTGATTGTAGCATTTAGAAATGTACTTCTGAAGAATGTATAATCGGAAAATGTTAGAAAATCTTAGAAAATTGGTGTTAAAAATATTAAATACAGTTGCTTCAATGATTTCAAAAACAAACTCTGTTAAAAAATTCTGTATGATTTCAAGTGAAAATAATCTGAACCTGAATACATGGTATTTAAAATACAAAATTCACGATTATGAACTAATGTTGAAAACATGGGTAACATTAAATATACAGCTAATATTTAATTATAGATTAGGAAATTCTTAAAGTGTATCCAAATTTATTAAATATAGTATTGAATACAGTGAATAAGTGAAATATGTGAATAAGTATTGATATTTCCATGTTGCTTTTGAAAATACTAGTGTAAAATTATTCAAATTCGTCTTTTCTTTAAAACTGATATTTATTTTTGTTTAATTAATGATACTTGTTAAGATTTTGTTGTTAAAAACTATAATATACGTTTAATTCTTCTGTTAAAATTGATATATCCATGTTGGAGATGAGAAAAAATAGTGTAAAACTAAAAAAAAAGTTTAAATTCGTCTTTTTCCTCCTTAAAATTATTATTAAACTAGTGTAAAACTAATAAAATTTGTTTAAATTCGTCTTTTCCCCTCTGAAAAACTAATATTTCTATTATTTTGCTTAATTAATTATACTCATTATGACTACCAAATTTTAATTTGGAGATGTTGTAGTAACTGTTATAAAACTAGAATGGATAAATAACTTAAATCTCTTCTTTTTTTTTCACTCTATGTGATACTTTTTCTTGAACGTAAACATTTGTATACCTTTGTAAGTTGTGACGTCAAGATTCTTTGTTATGTTCCCCTACCTGGAATGCATGCATGGTGGGGTTGCAGAAAAAAGTTTTAGTTTAGATATGACGTAATAAGAAATGCTCTGCAGGTTCACATTTGTGTGTTGGGGATTTCTTTAAATTATTCGTTTATGCATTAAAATTCTACTTAGTTGGTATACATAAAGTACGATGAAATTTCCAATTAGAGTAAAAGTTAACCAAATTCGTTTAATTCGTCTTTTTTCGTTAAAAAATCATTAGTTTCCTTTGTTAATTGTTCAATTATCGAAATTCTTTGAGGTAACGACTGTTCAAAAACTAAAAAATATGTTTAAATTTCTATTTTAAGTTGTGTATTCTGATTTTATATTAAAAAATAAATAAATGAATAAAAAATATGAAGAAATCAGTTAAAAATTTAATATTTTCTGTTTTGCTTAATTAATAATGTTCATGAAGGAAATGGTTGTCCAAAACTGGAATGCATGCTTAAATTTCTTTCTATCAAATTGATATTCTGAAGTTTGAGTTGAAAAAATCGTAAGAAATCAGTCTTTTTCTATAAAACTTGATATTTTCCATTGTTTTTTACTTAATTAACGATACTCATTAAGATTATAGCTGTTGAAAAACTAGAATGCATGTTTAACTTTCAACTTGTAAGTCGATACACTGATGTTGCAGTTGATAAAAATCGTAAGAAATCAGTCTTTTTCTATAAAATCGATATTTTCCATTGTTTTTTACTTAATTATGAATGCTCATTAAGGTTATAGCTGTTGAAAAACTGAAATGTATGTTTAAGTTTTCTCTCTTAAGTTGATAAAAATCGTTAGAAATCAGTCTTTTTCCATAAAACTTGATATTTTCCATTGTTTTTTTTTTACTTAATTAACGATACTCATTAAGGCTATAGCTGTTGAAAAACTAGGATACATGTTTAACTTCCAACTTTTAAGTCGTTACATTGATCATATAGTTGATAAAAATCGTAAGAAATCAGTCTTTTTCTATAAAACTGGATATTTTCTATTGTTTTTACTTAATTAATACTACTCATTAAGATGTCTATGAAGCAAAATTCAAATATATGTTTAACTTTCTTGAGTTAAATTGATAATCTCATCTTGTAGTTGAAGAAATCTAAATAAAATGGTTAAAAACTGAAATTTTAATTGTTTCGCTTAATTAATAATACTCATTAAAATTACGATTGTTCAAAATTCAAATATAAATTTAATCTTCATCTTATAGTATGATTTCGAGCGGCGGCACCGCAGGCGGGGCCAGGAGGCGGAGCAGGCGGGGCAGCCGGAGGAGCAGGTGGGGCAGCCGGAGGGATGCTGCGCGGCCCCACAACCCCACCTGCGGCTGAGCTTAAACTGTCCTTTTCCTACTACTAGTAGATAAGGTATTAAAGCATTTTTTTTTTAATTTTAGCCAGAAAGCCATCTCCTACTGTAACTTTTATATAATTTACTACAGAATTTTTTAGTACTACTTTCCCTTCATAATACTTTCAGAACAAACACAGTCTAAAAACTGTTACTGAATGCGAATTTTTCTTGTAACTTCAATTATGATATTAAAACTATGAAAACTATTAATCTCAATCCATCTTCACACTCTATTTAATTATGATAAAAATAAATTTTATATTAAAAAATTTTGTTAATTTTAATCATTATATTACTTTAATGTTATAATATTTTAATTATTGTAATATTATTCTATATTTACTGTAATTTTTAAAAATCGGGTTCACAAAATTAAAAAACTTTTTCGTTACTGTCTAACTAAGTGACGTAGATAAATGTGTTAAGGCCCCTGTCCTCGCTCGAGGAAACGTTCGCGAGCTAATGCTATTCCTATGGGGAAGCATTTTTCTAATAACTCTTTCGCATTTTGACATTTTTGAGTAATTTTTTTTTGCATTGGATAGGTGAGGTGCATGCCGATAGCGCACCTTTTTTACTTTTTCAATTTTGGTTGCAGATATTTTTTACAAAGTTAGTTTCACTTTCAAAACCGCTTTCGGAACTGAAAGTGCTTTTTAAAACATATATATGCAACCAAAATCGAAAAAAAAAGGTGCGCTATCGGCATGCACCTCAGCTATCTAATGAAAAAAAAAAAAAAAAAAAAAAAAAAAAAAATCAAAAATGCCAAAATGTGAAAGAGTTATTAGAAAAATGCTTCCACATAGGAATAGCATTAGCTCTCGAGCGTTTCCTCGAGCGAGGACAGGGGCCTTAAACGCTTCTGCCCAAAAACTAACATTGTAATTTTTATCAAAATAGTATAAACCTTACGGTTGAAATGCAAAGCTGCGTTTTATGTATCTAGTAGATGATGATGGGATTTTCTGTAATTGGATTCATCATGAAAGTTTTGCTTCAAATCAAACCGATGCTTTCAACATTTTATTTAATACATAAATTGATGAGGTACCCAATTACGAAAGTTTAGTCTAGAATGCTATGAACAAACACTTAATGAAAATGGAAGATTTTACTGAAAGCTTAAAAATAAGAAATAATATGTAATAATAAATAGATGATTTAAGCTTTGTTTCATTTTTTTTTTTTTAATCGCGAGATTTATGCAAATAATATCAATACATAAGAGTAATCAATACATAAGAGTAAGCCGTAATTTCGAATTCCTAAGATAGTTAATATTCACATAAAACTAAAAAAAAATGTTTAAAGGAAGAGAGGAAATAATGGAGGAGAAAATATTGCATATTTTTCTAATTCGTTTAGAAGTTAAAAATTTTTGACTTAGGATATTGAAATTTGTCAACGCCAAGATGAAATAAATTTATTGTTGGCAACATTTGCTTCCGCATAAACGAAAAAAAAGCAAACTTTACTATCAAAAATCGTAATTCTAAATATCGATCCCGTAAATAACGGTCCAAGTTTCTCAATTTCTGGCCAGATTGTTCATTACTGTACAGAGTGTGCCCTTCTGAAAACTGGTTAAGTGAAATAAATGAAACTGAAATTTGTAATAGGCATCGTGAAGAATTCCTTTCAAACATGAAAAATGAATATTAAAAATGGATACTTTTTATAGGACGTACAAACATATTTCTATTCCATTTAAATTAAATATGTATTTTTTTTGTGTACCATTATTTCTCTTTAAAACTGTATTTCTTTGTATGTTTAATAAAATCAGTAATCGTTCTTTCCTTTTTTTTCTGTTTGTGTATTTTAATTTTAATTGATATTGAAATTTCATTTTTAAACTTCTCCCTCCCCCCCCCCCCTCCAAAAAAAGCCTAATATATCGTTGCCAAAATGAAAACAAATGCAAAATAACAGAATCGTCCAAAATAACAGAACTTTTTATTCGAATTCTATAATTAATCTCAATAGAACAATGTGTACTAAAATTTTCCTTGAAATTTTATCTATGCAACAGTGTAAAATTTCACCAAAGTCCATTCAGCAGAACTCGAGTTGTCAGCAGCTAGAACGAGATTTCCGTTTGTATTTTATATATATAGGTAGATTAGTCTAAATTCTTTCTATAAAATAAGAGGAATGATAGTACTCGTCCAGACGAGGAATAATTACCATTAAAATTAGGGTTGCACTCCACTCATCTACGAGGTAAAAAAGAATAAAATTAGAATTTCAAAAGGAATTTGCAACAGTGATGGGAAATCAAATGAATAATACTAAAAATTTCATAGTCTGATTTATTGATCAGAAAAAAGACTCATAGCAACTGCTCAAAGTAGTGGCCACGTGTATTGTTGATCAGTTCACACCGGCGGAAGAAGGACTATCGTAGGGGAGAGAGGGGATGAATGGGACAGGGGATGAATGGGACAACAGAAATTTATATATGTTCCCCAAACATAAATAATTTGATAATTTACCTGACTGATAGCAGTACTGAGGTCATTCAACAGACATAGTTTCAAAGCAATATCCATAACAGAAGATTAGCTATTGTACAAAGTGTATTTTTCAAGAACCAAAGTTACTTTTTCTGTTTAATCTTTTAGTATTTAGTTGATAGTTAACCTTCTCAAAACCTTAGATTTTTTTTTCTGTTAAAATAATATAATCTCTTGTTATACTTATGATGCAAATGAACAATATCGACAGTGCTTACTAAGCCTAATCACTGTTTTATATAACCATGTGGCTATGGGGATGAATGGGACAGTCCCATTCATCTCCAGGGCTATACCATAATAAATAAAATTACATTTTGTCATTACCTAGAAACCCGTTAAGAGGAGAAAACGAGGCCAAAGTTGTGTCCTAACCGATACACCAGAAAAACAATGTTTGGAAAAGGAAATTGTAAAAAAACAGACCAAGAAAAATGAATTGCTTGCCATCAAGAAATATTTTTAGTAATGGTATGGACAGTAGTGATAAATCTGACAATTTATCACTTCATGATAAAGATGAAATTGATTTGAACATGATTTCAAGTGATATGGACCACCAAGCTTGCAGCTTGGATATTATAATAGAAGACGACTTTTTCCTAACAAAGATATGTGGAAAAAAATATTTATCATTAAGTTGCTAGGGTTTTAAAGAACAACAATGATAACCTTCAAGTACAATTTTTGAGAAAAAAGGTTAATAATTCCTTATTTTACCATTCTGATCCACCAAAAATTAATTTTGTTAATCTGGAGGATATTGTTATGAAACTATCAAAGAACTCCTCTGGAAACTGACGGAACTGAAGGACTGTTGTCATTTGATATTAGCTTCAGTCCAAGTAAAATAAAATGTATCACTCAGTTTTCAAATAAAATATGTTTAGAATAACATGTAAATAAAATAAAATAATAAATAAAAATAATAAATAAAAATAAAATAATAAATAATAAAATATGTTTTTACCTGTCCCACCCATCCCCAAAGTTGTCCCATTAATTCCCACCATGGGGATGAATGGGACAGTATGCATGCATGTTAAAAAAATTATTAAAAAATTAAAAAACAATTGATTATTGAAATTAGTATGACAATAAGTTGCTAAATGCTGAAGTGTTCTTTAAGTAATATTTTTTTTAATTAGCAATTGTATACAGCTTAAGTTATTAGTAAAAATGTAAAAATTGTCCCATTCATCCCCACTCTTCCCTACTCTCCCTAAGATTCCTGGTGTTATGTTAAATTTGTCTGCTGTAACAACGGTTCTCGCTATGATTTTCAGCCCAGTACACAAGCGCCCAATATAGTAAAGATTTTATGTGCCTCCTGAAGAACAAATACAGGGGTTGAGGTCCAGTGAGCGAGGAAGCCAAACCAGAAGTTTGTCATGTCCGATCCATCGTCCGGGATATGTGGTATTGTAGAGGTGCCTTATCGTGCTGAAAAAGTGTGCTGGAGTTTCATAAACTACATGCCTCTCTGGATAGTTAGCTAAATATCCTACAACAAACGGGGAAGCACTTGTTCCAAGAAGATGCGGTATTGCGCCGATCAAATTGTCTGGTAAGATATAAGGGCCCACAACATAATCACCAACAATACCTGTCCAGATGTTCGCGGAAATGTCTGCAGGTATTTATGAATAGTAGTGCACCAGAGAATGTTGTCAGACCAAATGCGTTGATTGCGCAGGTTAAAAATGCAGTCTCTGCTGCATGCTGCCTCATCATTAAAAATATTAATGCAGGAAATCGTGGATCGTCATTCCGCATCCCGAGCACCCATGATTAAATTATGTCCTACAGGATTACACTAATAATTTTAATGTAAACATTGCAAGTTTCGCACGTGAAAGGGATGTATGCGTTCCTCGTGTAAAATGCACTCCTCATGTTATTTTCTGAGAAATACCCTATTCGTATACTACTGCTCGCGTAATTGTAAAACAAGATGCTGCAATTCTCGTCGAGACTTGCTCTTTCATTTCTGGCACTCGTATATTTCTCTTTGAGATGATAAACGATCCTGTTTTTTACTGTCATTAAAATACGGCGCATTGGAAACTGCTGCTCGTACAATCTTCGTGCTTCGCGTATATTTCCCTTTTGCTTCGCCATATGTGATGTGCATATCTGCCAATGCCTCGTATGTGAACTCCGCCACAGTCTTCACGAAACCTTTCGGACGATGTTATCAAGTTAATATTTTAAACAGCTGATGACGTGCCGTTTCGAAAAGACAGCGTTTGATCAGATTGGCTTTCTACAAAATCTACTGTGTTACTTCTTCTCACTGGAAATTCGCATATAGTTTGATTTAGTTTGTTGTACTACGATCCGACCTGGTTATCTCGCTTAAGAGATATGCTACATAAGCAGATACAAAATGACGCCAGAGGCTAGGACCTGTTAATGGTCCACAAAACGTTTCAATTTTACTCTTTTCTGCTTCAAAGAATGGTATGGTTCCTTATATTCCATTATAATTATTGATTGTCTGGATGAGTACAGTCACCCCTTTTATGTTGTAAAAACAACTTAGACTAAGTAGTAGAAAAAATACTTGTTTTAAGCAATTTCATCATTTTATAGAATTAAATTTCAAATTCGTCTTTTCTCATAAGTACCTTGTAGTCTATACACACCAAAAAAAATTTCCCCAGCTTCATTCATCGCATCTCGAATCAGTAAATTATCACTTCAGTTATATTCAATTTAACTCATAAAATATATTAATCTTTTCCTCTTGAATTTTGTTTTATCGTAAGAAAAGTGTTCCCAGCAATTTTATTATTTTAAATCCTAAAATTTGAAATTCGTCTCATACCATAACTTCTATATTGTTGACAATATAAAAAATCCGTTGTGATTATGTTCCCAACTCCTCGGGCAATCTTCCTAGAATCAATTATTTCGTCGTATCGCGAGTACAAAATATGCCAGTAATTTAAAATTTGTTTCGTACTGTAACTTCTGCGCGGTTCACTATATATTTTTTATTTTTAATATCACTAGACGGTTGCCCGCCCTCAGTAGCCCGAAGACTATCTGAATGCCAGTTCTACAACCCCACACATTCACGTTTCTGTGCCATGTCTCGTCAGTTTCCGGCAGATATGTTTGATCGGTGTTCTGGGGTTTCGTTTGCATATCTTTTTTTATTGTTAATGAAGAGGTCTTCCATTTGTTCTTCCATCTGTTCTTCTTTCTGTTCTTCCATCTGTTCTTCCATTTGTTCTTCCATTTGTTCTTCCATTTGTTCTTCCATTTGTTCTTCAATTATATTCGACGATTCACTGTTTGAGAGCCTATCTGTCCTTTTATTTATAGAAGTTCAAAATGAAAAAAGATTTTCTTAGCAGACGATTTTTTGTGATAAATACATTATCTGTTTTATATTTCTTCTGCTTTATTCCTTTTATTTATAGAGTTCAAAATGAAAAAAGATTTTCTTAGCAGACGATTTTTTGTGATAAATACATTATCTGTTTTATATTTCTTCTGCGTTTACCTAAGCTGTGTAAAATCTCTATAAATAAAAGGTATAGAGGATGAGAGCCTATCTGTGCCTCAATTATCCTCAGAATTCCTTTTATATATATAGATTTCATCGCATCTCAAGTACAAAATATGTCAGAAAACTGTTAATGAAAATATCTAATATCTCTTCCAGTTTAAATATGACATTAAACCAGTCGTTTGATTGCAAATACCAAAGAAATTTATCTTAAATCACATGCACATCTTGAAACATTTTTCATTACATAAAAGTATTTATTATGGGCAATTTTATCAGTTTCAATGATAAAATTTTAAACACTCCTGAAGAAAAATTTTTCCATCATTTCATCGCATCTCGATTAGAAAATATTTCAATAAATTTTTACTAAAGTTTCTACCTCATCCATAAGTTCAGTTTAACCCATAAAATATATTAATCTCGCCATCTTTAGAATCTTGTATATTGTTTTATTATAATGGAAGTATTTATTTCAAGAAATTTTATCATTTTTAATTACAAATTTTTAAATTCGCCGTAACTTTTATGTAGTTGACTATATAAAAATTTCTTTTCCTATCTTCATTTTATCGTATCTCGAGTACAAAATATGTCAGAAAACTGTTACTGAAGCTATATCCAATTTTTCTTTCCCGCCTGCTTCTCAGAAGGAAAATACTTTTCAGTTTCCTTAGTGCGGGAAGTTAAGGAAAATATCCTTCAGGAGGAAAAGGACCCCGAAAAAAGAAAAATGAAAGCAAGGAAGTAAAAATGTTAGCGTAAGAAAAAGTAGGCTCTTATGGTGTGCGGTAGAAGTTAGGATCTGTTACTATAGTAACCAAAGACAAGAGTGTGCGTGCCTTGAGGGGTTGAAAACAGAAAATTTTTTAAACAGGAGTCTTCTGAAGCTTCTGCCGGAGGTTTGTTTGGGAAATTTTATGAGGAAAAGCAGGATGAGTCGAAGATGTTTTCTGGATAATTCAATTTTAATCTTAACTTTTTTTTGAGGACGGCTGTATCGACGAGGTAACATTTCTTCTTAAAAGAGACAAATTTACCTTAAAAGCTAGCAAGTGCATCTTTTCCTTACAGTTATAGTTAAAAATGCCATCCGGACGCACAGGCTGACAATACGTGTGTGAAAAAGAAGCGGTTGATTGATTTTAAGATCATTACAATCTTTTACGAAGCGAAGTTTTTTGGTCAACATTTAATTAAGTTGACCTGGAAAAGTTAAAAAGTTACATATTTGTTAAGTGAACTAACATATGATTTTTATTAATACAATTTTAAACTAATGAATGATTTGTTGCATTATTTAACCCTCTCATGCATAAATTATTTTTCATTATTTTGCATTATTGACTAAAAATCATTTTTTGAGATAAATGAGAACCCATTATAAAATAATTTTATTATTGCACTATATGCTAGCTATTATCTATCAATAAATCGGATCTCTATAAATGATTGCTCAAAAGTTTTTTGCTTAATAATGCAATAATTATCTGTCCTCATATGAGGCCCGTATGCATGAGAGGGTTAAAATCATACGTTACAAATTTTAAATTATTTTTTTCTAATGTAAAATATATTTAAAAGTGGGTCACTTTAAATCAATAGTTCCCAAATTTTATTTGTGCATACCCCTCCAGTGTTGAATTCAAGTGGTGGAATGAACCCATTCACACCTATAGCAATGTGGACTCCCCCCCTCCCCTCCGAGATTCGAGATTTTGCTTTTTAAAGTCCAAAGCTGCAATTACCTGGCCCTGACTTCGTGTGCCTCCCGGTGTCACAGAAATCTTTCCCGGTCATTATACAGTAATTATTATACAGTAGTAAGGCATTTGTACATCTTCACCTTTTGACTGTAAAAGAGTATTGTTATTTTTCAACTTACGTTTATGTGTTAAAGAAAAATGTTATACGGTCTGCATTTTTATCCTCACAAGGTGCCTTGAAGAGACACCCACACTTTGCAAATAAATTGATAACATTGACATAATTTATAATTCCTTTTTGTAACTTCTTTGCAGTTGGTAGAAAAACTTTCAACACTAATAAATTTTCTTTCCATGAATAACACAATACACAAAGAACATTTCGAGATCCTTATTTTTAATGATTTTAAAGAATCATAATTTTTCATCACATTACATTTTCTTTGTTTTCTTTTTTCCAATATCGTTAATTGTGCCATATCTATATTATAAAGGCCAAACGTATCTGTGCATAATGCATATAATTGTCATTTTGCGAATGGTAACACTTTTCCCTTGCAATTTCGATTTTGCAATTCTTGGCTACTGTAAATTTTATACTTCTAAACATCGGACATTTTAAATTTTTACACCGTCGAATAGAGAAAAAAAAATACACTTTCAAATGCAATTTGTTTGAAAGCTGTATCTCAATTTATTTTTGAAATATTATTTCTTTTTTATAGTTTTTAGTACCAATTTTGTAATTGTAGCAACAAAATCACTCCATTTTTTCTTAAAATTGAAGGGGGGGGGGATAGAAATTAAAATGCGCAACACTTTCCCATGTAATTTCCGTTTTGCAATTTTCGTTACTGAGAATTGTACACTTCTAAACATCGTACTTTTTAAATTTTTACACTGTCGTATAGAAAAAAAGTACTTTCAAATGCAATTTGTTTCAAAGCTGTATCTCAATTTATTTTTGAGATATTAATTTTGTCATAATTCTTAGTACCAATTTTATAATTGCGGCAACAGAATCACTTCATTTTCTCTTAAAACTGAAAAAAAAGAAAAGACATTAAAATGCGTATACTATTTCAAAAATATCGTTTCTTATAAATTTCGGTTTTATTTCTTTTACTAATTTGGATAATTGAATTTTATAGTATTTTGTGAATTTTAGCTTAAAATAATCTTTGTTTGAGAGTTAGATTGGCCAATATAAGATGCATTTTTTTACTGTAGCTAATTTTGTAGATTTATTATAAATCAATAAAACAGTTCTTTCTTAACGATTTTCTTTCGTCGAATTTCGACGGGTTCCACCTCGTATTATCTAATTTTTAAATATAAAATGCAGTGTCTGACAAAATTTTTTTTATCATTTGTGAAAAATGGAAAAGCGTGCAAATAATATGTTTTATGTTTGTGCTTCATGTAAAGATGATGTTATTGCATTAAAATAAACTTGCATTATAAATTTGGTATAAAAAATAGTTTTATGAGATGTATAAATAGGCTGAATAACTTCTGAAAAGGAAAAATGCCCTATTTTGTTAAAACACGGAACAAAGTATTCAAACCACAAATATAGTAGATAATAATAAACTTCACGTAACTTAGCCATGTTGCATGAATGTTGATGTGTTTTGCAAAAGGACTACTTTAATATTTTTTAGATTTTTTGCGAGTGATGTTAACAGTCTTGCAGGTGTCCGGTGTGGGAAAAATCAAATTCTGGATGTAATAATGCTCGTTTTCATAGTACAAAACCTTAATAATGTCTTCCTTTAATTAAATCTTGGTAGCCTGTTTCTTTTTTAATAATTTTATTTCTGCAAACCAAAAATTTCGATTTGGATTAAGGTCAGGACTATTCTTAGGTCAGTCAACAACTTTAATACCAGATTATTATTTTTTTTTTCAGATAGGCCTGCACTTAAAGTGGGTATAGTTACTTGAAAATTATTTTATTAATCTATTTTATGTTTTCGAGGGGAAAAAACTTTCAAATTAGACAATAAATCATTTATGAATAAATTTTATTTATTTATCAATTTCGCCGTAAGACAATGTACCAAGTCTTGTTAAAAAATGCATTTTCTTGCACTCTAAAATTATTTCTAATTGTAACTGATTTTTAACACTCCTTTAAGATACCAGAAAGAGCTGATGGTGAGTAATAATTTTAGTTATCCCATTCCAAATTAGTACTTAACATCAGTTTTCACTGATATTTTAAAGGAATGTTTAAAATCAGTTACAATTAAAAGTAATTTTAAAGTGCCGAAAAGTGCATTATTTAGCAAAACTTAGTATTCTGTCATGCAATGAAATTGGCAAGTAGAATATGTTTTATTCATAAAATGATTTTATTTTAAGTAATTTGAAAGTTTTTATCTCTCAGCATAACACAAATTAACAGAATAATTTTCCCACCTACATCCCCACTTTAGATGCAGGCTTATCTGAGAAAATCTAATATTAAAGCTATGGACTAACCTGAGAATAGTCCTGATCTTAATACAATTCGAAATTTTTGTCTTGTAAACAAGTGCTAAAATTGTTAAAAAGAAACAAGCTACCAAAATTATATTAACAAAAGACATTATTAGGGTTTTGTACCACGAAATCATATACCATTACATCCAGAAGTCGATTTCTTCCACTTCGGGCTCTTGCAAGTCTGTAAATACCGCTTAAAAAATATATATGTATTAAAGTGATACTTTTATGTATGACCACATCACCATTCATGACCACCATGTATGACCACATCACCATTTATTATTATCTGCTACATATGTGGTTAAAATATATGTGTTTCATGTTTTAACAAAATAGTGCATTTTTCCCTTTCAGAAGCTATTTAGCATAATTATGCATTTCAAGAAACTAATTTTCATTACTAATTATACAAGTTTATTTTAATGTAACGACATCATCTATAGATGAAATATAAACATAAAACATGTTATAGATGTAAATTTTTCCATTTTTCAATATTGGGTGAAAAAAGTCCGGGCCAGGATTCGAACCAGGGATGCCAATTTTCACCCAATATTAAAAAATGGAAAAATTTACATCTATAATTAATTTACCGATTGAATAATCGTGTTTCTAAAAATTAATCTAATGTAATTTCATATGCAGCGATTTTCTGCAGTTCCATATATTGACCTTCGATTTATTCTGTTGAACTGATCCAGAGTATCAGACCAGATAAAGTGATCGTTGAGGTTAATTGGGTGAAATAGTCCTTCAGTGTTCGTGTCCGTGATAGCTCAGTTGGAAGAGCATTGGCGGCTTCAGCCAATACATCCCTGGTTCGAATCCTGGCCCGGACTTTTTTCACCCAATATTGAAAAATGGAAAAATTTACATCTATAATTAATTTGCCGATTGAATAATCGTGTTTCTAAAATTTAATCTAACAAAACATGTTATTAGCATACTTTTCCATTTTTTCAGAGGTGATGATGTTTTTTTGCCCGTCATTATATATATGCTATGATGTAAATTTATTTACTGTGTAGGATGGCTGCACTCGAGTCATAGATATTTATTATCAATCCATTTTTTTTGCTAATGTTGTTAATAATTTAGTAGTCTCTTTTAGATATTTCAAATACTATTTAGGTTAAAGATGATCAAGGCAGCCATATTTATACATACTTTTAAGTCATTTCGCGTGTAAAAATTTCTTCATGTGACATATCGTCACCTGAGAATAATAATCACCTGCTTTCTTTTAAGCATGATTTTTTGGCTTACGAAGGTTCTATTTGTGTCTATGAAGGCATTCATACATTGAAATGACGTATAATCTAATTTATTCCCACTTGCAATAGAGAATTATTTTGTTCTATAAGAAATTGTTGAAAGCCGACAAAATCTTATGCCAAAAAGTTACATTTTTTAAATAACTGTTAGAATCTTGTTATTCTCATAGCACAGCAGTAAGAGCAAAGCGGCGTTGTAAAATGTTTTAAAATATGAATCTGTGTTACCATATTCTTTTTTGGAACCTCTCCTGTATCCTTCCACCCTTCAAGAAAAAAAAGAAAAAAAAAAAAAAAAAAAAAAAAAAAGGTTCTTTGTTGTTAGCTCTGGTTGAAGATCGAAACTTTTTTCCCCGCGCTCTGATTGCCATTTTCTGTGGTTTTTGCTTGACGAATTATTAATAATTTTCAACACTGCTATTGTATTTCTGAAACCCTTCAGCGTCATATCAAGATTTTAAAAGTTTGATCTAAATATTGGTATCCGAAGCAGTCACGTTTTAAAGTGTTACTTGTATTCCCTCATGTTCACCAAATGATGCAATAGAATGGTAGAATATTGAATACTTTTTAACTTAAGACAACGTTTACTATACCATATAAAACAAACTTCAAAAATAGTAAACATTTGTAACCAAAACATGATATAAAATTCCAATAAAGCATTGGTTAGACGTTTAAAAGAGCTTTCCTTATAACCAAATATCCTGCTCAAATATAACCAAAACAGAAATGAAAATAATTGAACAATATCGAATTTACAGCGTACTGTCACATAAACTTCAAGAATAATTATGTATGCTGATAATATTATCTATTTAACGATAAGAAAGTTACTCAGAATTTTCTAATTTCATTTTCAATTTGATTTCATGACAATGCATCTTATCTTCATGAGTACATATCCTTTAATCTGTTAAAATATTTCAATTTGACTTCTGGGGGAGATAAAACTTCTGTTTGCGTTTATCATTTGTTAAGTTATTGATATTATATAAATGTTGTTTTAAAGATAATAGAAATGAAAATAACTGTGCTAATAAACGTATTTAAGGGGGTATTGAACATCACAGCAAGTAAAGTGAAGTAGTTTTTGCGAAATAATTAACATCATTTTTTACTTATATAGAGACAGTAATGGAATTTCTTTTACAGTAAATATACATAATATAGCTCACATATAAATCAAAAGAAATTAATTTCATGCATTAATTATAGTTTTCAAGAACTTTTTACATATTTTTTCAACAATATGTCTGTTTTATACACGTTTCTAAAAAACTGTTGAATTTATCACCTTAAAATTTGTTGTGGAGTCATAAAACATATTTCAGAATTATAAGAAACCATGTTCAATCTGGCTTAAAAGGAATAAAGTTAAAAATATTTCACTGAAAAACATTGAAAATTCTAAAAAATTTAACAACATATTTTCTTATATTTTCTATTATTATAAAAAAAATCACTCAGACTTAAAAAGTTACGCATTTTTAAAGAATCATGTTAATTACACAATTTTGAAAAGTTTCAACTGTTTTACCTATAAAATAGAATTTTATAAAAGTTTACCAAAGCATTAAAAAAATACACATTTTTTTTCTTTTTTTTAAGGCGAATATACAAGATGAATTCAAAACTCTTGAGCAAAACTTTAAGGGGTAATAAAACACATCAAGTCTAACAATATTAAATAATAAACTAAAGGTCCCAAAGGTCTTCCGAAGGAGATAGGTGCCATTAAAGTTTATGCTCCAAAATTTCAAAAAATTATTAAAAACGGAAAAATTGTGCGATTCGTTTGCAGTTTTCGCTAAAACTATTCCTTATGCCAGTATTTTCTTGAAAATAAATTTTAAAGATAAAGTTCGAAAAAGCCCGATAGAGGATGCTTTAAACTTTGGAGTAACGAACAACGATTTTTTTATTATAATTTTTGGATCTCATTATATGCTTTAAAAGCTTAGACTTAAATTTTGAGTTCAAAATCTGAATCGTTCGGAGTGATTAGGTAGCCCAAACTGAACTGTGTTTAGCAGTTGAACTTTCTCCCCCCTTCCTGTAATATTCTTTTAACCCCTAGAGGGGCGAAGGTTTACATTCGGCCCCACTTTACATTATACCCCACTTAATATTAATCCAAATTTGTCGCAGAATATTTAAATCAAATTTTACTTTTATGAATTTGATTTTAAAAAATTGTAAAATTTCATTTTCTTATTTAGAAATAAATTTTTTCGAAAATTTTGGTGATGTGAATTCAACATTACAGAAACACAATTAGTTGCCCCTGAAAGGATTAAAATAATTCTACTATAGGATAATGTCAAAAAAGTAAGATTGGAATTTTTCGTAGAAAATGAGTTGGGCCGTGCTTGTTTTGATTAATTTTTTATCTGCCCGATTGGGTCATAAACTACGAAATAAATAAATAAAATAAATAAATAAAATGGGTTAAACATTTATTTATTACAATGGAACAAGCCAGGACAATATTCATTTCATCTGGTCAAGTCGAACCTGGGTCATAAAATTTTGGCCCTCGGTATACGCAACCAATAAAGTAAAATGTTGCATGATTATGGGCCCTCTTGGGACACAGTCAAAGTATGAATTGAATGTTTCCAACTGAACAAAAAAAAAAAAAAAAAAAAAAAAAAAAAAAAAATGTCCAGATTGGGAATTAAACCAGATCCTTGGTTTACAGTGCAAATGCTCTATCGTTTAAGCTAAATGGGCTGACAACCAGCGGCGAGCATATTTTCCTTATTTTTACCAATCAGTTTCATTGTATTAAAATAATAGTTAATAGTCAAAATGTATTAACCCTTGATGTACTGACGGTACTTTTAAGTACCATCGAAGAAAATTAAATATAAAAGTTACTTACTGAGTCTATTAAGGAAAGTTGATTTTTCTTTTCACATTTCTACATTCGATTACTCTCGATCAAATTCACATAGTGTAAAGAAACTGTCGAAGCTAAATATTTTCAAAAAGTGGCAATATTCTTAATCATTTTCATAGATATAGCCTTCCTTTCTTAAAAAAAAGTTATGGTGAACATTTTCAAGTACAAAATACATTTACAGAGAGGTTAATAATTCATTTAAACACATTGCCTTTATAAGATTTGTGATAGTTCCATAAGAGCATTTTTGGTTAATTCATCTGATTATTTTTGTAAATATTTTACAAAAAAGTTACAACTACCGATACATTTAATCAGTTTTAATGAAAAAATATATCTAAATTTCACAATAATATATAGTAAAGCTAGGAGCGATAGCGCGGTAGGAGAGATCGCGCACAAAGGGATTCCACAGGAAGAAGTAGAATCCGCGCAGTGACTCCAGGTAGTTGTTCAGCAGCATTAGCGCAGTGTTCACATGAATGTACACATTGATTGTTCCAACCGTCTTGAATAGCATTGTTATTTTGTTTTGTCTTACCAAAGTAAGTACATGAATTTTCATAACTGTTCCTCAGAATTTTTTAGAATGTCCGTTGTATAAAATATTTTGAACTTAAACGATTTCTTATAAGCTACTAACCTAGATTAAGAATGCGAACACCAACAATTCATTTTAGAAGTGTCCATAGTTTAATAAAAGGTTACACAATTTTTCTTACCAAAATAAGAGCATCTGCTGCTTAGGAGAGATGGCGCATTTCCCCATTAGTTTCAGTATATGTTGCTGTAAGTTGTTTGTAGGTAAATTTTCATGAATTTCAAATTACGTTCTATACAAATGAATGAACCAATTCTGAAACAATTTCGGAAAAATACGTGATAATCAAACCTAAATTTGGCAACAAATTAATTTGCATTAGAAAAAAAAAATGCATGTACAAAATTGTTAATAAATTAATAATACATCTGTTATTAAATTAATTTTATATCATTATTTCTGTTAATCAATAACTAAGGTACTTGTTAATAAATTAATTAAAATTAATTTTGCTAACTAAAATAAACTTTCTAATATATAAAAATTTTTTTGGTTAAAAAATAATGTGAGTTGGAATTTTTAATAATTCCTTTTATTCAATGGTACTTAAAAGTACCATCAGTGCATAAAGGGTTAATATACTTTGACTGCTAACTATCATTTTAACACAATGAAACTGATTGGTAATAATAAGCGAAATATGCTCGCCGCCGGTACTTCAGTTAACAATGAAAAATATTTAAAGAAGGACATCGGAGAAAGGATTATGTACCGAAGACTATCTAAAGTCAAACACTGAGGCAGTACAAAATAACTTACTTAAAATGTATGCAGCAGGCTTGAATATTCAGTATTTCGAATCCAACCTGACAGGAGGCTGAAGCAAACTGACTTGGAGAAGCAAACGACGGGTTTAGAGTCGTAACTAGGTGTGAAAGCACCTAGTTTTTTTTAAACTGATTTATAAGGTCGCCAAATTCCACGATATCATGAAGTGTATGCCATTTTAAAACACCATGATGGATAAAACAAACTAATGAGCTTGGTCGAAATCTTAATTCATGTACACCTGTACATGATTTCGTACATTGTACATCGTACATTGTACATTGTGCATCGAAATCAATGTACAATGATTACATGATATACATGAATTACTACACGATTACATGATATACATGAATTGATATACATAATACATGTACAATGATTACAATATACATGAGTACCGTCGCGGGCAAATTGATTTTAAAAAAAATTAGACCCACAATAAGAATTCGAACTACTGTATCTCAGGATCAGGTTTAAGATAAAAACAAAGCAAAAAATACTCCGGAATTCAGTTATTAAGATCAAACTTCCAGAACCTTTTTCCAATTTCCAATTTTTTTTTGTTTGTACATCATTAAGAAAGATGTACATTCGTCAAAAGATTTTTGACGAAGTTAAATGGCCACCGTTTTGAAACAAGATGGCGGATGAAGTTGGTCAGTGAACTCGGTCAAGACATTTATATGTATCAAGTACACGTGGAATTATATTCAAATCAGTTCATAAATATGCGCATTATCGCGTGACAAATTTCAGGCCGTTTGAAAATGTCAACCACACTGGAAATTGAAAGTGCTTTAACTCAGCCATTTTTTAAGATATAGATGAAACAAAAAATGTTCTGGAATCTTTGTATCAAGGTGAAATGCATAAAAGAAAAATCTTTTCCAATTTCTTACTTTTTTGTAACAAATTTTTCAATTTAAATTTTAAAAAAATCAAAATTTTGCCATTTTGAAACAAGACGGCGGATGGAACTGGTTAACAAACTCGTTCCAGGCACCGGTATGTACTATGTACACACCAGGTTATATCGAAATCGGTTTATAAATACGTGTATTATCACGTGAAGCTGCATAAAAGAAAAATCTTTATCAATTTCTCACTTTTTTGTACCTAATTTCAAATTTTAAATAAATAAAAAAAATTAAATGGCCGCCATTTTGAAACAAGATGGCGGATGGAACTGGCATACGAACTCGGTCCAGGCCTCAGTATGTAGTACTATGTATTCAACGAGTTACATCCAAATCGGTTCATAAATAGGCGTGTTATCACATGACAAAAATCAGATCCTTTCAAAATGTAGGCCACATTAGAAATTCAAAGTGCTATAACTCAGTCATTTTTTAAGATATAAATGAAATAAAAAGTGCTCTAGAATCTTCGTTTTATGTTCTAACACATAAAAGAAAAAAAATTCTCAACTTTTAATTTTTTGCACTTAATTTTAAATTTTAAGTTTTTTTTTTAAATTTTAAATGGCCGCCATTTTGAAACAAGATGGTGGATGATGCTGGACAACGAACTCGGTTGAGACATTTGTATGTACTATGTGCACACCAAGTTTCATTCAAGTCGGTTCATAAATACAATAGTTACAGCATGACAAAATCATATATATATATATATATATATATATATATATATATATATATATATATATATATGTATGTATATATATCAACATTTGAACGGAGGGTGGTTTTGGGATCTGAGGGTCATGATCGGTGAAAATATACCAAAATTTTCCAGAAGTGCTTTCCTACGGATGGCTGCAATAGGTAACTTTTTACTTTTTGCAATGAAAGCTACCTAATACATTTTTTTTTTTTTCTATACGACGGTGTAAAAAATCCCTTTCGGCATGGCCTATAGGCGGAGGTAGATTTCGAAAAGTTTTCATCTCAAAAAAAAAAAAAAAAAAAAAAAAAAAAAAAAATGCCTATCTCTACTCAAATGCCAATTTTGGCAATATATTTTGAATTATATTCTTACTTTATTTAAAAAAATGACCAATATGCTCATTATATAGTTCCTAAATAACAAAAAACTGTTAATTAAATTCGTTTGACAGCAAAATTGAATTTAAAAAATGAGTCATAAAATAACCAATTTATTATTTTAATACATCCACAATTCTTTAATCAAGATCGCTTTGAGAAATTTTGTGCGAAGTGCCCACTTTGACAGATTTTTTTAAATATATATTTAGCCTTTATCAAAAATCTGACCAATACGGCACATTACACAGTTCCTAAATAATAAATAACTGTCAATTGAATGCGTTTGAGAGCAAAATTGAATTTAAAAATGAGTCATAAAATAAACAATTTGTTATTTGAATACGACCTCAATTCTTTTATCATGATCGCTTTGGGAAATTTTTTTGCGAAGTGCTTACTTTGACAGCTTTTAAAAAATATATATTCACCCTTTATCAAAAAATCGACGAATACGCACATTATATAGTTCCTAAGTAACAAAAAACTGTCAATTGAATGCTTGTCAGATCAAAATTGGATTTAAAAATGAGTCATAAAATAACCAATTTGTTATTTGAATACCCACAGTTCATTAATCATCTCGCTTTGGGAAATTTTGTGGGAAGTGCCCATTTTGGCAGCCTTTTTTGAAATATATTCTGCCTTTATCAAAAAACTGGCCACTCCGTCACATTATATAGTTCCTAAATAAGAGAACCTGTAAATTGGATGCGTTTGAGAACAAAAAAAGATTTAAAAATGACTCGGTAAAAACGCAATTTCTTAAATTTTCTCAAATTTTAAGTGAAATTCTGTTCAAAATACCCTTTTTGGCAGCCTTTTAAAAAATATATTCTGCCTTTATCAAAAAACTGGCCAATACGTCAAGTTATTAGTTCCTAAATAATAGGACCTGTAAATTGGATGGGTTTGAGAACAAAAATGAATTTAAAATTGACTCATGAAAAACGCAATTTGTTATACTTAATGAATTTTTTAATGATGAAAACTTCGGGAAATCTGTTCAAAATACCTTTTTTGGCAGCCTTTTTAAAAATATATTCTGCCTTTATCAAAAAATTGGCCAATACGTCGCATTATATAGTTGCTAAATAAGAGGATCTGTCATTTGGATGCGTTTAAAATCAAAAATGAATTTTAAAATGAGTCAGAATATAAGCAGTTTGGATTTGAGGTTTTTTTCTCCAACTCCTATTTTTGTTTAATTTATTTTTGCTATAAGAATTGGTTCTATGAAAAACTTGTCAATATAAAAGTTGTAGATATTATTGTGAAGATGTAAAATAAATTTAATTAGATTTAATTGCTTAAGAATTGAGTAAGTTATGGGTTTTTTCTTTTTCCTACCCCCTATTTCTTTACGTTTTTAATTTTTTTATCGGTAAAAATTGGTCCTATCAAAAACTTGCAAATACAAAAGTTTTAGATAATATTGAGTACATTTATATAAAATTTAGTTGGATTTGATATCTTGAGAATTGACGAAGTTATGGATTTTTTTCTCCCAAAAACCATGTTTTTTTCGCCTCTTGTATATATATATATATATATATATATATATATATATATATATATATATATATATATATATTATATATATATATATATATATATATATATATATATATATATATATATATATATATAATATATATATATATATATATATATATATATATATATATATATATATATATATATATATATATATATATATATATATATATATATATATATATATATATATATATATATATATATATATATATATATATATATATATATATATATATATATATATATATATTATATATATATATATATATATATATATATATATATATATATATATATATATAAACTTTTTTACTGATGGTAGTTTTGGGGTCTAGGAGTCATGATTCGTGTAGATCCGCAAAATTTTTTCAGAAATTCCAACATGGGAGGCAATGCAATAGGTAGTATTTCATACGAAATCTACCTAAAATGGAAAATGTACGATGTATAGAAGCGTAAAAATTTGCAATAACAAAAAAAAAAAAAAAAAAAAAAAGAAATTGAAATTTTATTTTAAATTTTAAAATGTCGCCACTCGCAAAAGGACGCCAGCCTTATGCATATATATGTTTGACTTTTATAATATACATAAGTAATAATTCTAAGCAATATGATCTTGCAAAAAATTAAGAAATGCCTATAATACAAATTTGTAAAAAGTTAAGAATTAATAAAGAAATTAAGAATATTTGAGAAATAATTAAGTATTAGCAAATAAAAGAAAGCATTTTAATTTTGAAAAAAATTGAAAATAAAGTTTCGATCATACACAATGCAAAACTGTTTTCTACTTACAAAAATGAACTTTGGGTAGTTGAACTTTTTAAAAATTTACACAAATGCAAATTAACGGATTAAGTTTTTAAGCCATTGTTTTAAAATTAACTCCGTAAAAATATAAATATAACATTTCTTTCTTTCTTCCGACTACGTTACACTTTTCAAGTTTGTGAACTAAAGAAAGTTTCTTCTACTCTTTGAAATTTACTTCCATTTTCGCCCCCCCCCCCCCCCCCCGCCCCAAGAAAAAAGTAAAGACTGTAGGGTGCATGAAAAAAAAAAACATCTTTTGAAAATACCTTAGTATTTTTCTAGTAATTCATATTTTTAGTATTGTTATTACATCCGGGGTAGATTCCGTAGAAAAATAAAGTATCGATTCAGAAACAAAGAGAGAAGAAGAAAGAAAGAATGAGTTTATTTTTCATTTTTCTTTCAGGCGAAGAAGTCGTAAAAAAGTTCGACAGCAAAAAAGTCATGGGAAAAGCTAAGAATAACATTTATTTGATCTTATATATAAAAAGACTGTCTTCCATTTTCAGCACAAAAGACGAAAAATAATTCTGTGCGGTTTATGAAGTGGAGTGAAGCGAATATGCGAGTTTCCTCGTCGTCTGCCGAGAAACTAATTATGGAAAGCAAAAACACAAACTGAATCTGGCAACCATAAAGGTGTTTTAACTGTGCAAGCTTTCCCATGAGTATGGCGATCAAAGCAAAATGATCTTCTTGACGACTTTTGCCCAGGAGCTCGCCTAAGCGAGTGGAAAAGAAACCCGTAAACAGACGTTATCAAGTAAAGAAATAATAAAAAAAAACATTCCTTTTAGAGAATTTTTCTTTTTATTAACTGCACTTTATTACGGAAAGCAATAGCGAAAAGTTTGTTTTAAAATTTCAAAATGATCTTCACTTTCTAGAAATCGAAGAAGAGAAATTTAAGCTTTAGATGCATTGGGCGAAAAATAAAATAAAATAAAAATCTTAGTAAGTTAACTAGTGAAAGCATTACTTTTGAATGGATATAAATTTGAAGCGCAAGGTTAAACTATTTTTACAAATGAACTTGTGTTTGAATGTACTGGGTTTAAATTTAATTCTTTTATTGCTTTTAGAAAAAAAAATCATCGTCTGAAAATTATTTAAATTATGTCATCTGGATACCGATTTAGAATCAACTTTTAAATTTTATAAGTTTCTTTCTTAATATTGTGAGTTGCAGCAAAAATTTATATAACATTGAATTGTGAACATTCTAAAATTAGTAAAACTTCTGCTATTATCATTTTTTTTTCATTGAAAGCTCTGCAAGTAGAAATTAAAAATGTGATAAATCTATTATGATAAATTCATATTTAACTTATGAAAAAATTATGATATAAAGTTTTAATGGCAAATATTCCTTGTAGACGCTGATTAGGTTTTGGTATAAGTCATCGAACAGGAATCGCTGCTATGATATATTTTTCACTTTTTCTTCGATAGCTATATCTCAAAAATTAATGTACGGAATTTCACAAAACTTTATATTCTGTTAAACCTTGATACAAAAAGATATTAGATTTAAGCGTGTATTCCAACAAGTGTCACTGCTAAGCTCTATTTTTCTAGATTTCCGCTATAGATACAGTGTCTCACATAAGTGATGGGACAATTGTGCTTTACAAAAGGAAACTAATCAAATAAATTAAAAAAACATGTACACATTTTTTTGTGGATGTGTTTCATACTTAAATTTAGTAAAGATTATTACATAACATACATTTTGTCAAAATATTAAAATATTAATTTAATAAAAATACAAATGTTTAGAACGGAGCAAAAAATAACTCACATAAGTGATGGGACACCATTATATATGCAACAAAAATCGTCTGAAATAAGCAATAAAAACATTTTTTGGGGTTTTATTTTTACTTAAAAGCAATTGGCAATAATTTATAAAATCGTCCGCAGTATTTCTCTCCAGTTTGTTTTGGAATTTTTGTGTTTTTTAGCTCTGTGTAGCCATGAATGCTAAACGAAAAGAAACTTCGCCTGAAATTCGAAAATTAGTTATTAATTTGCATATTGAACGTGGAAAATCTATTAGAAAAACTGCTGAAACAGTTAACTTGAGTCGTTCAACAGTTTTCAATATCATTAAACGATATAAAAAGAATCATATGATTCAGGATAAAGGAAGACCTGGCCGACCATCAAAGCTATCCAATGGAATAAAGCGAATTATCGTTCGAAATATTAAAAAAAATCCAAGAAATAGTGCTTTAAAAGTTACTGCTGATTTACAAGCATTATATGGAATAATTGTTAATCCTGAGACTATTAGAAGGGTAATTCGATCTGCTGGATATCACAGTAGAATAGCCAGGAAAAAATTCTTCGTAAATGAAAAGAATAGAAAACTCAGACTAGCTTTCGCAAAATCCAACATAAATAAGAATTCTGATTACTGGAATAAAGTTATATTTGCTGATGAGAGTAAATTTAATATATTTGGTTCTGACGGTAGAATCTTGGTGTGAAGAAAACCCAGGGAAGAATTTCGCAAACAGAACTTGGTACCAACAGTAAAACATGGTGGAGGAGGAGTTATGGTATGGGGATGTATGTCGTCCGCTGGAGTTGGTAATCTTGTTTTTATTGACAGTATAATGGATCAATACAAGTATATTGATATTTTAAAGCAAAATTTGAAATCTTCAGCACGAAAATTGAACCTTCATAACGATTTTAAATTCTACCAGGACAATGACCCCAAGCACACTGCTCTGAACGTTAGATTCTGGCTGCTATATAACTGTCCTGAAATAATAAAAACACCACCTCAATCTCCAGACTTAAATCCCATAGAGAATATTTGGCAAGAATTGGAATCAAGAATTCGCAAACACACCATTTCTTCAAAACAACAACTAAAATCGGTGCTTCAAGAAGAATCACTCCAGAAATCACAAAAAATTAGTCGAATCCATCCCAAAAAGATTAAATCATGTTTTAAAAGAAAAAGGAAATCCAACAAAATATTAAAACTTTTTAAAAAGTAAAATTTTTGGATAAATATTTGATGGAAAAGTAAGTGTCCCATCACTTATGTGAGCCACTTTTTGCTGCGTTCTGAACAATTGTATTTTTACTAAATTAATATTTTAATATTTTGACAAAATGTATGTTATGTAATAATTGTTACTAACTTTAAATATGAAACACATCCAAAAATTTTTTGCACATGTTTGTTTATTTATTTAATTGCAGTTTCTTTTTATAAAGCACAAGAGTCCCATCACTTTTGTGAGACACTGTATATAACAAGAACAGATACGTTGTAATTTAATTTAGACTGCAAGGGATTTGATTTATGTTGAAAAAAGTTTGTGATGCCCAGAATATGCTAGTTCGTCAATATAATAACAATAAATTGAAAACACAATGTTTTCAATATACACTGTTAACCTAAATTATTCATCGGGTTTCAAAAGATTATTTACTAGTATACGACGTACAAAGACGGGTGATAGAAGAAAAGATACATACATTCACCAAGTTTCTGGTACATACTACAAATCTGCAGTGTGGCCGCTCTTAATCACTTGGCACACATTTTAAGAATTATCCAATTTCGTTCATATGCTCATTAGGATATTTTTGTCAATGTCTTTTATAGTAGAAGTGATGCCCTCCTGCATCGGAATCAGGAGCTTTTAAACTTGGTGACTGTATGTCCTTTGTTTTGTATTAGCTGTCTTTGTAGGTCACATACCTTTTAATGAACAGTGCTTTGAAATTCGATGAACCGTTTAGGCCAGCCTTTGTATAATATTATATTTGTTATTACATACCTTGTGGTTAATTATTTTTACTTTGTAGACTTTCCTTTTCCTTTAACTTTAATTATATATATCCTTTTCAGATCCAAGGTATTCAAATGTGGACCTCTATTATTTTCCTCATAAAACTAAATTGTTTGATGCCTTTTTCTTTTTTTCTTTTTTAAAATTTTGACTGCACTTTTATATCGTTGACTGTTTTTTGCTTTGAAACAAAACCAATAAATGACAGCGCTGAATCTTATTTCCTCATAAAATAAATGTTATTTTCATCGGAATTTGCAAAATGCATTCATGGCAATGTTACCAAGAAAGTAAATAATTTCATACTTATTTAACTTAAACTCTACAAAGAAAGAAGAAGAAGAAGAAAAATAATTATATAATTTACTGATTTAAAGTTCTTAAATTTGCCATTGTTGAATTTAGATTGTATATAATTAAATTGATATTTTAAGAAGGTTTGTAATTTAAGATTTATATTTGCGAACAATCAGTACCCTGGGGTATCTATTTCAGAAAAAGGATTGGCTCTTTCTGGGTCATTTTATTTGTATGAAAGTTAGAAATGTGTACTTGTTGCACTATTGTTACTTCAGAGTCTAAGAAGTTATATGCTGTGGCTTAAAGTACTGAAGACTCTTTCAGGTGCAAGTTTCACTGACCGAGAGACAGCTGCACAGACAATCTACTCATCGATTTGGAAGCTAAAATTCAGGGATTAGACATAATTCGTTTTTCATATTAAAACGAAATTGGTCTGACAAGTCACTTATTGAAGGAAACCACCTTCGGACTGGCTGACTCCTAGGTTTATCATTGAGTTCTCCTGCACCCAAAGGTATGAAAAAATGGAGGACTGGGAGCAAGAATACGTAATGGTAAACATACGAGTCACCCATTAAAATAGAGTCCGAATGTGGTTTCACCAATGTATCACTTGGCAGACCAATTTCGTTTTAATATGCGAAGCGAGTTTTAATTAATTCTGGAATTTTAGCCTCCAACTCAATGAAATGTCTGTGCTGCTGCCTGTCGATCTATCAGTCTATAATTAAAAAATGATTGGCAAAGACAGATTTTTTTTCAAAGTTATGATTTTGTTTCTTTTCCATAATTAGAATAATATAGCTTTGTAATGATTTTATTGAAATTTTTAATACGATATGCCCCCTCCCCCCTCCCCCCCAAAAAATACCAGTACTTGCACCTCATATTTTTGTATGCATAAACGCATTTGTGTAAATATCTATTGAAATTTAATAAAGTAAGTAAATTTCCATGAATCCGTACAGTCTCAAAATGTAAGTTAATTGAAAAATGTTACGTGGAAAAAGAGGAATTTATCGTAAAAGAAGAAGTGAAAAAATCCCTGTTATTTTTTCTTAAATTACACGCTCCATAAACAGAATGAATAAGCTCTTTCATAACATCAACAATAAATCGACTAAATTTAAAACAGATAAAAAAAAGTATATTTCAAGAAAATTGCATTGAAAGGGATTCGAATATTCATTTCTCTCCACCCCTCGCCCGTTCTTTTGAGAAACAATCCTTTCGTAACTGACTAAGACGATTTGATAAATAAATCCAACTATTAAAATGTGCCTCTCCGTTTTGTTCGAATGACAAATCCTCTGTTGGAAAACAACTCGCTGGGCATAAATATATCTTTCTTGTTGCTCGCAACTCCTTATACCAACCATGTCCTCAATCATTTGCCTACCGAAATCGCACTAGATTAGTGACCGAGATAAGGACGGATGCAACTCAACTCCGAAAGATGGTGAGGGTGGGTGGAAGATGGAAAAGATTCGAAGAAAATGTCGCTACCCAATTAGGCGGCGAGCTACCTCGTGGGTATTCCAAAATTCCCATTCCTGCCAAGACTTTCCATTTAAATTCTTAGTCAAAATCCGATTGCAAAAGAGATTACCGAAACCAATTTCGTATCGCGGAATGCAATCACCAAAGCAGGGGGAAGAGTAGGATTTTGTGCTCCCCCCCCCCCCCCCCCCCGTCTGAAGACTTGTATGGGATGAGTAACTGAAGTACTGAAGTTTTCTTGTACAGCTCGGGAGATATAGGGTGCAGTATTAGTGCTTAGGTGTGTCACCACGTTCAAAAGTTTTCAAATCTTGTTTTTTTTAAGGCTTACTTCTAAAAGATTAGAGTTTTAAATCATTCAAAAGAGTAAAAGAAGAGACTCAGGGAAAGAAAAAAGAAGAAGAAGAAGCTTCTGTTCACCTCCCTTTTGTTTTATCTGACTCGGACTCCTGTTGCTATAATTAAGCGTACACTGAAGTTTCTTGTTCAGATTTATTTATTCAGTTTCTTTTCCTTTTAATGCAGCGGCTTAAGTTATGTATGAGGCTAGAAATGGAAGACAACTTAGCGATGCATTTCGAAGGATGATTAAAGAAAAACAGAATGTGAGGGGAAGGTGTTGAGAGAATTTGAAGAGGTTTTTAGAGTAGATTTGGTGAGAGAAAAAGTCTGTGTTTGCGATATCGCATTTTCAAAATAATCAACAGATACATTAGTTTTCGAAAGAGTAGTTTGAGATTTTCCGAGAAAGTACTTTTTTCTTCTTTTGTAATTGAGAGTACTGTCGATTAAAGAAGCTCCAGAAGATACTCTTAAGAGCTTTATATCTGTTTTTACTTTCATTTATGTTTTACAAAAAACGGAGATTGTTTCAGAATGTTTTGTGTTATAAAAGAAATGAAACTAGGGTGTTATAATACTTAAGTAAAGCAAAAATATCTGTTAAACTGATTAAGCTTGACAAAACTTTTCGGGGTACATTTTAAAATTTAAATTGTGCTAATATAGTGCGATTGAAATACTTAATGCAAAGGAGTTTAGTTCAATCAGTTTTCTAATTTTATTATTTTATTTCTTCGGAATCCCATTTTTTTTCATTCTGTAAAAGATCAACTAGTGTTTTGAATTGGAGGTTCGATATTAATTACCTAAAAAATAAATAAATAAATAAAAATAAAATAAAATAAAATAAAATAAAATAAATAAATAAATAAATCAAAAATAATTTAAGAAAAAGGCAATGTCAATCGAAATCGGAAATATTTTAAGAAGGATTGTTAATTGATTTTAGAATTAGATAATAGAACAACAAGAATAACAAAAGCAACAAAAATCACAAAATTTTAGGATATTTTGGTGAATTTCTTAAGAATCTCGTATATGCTAGTTTACCAATGGGTGATCTAAACATTTGATTTCAGACCACTTTAAATTTGATTTTTATCCTTTTTATTTTTGGTCTGTTTCTCTGTGACATAACATTTTTCCGATGGTCACTATCTGAATTCGAGATCGCTTTATTTGAAAAAAGTAGAAAAAGAAGTAGAAGCAAAAGCATTTTTACTGATATTTAAAGCAAATGCTGTAGAAGAGACTTATTTCAAACTGCTTAAAGCTCCACATAAATTGTTTTTCTAGCACTGTAGCTATATATATATATATATATTTAAATTTATCAACTTCCCTTTTTTTAGTGATTCTACTTATTCTCAATATCGCAGTAACTATCTAATTTAGTTTATTAGTACAGCTTTCTAAGGAAGTATTACCCTTCCTCTTTATTTTATTTTATTTTATTTGTATCCTGGACAATTACCTTTTAAAGGAACGCTGGCATATAATTTGGCATAATATTAAAGGACTCAATGAAGAAAAATAATTCTATCAAGAAATTGTTCAGTTTATCTGGAAAAGTTCTAAAAAATGATTTTTTTGTGAAAAAATTAAGTAAAAAATAAAATGTATCTTCTCATACAATTTTGAACATTTTAAGCTAATTTTTTAATTATTGCTAGAAGTGTGTTGTATAATTTTAAAAATCAGATTTTTCATAAGTTAATTAGCTTGGAAGAAAAAAGAAAATGTGGAAATACGTGTGACATTTCAAGTGAAAACTGAATTTAATTTACATTTCCATGTGTGTGTAAAAAAAAGTTTAAATTCGATACTTAGTTTTATCAAATATAACAATCAAAAAAATTTTCGAGTCAATTGAAAAAAAAATATATAAGTTTTATCATTTTAAACATACCTATTCGCCGAAAAAACACAAACTAGGAAAAAATTTAAGAAAAGTATACTGTGGCATTTAAAAGGCCAGCGATGTAATAAAATCCCTTTAAACTATATTCATAATACTCAGAATTTTACGAAACTTCATCAGAGATAATAGGGAAAAATATAATTTCAGTAAAGAATTAGAAAATAGATTATTCGTCATTTTTCGCTGAATGAAAACTACCGTATCCCTTTAATCTCTAGACCTATGCTTATATTACTTTGATTTCATCGGTGACGAAAGAAAATGAATAGATTTTTTAATCTCTTCTGAATCCATAATTTATTAATATATTAGCTGTAATTTCAGTTATGAATTTATATTAACAAATTGATGACTAAGAAAGATTTAAAAGCGAAAAAAAAAAAAAAATCACCTTTTTTTCGCTTAAAATTTGATGATACATGGGGATTCAAAAACACGTTTTTTGACACTTTCTTCGAATCTTTAATTTAATTTTATTGTTTTTGCATTGCAAAAACAATGAAAAAATGGAAAAAATGAAATAATTATACATTTGATATATTTTTTATTACTAATGGACTCTACAAATGATATCTAAACACACAGAAGAATTGTTTATGTTTTCATTTTTGTGCATTTCGTACATTTTTGCTGCAAGCCATTTTAATATAAAACACATATTTCGCTAAAAAAGCGCTATAAGGTACAAATTGCTATTTTATTTAGTTCTTCTATCTGTTAGGCTTCATTCACACCAATTTCTTTATTTTTAACATTATACATGGAAAAAAAAAATATATATATATATAAAGATGTGTATTCGATAGGATACACAGGGTCTAAAGAAGTTAAGGCAGTGGGTTTCAGTGAATATCCACTGTACGACAGAGTTTTTTCTTCTCGATATTCGGTCATTGTCTTTCAAGTAAACCAAAATAGCTCTCAGAATTTATCAGGGACAAAGCACTTTATATGATAGAAAATATGAAGTTATATGCACGAACATAGAGAAAAATCACATAATTCCAGACTCGTCGAAACTTTCGAAATTGTTTCAAGTTTTTCAGAAAAGCTTACACCAAGGAATTAAAGCCAAGACATCTGCCATTTTTGCCTTTTAAATTTCGAATCTTAAATTTTTAAAAGCTGTGCTGATCTTTTAATATTTTATGCAGTCAAATATATAATATTACATATGTAATGAAAATCCTCATTGGAAAATTTTTTTACGGTATAAAAAATGTCCAAGAAAATTTTTGTTAACACATTGCTGATCGGAGACACAGTTCTGAGTAGAACAAGCGTTGAAAGAGGGAGACTGAAGACGTCTCTCTCAGTCTCTCACCTTGAAAGTGGGAGCAGTGTTGCCAGTGGGCTACTTTTTTTTTAAAATTCAGATTTCTTGAAACGATTCACTTCTACACTTCACTTCTTTCAACACTTCACTTTTTTGAAACGAGAAATTACCTTTTGTTTTCGCCTTAATTGTTGTGTCATTGAATAAAGAACATTTTATCGTTTGTAAAATGAGGTGCCAATCAAGAATCTAAATTAAAAAATGTAGCTCATCTGGCAACACTGAGTGGGAGACAGATTATTACTAATCTCAGTCGCATTATTATTATTCAGAATTCTCGCCAGACAGTTTTGAATAGTAATTTTTTTGTATTTTTTCGAGGAATGCCTATCATTATATAAATCAAAAATAACTGTTTCAATCTTCTGTTGAGAATTCAAAATTTCTGAATCAAAATTCACCAGATTTGGCAGAACTGCTGATAAGTTATCAAATTATTTTTGTATTGATCGTTAAATTTCAGATGTTGACAATGATTACTCAGAGGATAGTGATATTTTCCAATTAAAATACTCCACACATTCGCCTAGCAGTGACTCAGCAGTTGGTTATAAACGTAATAACTTGTTTTAAAAACGTAATAACTGGATGTTCAAAAACACTGAAAATACCGCCTATATAAAAATTGTTAAATTACATTGAGATATTAATAAAGAAATTCTCTGGGAATACAAAATTAAAAGTTTAAAACTGTGGTTTAATAAGTGTACATAATTTTATGTCTGTTAATTAGTTACTAACCGAGAGGTTCTGCTCTCGAAGCTGGTAGACAGGAGGTGCTGGGTTCGATCTCAATCTCGCCTGTCAGATGAATTGTTCGGAGTTTTCCATGATTTTCTTCGAACCTTGGATTTCCTTGCGTAAATACGGGTTAGGTTCTCTTAGAAAGACCCCCCCCCACGGGAGGGCACTTCTCTCTCAGGGCCTATATCCCTCGTGTTGATAGTTAGCCGTCGTAAACATAAACACCTGATAATAAGTTTTGTGTAGTAGCTTTATTATCTACAACCTTCTTAATTGTTTAGAATGTTATTATAGTAAAATAACTCCAAAAAAGTAGCTTAAATTTAAAAAAAAAAGTCTTTGAAATTAAGATTTCGCAGCATATTTTTATTATTTTTTATTGTAATCATAATAAAAAAAATTCCCTTGCCTTCAATACTAGCAATTCAGAACTGCGGCTTATATTCATTTAATATTCATTCAAACTATAATGAGTTTTGTCCAGCCACTTTGGTGTCTACTGCTTTACTTAGTTATTATTACTTCAGTATATTAATTCTAAGGGGAGTAGCTTAACTATAAATTTTTAAGAAATATTCGTTTTACGGAATTTTACTTGTAAACTAAAGGAAAATGCAACTGCACAAAAGAGTGGCGCGGCACCACGTAAATAATTAGAACGATTTCAAAAATATTAAGACTGAGCTAATCTTTTTCGTTCACACGAAAGAATCTGCATAATTTTGAACACGTTCTCTCAACTTTACTTCGGAACAAAGTTCTGCTGAAATAGTATGAAGTTAATTCAGCAACTAATACTTAAATTTTGTGCGATGACACGCTTGGGATTCGTCCAATTCATAGAATTAAGGGTAATCTTACATGCACAAAGGAAGTTAAACCTCATGCGATTCCAATCCCTTTGACTCAGACATTGCCATTTCGGTAGTTAATCCTGGGTGAAACTCAACGAAAACTCATTTCATACAGTTTAGCTTCAGCTTCAATGAAAAATGTTAACTTTTCTCAAATATCTTTAACAATTACGCTTCGATGCAAGTCGAATTGTTTTCAGTAAAATATCTAAACTAATCAAAGTTTTCAGTACTTTTATGTGACGTGAAATCAATATAGTATTCATGATAATGTAATTCCCAACTTTTGAGCAGCAGTTTCATTAAAAAAAAATTGGTATTTAAAAATAAAAGAATTGTAATAAATTCACCACTGATTAAATCTTCGCATAAGTACAATTTTAAATTTATCTTAAGCAATATTAACAATAATAAAAAAAATCATTTTAAATATTAAATTTTGAAATTGCTGCATTTATGATATTTAAAAAATATAAAACTTGCAAATCCGTCGAATTACACGAATACAATACTGTGGACAATACAAGACTGAAGGTATGTGTTGCGTTTCCCAAATTTTATATTTATAGTAAAAAAAGTTTTTTTTTTTTTTTTTTTTTTTTTTTTTTTTTTTTTTTTTTTTTTTTTTTTAAGAATAAAACATAATTATAAAGTTAGTCTTTTTCTTGTAACAAATCCAACTAATCATTGTAACAAGACACGAAAAATCATACGTCCAGCATACATTATGAAACATTAAAAAAAAAAAAAGTTACTGTAACAAAACTTTACAATTTAATGCAGAGCAGGAAGTGGCAGTACAGAAAATCACCTCATACAGTTGGAGGCTGACATTCCAGAATTATTGAAAACCTGATTCTGATATTAATCCGCAACTGGTCTGCCAAGTCCTATCTTGGTAGTAAACACCTGAGAACCATTTTAATGGTTGATTCGTAGGTTTATTATTGTTTTTTCCTGGGCCCAAATGCATAAAAATATGTATGACTAGAAGCAGAAAAACACAATGATAAATTTCCGAGTCAACCACTAAAATTGAATTTTCAGGTGTTTTCCGCCAAGATATGACTTGGCAGACCAATTGCGTTTTAATAAGGGAATCAAGTTTCAGTTTATTCTGGAATATCAGCCATGAATTTGATAAGGCGATTGTCTGATACCATCTCCCGGCCTATCAAGGTGAAAGATTTCTAAATAAATAAAGTTCAACTACAAGGGGGCTGATAAGTATTTGCTTGTCATTTGACACCGACATTTCACAACCAAAATTGGAAAAAGACTGTTTTTTTTTTTTTTTTTTTTTTTTTTTTTTTTTTTTTTTTTTTTTTTTTTTTAAAGTAGTATATGAAATTTCTTGTGACTTTTTGCTTATTTACTTTCTAAGTTCTTTTGAAGCTCTGGGTTCATTGTTTAGCTGTTTTTCAAATGGCGGTAAACGGAGAGAAGATATGAACGACTGTATCTCGTCTCGAAATCCCACTTCGACCGGTGCAGCGGATTCTTAAATAGTATAAAGATGTAGGAAACGTTGATGTAAAAAGGAAATACCAACAAAATTCACAACATTATCAAGAAGCGATTTATAGAAACTTATGACATAACTTGAATTCCATTGTAAAGAGTCTAAATATTTCGCGTCAAAGTGTCCACCAGAACATTGTTAAGAACTTCCTCGGACTCCGTAGTTATCATTTTTACAACAATGGACAACATCTGTCAAACGATGCCAAGCGAAAGAGACTAACGAGATGCAACATGTTCCAAATTTTCAAGACTCACTGCCTAGAAGATGTTTTATGGTCAAACGAGAAAATTTTCACCATTTAAAAATAGATTCTGAAGACTTTCCTTCAGAAGGAATATCTGAAGGAATTCAGAATGTTCCTTCAGATCATTCTGAAGGAATACAATCTTCAGAATGATCGGAAACTGTTAGGTTTAATGCAGAGAAATGTTCGAAAATTAAAAATCGCCACATAATCGCATTTTCCGAATGGATTAATGGTTTGGGTAGGACTTACTGCAAGGAAAAAACTTCTTTGATTTTTATTCTCATAAAACGTGAAGATTAAATCAAAAATGTGAAGACCAGATTTTGGCTAAAGATTGTGACCAATAGAAACAAAATAACCCTAATGAAATCTTCTAGCAGATTGGGCGCCTACATATGGAGCAAAAATGACATTAGACTTCTTCATTGTCTGGATATTTAACAAAGGATGAATGGCCATCGAACTGTCCGGACCTCAACTCACTAGATTTTCCTCTTAGGAGCTACTTAGAAGAATAGTTAAAGGATAAAAATATCCAATTTGAATTCTCTGTGGTACAAACTTAACAAGGCTTGGAATGATTTTTCAAGGAGAGGACCAACTTTGGTAGTCGCAGATTTTGATTATTTTAATATATAATGTTGTAGGACAGAGCTCCTTAGTCTCAGGTTCAATGGATTTTATACAACGCTCCTTGGTTCTTGAGAAACAGGGGGGGGGGGTCTAATATTGTGATACGACTTAAATACTTACTTTGAAAATGTTGGTCGTGGCTGATCGTAGCTCAGTTGGTATAGCTTTGGTTCGCTGACAAGAGGGCACAGGATCGATGCCCGGTAGCGCTACTTCAAATATAATTAGAATAGCTTAATTTCATTAAAATATACCGAAAAACGATTTTTCCCAACGACCGTAGTGTAACGGAATTCTTTTGATTGCCCCTGTAAACGAATCGATAATGCCACACATTTCATTTTAAATACCGAATATCCCACCGTAAACACCAATGATTTAAATAAATTTCATGGCAAGACTATATTTATACAAGACGGATAGACACACAAACAAACCGATTTCATAAAGACGTTTTAACTTAATGGAAAGTGTTAAAAATCAGCTAAAAAAACTGTAAAACTTTCACCCAAAAAATACAATTTTATTATCATAATACATTAACTATTTTATTCAAAAAATCTTTCACGTATTCATGAAGAATTTCAAAGCATATTTTTTCCAATTATGTTTCGCGTAAAACCAATAATACTTTAAAACAACCAATATTTTAACAAAACAATTTTTTTCCTTCCTTTCAAGAATGTTTCCGCTTTATATAGAGCTGGATGTTTCCACTTTATTGTAGTTGCGAAACAATAAAAAAAAAAAAAAAACATGTACTGAAAACCTATAAGTTGGTAATTAAGAGTATTCTAATACACTAGCTGGCCCGTTCGGCATTGGCACATGTCATCAAATTGCAAAAAAACTTTAAATACCACAGTAAAAAGAATACAATAATAAATTTTATTGGAAGGAGAGTAAAGTTTACTATATTAAGCTTAGAAAATTAAAACTAGATTATTTTACTTATAGGGTAGAAACGAACCGAATCACGAGAAAACGCTAAAATATCAAAATTCGCAGAGGATGAAATTTATTGTTTTAAATTGACAACAGGATTTCATTTAAAGTGTTGAAAAATCTCTGCAAAGATTACACAGATTACTTTTCTAATGAGGGAAAATCGCCGAAAATTGCATAACCCATTTCTCTCTCTTTCCAAAAAACAAAATTCAGAAATTGCAGAGGGCAGAATTTACTAAAGTAGGCTAAAATATAATAATCGCTATTTGTCACCAAATATCATATAATTTGATGCAAATTGTAAAAATTCTACAAATCGCATGAAAATTGAGGATGACAAAATGAATTTAATTAATCTAAATGTTGTAAACCGAATTCTCCTGAAGAATGTCAAAAAATCCTCTCGGGATGTATTAAAAATCATCGAAAACCGTAGATGACAAAATTTACTACATAAAATTAAAATTCTGAAACTAAATTCTTTTCACGTTTCCCTAAAAATTGTCCCAGGACGGGGAAAAAATGCGTACAATTGCATTAAAAGTTGTTAAAAAAATATCGGAAAAAATTCCTATAATAGGCTAAGTAACACCGATTTTTTTATGAATGCCAGAAAATCATCCTGAAACACGAAAAAATTCTAAAAATTGCATTAAAAATCTTAAAAAGGAATTAAATATAGCAGGGAACAAAATTTCCCAAAGCAGGCTAAAAGTTTTAAAACGAATTCATTTACGGATGTCAAAAAATCATCACGGGACGCAAAGAAACGTTTAAAATCTCATTAAAAGTCGCAAAATCTTCAATAATCACAGATGACATATTTTCCTGTAAAAGGTTAACGGTTTAAAACTGAATTCCTTTTAACGTGTCAAATAATCGCCATAATAAAACGCGGTAAATCTCATTTAAAATCGTCAACAAAAAAAAAAAAAAAAAAAAAAAAAAAAAAGAAAGAAAGAAAGAAAAAGTAATCACAGAGGACAACATTTTTTCTTTGCGTTTAAATTTTGAAATCAAATTCACTTTACGAAAAAAAAAAAAAAAAAAAAAAAAAACTCACGGAACGCGAAATCAATTTTAAAACGTGCAATAAAAAGCGCTATGCAATCAAAAATTTCATGGGACAAAATATACTACATTAGATTAAAAGTTTGAAACACAACTTTTTTTTGGGATATATATATTAAAAAACCGCTGTGGAACTTAAAAAAAAAAGGTTGAAAATACCATTTAAAATCACATTAAAAATTGCTGACATTCAAAAATTGACACGATAAAGTTTAATATAATCAGGCTAAAAGCTTGAAACCAAATTTCCTTTTCTTAAAATTAAAAATTGCCACTGAATTTAAGAAAAAAACTAAAAATCACATTGAAATCGCTAAAAAACAGGAACTTAATAAATACATAAATTATAAAATAATAAATAATAAAATTAGTAAAAACTCCAGTATGTTAGAATTAAAAGTTTGAAACCAACTTCTTTGTATAAAAATGAAAAAATATCTGCAACATTAGAATGCTAAAAATTGTTAAAAATTTCTAAAATTCAAAAATCGTGGCGAACAAGTTTACTATATTAGGCTAAACTGTAAAACCATGTACTTATATTCCGAATGCCAAAAAATCTCTGCGGAACGAAAAAAATTCTTAAAAATCGCATTTGAAATCTCATTAAAAATCGCAAAAATACAAAGATTGTCAAGGATAATATAGATTTTTAATCTGAAAAATTGAAACCGAATTTCTTTTACAAATACTTTTATTATTTAATTATGGAATTTTTAGCGCTTTTTCGTATTCCTCGGCGATTATTGGGCTGACGAGTAAGAAAAAGCGCTAAAAATTCCACTGAAAATCGCATTAAAAATTGATGAAAATTCAAAAATCGTAGAGAACAAAGTTTAATGTATTACGCTAGTAGCTTCAAGCAAAAGCCTGTAAAAAATCGTTGAAATCTTTAAAAATTCAAAAATCGCAGAGGACAAAATTTACAATATTAAGCTAAAATTTTGAAACCAAATACATTTTTTCCGTATCAAAAAATTGCTACAAAATTTGAGAAAACACTAAAAATGTCATTAAAAAACCCTAGAGATAAAAATTTACAAAGAAGCAAAAACAATGTAATCCGAATTTGTTCTTTAGTGAAACAAATGAACACAAAATGTAAAAAATAGCTAATTTCATTGAAAGTCACTAAAAAATCGTCAAATAGCAAAAATCACAGATGACAAGATTTACTATATTACGCCAAAAGTTTTAAACTAAATTCCTTTCTCGAAGTTAAAAAAATTGCCGCAAAATGCGAAAAGATTCAATCGTATAAAAGAATTCGCGAAAATATCAAAAATCGATGAACAAATGTCGAATAAAGTTTATTGAAAAGAGCACAAAATGTACTATTATTGTATTAGAAATTTGAAACCGGATTCTTTGTATTAATGTAGAAAAATCGCACTGAATTGATAAAAAAAAGCTAAAAATCCCTTAAACTTTAAATTTAAAGAATCTAAATAAAAAAATCCAGAACCGGGCTTCGAAGCCCATTATCTCAGGTATAGAGATATATCTTGCTGCAAAATTTTGCAGTTCTGTGTGCTTTTCAGAATACAACACACACACACACAAATTTATTTTCTTAGCATTATTGATTTTGAATATTTTTACAACGTTATGTATAACGAGTATGTGCAATATATGTGTTATGTAACTTTTATATGTAAATAAATATGTATATTTTGTAAATATGAAATTTATGGATGTATCATGCATTTTTACATTAATTTTTAAAGTCTAAAGAAATCTGTTGAATTTAAATTCTGTGTATTATAAAAAAATTGTACACTATGAGAATTATATATATATCTTATGTTTTACAATTAAATTTAATTTTTAACTAAATGTAGTGATGAAAGTATTTTTTTCATACAGTTAATATTATTTAAATAGATAATTATAATTAGTCATACATCTTTTGTTTACAGAAAACATGCAAATGAAAAACATCGGCAACTTAAACAATTAATAAAAACAATAGGAAACAGAAAGATTCTTCTTCAATTTATGTAAGATTACCGCTCATAAAATATCGAAACTTATTCAAACAAGCTTTTAAATTTATTTTGATTAATATTTTTGTTCTCCGTATTTGCATTTGTGTTTTGCTTTGTAATTATTAATGTATTCAAAATAAATAAATAATTTATATTTCATGCAGTTTTTCATTGTGTTTTTAATAGGATTTAATAAATGTAAATAAACAGGTTTCGTCAACTTATATTTTCTCATTAGCTTAGATATATATCTGGCATGGTGGCATTCTTATAGCATGATGTTATACGTATTTAAATAATCTGTTTTTTATTTCTAAACTAATGTTGATACATCGAGCGTCTTTTTGTCTGCAAAATAATTGGGGAAAAAAGAAGGCGGTTCTACTTTAAATTGTATTTCAAAACCGTGACTACCTTTAAAACAGCTTAATTTAAATCAGTCATATACACACAAACACACACATATATATATGCATATATATATTCTTTAAATAAATTTTCAACTTATAAACGTAGGTTTAATGGAGTCCGGATACAAAAATATTCAATTAAAACAAAAAGTTTTATTAGAGTTATAAGTTTAGAGAATATAAGTTTTTCCCCGTAAAATGACGTTTAAATATCATGTTTCTATCTGAATTGGAACAGGAAATATCATTTTTTTCGTTTTAGTTTGTTTTCAAAATATAGCTCCCATTCATTGGTTGTTATGGAAACGACTTCTGTTATAAATGCCTTTTCTTCACAATGAATTTTTTCACTATTTCTCCTATTCAAATTGTTATAAGTCAAAAATCGTTAAAGATAGATGGTTCAAACTTGGAATATGTTTTTTTCAATAGTGTTAGTTTAATATTGATTCAGTAAATATGAAAGAAATATTACTTTTAAAAATATGATTAAAAAAAATTATAACACTTTTTTTTTCAAATTTTTAATTTAAACATTTTTAATTTTTATTTAAATCAATATTTTTTAAATGCTGAGTCAGAATTAAAGCTTGTCTATTTTTGTTTGTTTAAATGAAAAAAAAAAAATGAAAGTGTATAAATAATACTTTGAATTTTAACGATTTTTAACTACTTTACAGGTCTGCATAGGACGGAATTTCCAGGTAGGGATCCGGCCCGGCTCGGCTCGGTCCACAGGAAAATTTTTCGGCCCGGCTAGGCCTGGTGTAAAATTAAAAAGTTCGGCTCGATTTCGGTCCGTTCTGGCACGACACGATGTCTGCAACATTAGAATGCTAAAAATTGTTTCGAAAAAATTCAGATTTTTATCATATAATTAACATTTTATTAAAGAATACTGCATGCATATTTATGGGATGATTTTACAATATTTTTTCAGGATATGCACAATAGCAACATTAATGATTACTTAGATTCTTAGACTTTCAAAATTCAAATAAAGATTCATTAAAATTAACTAATTTCTGATGCATTTCTTTACGGAAACGCGTAGGATTAGTAGGCGTTTTTATTCAGAAACTATATAATCGACAGGCGCTATCCATATTTTTATGTAAACAAGTTAAGAAAATATTGTCGCAGTTAGTGTTTTGAATCGAGTTTCTAGTATCGATAGCATGGGAAGGGAGAAAAATCTGCAACCACATGACAAGAAGCTCTTATATCTCAACAAGTGTTTACAAATATCATTATTTACCAAAGATGGAAAATACTATTCGATTTCAAATTTCTTCAGTGGTGGCTTGTCAATTTTATATCTTTGCAATTAAAAATTAGTCAGAAAATGTGTCAAACTTTTGCGTTGTTGAGAATTGAATTTAAGAACCACCAAGAAGTATATTTCCGAAGATTACGTTAACATAAGTTCTTTATCGCTATTAATACTTTTACAAATCATATTGTCTGCCCAACGCATTTTGAGAACAATTAAGTCCATTCCGGCCCAGCTTGACTATATCTAGAAAAACAATGTAAGCCTGACCTCGGCCCGGCACGAGTCTGCTCAAAAAATATTAATCTTGGCTGACCCACAAATTAACTGCCCGATGCCTATTTTCTACATGTACAAATTAAATTTCTGTATGTTGTTGTCAAACTATTATTGGCACGTGACGCACATTCATACTTTTTCTCGCAATTCATTGAAAATAGCTCATAATTTATCGTTCTTGTTTAAATCTTTTTAACAGACTGGTAGGCCCGCTATTTTTTTTTTATCAGCCCGGCCCAGCCAGTTCAATGTTTTGTTAAATGTTAAAATTGCCCGTTAAAAAAGTTATTCTAACTCTATCGGCCCGGCCCGTTAGAAAATTCGGAACCATTCCGCTGGGTCGGGAACGGGTCTACGGTGCAGACCTTTAAACTACTCCACTTTTTTAATAATTTTGAAGTTTAATTTTTTTTTTTTAAATAATTGTGAGACATTGCTAAAAATGCAGTTTCAGTAATGTTATCAGTGCATGAAATATTTTTACTTAACTGAAAGCTCAAATAATCAAATATAATTTAATTTTTAAATTACACTCACCAAAATTTAACAACAACAAAACTTTTATAATTAGCTACTTTTAAGTTATTTTATGTGGAGAATAAAATTTCAGTATTGTCTTCTTTTTTTTTTCTAAATGTGTATAAATCTGCCTTGCATATTTTGCATATTGTAATCTCGTAATAAAATCAGTCAGGAAGCAGAAAATATTGTTTAAGGACACAATTAAAGAGGGGTTCATAGGGTTTAATGCCTCTCTATTTAAATAAAAACGATTAAGTTACAGAAGATGTTAAACATTTATTTTTTGTCTTAAATATTTTCAAATTTATTTTCTGTCTTAGAAGTTTGCATTTTTTTTTTTTTTTTTTTTTTTTTTTTTTTTTTTTTTTGACAAGAAAAACATATTGTAATATTAATGAAAGTTATAATAGTCATGAAATTAGTAAATATGGAGATATGTGGCCTCAAACTCCAACATCAGTTCTACTGTTTTATTTTGAAATAATTTTATTTTGTAGAAAATATCCAACTCACAGTATCGTTTCTTTCATATTTGTTTTATTAATTATTGCAAGTAATAGATCAGGTAATCTCTGGAAGTTTAATTGTTAAAAATAGTGAGACTAATCTATACATTAAAACACTCCAAAACTTTATTTTCATCTATTAACTTTTAAATCCTCCACTATCTCAATAATTTGATATTTTCAACAGCCTGATATTTAGTATTTTAAACTACCCATCTAAAATAATTAAAATATCTACATTTTGATAATTATAATAATTGATGCAAACAGTGAAGGATTATCACAAATGTTTGATTAATTACTGGTATCCTAATTGTAAAATTTATTTGAAAATTATTATTTTGTTGCATTAGTATGTTTTTGTTAAAAGGTTCCATTTATTTAACATTAAAATTGTTTAAGTTATGAAACTTTAAATTTCATGACTTAAACAACTTTTCTGCAAATGAAAACGGATAAATTGGACTAAGCTTTAAGGGAACGTACACTAAGTATTTAAAGTAATATAAAGGGCGTCCATTTCCAACGTTGTCAAATGACTAATTCTTAAACCATTTGTCACAGACATGTAGTTCCAGTTACAAAAATGTTTTAAATGGGGGTAAAGAATTTTTTAAAGCGATTTTTACTGAAGGTGCTGTCACCATATAAGTTTTATGGTAGTGTTAATTTTTATTTACTAACTTCTAGATGGGTTAAAATAATTGAAGACGTGAGTTTCAAAATTATCTTTATCGTGAAAATCAAATTTTGGGACATCGCGAAAAACCTTTAAATGCGTCCGTTGATTTTCATTATAAATTTGGAGGTTGTAGTGAATTTACAGATGGGTAGACTGATAGAGAAAATAAAAACGATTAGGCGAATTTTGAAATGCACATCCTCAATTGTATTACTTTGTTTTACTTTGTAAGGAAAGACAATTGAGGTCCACTCTGTTAGAGTAGTGGTAAAAATTTACTAAATATCACTTATAGGACCGGGGCACTGTATAAAAATTTTATTTTCGTAATTTTTTAATAATTCTTTTTTTGACCTAAATCGCTTAAAAAAAAATACTTCTTTACCATTTTTAAAACATTTTTGCAATTGAAACTATATGTCTATGACTAACGGTTTAGAAATTAGCCATTGACCACCATTTAGAGTGGACACACTGTATAATTACGAAGTTACCTAAAAATCTTTGAGTCTCCTAAGTCTTTTTCATATTTGAAAACACTCATGAAAAATTAGTAAATTGTAGTCTTGGAATGCAGCATTCGCGATAAAACTTGGAATATGATTGGAATTTTGCAGAAAATAAATTCACAAAAAATCGTAGCTATTTTTTTTAAACCTTCCCCTTCCAAAGAAATTAATAAAATAAATAAAATCCACATTTAAATTTTTTTATGGATACCTACTATTAATGTATACCTACATGATGATTATATTTTTTTCGGTATGAATTTTTGAAATGTGAACTGATTTATGAGACACCCTATGTTTAAGTAACTTTATATATATATATATATAAAGAAAAGTATTTTAATATAAATACTTCCATAAAATGTATTAGTTTAATGCACTCGATAGATAAACTCTTATTTCAAAAGATTCCGTCCCCTGACAAATTTCTTCTTTGATGTTCCCCAAAGAATGTGTTAAGGAATGAATGCCTCTGAATCGTGGGACATCTAAAAATTTGAAGTTTTTGAAATTTGTTAACTTGGAATTTCTTCACAGAGTTCTGGGAGTGTGATTTACTTTTACAAGTTAATGCTTAATAAATAATCTTAATAAAGTTATCCTCGAATAGTATGCTTGGCATAGTTGCCAACTTTCAACTAATCTTCCGTAATACCTGGATTAGTTTGATCAGGTTAACGTCATTTCAAACCAGAAAATATATTTCATGAATCTTTATTTATTTAATTTCAGACTTGTTACTGGAACATACTTAATTTCATTTCTTTGAAAAAATTCTGGTTCGAAACTCATTAAACCAGGGTCAAATTAACGCAGGTATTAAGGATAATCGATGTCAGGTTGGCACCTATGGCTTGGTTTATAATATACTAAGCAACGTTACGCTATTAACTAGAATATAATACATAAGATGAAATTAATTCGTAAGTAAATGTTCTTTCTATTTAATAATTATAAAAAATGGTGTTGAGGGAGAAATAAAGGTATTTTTTCTTTATAGCAGCATTTGTGTTTTTTAAAAAAGCTTGGCGAAATTACTGCTTCCTAAAATGTTATTTGTTGCCAAATGATAACAAAAAGCTATGAAAATAAATCTGAGGAAATTCTATTCCTGTTTATTTATCTATTTATATATTTATGCACATACACATTAAAAGAAAAATATAAAAATAACATTAATTTTACATACATATTTTAGTAATTTTTTTACATGCAAGTAGAAGTTATTTTTTATTTTGAAACCTTCTCCTTCCAAAATAAATAAATAAATAAATAATCCACATTTAAAAGTTTTTATGGAACAAACTGCACACCTATAAGATATATATATACTTTTCATTATGAATTTTTTAAACGTGAAGAGACACCCTATGTTTGAATATCTTTATATATATATATATATGTATATATACTTAGTTTAGGTATTCATATCATAAAAAATAAAAAGAAAAGTCTTTAAATATAAATACTTCCATAAAATGTCTTAGTTTAATACACTCGATAGATAAACTCTTATTTTAAAAGAGATTTCGTCCCCTGACGAATTTCTTCTTTGATGTTCCCCTAAGAATGTGTTAAGGAATGAACCTTGTAATGCCTCTGAGTCGTGAGACATCTAAAAATTTGAAGTTTTTGAAGTTTGTTAACTTGTGTTGGAATTTCTTCACAGAGTTCTGGGAATGTCACTTACTTTTGCAAGTTAATTCTTAATAAATTATCTTAATAAAGTTATCCCCGAATAGTACGCCTGGTTTATAATATACTAAGCAATGTTATGCTATTAATTAGAATATGATATATAGGATGGAATTAGTTCCTATATAAATATTCATACTATTTAATAATTATAAAAGACATGGATGGAGGAAAAATAAGGGTATTTTTCCTTTATAGGAGACCTGATGATTTTTACGTAAGAGTAACGAAATTAGGGCTTCGTAAAGTATTGCCAAATGATTACAAACAGCTATGAAAACAAATATGAGGAACTTTTATGTTATATGTATGCATTTATAAATTTATACACATTGTGCGTATATGTTTTAGAAATTTTTAGGGTTTCATATTAAAAAGTAAAAACGGAAACATTATAAGATCACTCCTGCCTGTCTTTCTTCCTTCACTCTGTTTGTCTGCCACGGCCTTTTTATTTGTAAACTATAGGACATAGAAATTCAAATTGGGGGAAATAATAAAGACAACTAACCCACATATTTCACTGTAAATGAAAATGTTTGTCACCGTTCCCTATCAAGAAAAAAAAAATCATATTTTGAAAAGTGTTATGGAGCAAACTACACATCTATATGAGATATAATATTTTATTCGTTATGATTTTTTGAAATGTGAACAGATTTATGAGATACTTTATGGTTGAGTAGCTTTATAAATATATTTAGATTCGATATCCATATCATAAAAAATAAAAATAAAAATATTTCAATGTAAACACTTTTATAAAATGTGTTAGTTTGATGCATTCGATAGATAATCTCTTATTTTAAAAGATATTTCGCTTCCCGCCGAATTTCTTCTTTGATGTTCCCCAAAGAATGTGTAAAGGAATGAACTTTGTAATGCCTCTGAGTCGTGGGACATCTAAAAATTTGAAGTTTGTTAACTTGGAATTTAGTCACAGAGTTCTGGGAATATCACTTACTTTTGCAAGTTAACACTTAATTAATAGTCTTAATAAAGTTATATCCGAATAGTATGCCTGGTTTATAATCTACTGAGCAACATTACGTTAGTAACTAGAATATAATATATAACATGGATTTAATTGGTAAAAAAATATTTATGTTATTTAATAATTATAAAAGATGGTGTTGAGGCAGAAATAAGGGTATTTTTACTTTACGGAAGATTTGCAAATCCTCAAAAAAGGTTATTGAAAAAGATTTAAGTTAAATACTTATGGAAATTTATCGCTTTTTTGGTCATGCTGTCTTTAGGGCATTTTTAGGCATTTTGCAGACTCAGTTGAAAATATCCAATCTAGATACAGGTTAGATGTAGTCATTTATTCGTTTGCTTTCAACACAAAAAACATTCAGTTACTAAGAAATGATGTAAAAATGTAAAATAAAATCAGACATTTTAGTTTTTGTAAGTAAAAGAACAGAAGTCGCCGAATGGGGATCGAGAGACCGAAGAGGTTATTATATATTAAAACATTAATAATTTAATTACTACAGAATAAAGAGAATGAACATAAGTTTTAATATTATTTAGACTTGCATTTAGTACAGTATAAAAAATAGAAATGTAGTTTAGCTCACTGTTTTGCGAAGAATAAAATTATAGATGTACGTTCATGTTTTCATTCACTCTTTGACGAATTTTACCGCGCAAATTTCTCAACATCATTTTTTTTAGTTGGTGTGTTTTCAACTTCTTGCTCCAAGTAATTAAGAAACACCTCGCTTTGTACTAATGCGTCACTGTGATTTAATTTTTGATGAGATTTTCTTCATTACTTACGGGACATTCTTCGAAATTCTAATTTTTTATGAACCACAAACGACACGTGGCACAATATCATCGACACTTAAAACTTCGTAGCATTCCAATTTTCAATTTTCGTTAATCTATTATTGCACTGCTTCTTAGCTCACTTTATCTGGATAGTTTAATTTTTTCAAATTTTATCAGATTTTTCACTTTTTAGTATTATAGCTCCTGTAAGAACTTCATTTTCTTCATCTGATTGAATTTCCTTCCATGATTTCTTAACGATAGTGCTTTTCACTAATTTCCATGCAGCATTAACCTAATAAATTACATCCAAAACTGTTAACCTGCAACCCGGTTAATACAGAGAGTCTACTGTATTTAGATAGATAGAGACATATAGATAAATAAATACATTTATAGATAAATAAAATGAAAAGAAAAAAAAATAAAAGAAATCAAGCCGATAAGAAAGACAAATTATACAAATTCACTTTCGATTTTCGCCCTTCCAACAAAAACAATTTCCCCCCAACACAGTTTTGTACCTTTATTAGTTAATTACTTAACTACTAAACTACTAAACTACTTAAGTAAAAAAAAAACCACTTAATTATATGCATACATACAGGATGTTTAAAAAAAAATCGGTATATTTGAAAAAAAAAAAAAAAAAAAAAAAAAAAAAAAAAAAAAACTAAACGAGCAGTGATAGAAATACACCGTTTGTTGCAATATGCTTGGGACAAAGTAAATTTTCAGGCAGACAAACCTTCGAAATTAGTTATAATTTTCAACAAAAGATGGCACTGCAGTCTGGAAAAAATCTAAAGTAAGATATTTACATACGGGAAAACTATTTTTTCACAGCAAACTTGCAATCTGTGAACAGCACACGCTTACAGCAGAAAGACGGCTTACAGAATGGCGAACTCACAGACTTATTTTTTTCTATATCTTTCAAAACACCTGCAGCGCCATCTGTTGTTGAAAATTGTAACTAATTTGGAAAGTTTGTCTGCCTGAAAATATACTGTTGTTTCAAGCATATTGCAACAAACGGTGTATTTCTATCACTGGCCATTTAGTTTGAATTGATTTTTCAAATATACCGGCCATTTTTGAAACACCCTGTATTGTTATTCATAGCATTTGATTTTTGATGTTGTTGAAAAGTTTTTATAACTGTCTTTCCAGCCACCACTCTTTCAACTTTTGTAAATATCTATGAATTGTTACGAAATATTATTGAGATCTACTGAAGAATATTCCATATTGAAAATTAATTGTTTCGATTACATTTTGTTACATGAAAGATAATTATTTGAAATACATATTAAAAACGTTATATCACTTCAAATATTACGAAATTTATATATGCATTATTGATATGCAATATATGATGTTTAGTATCGGAAATCATGTGCGTAATATTCGTAGTATTGATATTTTACAGTAACACACAAAATAACTCGATTTAACTACCGTCTGTAAGGATGGCTGTTTGAGTTGTCTTTTATGAAATGAAGCTTTCATAAAAGTGTAATGTTCTTTAAAAAGAGTTGTTAAAATTATTTTTAATAAAATAAACAAAGTTAAAATACTTTAGTTAATTAAGGATAAACCGAAATAGGTCTTTAAGACCAAAACAGAAACCGAAACTGAATTTAGATATTCTTTCTATTTTTGGTGGAAAAAGAAAACGAAAATCTAAAAAAAAAATTAATTAATAATTACAAAAAAAAAAAAATATTATTAATGAGTTATACTTGTAAATATACATGTGGCCAAAATTGCCTCTCTGGGCAAATTTATATATATATATATATATAAGAACTTAATTCATCAAAGGCAAAAACTGATTGTCTAATTATACGAATTTCATCCAATTAAAAATATTTTTGGTACAGGATTTATCGTTTCTAATCATTATTGTTAATGATCCTCTATCACACTAGGACTTTCTCAAAGTGAATTCAAAATATTTCTGCAGTTTCAAACTGAAAATTTTCTTATCACCATAAAGTGTGCAGCTTTTGATGAGCATCTAAAAAGTTTCTTTAAGGTTTAGTCATGTATTAATTTCTTGCTTTATAATTTGCACCCATGTCTCCAGTCAATTATGACTGGTATCATAAACAGTGAAGTTCATAGCAATAAATAAAGAGTGTCTCATTTGATCTGGTACGACTGAAATCAAGAAGAAATGCTGAAAAATTCCGAAACAGTTGGAATATATGTAGTTTTGATAGTGTTTCAATCCGGCCGAATTTTTGATAGCATTTTTGCCGAAAACGAGTTTTTTGCAAAATTCAGTCTTTGGGTCGAAATTGAATTTTTGCTCGATCTTTTATTATAATATTTTATTATTATTTTTTTTAAAATGCGTTTAAACTTTTTATTTTTGCAATTTTGGCATGCAAGAGCTGTTTAAAGCAATTCAAGAATTACTTTTTTTTTTCAAATATAAGTTAGGGAATCATTTAGTCCAGCCTAAGCTGTAATCTTGGATTTCGAAACCTTTATTAAATCAAATTTTTAATTTAGCTAATGTGCTCGAAAAGATTTTCTATTTTTGCTGGGAAGGAACATTTGTCTTCATCCCGGCTATTAAAAAAAATCAATGCTTATAAGAACACTATAAACTCATCTCTTGCAAAGAATCTAATATAATTTATCGCATCCGGCTTAATTTCGCTTCCCCCTTCTGTCTATCTCTTAAGGCCTTCAAAGAAAAATACTCAAAATTATTTCGACATTTTTTAAAGTCCGCTCTCCTACTAGCAGTCTAAAAAAAGTAATTAGCAATTTTTTCTTCATTTTTTCCCTCTTCTCCAACCTTTTTCCTAAATCCCCTGCCCTGAAAAATAAGGTTAAATCTCAGCAAAAATAAAAAAAGCGGGCAGGGAGTGCGAGGTGGAGGAACTTCCTCCAATAAATTATCTCCTCTAGCCGAGCGCATTTTATCTCTCTCTCTGCCGCTCTCTCTTTCGCTCAAAATTCGAATTTTCTTTCGCGCGACTTTTCTGCACTAAGTCCTGCTATTATTAACAAATCAATATTCTTCCAAGATATCACCGAGACTAGTAAAGAGGAAGGCTTTACAAACTGTACAAGACTGCAGTGTTTTAATCTTAAAGTAAATCTCCATTAAATATAAATTAGGTTGTCAGCTGCCGTTGACTCTTCCTTTTCCCGTATACCCAGGTCCGGTAAAATGTACCCGGAGTTAACGGAGCTTATGTTACATAATAATGCAGTGTCTCCCGCAGAAGAACCCATTAAAGCCCTGGCGCTTATTACAAAAGTTCGGAATCCAAAAGCACAAAGATGGAGCAGCGAACATCACGCGGCTTCTCTCAAAGTCACCAGATTTCTCAACACACAACGCCATCTAACTTTCGCGGGATTTTTCCTTTTTTTTTTTCCTTACCGTGCAACAGCGGGATTAAGGGTGTGAAAATTTACCTGAATGACGCTGGAGGGGATTTATCTCTTTTATATTTCGGCCATTCGGGGGGCTTTTGGGGATGTTTTGGTCCACATCACTCCACGTGTTTCTGGAAAATCTCAGAATGTCACAAGAAAAGAAGATATAACCAAAGAGAAGAATCCTGACAGATTAGAAAATTGTGAAAACGTAAGCCCGTGGAATTAGAAATCTTGATAAAGTTTTTGGGGAACATCATTCTCACAGAGTCGAGAAGTAAATTTATACGTGAAAAATTCTATAAACTGGTTTATTATGTGTAAGGTGTTACACGAGGATGATTTACTCGATGGAATGGAACTATTTGAAAGAGGGAAAAGTTTAAGCCAAAAGGATAAAATTAAAAGGAACCTTAAAAATTTAGTTAAATAACCTGTCGATGCATGTTAGATTAAAATAGTTTTGTTTTCAAGATTTGTTACGTTAAATAACTTTTGGAAAATGTTTGCCATAACTTGAAGAATCTCAAATTATGTTCTTCATATTTTTATTCCAACTTAAGTTAAACGAACTTTTGGTATTAGGAACTTTTATCCCTGGTAGTATTCAAAATTTAACGAATTTCAAAAACATTTTTATCATTTCAAATAATGTAACAAGCTTTCATTTTCAGCAGTGTGATTACAGGAATGTAACATTGTGATGCGGAAATATTTGTTTTCTCATTTTTATGTAAAACAATTAAAATAAAATCATGTATTACACATAAATTATGAAACCTTTTCTAATTCTATTATAATATTCTTACTAAACTTTAATTTTCTTTTGATGATATGGGATAGCTAAATAAAAAATGCTGGAAAACAGTTTGTAATGGTATTTTCACCAATTACCACCTGTGAACAGTAATGTATTTGAATGATACATACAAAAATCCAAAAATGCTTTTCGTACGTTTGACGTTATACATAGACAGCAATGCACCCGTATCATTTTGTGTAACCCTGTATATGAATTTAATAATATTATACACGCATTGTACAGTATAGTAAAATTTGGTTTAGTTTTAAAATGCGTAACATGCTTAAAATAAGAGTTTTAACAATTTTCGTCGATTCAAGAATTCCATTAAATCAAATTATTTTGGATTATTCCATCAAATGCAATTATTTTGGATAGTCCCATAATTTGAACTGAAGAATTTATTTGTATTGCACATACCACATAGTATAATGAAATTTTGTTATATTTACAACATATAAAAGAACAGAAACGCACTTCCGTCAATCATCGCTGACAGATAATAATTCATCCGAATTCAACAATTACTATGTAAAAGAACGTTAAATGTTATATGACTATTTTCTGTGCAAAAGATTTTATCACGTAATCTTAACAAATAAGAATAAAATCAAATGTATTGATGTTATTCTACCTAAATATATACAGAGTGTCCAGTAAATGACTGACCCATTTTGAATGTAAATAACTAAAAAACGGTTTGAGATAAAAATGTGCGGTTTTCTGCATTGTTATCAGATAATCAGTAAATTTTTAGGTATGCACTTTCTTAAAATAGTTCGAATTTTGACCAACAGATGACGCTGGTGGCGGCATCAGACTGTCGAAATTCAGACACTACTCTATTTTCATACGCATGAGCTTTTTTAATTCATTTCGCAGAGTCGAATCTCAGTCGACATATTGAATCGACTCTTCACTCATCTGCAGAAATAGATTTTGTTGGATGGAAAGAGATTTAAAATAATATTTATGATTGAATAATGTCTATTATACTTAATAAAAAACAGCAAGAAATACTTTTTAATAAGCATTGATTTTACATACATTTACCATAAGTAAATTGTATTAAAAAAAGTTTTTGTAACCGGTTAACTGATTCTCTTTTTATTTACAATCAATTGAAAATATGCCATAAGTACGATTCTTTCATGTTAAAAAAATCTTAATATTTAATCAAAATATTTCTTCCATTAAATAGTATGAAATTGTATTTAAAAATTTAGTGATGTCAAAAATCTTTAAAGGATGGATCAAGCAAAATCTTCTTGTTTGTACGTCGTGAAGTGAAACCAGAAGTTAAAACAGTGGTACGCAAATAGCGGCGGCAAGTTTCTTGTCTAAAATAAAAAACGGGGCAATGACACATAAAAATATATTAAACCTTAGAATAAAGGTTCGTCTATAAAAAAACCTGTCTTAAACATAAAAAGTTATAGATCACGCTGGTGAAAGTAACATACGAAACTACCTGCTAAGATGAAAACCTGTCTAAAACGAACATTTTTCCGCAAACCGTATTTATCTCTACGTTATATTCGTGTTTTGTTTTGACATTTAACATAACTGAAAATTTCCTTACGAAAGCCACGTCAGATTTTAAGATGCTTTTTACACACAATCATTCCCTCTTCTTCCCCTGAGTGCAAACGCATCTACCTGAAACGGAAGAATGCTTAAAAGGGGAAAAAAAGGCTACTTACTTGTTTTTATATCCTGCAAATCACCCCTTTTCAAAATTTCATTACAGAAAGCATATTAGATCCTGAATCATCATAGAATCATCATAGTTCTACTTATTTTAGTTCAATTTTATAAATATAAATATTACTAGATTACAGGAACATTAGTGTTTTTCATATATAACTTTTAAAAAGCTTTTAGATTCATTTTTTTAAATATTGTTCCTTATTTCAAATTATATGCATTTTCAGAATTTTCCTTTCCTTCTTTTCCTCGGGAAGAATAGGTAAAAAAAGGAATGGGGAGGACGGAAAATATATCTCAGGATCTATGATGCTCCTTGTAATGAAATTTTGAAAACGGGTAACTCGCAGGATATAAAACAAGTACGATGCTTTTTTTTCTTTTTAAACATCCTTCCATTTCAGCGTAGATGTGTTTTCATTTGGAAGGGAGGGGGAAGAGAGAGGTGTGTATAAAAGTCATCTTAAAATCTCTCGTGGCTTTCGTAATAAAATTTTTAGATGCGTTAAATGTCAAAATATGAATATAATGTAGGGATGATTTAGGTTTTTAGAAAAATGAACAATGTTCCGTTATAGGCAGGTTTCCGTCTTAGCAGCTGGTTATGTATGTTACTTCCTCCGTCGAAATAATTTTTTTTTTGTTTAATACAGGAATTGTTATAAACGTATTCCTTCATTCTCAGGTTTATTATATTTTTATGTGACGATTTATAAGTCACTGCCCCACTTTTTTTTTAGACAGAAAACTTGCCAACAGTATTTTCGAACCACTGTTTTAATCACTTAAATGATTTCACTGCACGATGTAGGCAAGAAGAAGAAGAATTTGCTTGGTCCATCACTTAAAGCTTTTTCACACCACTAATTTTTTTTAAATACAATTTCATGGTATTTAACGGAAGAAATGTTTAGATTAAATATTATTATTTTTTAACTTAAAAAAGCGGTGTTTATCCCATATTTTCAATTTATTGTACGCAAACAGAGATTCAGCTAACCGGTTACAAAAACATTTATTGAATATAATTTATTTATGTTAAATGTGTGAAAAATCAATGCTTATAAAAAGGAAGATTTGTTGTTTTTTATTAAGTATAATAGACCTTATTCAATCATAAATATTATTATAAACCTCTTTCAATCCAACAAGCTCTATTTCTGCAGGTGAGTGGAGAGTCAACTCAAAACGTCGTCTGAGATTGGACTCTGCGAAATGAGCCAAAAAGCTTATGCGTATGAAAATAGAGTAATGTCTGAATTTCGACAGCCTGATGTCTCCGCCAAGGCCATCTGTTGACCCAAAATACGAACTATTTTAAGAAAATATTTATCTAAAATTTTACTGATTTTCTGATAACAATGCAGCAAACCGCATATTTTTATCTCAAACCGTTTTTTGTTATTTACATTCAAAATGGGTTAGTCATTTATTGGACACCCTGTACTTGCGAAATTTATTTTTTATATACTTGACCTAACACTGTTAAAAATTTGCTGGAAATTGATCACGTATTCTTAAGCCATTCGATCATTTTTATTAGAAAACGTACATGTATGTAACTGTAATTTAAATCTATTTTGATCATACTATTTCCCATATTATAGTCGTAATAGAATTAAATTACGGTTTTGCAACCGTTTTCTATTAAAATAAAAGGTGGAATAAATGAACAATTTGTTATAAATTGTTAACAGGAAGTTGTAAAACGCTGATACAAATGCCCACAAGTGGTATCAATCTAATTTGAACACGTCCCATCTTACATTTACCTTTCTAATTAACAAAGAATGGAATACATTTAATAAGCGGAGAGAAATTTCCAGCCCCGAATAAAATAAAAGAAATTAGTCCAAAAACATTTTCTAGCAAAATGCCGAAATTAATGAACAAACCATACTAAACAAAGAAAACACTTTTTAGTAGCACGTAATATATTTCTGAAGTTTGCATACATTTTTTTAAAAAAGATTTAGCGTAGCTTTTTTCAAATACTTATATGTTTGCACGCCATAGAATATTAAAATTATGACATTAATGGGTACTTATACTTTTACATGCAAATGCTGACACAGACAATATTAAATGTTGTTTAAAATTAAATAAAAAAAATTATTAGAAAATTCAAGACTTTGATGATTTATAGAAAAAAAATAGATTTTTAAAATTATTTCGTTTTATTTATTAAACCAAAATGCATTATTAAAAATTCCGCTCAGAAAACTGCAACATAAGTCTTGTTATTACAAAATACACTACCGACTCGACTAGGCACGATAATAATTAATACAATACTGGTCTGGCCCGACTCTTAAAAAAAAAGTGTACGTGTGTGATGAAAGGGCCAGTGTCAGACTGTCAGATTTCTGCCAAATCAGGGGACAAGAGGATCTCTATATACTTATACAATAATTTCGGCATAAATGCCCATGTATATGAGTATATCGAATCTAAAAATAATGGGTAGAAAAGGTAATAATGATAATAATAATAATAATAATAATAATAATAATAATAATAATAATAATAATAATAATAATAATAATAATAATCATTATGATTATATCATAAAATTCATGCAATAAGCCCTCATAGTACTGTCATACCGAATAATAATAATAATTATTATTACCATTATTAGCACTATAGAACTGATTCAATAAACTTTGATAGTTTGATAGTTTATATGAAACTTAAAAAAAAATAACAATACCATCGTCTGAATGCCATATTCCATACAACCATCAAGTGACGGAAAAAATGAGGCACTCTGAATACAAAATTCCTTATATTATGACGAGATGCAAAATATTCAGAAACAGAAACATCTTAAATTCACTGTAATGTGTGCCTGTGATGTGATTATGGTCCATCATGTATACAATACCCACATGGCAATTTTAATTTGCTTAAAATTTGCAGCTGTCTTACATTGCAAACCTGCAAACCTGCAGCAAGTTCGGCATGACAAGACTGAAAGTATATAACAAGACTGTAGCAAGATAAAACAAACGCCGAAGTCACCAAAGTTTGAACTTGCAGTTAACTTGTCATGTAAGTTAATCTCTTGCTGTATCAAATTTATTGCAGATATAGGCAAACAAATAGAAAATTTAGTTCCGTCACGACTAAAGTTCTGCAAATTCTTTGTAAGCTAGTAGAAAATTTAACTTTGTCTTGTAAAAAATACTGCATATTTATTGCAGATTATTAATCTTATAATGCAAAACTGTTTGCTTACAACTGTCACACTGTAAATTTAACCCCTTGAGTTCTATTGATGCATACGCACCATCATAAAGTGTATGCATTATTTTTATAATAGTTAATAAATAAAGGTGATATGTGTAGTTTTAAATGTGTCTTTTTTGGTATCTGATAAGTGAAGCGTTTAAAAAAAAGTGGTTCCAATTGAATAAAATTTGTGTTACAGATAAAGTCTCGAAAATTGTCTATTTTCTCTAAAGAGAGAGTTTTAGCTTTTCGTTTTTATTAATTAAAGAAAGTAATGCATCAGTTTCCCAACAAACTACTCATTCAAGTGGCAGATGATCTACCTTACGAGAGATTCTTTGCGAAGTTGTCAAGTCAAATTTGCCAAGGCAAGATAATATCTGGAAAAAACAAACTTGCTGCTATTGTCATGCTATTTAGGTATGAATTGTAACTATCCAAATGAGTAAAAAAGCTGAAACACAACCGAAAAACATGCAATAAATCACAATAAAAATAAAATAAAACCTTATATAAACTACTATGAAATCAAAATGACACACAAGATACGTTACGAGCAGGAAAACTAAGAACCGAGTTTGCATTTTCAGTTAAAAACAATAAAGCGTCTTATCCGACCAATGATATCCGCAGAAGCCATCTGTTATCTTCATCGTATATGATGAGGAAGTAGTGCGTAAAGTCGAAATTATGTTGCTCAGCACCACATTGCAACATCCAGAAGCGCTGGTATCGATAGGCAGAACAGAGCGCAGAATCTTCAGGATTGCAGTTTTCGATTATTTCAATTTGTGGCAACAGTTATTGCAGTATTCAATGGATCTATAGCAGTCGTTATGCACTTTCGAAACAACTTAAAAAGAACAGATGGTCGTCCGGATCGTGGTCTGTCTCATGTGCGTCCAGTTTCTTTATATATGTGTTTTAATCACGTGCAGCTTTTACGGAAGATGGTCCTCATCGCAGTTTATGATTTCGCCAATAAACTTACACCGCTTGGCAACATTTTCAAAGTTAATGACCTGTTAAAGTTAATGTTCAAAGTAACGTTAATGTTCAAAGTGTCGTCAAAGTTAATGACCTGATGCTGTTAAAGATATAACAGCTTTGTCAATTCACCTCCTTACCCATATGCAATTTTTAGTTTCCAGAAATTTTGCAAAAGACTTGCTTTGCAAAACTCTCAAAGTTGCAACAAGTTTGGAATGACAAGAGTGAATGTTTATAACAAGATTGCATCAAGGTAATGCAAACACCGAAGTTACCACACTTTGAACTTGCAGTTAATTTGTCATGCAAGTTAGCCTCTTGCTATATCAAATTTATTGTATATTAATGGCAAACAAATAGAAAATTTAGTCCTGTCACGACTAAAGTACTGCAAAGTAATAATGTTGCCACATACACACTATCTGTTTACAACCATCAAATTATAAGTTACACCTCTTCAGTTATATTGGAGTCAAACACATTGATGTATGCGCACTGTCAGAAATTGCATGCACATTTTTTATCACATTTCACAAACTAAGGTGATACTTGTACTTTTAAATCCAAGTCTTTTTTGTTATTTCAAAAGTAAAGCGTTTAAAAAAAGCAGTGCCAATCGAATAAAATTTGTGTAAGAGATGCAGTCTCGAAAGTTCTCTATTCTCTTAAAAGAGGGATTTTTTGTTTTGCTCAAATTCAGGAATTAAACGCAGTCTTGCATATGTTTCAGAAAGAACTACTCATGCAAGTATACTTGCATGAGGAATCCTGCAAGGTAGACCATCACTTATAGATGATATCTACTTTGCGGGAGACTGGCTGCGAATTTGTCAAGTGAAATTTGTGACGGCAAGATAATATCAGAGAAAAATCAAACTTGCTGCTAATGTGCATGTTATCTGGGTATTTTCCTGTAAGTGTTATCTTGTTGGCGTGATATTCTGTGATTGGTGCTTTTATTGTCTATCCCTGTGAATTATACAAAGTGTGTGAGTGCACCTCCTCTTTGCGCTGTCATTGGTCCTTTACGAAGCTCTTATTTCCAAATCTTCTTTTGCAATTTTCCTCATACGTGTATCCGTAAAACTCCATTTATGGTTTTCAAACCGCTTATGAATCTGTATAGGAAATAAATAGTCAATCGAGAGAATTACTAGCGCTCATAGGGTTCTGTACAATAAAGAAAAGAATTATTAACTGTATTAGATTATTGAAAGAAATCTTTGCTAAAAGAATAATAAGACTTTGTAAAAAACAAAACAGTGTTGGGTTGTTACAGATGTATGTACTAGAAAAGTAGGAATGTCTGTATACTAAAATTTCAAAGAGATATGAAGCCAAAATAATATCAGATAATGCTATTCTGTATAACTCTTTTTTTTTATCTGTTTCCTGTTGCTATTTTATTTTTTATGAACTTAATTCGGTACTGACAATAAAAAGAATCCATATTTAAACTTCATTTGGCATTTCATAAAACTAAATTTAACGTATTTATAATCTTTTGTTTTACATTGTAGCTAAAATAAACCCCTGTTATTATTTATGTCCAAATTTTTCGTATCTCTAAGGCTTAATATCTCGCCTAATTTCCGACGATTGTTTTCCAAAATCATTATCAAAAATGCTTTTATGACTTTGTAACGATAGGGTTCTCCATCCAGCGCTCTTCAGTACTTTTGCTCAATGCCCTTAAATCAAAATTTGTGTGTAACGGAAAAATGCTTCTTTTCTCACAAACTATGGGACCTAGGATATAATTGGTATAGTTTTTCCTACAAGATTTAAATTAATGTCTATTAACTATAATTTTTTCATAATTGTAGTTTCTATAGATTCAAAAGTAAATGTTAGGGGGAGGGGACATATTTTTGCTCCATATTTTTCATCGATATTTCCAAAATGTAATGCCAAAAATTAAAAAAATTGCGTTTTTGAGTTCAGTACTACAAAAGCTTTCACACAAAAGTTTTTTTTTTTCCAGTAACTTAATTAGCTTTTCTACATTTTCCCTAAATGTATTTGTGAATGTTTAAAAATCTGTAAATATGTTGGTTAATAGTCTTTATTATCTCCCTCAATTTGAACTTTCCTCAATGCATAGTTTACGATTAAAATAGCTGCGACAGACAGACATGCAGACACGAGTGATCTTTAGTGGTTCCATTTTCACTTTTTAAGAAATGAAGTCTAAAAAATGGGTTTCCATTCGAACTGCAAACCGTAAGAGCTCTATTGTTTTGAATCACCACGATCTCGGGTGAACACCGTTAAAAAAAATAATTTCTGGAAATTTTGTTCGACTGGATGTGCTGTATTGGCGGTAGGAGTTCGTATATCGGACAAGTTTTTTATGACTATCTATATATATATTACAAAATTTTAAATTTTTTCGCCAAAATTAACCTTTATACTATATTAATTTTCGTATAACAACATTCCGTACTTAGTTCAACTTAATAAATTAAAATCTTGTTTCTAGATCTAATCTATTAATCTTTATGGAAACGATATAAATTCTTAATTCGCCTTAAAAAACATTTATTCCAATATGTGTAAATTAAAAAGATGGCTCTAAATTAAAAATATTCTTAATTAAACTTTATTTCTTAATATTCTAAATAAAACTCATATATACTCTAATAAACTCATTTTTTTAATTTATTCCAAAACCATACCTTTCAAAAAAATATCATTATTTTTATTTATCTATTTATTTTTTCCCTCCTTTAACATTTGATATGTGTGCATATCAATAAATTCATTCCTTTTCTTTTTCTCTTAAAATTAATCGTCTCTAAAAATATCGTCTGCCTAATATATTCGAAATTTTGAGTCGATTATAAGTTAGTTAAATATAATCTTTTTTAAAAAAACAATAAATTTATCATCTGAATAAATAAAAATCTCGACTCTGGACATGAATTATGTTTACATAGGAAAATGATGGTTCAAGAGAAGAGAATTTTCTAGAACTTTGTTTTTAGATTTAAGAAGGAAGCCTGTAGGTGAAGAGAGAGATTTGTTGCTTTTCTTCGGTGCGTACGTTAAGAACGGCTTGCTGGGTAATAATGGAATATTCTTTTTGATGTTTCGGTTCAAGAAGGCTTTGCAAAGGGAGCATTTTCCTCTCTTATGGCTACAATTTAATAAACTAACTTGCAGCAGCCAATGTGTAATTTAATGAATCTTCTACATTTATTTATTTTGTTTTTTCCCTCGCTTGCCACTACTGTGTGTTTTAAAAAAGGGGAACCAGTGAAGATTTTTCGAGTTTCTCCCTAAAATGTCAGATATATATAGATAGACATAGATATATGCATACATATAAATAAATACACACATATATACAGTGTGATGCATAAAGATCAAAGAATATCCTACTTTTTTAAATATTGGTTACAGGTATTATTTTTCTATCGAATTAGTCAACGAGATGGTTTTCTAAGTTAAAGTTTATATGATTACAACTAATCTGTAAAATGATAAGACAGTGAAAATAATGTTCTTTTAATTTTTTCAAACAACTTAAAAAAATCCACATTTTTTATGTTTCATTTTTCTATTAAATATGGGAGTTAAACACTGTGCTTTGCGTGCAAATAATTTATCAGATTTTAACTTTATGTATTCTGCTGGAATCTAAAGATGGAAAACTCGGACAGTTATGTTGAGAGAAGATGTATCTTGCGAAATATAATATAGAGTGATATTATATTCAGTCTGTTAGAGCTACGTATATTGCCAGATTAGAGCTGAAGAGTTCTGAAGGTTTGAAGTTATAGTTTAATGGTGTATTCCAATCCAAACTGTTTATTTTATGATTTATTTTTAAATTCATTTTTGCTGTTAAACGCATCCAACTGACAAATTCTCTTATTTAGAAACTTCATAATGTGCCGTATTTGTCGAGTCTTTGATAAATGCAGAAAATATTGCAAAAAATGCTGTCAAATATGGTGTTTTGAAGTGAATTTTCCGAAGCGGGAGATCTGGGAACGAAAACAAATTGTCATACTGAGAAAATAAATGTTTATAAATCAAATTCTAATTAGGTGAGCGAAAAATTAAATTTCACGGCCTCGTATACACCTCCTCAAAAATCCCCACAGAAAATTTGTTGTTTTTACTCTTAAAAAGTGAGTCTGAAAATGTCTCAGAAAATTTCGGACAATTGAGTGTGAAAAAATATTTTTTTGAATATCCCCTTAAAGCTATGATTAGGCTTTTAAGAGAAATGACATAATCGTATTTCAACCCACCGTTTTGCGTTTTTTTTTAAAAAGTTGCCAAAATAGCGATTTTTTAATTGTTAATTTATATTTAACGTAATGCAACTTCAAAAATTAGAAAATAGAATGTTGTCATTTGTAGTTACACAGAGAAAAATAATGGTTTTAGAGATATAAATTTCGCTGAAAAGTAGATTGCTTTTATGTGAGCATAGAAACATGCCGGGTGCGAAAATTGATTCTGTTAGTTAATTTTGAACAAAAGAATACAGATAATGGAAATATAGAACTATCAGATTAAACTGTAATGAAATGGATGATTTATTTAAATTTTGAATTTACGAGTTAAATGATAACATTTTGTTTCACAAGTTTATTAAGATTAATGCAAAAAATATTATATGAGATTCAAAAATAATGTTTTAATACACGTTACAGCAAAATTACAGAAAAGTTCACGATTATTGTGAAGACTAAAAACAAAATAAATTATGCAAAAATCATTAAAGCACCTATTACTATATCGCACCTATGAAGGCATTGCGCACATGAAATCAACAACAACAAAAAATTATCTGGAAGACACAATTTTGTTGTGTTAAAATTCGAAAAAAAAAAAAACCTACGAAAACCGTTAATGCTGTGTTCATTATAACACATCTATGACCGTTTCGCGCTCATAAAAACAGTAAAAAAGACACTGGATTCAACAATCTCCTACTGGAATTCGAAAAATACAAGAAAATCATCAATGCAGAGATCTCTACATCGCACACATGAGCGCTTCATGCACATGAAAACAAACAAGAAAAAAAATCACTCGATGCAGCAAACTCGTTATATTGGATTCAGAAAATACACAAAAATTATTAACGTAGTGACCACAAAATTTTCATGAAGACCAAGGTGTCTTTGATTAAACATATGAGCATCTTGTATTCATGCCAGAGAGTATTCCATAGTGTCATCAAATTAAGAAAAATGTCGCTGTTGCTGATTTATTATTCGGTAAATTAACTTCAATTATCTGAAATATTTTTTACGACGAGTTTATAATAATTGTAATTTAACTCACAGGGGTTTTTGATAAATTGAATAGAGACCAGAATTTGCAGCATGTTTATCTATTCTTCCATCCTTCCTTGCACATCCGTTCTCTCTAATGAGTTCAGAACAATTAATGCATTTGGATGCTTCTGGTTTATGCTAACAGTTGTCTATAATATTGGTCTGAACATTGTGCAAAAATTGTTTCATTTGGACATTTTTATTTCCAATTTCGAAATTCTCGTGAGTTGCAACATTGTATTATGCTGATATATAGTTCATTTGACGAATCATACAAAAGCGGAAAATAAATACGTATTTCACTACATGACGGTTTCTTTTCCATCACGTGCATGAGTACCCCAATTACTCTATTCAGTTTTGTAATTCATATGGAGCTGTTATATCTCAAAGGACTCTTGTATGTGAACTTTCGAAAGTGGTACTCTTTATAGAAGATATACACTGGCCTCCAAAAGTTAAGATATAACCGGTTTTTTGCGTCTAATTTGAAAATAAATGAATATAGAAACAACAAATTTAGAGGAAATATGCGCTAAACTGTTATTTATTAAATGCGACATAGAAATTTGCTTAAGTTAAAGGTATAAATGAAATTACAACAAAAAAGCACTCACGGTGGAAAATTTCATTCTTGGAGAAATCAGTACATCACAGTATTATGCAGCAAAATGTGACAGAAACATTAAAAAACTGGTTCTAATACAGAATATGTCCACCCCGGATTTGAATGCATTGGCGGCATCGACTTTCTTTGCTCTCAATTAAATTGTCGGACGTCGAAACAGGTAGCGCTGACCAGACATGGAGTAAGCCTTGTTCCAGCTCATTTAATGGAGGAGGACTTAAAGCAGCAATCTGTCTTCCAAGATAGTCCCAAATAGTTATATCGGATTCAAGTCTGGAGAGTGAGCTGGCCATTCCATTCTCTCCAAACCGAGGATGATCTTCAAGATAATCCTCAACAACCACAGCTCGGTGTGATATCGCATTATCATCCATTGGAATGAAACCTTTGCCAATAACACCGGCATATGGGCGCATATACGAATCAAGGATCTCATCCCGATATCTCGCACCAGCCCGAGTTCCTCCATGGACCATCAGCAGGTCAGTGTGGCCTCCGAGTGAGATCCTTGGCCAAACCACGATTCCACATTTCTGTACCTGTGTGTTTCGACAGTGTTTGATTGATGGTATCGAGTGCGTTGTTCTCTCCAGATCAGAAGACGTTCTGAATCGCTCTCCCGTGTAAATCTGGACTCGTCTGTGAAGATTACAGAAGCCCACTGTTTTTTGGTTACCCAACATAAGCGGACCGTTCTCTGTCGTCTGCTGAGGGGGACACACACAACTGGTCGCCTTGCATAGAGACATGCATTGTGAAGACGTCTTTTTTTTACCATATTAACGACACAGTAGTGCGTCTTCTCCTTTGGATCGTAAGAGCTAGAAACCGATGTTTTGCAGGTATTGTAATACGTGGGTGGCCTAGAGCATGTCTTCTGGACACAGAATCTTCGGATTAATACTGATCCCAGAGTCACTAGACTACTACACATTGAGCCATCTAGCAGTATCGGTCGGTGATATCCCCATTTTCATCCATCCTACCACCCGCCACCTTAATAAATCGGGCAAACGACTTCTTCTAGACATTTCTAGACCCTACTAGTTGTTGTGAACAAAACTGACAACATTAGTTCAAATACATATAAACTTACACGCGAAATTTCGGAAGCTTCGTAATTGCATATTTTTCTCTCATTCACAAATATCTATTCTTTTCTATAAAATAAAAGTGGTAGATCTAATTTTTGCGTAAGTTTTTTTAAAACTTACTATTGTCATTCGTATAAACTATAAAGTTTAATCTTACTTCCATTTTTTTCTGGTGAGCTTCGAAAAACTGGTTGTACCTTAACTTTTGGAGGCCAATGTACTATTGATAACACTAAACATCATTGAAGATAATGTGTAACTTTTTTATGTCTTCTATATCTTTTACTAAAGATTGTATCGTCCAGTAGGACAAATTTCTTTGCTAAATTATCCGCGTGATAAAACATAATGGGCATGTTTATGAGTTTCGATTAATATTTCTTGCCGTTTAACTCACCTATTGAGAATCTTAACCCTTAAAACCCTTAATCCTATTGAGAACATCATCAGTGCACTGAAATTATACACATCAAAAAAGAAATTGCTATAAACAGTAATTTGTGTAACCAGTATTTATACATTGAAAATTCATCATTTAAATTTTATTTCCAGTTCCTTAATCAAAACATATTTCTCCATATAATCTTTTTGAAGTAGCTGAAATAAAATTTTTAATATTTACCATCAAATTTACCATTAAAAAATACATAACTAGTCAATATTATATCTTGAATAATTCTAAAGTTAAAAAATATTGAAATTTCATCCAAGAATTTATTTGTGAATGGATCATAATGTCTATAGTCACATGTATTTAATTAAATATTTAAAAATTAATGTCACAGGATCTTGAAATTTAGTTTTAATCCCATGGAATGAAAAATAATTTTTTTCCTCCTTGGTACATGCTTCTGACAGTCCCCAAAAGATTTTTGTCATTACTAAGCAAATGAAATCTGCACTTTTAATACTTTAAAAAGCTTAAGTATTAATCCTCCCATTCTAAAAATAGCTGCAAAACGAAAGCAAAAAATGTTTAGTCTGTGATTGGCAGTTTTGAAGAGAAAAAAATTGTCGATATTAATCTGGTGTTTATCAGAAAAATCTATTCTAACACACTTACTTATTTAATTCAAGTCAGGATTGGAGTAAATATGTGTAAGAAAACTTAAGCCGCAAGTTGACTAAACGGCTTAAGTCCATTAAGTGGTTGGTTTACATCTCAGGCGTAACATCTTCATGAATTGATCTAATTAAACGAATTAAGCCGCCTTTGAAGTGCTTTAAAACGCTGAGTTAATTCTCCGTTATGTTTAAAGAACTATTTTGCTTTAGTTGGCGTGTGAGAGTTATTAAAGAAAGATATCTCTCACAAATTACTTTTAGTAAAATTAAAAGTAGCTTTTTGTGGAAAGATTCTTGGTTGAATGCTTTAATATAAAATATTTATTTAATCGAAAACAAAACAAAAATAATGCGTTATAATTAAATTTTATTGAAGGACCTTGCACAGATTTATATACAATTATAAAATATCTCTGTACGAGCAATTTTTTCTTTTCAATTAATATGTCATGCTGAATTTATTCTAAATACAATTTTTTATAGTTCTATCTTGAAATATACCTTAAATATGAGTAAAAATGTTTTCGAAGAGTAGTGCATCAATATAGCATTTTGAAGATTGTGTAAAAATCCTGTTAAAGTATCAAAATGGTGACATAACTATTATTTTTTTAAGGAAGTTAAAAGTGCGCATTAACAAATCAATAAATATATCATAGCAGTGGCGTATTCAGGGAGTGGGCTGGTCGGTCTGCAGCCCCTTCCAAAATTTGTCGAAAAAATAAAGTTCAATTACGAAAGTTTTTCAAAATGTAATGAAATCTGCTAAGGTGGAATTTAAAAGAGATAAAAAAAAAAACTATTCCGTTTTAGGCAGGTTTTCACTAAGAAAGTGTTATTTCGCAGAGACCACAAGCCAGGCAGACTAATAGCCAAGTTTCTGATATATGCAGGATTTTTTTATACGCCATACAAATTATACTAGTTGAAACAAAAACTTGCTTAAAATGAAATTTTTTCCTGTCCGATATAATGGAAGCTTAGCAGGTTCAATTTTTAATGTATGCATCACCTGCCATGATAAAAAGCCTGTTTAAAGTGAAAATGTTAACGTTTCTTATTGATATCCTCTAAGAAATTTATGCTATATGTCAGCCCCCTTCGAAATGATAAGTCAAGATACGCCACTGTATCACAGACGTTGCATTCGTGACTTTAGTATTCATGGAAATATTTTCAACTTTAACCTAAATTATAATGCCTTATTATTTATTTATTTATTTATTTATTTATTTGCATATTTGCATATTTGCTGTTTACTTTTTAACACATGACCAGAAGTGTCGTTTTTGCAGTGTTTTAAAATGACGACGTCTCGGAGTCCGTTATGTTTAACCTTTTGATGCTTAAGGGGACACAGCACCTTTGAAAACAACTTTCCAATTTTGAATAATGCTGCAATACATGTGGTAATACAATACTTAATATTAAAACTTAAATACATTTACAAAAAAATCTTTTAAAATAGCCTATTTTTCTAAAATTTATTTTTTTTTTAATTTTTACTTTTTTAAATCCTTATTTCTTATTTAAATATGAATACTTTTGCTATTTTTTTAGCTTATATCATGCAGGGTGTCAGGATCTGATAGCACCTGTGCTAAAGAATGTAATGTCTACTCTTTCTCTATTTTAATATCTAGTATTGTACGGTTGTGTACAGAATTTCCAAGGTGACATTCCCTCTTCGTGGAAAGGGGAATTGCCAGCTAATTCTTTGCAGGTGGTGTGTTAGAGAAAAGAGATAGCTGAGAGGCATGTCCATCTGTCAGTGAAGTATGCGGATGATGACCAGATTAGCAGCATGTCACTAAGCAAGAAAAGAATGAGGGAAGGTGCCCAATGAGGAAGCTCCAGAGGGGGTGGGCATTTGTGTGACCCCATGATTTGGAGAGGGCAAGTTTGTCTGAGATCATTGATTCCGTACCTAGGTGTCGTACCTAGAGGTTGCTCTGTGTGGAAGAGCGTAAAGTGTGCGTTTTCTGGTGCGCAAAGGACACAGACGTCCTGGTGTTTAGTGTTCTGGGCTAAGAAGTGCAGGCCCAGTATACTTGTGTTGAGAGACTCAAGGTTGAGCTCCAAAAAAGTGAATTTAACGTGTATTGAGTGTGAGGTGGAAAGTGTAATTGGAATAGTACACAACCAATCTTTACGGTATCTAATTTAATGTTGAACCGGATCACCTATATCCGAGTTGTAGTTGTATATATATTTGTAAATAGCGTATTTTGTGTGTACATATATTCTTAATAAACTGATAATTCGGTTACTAGCGTAAGTCTTCATTTACACCAATCTCACAGTGGGTGACCGATATCACCTAGTAATATCGGTGGTGGCAGCTATATCTACCACGGACATTCTTCAAAGTTGTGTGGACTGAGGGGAACGTCCGACAAATTGTTGGCAGCGTTGGGATAGAATCGCCTGAAACCAGTGACCAGCGAGCCGTGTTGCAGTCTGTTAATGCCGGAGTATCCAGTGGAATTCTTGTGTGGTCGTGCCATATCGTCGAGTATGTGCTAAAGCATCGTGTCGGATCGTCGATTGTATGCTAAAGTGTCGTGCCGTATCGTCGAATGTGTGTAAAGTGTCGTGCCGTATCGTCGAGTATGTGCTAAAGTATCGTGCCGGATCGTCGAGTGGGTGCTAAAGTGTCGTGCCGTATCGTCGAGTGTGGACTAAAGTGTTGTGCGTATCTTTATTAGAAAGAACTAAACTGAACTGTTGTGCCATATTACCGCTACATAGTGGAGCTACCTGTGATTAGAAAAGTACCCCAGCAAAGAAAGTATAAGGTAAGGTGTTTTGATCATATCTCTCTGCTGACATCTCGAACCAAAATTTGTTGTTGTATGATTAATAGTAATTTAAGTAAATTGTCTATATTATTTATGTGTTTTATCAATACTCCCTACCTATAAAGTGTTAATAACCATAGTGGCTATTGTTTTAAGGAAAGGTCATAATAACTTGAGCTAGTATTGATTGTCTATAATTTTTTTTTTACTAATTGTGTTAATAGTAGTTGGAAGGAATAATTAAAATTACGTAAAGTTAAATTATTGTTAAAGTAATATTTAAATGAAGCAACATTTTTTTAAGTTTGAAGAGTGTATAATAACATTTGCTTAGGATTTTAATTGGCCAATAGTAGTGAGGAAAAAAAAAAGGCTCAAAAGAGAGCCATAGTGAAAAAAAAAAAAGGCCCAAAAGAGAGCCATAGTGAGAAAAAAAAAAAGGGCCCAAAAGAGAGCCATAGTGAAAAAAAAAGGCTCAAAAGAGAGCCATAGTGAGGAAAAATAAAAGTAAAGATTTTCAGTATATTTGTTTTAAGTGTAAGAACCAGTATTGAGATCGGAAATATTTTAGTGAGGATAATTGTAGAAATTTATATATGCATGTTTTACAATTTTTCTTTATGTGGATTTTTTTGATTGACAGCAATTCTTCTATCCAATTTCAACGTATCAGTATTATTATGTTAATTGTATGTTGTTATCTAAGTGTATAAGTTGAAATCTGTATTGCATAGTAGTCAAATCGAATTACTGTTTTACCTTTTGTTTTATTGGAAGTATATTGTGTGATATCAATAGTTGAGGAAAATTAGATTATTCAGTAGGTTAATTATAAATTAAATGCATTGATTATCTGAAGGGTATTAATTAGTAAAATAAGAGGAGATGTATGTGTACTGAGTTAGAAATTTAGGAAATATTAATTTGGTAGGTTTAACTATTATTGTAGGGTGGTAATAACAATCGGTGAAGGTATGGCTTTCTTATTGAAACTAAAAAAGGTTGATCTTCAGAGTATAGCCGAAGAGTTGGGTGTTGAATTCACGGAAGATGATACCAGAATTCAGCTTAAGAAAAAGATAATGGACAGTGATGAGTACGACGAGGGGGTTATTAAGGAATTATCTGACGCTATTGTTGCAGAACGATTAGAGCGCGAAGAAAAGCAGGCAAGATTAGAGCGCGAAGAAAAGCAGGAAAAATTAGAACGCGAAAAGTTAGAACTCGAAAAGTTAGAAAGGGAAAAATTAAGAATGGAACATGAATTAGAAATGGAGAAACTAAGGGTGCAAGGATCGGCAAATAATTTCAATGGGTCAAGGGAATCTAATAATGAAAGTAACATCGAAAAATTGATCAAAAGTGTTAAAACTCTATCTATCAAAGTACCAGAAGGGACTGAGGGATGGAATTTATTTTTTAACAGCTTAGAAAGGGCATTCAAAACTAAAAATGTACCGGAAAACCAGCAAGCCGAAATTCTACTAAATATGTTAGGAGATAAGGCGGATAATTTGTTAATTTATACGACTACGGAACAAATGGAGAATTATGAGGAATTAAAGGAGTTAGTTCTAAGGGAACATGAGCCGGCACCGAAGTCATGTTTGGAAAACTTTAAGAAGGCTAAGAGAAACCAGAATGAAACTCATGTATTATTTGTATCGCGTTTAATAGCGACATGGGGAAATTATTGTAAGATTAGAGGTGCTGACTCTTATGAAAAGGTCAACCAATTAATAGTTACGGATAAATTAGTAAGTACGTTAGATGAGGATACCGCGTCATATATTGGGTTAACTCATCAAGGTAAATGGTTAGAAGCTTCTAAAATTGCTAAAGAATGTAACAATTATTTTGACGCTAAACATAAGTCTTACGCCGTTACGTATAAAAGTTTTAAAGGCAAAGATAAGTATGTAAACAATGAAAAAATGAGACCGAGAGAGGATAGCAAAGTTAGTGGTAATTGGAGGCAAAACGGGAGTAATGAGACTCATTCTTCTTCAGATAGGAAAATAGATTTTAAGAAACCTAGTGATGCTTCAGCGCCTAAATGCTTTAAATGTGGTTTGAGAGGTCATTACCAATGTTTTTGTAATAAAGTGGGTAATGAGGGAAATAATGGTAATAAAGGGCGAGATCCGAAAGCGGGTCTGCACAAGATTGTGGTAAAAGAAAATAAAGAGTTATCTAATGGAGCTATTGTGGCGAGAATATCGGTAAAGGCCGAACAGAGAACTAATATTATTGGTGAGAAATTAAATAAACTTGAGAAAATTGAAGTTAGTGTAAATGGGCAAAAAGCAAAGGGATTGGTTGATTCTGGATGCGAAATTAGCGTTGTTCATAAAGATTTGGTACCGGAAGAGAAATTAAAAGGAGCGGGTAGTATTTATTTACAAGGGTTATTCGGTGAAGCAGTTAAATCGCCGTTGGTTAAACTACCGTTAGTTATTCCGCAATTCGGACAAACTAATATAATTCATCAGGAAGTACTTTGCGCAGTGACTGATAATATTAATGAGCAAGTGATTTTACATCCCGAAGTGATTAATGAGTTGTCAGGTGTCAAACGCGAGGAGCCATTGCTAGAGGCCCAAGAATTAGAAAATTCAGAAATTATTGTTGATAACTTGAATGAAAAGGAAGATATGAATAACGATAGTTGTAATGCTTACGCAATAGAAGCGAGTTCGCAAAATGTACAAACTCAGAATACGGAAAAAACGGAAGTGGAGAAAGGTAATAAAGCTATTGTTAGCAATTCCGAGATATTTAAGGAATCCCAATTAGAATGTAAAGAGTTAGAGAAAACTTGGGAATTAGCTAAAATGGATAAGGGGGATTATTATATTGTAAATGGTTTATTATATCATAGAGAGAAATTGTTAGGCGAAACTATAGCGCAATTAGTAGTACCCAAAGTAAGAAGGGAAGAAATCTTAAAATTAGCGCATAGTTCGGTATTTCGAGGGCATCATGCAGCGAAGAAAACTTTACAGAGAATCAGGTATTCATTTTATTGGGAGGGGATGGCGAAAGAAACTAAACAATTTTGTGAGTCATGTTTAGAGTGCCAATTGACTAGAGGGGTTAAAGTAAATGATAGAGCTCCTATTTCCCCAGTGTCGCGTCCGGGACTTCCATTTCAGGTAGTTAATGTTGATTTAATTGGGCCTATTGATCCTAAAAGTTCCCAAGGGCATCAGTATATACTAACCTTAATTGATCAGCATACCAGGTGGGCGGATGCGATCCCTCTAAAAAGCTTAACTGCTAAAACCGCGTGTGATGCGTTACTTCAAATATTTATGAGGACAGGAATTCCAAATATAATTGCCTGTGATAATGGAACCAATTTCACCGCCGACTTAACGAAAGAATTTGAGAAAAGGTTAGGTGCTAGTCCAAGATTTTCGACCCCACAGTATCCACAGTCTAACGGGCTTGTGGAACGATTTAATCAGACTCTTAAACGTGTGTTACATCATACTATTAGAGAAGAAGGAAAAAAGTGGCATGAACAAATACCATTTGTATTATGGGCGTATAGGGAAGTCCCAAATTCTACGACGGGAATCGCACCTTTCCAATTATTATATGGTAGAGCGCCGGAGGGTCCTTTATCGATTCTCAAGTCATCCTGGGCAGGAGAAAATAAGGGGGCGCAGTTAGATACTACGCCAATTCATGAGTATCTGAATAAACTTAGGGGACGTTTAGAAAGAGCCGCAAATGAGGCAAAATTATCGTCTGAGGTACAACAAAATAGAATGGCTTACCATTATAATTTAAGGTCTAAGGAAAAAACGTTTGAAGTAGGCGATAAGGTAATATTGTTAATCCCCGATTCAACTAATAAGTTATATTCTAGGTGGCAAGGGCCGGCAACCATAGTCGAAAAACGAAATCAGCATTCGTTTGTAGTTGAGTTAGCTGACGGGAGTAGGAAGCATGTGCACCAAAATAAAATACGAGAATTTATTGCTAAATGTAATATAGTTAATATTGTTTTTGAGGGTGATGAGGAATTTGGAGAGTTGGGGAAATTCCTATTTTGAACCGGGATCGGGAAGTAGAACGAGATATAGAGAGGTTCGAAATGAAAGGATTATCTAACAATCAAGTTAAAGATATAAAGTCTATTTTGAGGGAGAATAAAGAGGTGTTTATGGGTCCTGTACGACCAGCTGATGTAGGGGAGCATCGTATTGATCTTAAACCGGGGGTGCAAAGGAAAAAGCCAAAGATATATAGTGTACCGGTAGCTTACAAAGAGGAAGTAGATAGACAGATTCAGGAGTTATTAGAATTAAATCTAATCGAAATGTCAAACGCTGAAATTAGTCATCCAATTGTTTGTGTGGCGAAAAAAGACGCAACTGTTCGACTTTGTATAGACTATAGAGCTTTAAATTCGGTAACTCAGGTTCCAACCTTTCCGATGAAAGACTCTCAAGAAATCATGTATACCGCAGGGGCGGCAAATTATTTATCATCGATTGATTTATTGAGGGGTTATTGGCAGATTAAGATGGCTGAGGAGTGTAAACATTTGACAGCTTTTACAACACATAATGGAACTTATCAGTGGCGTACAATGCCTTTTGGATTATCAGGGGCGGCTGCCACGTTTCAGAAAGATATGAATGAGGTTCTTCAAGGTCATCGGAGGTATGCGGAAGCATATATTGATGATGTCACCATTTTCTCCGACACCTGGGAAGAGCATTGTGAACATGTTAGGGCTGTCATTGAAGAGTTGAAAAAGAGAAATTTTACGATTAGGCTAGACAAATGTAAATTTGGAGAGAAATTAACTAAGTTTTTAGGTCATGTAATTGGGGGTGGAACGCATGCACCTGATGAGGAAAAAATAGGAGCAATAAGGGATCTAAAGAGACCAAAAACTAAAAAAGAAGTCAGATCTGTTTTGGGATTAATGGGATTTTACCGATCTTATATTCCAAATTATGCCGAAATTGCTATACCTTTAACCGAATTGACTAAAGGGAAGGTTAAATATACTGTACCATGGGATGAAAGGGCAGAAAAAGCATTTAATACTCTTAAAGATGAGTTATGTAAAGTGACGAGTTTGGCTACACCTATCGTAGGCCGGGAATATCAGCTCCACGCAGATGCTTCCGACCTGGCAGTAGGATGTTGCCTTACTCAAAAAGATGAAAAGGGTCAGTTTAAACCAATAGCTTTTGCCAGTCAGAAATTGTCTGGGGCTCAGCGTGCTTGGCCGAGTATAGAGAAAGAGACTTGGAGTGTTCTCTTTGGGTTGAGAAAGTTTGAAAAATGGACCTATGGATCTCAAATTGAGATCATTACGGATCATAATCCATTAAAATTTCTCACAGAAACAACCCAAAGATCACCCAAACTCACTAGATGGGCTCTTGCCTTGCAACGCTGGAACCTGAGTATTTCTCATCGTCCGGGAGCTCAACATTTGAATGCGGACGCAATTTTCAGGCTACATAGAAAGAGCTGGGAAGAACAACCAGTTGTTAGCCCATCAGCGTCAACGACCCAGTCGTGGACAACCTTAAAGGGATGTCGTCACACATTTAAATTTTTTTTTGTGCAGGTGTAAATATTTTTTCATTTTTTTTGTTTATAATATTGTATTAACATGTGTATTGTTTATGTAATAATAATATTAGTAAAGGTTCAGTAGAGATGTCAGTAGATAGTGTTCAGACACCTGGAAATACCTATGTAATAAGCTTAATGAAGAAATCTGTCAAGAGTCTATTGAACTCTTCTACGATATTACTATATGTTTGGGGAAAATTAGCCCCTAAAAGGCATATTTTCCGCTTAGGGGGGGGGGGTGTCAGGATCTGATAGCACCTGTGCTAAAGAATGTAATGTCTACTCTTTCTCTATTTGAATATCTAGTATTGTACGGTTGTGTACAGAATTTCCAAGGTGACATTCCCTCTTCGTGGAAAGGGGAATTGCCAGCTAATTCTTTGCAGGTGGTGTGTTAGAGAAAAGAGATAGCTGAGAGGCATGTCCATCTGTCAGTGAAGTATGCGGTTGATGACCAGATTAGCAGCATGTCACTAAGCAAGAAAAGAATGAGGGAAGGTGCCCAATGAGGAAGCTCCAGAGGGGGTGGGCATTTGTGTGACCCCATGATTTGGAGAGGGCAAGTTTGTCTGATATCATTGATTCCGTACCTAGGTGTCGTACCTAGAGGTTGCTCTGTGTGGAAGAGCGTAAAGTGTGCGTTTTCTGGTGCGCAAAGGACACAGACGTCCTGGTGTTTAGTGTTCTGGGCTAAGAAGTGCAGGCCCAGTATACTTGTGTTGAGAGACTCAAGGTTGAGCTCCAAAAAAGTGAATTTAACGTGTATTGAGTGTGAGGTGGAAAGTGTAATTGGAATAGTACACAACCAATCTTTACGGTATCTAATTTAATGTTGAACCGGATCACCTATATCCGAGTTGTAGTTGTATATATATTTGTAAATAGCGTATTTTGTGTGTACATATATTCTTAATAAACTGATAATTCGGTTACTAGCGTAACTCTTCATTTACACCAATCTCACAGTGGGTGACCGATATCACCTAGTAATATCGGTGGTGGCAGCTATATCTACCACGGACATTCTTCAAAGTTGTGTGGACTGAGGGGAACGTCCGACACAGGGTTTTCAACAAAATTAAACTTCAGGTTTTATTTTTATTTTTATTTTTTTTAATGGCAAAATGTAGTAGAAACAAAATTATGCAATTGGAATATAAATATATTAAATATTTTATGAAACATGAATAGTTGTATGAAATAATTTTTATCTGCGCATGTGCGAATCACAACAACAATTTTTTTACATAATTCAATAATCAGCTCTACCTTATAAAAAAAAATCCTCCAGCTTAATATTGTGAAAATTCAGAAAGATTGGGCATTTTGACTTGCCTCAGTTGTGTCGTAGAATGTTCTGGATGTCATTTAATTTTTAATACTTTTTTTTTTCATCGTAGCAACAGAATATTGCATTTCTAGACATTAAACATCTATCAATCAGAAAATAGATAAAATTTGGGCGTCATAAGGATTTAGAAATGTCTCGGATGTCTCTAGACCGAGAGCAATAACCATTTTCCAAATGATTAGTAAAGGTCAATCATACAAACTTTCTATGAACATTACTAATAATTTCACCGACATATGGAATAACTAATAAACGAGAATTGGACAACATCTACGTGAACATCTGTGCCAAAATCATTGTATGCGCTGCAATTTTACCACGTCTTCCAAATCTAATAACTTTCACAATTACATGCGCATAAAATGTTATCATGCCAGCAAATGAGGAAAGAATGAACTAACTTCCACGGAAAACTGTGAATAGTATTCACCCCTTAACCAGCTTAACTCTTTGTGTTCAGATTTTGGACAGAAAGGGTTGAGGAACAACATCTGATCATCCCATCATACTCCCGAATGAATCAGTATTCGTAGAATGGTAGGGTGAGGCAGTTTCGTGATTGTAATCTATTGTTGTACTTGTGAGTGCAGCAATATGTATCTTCAATCAGACAGAAGAATTGGTTTATAAACGAAACATGTGATTGCTTCTTTGCTTCTTAATAATTGTTTTCTTTGCTTCACAACCTATTAACTTTTCTGTTACAATTCTAGTTGTTTACATAAGATTATCAAAGAGTAGCATTATCTTTCCTAGAGGAATGGATAAATGTACACGTCAGGTATTTATTTTTTTCGCCAATTTCATTCTAATACAAAAGAAAAAAAACACACACACAAAAAAAATCAGAAATTAAAATGCAGGTAAAAAAAGAAATGCTTAAAATTTATAGCAAAAATATATTAATATCCCCAAATCAATTTTATTAACGAAAAATTAGAATAAAAAAGACTGTTTATTGAATAAAAAAATATTTTTATATAATTAATATTGTATGCTGATACCTTGTTCTTTAGAATGCAATAAAAGTTCCTTCATAAAAAATAACGATAAATTTACTATATAAGTAAACTCAATTTTATCACTGTAATCTATTCTTGAATATGCCAATGAAAAAATATGTATTCTTGTATAAGATGCCAGAATTAATTATATGGTACTACTTGACTATCCATTCGTCCAATCCCATTTAAAAATTTTAAGATTTAAAATTAATGACCTTAAAATATATAAATCACTAAAGAATAAGATTACTTTTCATTAAATTGATTTTAGACAAAAGTATTTCAATCGTTTACGTATTTAAATGTAGAATTAATAAATTAAACCATAAAAAACAGGCATTAAAATCTTGTATTTGTGAATAAAAAGTAACTAATTTAGATGATTTTTTTAAAATAATCGAATTTATTAAGGGATACAATAAACATCAATGACAGCCAAAAATTGTAAGGAACACCAAAATGCTCTTTATTCAGTCAAAAACGTAAATGGGTGTAACTGTAAAATGTGTGTAAACATAATATGTAATGCTCGGAGCAAAAAAGAAAACAATAATAAAATGTGCAGTAATTTTTAAAAACGAAAAACAAATTGACTCTATTCTTCCTTTCAGTTCGAGACTATAAAAATCTTTACTTTATCTCTACGTCCCAGGAATACTGTTTGTTGAGCTTACCGCATGCTGGAGATTATGGAAAATTTCGTTTATATTTAAATAATTTGAAATTTTTTTCCAGCTAATTCCTTAAAAAAGTGGACCCTTTATTAGCTTTCCGTTTGAGGCTATAGAAAACGCCATTTTACTTTTTCTGATGTTACAGAAATATTGCACATAAATTATGAAAAAAAAATAAAAATACAAATAAAACGTCGAATTAAAAAGGCGACGACATAAGAAGCACGTGTAACATGTTTAGTGTCACGTAAATGTGACTTTTGCATCATCCATTATTGGCATTTACAGTTAGGCTACAGTTTGTTGGTAGAGGGATAATCAAATAGTACAGTTTTATAAACAATCATATGATTGTTTCTTTCATCTCGCTTCAACGCTTTTTGCACTCTTTACAGTGCACTTCTTAAAAAGAAATCTTATTGCTTCATGTTCCTGTTCATTGAATAACAGTGATAAAAAATGCCCCTTTCTACCATAATGTACTTAACGAATGTGCAATTATTTGAAATAGTTAAAAATTTCTGTAATATAACTGTAATATAAAAAAAGTATGCATTTGCCATCACAATGTTTTTTTCTATACCATTCTAGTATCAATTTATTGCCAATTTGAAAATAAAGTCTTGTACATTCATTTGGATTTAATACGAAGTTCCTGTAATGAGTGAAATAAAAAAAGCACGGGACAACAGTGCCACCTGTTTGATTCTAAAATTTAAAATTAGATCAACATATAAATTTCTAATGCAAACTATGGAATATTTGTGAAATATGATGCTTTTTAATTACCAGAAAGTAATAGACTGATATAATGTCCAATATATACTAAGCATAGGGTTGATATAGTGTTGCCGGATTCAAAAAATGTATGATTATGACAACCATGTGGTTAAAATTATAAGGGATTTATAAGAATTGGGGATATAATACGATAAGCCAGGCTCTCTAAATTGCATCAAGTGAATCTGGACTTCCATTAGGAATCTTATCCGTGCATAAGAGTGTAGGGTCCCCCTGAACAGCGATCAAACGCATTATTGATACAGCATGGATTTTAAGTAGAAGCATCTTGAAAATAAAATTTTGTACGATTTCAAACGATAGATTTCGAAAAACAGATATCACAGAAATCATTAAAAACACATCATAGAGGTGCCAGCTGTAGGTCAATATATACCAAAATGACATCAGCATCTTTCTAGAACCAAGTTAATATCATTTTATATATTTAGAAATTTTTTGGGAGAATTTTTATAAGTGAAAGTATTATTTGTATAGATAATTATAAAACCCCCTTAAAATTTCAAAATAAATAAATAAATAAATAAATCGCTTGCACAATGTAAAATATAGTTGGTTTTTTATTCACTTATGTGCAAATTTTTTTTCAATAATTTAGTTGTTTTAAATTTAAAATAATTAGAAATCTTTAAAACTGTAAAAAAAAAAAAATAATAATAATAATAAAAAGAAAAAAATTCTTTAAACATTCTTAGCACAATCCCCATTTTAAATGAAGTTTGTAGCATGTTAATTTATAGAAACAGTCAGAAGTATCACGTTACACTACGCCCAATGGGGAAAAATCGTTTCAAATGAAATTTAAAATACCTTACACCATTTCAAACATAATAAATTTGTTATATATTTGCGATGTGGACTGAAATATGCATTCTGTAGAATATTCGTTGCAAAGAATAGTTATTATTCATTTGCAGGGCCACACAAAATAATTTCATTATATAGTGATACAGGGAAAAAATTATTTGCGACAAATGTTAATTATGCTAAAATATTTCATATCCAATGAAACTGCTATAAATCGGTGAGGCTTGCTATAACTTACTTTATGTATCATACGAAGTGCATGACATTTACTGTGCCACGTAAAAGATTTGAGATACTATTGAGGAAAGTGTTGCACCTTGGGACACTTTTCACATTTTAATTTTTTACTTCAAAGATTACTATCCAATTTAAAATTTAAAGGCAGGATTTCAATGCACCAACATATTTCTTTTATAATATATTTTTAGAAAATCAGGCAGTTTGAAAATAAAAAATTGCCACTCATTTAACGTAGAGATGACAAACTGTCCCAAGATACAAGAGGGTGTTCTAACTTGGAATATACTGTGTTGTACCTTGGGACATACTGCATAATTCAAGCATTAGATATATAATTACTTAATAATTATGCAATATAACTAATACAATATTTTGTAGAATAAAAATAACTAATATTGTAAAAAAAAAAAAAAAAAAAACCACCGAAAATTTCATTTTATAAGGAAATAGAGATTAAAACTCAAGTTTCCATCATTGGCAAAGGCATTAATTAACTTCAGATACATGGAAGAGAAAAAAAAAATTCCCAGATACTTTTGTAAGACAGTAATCAACTTTCTTGATTTCTTATTTTTAACTCATCTGTAGTATGATCATAATTAATATTGTCACTATCTTTAGTACTAGATAAAAAGAGTTTATCAATAACTTATTCAAAACTCCTATTTTGTTCTGGAGGTGGTCTTTTCATTTTCTTTCTACAACAGTTTTCTGCTTGGCAATTTCAATTTCAAACTTTACTAAAGAAACTCTTAAAATCCAAGATTTCCTTTTTTATTTCACAGACATTGCTTTTACGAGCTGCAAATATGACAAATGGCCCAATCTTTACTAGGGACGTGACATTTTGAGAATGTGAAGATAAGCTTGTTATACATAGATATGGTAACACATTTGATGCTGTAGATTCAGCTCTTTCATTGAACATTTAAATTGAATGCAATAGTCTATCAGTTACATATTATTAAAAATTCGTTTTCACTGAATCCATTTTCATTGATTGAATAAATGCTTGTTACTTCAATATCGTTAATGGTATTCGATAGTGTAAAAGCTTTTTTAAAATGCGTTTCCAACAACTTCTGCTACACAGCATATATTGTGATTGGCTGTGCAGGATGTGATATCATCCATTCATTTGCACAAGACATGTAGTATATTTTCTACAACCCAAAGACAACTGTCAAGTGTCTGTAGTTTAAGGGAAGAATGAGTGGGAATTTTTGTAAACAAAATAATTCTAATTTCCCAGCATTTTTCTATTGTAAGAATCGATATATGGATGTTATGTTATCCATGATTAACAACATAGTAAAATACATAAATCTGTCTTTAAAACTGACACGATTTATATTTTTGTAAGACGATATCTAGATTAAAAACTGTCATTAGTTCATATCTATGTATCTTTTAGTCCGTTTATCTATTTATAAACATGTTTTTTCATTCAATGCCACATTATTGTTTCACCTCTATACATTTCATGTGCAAATATATATGTATTTGTATACGAAATTTTACAAAGACATGAATTTATTTATTTATATTTCTAAATAACCACTTGTTTATTTTACATATTTCACCCTTCATGTTTACAGTATTTTTCATTAATAGTTCTTTTTTATTTGTATTTTTTTATAAATTTTATTCTAAATTTTTTTTAACTCAAACATTAAAAACATTATGCATAATTCACAATTTTCTGTGAATCATTTATTATTTGAATAGGTGAAAAAATAATTTTCGAAAGAGATTATAAAATAATGTAATGCTAGATTTTATAAGCCCATATCAGATATCAAAACTCGAAATAATATCCTTAAAGTTTGTTAAACTTCAAAATCAAATCTAAAGATATGAGTATCATAATAAATCATATGGATATAAGATGAAATGTTCCATGTTCCGATGTCATTACTTTCCTTCAGGTTTGTTTCATCTTTTATGAAAACTCTTTCGAACAAATATCATGAAAACTTTTTCGAACAAATATAAATATGCTGCATCGATTAATATCCATGTTACAGTTGATCTTTGAATTCTTTTCTGAATGTTTGATATCTATTGTAACACATAATGAACAGATGTGTAGCAAAACTTGAGAGATGCTGAATATTAACTTTCCGATGAATGAATATAGGCTCTCTCATTAACATTTTCAGAAAAAGCTGAAAAGTTTTATGAGTTGATTTTCCCGGTAAAAATTCCGATGGAAAAGTTTAGACAAAGAATGAACTCTAGCTGTTTCTGAGGAAATATTATTCTATATATCACATAAATACTTCTTTAGATTTTACACAGAGTAAGAAAACTTTGTCGTGTATCTTGTAAGTTGTATGTTAATAAGAAAATAAAATAATTACATTGTCTCAAACTTTTAGACAAAATGCTTTAAGGAGATACTTCAGTAATGCTCCGAAATAGAGCGTCTAATGTTATTTCAATGGGAGAAATTTAGAAATTTAATTTTTTTTTTCGAATTTGATATTTTTTGTAGCTTTTAAAATTTATGTATTTTCAATTTTTTTTCTTTAAATTGTAAGGAAATTTATATGCGTTATTTTAAGTATTACCTGTGGTGTCTTATCGCGCATAAATCCGTTCATTTTAAATTTGGTAAAAAAGCAAAAAATTTTTAGCTTTCCAAAAACGTTTTAATTTTGCTTTTAATTTTTTTAAAATGTAAATGGTTAAAAAAAAAGAATTAAAATTTAATGAGACACTCTTCGTAATCGGTTTAAACTTTCGAGTTTCTGATGAATGAGTGAAATGATATGATGAATGAAAAAAAAATGAGATTCTTTCTCAATTTTTTATCAGTTACTCTTGATTGAAATTTTAAGTACATCTGGAGTGAAATTTTGCCGCTTACTTTCTCTTCTTCCTTACTTTTTTCCTTACTCCTTACTTACTTTCTCTTACTTTTTTTCTACTTCCGCTGTCGCTTTAACTGTTTTCGAACAAAAATATAAATATGCTGCATCGATTAATATCCATGTTTCAGTTGATTTTAGAATTATTTTCTGAATGTTTGATATCGATTGAAACACATAATGAACAGATGTGTAGCGAAACTTGAGAGATGCTGAATATTAACCTTCTGATGAAAGAATATAGGCTCTCTTATTAACATTTTCAGAAAAATGCGAAAAGTTTTATGAGTTGATTTTCCCGGTAAAATACAGATGCAAAAGTTTAGACAATTTTGAGGAAATATTATTTTAAATGTCACATAAATACTTCTTTAGATTTTTACACAGAGTAAGAAAACTTTGTCGTGCATCTTTTAATTAATATGTTAATAATAAAACAAAATAATTACATTGCCTCAAACAGTTAGACAAAATATTTTAAGGAGATACTTCAGTAACGCACCAAAATAGAGCGTCTAATGTTATTACAATGTGAAAAAATTAGAAATTTCATTTTTGTCATTTACTTTTCATTTTTTTTTTAATTTGACATTTTTAAAATGTTTACTTTTAAACTATGCACGAAATTTTCAATTTCTGTTTAACTTTTTAAATTTTAAGAAGATATAAGTGCGTTATTCTAGGTTTGCCTTTTGTGTTTATCGTGTAATAATCTGTTCATTTTAATTTTGGTTCCGAAAATGTTTTTATTTTGCTTTAATTTTTTAAGAAATATAAGCACTAAAAAAGAAAAAAAAACTCAAAATTTAATGAGACACTCTTTGTAATCGGTTTAAACATTTAAGATTCTATTGAAAAAATGAGATACTTGCTCGATTTTGTACCAATGAATCATTTATTATTCGAATAAGTGAAAAAAAATTCGAAAGAGATTATATAAATTATTTTAAATTTTTAACCCATATAAGAAATAAAAACCCGAATTAATATTCCTTAAAGTTCGTTAAACGTCAAATCAAATCTAAAGATATAAGTATCACAATAAATCATATAGATTTAAGATGAAATGTTCCATGCCCCGATGCCATTACTTTCCTTCACGTTTGTTTCACCTGGTTTGAAAACTGTTTTCGAACAAATATAAATATGCTGCATCGATTAGTATTCATGTTTTAGTTGATATTCGAATTCTTTTCTGAATGTTTGATATCTATTGTAACACATAATGAACAGATGTGTAGCAAAACTTGAGATATGCTGAATATTAACTTTCTGATGAAAGAATATAGGCTCTCTTATTAACATTTTCAGATAAAGATGAAAAGTTTTATTAGTAGATTTTCCTGGTATAATTACCGATGCAAAAGTTTAGACAAAGAATGTATTTTCAGGGTTCGTACGGGTCCTGGAATTTTATGACCACGAAATTCTTCGGTACCAGTATTTTCTTACAGAAAATTCCTATTTAAATAAGACGAAAATTCGCGCTTTCGAACTATTTTTATTTTTCACTAAAGAAATGCTGGTATTTCACCTTGAAAATAACGGTACCCGTACGAACCATGATTTTCGTTGTTTCTGATGAAATATTATTTTAAATGTCACATAAATACTTCTATGTATTAAATACTCTTTAGATTTTACACAGAGTAAGAAAACTTTGTCATGCATCTTGTAAATTATATGTTAATAAGAAAACAAAATAATTACATTGCCTCAAACTTTTATACAAAATGTCTGAAGCAGACGTTCCGAAATACAGTGGTTAATGTTATTTCAAAGGAAGAAATTCAGAAGTTTCATTTTTTTGCATTTTTTTCGAATTTGGTATTTTTTGCGTTTTTTAAAATTTCTACTTTTAAACTATGCACGAAATTTTCAAATTTTGTTTAACTTTTTAAATTTTAAGGAGATATATGTGCGTTCTTTTAAGACCATCTTTAGTGTCTTATCGCGCAAAAATCTGTTCATTCTGATTTTGCTAAAAAAGCAAGAAATTTTTAGCTTACCGAAAATGTTTTTATTTTGCTTTAATTTAAAAAAAATATAAGTTGTAAAAAACTCAAAATCTAATGGGATACTCTTTGTAATTGTTTTAAACATTTGAGTTTCGATTAAAAAAATGAGGTTCTTGCTCATTTTGTACTAGTTAATCTTTTATTATTTGTATAAGTGAAGAAAAATTCTAAAGAGATTATAAATATAATTTGATATTTTATGAGCCCATATCAGAAACAAAAACACGAAACAATATTCCTTACAGTTTGTTAAACTTCAAAATCAAATCTAAAGATATTGGTATCATAATAAATCATAAAGATAGAAGACGAAATGCTCCATGTTTTGCTGTCATTCCTTTCCTTCAGATTTGTTTAATCTTGTTTGAAAACTGTTTTCGAACAAATATAAATATGCTGCATCGATTAATATTCATGTTTCAGTTGATCTTCGAGTTCTTTTCTGAATGTTTGATATCTATTGTAACACATACTGAACAGATGTGTAGCGAAACTTGAGAGATGCTGAATATTAACTTTTCACTGAATGGATATAGGCTCTCTTATTAACATTTTCAGATAAAGATGAAAAGTTTTTGATTTTCCCGGAATAAATTTCGATGCAAAAGTTTAGACAAAGAATTATTTCTCGTTGTTTCTGACGAAATATTACTTTAAAATTCACATAAATACATCTTTAGATTTTACAAAGAGCAAGATAACTTTTTTTTAAAACTATACACGAAATGTTCACTTTTTGTTTAAATTTTTAAATTTTAAGGAGATATAAATGCGTTAGTCTTAGTTCGCCTTTTGTGTCTTACTATGCAATAATCTGTTGATTTTGATAAAATAGCAAGAAATTTTTAGCTTTCCAAAAATGTTTTTATTTTGTTTTAATTTTTTTTTTTAATATAAGCTGAAAAGAAAAAAAAGCTCTCAAAATCTAATGGGACACTCTTCGTAATCAGTTAAAACATTTGAGTTTATATTTAAAAAAATGAGATTTTTTTTTCGATTTTGTACCAATTAAATCATTTATTATTCAGATAAGTGGAAAAAAATTCGAAAGATATTATAAATATAATGTTAGATTTTATAAATCCATATCAGAAATCAAATCACGAAATAATATTCCTAAAAGTTTGTTAAACTTTAAAATCAAACCTAAAGATATCAATATCATAATAAATCATATAGATATAAGATGAAATGCTTCATGTTTCGATGTCAGTACTTTCCTTCAAGTTTGTTTCATCTTGTTTGAAAACTGTTTTCGAACAAACATAAATATGCTGCATCGATTAATATTCATGTTTCAGTTTATCTTCGAATTCTTTTCTGAATGTTTGATATCTATTGAAACACATAATGAACAGATGTGTAGCAAAACTAGAGAGATGCTGAATATTAACTTTATGATGAATGAATATTGGCTTTCTTATTAACATTTTCAGAAAAAGACGAAAAGTTTTATGAGTTGATTTTGACGGTATAAATCTCGATGCAAAAGTTTAGACAAATAATTTATTAACGTTATTTCTGAGGATATATTGTTTTAAATGTCACATAAATACTTTTATGCATTAAACACTCTTTAGATTTTACATAGAGTAAGAAAACTTTGTTATTCATCTTGCAAATTACATATTAATAAGAAAAAAAATAGTTTCATTGTCACAAATTTTATGCAAAATGGCTCAAGGGAATAATTCAGGAATGCTCCGAAATACAGCGTCAGCAAAAACAAATCTAGGCACTCATTGATAAATGTGAAGTTCGTGACAGATGGTCGTTACTGATACATTCATTAGTAATATTTCTTTTACATTATTATACATTCTGGAGTTATTACTGTTGATATTAACAGTAAGTCACGTTTTTAAAAAATATATCTGATCTGTCTGAATTTTTTCTCGGTCTTTTTGAAACAATTTTTTGTTTTGGTGTACTACCATGTGATAAATTGGTCTTGCCTTTCTTAGGACATAGATAGTTTGTCTTGATGCTAATAAATGTAATGCTTTACAAAATACAATAACATTTTGGTCTAATAAAGTTAAAGCTCGAGGTTACTCAACAATTGTAAGATTTTTAGGTTGATTATGTGGATCAGAAGAGCTTCTTTTTGTAGAGAAAATAATTAAAAAAAATTCCATTTTTCAACCCATAACTATAATTAAAAAACTTAAAGTGAGAATTCTAAAGCACAAGGTCACATAACTCGGCGTAACCAACGCGTGATAATAACTCCCATTCGGCTCTTTCATTAAAACTGGATAAAATAAAATAAAACATCTGAACATTGAGATTGTGGCTTAAATATTAAGTAAATCGTAGTACTAATAATATATATTCTACATAAAAATATAAGAATTTATATTATAAAAAACATTTTGCTTCTAAGACGTTGTATAATAACAAAAACATTTAAAATATATTAAAACATTTTTATTTACATGTTTCAACTCAAAAATTAATAGAATCATCCTCAGTAAATAGAAAAATAAAAATTACAATTACAATGAACGTGAAAATCGGAATAGAGAGTTATGGAAAATAAATAAATGTATCACGCGCTTTTTAATTTGATATTGTCCTTGGTCTAGTTAAATAATTACCGTGTAAATTGTCTAACCATTCAATCCATATATTTGCGTGCATGTATATATGTGTATATAGGCATGACCCAACGTAAATTTAAAATTACAGTGCTCAGCAAAAGTGTAGACAATGATCGATTACGCTTCTATTTTCAGAAGTATGTACCGAATGTTTGTCATTTATTACTTGTGACTTATCCTTTATTCAAAACAATAAATTTTGAATTTTACCTTTTATATAAAATATAATAACAAAAAAATGAAATTAACATTGTGGCAAAAGTATAGAGAATTTTTATATTTACAGAAAAATAACTACAAATTGAAATCGAGTTGCACCCACATTGTTTGCAGTTAGTGCAAGAATGTGACTTTTCATGGAAGTAACTAAATGCTGCGGCACTTGAGGGTCTATTTTGTATCAAACATGTTCAACAGCAGCTCGAAGCTCTTTAAAAGAAAATTATAGCAAAAATTTGCATAAACATTCCGACATATGATGTTACAAAGGTTTTCGATCGGGACCGGATCAGACGCCGGCCAGTTGAGATGAGTAGTATTTTCAGAGTTAAATGAAGTTCTTCTCTTATATGCAACATGAACAGATGCTAAAATCCATACTTTAGATCAGCAAAAAGTTCCCCAAATGACTAAAAATTAATCTCCAACGTATATACGTAGTCTTGTGTTGCTTGGTAACCAATGAATAACTCCACAGATCAGTGGTGTAGTCGAGGGGGGACGCTGGGGGACGGCGTCCCCCTACTTTTTTATTTTATTTCAAACGTCCCCTTACTTTTTTTTCTCAAGGGGGACGCTAAGGACGAGAGGGGACGCAGATCTTCCTGATTTATTAAATGATTAAAAAAAAAAACCTCAGAAAAAAAAAAAACAATTTTATAAAATAAAGAAGTGATATTTTCAACCATATTAGTTTTCTTTAACAAGAGCACTTAATAAACAAGCTAAAAGAAATAGGGAAGAAAGGGATGGTCACTTGCTGTTCATTATAATTACCACCAGTGAAATACCGCGATACGCTAACATTAGTTCTTTCAGAGGCATCCAGTTTTACCTGGAATTCCCTAATAGAAAACTTTTATTCGCCTCCCGTTCTGACAGAAAGACTACACATACTCACCGAAACAGATCTTGACACACTGAAGTGTACTTTAGTTAAAAAAAATACGCAGGTGTTTCAATTATCAAAGCTTGGTCATTTTTTTCTCACCCGACAATGAACACCAACTTGTTTCTATTAGTCAGTAAATATTGTCTTTAAAGACAGTCGGGGATCGGGGTAATTATCATAGCTGTCACATACCGTTAATTTGTAGGGGTCCTCAGTAGTGAGCATTATCAGTAAAAGAGCATCAAAGCAGACCAATAACTCCTGATATATTTTAGTGAAAGAATAAACCAAAATCATTATCCTCCCTTCTCCCATTCACATTGACAATTATTTCCTGATTAGTTTTTAAAAAAATATTTTTTTAGGCAGGAAAAACTACAAGCATTGGACTAGTGTAAATTCTCTAAATTGCCTTTTTTTTCTTGCCATAAATATTTTGTATCATAATTTCAATTTTTGAAGTAAAAATAATAATGAAAAGGTAGGCAGGCAAAACTGGAAAGTTTTAAAATTTCTTCCATGTGTTGCCGTCAAAGCCGTAGCTAGAGGGCTGATAGGAAAGTGAGGGGGGGGGGAGTAGTCAGATCTCCTATAAACAGAGCCTCCCTTGGAAAAGATACCAAGGTCACTAAATGAATTTCTTTTCCGAAAATCAAAATGAAATTCTGTTCAAAAAACTAATTTAGTTTTGAAGCCCTTTCATACTTTTGGAAAAATACTAAGTTATAACTAAAATAAGTGTTTCAACACTCGTTCATCCTATTTGCACATATGAAGGTAACATGTCGTTTAATATTAAACTAGTTATACGCTATATGGCCAAAGGTGACCGGCCACTTGCGATTTTAGAAATTTTATTAAAAATCTAGAAAAATATATGAAAAATTATTCTGAAACTCTAAGTAAGTGCGTAAACATAATAGTATAGGTCATACATTTCCGTGAAGATTTATTCGCGAAACTTCATAGGGGACAGTAACAAAATTGAAAAAGAATGAATATATTTTGGATAATCCTGTCAAAACTAATGTAGCAAAAGCGTTCAAACAATAGATTATGATTAAGTGGCTAATTGTAATAAAGTGTGTTCGTTTTTATGCAGATAGCATGTATACTCGTAGAAAAATTAAGGTTTTTAAAAAACCGGCCCAAATTTTTCTTTTGCTTAAAATTCAAAGAGCTCTTAATATAAATTAATGTTCTTTTCCGAAAACATGACAAACAACATTGTCCACAATATCCTATAATCAGAATTAAAAGATAACAAAAAATTGCATGAAAAATGAGTAGGTTTACTAAATAATTCTTTATTGCGCATGCATGAACGCTATCAAAATTTCATTTGCATATTATGTTAACTAAATGTATAGAGCAACTTTTATGAAAGTCTCAAAAACATAGCTTAAAAATTCTGAAAGTGATAAACGAAAGAATAAGCTCAAAATCAGTTGTTTCCAAAATAAAGCCAAGAAAAAAAGAAAAGAAAGAGCGATTGTATCCAAATATTAGTACGTGCCGAATTGTGTATTCTATATTGACAATTATCAACGGATAAATGGATACAGCCCCTCTTTTTTTGCTTCAATTTGAGAATAACTGATTTTGCGGCGAAAATAATCGACGAAATTCGCGATTTCTCTTCGAATGATCGACGAAATTTACGATTTTTTCGAAGCCGATCGAGAAAATTCACGATCTTTCCGCGTCTGATCAACAAAATTCGCAATCTTTACTAAGCCGATCGATGAAATTTAAGATTATTCCTCGCATGATCGATAAAATTCGCAATTCTTCCGCTCTAGATCGACGAATTTTACTATTTTTCCGCGACTGATCGACGAAATTCGCAAATTTTACTAACCTGATCGGCAAAATTCGCGATTTTGACAAAGCCGATTGTTAAAATTTGCGATTTTTCTGCATCCGATAAACGAAATTCGCGAATTTATTTGAGCCTAATCAACAAAATTTGTAATTCTTCCGCATGTGATCGACAAAATTCGCGACATTATCACGTCCGACTAACGAAATTTGCAATTTTTTGGAACCCGATGTATAGAAATCGAGATTTTTTCGTGGACGATGGACGAAATGTGCGCTATTTCTGCCTTTAACATATGAAATACGCATTTTTCTGCGCTCAATCAAAGGAATTCACGTTTTTTAACTAACTTTGCGAAATCTGGATTTTTTTTACAAGGCAAGATGAAATTCTCAATTTTTTTCTACTGATAAACTGAAAAAACTCACGATTGTTTTGCGGCTGATTAAGGAAAATTTCAATTTTTTCGCGCATTACACGCAAAATTTGCAATTTTTCACTACCTTATCCACGAAATTTGCGATTTTTTTGTCTCTAATGTGCAAAATTCGCGGTTTTTTCGTACCCGATCAATGTAATACGCGTTTTCTACGTGATAAACCGCAAAAATATGCGATTTTTCCGCAGCCGAGGAATTTAATTTGCAATTTTTATGTGCATCATCAATTAACTGACTTTTTTTTTTTTTTTTTTGTCCGATTAACGAATTGCGCTATTTTTCTCACCAGACCAAAAAAATTCGCGTTTTTTTTTTCGTGCCTGATCGACAAAGCTCGCGATTTTTCTGTGCCTGATCGATCGATTTTTCATGTCTGATTGGCTAAATTTGCTATTTGAAAAATTTGTGATTTTTTCCATACCTGATCAACGAAATTCGCGATTTTTTCAAACCTCATCCTCAAAATTCGATATTTTTCCGGACTTGATTAATTAAATTCGCGATTTTATCGTGCTCAAGCTATGAAATTTGCAATTCTTAAATGACTGATGAAATTTTATATTTTCCCAATCAACGAAATGCGCGATTTTTCGCATCCGACCAACAAAATTCGCATTTTCTTCCGTGCCTGATCGATAAAACTCGCAATTTTTCCGTGTCTGATTGGTAAAATTTGCTATTTTTTTTCAAGCCCCATGAAAAAACTTTTTTACTAGTTACGATTTTTTGTTTCTAATCGACAAAATTCGCGGTTTTTTCGTACCCGATCAATGTAATTCGCGTTTTCTACGCGATAAACCGCGAAAATATGCAATTTTTCCGCAACCGATGGATTTAATTTGCAGTTTTTCAATGCATCATCAATTTGCAGCATCATCAATAAAACTGACGGTTTTTTTTTTTTTTTTTTTTTTTTTTTTTTTTTTTTTTTTTTTTGCCCGATTAACGAAATGCGCTATTTTTTGCCCCAGACCAACAAAATTCGCGTTTTTTTTTTTCGTGCCTGATCGACAAAACTCGCGATTTTTCTGTCTTGATCGAAAAGACTCGCGTTTTTTCCGTGTCTGATTGGCTAAATTTTCTATTTGAAAAATTTGTGATTTTTCCATATCTGATCAACGAAATTCGCGATTTTTACAAGTCTCATCGGCAAAATTCGCTATTTTTCAGAAACTGATTAATGAAATTTGCAATTTTACCGTGCTCGATCTATGAAATTTGCAATTCTTAAGTGACTGACGAAATTTTATATTTTCCCAATCAACGAAATGCGCGATTTTTCGCATCCGACCAACAAAATTCGCGTTTTTTTCCGTGCCTGATCAATAAAAAACTCGTGATTTTTCTGTGCGTGATCGATAAAACTCCCGATTTTTCCGTGTCTGATTGGGGAAATTTGCTATTTTTCCGAGCCTCATGGGAAAAATTTATGATTTTTCCATACCTGATGAACGAAATTTGCGATTTTTACATGCCGCATCGGCAAAATTCGCTTTTTTTGTGCACTTGATTAATTAAATTCGCGATTTTACTGTGCTCAATCAATGAAGTTTGAATTCATAAGTGACTGACGAAATTCTATACTTTCCCAATCAACGAATGCGCGATTTTTTTCATTCAATCATCAAAATTCGCGTTTATTTCGTGCCTGATCGATAAAATTCGCGATTTTTCTGTGCCCGATCGATAAAACTCGCGATTTTTCCGTATCTGATTGGCGAAATTTGCTATTTTTTCCGAGCCCTGTGTGAAAAATTTGTGATTTTTTCCATACCTAAGCAACGAAACTTGCGATTTTTACAAGCCTCATCTGCAAAATTCTCTATTTATCAGCACTTCATTATTTGAATTGATTATTGTTATTCTTGAGTGAATGACGAAATTTTGTATTTTCCCACAGTAAAATTACAAAATTTACATTTTTATTTATTTTATTTTTTTTTTTTCGAACGTGCTATGCACAAAAATTGTAATTTTTTTCAGTTGTAAATTGACGAAATTCGTGGTCCACACGGTAATCCACGGGTCATAGATTGTACAACATCCCTACTATAGAGATTATTTAATGAAAATTAAGTATATATAGCAATTTTTAAATGTAAATTTAATTAAATTTGAATTTTTAAATGTAAATTTAATTAAATTTGAATTTTTAAATGTAAATTTAATTAAATTTGAATTTTTAAATTAAATTAATTTTTAAATGCAAATGTAAGTTAAATTTTTCAATTCAAAATCAAGCTGGTCCTATGGTTGATAGAGAGCTTAATATTCAAGAGTATGAGCGTCCCCCCACTTTTTTTCCCAGGACTACACCACTGCCACAGATACTCTAGCATTAAAGCAAAGTGAGGACCAAATCATTAAAAAGTCACCTTCTTGTTGTCGACTTAAGAAAGTCCCAGGCTCTTTACGCATGTCATGAAAAGTATGGCCACCCGTTTGGGCCATTCAAATTCCATTTTTATTTTCGTTATTGAATATCATAGCGTACCATTTGGATCCATATGACGTATGTTTAAAAGTTCATTGCATTCTCGCCAATTTGTAGCGAGATTTTAAAGCTGATTGTTTTATCATTTTCATGTAAATTGATTTAACTGCTTCTTTAATTCATCTACGAATCATTTCATCGACACAGAAAGTCTTGGCTTACTTTTAATGTGATTAGCAATCATTATTTGTGTAAATGTCAGTTTCTGGATCCTTTTGTCATCTCATTTTCTCGTCACACAAGGTCTTCCAGATAATGTTTTGTTTTGAAGGAGTCATCCTTAGACTATACTTCATATACAAACCACTTTGGACGATTCAATACTGCTGAAATTTCTGCAACAGCCTTCCATTTCCATTTCAGCTTTCCTACTTCAATTACCTCATCTAATTGAATATTTTTAGCTCCCGGGATCTTCACTAGCTGATACTATATCGAGGTATAATTAAATACTTCAGATATGTGACATCATAACTTGGAAATTTGCATTTTCCACGAACAGTTGGCTAAAAATCAAGAAAGTGTCTAAACTTTTGCAATATGCAAATTTTACTTTTTTTAAATTTTACTATCTTACGATACCAGATGCTATCTGAAAATGATGGCCGCCGTGCGGAATGTGTTTGATTATAACAAAATTTGCTAAACTATTGTAAATATATTCCAAATGCATAATTCATTCATTCAAAAAAAAAAAAAAAAAAAGCTTAACATTTTTTTAAAAACAAATTCCGATACCTTTATTATGTCCTCCAGAAAATTTCACAACATTCTGAACTATAGCTTTTCCTTTAGAAAAACTGTAGTAGTGTCGTTTAATTGTGAAGGAATTGTAAATAAAATTTCTAAACTGAGCAATGCTAATATGCATAATTTGTTAAAAATCATCCTCTAATGGCAACATTTATAACTTTTTAATTTTTTAATTTTTATTTATTTACTTATAATTTTTTTGCTTAATCAAACTGACGTCCTTTTAACATGTCTTTCACAAAATTCACAACATAATGAACAATAGCTTTTTGTCTGTAGAAAAATTTTAATCCTCTCATGCATAAATTATTTTTCATTATTTTTCATTATTCACAAAAAATCTTTTTTATGTTTAATGAAAGAACCATTCTAAAATAATTTTATTACTGTACTGCATGCTAGCTATTATCTTTCCACAAATCAGATCTCCATAAATGAATGCTCGATTTTTTTTTTTTTTTTTTTTTTTTTTTTTTTTTTTTACTTAATAATGCAATAATTATCTGTCCTCATATGTGGCCCGTATGCATGAGAGGGTTAAAATAGAGTCGTTTAACTATGAACACCCTGTAAATAAAATTTCCTAACTGTTGTAACACTAAATATGTAATTTATCAAAGACACCCGCTAGTGGCAACATTTAGTACTTTTAAAATTTTTTCCTCCTTAAAAAAATCTTTCATCTCTTTATTATGCCTTTCACAAAATTTTACAACGTAATGAACAATAGTTTTGTTGCTGATAACTTTAAAGTGAGGCCGTTTAATTAGGAACATTCTGTATATGTATAACACATGCATAATCTTATAATCATTTATTCAGGGACAAATTTATTGGTTTTCATGCTTTTCAAATGTAGTTAATCATATATAGTTTCTTACTTTGTTATCTTTATTACAGATTTAATGTGCTTTTTTAAAACATTATATCTGTCTAAATTATTATACGTAATCCAATATTTAAGTACTATTCGAAATTCTCCTATTAATTTTTTGATCATTTTGAAAATAAATGAAAAGTTTTCTGAAATAAATTTTACAAATAATCCTACATTTTATAAACCAATAGTTAACATATGAATAAGAAAATAAATTATTTAAAATTGGTAAAACATTGAATTCCAGTTCAAACATATCAGTATAACAGAAGATTACTTGGTTAAAATCAACGTTTCGGATTTTGATGATTTGATATTAATAGGCTGTTTCAAATTTGCTTCTGTTATTTAAAACTTTTCTATGAAATAGATGTATTTAAATGTGTTAAATCGATATTAATATTCATGTCTCAAATGTTCTCTAAATTCTTTTCTGAATGTTTGATATTTATTCAAACTTATAGTGAATGAATGTGTTGCAAAACTTAAGAATTACTGAGTATTAACTTTCGAATGAATAAACGAATGCATTCTTCTTAACATTTTTAGAAAAATATGGCAAGTTTTATGACTTCGTTTTTGCGAGTTTATATGTTATTCTTAACTATTTTAAAGGCGCATAGAACATCTTGGCAAGTATAATGAAGCGATTTTTATGAAATATTAATATAATGTATTTTACATAACAATGGAGATAAAAATGAAAAAAAAAATTATAGTATATATACAAATTAAAACATAAAATATAAATCAAAAGAAATTAATTTCATGCATAAATTAGTTTTCAAGAACTAATTAAAATTTTTGCGTACTTTTTTTAAACAAGATGTCTGTTCAGTACACTTTTTAAAAAGTTGTTGACTTTAAAATTTTCTATATTGTCAGAAAAGATACTATTTGAGAATAATACGAAGACATTTTCATTTGGCTTGAAAGAAATAAAATAAAAAACATTTTACTAAAAAAAATAGGAAAATTCTAAAAATTTTAAGAACATATTTTTTTATTAATATTTTCATTAACATATATTTGCATCATATTTTTTTTTCACTTAGACCTATAATGTTAAATATTTTTAAAGAAACAAGTTAGTTACACAATTTTGAAGCGTTTCAACTATTTACCTAAAATAGAATTTTAGAAAAATGTACATAGAAAAAACACATTTTGAAAAAAAAAAAAAGACAAAAAAATATGTACACGACGCAATGCTTGAAGTATGTTATTTTAAAACCTTTCAGCACCATAATATTTTAGGTCAATAATTCTTTAGCACCATAATATTTTAGACCTATTTTTCAGGACTTTTTTTTCCATATATTCTTAAGTGTATTAGGCACATATTGGTCGTAGGATGGAATTTTAATGTTACTTACGTCGTATAATTTATAAAACCTGAAGTATTCACGTGAAAATAATTTTGTTGTTTGAAAGGAAATATTATTTATGACGTGTTAGAATTCGCAACGATAGTTAAAAAGATTACATCAAAACGTGAAATAAATGTCTCGTCTAAATATATTTTTGTAATTTTAACTGTTTTGCAATAATACTTGGTTATTTTAAATATGACGTCATTTCTTTTACTTGCTGTTTTTAGAGGACATTAATGAATTTATTTATTATTTAAGAATTTTTTATTTGTTTGCAATACTAATGTTTTGTTATTTTACACATGTCCAATTTTTTCTCCATTTACGGCAGTTAACGCATTTTAATAAATTCATTCTTTTAATACTTTCTTTCTATTTTATTATGCTCTTTTAAAAAGCCTTTATTTTACAACTTTTTTCTTTAAATATAGCCATGCCTTGTAGTGTGTCGACGGTCGGATGTAATATCGGAATTTGTGGATAAATTGAACTAATTTACCGATAATGAATTGAATGATGAAAACAGGTGAGCTTGAATTCCAAAGTATAAATATAAAATTTCCGTTCATTAGTTCTTGAGGTATGGTTATCGCTAAAATAACGCAAATCATAGAAAATGCAGCAAAGCAGCGCCATTTGTTGGGTGATTTACACAGAAACCTAATTTGCAACAATTTATGTCAACATCTGACTAAATCTGAAGTTTGAAATTCCGTGGATGAGGTCGTGAGATTGAGCTACTTCGGAAATTTTGAAAAATGGTGCATAACAGCGTCATCTGTTGAACATTCCACACGAAAAATTGCGACATTTTGAGCGATTTAAACCAAAATGTAAACAACACCCAGTTATATTAAGGTAAAACTGAATCTGATGTTTTATATAAATTCGTGCATCGTTTCTAGATATAAAGTTATTACGGAAATCGCAAGAAATTCAGCATAGCTGCACCATCTGTTAACCTATTTACACCAAAAGGCAGAAAATGTCAATTCATATCAAGGACTGACTGAATATCAAGTTTGATGAAAATTCGTGCTTTAGGTCTCGAGATTGAGCTCTTGCAGAAATCGTGAAAAATGAAGCATAACAGCGTCATCTGTTGAACAATTCACACCAAAAATTAATCAGCATCAATTTATATCAGTGACTGACTGAATATAAATTGTCATAATATAAGGGCATCAGTTCTTTAGATAGAGCTCCCACAAAATTTGTGTCACATTCAGGCAGACAGACAGAGTCAAAGACTCATAGACGCACAGACTCACAGACAGACGCTTTGTAAAAACATGTTTTTTTGGGTTATCTGACCCCTAAAACATGTAAATTCGTCAAGAACCTGAATTCGAAAATTTTCGCTTATCAAATACTTTCTTCATGTAAGGATACAAGAAAGTAAAAATCACAAGATCACACAATGTTTACCACCAACGATAAGTTTTTTCAAGGTCAAAATTTTTTCGGCCGACATTCGAATGCACTACAGCAACTTTTCGGAACATTGGCTGCCTAGCAAGGATATTTTTTCTTTTTAGCAATATACATTACACGTAGAAAGTGAAGTTAAATGAAGTTAAAAAAAAAAAAAAAAAAAAGATATGAAATGTATAGAATACATAGGTTTTATTTTTTTAAGACAGTTTTACTTTCATAATCATTTTCTTGACATTTAAATGTCTTTAAATAATTTTTATGAAACATACTCTGAATAAACCCCTTAAAAAAAAAAAAAAAAAAAAAAAAAAAAAAAAAAAAAAACTTTTACGTTTTAAATATTATAATAAAAAGTAATAAGATATCAAACAACATTTCCAAACTAGCGAAATACTAAGGAATATAGTCGAGTTTTTGTGAATTTTATTTTCCTTCTAATCAATCATTTACGATCAGTTGGAAGTCAAATTCATGAAAAAAGTTTTTTTTTTTTCTTCAATGTTTTCCCTTTTTTAATTTCCTCCCTATTGCATTATGTATTAATTTTGTTTCTACGACAATAATAAATTAAAAAATTTAAAGTAATTGAGTTTGTTTACGTTATACATAAATATTACATGAGTAAACTTTAACCTAAATTCTCTCAAAATGTTGCTCTTTGAACTACATTGAAATATTTGATCTTCGATTTTACAATTTTACAAAAACTACTATATATTATTGTCTGTAATCTTACTGGAGTATTTCAAATATACTTCGGAACAACCTAAAGTGAACTTTTGTTACAAACATTTGTACAAAAATTTTATAAAAAGGTTTTGCTCTGTAAAAATGCAATTTTTTTTTATTTAAAAGGGGACTTTTACATCAGACTTTAACGAAAAAGAACTAAAGAATGTTGTTTTATAAAGTTGACTTCACTTTATTAAGAATTATTCATATTATGTATATAAAAAATTTTAGGTGAATATCTTTGGCAGTTTCTGAGAAAAGGCACATAAGTTTAACGTGGTAGGAATAGTGATTTTCAACCGCTCGTAACAGATCTGTGCCTTTAAAACGAGTTTTCCCACAACGCGAGTATTATCGCGGAAAGACATGTTTTGGCCTTGTGCAGGAATGCTCTCATAGAAAGCGACCGTACATAAGTTTTAAAAGTAAGAATCGGAAACGTTTAGGACTTATAGATTATACATTCTTCAAGATTATTTTATTTATTTTCTACAAAAATATGCTACATCTTATTGTCAATTCCCTACAAATAAGTAACGATTTTATGAATCATACAGGAGCTGGAACAAAGGATAATGAACGAGCTGATTTATTAGCAAAGAATGCAATCAGAAATGGCCAATACAACAAAAAGGAACATCTTCTATTCCCACTATTAAAAGTGATTCATATTAAATTCTGTCTAATGATATATCATTCATCGTTCTACTTTACATATTAATTAAGGAAAAGTAATGTTAACAACAACAATAATAATATATATGATTCTATTGAGTGGATTTCGATGAAACTTGTACTTTCAGTTAAACAAATTTTGCAAGGAATGTTTTAATATATAACATAGCGTTATATGTATGTATCTATGTTTTTTGTTATAGAATTATCTAAAAAGATCTGTAATCAGATAAACGCAATTATGAATAATTAGCCTTTTTAAAAAGCCCCACTGCGTATATTTTGATGAGATTTCATCGTTCATAGATAATTTTCAAGCGAAACTTTTAGTATATTTTTTAATGTTTTGTCGTTCTTTACAACATCCTAAATTAAATGGTAAACTAACAGAGTTGGTACTGAACAGCACAAAGTTTGTCCGACATATAAAATATACTAGCACAATGGCGTTTGTATCGAATTCAGTAGTAGGTAAAGGTTTAAAAGGTTTAAAACACAAGGTAAAATTCACTGATATATTTCGTTTGATTCAAGGTTCCTTTGGAAAAACTGATCAACATATCAGACGAAGCATGTTAATTTCTCATAGAAGCTTCTTACGAGTCAATTTTATGTTTTGATACAAAAAATTACATTGACGGTAACTGAAGGTACTAAAGTAAGCTATTCTTTTTTTCGCTGCAGACCGGGAGGAATTTTTTAAAAATAATATAGCCAACTACTCTTCCTACTTTAGTATGTGATTCTATAAATTTCAATAACGGGGAAGGAGAAACGTAAAAACAACAAAAATCATATGTGGGGCAATACATCGAGAGAAACTGTTGCTGGGATCATTTAAAAAGTTTTATATTTAATAAATGTATCTTATGTATAACTGAAGCAGAACTATAACTAATCATAAAATTCGGGTTTAATTACCTTCTTTGTTCAAAAATACCTTTCTTAATACTATACGTCCTAGAGTTTTTCCAAACTTTAGAATGAGACAATATAAATTTCAATATCTGGAGACGGGAATCTTTTCCAGAGGTCTCGAAGCAGAAGTGCTATCATTTGAAGGTGATCCCCCCTTTTCCCGTTTCCATGTCCCGCTGACGTCGCCTAGGATCCGTTCTGGGATTCGAGGGTGTCAGGGATTTGTCCCCGGAGACGGCAGGCAGCCACTGGTAATGACCATTCATTTCCATTGTGCGGATCCCCAGGCTTAGCCAACTGTGAAATTGGATTACTGCAGATGACACCGCCAATGAAATATGCTAAATTGACTTCGCTCGAAGATACCCGCACACTCTTCGTACTCTTACCTCTCTCTCTCTCTCTCTCTCTTTCTCTGACACCCGACTTGAAGTAAGCTCCCATCTAGAAACGGTGTCGAATCCTTGCTTGTCTCTTTATTTTTTATCATTATTTTATTTTATTTTTTGCATTACTCTGCTTCATTTTTTTCTTTCCTTCTCAAGAGTGAAGTATTTGCTGTCGGAGATAAAGCCATTGTCCTCTTTGATATTTGCGTTCGAAGGAATAACGCACAAAAAAGGGGAATAGGGTGTTGTGACACCCGATAAAGTTTTATGGATGTAAATAAAAAGAGGAATAAGCAGTGTGCTATGCAACCATTGGAAATTAGGATATTTATTTCTTTTATTCCAAACGAACAAAAATTACTTGAAAAAACGGAACTGCATATAACGAAAACGAATCTTAAACAAAACATTACTTCAACCAGGTGATAAGGATATTATAAGGAAGCTTCGTTAACCTTTTCAGGCACAAAGTAACGTTTAATCCAACTGAATGACACAATTATTTAAAGTAAAGTTTATTTGTAAACAAGTAAAAAGTATATTTTCGCGTTCTTAATAAAGGAGAAATTTTCATTGTAAAATTCTGGTGCAAATGTAATAATCGGGGATTGAAATAAGGTGATGCCATAACTGCATCACAGCCCTTCAAGGAGTTACACCGTTATTCGTTGGAAACCGGCATTATAAAACAGGAGCGAAAAATCATGATTCAAAAGTATTAATTACGAAATATTTTCCAGCACATTTAGAATATTGTAACGAAACGTTACAGTTTTATAACGTACCTCAATAAACAATTTTGAAAACACCATTTCAGCAGTTACAAACAATTGTCGAAATAACATCTGAGTTTTAATTGCAACCCTGTTTATGATCTATAGCAGCAGTTCCCAATCTATGGACAACGAACCACTAACGGATCGCGATACAGTCGAGATTTGTCTCAAAAATATTTTATTTCATCTGTTCAAAAAATACAAATCATTTCAACAGGAAATAACATTTCTAGGGAAAATCATTAATTACCTACTATAGATGAATGTACGAACAGAATAGCTATAAATATCAAAATCACTTTTGAGGTATTGATTGGGCCCAACACAATGTACTTCTGAGGACATTCTTTTTCGACTTTTGCTGGTTTTAAAAAAACAAATACAGAAACAAAAAGTGAGTGTAGAAAGTGACTAAAGGTTAAAATTAGCCAGTTTTGACCCTGATATAAAAGCCTTCATCGGCATACATCAGTGAGATAAATCTCACTAAAATTAAACTCCTAGAAAAGTTTTGTGTATTTTTTTTTACTGCAACACAGCTAATAACTCATACATTCTCATGTTCGAAATGACAAAAATCTGCGTACAACCATACAGTAAAAAGAAATTAATAGAATGACAGTATAATGTCTTGGGGTAACGCCAAAAATGTACTCTAAATTCCGCTACATTAAGTCCAAATAAGCACCAACAAAACCATGTGCTTTGGTAATTTGATAATTTGATGATCAATTCAAACTGGTTTAAACCCGTATTTCTTTGTTTTTATTTTTTACCTTCTAAACTGTTATTGAATAGATGTCAAAAATTTCTTTTAAAATGTAATTTAAAAAAATAACGTTTTGTGCCATTATTGGCTGTAATACATGATCGGAATGCATAAAAGATACAAATAGATCAATCATAGGCAAGAATTATTGATTATTTTTATCACATGACTTTGAAATATCAATATAGAAGCATCATTTAAGATTTTGCATGAAAAGTTATCATTCTTTCGTTAATGTCTTAAAATCGTCTGCACTCTGAAATCTAGATTTTAGATTAATATTTGTTATTTAAGTTTTCATGCATGATTTTAAAAGAATGTTTTCATCAATATATTTTATATATTGACATGCAATTATTAATATGTTGTTAAATCATAAACATTTTTCATCTAAGTTATAAAGTATTAAAAAGTTCTGAAAAAAAAAAAAAAAAAAAAAAAAAAAAAAAAAAAAACCTTTAGTAATACAATTTTTAGTTCAAATCAAAGGTTTTCAATATTTTATTTAATTTTATTTTGACATTTAATTATTTCTAATTTTCCAGTTTCAATTATTTTAAAAGCGAACATTTAGTTTAATATATAATATAATAGAAAAAAAAAAAACATTTTAATAAATTACTATTTCTTCGTAAAATATGCTTCAGCTGTAATTCATTTCTTTCAGTTCGTCTTCTAAATTCCTTTCTAATCTTGCTTTTTTCTTTGCTTTTGTTTGAGACATTAAAATTTCCGCGATAAATGGTTTCATATTGCAAACCTTTTTTTCGGATTACTTCACCTCCACCTATCTTTTTCCTCCATGGCGTACAGCAGCTGTGATAAAAAAAAAAAAAATCTTCATTTAAACTGACAGTTTGCCACTCTATGAATTTTAAAGGTATGTCCCAGCTTTTTAAATTATTTCTGCGAAAATTGTATGCAACCAACCAACCATAAGAAAATCAAAGGAAAAAAGCGAAAAAAAAACGATTTTTTTATGAGAGTGAGCTTTGGAATTTAATTAATAACTCAGTTAATAAATAGAATTTTGAAATTCTGAGCTTCAGGTGCATCAGGAGAGAGATTGGGCTACTCTCATAAAAATTTTGGGCTTCGTACATCCCATAGATTTTGCTAGCCATCGCAGACACACAGACACACACACACACACACACACACACACACAGACAGAGCGTTTTGTTCTTTTATTAGTATAGATACATAGTATGCTAAATTCGGTTCAATTAGGAAAAGCATATAAGTGTTGAAAATGCCTCTTGATCAATTTCCAGTATAAAATAAAATTGTATTTTAGATGTGTTGTGCACTCAGCATACATCATCATTAGAATTTATACACACTAAGTAATAAAAAAGTCGAAAACTTCATGTCAAACGTAGCAAATGAGGAGTGTTACTAATGGAACTAAGTTAAAAAAATATTCAGATCTTGTTGTAATAGTATAAAGTATTTCGGATACTATATAAGTATCCGAAATCTTTTGTGTGTCCTTGTAAGTACTATCTGCTTTCTATTATACAGGAAGTAGCCTTTGGTAAACCTCAGTAACGTATATCAATTTCATAAAATACGAAATAGTTTAATATAATTAGAACACACCCCAAACAATGTTTCTTCCAATACCATAATGTAATGGAATATTTTTGTGTGGCACTGTAAATTAATAAAAATTATTCTTTGCACCACAGATTATACAGAATGCATATTCTAGTATACATTCCATAGATGCACATAAATTTTATGTTCGAAAGAGCGCAACATCATTAGAAAGCACTTGAAACTATTTTTTTCCCATTTGCCGTGATGTACCGGAATATTTTGATTGTCCCTGTACTTTACTACTATTGAACTATGCATCCGATTTTCATAAAATTCTGAATGACTCGACAAAATTGTGCAAAAATTATATATTTTAAATTTCAAACGATTCGATTCGGTAGTTTTTGCGTTGTTATATGCGGAATGACACACATAAGGGCAGACGGACGGACTATAGGTGCTTACGTATTTATATAATTACGAATGCGCCTAAAAATAATAATATTTAAACGCATACCACTATAGAAAATACACTTTCATAATTTCTAGAAACTATTGTTCATAGATAGCATTAACGGAATTTTTATGCGTGGTCCTGTATATGGAAGGTAAATACTATGTACACAAACGAAAGTTTCGTGATTGTGGAATTGAAAATTTTTTATGCATGTCGATAGCTGGGTGTGACTACATTTGACAAGCTGAAAAAATGTTTAATTAAATTGTTATTAAAAAACTATAATGAATAAAAATTTTAATGTTCATTTTTAATTTTCATCAATTTTTTCTGAAATAGTACAATATTTTCTATAAAATACTTAACAGTGTCAATATCTACGATAATCGTAAAACACGGAACTTCTTAATAATATTTAATTTAATTAAACATGTCTTCAGTTTGTCAAGACTACACTTTTAAAAAAAAGGGTCGATCTACTAAAAAAACTTTAGTAATCCTTGTAATTACTAAAAAATGTTTAGTAATCTTAGTCGGTTACTAGAAAATCTGTAAGAATTATTAGAAAAAAGTTAGCAACGAATGGAGTTAATAGTTTTATATTTTTAATAGCTATTACTAAAACTCACTTGGCGTGGCCTCGATAGCATAGTGGTTATAGTAACGGACTCCAGGCTAAAAGGTCCCGGGTTCAATACTGGACAGCGCCAAGTACGCCCCGAATGTATGTAGTGTAAGTACTCTATAAAAAAGGGCTTATGAATTTCCTGTTGGAGCTGGTCGCAATGTTTGGTGCTGCCATCTATTGCGTTTTTGCCGAAAATCTATCGCTTCAGAAGTCTGGATGCAGCTCGAAGGAAGCTCCTCGGACGCACGTAATTGTTATTAAAAATAATTTTGGAGCTATTACTAAAATTTGCTTGGTGGCTCATACTAAAAAATTTTAAGTTAGTTATACAAAATATTCTTTTGTTCAGTTTACAAAAGAAATGCTTGTTTCACTTGCAAAAAAAAAGTTTGTAATGGTTACTAAAAAATTCTGTGGAATGCAAATTTACTAAAAAATTTTTAGTAACCTTTTGAATTTTTTTTTACAATGTAGTCATTCGAAGCTCATTTTGTTCGTAATAACATTTTACTTTCGATTTACATAAAATGTTTACAATTCCGCTTTCGCGGGGCTTTTGGTTTCATCAGCTTCCGGATTTTTACTTACTCATCATACGTAGTACATGGTAAAAGTTTTGCGATCGTTTTGAAAATCGAAGAAACAAATTTTGACAGATTTACACGTTTCAGACACTGGAGATTCCAAAAAACATATTTTTAGAAAAAAAAAATCCGTCCGTCTGTCTGTGTGTCTCTGTGTTTGTCTGTCAGTTTGTCATCTGTCTGTCTGCAAACGCTCCATCTCCCGAACAAATTGAGATAGAGACTTGAAATTTGGTACATACGTACTATGTAGGAATAGGACGAAGCCTATTTAATATCAGTATCCTCGATTATCCTGAACTATTTGACACTCGAAATATTCGTTCTAATGAAGGGTATATAAAAAATTTCGATATTATTTTAAGGAGTAAATGTAAAAGAAAAAAAAACATAAAGTTTGTATAAAGAACAAAGTTGATCGGATAATTAGTTGTTGAGATATTTGTAATCATATTTTCCGCACTTTTTGATTTTTCATGACCCTGTATTTCATTCAAATTTCTATTCAAAGATATATTTTAATCGGAAATGAAACGCTTAATCTAACGCAGTAAATTATTAATTAATATAATTATCATTTGTGGAGTTATAAGGATGCTTCTTTTACGCAATTCACTGTTACTTGATTTTATTTTCATATTTTACAGTATGCATATCCATGATGGGTAAGTATTACGATGGTCCCAACGACTAGTTAATATTTGCGATTTAAAAAAAATCGCCTATGAAAGAAAAGGTAGATCTGTATGTGTACTACATATTACAAATTAAGATTTTTACTTCCAGTCTTTTAGTTACAAATGAAAGCGTGCTACATTAGGATAAAATAAATAAAAATTGTGCTGAAAGCTTGATCCGGAGAAAGGAATCCAAAACTCAACTTTAAAATTTCACATTGAGAATGCATCAAAAATAGGATATGGGAAATTCATGCAGCACAAAATGTTCAAGGGCTTTGGATCGGACCCTGTGTGATTCTAGGGTGACTCAGAACTTTAACAGGAATATAGAAACGGGAAAATAACTAAATCGAGAAAGGATTTCAAAAATAAAGATCGGATTAAGAGAAGGCAATTTACTAAAATGTATGTTGCAAAAATTTCAAGAGGTTCGGTACCGGGTTTTAAGGGGACGGGTACTTAACTGGTAAGTAATTGAGTATAAAGATTTTTTTAATAGTTATTAAACTAATCGAAGGACGCTAGAACTATCTGAAGAAAATTGCAAGCTGTTCCGATAATTTTTAAAGAAGCTGCACCGACGACCCCAAGGCGATTAAAATTAAAAATTGGGGGTAGCTGAAGTCTGAAAATGTTTTTGTCGTTCATATTGTAGTTGTAGGACTAACGAGTTGTTAGAAAAAAATACTAGTGAATCGGATCATTTTATAGGGCCATTATATATATTTTTCGCCGATCTATAATAGGAACACCAAAAGGTGTGAACTCACAGTTAAAAACAGGGCCCTAACATAAAAACATGTTAAAATGCATTAGTATTTAGCGCTTTAGTTATTCAATAAGTCAAAAAAAAAAAAAAAAAAAAAAAAACATAGTGTATAAATTATTCGTTCTAATAATATTTTAAAGAAAGCACAAAATATTGGATAAATGTTTAAAAAAAGGGCCTAACAAAAGAAACAGTAAAAATATGAGGGTGTTGGTCCAGGAAGAAGAGTAGAAGACCCAACTTTAAAATTAAGCTCCGAGAAGGTGAAAAAATTAAGGGGGAAAATGTTTGGCGCACAAAAAGTTCAAGGGGCCTTAGACCAGGCCGTACGGTACCCTAAGGGACCCCAGTGCTTCATAGGGAATGTAGAAACGTGAGAATAACTAAATAGAAAAGATTTCCTACAAATGAAGATCAAATTAAATTAGAACAATTTATTAATAATTTATTTGCACAAACACTGCAAGGGACGCTGCAACGGACTCCAAGGATCCAGTATTATAACTGAAAAGTAGAAAAGAGGATAACTAAATGGAGAAAAAACGAAGATGATTGGATAAAAAAGGGGACAGGTACTAACAATTTAGTGCATAAACATTTAAATAAGAGGCCCAGAGGAACTGGCCCTTTAAAAATTAAAAATCTGAGCCTCTAGCGCGTCAGCACCTGTCTTGGACTATCTTCACATAAACTTTTGGAATTCTACGTGCGGTAGATCTCGAATGATTTTTCGCTCAAGTAACACCTGGTCTATCATTTAGACAGCTCAACGGAATAAACCGCAGGTAAGGGAAATTATTTTAACACAATCAAACTCATTGGTAAAGTTATCATAGGAATTGAATATTTCCAACTGAGCAAAAAATTGCTCAGGCCTGGAATCGAACTCACATCCTTGGCTTACAAGACCGATGCTTTACCAATTAAGCTAACTGGACTAACAACTGGTGAGCATTTCTCGCTCCGATAACCATATTGGTTACATAAAGATAGTAGATACAGTACAGGACTGTACAAAAGTATTCAAATATGTTTCTGTCTATCGGTATAAATTGCTGAAAATGAAATTTTAAACTATTATCTGTTTTTAACACTTTCAAACATAGTTGAAAAGTTTTTATGAATTCGGTTTGCCTGTCCGTTCCAACTCTAACTTGCGTTAAAATAATTGGATTGTTTTGTAATTGATATGTGATATTGAGATTTATTATACCACTAGCTAATCCGCTCGGCGTTGCCCGGGACCATAGATGTTTTCTAACAAGATGCGACTATTTAAAATCTCCATTTATACTAAAATAGGAAAAAAAATTAAATTTTACCTTGTGAATATTTTAAATTTTTTCTGAGTGAACACAGATTTCTGTTACGAAAACCATGTTTTGGAAGGATAAAGAAATATAGTCGTTGATTTTAGCCATTTTGAACCACAAAAATAATGTAACAATTGAATTATTTTAGAATTCCTTTCTTCAACGAAACCTACTCCATGCAATATCTTCTGACCACGCACGCGGCGTGCACGGCACATCTGTATAAACTCTAAGAAATCATAAAAGGAGTAATTACCTAATTTACTACTTTATTTATTTATTTATTTATTTATTTATTTTTTGGATGGTGCCATGAAAGGATTTTGAAGATCGGTTGTAAATCAATCAGAATAATAATATCATCCAAACAGGAAAAAATAATAAATGCGTGTGCAATTTGTTGCTAGCATTTAGCCGGAAATGCAATCGCTTTTTTAAATCACAAAAATGCAATAATTGAATTATTTTAAAATTCGTTTCTTCAATGAGACTACTCCTTGGAAAATCGCATGAGCACTTGCGCTGCACATTTGAACAAACCCTGAGAAATCATAAAAGAAGTAATTACATAATTTACTACTTTTTTTGGATGGTGCCATGGATGGATTTGAAGGATCGATTGTAAATAAAACATTAAAAACAAAATCTGCGGATTTAGACAGCTATAAAGTAATATAAAGCTGCTCACCGGGTCCATAGGGCTCTATACAACAACAAAAACAAAATCATCGAAACACGAATATTTAACAAATGCGTGTGCAACTTGTTGCTAGCATTCAGCCGTGAAATGCAGTCCCATATTAACCACCTTCTCTCATTGGTTGGCTGCTTAGTTGCAACGGATAGGTGGAAAGCTGCAAATATCCTCTTCCCCAAATAATTTTAATTTGCCTTTTAGTTTTAAATAAAGGCAAAACCGAAATTTAAAAATCCAGCTGCGAAGTGCACTTTCCGGTGTTAGAATCATACACATGACATTTCAAAGACCTGGGTGTTATATATCTGCCTGCTTCCTTGCCTGCTTTAATCTATCTGCTACCGTTATCCACGGTAGAAAGACGTCTCTTATTTTATATATGTTACAGGCCAAACCCGATTTTAGGCCAAACTAGTATTTCCTAGGCCAAACCGGTCTATCCTAACGCCCATCGGATAGACTAGTTTTTCTTAGGCCAAACCGGTTTATCCTAACGCCTATCGGATAAACTAGTTTTTCCTAGGCCAAACTAGTCTATCCTAAGGCCCATAGGACAGACTAGTTTTTCTTAGGCCAAACTAGTTTGGCGTAACTCTTTTAGGATAGATTAGTTTAGCCTGCTGTTTTTTGGTCTGAACTAGTTTATCCTAGGCCGATCTAGTTTATCCTAGGCCAATTCAATTTGGCGTGATTTTATTGAATTCAATGACCGCCTCAGCGCCAACATTCTAGTTTGTCCTAGGCTGATCTAGTTTATCCTAGGCCAATGTAATTTTACGTGTTTTTCGCTCACAGGCATCAAAGCCTGACAAATAATGGGCTCGCAGGTTCTGTATGTATATATGTACGCATGTATGTACTATGTACGTCCGTATGTACGTAACGCGATAAGGCTTGATAGAACTATCCGATTTGCTTCAAATTTTGGATATAGGTTCATTCTGATAGGTATTTTTCCGATTAGTTTTGGGAATTCATTGGATTAGAATAAGGAAGCTAATCCTCCGCCGTTAATTTAGAGAAATGGATTTTTCAAGTAGAATTATCAGTTTTCATAAAATTTTAGATATAGGATCATTCTGAAAAGACGTCTCCGTGATTAGTTGTAGATGCTTATTGGTTTATTGGGTGTTTATTGTGGATATTCAATTTTTAAGTATAATTGGGGGAAATGGGAAAAGGTAATCCCCCGTACTTTATTTTTCGAGGGTGTTATTCTTTAAAAAAATAAGGCTGTAATACACAATTAGTGTAAACAGCCTGTGAATGCAAAGCCATCAGTTTAACTGGGCAATATTATTTTTAATATTGCTCCCGACTACTGCTCCATTGCTAACCTTGTGCAAAGTGGTTTTACCAGCCCCCCCCCCCCCCCCCTGTATAATGTATTTTATTCGAAAGGTAGTAGCATACTGTTAGAGGTTTGCACGGGCCGGAATTTCGAGGCCCGGGCCCGCCCTTCCCGAAGGAAAGTCATTTTGCCTTGACCCGGTGTAAAAATTAAAAGTTAACCCCGATCTCTGAATGTACAATAATCAGTGAAAAGAGACTCTGTCCGGCTCAATCTGGCCCTACTCAATTTCTGCATAAAAATCAGATTTTACTTCACATACAATTAAGATTCCTTTAAAAAATGCTGCATATATATTAATTGGATAAATTTACAATGTATTTTTAAATAACAGTGTGTTCGCAGAAGGGAAAATACACAATGTATTATTGATTATTTAGACTCTTAGACTTTTCAATATTCAAATAGGGATTTATTAAATAATTAATGTAATTTAGAGTAAAAGAAATAAAAGGAGAGCTATAAACATCGTGACTTTAGAATCTGTTTAGCAAAATGTAGATTTGTGAATATATTTCTCTGTGATTCCTTAAAGCTTTCTCAAATCCAAAAGAGCTACATCCTAGCACATTTATGAACTAATTGTTTTTAGTAAATGCATAAAATTAAAAGGCATTTTTACTCAGAAAATATGTAATCGAATGGCATTAACCATTTTTTCATAAAAGAGATTTTTTTTGAGAAAATACTATTAAAGCTACGTTTTGAATCGAATTTCCTGTCACGACTTCACGGAAAAGAAAAACTTAACGCCGTGACAAGAATAGCGTATATGTCGACAGGTAATAAATTTCTCAAAAATGTAAAACGCTGTTCTATTCCAAATTATGTTTAGCTCCTAATTGGCTCGAATATCCAAACAACAACAATAATAATAATAATAAATACAATTCTGATCTCAGCACGGCATGAATCTGCAGAATAATAAATAAAACAAGCAAACACCGTGTCCAATGCATCATGTCTCTACGGTGGACATGTTAAATTTCTGTATTGATGTTATAAGCAATGACTCTTAACACACATTTATACTTATTCCAGGGAAAATGTTTTTTACCGGCCAAACTCGATTCTGAGATAAATTAGATTGGCCTAGACCAAACTCTTTTATCCTAACGCCAATTGGATAAACTAGTTCTTCCTACGCCAAACTTGCTTATCTAAATACCTGCAAGTTAAATTAGTTTTTCCTGGGTAAAAAGACAATCCTTCATTTTTACCTGTATACTTAACTATTAAACACCCAAAAAATATTCAGAAAATAACTTTATGAGAAATAACCTATATCCAAAATTTGAAGCAAATCCATAAATTCTGCGTGAAAAACCATTTATCTAAATTATGGGGGTTACCCACATTGTTCTTTCTTTTACACTTGAGTAATAAAGATCCACAACTAAACACGGAAGCGCCTTGTCAGAATGACCCTATTTCTAAACTTTTAAATGAAAACTGATAATTTTGCATGAAAAATCCATTTCTCTAAATTAATGGTGGGTGATTAGCCTCTCGTTCGCCCCCCTTTTTCTTATCCAATGAATTCCCAAAACTAATCAGAAAAGTACCTTATCAGAATGAACCTACATCCAAAAATTGAAGAAATCAGATATTTCTATCGCGTTATGTACATACGTACGTACATACATGCGTACATACATACATACAAAACCTGCGAGCTATTATTTGTCAGGCTTTGACGCCTGTGAGCTAAAAACACGTAAAATTACATTGGCCTAGGATAAACTAGATCAGCCTAGGACAAACTAGAATGTTGGCGCTGAGGCGGTCATTGAATTCAATAAAATCCCGCCAAATTAAATTAGCCTAGGATAAACTAGTTCAGACCAATAAACAGCAGGCTAAACTAGTCTATCCTAAAAGAGTTAGGCCAAACTAGTTTGGTCTAGGAAAAACTAGTTTGTCCCATGGGCCTTAGGATAGACTAGTTTGGCCTAGGAAAAACTAGTTTATCCGATGGGCATTAGGATAGACCTGTTTGGCCTAGGAAAAACTAGTTTATCCGATGGGCGTTAGGATAAACTAGTTTGGCCTAAAATCGGGTTTGGCCTGTAACATATATATATAGATTACTGTGGATATTCTAAATGTTTCCTTTATTGCTGATTCATTAACTTTATGTTATTCGCCCTTTTTACATGCAATTTAAAATTAGATAAAACCATGATGCATAAAAAAGCCAATAATATTGATAAAAATGAAAAAAAAATCGATTCTGTAAGAACTCGAAAAATCATTAAAAATTACTTCGAAAATTGCATTCAAAAACCATAGCAGACAAAATCAGTAAATTAAACCAAAAGTTTGAAACAATTTTCTTTTATCAATGTCAAAAAATAGTCACAAAACGCAAGAAAAAAAAATCCCTAAAAATCGCATTAAAAAATTCGTTAAAAATTCAAAAGGTGTTGCACAAATTCCTAATAAGTTTTATTGACAAGAGAACTAAATTTACTATGTCGGGATAAAATAAGGAAACCGTATTCCTTTCACTCATGTCAAAAAATCGCCTCGAAACATAAAAAGAAAGCTAATAATCGACTAAAAAATCAAATTAAAAAAAAATCAAATCAAAAAATCGACTTCGAGTTGCAAAACTTCATATACAGAGGTACCTTCCCTCCAAATTTTGTAACTCTACGTCCAGCGGTCTTTTCAGAACAGCGCTGGCACACTCACAAACTTCTCTCTTTATTATGATAGATGATTACTGTGAATATTTTAAATAACTCCTTTATTGCTGATTTATGTTTTTTGCCTTTTTTACATGCAATTTAAAATTAGATAAGACCATGATGCATAAGAAAACCAGTAATATTGACAAAAATGAAAAAAAAAAATCAATTCTAAATGTACTAAAACTCGAAAAATCGTTAAAAATTACTTCAAAAGTCACATTGAAAATCGTATTGAAAATCGATGAAAGTCAAAAATCTTAGCAAGCAAAATTTAGTAAATTAGGCTAAAAGTTTGAAACAATTTTTCTTTTATCAATGTGAAAAAATAGTCACAAATTGCGAAAAAATAAAAATCGCATTAAAAAAGTCGTTAAAAATTCAAAAATTGCTGCACAAATTCCTAATAAATTTTATTGAAAAGAGAATTAAAATTACTATGTCGAGTTAAAAGAATGAAACCGTATTCCTCTTACTCATGTGGAGAAATCGCCTCGAAACATAAAAAGAACGCTAAAGATCGACTAAAAAATTAAATTAAAAACAGCTAATCAAAAAACCGAAAATCGGGATTCGAGGAGCAAAATTTCATATACAGAGGCGTCTTCCATCCAAATTTCGTAACTCTACGTCCAGCGGTCTCTTCAGAACAGCGCTGACACACTCACAATTTATTATTATAGATTACTATAAATATTTTAAATAATTCCTTTATTGCTGATTCATTAATTTTATATTTTCCGCCTTTTTTACATGTAATTTAAAATTAGATAAGACAATGTTGCATAAGAAAACCAATATTGACAAAAGTGAAAACAAATCGAGTCTAAATGGACAAAAACTCGAAAAATCGTTAAAATTACTTCGAAAATCGTATTGAAAATCGATGAAATTCAAAAATCATAGCAGACAAAATTTAGTAAATTAGACTAAAAGTTTGAAACAATTTTCTTTTTATCAGTGTCAAAAAACAGTCACAAGATGCAAATAAAAATACTAAAAATCGCATTAAAAAATTCGTTAAAAATTCAAAAATCGCTGCACAAATTCCTAATAAGTTTTATTGAAAAAAGAACTAAATTTACTACGTCCGGTTGAAAAAAATGAAACCGTGTTCCTTTCACTTATATCGAAAAATCGCCTAGACACATAAAAAGAACGCTTAAATTGACTAAAAAATTAAAATAAATAAATCCAATAATAAAAATCGAAAATCAAGCTTCGAAGTGCAAAACTTCATATACAGAGGTACCTTCCCTCCGAATTTTGTAACTACGTCCATCGGTCTTTTCAGAACAGCGCTGACACACTCACAAACTTCTCTCTTTATTAATTATAGATGATCGGCATTGCAAATAAAATGTGTAGCATTTATAAATTATTTACAGCAACACTAAAAAGTTAAAAAGTATTTCATTATATTATGATCTATGGGAAATATCGTAATTATATAATATAAATATGTAGCACCTGTAATTGTCGTCCGTCCATCCGTCTGTTCACATATAAATGTCCCAAAAATATCCAACCGAATGGTTTGAAATTTAAGGTATGTAATGATTGCAGAATTTTATCGAGTTATTTCAAATTTTATGAAAATTAATCAAAACTTTGAAAGATATTAATAAAAGTTTTCTTTAATATTTTAAATCTTATCATTCGTTAACAGTAATATTCTGTGATAGATAATGACTCCAGGTTAGCATGGTGATTACGTCCTGTTTAAGATGGAGTCATATTATTTTCCGTAATACTGAATTTAATATGTGTAACCGCAATAATTTTTTCTATTCATGCATTTTTGAATAAGAGTGCAACAGCTATTGCACTAAGATTTGAATATTTATCAAACTAGTTATAGTATGAAAGCACCTCATTTAACGTACAATTTATGACTTGTTATAACTAAACTGGTTATTTTAGTTTCTAAAATAAGTTATTTTATTACTCTTTCTGAACTTGGAAGTGTATTTTGCACAACAACATTTTGCATAGTTTAGGAAATAACATACTTTTTTCTAAAAGCTAGCGCAAGCTTAAGCTAGGCTCAAATCCAAAACATGGCTATCTTCTGACTTCTTTATAAAGTTAATTTTTGTTCACAATTGTATCAAATTGGCATGTACACTTATCCAGAAACTGCTTAATCAAACTGTTTTTTCAATTTTTCGCTATCGGCAAAAGATTTTTTTTTCAGAACTGCTTGTCAAAATTGCCGTTTGGAATCAAATTTCCAAACGGAAGTGTGGAAAAGGAAAAAAAATTCATGTCCTATAACAATAATCGCTTATAATTCAAAATAAAATTTATTTATCGCATAATGCGTAAAAATGTTTCATTGTAAAACAGTTCAATGACCATGACTGCAAGTATCATACTTTTGCTTTTAATACGTTGAGTGCCACGTCAGTCACCGGTGACTGATAATCCAAAATATGATACAAAACTAAAAAATTTAAACTGTTTGAAACATTTATTGAAAATTCAATTAAATGTTACTTAATTTTTAATTATACTTTTTTAATAATTATTTAAAACTGTATAAGTTTTTAATTTTATATTATATTTTACACTGTCAGTCACCGGTGGCTGGCGGGGCTTAAATGGAAAGTTAAGTATCAGTCACTGTAGTACTCAACATCTTAGAAAAGAGTCAGAAAATGTATCAGAAAGTTTCGTGTTGAGCGAGAAAAAATGTTTTTTTGAGAACACCGAATTAAAATAAGCCAAAAAAAAAAAAAAAAAAAAAAAAGATGGATTGCATATCTAACGACGGGAACTGGAAAGTGGAAAAAAGTGACCTAGGCCGAATTATGGTTTTTATACATGAAAAAATTTGAAAACATATAGTTATTTAACTCTAGTCGAGTCGATTTAAATTTGCTCTCTTTAACTATGAATTTAAGATTTTTAAAGATTTCTTTAACTCTGAATTTAAGATTGCGCTCTTTAACTCTGAATTTTTCCCTCCGGTGTTTCAAACAACACTAAGACTGTCTTTTTCTTATAATTCTTATTATTATAAAACTAAAGCTACCAACTCATCCTTCAAGCTGTATATTGTGATTGTGGACATAGATGCATTCCTCTACGAGTGTTTGTCACTACTAATTTCGAAAAATAAACTCAGTCTTATTCATTTTCAGAAATCTGCGTTTAAACAAAACAAAGATTAGTAGTTTTAAAATTTTAACAATCTAATATACAGGTCAATGACCTCTCAGTGGTGGGTTTAATGGGAAATACGTTCAGTGTATTGAGACGTTACGAAGATTTTGACAACAATGATCCATGTGTAGACCGCTGATTTAATCAGAAAAATTATTCGAATTTTTTATTGAATAACTTCTAATAATAATGTTATAGGAATTGTTTGAAATGGAAGTTTGGCGAATTAGTGAGATTGAGGGAAATACCCTATAGAGCAAAAATAATTCACAGCATTTAATCGCTTATACTATGAACACGCATTATAATAATATTATTATTGAACGACCCATAAACAAAATACAAGCGAAGTTATTTATGCACACAATATAGTAGAAGAATCCGCTATCTTGACTTTATTTACGCAAATGATAGCTAGATGAGGGATTCAAATTCAAGGAGGGTATTTTCTGAATATTCCAAGTGACCCCCTGACTCAATTAAAACCCCATTCATTCTCTGTGCCTATAGAAATCCCAAACATCTAACTCTTGCCTGAGATTTCCCCATCGTGAATGCGCTGAGACTTCTTTATAGGCAAAGCACTGTGGCCTAAAGCACTCTTGTCGCGGTGTGATTGGACATCGCATCCACGTGACGTCATCGCTTGGAGGTGATGTGGAGATAGAATGATGGGAGGAGGGAGAGGACTAGGAAGATGCATTCGAAATTTTCAACGTTTGAAGCGAAGAGGGAAAAGCATTTTGTGTTGTTACGGCAGTTGATGTAATGTGGAGCAAAGAGGGCTGGCGGGAGAATTGCTTCTCGAAATTTTGTAGTGTAGGGTGCGCCAAATTTTGGCGAAAAATCGCTTTAAAGTATGCTTTGCTTTTCGAATTGAAATAAATCAAATGAGAAAAAAAAAAAAAATCTTACACACTATCTTTTCTTTGGGTACATTCACTGAATAACAATTATTTCTTCAATTTAATCGTAAAATTTAATTTATATATATATATATTTATATATATATATATTGAAAGTATAATTTCCGAACATCATAAAATGATGAAAAAGCAACTAGTTTCAAGAGTTGCTCAAGATATTTAACATTTTTTTTCCTCAAACAAAACAGACCTTATAAATGTATCAGCTTTCAACTTTTTTTTAAAATTGCTCTATCCCTAAATCTGAAGTAATTGAAAACCAGAAATTTTATATATATAAAAAAAAATAACTCCAACTTTTCTTCATTTATTGACTAAAACGAAAAAATAAAAAAATAAAAAATAAATAAAAAAACAGGGCTAAATAATATTTTTGTTAAAATCAAATGATGAACCTTCTCTAATAAAGTGCAACATTTAAAACAAATACACACACACACAAATACTTTATTTATTTTTTAAATATCATACGAGTATAATAATGGGGTTATTAAATTAAATTTAAAAATCAGAATCCTAAAGCATCTGAAAAATTATTTATGTATGTATAATTGAAAACTGGGTAAAATATATGAAATAAGATCTCGAACGATTTATATTTAAACTTAAACAATGTAAAATTATATGCCAAAATTATTTATTGCAATTCATTTAATAAGAATTGCATCAATAGCAATTCAAATAATTAAAAGAATCTTGAATTATATTTTCATAAAAAGAAGAAAATAATTGAGGGACTCGCAACCATAGTGTACTAAGTCAATTAAAAAATATAATAAACGGTAAAATGTGACTATTACACCCACTCAGAGGATTCTGTACAATAAATTATATGAATTAACTGTATTTTTTTTTTTAATCGTCAATTAAAGAACAACAAAACTTTGTAAAAAACTGAACTACATAGGGTTTGGTTTAGTTGTATATACTAGAAAAGCATGAATGAGTTCATAATAAGAATTCAAAGATGTATGAAGCCTAAATAATGTCAAATATTGCCATCCTGCATAATATTCTTTTTAATGTTATTCTAATCTGTTTATGATGAACTTAATTTGGTACTGACAGTAAAAGTAGTGCATATTTAAACTTAATTTAGGATTTCATAAAACTAAATTCAGCATAGTAATAACCTTTTCTTTTCAGAGTAGCTTTTAGCTATAAATAAAAACCCTTGTTCAAAGTTTACACTTGACATTATAGCGCGCTTCGAAAGCAGGTCGGAAAATTGTAACGCCGCGTTTTTTCAGATAGGTTTTTATTAACTTTTAACCACACGGGAGACGTATTAAAAGATCCACTCGATGTAAATAATCACGAATCTTATAATATTTATGTGATTAATGCTAATTAAATTAGCTCATTTTTAACAATTTGACGTTTATTGTTTTTATACTCCTACGGGCTGCATTAGACAAATATATCATTAAAAATTATTATCTAGGTTTTAACAGTTGATGGTATGGAAAATATGGTGCCCCTTTCATTATATATATCCAAACCAATTTGCGTGTTCTTTTCTCTCTCCAGATCAAAACACATTTTTAATGAGTGTTCAGACTATATCTGGACTCATCAGTAAACAATCCACGAGACCAGTCATCTTGGCTCTATTAAGCAGGCCGACGGCAACAGTTTAAACGGGCCACTTTGGAAGTTGGAGTAATTGGGACAAAAACTATTGATCTTTTCGCATACTTTCTACCCTTGTTAAGCCTCGTGCTGCAATAAAACGGCTAACTCGAGTTCCTGTAACAGCCTGAAGGTCTGAAACCAAACCTCTTCTAGTCGCTCCGCGGTTTCTTCGAGCTAAAAATGACAGAAAATGATCTTCGGATGAAGTGATCTTGGTATGCCTTAACTAGACTGTCTATCAACGGATCCAGTGCTTAAAATGCGACTCGAAGCTCTTGATATGGCACTTTGAAAGATATTCAAATATTGTGAGACTTCCAATTGTGTTTTATCATCCTCGATTCTATCGATTATTTGCCACCTTTGATCTTTACTTAAATGATGCCTTTGAGCCATAACTAATGAATACAGATCACTCTCAGATACCACATTCGTTTTAAACGACACTACACACCAGATTTCCAACATATGTCCTTGCACACCACATTGTCAATCACCTATTTTTTCATATTTCCGACACTAGCTTATGTACAGAAGTGTAATTTTGAGTTCAGTAGTATTTAATTAACATAAATAATTGCAACATTGGGCATTGGTTACAACATTAACTTTGTGAGCATATTTTTTCTCATTATGCTTTAATTTTGATGAGTGTAGTAGTCTAAAGATTTTCACGTTGTTCTAAAAAAAGTTATATAACTATAAAGTTAAAAATGACATAACCTATCAATTTCGAGAAATCCTTAAATTCAACTTATAATTACAAAATTTAAAATTTGTAAAAACAAAATATTCAAGTTACTTAAAGGTGTTTTTATTTACAGTATAAACATTTTTTATAAAAACCAAGTACTTCTGAGCGACCATGCTCATCATCAGGGTGAAAAATAACAAAAAGAGCAAAAGTCAAAGGCTGGGCCCTCTTTTATCAGATGGGCTGATCCAAACATCAAAGTGAAAAAGGGGATTTGAAAAAGTTCCAAAGTAAAAATTTGGAACAGTCTGACTACATAGCCTCCCCTCTTTTTCATTTTGATGTTTTGGATCAGCCCATCTGCTACAAAAGGATTCAGCCTTTGGCTTTTACTCGTATTATTGTTTTTATAGCTGATGATGAGTACGATCTGCTTGGAAATGCTAAGTTTTTATTAAATTGTCATACTGTAAAAAACACTTTTAAGTAACTTGAATATTTTGTTTTTATAAATATTTAACATAATGTAACTGTTTTGATGTTTATGTGAAACTATAAACCATTGAAAATATTTATTAACTAAGCTGCTCGTGTAAATTGTGTTATCTTGATGTAGTAACTAGATATATAACTAACTGTTTGTTTAATAGATCTACTGGATTTTTTTATTATGCTTATTTACCATGAAACCGGTGTTTGCAAATAACCGGTGGTTGCAAGTAGAAGTAGCAAATTTAAGCTATATAATCAGTTAATTAGTAAAAATAAATTAAAAAAGTAAGAAAAATCATGCGTTAAGATTACGAAACACTTTCCAAGACTTCTTGAAATCTTTAACAAAACTTCCTTATCCAGGAAAATTAGATATTACTGTTCATAGCCAAATATGTATTCCAATACTTTTGAACACCCTGTATTTGATCTGTCGGTTGATATATAGATTGTATAATGGGGAAATTTAATTTAGCAAGAAAACGCCCAACTAATTGAAAATTGCCTTTTATCAATTTATACTAATAGATGGAAACATACTTGAATACATATGTTCAGCCCTGTAGCTTACCTAGCACCTTTAGTACACGAAAGTATTTTGCTAAAATTTCGTTTAAACGAAAATACTCCTTAAACTACTCAAATCGCATTTATAGAAATTATCATACAAAAGCAACCATGTATCCAGTTCTTCGCGTGACCCTGTTTATCCTTTTATCTATATTCTACTAACATTTCTTAGCAAACTGAATGCAATTCAACGAAAAAATGCATAACTTATTTAAAAATCACCTTTAAGTAAATTAACTCTCATATTCAGTTACCTTTCCGAGAACTTTCTTTTGTGTAACCCTGTATATCTAATTTTTGTATTAGCATTCATACTCATCATATAATATGCATACATTTCGTGAAACCTAAAAATGCATATCATAATTGCATTTCATCCATCCAACAGCTATCATCTATAATATACACTACTTCGGATAGAATATACTATTTGAAATCATTTGTGTGTCCCTGTAAATGTTATGTACTTCGTATTACAAATGAAATAACTCACATTAAGCCTGGGCGATCTATATCAATTTGATTGTTCATGAAATCGTTTACCATAATTAAAATAAGTCACAAACAAATCTCCCCCTCCCCCTTTATTATTATGTAATGGAGTTTTTTTGTTGCTCTGTAAATAAATAATAACGGGTGTTTTCAGTACATACTTTACAAAATGCATATTTTAGTGCGCTTCGTAGATGCATATAAGTTTGAATGTATTTCACAAAGTATAATATCTTTAAAATTCATTTGAAATGATTTTTCTTCATAGGCAATAATGTAATGGAAAACTTATTACTGTGCTTTTAAATAAACTACACATGGCAGAAACTTCATTTTCAATAGGGTTCGTTCTAGGATAAACATCAATAATGTCCAAAAATTTCATGGCAATCCGAGTATATTTACGAGAGTTAGAGTACGTACAGACGGACAGACAAATAAACAAACCGAAAGCATAAACACTTTTCAGCATTGTTGGAACGTGTTAAATCTATCCAACAGCCATCATCCATAGTATAATAATTCGGATAGAATACAGAATTTGAAATCTTTTGTGTGTCCCTGTAAGTGCTAAGCAAGTCATATTATGCCTGAAATAACTCATATTAAGCCTCTTCGATGTATATCAATTTCATTATACACGAAATCGTTTACCATAATTAAAATATGTTGCAAACAATTCTCCCTTTATTATTATGTAATGGAATTATTTTTATGCGGGCCTGTAAATGAATAATAATTATTTTTTTCACTGCATATTCTACAAAATGCATATTTTAGTAAAGTATGTAGATGCGTAATAATAAAACTGAATATTTTTGACCGGGTGTAACATCTTTCAAATTCATTTGAAACGTTTTTTTCCCATAGACCGTAATGTAACAGAAAACTTTTGACTGTCCCTGTAAATAAACTAATCATGGTAGAAACTTCATTTTCAGTAGGGTTTGTGCCAGAGTAAACGTCAATAACGTCCAATAATTTCATGGCAGTCCGAGTATATTTACGAGAATTAGAGCGCGAACAGACGGCTAGACGGCCATACAGCCAGACGGCCAGACAAATCGGAAGCATAAATACTTTTGAACTTTGTTGGAAAGTGCTAAAAAGCGTAAAATCACCTTCAAATTGCATAATTTCTAAGATTTTGTGTCTTTCTGCACAAATCCTGTAGCTATATGAGACGTAATTTCTAAAACATAAAACTGCATAAAAACACAAAAATATGGGTGTTTATCATGTTTAAACTGCAAATAAAATTTTAAAAAGTATTCTATGTGTACTTTTAAAAATCATCTTCTCTAAATTAGTTCTGATTTTTAACTGTTTTGCAAACATGAAAAAACAGTTCAATGTTCAATATTAAATACATTTTTACACATTCTTTATCTGTTTTTACATTCACTTATTTTGTCACATTATACGTTACCAAAATACTTAAATTACTCAACTTATCTAATTCAGTTACACTCTATATGTTAACATTAGCGGTAAGTTCAATTGCACTGTTATTGCAGATAATCTTTTCTTATTTATTTATTTATTTATTTATTTATTTATTTACTTATTTTTTAGTAAAAATAAATAAAATTATTGAGAAAAATTATTTAGACATAACACATATTTTAAGAACATTCTTCTCAACACACTGTTAATCAATAAGCCATATTTTTCCTCAAATTTATGTTACCTATTCAAATTATCAGATTCAGTTACATCCTATGTGTCAGCACTAGCGGCAAATTTAATTGTACTGGTATTGCAGATAATATATTTAAATTTTCTTTGTAAAAATAAACAAAAATATTGAGAAAAATTGTTTAGCTATAACAAATATTTTAAAAACATTCTTCACAAGGCATTGTTAATCAATAAGTCATATTTTTTTCTCATTTATTTGTTTTGTATTTTAACTGCAATTAAGTTCGGCCCATTAACAAAACTAATTAACTCCAATTAATTAAGATTGTAATTTGTAATTAATTTATTTGCGACAAAAGTTGATTACAATTAAAAGTTTAATTAATAAATATTTTAATGAAGTTATGAAAATAATTACTCTATTTTTTCTCACATTGTTTGTGTTAATAAATTTAAGTCTTGGTGGATTTTTAAATGCAATGATGCGATTTTTCGTGATAAATTTTAGAACATTTGATCGCTATGATTGTTACATACATAAACATTGTAATCTAACTGTTGTATGAAAAGTTCTGTTACTGTCTTATGAAAGAAAACTACATTGTAATTCGATAAATTATTGGGGAAATGTATTTTAAATTTGATAAATACAGTGAAAGTTAGTATGTGAGCATATGAAAAATATTTCAATCAAATAAATGTTTATTAGCGAATTTTCAAATGCAAAGATGCAATTTTTCGTGATGAATTTCCGAGCATTTGATCTCTGTGATTGTATATATAAACATTGTTATCTAACTGTCGTATAAAAAGTTTTGTTACTATCTTATGAAATAAATTTACATTGTAATTCGATAAATTATTGCTGAAATGTATTTTAAATTCACTAAATAATGAAAGTTAGCATGTAAAACGTATGAAAAATATTTCAATCAAATAAATGTTGATTGGCGAATTATCCATTTAATAATTTAAAATACTAAAATGATAAAATTAAATACCTTTTGAAATTAGAAAGTTAATTTCACTTCTAGCATTTATTATTAAAAAGCTGACCCACCCGGCGTTGTCCGGGATCCGTTATAATAAACTTAAACATATCTCAATTTTGCATGATTTTATAATTTCTGAGATTTTTTAAATGAACCTACAATGTAAAGAAAAAAAAGGCCAATTTTACGAAAATTGTCCTGGTAATCGGGACATCAGTGCAATTTACAATTTTTTTACGAAAAAAATTCCGTAAATTCCAGAAGTTTTTCCATTTTTTTTTCGGTGTTTCTTTCTGGAATTTGCGGAAATTATTCCGTTGTAAAAGAGTAAATTGTACTGGCGTAGCGATTATCACTACAATTTCTGTAAAATCAACCATTTTTTATTATTTATTTATTTATTTATTTATTTTTAAGTGTAGTTTTGGGAACTCCATTGCCTTCCGCAGCATCTAGTGTGTTCCCTACAAGCCGCCTTCCCAACGGATCTGGGATTTGGAACCCCACTACCTAAAGCACCTAAAGTGTACCTAAAGTGTACCTAAAGTGCTCTTCATGTGCTAAAGACAGTCAAAAATTGCGTTGAGTGAGCCAAACCTCGTAGTAACCAAGCCTTTAAAACCCTTAAAAAAAATGCATCACTAATGTTAAAAAACATCGGTAACTAAAGTCGAAGATGAAATTTCATAATAGAGACAGTAGTCGAATTGTAATGTTGAATGAACCAAATCGTGTTGAAATTAGTCTCTTAGAAGTCGAGGAAAGAATGTGAAACCAAGCAGTGGAAAGTTTCTTTTCCCCCTTCCCCACCCAATAATTTCACAAATTACTTTTAGCATTAACCCGATATTTAATAAATGTAGGAAATCCTTTATCTAAAGTTATATTTAAAATAACATGAATTTTAATTTACAGCTGTAGTGAGTAAAACTAAGTTTTTGTTGGAAAATAAGATAAATTTTCAAAAAAGGTGGTAGATGAGGTAAAAAGAAGTACCGGGTCCTGAGGGTCAGGATCTTAACTGAAATGTAGTTGGATATAAGAAAATCTTTTAGTAGTTTTAAAGCACTCTAAAACTATGTTACAGAAATATGTAATAAAATCAGATCGTTTTTAAAGAAGCTGCAAGAAAGGAATAAGAAGGAGATTAATATTCTAAATTGGTGGTAACAGAGTCTAATTTTTTGTCATTCATGTAGTAGTTGGAGAACCTGGGAAGTTGTTGAAAAAAAAAAAAAAAGTAAAAGTAAAATAAAAATAAAGCTAGTAAATCGCACTGGTAAGTAGATACAGGGCTCTAATCTGAAAACATGTTAAAATGTTTTAATACTTAATGCTTTAGATCTAAAATTAGTCAAAATGAAGCACAGGACAGAAATTATTCGTTAGAATAACATTCTTTAAAAAAAGGCATAAAACATTGGATTATTGTTAAAAAAAGGTCCCTAGGACCCTAATAAAAATACGAGGGTGTTGGTCCTGTAAAAAGAGTTCAAGACTCAACTTTGAAATTATATATTGTGAAGGTGAGAAAATCGATGAGGGAGGGTGTGAAAATGTTTCGTACACCAGAAGTCCAAGGGGCCCTTGACCGTTCCCTATGGCACCCTAGGGGGCGCCGATATCTTAACTAGAATGTAGAAACATGAGAATAACTAAATGTAAAAAGTATAACAAAATTTAAGATCAGATTATAAGAATCATTAAAATGTATTAGCGCATAGTTCTATGGGACCTGTATCGGGCCCCAAGAGCCCAGGGCCTTAATAGGGAGTAGAAAGGGAAAATAAGTAAATGAAGAAAGGTTCCCTAAAAAGAAGAAGACTGGGTAAAAAGGGCTCATATTATTAGCAATTCAGGGCATAAAAACTTAAAAGGGCGTTAGGCCTTAAAAAATAAAAATCTGAGACTCGGGTGCATCAGGACCTGTCTTGTATACCCTCAACTAAATTTTCAGATTTCGACGTGCGGTAGATTTCGTTAGTCATCGTACACACGCAGACACGTAAACACACACAGAGCAAAAACTTCTTTTTAGTAGCATAGATATTAGTATTTATAGCTAATGCCTTTTCAATATTTGCCTTTTAATTTATAAGCATTATACAACTTAGAAGGTACTGACCAGTTAGAACATGAGTTTTTATTCAAATATATTAAATTCTGATTTCAAAACGGAAAATAAATTCGACATTCTTACAGATTCCAAATATTTTTTGTAGAACTAATATCACATAAAATAACAAAAATCACCATTATAAATTAAAAATTTTAAAGATTCCAATTTCAATTTGAATTTGGATTGTCTGTTTTTAGACGTAAGTATTTATTTCTTGAAAAATGCCTTTTGATTTCCTTATAAAACTTGTAATAAAAATTACTTTCAGCTGAAATCTATAAGATAAAATCATGTCCCTAAATATTGTTGATGCTGGCCAACATCTGACCAATAAAATTAAATTTTACATCAATTTTTTTAACATTTTAACTTAGAAAATTTTAATTTTTACAATTTAAAAAAAAACTGTATTTTAGTTTATTGACTTTTTATGGCTTTTTAAATAATTTTCAAGCATGAGTTTTTTTTTTTTCTAATTATCATTATTACGGGAGGTAAATCCTTTTTCCCTTAAATAATTTAAATGGATCAGCTTTTGATTCCAACTGATATTCCATATTGAATTTAATATATCTTACAACAACTTACGTTAAACAGGACCTGATGTACACTATATTAAAAAAACACAAGCGTGTGTGGATTACAGACAGTCCTCCTGGTCCAGTTGCTTCATTTTTATGGAGCAATTGGATCCACGAAGTAAGAAAACACATATATTTTTTTATTTTTAGACATTAAAATTTATTTTTTTAGATTTAAATGATAGAATGAATCTAACTAAACGCATTTACAGAAGTCCAAACTTTAATTCATATAAATATTATCTTTTGCAAGCTGAATTGTCCGAATCTCCACAGCAACATTGTAAAATTAAGGCCTAGTTGCCCCACGTAACTCTATACATTTAAGGCTGTTTAAGAAGTATATGGAAATATCTAATGATCTTAAGAAATCATTACTTGGCGTTAATAAACAATAATACTAGGGTGATGTCTTATAATTAAAATAATGATAATCAAAACAATACAATGTATAAAATTGGGGATGTTTTTGTCAGTTTTCTGAAACTGAATTATTTCAGATAAAACAAAAGTACATTTTTACGTTAATAATTTACGTTAATAATTTCTTGTCACACCCACACAAACACAGCAAATTTTATTTATGATTTTTTAAACAGACGTAAGAATATTTTTGTTTTCCCCATTCCAAAACAGTATCAAAATTATATTTAAACTAAGTTATGAACTTATGGGCACTGGAAAATTAATTCAAAGTAAACCACTTTGACTATCTCAATTTCATTATTTTATTTACTTTTTAAATCAACAAAATGATTTTGAAATCGTATTCACTACCAAACCTGAGGCTTGGTGTTTTTAGACATGGAGAATATTTTAGAATTAATTTTTTTTCTTTGTTAATTAAAAATCACTCACAGGCTTTGGAATGAAATAAAACAGAAGTGGAGCAACTACGCTGGTCAAATTATTAAATATAAAAAAATATAAAAAAATGAAACTATACAATTTTATTAATAAAAATTTATATATATACTAGCTGACCCGCCCGGCGTTGCCCGGGTCCGTAATAATAATGTTAAACGAACTTGAAATTTTTATGATTTTATCTTTAACTCGAAATATGTGTAAATACACTGTTAAAAATTTGACCCTTTTGCTGCATCGTCACTCCACCGGTTTTATAGAAAATGATTACTTCAGCTTATTATGGAGCATTCTCATAGGTCAAAAGAGAGATATTCTATAAAAACGGGGGAGTGATGATGCAGCAAAAGGGTCAAATTTTTTACAGTGTACATTATATTAAATACGTACCCCCTGATTGTGTCAAAAATTGGTTTAAAAAAATAATATTTAGCTCCAAAAATACCCAAAATGACTACAATGGGAAACGCAGGAGGGAATATGTGTCCAACCATTGCGTGATTTTCGTGTTAAAGTGTTGATATTTATCTTTAAAATTACTGTTAAGTGACTTAACTAAATACTTTTTTCACATTGATATCCCAAGTAAAATATTTTGAATTTCAAACTAATTATATCACTCTTAAATCCGACTATACCATGAATGAAATCGATTCTCGATGATTAGCTAAAAGGATAGTATATATTATTATAATTTCAGAGCCATTTTACAAAAATAGGTGTATATTTTTTATCAAACATGCGTAATGTTCATTCTGTGAACAAAATCCTAACCGTAAGCTAATTGTATTGTAATCATAACTTGTTTGTAACCTAGCTGTATCTTAACAGTAACCTAACTGTAACTTAAATAAACCATAAATGTAACCTGACATCAACTTAACATAACCTACCCATAATCTAACCACAACCTAACCGCAACTTAACCTTAACCTAACTGTAACTTAACCATGACCTCACTGTAACTTAACCGGAAATTAAATATAACATAAGGCTCACCGGAAGTAATTGCAACCTAACTGTTACCTAACCGTAACCAAGTTATAATTTAGCTCTAACTATAAACGAAATATCTTAACATTCTCGCGCTAAGTATACTTAGTTTAACTTTCCACTGCTACGAAGCGCATTATGTTTTGTAGAACATCCGAATTTTAAGTTTGGATTGGATTAATGTTCATGGAAATTACTTTGTCTTCTTCGGATACGGTTATGGTTGTTTGGAATATTTTTGTTCAGTTTACATTCGGTTCAATTCAGATTTCGTGGGTTTTTTTTTCCTTTCAAATGGGATTTTTAAGTTCGGGTCGGATTGTACTTCAATGGAAATTATTTTACCTAGTTCCAATGAGGTACTTCACTGAAATATTTTTGTTAGGTTCAGATTAAGTTTGGTTCAAATTTCGGGATTTTTTTTTTTTTTTTTTTTTAGAAATTTTTTGGTTCGGATTGGGTTTATGTCCATGGAAATTATATTGTCTTGTTCGTATCTGGTTATAGTTATTTGGAATATTTTCGTCGGATTCAGATTTGGTTCGATTCAGATTTCAGATATTTTTTCAAATTGATTTTTAAGGTTCTGGGCGGATTCATGTCCAGGGAAATTATTTTGTTTAGTTCGGATCCGGTTTTGGGTCTTTGGAATATTTTTTTTCGGGTTCAGATGTCGTTCAATTCAGATTTCGTTTTTTTTTAATGGAATTTTTAGGTTGAGGTTGGGTTGCGCTTCAACGGAAATTATTCTGCATTGTTCGAATAAGGATATGCTTCTCTGGAATATTTTTTTCAGATTCAGATTTAGTTCAGTTTTTTATTTTCGGATTGGGTTCATGTTCATGGAAATGTTTTGACTTGTTCATAGCCGGGTATGGTTCTGTGGAATATTTTTGTCAGGTTCATATTTGGTTCGATTCAAATTTCAGGTATTTTTTTTTTCAAATGGAATTTTAGGTTCGGATCGGGTTCATGTCCACGGAAATTATTTTTTCTTATTCGAATCCGGTTATGGTTCTTTAGAATATTTTGATCGGATTCAGATGTAGTTTGCATAAAATTTCAGGTCTTTTTTCAAATGGAATTTTTTAGGTTCGAGTCAGGTTTATGTTCACGGAAATTATTTTGTCTTGCTCTTATCGGGTTATAGTTCTTTGGAATATTTTTATCGATTTCAGTTTTCGATCTGGTCATTTTTCGGGGTTTTTTAAAGAAAATTTTTAGATTCGGGTCGGGTTGCATATACACGAACATTATTTTTCCTTGATCGGATTGGGGTATGCTTCATTTGAATATTTTTGTGGGATTCAGATTTGATTCGGGTCAAATATCAAATCCGGAGTTTTTATTTTTTTTTTTCGTATCGGGTTTATGCTCATGAAATTTTATCTTGCTTGGACCGGAGTAGGGTCTGTTTTTTTTTTCAGGTTGGGATCGGGTTATGTGTTAATACGCCTAAAAATTATGTTTTGCTACTATTCTTTTAGTGATTATTTTTGATATATAATTTATTTTGCTATTTGATAATTTATTACTGTATATGAATCATCTGCCGATTCGAACAAATGTACGTCAAACAGCCATTTCATTTTTGTTTTAAAACAAATTAAAGTCTTAATAAAATTTTAACTTAAATAAAATGCATTCAAATTTAATCAATGATATAAAAAAACTGCTAAAAAAAAAAGCCTCATATATACATATACATATATTTATAGCAACCTAGCTAACCACGCATAGATTCTAATGTACGAAATACCAACGATCTGACGTAACAGCTGTATTCAAAAATTCTAAGTTAAACTGACGTTTTGCCAGTCTATGAATTTTAAAGTTCTTTGGGAAAAAAACAGTCACTTTTGAAATGTCAAAATATAAATTTGGTTTCTATCATAGAGTAAAAAGAAATTAATAGAGTGGAAGTATTATCTCTGGAGGTGATGCTGAAAATGTAACCCTACATTAAGTCCAATTAAGTACCAACAAAAGCATGTGATTTGACACGCCTATCATTTGAAATAGGTTTAAACCCGTATTTTTTTTGCTCTTGTTTCTTAAAAAGAACTAATCTATCGCTTCACCGGTAAAAATTTATTAATTATTTTATCATATGTGTTTTAAATATCAATATAGAAAATTATTTTAACGTTTTGCTTGAAAATTGTTAATACATAATTCTTTTGTTAATACATAAAAATCGTCTTCAGTCAGAAATCTATATTTTAGATTAATACATGACTTTAAAAGAATGTTTTCATCATTATATTTTAAATATTTATTTACATGCAATTATTAAGTCATAAACATTTTTCATCTACGTTATAAAATATTTAAAATTACATTAATGAAGGAAACATTTAGTTATACAATTTTTAGTTCGTATCAAATGTTTTCAATATCTTATTTAATTTTAATTTGATATTTAATTATTGCTAATTTTTCAATTTCCTTCATTTTAAAAACGAACATTTATTTTAATAAATAATAATAGAACAAAGACATTTTAAAAATTTGCTATTTCCTCTTAAAATATACTTCAGTTGTAATTCATTTCTTTCAATTCGTCTTATAATAAAAAATCCTTTCCACGTCCTTTTATTTGGCACATTAAAATTTGAGCGATAAATGGTTTCATATTGCAAACCTTCTTTGATGCTTACTTCACCTCTACTTATCTCATTCCTCCACGGGTTTCTTTAATTCTGTCTCAGCTTTCTTGTTACTTCTGCGAAAATTTTTACACAACCAACCAACCGTAAACAAACAAAAGAGAAAAAAAAAAAAAAAAAAAAAAAGGGGGGGGGAAAAAGATGATTTTTTCTGAGAGTGACCTCTTGATTTTAATTAATTACTCAGTTAAAAATTAGAATTTCGAAATTCTGAAGCTCAGGTGCATCAGGAGAGATTTGTGGCTACTCTCAAAAAATTTTTGAGCTTCGTACGTGCTGTAGATTTTGCTAGCCATCGCAGACACACAGACAGACAAAGCGTTTTGTTCTTTTATTAGTATATATATATATATATATATATATATATAGAAAAAATTAAAATAAAAATGTTAATTAGCAGTAAGATCAATAAAAATTAATTTAAAAATTGAAATTTATAAATATAAATGGTACCACTTGATTATCCCATCGACCAATTTCGCCAAGTTATACAAATCGCCAAACTAATAGCCAAATTATGCATATTGACGAAATTTTTATTTTAAATGATAAAAAAAAAATAATTAGTAGAATATTAATAAAAATACAAATAAAAATTCAAGATAAAAACTACTTAATGATATTGTAAACACGTATATCGTATTTCATGTCATTATATATGACATTCACGATCATCCATTATTGGCATTTAATTTTATTGTTTGGCGATAGTTTTTTGGTCAACTGGATAACTAAGTAGTACCGTAAAAGTTCATGTATTACTCTTAAAATCTTTATTATTATTTTTTAATAATCTATGTATTTATCTATCTATATAATTTATATAACTCTTTATCTGCTTATCCAAAAAAAGCAAAAAAAAAAAAAAAAAAAAAAAAAGCATTTTTTAAAAATGAGTATGTTACACAAATCTCGTAATTAAAAGAATCTTAATCACAATAAACAAAATTCACAATAGGTGAAATATTTTTGTCAGTCACCTGAAAAATTATTTCAAATGTAACAAAAGTATTTTTCCATTCATAATTTCTTGTTTCAAGACAAAGTTGACAATCAATCACTTGTCTTATCTGGGATTCTTTAAATCCACGTGTAACCCTGTAAAAAGTAAAACTTCTTTGTCTTCCTATTCATAAAGCACACACTAAATTAAAATTAAAAACTGAATTGTTAATTTATGAGCACTGGAAAATTAATTTAAAATAAACCCCTTAACCATCCCAATTCCGTTTGCTTTTATTCACTCTCCAAATCAACAAAACAATTTCGAAACCGTGTTTAGAACCGGAACTTGTGTCCTGGGCACAAACCGAATTAAAATGCGGAGAGAAGAGGGTGTGTGTGTGTTGTTGTGCATGTGTGATGTGTGAAAAGAGGATGGAGAGGGGGAGGGGTGGTGCAGATTGTGGAAAATCTTGTGGGTCCGTCATTTTTGTGTTTACATCCGGAGACAAGTGACGCGTGGAATTTTTGGCACAGGAAATTGCCCGGGCATTTGCGACGTTACATGCCCGAAATCTGGAGAGAGGAGGGGAAGAGCAAAATGTAATTGGGAAATGAATAATTTTTGCTTTCGCCCAGAGCCCAAACCTCCTGACGTGCTCGGATTTATTTTAAAAGGAAGGAAGAGTTTTCTAATCCGAGAAATACTTCACGTCATAAGTTGCGATGATTGCGAGCGATTGTGTTTTCGCGGCTCTGACTTCTTTCAAATTAAACGAAAGCCCACAGAGAGATAACGAAGTTGTAAATCTAGAATTAAAGTCTTAGAAAATCCTTCTTTTCTTTTGTAATAAATGCCGTTCCTGAAATTGAATTAAATTCGGTATGCAGTAAAACAACATGACAAGATATATATGATTTAAAATTGTGGCCGGGAAATGCATTTTGCATTTTTAATTTTAAAATTTCATGCATACGGGCTTTTATTCCAAAAAATTGCAATGCATATTCTGTAGTTATTCTTAAAATTTGTTTGCTTTTTGTTTCTATAGTTAACAATTTTTTATTTATTTATTTATTTTAAATCCTTAACATTTTTTTACTCTTTTCTTGTACAAATAAAGATTTTCTTTTTAAGAAATTTGAAAAATATTAGTAGATTTAACTCATCTATTTTTGCTTGCAAATAAAAATAAAAAGAATATTGCCCAGTTAAACTGATGGCATTGAGTTCATAGGATACGCATACTAATTGTACATTACAGACTTATATTTTCAAGGGTTAATTCCGTTCAAAAAAAATATTAAGGAGGGGGGATCAGCTTCCCCCTTTCTTCTTTTTATACTTAATCATTGAACCCTCTAAACTGATCAAGGACATGCTTTATCATATAAAAAATCCATATCCAAAATTTAGAGCAAATCGGATAATTCTTAATAAAAACCCATTTATATAATTTAAGAAAAGTTATCCTTCTCTTTTATATACTTAAAAATTGAACTTCCAAAACTATTCACAGATTTGAACGAAATCTGACAATTCTGCATGAAAAACCCATTTATATAAATTAAGGGGGGCATTAGAACCCCCATTTTCCCTGTTTATATTTATCCAATGAACACCTAATACCAATCACGGAAGCGCGTCATCAGAATGATCCTATGTGTAAATTTTGAACAAAAACTAATATTTCTGCATGAAAACCCATTCATATCAGTTAAGGGGAGGGGCATGAGCCCCCCGTTCCCCCTCTTATACATATCGAATGATTTCCAAAAACTAATCAGGGAAGCGCCTTATCAGGATATACCTATAAACAAAATTTCAAGTGGATGGGATATTTTTATCATGAGTTATCGCGTTACGTACGAATATACATACAGAACGGGCGGGCACATAAGCTTTCAGTCTATGATAGCCTGTGAGCTAAAAAAAAAATAATAAAAAAATCGATGTATCTTTAAAAATGTCTAATTAATCTCTATCGTCAAATACATAAATAGTAATTTCTTCTTTTGCCGCGTCATTGTTATTTAGATTATTTGTATATTGAGTGCATTTGGGACATGATAAAACTTAAAATTGAATCATGGTAGTCGCAAAAATTCCTCAAATCATATCAAGTTATCAATAAAAACTTTTTAATTCCATTTTATTTTTCAAATTTATTATAACTAAAAATAAACAAATCATTGACCATCTTGGTTACTGATGTATCTACCGAAGCTAGTCTGCAATCAATTAAAGAGTTTTAGTGCATTGTTTTATCTTCTTATATTGGGTTGTACCAAGTACAAACTAAACTGTCATTATTCATTGGTTGGTAGGTTGTATTTGTGGTGGCCAATTAGCAGTACGAGGGATATAGGCCTTAAGGGGAGGAGTGCTCTCCGTGAGGGTCTTTTTAAGGGAACCTAACCTGTATTTATGCAAGGAAAGCCGAGGTTCGAAGAAAACCACTAAAAACTCCAAACGATTAGGCCGACGGGCGTGATTGGGTTCGAACCCAGCATGTCCTGTCTATCAGTTTCAAGAGCAGAACCTCTCAGTCCCTGATGGAGCTGCCATTGTTGAAAAATATTTGACTTTGTTTCATCTGATTTTTTGTCCATCTATCACTCTTCTAACGTTTGTCAATATCTTTGGACAGTGGCGAAATTGATGTATTGAGATACACTGGTGTGCAAAAATTACGGACAAAGCAAATAAAATGAAAGAAGAACAACCCAACAGAACATATTGTTTAAATAGTTTTGATTATTTGCCCCATATTTTCACATCTTGCTAATGATATGATTTTTTTCCGTGTGGAAAATTTCTGCACGACGATACATTTAAAAATTACCTCAACTTTTGTATACCAGTGAATTCTATAGCATATTTTTTATGGAAAATATGTATAGTACTTAATATTTGTTTACACAGGGACACAAAATAATTGAGCGATGAGACTTTTAAGCTGAACATTTAGTTGAACAATCATACCTGTTTTGCTAATTCAAAAATTAAAAAAAAAAAAAAAATACACATTATAGAAATAAAAATAGCATTCTATCTTTTTTTTTTAATATAGAAAATGTCATGTTTAAATTTCCTTCTTCATTTATAAGGACACACAAAAGAAATCGGATATAATACTGTCAATGTGTGACCTTTATTTGAAGTATTACAATGATATTGATACATCATTTTGGTTCTCTATGAGAGCTGTCTAAAGCGGAGTTAGCTGGCACCATGCCCTTTTTAAGGTTTTTTTCGTGCCCATTCAAATGTTTTATATTGCTAGTATTTTATAAAAATAAATTTATTTTGAAGGGCTTTTCTTAAAATCAATATTATTTGATTTTTATTATATAAGGCTTCTGGTTCCTTCCCTTTTTTTAAATGCATCGTCCATCCTCCCCGTATATCATAGCTTCCCATTTCAAAAAATAATTTTAAATTCAGCAAGATTTATGTTATTTTTTTATGTTATTATTTTTCTATTATTTTTTATGTTATGTTATTTTTTATGAAAATCATTTTTAAGTAGAATTTTTTATGTTTGGGTAATATTGTGAATTAAAAAGTAAACTCCCCCCCCCCCCTCTTCTTAATTTTGAATTTCTATTTTATTAAAATTTTAGCGTTTTCAATATTAAATATGAAGAATATTCAGCAGTACAAGAGAGCTGTACATAAATAAAAAACAAAAACATGTTTCTAGCGCTACCACTACTAATAAATTTAGATACTAATGTTGCACGTTTAAAAATTGTGAATGATAATAACCTTTATTGCTTACAACTCGTTAAGATGCGTTAGTAAAGAATTAAGTAAAAGAGATAATCCGGGCTCGGTCTCAAAGCAAACATTTTATTCATTCAGAAATGAATAGAAAAAGCAGAAGGAAAAAAAAAAAAAAACTGGCTATCTAAGAATGTAGTTTAAATTTCTTTAACTTTCAACTGGTGAGTGGGGTGTCCAGAGAAATTACATATGAGCTCTGCATTTGAAAGCAAAATTTTTGTGTCATTTAGACGTATTTATGTATAGGTATTGTATATATATGTATACATATACATATACATATATGAATTTATATGCATATGTATGTACATTTACAGAACTTTTTCAGCTGTTTTTAAACAAGTAAATAATACAAAAAGCACAGGAAATTCTCGTATTTCAATTCGTTAAATTTTAAGGGCTGCACAAGATAACAAATTTTGGGATTACATACTCTCCACCTAATTACTTACATTAGAAAAATATCACCTCATCACTTAAAGATTAAGTATTTTAATGTATTTTAAAATACTAGTTTGAAAGGGACTTGAATTGTTGGGATGTAAGATGAAATATTCTGTGAGATTTTGAAATCTTTGTACATTCAATGTTAGTAAAGAAACCGTGAAATATCAGTTGCCTGTCCTCACTTTTTATTTGAGGTGATTTTCCAGAACTATTGGAAAGTAAAATTTATGACTTTCGAAGGCTGAAAATTTTGTTTCTGCATAGCTGTGCAAAGATATTTTAAAAGAGTAAGAATTGTAACTTTTACGGATTTCTGCCACGCTAGTGGTTCGGCACAAAAGAAGCAAACAAATTTTCTGTTTTAAATAGATTTTCAGTAAACAGCGACATGAAAAATCATTAAAAAAATTGTCAAGAAGTTGTATCAGGAAATAATTACTCATTTCAATGTAAGAAGAGATTATTATATGGAAAATTAACCGTGAGACAATTTAAAAATATTTATTGGGTGATTTATCACATTGCTATAATTAAGCGTAGAACCAACTGGTTAAAAAATGCCGAAGCCGGGAATCAAATCAGGAATCCTTGGAATAGTCCTCTATGTGCTCTACCATTTAAGTTTTCGAGTGTAATTTCACTGCTGAAAGTTAATTGAAAAATTAATCAAAATTATATACGTGTTTGCAGATGCTGAGTTTATTTGTGACTCATGTTTCACCGCAGGATTTTGTGCTCATGAAGAATATTCCATATTGTACTGCAGTTGCAGCCCTACAAACATATGTAAGTGACAGATGCTAAGCAGTGCGTCTTTCTCGTAACTTAAATAGGAGAGCACTTGGAGTGCTATTCCGAGGGTTCCTGGTTCAATCCCCAGCTTCCACATTTTTCACTCTGTTAGTTTTACGTTTAGTTATCATTCTGATAAATCATGTATTCAGTATTTTTGAGTTTAATTTCATTGCTGAAAGCTAATTAAAAAATAAATTAAAGTTATATAATTTAAAAATATAGCAACAATTTTGTACTGCATTTTATCGGGCTCTGAATCTGGTTCAATCTCCCCCCATAAAGTATTCGGATTGATATGTATTGTACAAGCCTCCTTTATTGCAGCATGCTTTCTATAGAAAACAGCACGTGGAATATTTATAGTATTTTTTCAGGGTTACAGAAGGATATTCGGATAAATAAATGACTATGGGCTGTAAATGTGTTATGATTTTCTCCTAATTTTAAAATGTTGAGTATAGCATGTGATGTTTATAAAAGCAATCATTCTGATATGAAACCTCACAAAACAATTCGAAACATTAAACTTCTGACTGGGAAATTTCAATTTAATTACAATATTCTCGTAATGGTCAAAAGTGTTTCATAATTCATGCGTGATACACGGATTCATATGCAGTATGTATTCATTACAATAATAGTATTTCTAAAATAAATGTGCAAAAAGTTTTTTCAAAAAATTTCTTTTACTTTTGTTAATTTTTAAAGTTTTAATTAGTTTTTCTTTTATTTCTAGAATATAAACACAATATGTATGAAATGTATGTGGAAACTCTTATGCCTCAAGTTGAAACGTCACATTCACCTTAATAAAATAAATAAACAACATGAATACTTAATTCACAATATATTTAATACTAAATAGATATAAATATATATAAGTTTTAAAAACATTTAAAACAATTCAACATATTGAAAACATTAATGTTTGAAGATGCTAAAATAGTTTGTTGGTTTCATCGTATGATAATTAACCAGCGTATGCATTTGAAGCTACACCAGTTTCCCTGATGATGGATAGCTTTTTAGCTGAAAGCATTAGGAATTTTAATACCTTCTGACATAATTTTTTTTAACAGTTTGAATAATTTTAAATATTTTCAAAACTTCTATATACCAGTACCTACTTAGCAATATTAAAGTAGCATATTTAAGTATTCATGCTGTTTACAATATATCTATACCTGTATATGTATTTTTTTTCTTCACAAATCTCTTAAAACGTATTTATCGTTTTCAAAGCAGAATTTATTGTATACTATTTGTGCTTAAAAAATCGTTTAACTAAAAAAGAAAAAGATTTTTTATAAATAACAAATAAATAAAAAACTGTTACAAAATTTTCGCATGCGTGTAAGTGCATTATCTAAGGACGGCTTTTAATGATAGAATAAACATAATGTTTCGATACTTTCCTTCCCAATGCTATGAATATTTTAGATGGCTTATTTCCCTTTCCTTTCTTCAAAAAATATTTTTGTCACATTCAATTATTGTATCGCCCCAATATTATCGATATTTCATGCGATTATTATGACACCCATATTCGAATATGTTATTCTAAAATTGGATAGACTCACAACAAACGAACGAAAGAAGAGGGGAAAAAATATCACCCTTTTAAAAATTTACGAGTTCAACACATTGGGTAAAACCTCTCTTCAACGATGTTTTACCAGTAATACCTTTTATACCGCATTCTTCCTCATTTTTCTTTTTTATTCGTTGAATAAGAAAAAAGAAAAAGGCAACGCAAAAGAGCAGTTAAAAAATAGAGGCCGTTATATAACTTTTCAGTCCTTTAATTTTTCTTACCAATTTTTTTTTTTTTTTTTACTCCGATAATCTTTTTGAAGGCTTTTCTATAGAAATTATTGACGCCAAATTTCTGCAAAATAAAATAAAATAAGGCCTTTAGTTTATATATCCTCACATCAATGTATATACTTTGAAGTATGGAAATATACATATCCTTGCATGGTAATGTAAAAAGGAATAATAAAACACCTAGGGCAATGAAATAGGAGGGGGAAGGAAATATATAAATAAATTTAAGTGAAACGTAGAGAGAGAGCGCTAGAAAATAATAAAACTTTCGATAAAGAAAAAAAATAAAGAAAAATGAAAAAGAAAAAAAAATCAAGTAAAGTTAGAAAAGTGTGAATTAGGGAAGGCGGGAAAGGCTGGGGTTTTAAAGCTCGAAGGCATAACACAGAGTTGCCAATATTCGTCGAGTTGGTTCCCCAAGGGGTATAGTCAATTTCATGCTGATTTCTCGTTACACGCTTTTAAATTGTGTTTCGGAGGAGGGAAATTGCCTCATCTTCTACCAGATCGGCCTGGAAATTAGAGGTCCTAAACTGGTTACCTCGGATTTTCGATTTCAATGGCTTCGGCCCGAGTTAAAGCAAGGGTTGCAAGGTATTACTGGTGGCGACGTTTGGAGTCGAACGCCAAAAGTCGCCGCCAAAGGGAATAATGGGAAAGTGTGCCTCAATCAGATATGTGAAGTGGAAAATATGGATGTGGCATATAAACTAGCGTATATTTCAATATCTGCTTCCGCTTCTATTCAGATGAAGAAAAAACTTACGTGATGGGTCTTTTGTTAGATACACTTTGACAACATTCCATGTTTTATAACATTATAAATAGTTTTTAATAAAAGATCTTTTCACGAACGATTATTTATTTTATAAAATAAAAATATAAAATATTATTACAGATTTTTTATTTTATTTTTTATATTTTTATTATCTTTAGTTGCAAATCTAAGATAATGAAAGCTTACCGTAACATTTCTTAAAGAATATGTGTATTACCACTATTATTAAAATGTATTACTCATACATTTATATTTCTACTTATAAAGCAAAATAATAATTTTGATTTTAATAAATATAACAAAAATTATATTTATTTATTTATTATGGCGCAGGAAAGCGACTCATGTAAGAATGAGAAAGAGTTCAGTTGTGGACTTTTTGGTATGAACATTTTATTGCAAATTTTACTTTTATACCACTTTAAATATTTTTTAGTATAACATTTTTTAGAATAAAAGTTTTACTTACATAATATCTGTATAACACACACACACACACACATATATATATATATATATATATATATATATATATATATATCATCATAATCAACCGTTTTCGATCCACTGCTGGCTGTAGGTTTCCTCCAGAGTCGGATATTGAAATACGCTACATAAACTCAACATTTTTATTATGAGCTTGAACAATGAAAACGGACGGGAATGTAAGATAAATCATAGTTTTTAACCATTAGGAAAATTGTTTCTCTCGGTCAAGAATAGAGATATCTGAGGCATACCTGAATTCTTGTGCTGTCCGCATTTTATACATTTTCTGATCAATCCAGGAATATTAATGTCTAATCCATGGCGTACGTAATATATCACTCTGTTATTACGTAAATACTTCTGTTGCTACAATGACAAAAAAAAGTATTAAAAAATGCAATAATAATAATAATAATAATAATTCAAAAACAAATTGAGATACAGCTTTCAAACAAATTGCATTTGAAAGTACATTTTTTCTCCTATGCGATGGTGAAAAAACTGAAAATGTGCTGTGCTCGAAGCTCAAAATTGTGCTATACCAAAAATTGAAAAACTGAAGGTTCATTTAAAATTTGTTTATGAAGATTTGTTTCTGTTATCCAGGTATATTAATGTTTAATCCTTGGCGTACGTAATAGACGACTCTGTTTATTACATAAGCCACGATTTTTATTTATATTTTTATTTTGTCAACAAAAAAGATACAGTAATCTACTATTTCTACTATTTTTCTCTTTTAAATCGGGAGGTGGGAGCACAGACAATCACCTCATCCAGTTCACGGGTGAAAATCTAGGATTAGTTAAATCTCGATTTGCATATTAAAACGCAATCGGTCAACCAAGCCATATCTTGGTGGAAAATTACCTAAAAACCCGATTTTAGTGATTGACACCTAAGGTTTATCATTGTGCTTTCCGCCACCCAAAAGTATGAAAACATGGACGATTCGGAACAGAAAAACACAATGGTAAACATCTGACTCAAACCCTAAAATTGATTTTTACGTGTTTTCCACCAAGATAAGACTTTGAAGACCGATTGCGTTTTAATATGCCAATGGAGTTTTAATTAATCCTAGGTTTACATCCATGAACTCGATGAGGTGATTGCCTGTGCTGCCGCCTCCCGATCTATTTAATTTCAACAGAAAGGGAATACTTCTGTTGCTACAATGACAAAAAAAGTATTAAAATGCAAAGAAAATTAATAATTCAAAAAGAAATTGAGATGCAAATTTCAAACAAATTGCATTTGAAAGTAGATTTTTTCCCATGTGCGGCTATGAAAAAGTTGGAAATGTGCTGTACTCAGAAGTTCAAAATTGTGCAGTACCGAATATTGTAAAACTGAAATTTTATTTAAAATTTATTTATGATTGGTCCAAAAATATTAATGTTTAATCCATGAGGCACGTAATACATGACTCTGTTATTACGTAAGCCACTATTAATCACCATAAAAATGATGTTTATTATTATAATTATTTTAAACATAAAATTTATTTATAAGTCTAAAATTTTAGTCTTTGAAAAATGCATGGAAAATTGTCTAATGCACAGAATTTCACAAAACTTTAGATTATGTCAGACCTTGATATAAATTAGATCTGATTAGTTCTTGATGATTATAGCTCAACAGGGGGCGCTGCTATGCTGCATTATTTACAATTTCCTCAATCGCCATATCTCAAGAACTAGTGCATGAATTTTCATAAAACTTTACATCTATTTAGTATTTGATATAGAATGGTGCTGATTCCGTTTTGGTACAATAGGTGGCGCTGCCATAGTGCATTATTCGTGATTACCGCAATACTTCTATCACAATAATTAATGCACGGATTATTCTAACACTTCAGATGCAGTAAGTCTTTGATATAGATTAGTGTTGTATAGTTTTTGATCTAGCGCTACAGATGGCAGTGCTATGTTACATTTTTCACGATTTCGCAATAAATGCATTTCAAGAACTAATGCATGGATTTTCATCAAGCTTCCGATTCAATTAGTACCTGATAAAAAATTTTATCCTGATCAGTTTTCGGTGTACATCAAACAACATGTGGCGCTGTTATGCAGATTTTTTTTTTTTTTTTTTTTTTTTTTTTTTTTTTTTTTTTTTTTTTTTTTTTTAAGATTTTGCAATAGCTCTATCTCAAAAACGAATGCACAAATTTTCTCCAAACTTCAGAATCAGTTGTATGTTGACATAAGTTGTGGCTGACTGGATTTTGATTTAAACTACCTAACCGGTGGCGCTGCTATGCTGCATTTTTCAGAAAGTATTAACATGCATAAGATAGAAGAAAATTTTGAGATTGACACATGTGTGTAGTTTTTTATTATTAGTGGGCAATCTAAAAAATATACTGCATATGAAAAATATTAATTTTCAATTTTAAAATATGATTTTTATCTACATTCTGTAACTCGAAAAGCCCAGGTACCATACCCTAGTGCTTCTAACGGTGATACTTTGTAACTCCTATGTTGGAAACGCAAACCTTTGTTTTAGCGTGAAAAAATAGCATTAAACAGTTAATGAAATATGAACGAAATTCTCTCTCTCTATATATATAAAATAATATTCGTTAAGCAGAGTTCATCGTACAGACTACATACGTTATTTCATAGATTTACTACATTTTCCGAAGTTTACTTGATAGGTTTTCGTCCCATTTTTGTAGTTAAAATAAACGAATTTTATTTTGAGCCTTTGCTTAAAATTGGGTTTTCTGTAGCTAGATGTCGTGCTCATATGATAAAAGCCTGCCTAATGTGAAATATTGATAATTTTCTAAAAGATATACAGAAAGCAGAAACTTCATTCGCACGACAAAAACTTTTCGAACTAAAAAATTCATGACACTTGAAATATATAATGAGTTGAATCAAACCCTTTATTTTAGTTTCGTTAACTTTAAGTATATATAATTTCGTAAAAGTTTCATTGATGAATCTAAAAGTTTTTTTTTTTAAACATTAGAGTATTCATGAAAAAGCATTCATGTTTTCATTTTGTCTGTGTATAGTTTTATTTTTTATAACAATTCTCAAAACTTACAAATTTTCATCAAATTACTAAGATGAATATTTTATTGAACTTATTACTTTGAGTAAATGTGTTAATAATATTGTTCACCCGCAAGAAAAGTGACACATCTCGCAAAAGTTCTTTTTGCGTTCTATTCCACTATTAGATCTGCCGTGTATCTTTCTAGGCAAAAAGTTTCATAGGTTTAATTGTAGTTAGAAATTATTTTATTACGCTATTTGCCCATTCCTGATCACTGAAGAGGGGTGGATTGTGTGTGTAGGTAAATTTATCCAACCCTCCAAATCTCATAAAATCTCTTTATTCTTAAGCAGGTTCAAAGCTTTTATGCACATTTTTACTCCTGCGCGTAGAGCTAATTGCTAGGATTTCATGTTAAATCACGCAGTAAAATCATCCAAATTTCCTTTTGTCTCTCCAGTGAAATTTATTTTTGTCGAGACGTGTCACTTTCCTAGCGGGTGAGCGATGTAATTTCTGAAAATTTAGTATGTTATTTATGCAGATTTTCAATTTTTTTTTTTTATGAAAGATAACTATATTAATATCGCAAGGAATGTTTTATCGTATTTCTTCTTTTGTATCTTAAATGCGAAATGGAAAACAATGATGTCACGCAAAATTGGATTTCCAAATGATGTCATTACACACATGAAAGTTGCGATAACGCTTGTACACTAGTGTGAAAGAGCCGTGCACGTTATTTAAAATTGTTATCATAAAAGATTCTATCGGGACTATCTGGGTTGAAAATGCCGCTCCGTATATTGTCCGGTATGCAGAAAGTAGCTGAAATTCATTTTTCATTGAAAATATTGAAAGATATATATATATATATATTTTACTTTTAGTATATATTTTCTTACATAACCCACAAACTGTATCAAAAAGCATTTTTGATACTTTTTTATTAAGGTGCTCGCTAGCTATTTCTCGCGAAAGATTAAAAAAATTACATCTTTTATTTTTTTTATTTATTTTTTATTTTTTTGTATTTTAGAGTGTATCATTCGAATGCACTTTTGCGAAATTTGTGTTTATTTTTCATTTCTGAAGTTTTAATTTAAATATATATTTATATATATATTAATATATATTAAATATATATTAATTTATATATATATTTGCGGAATATTACAAGAGGAAAACCTTTTGTACTCGAATTGCATGTTCATTTTTGGGATGGATTAAAACAGAAACATGCTTGAAAATTATAAATTCTATAAAAGTTAATAAATTGAAATATAATTTTCAAATAATTGCAAACAAAGGTGCATATTCCTTTCTATTCGATGGTTTTAAAATAAGAATTGCGGTACGTTTAGAAACTAAAAAAATTCTTATAAAAATAAATTTGGTTTCTGAAGTCGTTGTCACCTTGTAGATGACATCAGCTTTACTCCCGGATATTTTGATCCTGGACATTTAAATATTTTTGAGTATACCCTTAACTATAAATGCATATTCTAAATACAGCATTCCCACCTCCCATATTCTTACAGTCTCTTGTTCTTAAAAATATTTTGGCGGTATTTTTCTGATGTACCATTGGAATATCGAATCCTGATAAAAATCAGGATTTCCTTTCCAAAATGTGATAAAAGTCAGGATATCCTCTCGAATCCTAATTACAATCAGAATTTTTCTTACTTGCCAACCGAAACACTGAATCCCAATTAGCGTCAGGATTTTACCTAATTTCTTGGGCGAATCAAAAGTCCCGATAAAATGAAAGATCACTTCGAACTTGCCAGATTAAACACCGGGTGCTTATGAAAGTAGATATCTTTCGCACTAGCTGATAAGGAGAAAATTTCGATAAACAAACATCAATTTTTATATAAGCAATTTCATTCTATTAGTGACGGATAATTTTAAATTTCTTTTTTATACAAATAAAATTTTAGTATTAGGTTCAGCACTTTTTGAGTTTTTATAATTTATTTACTCCGATAAGTTATTTCTTTCGGCCAGCAATTAAAGTGTCGTTTCTAAAAAATAATGTTCTGTTATATAAGCTAACCATAACCAAATTAGACGTTTCATTGTAAAGGATAAACTGTACTGCAATTTTTTTAACTTTTAAGCATCTCCCATTTAGCAATTTTTATACCGCCGTATATGGAAAAAAAAGTGTTTTTAAGTGCAATGTGTTTGAAAAATATACATCTCAATTTATTATGATACATAAATTTTTTTTCTAGGTTTTAATGAAAATTTTTAAAATTGGTCCTTTTAAGTGTCTATATCAATGTTATAAACAAATGAAGAGATATAAATCATTAGGTAGCCTTTTTTTTTTTTTGGAGGGGGGAGTCGAATTTCTTCAATGACGGCATCACTTTTTGTTGGAATGGTATATTGTTCCGTAATACTTACGTCATATGCATACTTTTCGTAGATGTTTTAAACGGGATTGTAGATGTGGAATTTTTCAGCGGATACGAATAACATCATTTTATATAAAATAAAAGTGTACATATTAAGTCTTAAAATTGAAACATATTTTGTGTTATCTTATACTGATATACATATACTTTTTTCCCATCGGGAGCGGCACTAAATTCTGAAAAAATGAGATTCCTGTTTTCTAGTTTTTTTTTTTTTTTTTTTTTTTTTTTTTTCTGGAAAAAGGACTCAATTGCACTAAGAATAGCATTTCAATTCAGAGTTTGCGATTTGTACTTTTATTTGAATAAACAAATGTTACTACTTGTTTGAACATGAAATTAAGAAAAAAGAGAAAGAAGAAATAGAATAGAAATAATTAAAATGCAACTCAAATAAAATACGAATGAAAAATTCGAATTTCATTGACTCAAAATGCAAATGGAATTGAAAAATCTCATTTGCACTTAGTTTTCTTTAATTGAAATCTCATTTGCACTTCATTGAACTCATTTTTCGAATTGCTCTTTATTTTTCATTTAAAATTTTCATTTTTAATTTTCATTTCATTTTTCATCTATACTTCGTTAAGTTTTCTTTTTGTTTGCACTTTATTTAACTCAAAATAAAGCATTAAATTCAAATTTAAAGAAAATTAGCTGATTATTTTCATTGAAATTTCATTCGCATTTCATAACGCTTTTCATTGCAATTTCATTTGCACTGAAAGAAATTAATGCAAATTAAACCAAATGCAAGTCATAACTCTGGTACTAAAATCCATACATTGTAAAAAAGGAAACTGATGATTTTATGGGCTTTTGTACTGGCAATCTGTACGCTAGTACAATTAAAATTTTTATTTTTATTTTTTAATTTTCGTAAATTCCAGAATATTTACCTTTTTTTAGAAAATTTTCTGGAAATTACGAGAATTTTTCTGTTAAAAATTCTCGTGGCGTCCTGATTGCCCAGTACAAAAGTCCATAAAATCGTCCTTTTTTTTCTTTCTTTACAGTGAACGGTTTGTTTACACTAAAGTTCCTTATTTTTGATTATCTTTACTTATTGTTCCAATCATATTTTCTTGAGAGACCATACACATATATAAATTTAAACGAAACATTTAAAACTTCAATACGAACCTTTATTCTTTATCCTTTCATTCAATTTTGTATAGAGAATTTAAATACAAACTTATACTACTTTACCTTGAAAGACATAAAATACGAGTTAGAATGTTTTTGGGATCAATCACTATGGCAATATTGAGACGCTCATTAGGTGCGTTTGTAATTATGTAAATACGTATCATTTATAATCGTCGCGTCTGTCCGCCTGTCTGTCCTTTCGTTCATCCGCATAGAGCGAAAACTACCTAACTGAATTTTAAATTTAAAATGTATAATTGTTGCATAATTTTGTCGAGTCATTTCAAATCTTAGGAAAATTGGATGTATAGTTTAATTACAGGGACAATCAAAAGCAATCCGTTACATTACGGACAATGAAAAAACATTGCTTCAAGTGCATTTTAATGATATTACACTCTTTCAAGCATATTAAAATTGATATGCGTCTGTGAAGTATATACTGAATTATACATTCTGTACAATTTGGGGTGTAAAGAATATTTGTTACTAATTTACAGGGACACACAAAATTATTCCATTACGTAGTGGTATAGGGGGAAACATTGTTTAGGGCGTGTTTTAATTATATTAAACTATTTTACACTTTAAGAAATTGATATAAGTTAATGAGGTTCTACAAGTTACTTCATGTATAAAAGAAAGTAGACATTATTCACAGGGACACACAAAAAAATTTCGGCGTCTATACTGTATCTATTACACCAAGATCTCAATATTTTTAAAATTTCCTTATAGTAAGACAGCACCTTATTTGATACTCTTGGTGTGCAATTTTCGTCTTGTTTTGATTATGTTGAGGCTAAAAATTTTAAATTATACTCTTAGACACAAAAAATCGTAATTAAATGCTTCTATGCGATGAGTTTGCGTAAAAATTTTATAAAAAAGAATTTTGGTAAATTCTTTTCATTACATTTACGTATTATATCATTGTATTTCTCCCTTTTTTTCTTCCCATTATCTTAAAAAGAAGTTTCGAGGAAATTTCATGCTATTTAATGTTTTAAACCGACTTCCAGGGTACTTAAGCATGGAAAGACGGAAATCAGTTAGTTATCTATCCAAACTGCATATCAAGCGTCAGCAAATCACTTTTTGTGAGTCAATAATTGAAATTTATACAAGAATATCTGAAAAATTGCAACAAATTTCATTGGATTAGAAGCTTAAGAGGGGAAAACCCTTAATTCTTTCAGGCAGAAGCAGATGAATCATCCGCTACCCTTCTGGCTTGATTTTTTTTAAAGAATCTTCTCTCTTTTTTCATATCTTCAGTATTCTTTTTCTTATATTTCAGTATTTCCTGGCACTAAAAACCAAAAGAAACACTTTTGGTGCGAGTGAAAAAGCACTTTTGGTGCAAGTCTTAAAAGATTATGCCCTGCTTAGGAAAGTATGATTCAAAATAAAAGTTATTTGGACATAGGAACTATATAAGCAAAACATATTTAACTATTTTTACTATCTCCAGTCCCCCCCCCCTTTTTATGTAGATGCTTTCACTTTCGAAACCGGTTTTAAACATGAAAGCGTCATCATTAAAAATACGTGTAAACAAAGTCGAAAAGATAAAAAACAACCAATCTTATCCAATAATATTAAAAAAATATTGAAATTTAAATATTTTTATAATTTTTTTTTCAGTAAGATTAGCATTAACGAATGGGTCTTTTCAATTGACTGAAGTAACCTCTTAAAAATGGATAGTAATTTCAATTACAAATTTCCATGCATTCGGAATTTTTTTTTTCCTTTTATGTTGTATTCAATAAGAAAAACATTGTCGGTGTATTTAAAAACTATATAGGAATTCATTTTTTATATTGTAAGGAAAAAATATTTTTAGTTATAACATATTATAATTATAATATATTCTTAAATTAATTTTAATATATATATACCATAAAATTTTTTGTTACGCCTTTAAAACAAAAAAATTTAATGTCAAACTGTTGAATTCAAGGTATTCAACCTTCTACCACAATATGTTTTACTAAAATATTGTGGTATGATTTATTTAATTTAAAATATTTTTAAATTAACATTTTCATGCCTATATTTTTTAATTCAAATCAAAAATTAGGATAGTTGAAACGCAAGATGTTCATATACATATAAAAAGAAAAGAACGCTAATGCACACAAAATTGAATATTGTCAACGATTTCAAACCATTCATCAAACGTTTTGATTACGCCTCTGTTCGATTCGCAGCACAAAATAATGAATAGATCAGTCAATAGATGGCGCGGTCAGATGTAAAAACAGACAGATGATTTATATATAAGGACTTGAGTTTTAAAACTCACCTTATCCAAAAAAAAAAAAAAAAAAAAAAAAAAGGTGGGGAAATATTGAAAAAACTTCTAACTGCGCCCATTGGTTTTCTTTGTAAACCAAGATTTTACAATGCCAGAAAAATAGGATAAAATTATTTCTGTTTCTTGTCTTCTGATTGTAGTGTAATTTCTATGAAGGTTTATAGATTAGTTTGATGGAGAAAACATGATTTTTAAAATTTGGGATAAGGCGAGTTTTGAAACCCCTGTCTTCATATGGCACAGGGAACTCAATTGTTTCAGTGTTGTGCCAATAAGACAGGGATTATAACTAGATTTTTTTTTTAAAAAATTCATTTATTTCTTTGAAGGAAGTACACAACTCCTACTCTCCTGAAGAAAATATGGTTTCAAGTTAGCGGGAGAATGGAAAAGGTCAAATTATCCCTTCCACAATTTCTTTCAATTAAAAATTCTCTCTTTTTCTGATGTATTTAAAGAATAGCAAAATTTATTCTTCCTAAATTTATTCTTCTCAAAGTGATTTAGTGGTTTAAATGCTAAGAGAAAGAAGATTTATTATTTTTATTTATTTATTTATTTATTTATTTCTCAGTAGGGGCTCTGCCTTCCTGAACCCCTGAGTAAAATCGCTGTATAAGAGTACTTATTTCTGGAAAAAAACACGAAGATTTTCAAAGCGCCAAAACTGCTAATAGCAAAAAAAAAAAAAAAAAAAAAAAAAAAAAAAAAAAAAAAAAAAGCACGTGTCTCAGAAACATATCTAAATAAAATAAAGAAAGGAAAAGTCAATAGCATACATTTTAAAAAGCTTTTTGTGCTTTATTACCCCTCATTTTTCAGGAAAGTAGTTTTTATTTTAAATTTAAATAATAATAAACATCATTTTTATGGTGATCAAAACACTGCTTACGTAATAATAGAATCATATATTACGTACGTCATGGATTAAACATTAATATTTCTGGACCAATCATAAACACATTTGAAATAAAATTCGAGTTTTACAATTTTCGGTAATGAAAATTTTCAAACTTCTAAAAATCGCACATTTTCAAATTTTACACCGTCATATAGAGAAAAGAAAATGTACTTTTAACCCGGGAGAACGCGCGCTTACCCAGGGTATGTATAGTTTAACTTTGTCACCAATAAAATCATATTATAGCAGTCACTTTATTTAGACGGAGACAATTCTTACAAATTTTGCAATAAAATAAGTTGAAGATTACTTTAAAAAAAATTAGTGGTTACAACTGTAAAAATCATACGCAATAACGCAATCATACAATCCTGCTTTTTTCGTAACCTTTTCACAGAATAAATTTTTCAAAGGAGTACTGGAGGAGAGTCATTGTTTAGGCTATCAAAGTCATCGAAGTCTAGTTATGAGCTCGGTTTTGCAATAATTGCTTTAAAAAGTGTAACCATGTTGCAGCGTACATAGTTACAGATGTTATAAATTTTATCATATGCTTCTATACTTTAGTTTGAAATGGATTTTTTTTTCAGTAACACTATCCCTCCCCCTCCATTTTTTTTCTTTCTTTTTCTTTTTCTTTCTTTTTCTTTTTTTTTTCTTTTCTTTTTTTTCTTTTTTTTTCTTTTCTTTCTTTTCTTTTTTTTTCTTTTTTTTTCTTTTTTTTTTTTTTTTTGGATATAGAAAAAATTACTATTCTAAATTTCCCAATTCCCTCACGGTATCCTCAGGTTATTGTTGCGGATTTCTGCATGTATGCAGATTTCATATTAGTAAAATTTCTGTTCCTGTAAAAGTATTTGTACTGTGATACGTAGAACTAACTTTGTTGAAACTATTTTAAACTTAAATCTACTGTTAACTTTGAAAAATTAGTTTTTAAAGGAAAAAACACTTTACAGGGGAAATGTTAGAATCGAGAGGTAATCACTAATTAAAAAGAGCATTTGCAGTTAAAATGATTTACTTTCTTAACTTCGGGTTCAACTGGCTGTGCAAATTATTACCCAATCATTCATAAATCCGTCACTTTTATCTAATTTTAGTTTCAAACCTCGAAAATTAAGAGACTTTTCCCAATTTTAATGTATTTTCTTCCCTTTACCGCCAGAGAGCAAAAGTGAGAGCGAAAAGCTAATTCGCAGGACTGAAACGTGTTAAACTCTGAACTACTATATCCACCACCGGCAAAAGCGAAATTCCTCATTAACCGCCAAAGCCCCGACGGCCACACCTGATAGTCCCGCAAAACGCACCTTCATACCCGCACCAGAACCAGTTCAAACTTTTAAAACCGAATTATAAACCGGCAAACCCGTTTGCGCGCACACACAGAACGGTTGGCTGGCTGCGCTAAGTCCGATAATGCGATTATGGATTAAAACGTTGGGTGTCAGAACGCCAATGCCCCGATTTAAATGTTAAACAGACTTTAATTAGGAGCAGTCTCTCCCTTCAACAGATGCCATATTAATTACAAACCAATTAGGGAAAGTTTCCGTTAATTATTCATACGTATGGCCCGAACGTTTGTCTCGCGCTCTCTTCGTTTTCCATTCCTAAAGGAGGTTTTGGAAAAGGGGAAGGGGGGGGGGGTCTTAGTTCGCTGGAGGGACTGCAGTCATTTGCTTTTCGCACTTCCCTCCCTACCTGAGGGTAAAAGGACGGTCCCTTAAGTGATCAAAGAGTTGGAGGTTGTTGCAGCGAGTTGTGAACGTATCAGTTGTGTCGTAGTAATTCGGTAATTTCAATTTGAATGTTTGCAGAACGGAAGAGTGTTTGAAATGATGAAGAGTTGAGCGAAGGGACAAAAAAATAGCGAGAAGAATTGATTTGTTGCGGAACGTTTGTTCTTTGAGAAGTGCTCAGAGGAGTTTTAGCCCTTCTTCGAAAGTTTTGTCTGCTATAAGATTATTGTGTTGAAGAACAAAGCTAAGTGCTTGCGAAAGAAAATTGGCTTTCTTTTTTTAGACAGTAGCAGCTTCTCACCGTTTCGAATTACTTGAACTTTAAATAAAATTAGAAATTGATTTTTTTCAAACATACAGACAAACGGCAGCACAGAAAACCATCTCATTGAATTTATGGATGAAATTCCAGAATTAGGTAAAATTCGATTCGCATATTAAAACTCAATCGGTATGTCAAGTCATATCTTGTTAGAAAACACCTGAAAACTCGATTTTAGTGGTTGACTCGTAGATTTATCATTGTGTTTTCCTGCTTCTAAAGATATGAAAACATCGAAAACTGGTAGCAGGAAAACAAAGTATAAACTTACGAGTCAACCACTAAAATCGAGTTTTCAGGTGTAATCCACCAAGGTAATCGCAGACGGATTGCATTTTAATATTCAAATAGAGTTTTAATTAATTTTTGAATTTCAGCTGAGAACTCGATGAGATGATTGTCTGTGATGCCTCCTCCCGATCTTTTAATAATCATCCAATGTTTAGTATGAAAATTGCATCTAATTTTATGACTGTGGTTCGTGTTTCTTGAAAATTGCTCTTGTTATACGATAATTTGGTGTGGATCCCGATTATTAAAAATTGTACTAATACAAACTACGTTTAACAAAAAGCATGGGCGAGTGGGTTTTGTATAGAAATTATAAATTTTGCTGTGTTTCTTTTCTAAGATACGGCGACAAGAAGAATAAAGCATTATTTAAACTATCGATTAAGGCTTTCTAAATACGTCTGCAAAAGAAAATCAACACGTACAGGTAATTCTAAAATTTTAATACCATTTGCAGAAAGAATATTCTGGTGGTCATTAGCTTAATAATAATCATACAAAACGGAAATTTCACTACATCGTAACAATAAAACATATTATAAGGTGATATTTTGCTTGTATAAAAAATAATTTGTTCTATACTTATATCCGAAAATTTATTCAATTTAAATAAGTGTTTCTATATGAGTGTGTTAATAAGAATTAAAGACAAAATTTAAATATTAAAAATACTGCAAAAGAACTATTAAAGTCGTATTGAAATTTTCAACTTTTTTGCTTAGACATGTCTACAAAGGTAAAACGACATTTACATGCAATTCTAAAATTTAGATATAATTGGTAGTAAAAACAATCTGATGTTTATTATCTATATTATAAAGGCCAAACTTATCTGTGCCTAACGCATACGTCATTTTGCGAATGGCAACAGCTTGCCATACAATTTCGATTTTGCAATTTTTGCTACTGCAAATTTTTCATTGCTAAACATCGCACATTTTAAATTTTTACACCGTCGTATAGAGAAAGAAAAACATACTTATAAATGCAATGTGTTTGAAAGCTGTATCTCAATTTGTTTTTGATATATTAATTTCTTTTTATAGTTTTTAGTGCAAATTTTTTAATTGTGGCAACAGAACCACTTCATTTTCTCTTAAAATTGAAAAAAGAAATATATAAAAAGATAAAAATAAATAAAATGCGTACTCTATGTGAAATATATCGTCTGTGATCGTGTCAATTTCGCATAATTTATATTTTCATTCGCATTTGTACCAAACACAATAGCCTCAGTTGATAACTTCATCATAATAACTGAACTTTATTATATTTTACTGATTAGATATGCGATTAAAGTTTAATTTGAATAATTCGTACAACTGAATATCATAGAAATATTATTTTGTTAATTATAGTTTAAAATAATATTTGTTTGAGAGTTAGAATGACTAATATAAGATGCATTTTTTACTGTAACTAATTTTGTAGATTTATTATAAATCAATGAAACAGTTCTGTCTTAAACCTTTTCTTTCGTCGAATTTCAACGAGTTCCACCTCATTTTAATAACAGTTGTAAAAATTGAATTTTCACCACATCTTAAATAAAAAGATTGTGTGTTGCAAGTGATGTTTCACTTGCATTAAAAAATAATTTGTGCTATACATATAGCCGAAAATTTTATTAAATTTCAGAAAGCGTTCCTGTATGAGTGAATTAATGACATTGAAAAATGAATTTTAATTATTAAAAATAATGCAAAAGAGCTAATGAAAATTTATTGAAAACATTAACATTCTTGTGCATATACCTCTTGAAAGGTAAAATAACATTTACAGGTAATTCTAAAATTTAGCTCTTTCGTGTCCGATTTTTTTTTTTTTCACTTTTTAGAAACAATTATTTTTACGTTAATAATATTAACATTACCTATCCAAATAGATTGATTGGGGTTTAACGAATATTTCATTTTCTGACAGATAACGAAAGTTTTTGTTTTGCGTAACTATCAAATTAATATTCATATGACAATAAGTTAAGGACGAATTTTTGGAGATGTTTAGAAAATATTGTATTACAATCAGATTTATCTTATATTGCAACTTTCTAATACTTTTTACACTTTATTACACATGATTCTTTTAGGAAAGTTATTTTTAATTTAAATTTAACGAGTGAAATATATGCTTGAAATAAGAGAATCGCAAACGGCGCAAAGAGAATAAAGCAAAAAATAATAATTATTATTTTCACTAAATGCCTAAACATAAAGAAAGTCATATAGTAAATGCATAGACTAATACTATTGCTAGATTTAAATATTTGCAAAAGTATTTCTTAAAACAAAGTAATACTCAATTAAAAGACATGTACTATTAATAGTACACCAGACTTGAAAGGGTTAGAAACCTTTTGTGAAAAAAATAATCCGATTGTCATTAGCTTATAATAGCAATCTAAATGGAAATTTCACAGTATCGTAAAAATAAAGCGTTATATATTATGACTTTTTATTTTGTAAAAAACAAATAATTTGTGCTATACTTATATCTGACAATTTCATCGAATTGAGCAACGGTTTCTATAAGAGTGTGTTAGAAAGAAACAAAGAAGAAATTTAAATAATAAACATATTGCAAAAAGACTTATGAAAACATTGGAAACATGTTGAAAATATTAAATTTCTTTTATAAATATGTCTATTAAAGTGAAACTATTTTTACAAACATTTTTAAAATTTAGATATCATTTGTAGGAAAAAATAAAATTATGGTTATTAACTTAAAAATAGCAATATTAAAAACGAAAATTTCACTATGTTGTGAAAATAAAAGATAGCATAGTATGATATTTTGTTTGTATAAAAAATAATTTATGATAGACTTATATCCGAAATTTTTATCCAATTTAAGCAGGTGTTTCTTTATCCGTGTGTTAATAACAACTAAAGAAGAAATTTAAATATTAAACTCACTGCTAAAGAGCAATTGAAAACATTGAAAATATATCGAACATTCTTGCGCAGATACGTCTATAAAGGTAAAACGACACATTTACGGGATTTTAAATAATCTAATAGACATTTGTTTAAAAATAGCAATTAAATGGCTTTTTTCATCTTTGATGCCATGTTTTCTGATTGTCCTGTTTCAAAAATGCATTTTTTGCTAATGAGTTAAAAATTTAAATTTTTCTGTGTATGTTCTTTATTATATTCATGATGAATCACCACATGAAATTACCCTACATGTTTTTTATTATTAAAAAAAAGATATATGAAAATATGTGAGATTTTATCATTTTTGACTGTATGTATCAGTAAAATATATTAATAATAGTTAATAATATTAAATTTAATATTAGATGTTTCTAAAAATCTATGCACAGTCTTATGTGATACAAGTATAGCATTAGTTAAAAAAAATATTGGCCAAAAATATCAGAGTAAAAAAAAAGTAGAAATATTTAACAACTTTTTTTTTTTTTTTACTTTTTAAAAAATTAAATAAAATATGCAGTTAATTTTTTTTAATGTCACGTTAGTATCTATATATATATATTATGCTAACGTATGTGGCTCAAAATTCACGATTATTTGTTAGTTGTTTAATGGCAATATACAAATGAAACACATCTTATGAGTTACTATGCAAAAGTCCATTGGTAAGATTTATGCTTTGGTAAATTGGATTTAGTTATGTTTTGTTCCTTTGCTGCAATTATAAAACTTCAAAATGTTATTATTTTTTTTTTCTGTTTTTATTTATTTTATTTTATTTTATTTTATTTTATTTACTTAAAAAAAAATAAATAAAAGTCATGAATTTTATATTTTTCAGTTTTAAATTAAAGTTATGTATTATAAATGAAATGAGTGAAAGGGTTATATTATTATATTTTAAATAATTAATGAAATACGAAAAAATTCCATTGGTACAAATTTGGCGATTTATTATCTGCGCCGGGCTTGCAAAAAATACGGAGCTCTTGATGTATCAGCACAGATGTCATATATGCACCACATTGTCGCGTTATTTTCTGACAACAATTTGGCAAAAATCCCGTTTTCAAATACCACTTACATACAGTGGCGCCAACTTATATGGGCCCGTGGGGCCCGAGCCCACCCAATAATTTTGAATCATAACGCATCTAATTTTCATTGTTCTATTATTTTATTTAATTATTGTTTTTTCTCCTTAGAATAAAATTTATTTTGACAATTGCCATGTGTTTTAATTCTCTGATCAATACCTAAAAATCCCAAATGACTGAAATTTTTTGATCCATGTTTAATTTTCTGCTAATTCATTTTGTAGTCATGTTCATGATATCATTACATTACAATAAATATCAGTGTCTTCATAAGAAAAAACGCATGAGAATATAATTTAATAAAATTGCAACTTAATTAAAACATGATAGCTTGACTTGACTTAAAATTCTCATCTTTCATCATCTATCAATTCTTCAAAGAAAAAAAGAAACTGGTCACACCATTTCACAAAAATATTTTTGAGGCCACCCAGCATTTTTGAGCCAACCCAATATTTTTCAAAAGTTGGGGTCACTGCTTATATACATATTTTTAAACTAATTCCTATTATTTTAAAAAGGAAATAACAATTTTAAAAATGTTTAGTTAATAATTATAGAATAAAACAGCTTATATCATTTAAAAAAAAAAATAAAAGCAAACAAATAGTTTTTTAATAAATAAATAACAATAGCCGGGTTACCATGTGAGGCACATATAATTGCCATTGTCAATGTGGTAAGCTTATGGAATCTGTGTTTATTTCTCTAGCAGAATCTTCTAATTTGACAAAGAAACAATGAGCAATTAAAATAAATTATGAATAAATGCAATATGATTTAATGCTTACAAGGAAGGTCTCCATACGGGCATGCCCCGAAAAATCTGAAAAAATTACATAATGTTCTTCTCGTGTGGATATATACGTTTATAAAAAAATTTTTGGCGGAACCTCCATTCAGTAACCGTAAAAAAATAATGAAAATTTCGTTATTTGGCGATTTATCGCCGGTTGGCAATGAAATGTAATTTAAAAAAAAATACATTATGTCAAATACACCTCAAGAAAAAAAAAGTTTCATGTTGAACTTGTTTTGATAAGTTTAATTTAAATAACTTTAGTTTTGTAAGTTTTAGTTTGTTTTAAGTATAACTTTGTTATCTCGAAATTTATATGTATTTATACTCAAATTTAATCATAAAAATTTGAGATTTAAAACGAAATTCATAATTTAAATTTAATTAAATTTGTTTCAAGCTCAAAGTCCAATTAAGAATTATCGATTAGATTTTGTTGCTATGGAAACATATGACGTTTATTTTTCAATACGCTTAAATGTATGAAGATAATTTTTCTCGATATGATTTTTTTTTAGCTATGAAAACATTTTTTTCCAGCGATTAATTAAATAAATACTTCAACGATTAATTCTATATATATATGTAATACAATATGTATATAATATATTAAAGTCTCTCATTGTTTATGTTTAAATTCATTAAATACCATTTACACGCAAACTAAATATCTAACAGTTTTGAGTTTCATTATAATCGTTTGCTTTTGGTGAGGAAAAGGGCTGCTCGCCAAATCGAGTGACTTTTTAGTCTTTTCACGCCAAATATTCGATAATTTTTTTTTATTTTTTTTTTTATTTATTTTTTTATTTTTTACACAATATCTAATGTGATTCCGCCGCTAATTTTGACTGATCCTTTATTACATACATAAGTACTTTAATTAGTATTTTTTCATAAAATTCTGGGTATGCCCAGTTGGAGACCTTCCTTGTTAGTATACATTCAAAGGGAGACCAAACTGGTCGCAAAAGGCGGCTAGTAACACTGAAATGCAATGAGTTCACAACTGAATCATATTGTCAAAGATAAACGAAACTGTTGAAAAGGTAAACTGCTTTCTTAAACATGTTGCAAAGACTTATTGAAAGCATATTCGTAAGATTCACTTTTTGTGCGCAGATATGTCTAAAAAATTAAAACAACATACAATATAAATAAGAAAAACAGAAGGTTTTTCTTCTTTTTAGTTAATACCTATAATTATAACTAAATATTCATATATTTAGGAATTATCCAAGACATTATAACAGTTTAAAATGGGGAAATTTATACGTACATGCTTTTCAAAAAAAGTTTTTGAAAACTTTATAATTTTTTGATGTAGTGCATAAAAAAAAAAAAAAAAAAAAAAAAAAAAAAAAAAAAAAAAAAAGATGCTTTATGTTAAAACATAAATAAAATTTCAGATATTTTCTGATTAAATATAAATAAATTTATTTTAAAGCATCTGAATTTTTATTTTATGTTTATGCACTAGTGTAGGAAAAGAAATCACATGGTCATTAGCTTAATAATAACAATCAAAACGGAAATTTTATTAAATCGTAAAAATCAGAGATATTATAGTATGATATTTTGCTTGTATAAAAAATAATCTGATTTATACTTTTATTCCAAAGTTTCATACAATTTAAGCAAGCGTTTTTATATGAATGTATGAATAACAAGTAAAATATAAAATTAAATGTTAAGAATATTCCAAAAAGGTATTGAAAACATCGAAAATAAATAGAAAATATTAATTTTTTTGTTCAGATACGCCTACAAAGGTAAAATGACATTTACAGGTATTTATAAAATTTCAATAACATTTGTAGAAAAACATTTGAAAACGGAAAATTTTCTGCATTGTAAAAATAAAAGATAATTTATTGTTATCTTGCTTGTATAAAAAATAATTTGATCTATACTTATATCCGAAAATTTCATCCAATTTAAGTAAGTGTTTCTATATGAGAGTATTAATAACAGTTAAAGAAGAAACATAAATATTAAGCATATTAAAAAAAAGATCTATTGAAAACGTGTTGAAGACATCAACTTTCTTGCGCAGATAGGCTTACAAAGGTAAAACGACATTTACAGGCATTTCGAAAATTTATGAAACCATTTGTGGAAAAAATAATCTGATTAATAATAGCAATATAAACAAGTTGGACATTGCACGTGAAGCGTAGCAAATGAGGTACGTTCGTACGATAACGAAGTTTTAAAAATATTACTCTCATATATCAATCTCATAAAATTGTAAATTGTGAATTACAATTAAAACCCTCATCAAACAATGTTCTCTCTATACTATTATGTAATGGAATACTTTTGTGTGGCCTTGTAAATCAATAACAAATGTCCTTTGCACCACAAATTATGTAAAATGTATATTATAATATGTACTTTATAGTTGCATATAAATTTTATTAAGTTCGAATGAGTGTAACACCATTAAAATGCATTTGAAACATTTTTCCCCATTGACCGTAATGTAACGGAATACTTTTGATTGTCCCTGCAATTGATCTTTGCATCTGACTTTCATAAAATTTGAAATAACTCAACAAAATTATGTAATAATTATGTATTTTAAATATCAAACATATAAAATTCATTTGAAACTTTTTCTCCATTGACCATAATGTAATTGAATACTTTTAATTGCCCCTGTAATTGATCTATGCACCCGATTGTTAAAAAATTTGAAATAACTCAACAAAATTATGTAATAATTATGTATTTTAAATTTCAAACAATTAAAATGCATTTGAAACTTTTTTACCCCATTGACCGTAATGTAATGGAATACTTTTGATTGGCCCTATAATTAATCTATGCATCCGATTTTCATAAAATTTGAAATGACTCGACAAATTATGTAATAATTATGTATTTTAAATTTCTAACAATTCGGTTGGGTAGTTTTTGCGTTGTTATATGCGAACAAACAGACGGATGGACGGACAGACAGACGGACGGACAGACAGACGGACGGACTGAACGACCACTATAGGTGCTACGTATTTACATAATTACGAACGCACCTAAAAAGGAAAGTTCTCTGAATCGTAAAACTAAAAGATATTATAGTATGATATTTTGTTTGAATAAAAAATATTTTATCTATACTTATATTCGAAAATTTCATCCCATTTAAGTAAGTGTTATGAGAATATTAATAACAGTTAAAGAAGAAGCATAAATATTAAACATATTAAAAAAGATGTATTAAAAACTTGTTGAAAACATCAGTTTTCTTGCGCAGATACGTCTACAAAGGTAAAACGACATTTTCAGCTATTTCTAAAATTTCGATACCATTTGTAGAATAAACAATCTGATAATTATTAGCGTAATAAAAACAATATCAAAACGGAAAATTCTCTGAATCATAAAAATAGAAGATATTATAGTATGATATTTTGCTTGTATAAAAAATAATCTGATCTATACTTTTATTCCAAAATTTCATACCATTTAAGCAAGCGTTTTTATATGAGTGTATGAATAACAAGAAAAGAATTAATTTAAATATTAAACATATTCCAAAGAGGTATTGAAAACATTGGAAACAAATCGAAAATATTAGTTATCTCGTGTTATTTCTTACTAATGTAAAATGACATTTACAGGCACTTCTAAAATTTATGAAATCATTTGTGGAAAAAGTAATCTGATGGTCAATAGTTTAATAATAGCAATATGAAAACGGAAATTTTTCTGAATCGAAAAAATAAAATATTATTATGTATGAAACATTTGGTTTAAGAAAAAATAATTTGATCTATACTTATATCCGAAAATTTCATTCAATTTAAGTAAGTATTTCTATATGAGAGTATTAATAACAGCTAAAGAAGAAATTTAAATTTTAAACATATTAAAAAAGATCTATTGAAAACATGTTGAAAACATCGACTTTCTTGCGTAGATATGCTTACAAAAGTAAAACGACATTTACAATCCCTTCTAAAATTTCAGAAACCATTTGTGGAAAAAATGATCTGATGGCCATTAATTTAATAATAGTAATATCCAAAGGGAAAATTCTCTGAATTGTAAAAATAAAAAAAATATTATGGTATGATATTTTGTTTGCATAAAAAATAATTTGATCGATACTTATATCCGAAAATTTCATCCAATTTGAGTAAGTGTTTCTATATGAGAGTATTAATAAAAGTTAAAGAAGAAATTTAAATATTACAAAGGAGCTATTCTGAATATGAAAATATATTAATAATAGTGATAGTATTAATATTAAATTATAAGAACGTTATTAATTTTTTTTACATATACACGTTTACTAATGTAAATCTAGATTTTCACTCATTTGTAAAATTTAAATACCATTCGTGTAAAAAAACAATCTGATGATCCTTAGCCTAACGACAGTTATCAAAATGTAAATTTAACTGTATCGTAAAAATTAAAGATATTGTCGTAGGACATTTTTCTTGTATTAAAAAAATATACACTGGTGTGAAAAATTTAAGGACGAGTCCCAAAATGCCAATTTTTAAGTGATTTTCAAGTGTTAATTTTCATGAAAATATTCAAAAGGAAATATAAATAATTTGAAGAATTACTATCCCTGCATAACAGCTAATCCATATAACATCTCATTCAGGTCACACATGGTCACAAGAGTCACATTCACTACGGCGAAACAAAAAATAAAAAATTCGATATGTCTCTTTTATGAGTCTCATATGACTACTATATGTGACTCCACTGACACGTGATTGTGACTGCTACTTTGTGCCGAGTCACCAGGTGACTTTACAATGTCGTTTTATTGAGACTCTCATGTGACTGTGATTTGGAGACTCAATTTCAAAGTCATTATGAATGCTGCATTATGATAAATCACCAAATAATGTCACATTAAAATCACATGGTGACTTTATGTCACAAGACTTTGTCAAATAGTGAAAGAGACCCTACTGTGAAGTAACCACTGTGAAAAGTGGTGAAAAGTCACCATGTGAATTTAATGGGAGATTATTTGGTAATTTATCATAATGCAGCGTTCACAATGACTTTGAAATTGAGTCTCCAGATGAGAGGTTACACGAGTCTCAATGAAACGACATTGTAAAGTCACCTGGTGACTCGCCAAAAAGCAGCAGTCACAATGACCTGTCAGTGGAGTCACATACAGTAGTAATTTGAGACTCATAAAAGAGACGTATGAAATTTCCTATTTTTTGTTTCGTCGCAGTGACTGTGGCTCTTGTGACCATTTGTGACCTGAATGAGATTTTATATAGACTAGCTGTTCTGCAGGGATAGTAATTATTCGAATTATATTACTTCCTTTTGAATATTCCCGTGAAAATTATCGTTTGAAAATCCCTTGAAAATTGGCATTTTGGGACTCGTCATTAAATTTTGCACACAAGTGTATATATGCTGCACTTATATCCGAAATTTGCAGCGTAATTGAGGTCTTTTTTTTTTTTTTTTTTTTCTTTTGTAAAACTGTTTCAATATGATACAAGTCCAAAAAACAGATTTTAAGTCAGAAATGTTATCCAACATATTAAACCAAATAAATACCATGCAGAAAAAATTTTCACTTCTGTAAATAAACTGTCTGGTTCACTTACGTATTTCACTTGTGGTAAATTTTCATAGTTTTACTGAGGAATATAGAAATAGTATAAGTTTTAATATTGTTAAATCAATCACGACATTTCCTTTTGTATGGGTATATATGTATGTAATTTGAGCGTGAGAGCGAGACAGAAAGAGTTATATAAGAGTAAGTTTAGCTCAATTTTGTTTTTTAATTTACAGTTCGGTTTTGAGATTTATACAATTTTCGAGTATTTTTTCAAAACTATTTTATTCCATATAATGATTAATTAACAAAAAAAAAAAAAAAAAAAAAAAAAGAAAAAAAAAATTCACAAATTTCATTTTTATGTAAATGCTTTCTTATTTAAAATAAAGTTTTATATAATATATACAAATATTTGTTTTTAAAGCTTTTGGAAAAAAATATTTCTGCTGCCGAAATATTGAATTGATTATATTAAACCAGGATTTAAGAACAAATTTATTTGAAAATAAGTAAAAGATTTTCTTGAAATACGTTATAAATGCAAAATTTAACATCAAAATTCTTGTGTCATTGTGGAATTTTGGGATTAATATTAAGTGGTATATACAAGGAGTTTCCGAAAAGTAAATATACAATCTAGCATACTCATTCAAAAATCTTTGAATTAATAAATGGGCCATTACAAATCACTTACTGGTATATGTTTTATATGTCGACATAATTGTAGTCATTGTCCAAGCATATGTTAAGTCTTGGTGCAAGCTTTTGTACTCCACAGTTATTAAATTTTACTGCCTGTTGTCGAAACCATAATTCACTGTTGAATTTAATCTCATCATCGTCGTAGAAATTTTGCCCTGCACAGTTTTTCTTCAGCTAACATATTAAGTTTTACTGGCTTCCCCCGTTCCTTGAAAGACATCAGAAATCACAAATGAACTAACTGTTCTGGGTTCTTCATAAATATTGGTCCTACAACCAGAGAAATCATGATATCATTTCGTTACATTTTATCAATTCATAATGTCCCCATAGTCGGAAAAATTTCTTTTTCAATTCAATATTTGATGGACGGTCACCTTTGTATGAAAAAAATGTATAAAACTGCCTGTTGGCGAAACCATACATTTAAACTTCGATTTTGATCTCATAATCGCCGTGGAAGGTTTAACCTGCACGATCTTTCTTCAGCTAAATAGATAAATGGTATTCACTTCCTCCGTTCTTTGAAGAATAGCATCTGAAATCACATATGGCCTACTTCTTCTGGGTTATTCATAAGCGTTGGTCCTACATCCAGAGAAATCAGAACAACATTTCGTTACATTTTGTAGATTTATAATGTGCGGAAACAATTTCTTTGTGAATATCCGCTGGATGGTCACCTTTTGTATGGGAAAAAAATAGATAAACACGCCTGTTGGCAAAACCGTACACTTAAACTTCGATTTTGAACTCATCATCAACTTAGAAGTTTTGTCCTGCAAAAATGTTTCTTCAGTTAAGGACCAGACACATAGCACTAACTTCTTGCGGTCAGGCGTCGCTATTTTTGATCTTTCGTGTCGGCGCTTTGATGTATAAAGTGCTTTTTCAGATAACTTTTTTAAACTTGAAGAGAGAAATCGAACTCGAAATCAGTTTACAGCTTTACGACTGAAGATGGGGTAGATAAAACTGTCCCTTCCTTTGTCAGTTTGGTAGGGTCAATCCCTCAAAAATCATTTAAAGAGGATTCACCTTTGTTCCGTTCCGAAACAAAGATAGATTGATTGCTCTTTTAGTGTAATAAAAAGTAGTGCTGTTCGCTCACAGCCTTAAAGGAATGAGTGGTACTAGCTTTCTCCGTCCTTTGAAGAAGAGATCAGAAATCACAGATGGCCTTACTGTTCTAAGTTCTTCATAAACATTGATCCTGTATCCAGAGAAATCATATCATTTCGCTACATTTTGTCGATTCCCCATAGGCAGATACAATTTCTTTGTGAATATCCACTGAACAGTCACCTTTTGTATAAAAAAAAGTATATAAAAATGCTTGTTATCGAAACCACACATTTCAACTTCGATTTTGATCTCATCATCGTCGTGAAAGTTTCGCCCTGCAAGCTCTTTGTTCTGCTAAGGGAATTATTGGTACTAGCTTCCCGCATTCTTTGAAAAAGGGCATCAGGAATCACAACTGGCCTACCTGTCCTGGGTTTCTTATAAACATTGGCCCTACCTGCAGAAAAATTACGAGATCATTTCGTTACATTTTGTCAATTTATAATGTTCTCATGGGCAGAAACAATTTCGTTGCGAATATCTGCTGGATGATCACTTTTTGCATGAAGCAAACTTATGTCGAAACGTAAGCACTTTGTTGGATTCTGAATGGACACAGCCATTATAAACAGGTGATACCCAAACAGACTTACCGTACAAATAAAGAGCGGTTGCGTGGAAAAGATCAAGTGTTCGAAGTTACATTATGAGTTAAAACGCACTCATTAAAAAAATTTCTGCTCTACTGTCTGGTCTGCCTTTACTTTTCGAAAACCCCTCGTATAACAGACTGGCACTCTTCAAATGGTTAAACCCTCTGTTCCGAAAATGTTTCAAGGATTGAATAACACGAGAATTTACGATTTCAAAATAAGTAAGAATTTTTCTCATATACAGGTTCAGACCGGACGAGGTGGCCTACCTAATTAGCCAAGGTTAACCAAACAAGCCCCGTCCAGTTCTCTTAAATATTAGGAAAGTAAATTTCGATTTTATTTCGAAATTCCGGTAGGTTTGTGGTGTATTGGGATTAACAGTAAGTGGCAAAAGTAACATAGACCTCTTTTGAAAAGGTTTAGACATAGATACAGAACAACTTCAATTATCTGAGCTACTTGGGACCACTAGTACCTCGGATATCGGCAATCTCGGTTAATAGAAATTGCATATAAAAAATCGCCGTGCTTGCAAATTTAACATCTCTTAGACTAAAAATCAATAGAACTTTTTAGGTAGATTTCGTAAGAAATACTACCTATTGTTAGGTAGATTTCGTAAGAAATACTACCTATTGCAATCGCACCAGTTTATATATATATCTATCTATCTATCTATCTATATATATATATATATATCTCACTTTTTTATGGACACGATAACTTCTATAATTCTTCACCAATCTCCACCAAACTTGGACATAAAATCAATGGGGATGAAATCTTGGATGAGTTCGTTAATGGGCAAAATCGGACCAAGGGGGTCGGAATAGGGGGCGTTTTTGTGAAAACCGAAAAAACGCCATAACTTCTTTATTAAAGTAGATATCGAATCGGTTTAAAGTTTATATTACTTCTTAAAAATGGGCCAAAAGTATATATATGACAGAATTTTGATAAATTTAGAAGTGGGCTCAAGGGGCGAATAAAACAGGGATTTTGAGAGAAAAAAATTCATAACTTCGTCAATTTTCAAGATATCAAGTCCAACTAAATTTTTTATAAATGTTCTTAAAATTATCTAAAACTTTTGTATTTACAAGTTTTTGATAGGACCAACTTTTACTGATGAAAAAAATTAAAAACGAAAAGAAAAAGGGCACTGAAAAAAGAGAAAAATCCATAACTCCGTCAATTTTTAAGATATCAAATCTGATTAAATTTATTTTACATCTTCTCAAAAATATCTACAACTTTTATATTGACAAGTTTTTCATAGGACTAATTCGTATAGCAAAAAGAAATTAAACAAAAATAGGAGTTGGAGAAAAAAAACCAAATCCAAACGGCTTATATTCTGACTCATTTTTAAATTCATTTTTGATTTTAAACGCATCCAAATGGTAGATCCTCTTATTTAGAAACTGTATAAAGTGACGCATTGGTCAATTTTCTGATAAAGACAGAATAAATTTCAAAAAAAGGCTACCAAAAAGGGTATTTTGAACAGAATTTCCGAAAGTCATCGGGACTTAAAATTGAAGGAAGTATTCAAATAAGAAATCGCGCTTTTTTCTGACTCGTTTTTAAATCCATTTTTGTTCTCAAACGCATCCAATTTACAGATCCTCTTATTTAGGAACTATATAATGTGATGCATTGGTCAGTTTTTTGATAAAGACGGAATATATTTCAAAAAAGGTTACCTAAAAGGGTATTTTGAACAGAATTTTCAGAAATCATCGAGACTGAAAATTTAAGGAAGTGTTCAAATAAGAAATTGCGTTTTTTTCTGACTCGTTTTTAAATCCATTTTTGCTCTCAAATGCATCCAATTTACAGATCCTTTTATTTAGGAACTATATAATGTGATGCATTGATCAGTTTTTTGATAAAGACAGAATATATTTTGAAAAAGGCTACCAAAAAGGGTATTTTGAGCAGAATTTCCCGAAGTCTTCGAGATTTGAAAATTTAAGGAAGTTTTCACATAGCAAATTGCGTTTTTTATGACTCGTTTTAAAATCCATTTTCGCTCTCAAATGTATCCAATTTACCGATCCTCTTATTTAGAAACTATATACTGTGACGCATTGGCCAGTTTTTTGATAAAGATAGAATATATTTTTAAAAATGCTGTCAAAGTGAGTATTTCGCACAAAATTTTCCGAAGCAATCATGATTAAAGAATTAAGGATGTATTCAAACAACAAATCGGTTATTTTATGACTCATTTTTAAATTCAATTTTTTTCTCAAATGCTTTCAACTGACAGTTTTTTGTTATTTAGGAACTGTATAATGTACTGTTTTGGTCAATTTTTTAATAAATTTAGAATCTATTTCAAAATATGTTGTCATAATGGGCATTTGAGCTGAATTTTTCTTAAGATGATTCTGATAAAACCAGTTTTTGCAGGAAAATGAAATTAAAAACTTTTCATAAAAGGCCAAATGAAGTTATTAAACTGGGTTTATCTCTAATCATATATATTTTTTATTGAAATGAGCACTCTTCGAAATCTACCTCCGCCTATAGGCCCAGCCGACAGGGATTTTTTTAATGATAAAAATAAATATATAAAGTTATGTTTAACCTCTCAACAAATTTAATATGGAAATCCCCCACACTGTCGCCAATCAAGTGGTTTGGGGATGTAATTGTTCAATAACATATTTCAGCTGGAGATCTACAGGGCCACAAGACCACGGTAAACAAAATCAAGCTTCTTTATTGGCTTGGTGAACAGAAACCTCGATTAATCGAAAATCAGTTAATCGAGTTTCTACTGTATTTTCTTAGTTAAAAAACAATAGTAAACTTTTAAACTAAAATAACTAAACTAATTAATTAATAAATAATAGTAAAATAAATTTGTGACTTTTATTTTCACGTCTATTATGTTAAAAACAATAACCATAATTAAAATGAACTTTTCAGATTTCAGTAATTTATTTGCATATAATTTACATAAACACATTTTTTAATATAAAAATTCATCATTTCTGAAATAAATGTCATGCACTATTTTTTATACAAATGTGAAAAAGATAGAAGTTTAAAAATATATAGTTATTATTATTCAAAGTTAGTTTAAATACAAATAAAATTTTAAGGTTTAAATGTCAAAGATATATTTACTATAAAAAAAAGCCGTCTTACTTTAAAAAAAAAAAAATCGAGTTTTAAATAATTTGACTTAAATTATATAAATTATATCTTTTTTCAGAAAGCATTATAAATTTTTTTTTATATTCTATATTAATAAATAAATAAATAAATAAATAAATAAATAAATAAATAGAACAAAAACACAAATTTTTGATTTATCAAAAATAGACACTTTGTTAATTTAAAAGCAAAAAATCAAAATTTAAGTAGGATTTCTTGATTTTATGAATTTTTGTTGCGTATAAATAATCATAACAAAACATTTTGTTTCACTGCAGATATTTATCGAAGCAATTTAATATTATCAAGGGGAAAAGGAAATGTTTAAGGATAAATTTCCAGAACATAAAAAAACTCTGTTTTTATATTTGCGAAAACGATAAATATATATATATATTTATTTATTTATTATTGTATAAAATTTATTTAAATTCAAATTCAGTTTCAAAATTTAAATGTCAAAGATATGTTTTTGAATAGATTTCATTGTGTAGCAAAAATAAAACCCAAATTGCAGATGTACCATAATCATTCTCTTTAAATATGAATAGATACTTTGATATAACTTAAAATTAATAGCCAAAATTCAAATGGAAGTTTTATATTTGATATTTTACTTGCTTATAAATGAAAATTGCCCAAAACTTTGTTTCTTTGAATAAAACTTGGTATTTTGAAACTAAATGGCATGCATCATTCTTTTATAGAGACATTTACTATTAAAATAAAAACCGCCCAACTTCCGAAAACGTTGGTTCTCTCGCAACATTTCATGGCGCCCCAGCAAACAAATGACAAAAGACTGTTCCAAACTTAGCAAACGTTGCGTTCTCTCGGACATGATTGGGAAACATTTTAAGGCACGCGACATGCAGATGAAGCGACAATTCTTTGCCAAAACTTTTCGCTGTCCACAGAAGATGGGCAAATTTGATGAATGCTTTTCGTGCTTTTGTCCCCGCCTACGCGTTCAAGAGGTAGGAGGGGTGGTCCGACTTGCCTGAGAACGCATCGTTGCCCCTCAGAGAGGCTGTTAACATGCACTCCTGGCATAAAATGCGTTTTGGATTAAACTGTTGAGAATTCAGGAGGGAGGGAGGTGAACAAGGAGAAATTCGGCGAGTGTTGTCATCACAGGCAAATATGTCATGATATTTTGCAAGGGAAACTTATTTTCTAGAAATGTTATTGTTAGGCTGTAAACTTTGCAAACCGCATTAATAAAATTTATGACAATTAATTAATAATAAAAATACGAAGAACTTCAAAGAAAAGGTGAACTAATTCTAACAGCAAACGAGATAAAAGCACCAGTAACTATTGGTTAAGTTCTCTATCACACTACTTTACTCACATTTTCACGTCGTTTTGAAGTAGAAATTCATATTCTTTTTTTCCTTTTCAATCAGAACCGCCTTTAATAGAACGTTTAAAAAGAAAAAAATATATTGATTCAAAGCTAATTGGAAACCGAAATCAGATAATGAATTTATAAAGTTAAAACAACGAACAGAGCCCGACTAACACTATATGGGATACCGGGGGCAAAAATACAGTTGGAGTATCCTATAACGAATTTCTAATCATAATTTGTATTAAATTTTATTCGTGGAAAAACCTGATTTTTTGCTTTCATGGCCATTTTGAAAGTTAGTAATCCAGAGTAGCTATTTTGTTTACCCTTCAGTTCAGTTAATCGAACTCTGATAAAAAATAATATCTTAAACTAATAAACAACTATATAAAAAATATTGTTTTTTACAAATTTTATTACTTTTTAAACAATATCAGGAAAAAAATTCTTTTTTTTCGACAATAAACGATTTAATTCTTTTTCCAGATATTCAGAAAATAAGATGAAGTTTAACCATTGCCTTTCCTATCTTTCTATGCTCCAAGTAGACAGATGTCATGCTATGGTCAATATCTAATGGTCAATATCGTATCATAGCAAATATTAAAAAAAAACATTATATGTCTTAGTGGTCAGTCTCTTCTCATACCTCAAATACTATGCATATTCAGGCTTCAAAAGCTGTATTTGTTGAATTAACTCAATTATTACTATAGAAACGTAGATAGTTTTAATCTACGTGATGAATATTTATTGTTAGCAGTTTTCGAATTAATAATGCCCAGTGAAATAACGAAGGTTCATGAACATTAATTTCACATTGATGTGATAATGAATACACATCAGCATATTATAAATGCTGATTTGAAGTTGAACTATTCTCAAATAAATTAATGAGAAAATCAAATGTATGTTTTAGTAAGAGTATTGTTTTCTAATAAACTGTAGTTGTCACTTTTTACATTTTAATAATTTATACTATTCATTATGTACTGTAAATAGAAGCTAAATATATTGCGGTTGTCATGGGAATATATATACGCACTTGCGTATAGTTTTTATACTATCGTACATCAAAAGCAGCAAGATGATGTTATGCAAAATTAATAAATATAGATGATGTGAAAAAAAGGTTTACCATAGCAAATTTTCTTTTCAAGTCAAATAAACATGTTTCGAATTAAAAAATGTTTAGTAAAATGTGCCGGAATATTATCTAAATATTGTCTGAAATATTGTTCTTTTGCGCATTATTCAATTCGTATTCATATGGCAATGGCCTAGCGAAGAGTTTTTGGAACTGTATCGGAAATATTGTATTACAAGAAGATTTAATTGATATTACAACTTTCTAATACTTTTTTGCACAAGATTCTTTCAAGTAAGTAACCCTTATTTAAAATTTAAAGAGTGAAACATATGTTTAAAGTAAAAGAATCGCAAACGGTGCAAAGAGAAATAAGCAAATATTTATTATTATTATTACAACTAATGCCTAAACATAATGAAGTCTTACTATAAATGCATAGACATATACCAATATTACTACATATAAACAGTGACAAAAGTATTTGTTTAAGCAAAATTGTACTCTATTAAAAGACACGTTTTGTTTATGGTACACCAGACCCGAAAGAGTTACAGATGCAGAAAATGAATAACATTCATTCTAGGTGAAGGTAGTCTAAGTGTACCAATGGCAAAATATACAGACAAATTTCTAGACGTACTTCAAAACCAGAAGGGTGAAACAGAGAAGCTTAAAATTTCTGAATAAAAAGTATTTTCAAATATTTAAAATTTAACATAGCATCTTCATTACATTTGTCGAGGGTAAAAAATACTGCAAGAATTTCTTCTGTATCTTTTACTCATTCTGTTCAGACAACCAAACTGAAAACTTCCGGACAAATTATCCGTAAGGGACGCTTCCCATTGTTTGTCAGTCTACGGCCCTCCCTAGGACAATATCCGTTCGATTTCCGGGTCCAAAGTGGCCCATGAAAAACGATATGTTCGAGTAAGGTTGGGAGTGTGCGGCTGAAAAAGAAAAGACAGTCGTTCTGTGATCAATTTTTTGAAAAGCAGCAATCATATTTGAATGTGTTAAATAAAAGTTAAAATACTAGTAAATAATCAATTTTTTTAAAATTGCCTATTTACTGAGTAGGCGTTAAAATTTAAATGGGAAATTTAAAAATACGAAAAGTTTTATTATTATAAACTGTTATTTTTGTGAAAAAATTAAATAAAAAGGCCGTTCGAATATTTTTTGAACGATTGTTTGTTTAAATAAGCAATGATTTTAAAATTTCAAGAATTGATGAGTTGTAAAACAAGCATATGATAAGGCATAATTTTATTTTCACAGCAATGCAATTTTCACTACATAAGTTCTTATTTGATACCTGTCAGTTTCTGTTGCTTCAAAATTGTTTTTTTAAAGACGCAATGAGTAGAAGTCTATATTTTCGTTTTTCGAAAGCAAATTTGTATTAAGTAGTAAAAAAATATAATATAAATTCTGATATGAACTATTGGATTTTAAAAGTGAAACAAGTCAATTTTATATTATTGCTCGGGATTTAATGGTTTGCATTTAAACGGGTTTAAAAATATTTGTAAGTAGACAGAAATGTACATGTTAATTCGAAATGAATGGACATTTTGAAATTCATTTTGAATTACCTTTTATTTTGTATTTTTTGTCGTCTTATTTCTCGTAAATTTAATAAAAAATAACGGTTATTTATGTTAGCTAAAAAAAATATGGTTATGGTATGCGCCGATGAACTTACCTCAATTAATATTGAATTTCTTTTAATGGACCGTAATTAAAATTACACAAAATGTAAAAGTTTATTTTATTTTACTTAATATTTCATTCTTCTTTTGAAAAACTACAATAACACAGAAAACATATCTTACTTCATTGGAAAAAGTGGAAAAAATAAGAAAAAATATTAAGTAATAAATCTATGTAAGTAATTATATTTCTTAATTTAGATAATGAGGATTTTTAAAACATTCAAGTTCAAATTCTGATCATGCTTGATAACATTATGTAACATTAAAAAAAATTTTTGGTTTAACGTGTACTTTCCTCAATTTCAAAATCCACACATTTTAAAAAAAACTTTGACCCAATAAATTGCTGCCAATATATTTATATTAAATTTAAAAGATTTTTTTACTGTGAATTGATTAAAAACATAAGTTATGCATTAAATTGTGATAAGATTGATCTTAATTAACTTTTTAACCCCACAAAATGTACTTAAAGCATGATAAGTACTATTGTAATGCTTAAAAAAAAATGTCAAAGTTTGACTCCAAGTGAAAAAAAGATATTTCTAAATGTATCTGGAAGAAAGAAAGGCTTTTTGTGGATATTTCTACATTAAAATCGTTAAATTTAAACAAACCCTCTGAATCAAAGGCAAGTTAAAATAACAAATCAACTGAAAGCAGAAATCCTAAAAGTTGTATAAATGTAAAAAATATACCAAAAAATGTTTTTAGTTTTTTTTTCTTTTAAAGTTTCCTCACTCAGAACTTGCTGCAAAATTATGAATGAGACGCTATTAGTTGGATAGAAATGGGAAAATGCTACTATAGAAAGATATTTGAAAAATTGCAATTGTATACATACATATGTAACGTCAAGAAGTGTAGCAATATAGACTTCAGGATTGTTTTTTTTTCCTTATCTAAGTCTTTCACTTCTTTTTAGAAATAATAAAAATATTTTTTTTTTTAAATTTTAAATTTCCTCTTATATTCTTCACCCTCTTTTTCACATTACCAACACAACTTCATTAAAAATTTAAAATCCTTAAATTAAACCATATTGCTTCGATTCGTCCTTCATATAGATAATTTTTTTTTCTAAACCGTACTTGCTCGAATCCGAGAAGTCTTTTTTCCTCAAAAATCAATCCTTTAATTGGGTACATCTTTTAATCCAGTGCACTTTCTCCTTTAGTGATATAAAATTTGTGTCTTTGTGTGTATTTTTATAAAAACGTTTAATTTATTCTCTAACAAAAAAAAAAAAAAAAAAAAAAAAAAAAAAAAAAAAAAAATAAATAAATAAAAATAAAAATAAAAAATAAATAAAAAAATAAAATAAAATAAAATAAAATAAAATAAAATAAAATAAATAAATAAATAAATAAAAACCAAAAATAAATAAAAATAAATAAAAACATGAATTTTAAACGTTTCAGTTTCAAATTAAAGCTATGTTTTTATAAATGAAATGAGTGAAAGGATTATATTATTAAATAATGCCACGGGTATATATTATTAAAAATTAATTTATAAAAATTAATTAATATTTAATATATTATTAATAATGCCGCGGGTACAATATTTGGCGATGCGCCAAGTTAGCACAAAAATACCGAGTGCTTTGATTTATCGGCACACATGTCATATACACACCACTTTGTTGCGATTTTTTTTTTCTGATGCCAATTTGGCGAAAACTTTGTTTTCAATACCAGTCACATATATATTTTTTGTCTCTTTTCTATTATTTTAAAAAGGAAATAATACTAAATAAAAAAGTTTAATTAATAATTATAGAACAAAACAATTTATATCATTTAAAAAAATAAAATAAAAGTAAAACAGCGTATTAAAGAATAAATAACAATTGCCGGGTTATCATGTGAGGCATATATTTGCCTTTTTGTTGCAATCACGCCAACGTGGTGCGTATATGACATCTGCGCCCAATTCTTTCGCAGAATCTTCTACGCTGGCAAAAAATTGAGCAATTAAAATAAATTATGAATAAAAGCAATATGATTTAATGCTTAGTATGCATTTAAAGAGGGACCAAACTGGTCGCCAAGGGCGGCTAGTTGTTTTAATTGTACTAAAATTTTCTTGTGTTTTACATTGGAATTTTAAATGGAAATCCATATTTTCGCAGCGAGAAATTAAGGTGCATTTTAGATTCGAATAGCCATGATGATTTTTATGCTGTTTAATCCTAGATGCCTGTAAATGTTGTTTTACCTTCTTAAAAGGATGTATGTGGTGAAGGTTATGGTGTTGCAGGGAATGATTTTTTCATTGCTTTTACAATACGTTTCAAGGGCAAAACTATTACAGTCCTCCCCACTTAATCGGATAACGGATAATCGAATACCCCGCTTATTCGAATAGAACTCTCCGGAACCGAATTTATCGTTATTGGATCTGTGTTATTTTTCCCCGCTTAAACCGAATACATTTCGCGAATCTCCCCGCTTATTCGAATACCATCTGGGTGACCTATGTTTGAAAACAGGCACAAAAAACACATTTCAATTGAATTTTTCTTCACCTTTTGTCAATTTCGGCTCATTTTCATTGAAGACAAATTATCAGTTCTTCCTGCAACGATTTCGGCTGGCAGGTGTATAATGGACAGGTTAAATGATCTCCCTTCCTTTTTCTGCGAATGAGTAAAATAAGTTGGTCAATGGATTATTTTTAAGTTTAGTAGCGGTTTTGTTCGGAAAAAGGCGTTGCTATGAATTTTAAATGGAAAGCTACCTATGAATTTTAAATGGAAAGAAACCTTTATGAAAAACTGCAGTTTTTAAAGCGTTAAATAAGAAAACAGAAGTCCAGGTAGCAGAAGTAAGGTTCCAATATAAAAAACACAATGCCAAAAATGTCCAAAAATAAGAGAGATAAAATGGAAATTGGGATTGAAAGACGAAACATAATCCCAGTTTTCATAACAATATGCACTAGAATAGGTTTAGCGAAAAAAGCGAAATTTTCGTTAATAAATGGCGCTATGATTTAGCAGAAAGCGTGTGCTAACGCACAAAAACGTATCTATGTTTTTTGTGCTAGCAAAGTTTTAACCAAATTCCATTGAATTACATTATGTATAATGTAAAGCATACAGTTATATGAACTGATATTAAATTATTACGTACTTACTTTATATTAGAAATTGTATTTATTTTACTAATTTACGTTATTATATTAACGATCTTATTATGCTATTAATTAATTATGGTGCAGGTGGTTGTTTTACCTTTTTATTACGCATTAAATATCACATTTCTGTGTTCCCCGTTTAATCAAATACCCCGCGTAATCGAATATTTTTCCTGGAACCATCAATATTCGTTTAAACGGGGACGACTGTACTTGATTTTTGCAGATTTAAATGCATACAAGAAAAAATCTGTAATGGAAACACCCCTCTACACATAAACACAGTTCTTGATGAAAATTAATGAAATTTTTAAGCAATTTTATTAGTGTAACTTTTACAAAAGGAAAAAAGTAGGTAAGTGTGATCGAAGATCGCACAGAGGGTTTCGTTTAATATCTGTTTCAAAACACTTTATCATTAAATTAAAAAACGAAAATTGTAAATAGAAAATTTAAATGAATAGAAATTTAATAAATAGAAAAAAATATTTCACGTCGCTTGACAAAATATGATGTAACATGATGAAATAAAAACAAATAAGCACGTTTTTCAAGGGATTTATTTAATCCATTAATTTACGTTAAATACATAATAATTTTTATATCTATTTAAACTTGCGTGCAAAAATAAGAAGAAAAAATGGCAACACTTTGAAATTTAAAATGAAATTTCGGTTTTGCATTTTTTGCTACTACAAATTTTTAAACTTCTAAGCATTGCACATTTTCAATTTTTACATCGTCGTATTCAGAAAAAAATGCACTTTTAAATGCAATGTGTCAAAACTGTATCTTAATTTGTTTTTGAAATATTATTATCATTAATATTATTATTGTAGTTTTTAATACAATTTTTATAATTGTGGCAACAAAAGTACGTCATTTCTACTAAAAGTAAAGGGAAAACGAAAAATAATTTATATATATATTTTTAATTTGCATGCAACAATAAGAAGGAAATAAAATAAACTGATAATATTAAAAAACATATTTTAATTAAAATAATAGTCATTTTTTAAATTTTATGATTTGTTGTGTAACAAGAGGTATTCAGCTTCAACAGCAAAATTTGAACTCTCTGACTTATACATTTTTTGTGTACGGACTCTGTGACAGACAGATAGACAGCGGACAGAGCCGAATAGGGTTTCGTCAAATGAACGAAACTCTAAAAAGTAAGCTTTTTAAAAATATGTTTTTACATTGCAAAATAGTCTAGCGTTTAGGTTCGGTTAATATGCCATAACGCAATTAAAATTTTATTAAAAAATAAAGAAAGTAATAAAAGAATGTAAATAAATGCTTAAATTTAACAGATAGATAATCGAACTACATGCTTAAAATACTGATACTATTAGAATTAAAAAAGGTTTGTGTAAGTAGTGAAATCTTGGCTATTTCTTCTGTTATCATTGACATACATTTAAGGGTGTATTTCGATTCACACTGCTTATTTTCCGATTTATTTTTGAATTCATTTTTGCTCGCAAATACATCAAACTTTCAAAATCTCTTATTTGGAAAGTACACAAGGTGCCGTAATTGTCGATTCTTTGATAAATGCAGAAAATATTGCAAAAAAAAAGCAATCTAAAACGGCATTTCGAACCGATTTTTCCCAACCGGGAGGTCTGGTAACGAAAAAAAGGGTCATACTGATAAGGTAATTGTTTATAAATCAAATTCTAATGAATTGAGCGCAAAAAGACATCACACGGCACCTCATACGTCCCTTCAAGAATCCCCTCAGCAGGTTTCATGTTTCTACTTTTAAAAATGTGCCTGAAATTGTATCGGAAAATTTTGAGCTGGTGAAGGTGGAAAAGCGTTTTTTCGAATACACTCTTAATAGAAAAATACCACCTTAAATAAAAATGAAAACTTTATTTAAATATACTATTGATATTTTTTACATAAAATACATTTGATGTTGTCAGTGATCAATTAAAAAAGATATACATAGAATAAAATCTTACACTTATTGACGCCTAACCACTGACTGACACTTCAGAAAAATTGTATTTCAAATAAACATTTTGTTGTAACATTCTGAAAAGTAGCACCATATAGTGGTAACTTAGTAAATTATTACTTTCTTGTACCTTTACAAGAAGAAAGTTTTCGATTCTTTAAAAATGTCAACTTCCAGCTTTCGATGGATTTTTACGTTTTAGAAGGTCTTGAATACAGTTTGATGGTTTTTTGAAATTGTCTGTCTGTGAGTCTGTCTGCCACACTGTCACTCTGTCACTCTGTATGTGACAAAAACTTTGTCAGCACTCTATTTCAAGACTAATGCACAACATTTTACAAAACTTTATACTCTGAGAACAAACACAACATTGCACAACATTTTACAAAACTTTATACTCTATAAGAACCTTGATATAAACTGCAACTGATTAATTTTTGGTGTATATCGATCGACAGGTGGCACTACTATGCTGCATTATTCATCAATATCGCGATCGCTCTATCTCAAGAACTAATGTATGGATTTTCATCAAACTTCAGAGTCAGTTAGTACTTGACATAGGTGTAGTATTTTTTAGTTTTTGGTATAAATCGCCCCTACAGGTGACACTGCTATGCTGCATTTTTCACGACTTCGATATAGCTGTATCTCAAGAACTAATGATTGGATTTTCATCAAACTTCAGTTTCAGTTTGTACCTCAGATAAAAAAACTAACTTCTTTTCTGTGTCTGACTTTAGTACCTGATAAAAACTAATCCTGATTAGTTTTTTGGGTTCATCGGGCAACAGGTGGCGCTGTTATGCAGACTTTTTAAAGATTACTGCAAAAGTTCTATCTCAGAAACTAATGCACAGATTTTTATCAAATTTCAGAATCAGTTAGAAGTTGACATAAAATGTTACTGACTAGATTCTGGCATAAATCACCTAACTGGTGTAGCTGCAGTGCCACATTTTCTCGGATGTATTAACACATATGGGATAGAAGAATGTTTTGGGATTGTCACATCTGATTAGTTATTATTTTGGAATCGATTTATTCACCATTTGTAGGCCGAATTCATATTCAATGAGGAAGAAACTTTTAAGGACACAAAACGTGCCATTTTGAGGAATCCGTCTTATTCCTAAAATTAAATTAGTGCTTATTTTTTATCTTTTTGTAATGCAACTATCCTACCTTTTTTTAAAAGTTATATTTGTAGAAAATAGATAAAAGATACCTATGATAATTTAGGATTATGATTTAGTTTACAGTTATTTAATGTAGCTTAGTAGGCGACGTGGCAGTTATTGGTTACAGTAATTTCATTTCACTAGACTCCTGCAGAAGTGTAAATTATAAGTAAAATTAAAGAAATTGAAACATATTATTCGAACAATTTAAAAAACATAATAATAAATTAATTTATCTTGTAATCGATACAAATAAAATTTAAGTGGTTCTAGTTCCATTGTCTAAGACAATTTTTCATTACTAGTTCATAAATGTCGTTCATTAGATATCAGGATAAATAATAATGTAAAACATGAAAAAGGGGACACATGTATGTGTAGTACAACAATGTGTATATATAAGATTTAAATATTTTCTTTTCACAATGAACTTTGAAGTATTTTCAAAGCCTAAATTCATTGAAATGCAAAATAACTTTTTTAAAATTGTAATTTGCTATTAAAGTGTCATACAATGGTGCACTTTATGCCAAATATTCATTTTTTAAAATAGTATTTGAATTCAGTTATTACAGTTCTGGACTTCTTTTATGAAAAAAAAAAAATAATAATACAAAGCTTAATTTTTTAAAAATATTTTTAACAGCATTTTATTTATATATTTATATGATCCTTTCAAAAAGAAAATTCGTATAAAGTTTGTTTAAATTTTTCAATTTTGGCTTTAAAATAGTAGTAATTTGACAAGAAATAATCCTTAAGGGGATACAGTACTTTGAAATGTTTGAATTTTTTATATTAACTAAAAGCTTCTTTAATTGTGAATATCTTGATCTAAAATTTGCGAGATACGTTTTGTGATGTGAAGACTATTTTTTTTATCCGGAAATACTTTGTTACTTTCATAAATTTGTTGTGCATTTCATGTACTTTTAAAATGTTGTTGAAAATTTTGGATATCTTCTCGAGATAATTTGTAATTTAAAATGTACTGCGCAATAACTATACCGGGGTAATAACGCCAATCCTTGACATTAATACCCTGGTTGATTCCCTACAGTGGCCGAGCTACATCCTAAATACTGATTCAAATAAACACAGTTAAAACTGTGCAATGTTTTTCATATTTCTATTTAAGCGGTCTTTTTTAAGCAAAAAGAAGCTCACGGTCTGATATTCTTTTGCCTCACCCCCCCCCCTCCCACACCACACCTTTCTTTTTGTTACACTTTCACAAAAATTTGGACATTTTCAATAGCTTAGAATGCAATTTGTCAATTTCTAAGTTTGTAGAGTTTGTATTTTTAGAATTGGGCTATCTACATGCAATTATTCCATCTTATTTCACAGTTTTGTTTGCATGGCGTTATTACCCATATAGGTGGGTAATAACGCCAAATAGCATTGGTCAAGAAAAAACGCCATTACATTTTATGAATACATATCTGTTAAATTATTTTATTTTATATAGATAGTCAATGAGTTGCTGTATCAGATACTATATTTGTTTGAAAAATACAATATAAAACTAAGCCGTGAAAATTGGTAGAACCTTAACGTGGCGTTATTACCCCAGGATACCTTATTAAGTATTGTGCACCGCATATTATTACAGTTTTATTCAAATTTGAAAGATGGTTTCAAAGGTACTACATCTCCTTGAGGCGTCAGTTACCGGGGGTTTCATCGTATTGAATATTAAAAGTATTTCATAGTTTTCGATTAAAAAAAAATATTTTCACATACATTCTACAACTCAGGAAGCTCAAATTGGATACTCCATTTTCGATTATTGTGCAGAAAAAACAAATGTGCTTTACAATATTTTTACAAGTTTTCCATTATTATCTTTTTTGTCAGATTTTCTTAGGTGCTACACAGTATACAATTTTGGGTTGGTTTAAATGGAGGTAACCACTTCACCGTTTGACCCGAGGTAAGTCGGGAGTAAAATCACTATTTCTCCATGCCTATCACTGGTGAAATGTAGAATTACGCAGTTAAAATTTACGGTGCACTTTAACCCTTTCGGGTCGGAAATTTTTTCATTTTGAGAATAAAATTACTTTTATTTTAATAACGTTAATCTTAGCTATCCAAATAGATTAACTGAATTTCAAAGATTATCTCATTGTCTGAAAACTAATGACTGTACTAAATGTGTATACTATTCAGTTCATATTTATATGATAATAGGCTAAGGAAGAGTTTTTAAAGACTTTTGGAAAATATCGTATTACAGCAGGGTTTAACAAAAAGCACAATTTTCCAATGTTTTTTTTCTTTCTTTCTTTCTTTCTTTTTTTTTTTTTTTTTTTTTTTTTGGTTTATCGCGCATGATTAGTTCTGAAAAATAAATTATATTTTAAATTTAAAGACTAAAATATATGTATATAATAAAGGAATCATAAACGTTGTAAAGAGAATTAAGTAATCATTTATTATTATTCTTAATATTAAATGCCAAATCACAAATGAAGTCATAATAAGAAAGGCATAATCACATACTATCTATCATTTCTATATGTAGAAAATAATTAAGTAATTATTAAGATAAAATAATACTCGATTAAAAGGCATGCACTATCAATAGTACACCAGATCCGAAAGGGTTAAATTCAAGTAGGAACGATTATTTTTATGCAGTTTATTCAACGTGCCTGTAAATGTTGTTTTACTTTTTTAAAAGTATGTATGGGGGGAAGGTTATGATGTTTCACCTTTTTTGATACATCTCTACAGACAACATTTGATGGAAATATATGAAGCATTTTAGCAAACTAATTATTTACTTTTTATTAAACTAATTTTTAAGTAATAAAAAAAGCGAATTAATTCAATGTATAATGTAATTAATCATTTTTGAAAAGAAACGGAAGAATAGTATGTAATAAAAATATATTATAAATTTAAAAAGGTATCGATGAATAATTCTGACGTCATATCGACGATAGAAAGGACTTTCTTTCTTTTGAAAATTTACTATTATTTATGAAACATTGCACAATTGAAATTGTTACATCGGTGAATGGGAAAAAAAGTACTTTGAAATACAATTATATGGAAACTGATGTGAAACTAATTTTTATGGTTTTTAAATCAATTCTCATGCACGATTTAAAGAAAAAATTATTTATATTCCGTGCATCTGATTACGAAAAACTAAAGCGTTTTACTTTAAACCGTTAAATCAATCTAGATTTTTTTTAATAATATTCCACAACAAAATTAAAAGTTTACCAATAAATAAATATAATAACATAAATACAACTCAAAATTAACAGACTTGTAATGGAACTATGTGCTTTAATCACTGAAATTATAAAAATCAAAAAGCTGCTGCAAGATACGAAATCTATTAATTCATGATATGCGGCTAATATTGTATCTATTTTTTTTTGTTTTTTCGAAAACACTGTGTTATTTTCTTTCATTATTTTCATTATTAGTAGAAAACTACCTGGCATGTTGATTATTTGTCTGAATCTGTATGTAAAAAAATATGAATTGAAAGATGAAACAGTATTTAAATACAATGTTGAGGTTAACTGTATTATGATATATACTTTTCCTTAAAAACGTTTTCTACAAACATGGAATTATCCACGTTCAAAAATGCTTTTAAAAGATAGTTTGTTCTGTGACACTTTAAGGGCAAATTTATATTTTTGAAGACAGTAAACGTTTTGCTTCAAAGTTTGTTACTTTTGTAGATTCTCGAATATTCTCTAGTAAGAACATTTACTGTGACTAAAACACTTTTACTTAGCGATACAAAATATAATTGAAATACAATGCGTACCTTCTATGGGTTTTAGTTTAAATGTAATTCATCAATTTAATGAATTGACATTTTACTTTCTTCTATTTTTACATGAAGAAAATACTGAAATCGGGAAAAATTATTTGACTTCCACTTTTTGATACATTTATACGTTTTAGAAGATCTGGAACACAATTTGATGGTTTCTAGAAAATGTCTGTTTGTGAGTCACTGTGTGAATTAGTCTGTTTATATGTGACAAAAAAATTTGGGCTCTCAAGAACTAATGCATGGACTATCATAAAACTTTAAATTCAGTTAGACTGTGATTTAAGCTTATGCTGATTAATTTTTTGTGTATATCACCTAACAGGTATGCGCTACTATGGTGAATTTTTCCGACTTCCGCAATAGCTCTACCTCAAGAGCTAAGCAGAGATTTTATCAAACTTGAGATTCAGTTATTCTTAGATATGAATTGATGCTGTTTATATTTTGGTATAAATCGTCCAACAACTGATGCTGCTATGTTGCATTTTTCATTATTTTCCCCTTGCATAATGTAAATTTAATTATTTAGTAACAACTAAATTAAGAAAAAAATGAGGCTCCTGTGTTATAAAGACACTAGACATAAATATGTAAATATGGATGGATGTTATTTATTCATATATCTAGTTTTTTTTTTTTTTTTTTTTTTTTTTTTTTTTTTTTTTTTTTAGCGGGATTAATCATGTTAAACAGAACAATATTATTGGATTTCTAGTTTAAATATTTTTTTATGCATGGCATGTATATAAATGTCGAATGGATGAAATTTAAAGACATCGTTGATGCAGTTTCTCCATAGAAAACATGCGTATCATTTATTTATTCTTTCCCCCTATCATATGCTCATTTTATATTGACCCACCAGCTAACATGAAAAGGCGAGTGTTGTTTGACGATGAATGAGCTATCACGTGTCTATAGAAAGCGTACTTACGGCACGTGACCGTTATTTCACGCGATCTACTGTTGGAGAGGGGATAGGGCAAAGAAAAGAAAAAAGTCAGGATTGCGTTTAGGTGTCGCGTTACGTGCTGGGACACCAAGCATTGTAGAAAATTACAAAGCAGAACCTCAAAGCACGTGAACGGTGACGAGCTAGTTTGGACTCAGAACAGACGGAAGGTTGTTGATACTTCAAGTGTCACGTGACATATTTTTTTTTTTTCTTTGGGGGAGGGTTAATAATTTTTTTAAAAAATCCAATACTGTGATGCTCCAATACTGAATTTAAATTTTTAAGATATAGCATCAAGAAATTCTAAACCGCAAAACATTGGTACAATATAAAGATTTAGGTGTTAAAACTCCTTCCAGATGCACTTAAAATCTGACTAGACGCATAAAAATTCCTTTGCGTTAAGATGAATGCATGATGTAACTCGTAAAAAAAAGATCAAGCATTTTTCCTTTTTAGAATACAATTGTTTCAAATATTTATTATAAGATTAAATACTTCAGTGGAAAAGAGAGTGAAGAAAATACAGTAAGCATATTTGTTATTGTTACAGCTGTTTGTCATTCTCTTTTTAACTTTTTACAACAGGTTCAAAAGTGTTTGTGAACCTTTATTGTGAAGGTGTCTGTATCCGTACTCTAATGCACGTAAATGTATTCTGATCGCCAAGTAATTAATATACGTTACTTGGTATTGAAAATCAAATGTGTGGCATTTATTGTTTTACTACCGGGACACTTAAAAGAATTCCGTTTCATAATATTCTAGATGGAAAATCATCTATGTGGAAAGAAGTTTGCGATTTTAAGTTAAACGAAAGTTAGCAGTTGAGTTACGTACTGGGATACCAAGAATTGTGGAAAATTACAAAACAGAACCTACACTACAAAATCCATAGTATAGAATATAATGTGTATAGAATTTATTATTCATTTACGGGGACACACAATGAAATTATATAGTATTCTCTATGAGTAATAGTTTCTGGAGGAGCGTTTTCAACTGTGATATGCGTTTTTAAATATAAATAATTTTCGCACTTTTCTTTATGTGCATTAGTTATACAGAGCTACAAAAAAACAGTGTACATTTTCGCTTATCGACACTAATTGCTGAAGGAGAATTTTCAGCTGTGTTATGATTTTCCCAAACTAAATTAATTTTTTTGCATAAAGTGCAGTGCATATACAAATACAATTGACCATATATAGAGCTGGAGAAAATAATTCGGATATTTTTCAGATTGTAGGTGGTAATTGCTGAAATTAGGTTTAAAAATATGTTTCGCGGTGACAAAATTGTTTACCTAAATACCATCTTTCACCTTATATATTGAATGCTATAGTTGCAGTATTCTGAATGCGTTGGAAAGTGTTTCATAATCTATGCTAGACTAAAAAATTTTCATTCATATTTTAATTTGCTACGAAAACTGAATAAAGTCCCCATTTTAAAAAGAATTTTCAGCTCAAAACTTTCATTTTATTTATTTATTTTTTGTATTTTTGTTTGCATCATTTTTATACATCAAGTATTTATTTAACATTCTTTTAAATTTATGTAAAACTATACAATTTCTAACTTTATGAGAAATAATAATTCAAAACCTCCTCTTTATGAAGATTCTGGCTGCAGTGTCTAAAATATATTTACGACAGCGTTATCAGAAAAGTTTTGGTTTATCTCTAATATTTTACAAATCTTTATCAACTGTACAGAAAATAAGTTTACTCTTTTAAACACATTTAAATACATTTAGAGGTTTAATTACAAGTTGATATTATTTAATGAAGAAAGGTACATAGGTTTCTTAAGGAGAAAATTTTTAACGTTATTATTTAATTAATCTTTAACACTTTATCTACCGACGCACTGTGGGGTATTTGAAGAATCTGGCTGGACAAAAGTCGATTTCATAAAGTACAACGCACGATCGAATGGAGGGATACAGGTTGAAGCTGAGTCTTTGGGGAATCCTGTGATACCATTTTTATCTTGCAAACGATGACGTCCTGTTATCAATTGAAATTAGAGTGTTCCGTTAAACGCATCGGCGTCAGATCGTTGTGCATTATGACTTTCTATTTTGGAAAGTGAATAACTTTATTTTTGAAAGTATTTAAAATCTAATCGTTATGGATTATGGCGAGGCAGGTATCTATTATTATTTTTTTAATTTTTGAATTAAGAGAAAGATAGTTTTCGTATTCGTAAAATTAATTTAAAATAACGTATATTTTTCTATTATTTTTGTCCCTTATTTCTGACTTCACGAAGGGTTTAGTTATATTTCCAAGCTTTTCCAAGAAGAGTTACTTGTTATACCAATAAGTATACACCCTTTATTTTGTGTTTTCGTTTAAATTAGTTCTGCATTCGTCTGCTTTTGAAAATGAAGGCAATATAAATATGCACTTTCAAATTTCTGAGTAAGCATCCGAAATTACTATGCACAGATATTTAACTCATATTTATGATATAAATTTTAAAATGAAAAATATTGTAATGATTTATTAGAAAGTGATCATATTTGTTTACTTTTCAGTCAATCTTATTGAAATGAATTTATATTAATTTGCAAAAAAATTGCTTTAAAATAATGTATTCATTCGCTTTTATCTTTTTAAAGCACTTTTCAGAAAATGAAAGGAATTTATTATTTGTTGTTAACTTTTTTTTTGTCTAAAAAATAAGTCGCATCAATTTTACATAAGTTTTTGTTAAAAATTAGTTAAAGATTGCGAGATTTTTAAAAAATATAAGAGATAAAATAATGTTATCTATCAAAATTGTATATATTTATTATGCATTCCCTTTTCTACATTTCGTATTTATTTTAATTTGGAATCTTCGAATGTCAAAGTAATGACTAGAAATGAATTTTTTAATATTATGCAAAAGCAAAAACATCAAATGTAAATGATAGACTGAATTTTCTTGAAAATTACATTCTTAATAATGATACTTTTGATGATGATGAATTTAAAAATTTCAAGCACAATTTTTCCCAATTTAAGAGTAAATTCAAGAGCAAATGGATCGCAGCCCTTCACAAATTAGATATTTTTATGAAAAATAATTAAGGACTGGCTTGAAGGTACAGTAGAAATTTCAAGTAAAATAAATGGATCAGGGGCGACAGCAAAAACTTTCACTGAATCCAATGGTAGGACAAAGCAGAGAATGTTTGAAAGTTTGAGGAGATCAACAGATGTGGAAGTACTTACACATGCCGTTCAGTTAAAATTAGAAATTTCAGATAAGATAGATGTTGCCCATGTGTCAAAAGAATTAACATAATCACCAAAGCAATCATCCAAATATAAAAAAAGCATATTTGAGAACTCAGCAAACAGAAAAGAAAACACAAATATCTCCTTTTTTAAACATTATCATTATTTGTCGAAACTAATCTTTCCAGGAACCAATATGAAATTATAAGACGATATTAAAAAAAAATGTATACCCGAGCTACAGTTTTCTACAACAAGCTGAAATTCATTGTTATCCAGAAAATCAGTCTTAAAATTAACGAAACTTGCGCATAAATCAATACTTAAGAATAACTTAATTTAACAGTGACACGATTATTCATTTATTTGAAAGATTTTTTGGGAAATTTAAATTAAGAGTAAAAATGAGCATTAATTCTTATATGTAAATGGGGCAGTGATGGATCGCAAATTTGAGAGTGATACCTCTTCCTCTTTCTATATTTCAGAGCTTATTAGTTCCAATTCAATTAATTTGCAACATAAACAACAAAACTATCTGGCAAAATCTATTATATGCCTCACTACTACTACACCGTCAATAATACTCCAATAATACATCTCCTTACCACACTAATAATGCTATTTATCATAATTATCATTTATTCTATAGTACTAATTTTGTTCAATAAAACCAGTACAGAGTTGTAAAACATCAATGATTTTTAAAATAGTAAACAATATTTATTACATAAACGTTTCTGAACCGTTTAAACTAGTTTAAACAAAAAAATAATTTTGGCCGCCCAGATTTGACAAATACCCCATTGTGCGACGGAACTTATAAGTACCATTAAAATAACTTATTATAAAATCTTTTAATACGTCAATTAGTTGTAATACTGTTTAGAATGAGTTACAGACACATTACCTTATCTTGTTCCAAAAGCATTATTGGTTACATAAAACAAAAATATCTTTAAAAGGATGACTTCTTTTGCCATTGCATCTTTTCAGCTATCTTGGCGCTGAGGGAGAGGAATGGGGATTTTTCAATGCAGAAATATTTCTATATTTATATTGTAAGAACATTATATTTGTATATTTTAAGTTTCTACAAAATACTAAGAAAATAATTAAAAATAAAACATTTGAGTGGGGTTATAAAAATTGCACAAAATCACTGTAAATTCAAATTTAATTAATCCTTCAATCCTTCTAAAATCCTTTAAATAGTTATTAAATGATTATATATATCTTTCAATTTCGATTAAACAATTTGCGTAAAAATGTTTTAGAATGTAACATTTTCACGAATTCATAATTCAGTAGATAAAGGGTTAAATGAAATTACATGTATTTTTACGGTTTTCTGAGCAAGACTAGTCTCAAATCCAAAACAGTTATTTTCTTATATGGAGCCATTTTTATTAGTAAACATATAAAGTTTTTAAATTCTCTTATTCAGATTACAAAGATAAAAACAAAATTTTTCACTTTGAAAAAAAAATTGCATTGCATCCCTGTGAAAATACTGTTGAATTTGGAACCTTTTACATTTTTTATCAAAATCACGAAAAACAGTGCATCAACAATTGACTACAATAGAAAATAGAAAATATTTAGTAAAACATAATAGATGCCATTCAAAGTCTTAAAACTTGAATAAGAATATTTAAAATTTTATGCATTTAGAATTTAAAATCAATCGGAATTTCTCAAAAAAAAAAAAAAAAAAAAAAAAAAAAATGTATTGTTGAAATAATTAGAAAAATATTTCCAAACACTCTCTTCAAGCTTTTGGGAATTTTCTTAATTTTTTGTAAAATATACGATTTCAATATATTTAATCAATGGCATTTCACTTGCATAATTTCATCTGCACTGATACTTGTAAATAAATTATCGCTTCTGACAAATATTCTACTAGATTAGCTCTTTACTTCTTATTTCGCTTTTTTCCCTGTTTTGTCATTTGTTTTCCCAATAAAAATATTTTTGGACTACATATTCAGGGAGGTGGGTTAGAAGGTCTTCCTCCCATGTAAGGCAGTGAAACATCTATTATTTACTAATCTATTTATTACTCCATCTACTAATGCTAAACTATTGATTAAGTAAAGCACATATTATTACGCTCTTTATTTTCTTATTTTCAACTTTTAAATGTTTAAAATTTTGCTTTGCTGCAATTTCATAGCCAGTTGATTTATTTTGAGAGCGTGGTTTGGCACGTAATTAAATTCATTATTATTGTATCTCGTTTACAGTTGTAATGAAAAGGAATATTTGGCTATGAATCACATGTAGTTCGTTAGCAAATAAAAATGCCTTAAAATTTATGTATTCATTTATAACAAAGCTCTTGAATTATTAAAATACTGTACTATAATCGGAATTAAACCTTTGGTCATAATTATTATAATTTTAACATATCAAGAAGTAAATGAAAAATTGATTACAAAATTTTATTTTTACATGCGAAAAACAAAAAATTGCTTAACCTTTTATCTACCGCATTATGAATTCATGAAAATTTTACAATCTAAAGCATTTTACGCAAATTGTTTAAACTAAATTAAAAGATTTACACAATCATTTAATAAATATTTAAAGGATTTTAGAAGTATTAATTAAATTTGAATTTACAGTGATTTTGTGCAATTTTTATGACCCTACTCAAATTTTTTATTTTTAACTATTTTCTTAGTATTTTGTAGAATTATAAAATGTACAAATATGATGTTCTTACAATATAAATATAGAAATATTTCCGCATTGAAAAATTCTCATCCCCCTCCCTCAGCGCCAAGAAAGCTGAAAAGATGTAAAGGCAAAAGAAAAAATCCTTTTGTTTTGTGCAACCAATCATGCTTTTGGAACAAGATAAAACAATGCATCTGTAACTCATTCTAAACAGCATTACAACGAACTGACATCTTAAAATAATTTCATAATAAGTTATTTTAATGGTACTTATAAGTACCATCGATAGATAAAGGGTTAAATAAAAGTGATTGAAAACCAAATCGTGATTTTATAATTTTAGAAGCATCTGTTACGTAAACATGTCAGTGTAAGATATCACTAAAAATAAAAAATAAAACGATTTTATTTATCTTTTTTTCAAGCAAAGAAATTTCTGTGGACTCCAAAATTCAAAATTACTTTATTGAATAAGCTTATCATAAAATTGTACATCATATTATTAGAGTCAGTCTTATTTAAATAGCAGATGTAAAATTTTTCAAGTGGGTGAAAAACAGTCCGAACCGGGATTCGAACCAGGGATGTATTCGCCGGAGCGGCCAACGCTCTTCCAACTAAGCCATCCCGGACGATTACTAGAGGATTATTTCATTCAACAAACCTTAACATAATCTGGTCACTATAATCTGGACTGATACTACTCACAGCTCAAGATCAATGGAACTGCAGAAAACACTGTAACGAAATTATATTAGATTAATTTTGACTTTTTTCACCCACTTGGATTTGTACCACCCATTTAGAAATTTTACATCTGTTAAATTAATTTTATTTATAAATAGGTCCAGACTGCTGATTATATATCGTATTCTTTATCATATTTCCTTCCAACCCTGACTGTAAAAGTGTTTTTACCACTGAAAGTATATTCATGAGGGGAAAGATTTTCTACTTTTTGGCAATGCGGCTTTTGACGTATGACTCGAATTCTACGTAAAAATCAATATTTTTATGCAAAACAAAGATTATGTTGGGGTCTATGAACTGATTTCAAAACAATTTAAGGCGTGAAAATTTCAAAAGAGATTTATTTCTTCAATTTCAGGAAAATTTCCTTTAAAAAAACCCACTATAAAGTTGCATATTCGCATTTGTTGGAATGCGGTTTTAGAATTTTATAATATCTGGGGGGGGGGGGGGGGAGAATGTTTATAATGCTGTCATTTTCTCTTTCCCATACTTAAATATAATTATTTACCCATCTAAAAATGTCCAGGCAGCTGATTACGTCTCAGCCTAATTTCAAACTGTTCTCTCTCCAGCCAGCCAGTAAAATTGTTTCTATTTTTGAAAGAGTATTCGTGCAAAGGAAGATTTTTTGCCTTTTTAAAGGGCAAATTTGGCAGTGCGGCCAGGGCAAGTTTGGAATCTTGGCTTTTGATTAGAATTCTATGTAAAAATCCATATTTTTTACAAAAAGAAAAAAAAAAGTAATGCACTTAATAAGATGGAAAGATTATCTTAAAGTCTACTAACTGATTTTACTGAAATTTGGGAAACGAAAAAATTCAAAAGATAATTGTTTTTTCGATTTTCTGATTAATATAGTATTTTGTTTATAAAATCTTTATAATGTATCAAAATTGTTAGAATGTTGTACTTTTTTAATGTTTAAAATATTTTCATCCCTTCTTTCTCATATTTAGTTATATTTATTTCTCAAGATAATAAATAAATTCAAGCAGTATTTAATTGTTAACAAAATTTTCCGCTAGAAAAAAAAAAAAAAAAAAAAAAAGCTTAAAAAAAGTTTTGTTTCTGTTATTGATGGAAAGGTTTTTTGCTCTATGGAAGTGCCGTTTCTGACATTTGAATCGAATGTCTTCGTAAAAAATTAGTACCTTTTTATAGAATTTAGATCATACTTCCTAGCTTTTGTTGAGGTATTAATTTCGCTGATATCTAATGAATTAAATAAACAGATGAAAATTGTTTTCGTAATTTAGTCCAGTCATTTTAGCACCTTTTTTTGCAAATAGCGGAAAAAATTAGAACAAAGCTGGATTTTTGCGTAGGTGCTAGTTAAGGTATGTAGTTTAACATACTAAAAGTCCCCATCTATCCGATGTGAGCTTCCGCCTCCAGGGGGCGCTAAAGAGCTTGAAAATCGGTTTTATGTAAATATCTCACGAACAATGGCATCTAGACAAAAAAGTTCAATTACAAAGATGTAGATAATTTAATTTCCTACAAAAAGTGTCATTAATATTTTTTTGTCACACCAACCCTTCTCTGCCAAAAATTAAGATAAAGTAAACATCATTGAAAAAAATGTGCAAGAACAATCATAACGCGGCGAAGAGGCAGAACAAATACTAAACAACTTTCGATTCCTCCCCATTTCTCCCCCATTATCTGTATGACGTTTTCGCGCGCTTGTGCAATACGTCATCTGAAAATAATAAGGTTCTATCTGTGTTTTTGAAAAAAATCGACTTATCGATATAGAAATGTTCTATTCGTATCTATTTGTATCTCTCGATTAAAATAATGCCGTAATATAATTAATTGTAAGGTTATATGTAAATTATATATAACATCATTTTGAGGCAAAAATGCCTTCATAAATACAAATAGAGCCTTTCTATATAGATAAGTCAATATTTTCAAAAACACAGATAGAACTGTACTATTCTCAGGTGACGAATAATCATTGCCCAATACGCTATCTCTCTTTGCATTTGTCGAAATGTACCACGTACAAGTCTTATCAATGTTTTATTTTCATTTGGTGCTCATTCGCTAGTATGAAATCACACTAATTTATTGAACGAAGTATTTATTCTTTGTGAGATTTTAGGAAGGGAATAATTTTATTTTCAACGCATGTTGTAGAAAGTTTTAAATTAGTTATGACAGTTTAAAATGACTCTTTCTTAATTGCTGATTCTGAGCGAAAAATGGAGATTGACAAAATAGTTCATCTTGCATGAGATGAGGACTGCGTTTCGAAAGACTATGTAAAAATAGAAAAAAAAAAGCGACTGACGTCCATTGTGACAGCAAGTTCGGAAAGAGATGACCATAAGTGGAAAATAAATATAAGAAATGGTTAAAACAATAATGAATTTACAGTTCATTCAAAGAGTAAGAAAAATTATTCACGAAAGGATTCTATTAAATCATACAATAAATCTATTGCAGAAAAAAAGATCAACGTCCGCACAAATTAATCATCCATTGAAGGAAAAATTGAGAAATGACAGTCCGTTGTTTGAATTTAAGGGAAAATTTTTGTTATATTCTGATACATTAGACGAAGATTTTTTACAGAAGGAAAAAAAAAAAAAGCTCTAAAGTATCGCGTTTTTTTAATCTAATCATTAACATAAGACATGTCTCATATCTATGCTTATGGAGAAATTTATGGAGAATGGTTTCGAAGCGAAACAAGCAGAAGATGATGCAGACACACTAATTGTAATCACTATTGAAGTAGCAAAGTCAGGTGCGCTTACTGCTGTTGTTGGCGATGATGTTGACTTGCTCGTATTGTTGACTGCTTTAGCACCTCCAGAGATAGAGATATTTTTTATTAAGCCTGGAAGAGGACGAATTGTAACCACCCTGTATTCATCGCACATTCTTAACAATGATACCGTTCTGAAAGATCATATATTGTTCTCCCACATTTTTTCAGGTTGTAACTCAACATCAGCAATGTTTGGGAAAGGTAAAATATCGTTTGCAAAATTTTTGAAAAAGGAAGAAGATCATAACATATAAGCTGCCAGCATTTTTAAAAGTGATCAAGTATCTTAATTTAAAGGCAGGAAAAACTATTTTTCTAGCTTTATACGGTAGTAAAGCAGAAATTTCTCTGAACAAGTACTGTTATGTATGTTTCAAGAAAAAATTTGCTGTTGGTAAAAAAAAAAAGCCTTTTATTGTTGCCGCTTACCAAAGACGCAGCTAGATTGTACAGTTTACGTTTTACGTATTTATCATCAAGTGCAATACTGATTGAGCAATAAACTTACTTCCTGTGAACTGGGGCTGGCAAAATGCACCTAATTTGGTTCCAATTCCTGCTACCTTACTGCCCGCACCAAAAAATATTATTGAATCTATTTTTTGCCCTTGCTCCAAAGGATGTGGAAAAGCATGTGGATGCCGAAAATTGGATTGAAATGTTCTGATATTTGCATAAATTGCTGCTGAGTTTCATTTCATAATACAAGTAAAATTGAATTTGAAGACGAGGAAAGTATTGACAGCATCCTGCCCACTGCAAGGGAGGGGGGAAGCGCTGTTTCTGGATTCAGTGATGATATTGAAAGGAAAACAAAAAATACTGAAAGCAGCACAACAACGAAATAAATAAATACAGATAATGACAAATCTGAATCGAGTGTAGAAATTGAAGCTGTGCAAAGAATTACTAAAGCAGTTAAACGACTGAAATTGGATTAAGCCATTTACTATAACTGGAATATGCCTACGGAGGAAACCACAATAATAAAAAAAACGCACTAAGTGATTTACCTCAAGGGTTGTGTGGAAATAAGCATAGATGTATATTATATAATCACTTTCCCAATTCAAAGGTGAGAATTATAGATCTGTTTACATAATTTTTGTTAAACGTAGCAGCAGATTTTTTGTATTTTTATAATTTTACTCTCAAATATGTTCACTTTTTTATATTTTTGACAGGGAGGGGTTAATGTGACAAACAAATGTTAATAACACTTTTTATAGGAAATTAAATTATCTACAACTTTGTAATTCAATTTTTTTCTCTAAATGCCATTGTTCGTGAGATATTCACAAAAAAACTAATTTTCAAGCTCTTTAGCGCCCCCTGGTGGCGAAAGCTCACATCGGATCGATAGGGACTTTTAGTATGTTTAACTACATAACCTAACTAGCACCTATGCAAAAATCCAGCTTTGTTCTAATTTTTTCTTCTATTTTTGCTAAAATGACTGGGCTAATTTCCTAATTACCAAATGCCCGGGGGATATTTAAAAAAATATATTCATTATTCATCCCATCAACATTTTATAAAATGTTATTCTTTAAATGTTGAAAATCTCATTCATCCTTTCTGATTTTTACAAATAATTAATACTCCCAATAAATATAAGTCCAAGGTGCTTGCTGATTGCTTCGCCATCAAATTTCAAACATTCATTTTCCCTCCTTATCTGTTTGTTTAAAAGTATTTTTACCTCCGAAGACATATTCATGATACGTTTTATTTCAATGATATGAATATGCATTGATATATGTATATATGTATATATATATTTAATGAAAATCTGCCTTGTGCTTTTTTTATGGTTTTGCACATCTGACGAAACCCTATTCGTCTCTGTCCTCTGTCTGTCCGTCACAGAGACCGTACACAAAAACTGTATAAGTTTTCTTTTAGTGTACTTACAGCTGAATACCTCGTGTCACACGACAGATCATAAAATTTTGAAAAAGGTCTATTATTTTAATTAAAATAATTTTTTCAATGTCATCCGTTAATTTTTGCGATTTAAAAAGAGAAGATTTTTGAACGTTTTGCGTGTAGACATATTTCCTTGGGGGGAAAAGCATATCACTAGTAAACAGAAGGTTCTTAGTTTGATGCAGGAACTTGATATTTTTATCCTAAGATGGATTTAATCAGAAGAAATTTCGTATTTTGGACCAATTTAAAGATTTATGTTATTAGGTTTCCTTCATCTGACATTCATAATATTTTTTATAAATCAATTTTCTTTCTATTTAAAAATTTTTTGCAATTTATTATTGATTCAGCATTTTTAATTTTGGGCCAATTTAAAGATTTATGTTATTAGGTTTCCTTCATCTGACATTCATAATATTTTTAAAAAATCAAATTCCTTTCTATTCAAAAAATTTTTGCAATTTATTAATGATTCAGCATTTTTAATTTAATTTCAAACAATTTTTTTGGTTTTTAGAAATTAAAAATTTTGCTTATATCTCCGCTAGTTTTTTTATTTCGAGATTTTCAAAAAATTTAGAATTTCAGATTTTGTTTAAATAATTTGATTTTAATATTTTTAATTTGATTAAAATAAATAACTTTCTTTTATATTTATTTTTAAATAAAATTTATTGGTACTACTATCTATGTAAGAATCTAATAATTGTAAATTAACAATTTAGATCTATTAATTTAAGGGTAAATTGTTTTGGAAGGAATATTAAACGAAATCCTCTGTGCGATCTGCGATCACACTTACCCGCTTGTTTTCTAATATTCTTCGACTTATAATTTTTGTTGTGATTTAAGAATTGATTGTGTTAAGATTCCATGCATTAATAAAGCAAATGGAATCATTTTTGCAATTTTCAGATTAACAATTTTTGGCATAATTCTTCGAGGAAAAATTTGTAATATACCAATGCTTGTTTATAAGAAATTTGTCTTTCAGTCTTTCTGATTCTTAAGAATAATTATTTCTGAAAATTAGAATAAGCGTGAGTTGCTGATTCCTTATCTGCCAATTTACAATATTTTAATTTTTATTCCACAATTCCTATAAAAGTGCTTCTATCCTTGAAAGGGCATTTACACGCGTAAAAGGTTATTCTTTTTATGACAATGCGTCTTCTGATATTTGACTCGAATCTTATGAACGAATATATTACTGTTACAAAAATTTTGCATAGTTTTTCTATTTTCATTTTAGAAAATAGAAAAACTATGATGAGGTGCATGAATTGATTTCGTTGATATTTGATCAGATAAACAAATCTGAACTGTTTTCACAATTTCGTTTTCTTAAACTTGGTATTCCCGATATTTTTTTAAGGGTGTTCTTAAAGCAAAAAGAGCGACTTTTTGACATGAAATTTAATTTATTTTTTGTTCAGAAATGCATGAAACTAGCCGGTGTTGTTGTTGAGAAACTACATAATCACATTCAGTTTTTTTTTTCAGACACAATAGGTCTTTTAGAACAAGCCGTCAAAGTTGGCTTTTTGAACTGCAGTTCCCGACGAAAGCAGAGAAATCGGTCCAAAAACAGGAGAAGAAAGCGTGATCGCGTGATCGAAATCACCTATAACTCAATAAGTAATTTATTTATCAAAAAATTAAAAACTAAGTTTTATTCAAAATCTCTTCCAAAGTCTGGCCTTCTAATTTTATATCTTTCTGTTAATAAGTGAATTTGTAAATGTGTCAAAACGTTTTGCTCTTGTTGATCTAAGCAGTTGAGAACAGTCTTAAAATTCTTTTTGATGTGTCACATCCACATATGATATACAGCATGATGTTTTGAATGTTTAGAATGATATCGTTCAAACTTTTAAGTCCAAGTTGTTTCCATCGCAGCCTAACTTCCAACATTTTATTTTTCTTCCTCATCTGGCTCTAAAATTGTGTCTACCTTTAAAGATGAATTCACAAGGCAGTAGTATTTCTTTTGTTTGAAAACACGATTCTTATCGTTTGGTACTTATTGTGATAATAAAAGAAAACTTTCATTACTCTGATTTAAAAAACACACAAAGGAGTACTGAGAAGTTCCTGGCATTGATTACTTATAGTTGAAATAGAAATGCAAAATTAGGCTTATTTGAAAGTTTATATTCTTATTATATAACTAAAATAATATGAGATGTTTCTGATTATTGGGATTTTTCATGTTGCAAATGAAAGCTGCGATCGCTGAGGCACAAGAAAATTGCATGTCTTTGGAGTTATGAGGCGTCATAAAGTTTTATTCCTACAGGAAAAGTCATTAAAGCCATTTTGGCTATTTTCTGAACAGAACAGGATTTTTTTTTTTTTGGCTAAGTTAGGAACTGAAGAAGAAACCTGGCTTTACATCTATAACCTGGAAAACAAGGAATAGTCGAAAGAATGGCATCACAGTCGATCTCTGCGGCAGAAGAAATTTCGGCAAAGAAATTGGCTGAAAAAATCATGATGACAGTTTTTTGGGACAAAAACGGCATTTTGTGGGTGCACTACCGACCTCAGGGATGTAATATAATTCGACAGAATTATGCTAACCTACTGGATCAGTTGAAGGGGTTCATCAAGGCTAAACACCAAGGAAAGTTTATCAAAGGGATTTTTTTTTGGAAAAAAATTTGCGGCTGGCAAATTGAAGACCATAGGCTTCTATTTGGTCAATAAGCCTTCCCACGCACCAGATTTAGTCCTGTCAGATTCTTTTCTGTCACCGAAAACCATTAAGGTCAACATTTTGCGGACATCTAAGATGTCAAATACGCTGCTGAGAGCTGGTTTTGTGACCAATTAAAGAACTTTTATTTGTCAGGACTAGAAAAGCAGCAGCAACAATATAAAAAAAAGCATCAGTCTCATGGGATAATATGTTGAGTAAATATTTAATTTCTTAACTCCAGATATTTTCTTCTTTGTCAAAGCCAGAAACTTTTCAGTATCCCCTCGTATATAAAACTGAAAGATAATGTTGAAGTTTATAAACTTATTTCACTGATATTCAATGAGTTAAAAAAGCAAAAGCGACATGCCTTCTCGATTTTCTGATTAACATATTTTCAAGAAATTTCCTTTAAAAAATGTTTATAATGTTCAAAATACTAATGTTTTATAATTATTTTGTTGTTAGAATATTATACTTTAAAAATCTAATTTCTTGTAATTTATCTTTTCTGATATATACACGTAACTACATTTCAAAATGCTGACTGTTTCTAAGCCTCATCTACATTTTATTTTCCCTCTTCATCTGCCTGTAAAAGCGTTTCTACCTTTGAAGGCCTATTAATGCGGGGAAAGATTTTTCCCTTTTAACAATGCGGTTCCTATTGTTTGATTTAAGACTGTTAACCCTTTATCTACCGAATTATGAATGCATGAAAATTTTACATTCTAAAGCATTTTACGTAAATTATTTAAACTAAATTAAAAGATTTACATAATCTTTTAATAAATTTTTAAAGAATTTTAGAAGGATTGAAGGATTTAGAAGGATTAATTAAATTCGAATTTATTTTGTGCAATATCTATAAACCCACTCAATTTTTTTTATTTTAAATTGTTTTCTTAGTATTTATTAGAATTATAAAATGTACAAATATGATGTTCTTATAATATAAATTTAGAAATATTTCCGAATTGAAAAATCCCCCTCCCCTCCCTCAGCGCCAAGAAAGCTGAAAAGATACAAAGGCAAAAGAAATCCGTTTAAAAATATTTTTGTTTTGTGTAACCACTAATGCTTTTGGAAAAAAAATAAAGTGTCTGTAGCTCATTCTAAACAGTATTGCAACTAATTGACGTATTAAAAAAATTATAATAAGTAATTTTAATGGTACTTATAAGTACCGTCGGTAGATAAAAGGTTAAGTTCACTGTTCAATAAGCATAAGAGTTTCTGACATAATGACGGATGCATTTTTATATAGAAAGAAGTAAATTTGACAGACCTAAGTATAGAAGTGATTTGAAGTCAAAATGATTTCCTATAATCTATCTGATAAATAAATTACTTATTGAGTTATAAGCGATTTTGATCGTTTGTTTGTTTAAGTTTACCATGTGTCAAGCCATTCTTCTTCCTTTGTTGAATTGTCTTTCTGCTTTCGACCAGAAATTTGTTCAAAATATAAAATTTGGTAGTATTTTCAGAAAGATCTGTTGTTTACAGTAAATAGATAAATAAATAAATAATAAAAATTAAATAAATAAATAAAAACTGCCAGCTTCATGCGTTTCCGAGCTCAAATGAAATCATTTTTGTGCGGGATCATTCTTAATGATGTATCACCTCATTTATTGATAAAAAATACTTTATGCTGTTAAGGCTTGATTTTTAAGGCATTTTAGAGATATTTAGTAAATGCACATAGAAAAATGTTTTTAGCATCAATTTTACTGTACTTTTATTGTAAATATTCATATTTTAATTGATCCAAAGTGCCATCAAAGTTACTATAAAAGGTGTGCAAGGTAAACTCGTGTAGGTAATTGCAGTCTTTGTAATATTTTAAACAAGAAGATTATATGGATAGTAAATAAGTTGGAGACAAAATTTAAAATGAATACAATTCATCCAATTTTTCAAAATGGCGACTGTTTGAAGATAAGAGTTATTTTTTAACAAGAATTTTTTCATTTTCAAAATTGTTTAAAGAATCAAAATTACAATAATTTTTGTTATTATTATTACTATTTGTTAATTTGTACTCCAATTAGAAAAAATACAATGTCATTTGCAAAATACAAAAATGTCGAAAAGTTTAGCTGTTCAAACGTGAGAATCTACATCAATTAGAAGTCTTCTTTCAAGAAAAACGCATTTTAAGTTTACGATTTACAAAGTTAAATTTTGCATTATTACTTTAAACTGATTGTCATAATTTAAATTTTAGGTGAGCAAAAAACTTTTAAAGGTATATTTTAGAATATTCAATATATATATATATATATTTCTGAGTTTTTTCCCCCAAAAAAATTCTAACTTTTAAAGCTTCACCAATTTTATTATTCTTCTAATTTTGCATTTTATTCACTACTACTTTGGTTGTTTTACTGTTAATAGTTCACTATCACGTGATTTAGGTAAATATTGCAGATTACTCAATCATTTAAGATAGGTCTGGAAAGTTTTGGAATGGAACTACTCTTTCTTCTACTTTTTTTCATAGTTTCAATTTCTAGTTATTTCAGCGCTTTAGAACAACTATAAATATATTTTTTATATAAATGCATATATTTCCATTAAACAACTTATCCAACTTTAAAAAAATAAAATATTTCTAGAATTAATTTCTTACACTATTTAATCTGAGAATTTAATTAAAAAAATTGTAGTTAAAAATATTGCGCTTTAAGATGCATAGAAATTATGGGACTCTCTTAATTTCGAGCCCCAATGTCGATGTTACATTGGATGATGCTTAACTCAGACTTGAAAGTAATTTTTTTTACTGTAATAGTCAATTGCTTATTTTTTTACATTTTCCAGAAATATTGAAATTACTTTACTTGTACACTGTATGGCGAAAGGTGACTGGCCACTTGCGGTTTTATACGTTTTGTTAAATATATATATATATATATATATAATTTAAAAAAAAACCCACGAGGAATTACTCTGAAGCTCTAAGTTTGTAACCATAATAATATAAGTCATACATTTCTTCGAAGATTTTTCCTCTGAAACTCCAAAGAGGACCGTCAACAAACTGAAAAAGAAAGAATATGTTTTGGATAAATCTATCAAAACTAATGTGGCAAATATGGTCAAACTGTAGATTATGTCTAAGTGGTTTATTTTAATAAACTGAATGCATTTTGTGGGGAATATGTATACTCGTAGAAAAATTGAGGTTTTTCATGAAAACAGTCCCAAATTTTGCCAAAACTTTTTGCTTATAACTTGAAGAGTTCTTAATATAAAAAAATGTTCTTTTCAGAAATACGACAAATCACATTGCACAAAATACCCTGTAATCAGAATTAAAATAATAATAATAATAATAAACATATGAAAAATTAGCAGGGTTTTTTTTAAAATGTGTCACTGCGAATGCGTGAAGGCATTCAAAATATAATTTGCAAAATGTGTTTGCTAAATGTATAGAGCGAGCTTTGGGAAAGCCTCAAAAACATTGCTAGAAAATTCTGAAAATTATCGTCGATAGAATAACCTCGAAATGTGTTGTTTCGAAAATGAAGCAAAAAGATGAGGTGCTGTATCCATATATTAGCGTCAATATAGAATACCCAATATTGCAGTTACTACTATATTTGGATACAGCCTCTCATTTTTTGCTCCATTTTGGGAACAACGTATTTTAATCATATTCTATGGCAATAAAAAGAGAATTTCAAGCTTTGTTTTTCAAATTTTCACAAAAGTTGCTTTATACATTTATCCAACACAATATGTAAATTAATTTTTGATAGCATTCACGCATGCGCAGTGAAAAATTATTAAGTGAACCTGCTCACTTTTCATATAATTTTTTTTTTTTTTTATTTCCCATATCAGGAAATTGTGTACAACGTTGCTTGTCATATTTTCTGAAAAGAACAATATTTTATATTAAGAACTCTGCAAATTATAAGCAAAAACTTGGCAAAATTTGTGGCTGAAAAATTTTCATTTTCTACGAGCATACATGCTATCTTCATACAAATGACCACAGTTTATTACAATAAGTCATTTAATCATAATATACAGTTTGAACGAGTTTACTGCATTAGTTTTGACAGGGTTATCCAAAAAATATTTGATTTTTTTTCAATTTGTTGACACCCCTAATTGGGTTTCGGGGAAAAAATGTTCACAGAAATATATGACCTGTACCATTATGTTTACACATCTAGAGTTTTAGGATAATTCCTCATGTATTTTTCTAGATATTTAGCAAAATATCTAAAACTGCAGGTGGCCGGTTACCTTTGACCATATAGTGTATGTATCTCTAAAATACCTTTCAATCGAAATTATATGTATAATTTTTTTAATTTATAACATACTTTCCCTTTTTTCGTATCAGAGTTTCTGTTTCTTTAATATTAAATTTGTTTAGGAAAATATACATTTAAAAAGTAGATAACTTCATTAAAAAATATTTTATAATTGAATATTGCAGTGAAACATCACTGCATTTGAAACATTTATTAATTATATTTAGTATAACGGAATTAAACTAACTTTAGTAGACTTTTCTCAAATTGCTATTCTGATATCAAAAATGGTTCAGACTAGGGATAAAGAATATCTAAAATGAAAAATACACGAGGTCAATATCTAAACATGAAACAAAATTTTAACAGTTAAAGCAGTTAAATTAAAACAAGTCTTCTTCAATATAGAGTTGATCATAACTACCCCTGGTCATAATTACTCCCACCAGACCCTAGTACATAAAAAAGTATTTTATAATTGAATATTTTAGTGCAGTATTTCTGCGTTTGAAACCTTTATTAAATAAATTTACTATAGCGGAATTAAACTGCATGGAATAAAGCTATACATAAAGCTCTCGTTGCAGATATCTTCATCGCATTAAACAACGTGCTGTGCCACACGCTGAAAGCAAGAAATTCTCTGTGGCAAATTCACAAAGCACACCGAAAGACTTTCTCCGTGCGTGCCTGCCTCAACGCAAAAGACTTGGTCCGTGCAAACATTAACACGCATATTCTTTGGAGTGGAAGTTAAAGCCGCAGAAGTGCGATGATAAACGCTGAAGTTATACTTCTGGGAGAAGTGCCGCGCTCTTCGATTAAAACGTGAACATGGTTTCAGAACAGGTGCTAACAGAAATGAATATTTTACATCATTAATAACTGTCAGTATACTGACAGCTTACAAAATTATATTTTTGCAGCACTGGTTTCATAATTTTAGAAGTGAATAAATGCATTATAAAATAATTTGGTGTCGAAATTTTTGAATAATGAAGCATTATATCAATTTACTAGTTCCTTCATAATTTTACAACGGTGCTGATTAAATTATTACAGAACTGCTTAGCGAGTAAAAATGTATAATGTAGAAAATTCCCAATTATGACAATGCAAAGAGCAGATAGGAAGTATTTGTTAAAATTTTAAATAAATAAAAGTGTTCTAAGGTATCCGCACGTCTTCGGATCTGATTTTTTTTTTTAAATTTTGAATCTTTTTCTTTATAGCCATTTAATTTATAATGACATTAACTTTAAAATTCTGAAAAAAAAAAAAAAATAAATAAAAATTTTAGCAATTATCCAGAAATAATTTTTTCAAAAGGAAGTTAGTCAAAATTATGTCAAAAATTGGCATTTCCGCAAAACGTGATAATTTAAACATTAAACAATGTATTGAGCTTTTGTAAATTCCATAACAAACAGAATAACTTCCTTTAAGACTTAAACTATCACGCATTATAATCGCATCTTAATCTCAGATGATATGGCAGTTAAATTACTAATTTAATGAAAAAGTCGCAAAATTTCTTTCAAATTTCTCATTTATACTAGTGTAGAGTGTATAGAGTGTAGTCTATTTCTTCACAAGACATTTGTAAAAGAAGTACAGAAAATTTCGTGGCATTTCATGCATAGTTTTTTATTTTCGAATGTTTTGCGTATAGTAATAATATGAAAATTTTCAATTTAAGTAAAAGCTAAAAATAACTTTAAAACACAATTTAAATTCTCTAATAGGTTTAGTTTTAAACGGCTGTAACTCGAGTTCTAATTTACATATATAAACAAAATTTAAGCAGATTTCGATAGAAAAGATTCAATTTTAATATTATTGCAAAAATAAAAAAATCGATATTTTGATCGAAAATTATGTTTTATAGGTGTTTGGATACCTTAAATATTGCTTCTGTTACTGGCGTATTTTTTTTAAAAAGAAGTAAAATACATGTCGTCTCCTGAGAATAATAAGGTTCTAACAACCGTTTTCTTTTTTAAAAACTGACTTTTTGAAAATGGAAGATTTTATTTGTATCTATGAAAGTATTCTTGCATTGAAATGACGTTGCGTCTAATTTATTTCTACTTGCAAAAGGTAATGCTTCAGTTCTATCAGAAATTGTCGCAAGCAGCCAAAATTTTATGCCACACAGTCTTTTTTTTAAATAGCTGTTAAGACTTTATTATTCCCAGATATCGATGGATTTTAATTCAATTTAAATAATAAAGTTTGACTAAATAAATCAGAATTTACCTACATACAATGAGTAAAGAAGCATGTATCAAGTTACAAATTTTTTAATAACTTTACAACAATGTCTGATTGAATTATTACAAAACTGCTTAGCAATTAAAAATCTTTAATGTAAAATTTCCTAATTTCGAGAAGGTAAACATTTTTGTAACTGGTGTATATTTTTATAAAAATGTTATGTACTTACGTTTTATTTCAGTGTAAGTAACATTGTTCGAATAAATAAGTCGTGGTTTACCAATAAAAAGAGAGAAAAATACAATCTACTTAAAAAATCGCTATTTTAAAAACAACCATTATTATGTGTGTAGGCTGTATTATATGAGTAGTTTGTAATACCACAGAGAATTATTTCAGACATATGAAGCATTTTCCCAAAAGATATAGGAAACAATACGTATCCTACAAATTCATGTAAAAACGTTCAAGTTTTAACACACACACACACACACACACACACACACACACACATATATATATATATATATATATATATATATATATATATATATATATATATATATATATATATATATATATATATATATATATATATATATATAATGCCATTTGTATTCATTTGAATTACTTATTTTCTCCATCTATGTTCTATATGCTTTAAGTTATTAAATACAATGGTTCATATATTGTAATACGATTAATGGTTATACACTATATTGCCATTGATTATGGGACACTTGCGATTTTAGACATTTTACTAAATATCTAGAAAAATACATGAGGAATCATCTCGAAACTCTTAGTGTATAAATATAATAGTTATAAGTCATACATCTCCGTGAAGATTTTTTCCCGAAACTCCAAAGGGGACCGTCAACAAATTAAAAAAGAATGAATATCTTTTGAATAACCCTGTCAAAACTAATGTAGCAAAAGCGCTCAAACTCTAGATTGTGATTGAATGCCTTATTGTAATAAGCCTTGTTCATTTTTATGAAAATAGCATGCATACTAGCAGAGTAAATAAGGTTTTTATAAAAATGATCCCAAATTTTTCCAAGTTTTTTCCTTATAATTTTCAGAGTTCTTAATATAAAATAATATTTTTTTCAGAAAATATGACAAACAACATTGCACACAGTACCCTGTAATCAGAATTAAAAAATAATGAAAATTGTATACAAAATGAGGTAGTTTACTAAATAATTTTTTACTGCGCATGCGTCAACGATATCAAAATTTCATTTGCATATTATGTTAGTTAAATGTATAGAGCAACTTTTGTGAAAGTCACAAAATCATAACTTGAAAATTCTGACAATAATCGTCAATTGAATAAGTCGAAAATTTGTTATTCTCAAAATGAAGCAAAAACAAGAGGGGTTGTATCCATATATTCATTGATTAGTGTCAATATAGAATACACAATATGGGATCTACTACTGCATTTGGATAAAATCCCTCATTTTTTTGCTTCATTTTGGAAACAACGGATTTTGTCCTTTTTCTATGGACGATTACTTTCAGAATTTTCAAGCTATGATTTTGAGACTTTTACAAAAGTTGCTCTATACATTTAACTAACATAATATGCAAATGAAATTTTGATATCTTTGACGCATGCGCAGTAAAAAATTATATAGTAAACCTACTCATTTTTCATACAATTTTTATTATTTTTTAATTCTGATTACAGAGTACTGTGTGCAATGTTGTTTGTCATATTTTCTGAAAAAAATATTATTTTATATTAAGAACTCTGAAAATTATAATGGAAAAACTTGGAAAAATTTGAGACCATTTTTATAAAAACCTTAATTACTCTGCGAGTGTGCATGCTATTTGCATAAAAAGGAACACAGTGTATTACAATAAGGCATTCAATCATAATCTAGAGTTTGAGCGCTTTTGCTGCATTAGTTTTGACAGGGTTATTCAAAAGATATTCATTCTTTTTTAATTTGTTGACGGTCCCATATGGCGTTTCGGTAAAAAATCTTCACGGAGATGTATGACGTATACTATTATATTTATACACTAAGAGTTTCGAGATGATTCCTCATGTATTTTTCTAGATATTTAGTAAAATTTCTAAAATTGCAAGTGTCCCATAATCAATGGCAATATAGTGTATATATATATATATATATATATACATACATTTTAATAAATTATGTGATTAGCAATAAAAATTCATTGATTTTAAAATTATATTGGTATGGTCGTGCTAAAAAGTTTCGCTACACTCCTACGAACTTTGCCTTAAATCGTCGTATAAATGTAGGATTGATACTAATCAATGAATAATAATGTTTAATATTTAATTAATGCTATACTTTAATTTATTATAATGATAATAATGTTTAGAAGTTTTTTTTTATGTAATAGGTTATTTCAGATAAACTAAAAGTGTGTTACGGAAATCTATAAAATTGGTTCTTTTTTATTCATCCATTTTAACTAGCTAATAGTGAAGCAAATGTTAATTTATAATTAACTTTGCAAATTATGTAATGTTTTAGTGAACTTCCGCACTTCTTTTTATCACCATGCTTGTTTTTCTCATCTTACTAATAAAGGTTAAACATGTCTAAATGTTTGTCGATATTTCTTTATAAAACGTTTCAGACTTAGTTTTTTATTTCAATCTATAATTATAAAGAATGTGCATTCTTATTTTGCATGATTCCTATACCTAAAGCTGTAAATTAATATGTAGAACAGATAAAGTGACTTTGTTTTGTAATTCAAGAAATCTATTTTTTAGACTTGTGTAGTAAAAAACGATTTTTTATTTTAAATATAAATATGATGAGCTGAGTTGACAGCATGTGTTTGTTTCTATTTCTTCCATAATTACCTTGCTTTGAAAGACCAGTCTCTTATTATCACAAAGAAGGAAATAAAGAAAACAGAAGACTTAAAAAAATGATTTTTTAAATATATATATATATATAACTGAACACTAAAAATTAACTTTAAAGTCATAACGAATATTTTGAATGTTAATAACCCTTTTCTACGCACAAAAAAAAGTACAATAATGAATGAGGTATCATACAAAAGATTTCTGTACAGGCTTTTTACATACTACGATCATATTTCATTAAAAAATAATTTTATTTTAAGATTGCAATTAATTAAAAATTAATTTAAAAAATCGGAAATTGCAGATCAAACGTAGAAAATTAGGTGAGTTCGTAATATTACGAAGTCTTAAAAATATTCACATCTTGGTGTGAATATATTATAGTATAGGAGTCTATACTATACTTGGAGTATAGTATCTGAAGTCTCTTGTGTGTCTCTGTAAATACTATCTGCATTCTATTATATAAGAAGTAACTTATAGTATCGATTTCATAAAATGTAAAATAGTTTAATATAATCAAAATGCAGCCCAATTTCATCCTACCGATTGCCTTTTATTACCGTACTTTACTATACAAACAATTTTTAATTTAAGCATAGAATATGATATATATCCGCCCTATATATATAAAATTCTATTGAAACGAATTTGTGAAACGCCTGATAAAGCACTGGTTATATTTCATATCTATTCCATTTAAATTGTGGAATATTTGGCGGTGAAATTCATACCAATTATTCGTATTACTCCGTGTATATCGAAAGTGGTATTAGAATTTTAAAATTTGAATTAGTTTCGAGATATTATTTTTTTTTTTTCAAATTTTAATGACATTTCTCTAAGGATGGAACTTAATTTCACCCATTTTTGCGGAAGAAAGGAAATCGGCAGGAATTATTAGATATTATTTCGATCGGTAGTGATGATAATATTATGATCAAATGATGCCTTTCAATATAACTGAAAAAATATACAAATAAACTTTTTTCCCATTTTTATCTTCAGGAATTACTTTATTTTAGAAATAAAAAACCGTCTGTAATCTTAACATTTACATAAATTCCAAGTTCCAATTTCAAAGAGAAAATGTGACCATTAAATCTTTTCTCTGTCTCTTATCTACATGAATCAAAAAATTTCGTTGCCGCTATTAGAGAAACGCCATTAAAATTTAAAATAAATTAATATTAAAATAATATTACTTTTTTAATATTTTATTTAAAAATTTTAAAAGTTTATTATGAGACTTTAGACTGAGTAATTTTTTTAAACTTTAGGAACGATGTTTTCTCAAAATGCTGTCAGAAATAATTGCCTTAAATTTACAAATTCGTTTATTTAAGTTTCAAAATTTTCTCAAATCTTACAATATATACCAGAAAAACTTAATTTTTTTTTAAATCTTCGTTTCAGAAGTTAAGTTTTTTTTTATATATAGTTTACGGAGATGTTTTCAAATAAATTTTTTTCCACCTTCATATTTGCTTATTATTCAACATTTTCCATTCTTGAATTATATGAAATCTAGATTCTATTGCGAGTTAATTTGAATTAACTTATAAGGTAAAAGAAGGGTAAAATTTAATTATTCTGTCAGAAACTTGTTTGAAAACATACCAGAAAAATATAATTTTTTTCCATCGTCGTTTCAGAATTTAAGCTTCTTTATAAATTAAAAAGATAGATTTAAATAAATTTTGTTTTCCACTTTTATATTTGTTCATTACTTAGCATTTTCTTCTACTTTTCCATTCTTCAAATTACATGAAATCTAGATCCTAACCTGACTTAATTAGAATTAACTTATGAGGGTAAAAGAAAGCGAAATTTAATTATTCTGGCAAAAGCTTGTTTGGTCCCATAAATCGAAAGTTTTATTCTACAAAGTTAAAAGGAATCCAATACAAAAAAATAAAAAAAAAGAACAATTTTCGTCGTTGAAAAAAAAAAAAAAAAAAAAAAAAAAAAGAGAGAGAAAAAGTTCCGTTTCCAATAATTCTTCCGATAAATGAACTTCTCAATTACTTTTTCTTCGATACACCTCGCACAAAACATTCACGCGAACACATATCGTCGACAACACACGGTCTTTAGAGACTAAAAAAACCAGAGATCAAACGGTCCTGTCCTGCACCTAATGGTCGCTTCGGTCCTCGCACACACGCGACGTTTGTTTGCTAAAGGCGAGATGGACCTAAGTTTGCTTGACCACCGATGTTGACTTTTATCGACTTATTGACTTTTTGGCTTCGCAGCCTCATTTCCTCTTGAGACCTGAAGACTCCATGTTATTGTTTATTTTGGATAAGTTTCTCCTTTTTTTCTGTCTTTTTTTTATTTTTTTCTGTGCCCTGTGATACCTTTTATCTCTTTGGAAGGTAGGGCAAATCGCTTTGCATGTATAAACTATCGGCTAAAAAAGAAAAAAAAAAGCGTATAATAGCCAAGTGAAGAAGTGAGATCGATTTGAATTATGTTACAAGTTGAAATGACAATACGTTACTCTACAATCTCGAGTGCGGCATTTATTTTATGAAAAAACCGATAATTCTTCGTTATTTTATATTTATCTTTATTTTTTTACACTAGGATATCCGACTGTGGCTTCCTGGGTTACAGAGTATAGTACACGGTGTACAAAACCTTTTTTAACCCTTTCAAGCCTGGTGTACTATTAATAGTACGTGTTTTTTAATGGAGCATTATTTTGTTTTAAGAAATATATTTTCTACTACTTACATGTAGTAATGTTAGTATATGTTTTTGCATTTACTACATGACTTCATTTACGTTTAGGCATTTAATAATAATAATTATTATTATTTGCTGAATTCTCGTTGCGCCGTTTGCGATTCTTTTGTTTTAAATATATATTTCATTATTTAGATTTAAAATAAAGGTTACTTTCCTGAAAGAATCCTGTGTAATAAAGCGCAAAAAGCATTAGAAATGTGTAATATCAGCTAAATCGTGCTGTAATACAATATTTTCTAAGCATTTTCAAAAATTCTTCCTTAGCTAATTGTCATATGAATATAAAATGAATAGTACGCAAAGCAACAACATTCCTTTTGTTTCAGACAATGAAATATTTGTTAAAATCTAATTAATTTTTGGATAGCTAGTGTTAATGTTATTAATGTGTTATATATATATATAATGATATATATAGATATAATAATATATATATATAATAATGTTATAAGGTACCCTGGGGTAATGACGCCACCTTAAGGTTATACCAATTTTCACGGCTCAGTTTTAGTTTGTATTTTTCAAACAAATATATGATTTGATACAGTAACTCATTGACTATCTATATAAAAAAAATAATTTAACAGATATGTATTCATAAAATGTAATGGCATGATTTCTTGACCAATGCTATTTGGCGTTATTACCCACCTATATGGGTAATAACGCCATACAAACAAAACTATGAAATAAGATGGAATAATTGCATGTAGATTGCCCAATTCTAAAAATACAAAATCTACAAACTTAGAAATTGACAAATTGCATTCTAAGCTATTGAAAATGTTCAATTTTTTGTGAAAGTGTAAGAAAAATAAAGGTGTGGTATGTGTGTGTGTGTGGGGGGGGGGGGGGATGAGGCTAAAGAATATGAGACTGTGAGGCTTCTTTTTGCTTAAAAAGGACCGTTTAAATAGAATTATTAGAAACATTGCACAGTTTTAACTGTGTTTATTTGAATCAGTATTTAGGATGTAGCTCGGCCACTGTAGGGAATCAACCGGGGTATTAATGCCAAGAATTGACGTTATTACCCCGTTATAGTTATTGCGCTGTACATTTTAAATTACAAATTATCTCGAGAAGATATCCAAAATCTTCAACAACATTTTCAAAGTCTATGAAATGTACTACAAATTTATGTAATTAACAAAGTATTTCTGGATTAAAAAAATAGTCTTCACATCACAAAACGTATCTCACAAATTTTAGATCAAGCGTTAATTTTAGTTGCTTGTAAAAACAATAAGACCTAAAAATGAACAAATTAACTTGAAGCTGTTTTTTGCGATTTATATGACTCAAAACCCTTCTGCGCAGAGCACATGGCTGTCATTTACCAGATTATTTCATAATTATGCAAAATATTAGCACTTGGCGTTATTCCCCCGCCTGGCGTTATTACACCAGACCACCTTATATATGTATATATATATTTATATAATCGAAAAAAAATCAGACACGAAAGAGTTTATTGAAATGGTTATTAGATATTTTGCAGATTATATATTTCATTAATTACCCAATAAGTACTCCAAAAAATATTTACTATATAAAAACTATATCAATTATTTTAATAAAATTTTACAACTTATTGAAAGTGATGAATTTCGAAAAAATTTCGTTATTTACAGCAGCCTTTTTAATTCTGATTACTTGAGTATTAAGGCTGTTATTCAACGTATTTATCTTTATTTCTTTATTTCTTTATTTATGTCTTATTAAAGAATTTTAGGTTTTGTTATGGAATATCATCTTAAAAAATATGTTAATCGATTTACATTATTTCAGCTGCAAATATGTCATACTTAATCATTTGGACTAATTAAAATGGGTGGATTAAAAAAATATGCATCCAGGTTATTTAAAAAATTCAAAACTCAGTAAATTGAGATGCAGATTTGGAATACATTGCATCTAAAGGTACATTTCTAAAAATTTCTTTAAGGGGACACCACAACTTGAAATTGGTCAAAATACAGATTTTTTATTATTTTTTTTAATATTAATTGAGAGCTTCTTTAATTGTGAATATTTTAACACCTCATTCTCCCCTATACAATAATTATATCGCGAGATATTGTAAATTTTGTTAATAGATCCATCGCAATTACCCATACAAATGAAAACTTTAAACTAATTTCACACCGTGTTCATATTTTTATAATTTTCTTGTTCGATAAACATTAAGGTTTTTTTGCTAATTTAGATAGAGTTTTGAAATTTTTTTTTCCAAGAGATATTTAATATCTGTGTATGAATTTAAGATTCAAATTTATAATTATTTTTTAAAAAATATTTCAATTATGAGTTTGATGAATTTTCTTTATTTTTTTATTAAAAAAATCATAATTAATGTAAAATCTTATCCATCTAAAAATCCATATGCAGTTTTATGTAGTATATTCTAATAAATGTGTAAAAAAATCAAAGCAAAATTATTCATATTTACAAAAATAGTAGTTATTTTTTAAAAAATCAATTAAAAAATATAGATATAAATAAATTTTAGTAAAATAGGCTGTGTTACATTTTTTTTTAATTAACAATTTTTAGATAAATGCAAATTAAATTAATCAGGTCGTCATCACCATGAATATAAGTCTATAGGCGCTTGATGCATTTATATATTCAAAATAACTCCTCAAGAAATTAATATTTTTAACTGGTTTTTTTTTTTCAGTTTTTACTTCTATAAATATGTCCCCTTTTTCCTTAGTTCTCAAAAATATTTTTAAAATCTTTGCTCAATTTAACATTTTATGTTTTAAAAACTGACAAACTGGGAGTAAAATTTTAACATTTCCTATAAAATTAAGCATAGCTTTTAGAAATATTTTGAAAACTGAGAAAAAAATAGACATTCTTATAGAAGAGTAAACAGAAAAAAAAGGTTAAAAACATTATTTTTCTAAGGAGATATTTTTAATATAAGAATGCATCAAACGCCCATAGACTTACGGAGACACTACGGAGGAAAATTCGGAAGCTCAGTGACTTGAACCCTTAATAAATAATATTCATTTTAATGCTTCCAAGATCACTCAGCCGTGAAAGAAACAAAACTTTCTCATCCTAAAATTTTCACCATTGTATTGCATAATTTTTTCCATAAATAAATAAATAAAACAATATTCTTTGACTTTATGCTCTTTTATAGCAGTAATTTAAATACTTATTTTTAATGCTTAGATTGATAGTCAATATAAACGATTATTTTGGTCTCAAAGATTTACTTTGTTTATATTTAAAAAGGAGTCAGGTCTTCATTAATGTCTGTGCTGTTGCTTATACATGATACTTTTTCCATTGCTTAGAATCGTATATAAATACGTTAAAATTTTGATACGCCAATTAACGATTGCTTAGCTAGATTGTAATTTAAAATTCTCATTATCTGATCTACTTGTTGTTTGGGGTTATAACAGTCTAAAGCTCCAACAATTTTTCTCGACGCACTTGCAGTAATATCTGACAACTTATCACTCACTCTCTAAAACTGGGCTGAGAAACATCTTTTCAACTGCTCCGCTCAACAAGCGGAAAGTTATAAAATTTGAATGCCTGACTACGGAAGCGATTTCAAATCGAACGTATTTTTTCATTTTATGATAATTAAATTACCTTTCCAGTTCTAAGCTATTTCGATCATCTGATCACCCGTTTTTCTCCTGCTTTTCGACCGGTTTTTCTGCTTTCGTCGGCAAATGTGCTCAAAAGCATCAACTTTGAAGGCGTCTTATGAAAGATCTATAGTGTGTTTTAAAAAAACAGAAGATTGAGTGCAATTAGACAGTTTCTGAATAACAACCCCTGCTAGTTTCATGAATTTCCGAACAAAAATAAATTAAAGCATGTGTCACAAAGTTGCCCTTTTTGATTTAAGTACAGCCTTAATGTGGAGTCCCTCTCAGACACTAATATTACATTATGTCTTTATTGAAAATAAAAGAACCAGTCGGACGGCAATTTCCGCTTTTGGTCTCTTTTCAGCCAAATAAAGTAGATAGAATAATTAACCTATATTGCTAAATTTCAACCAAACCGTCACTTAGTGTCATAAGAACTTAGGATCACGAGAAGTCTTTTATACGAAAGGCAGTACAAATATGAGTAATGGAAAATATAAAAAATGCGTCATTTAAAATTAAATCAAATTTAACAAGTGGAACAAAAAATATTTAATTATAGGGACTGGACGAAATATTTTTACAAACATATGGGAAATTTATCTGTTATCAGTTAATACTGCAGTTATTTCAATAAAATTATAAAATCACCAAATAATAAACAATTAAACAAAGTTTTTATAGACATAATATATAGAAATCAGAATATTAGATCTAACAGATCGTTTGTGCCAAGCTAAAAAATAACTGAACTGTAATCCCAGCAGCAAACACAAATATAAATTGGTTAAAGTAATTGTCTATTTAAAGTTATATCATTTTGTAATATTTAGTTGTGTAAGTGCTTAACGGGGCACATATGGATCTTTGAGTTTGTCAAAAAGATCCAAAGCATCTGTTTCAAAGTATCAAAACACAAATATTATGCAATTAAGACATTTTTTCCCACTTCTGCCTAAAGTATAAATTTTTAGCTTTATTATACAGGAAAAGAAATATTGCATATACAATGATAATACTTAAATTTGAAATTTAAAAACTGACTGCCGTAATGCGTGACTCAAAATCATTAAGTGCTGCGCACGCGCATGAAAAAATTCTAAGTTATATATAGAAAACAATTTTTGAATAAAATAGAATCCTAACACTTATAAATTAAATTAACTTAAATTAACACTTATAAATTAAATTAAAACTAAAATATATGTATAAAGCTTTGTTTAATATTTAATTTTGGCATACACACACACACACACACACAAAAAAAAAAAAAATCTTTGCAAAATATTTAAAGAAGTTTTTTAAGTGCAAAATAATAATAATAATAATAATAATAATAATAATAATAATAATAATAATAATAATAATAATAATAATAATAATAATAATAATAATAATAATAATAATAATAATAGTCAACATATGAGAATTTTTTTCAGTTTCAGTATGAAGACTAAGAAGAAATGTATATATATTTTTAATTTATAAAGCTCTAGCTTACATAGTTTGAAAGTAACATTGCGAGTAAACTCCAAATTTACTGATCTGATAAACCGCATTTTAAAGTTTCAATATTATCGGAATTTTGACTTTCAGCATTACTCAGTTCACCGTCTATGAATATGCAGATTTTTAAATAATATTTGTTGCATACTGTTGAGAAATTTTCAAAAATTCAGAATAAAATAAAATCCGAAAATTGATTTTTTGAAAATTAAATGGTCATGTGACACCTTAAATATGGAAACAGGTAGAAATATCATCATAGTACATAAAATAATTCATTGAAATAAATTAACGTTGCGGGAAAGGAATAAGCAAAGAATTAAATCTATTTTGTGCATTCGGGAACAAATCTGATTTAGTATTTGCTAATCTGAATTTGCCAATCTGGTAAAACGTATTTTAAAGTTTTAATTTACTACTGCACTTTCAACTGTACTCTAATCGCCGTTTATAAAGGATTATTACTCAAGAAATAATGCAAATTTTCGAACGGAGTTTATTGCATACTGTTGAGAAATTTTCAAAAATTTCAAATAAATAAAAATCCGAAAATTGATTTTTTGAAAATTTAAAGGTCATGTGACCCTTTAAATATGAAAATAGAAGAAATTTCCTCACCGTGCCTAAATTAATTCACTGAACTAAACTAACGTTGCAGGAAAGGGATAAGCAAAGGATTAAATCTATATTTTGTGCATTCGGGATCAAATCTGACCTAGCGTTTGTTAATCTGAATTTACTAATCTCATAAAACGAATTTTAAAATTTCAGTTTTATCAGACTTTCAACTATACTCTACTTGCAATCTATAAATTACTATAATTCAAGAAATAATGCAGATTTTTGAATGGGGTTTATTGCGTACTGTTGAGAAATTTTCGAAAATTCAGAATAAAATCAAATCCGAATGTTGATTTGTTGAAAATTAAAGGGTCATGTGACACCTTAAATATGGAAACAGGTGAATTTTCATCATCGTATATAAAATCAATTCACTGTACTAAACTAACGTTGCAGGAAATGGGATTAGCAAACTGTTAAATCTGTTTTGTGCATTCGGGAACAAATCTCACCCAGCGTTTGCTAATCTGAATTTACTAATCTTTTAAATCGTATTTTGAAATTTGAGCATTATCGGGCTTTCAACTGTACTCTACTCGCTATCTATAAATGATTAGAACTCAAGAAATAATACAGATTTTTAAATGGAGTTTATTGCACACTGCTAAAAAAAATTTCAAAGTTCAGAATAAAATAAAATCTGAAAACTGATTTTTAAAAATTTAAAGGTCCTGTGCCTCTTTAAATATGGAAACAGGGGAAATTTCATCATCATACATAAAATTCATTCACTAAACTAAACTAACGTTGCAGGAAAAGGGATAAGCAAAGGATTAAATCTATTTTGTGCATTCGGGAACAAGCGTTTGCGATTATAACTCAAGCAATAATACAGATTTTTGAATGGAGTTTATTGCATACTGTTAAGAAATTTTCAAAAATTCAGAATAAAATAAAATCCGAAAAATGATTTTTTTGAAAATTTAAAGATCCTGTGCTCCTTTAAATATGGAAACACGGGGGAAATTTCCTCACCGTACATAAAATAATTCACTGAACTAAACTAAGGTTGCTGGAAAGGGGATAAGCAAAGGATTAAATCTATTTTGTGCATTCGGGAACAAATCTGACCCAGCGTTTGCCCTGCTAGGATTGCAGTTCAATGGAATAAACGCGGGGCACAAATAGACGCTGCAGTTCCTCGTTCACTTTTTGCGCCTCTCTCAAAATGTGATTAGGGATAGGACCGAGCATCATCAGGATTGGGAATTGGATTTTCATGTAGGGAAATTAGATAGCTGATATGATTTTCGCAGGGAAGAAATCTGGGCGTATTCTCTGCGATTTTCCCCCTCTTTGATGAAACTAACAATGAAACATGCAGTGATAGAATTTGCCGAAATGTATAAGAACGTTTAAAGAATAATTGAAATTTACTAAATTCGTGCAAAGCTCTCACGTTCTCTTTTTTTGTGCTTATTTACTTATTTGAGTTTGAAACTGAAGAGTATTTGTAAAGCACTATATATTATTATTATTTCGGCAAAAAAAAAAAAAAAAAAAAAAAAAAAAAAAAAAAAAAAAAAAATGCATTTTCTAATACCTAGCAAATATTGGTTATAGAGAGCCTAATTTTGGAAGGTCGGTTTGATATTAAAAATGTTTGCAAAGAAATTATAATGTTACAAACGTATTGCCTTTACATTTCAAATATTTGTAAAAACACAAAAAATATTACAGATGTGTTGCTTCGAAATTGAAAATATTGGCACTGATAAAATATTTCTAGAATTGCAGCAATATTAGTAAATTTTAAAAATTTCCATGTTGGGCATATTGTCAAGATGTAATCATTACAGACAAAATTGGCCTCATATTATTTTGCTACTGCGATTTTATGAATGGATTATTTAGAAGTTGGTTTATTTATTAAATCTTAAAATGATTGAATTCGTCAAACGGCTCACCTTAACTGAAGATTTGAAATGCAACAATATTTACAGCATAAAGAATAGGCAAAGAATGGCATGGAAATAATATGAATATGAGTAGAAATTCCTTTATTCATTTAAAGCCAAAGAAGCCTTATTCAAAGCTGAATAACCCAAATTTTCGTTCTCAATTTAAACAAGTTGGAAATTGCACGTCAAGCGTAACAAATGAGGTGCATTTGTACTATAAGGAAGTTTTAAAAATGTTCAGACCTTGGTGTAACAGTATACAGTATTTCGGATACAGTAGAGTATCCTAAATCTTTTGTATATCCCTGTAAATGCTATCTGTTTTCTATTATAAAGAAAGTAACTTGTGGTAAATTTCAGCAACGTATATCGATTTCATAAAGTATGAAATAGTTTAATATCATTAAAACGCACCCCAAACAATGTTTCCTCCTATACCATTATGTAATGGAATACTTTTGTGTAGCCCTGTAAATTGATAACAAATATTCTTTGCACCAGAGATTGTACAGAATGTATATTTTAGTAAATATTTTATGGATGCATATTAGTTTTATTATGTTCGAAAGAGTGTAACATCATTAAAATGCACTTGAAACTATTTTTTACTATTGGGCGTAATGTAACGGAATTTTTTGATTGTCCTTGTAATTAAACTATACATCTGATTTTCATAAAATTTGAAACGACTCGACAAACTTATGCAAAAACTATATATTTTAAATTTCAAAAGATTCGTTTGGGTGGTTTTTGCTCTGTTTATATGCGGACAGTTGGGCAGACGGACGGGCTGAACGACGGCTATACGTATTTACATAATTACGAGCGCATCCAAAAATAATTCTACTGCAGTGAAACTTATAACTTAGTGAGCGGATATATCAGTACACGCCAGTGAGAAGATTTTAAAGATAATTTTTCAGAAAGCGAATCAATTTTGACAAATTTATCAATATTCCTCTGTTAAGGTAAAAGTTATGATTAAATTTTCAGGTTTGGTTTCGAGTTAAACATTTTTTTATTTCTGAATAATTACTGTTAATTAATCACGACAACATGTCATTACATATTCTATCTTTTGTTGATTTTCGTATGAGTGATGGCTCAAAAAATCTATAAACATCTCGATTAATGATCCTACTAGATTGCAAATACAAATGTTTATAAAAATAGTTCTGTTTGTCCAGAAATATATTTTAACACTAAATATCCCTCGATATCACTTCCCCTTCTAGTTCAACGTTTTAAGCACAAGAGCGAATCCGAAATCACAATAGTTCGATATTAAAATGAAGAAATAAATATGCTTTATTTATTTTAAAAAAATGAAATAAAGAGAATAGAGATTTTTTTATTTGTAAAGATGTCAAACATGGTGTATTTTTTAAATCTTAAAAAAAAAAAAAAAAAAAAAAAAAAAAAAAAAAAAAAAAAATAGTCGTTGGGGGGCCACCGTAATACTTACCCATTATGTATATGAAAATAAAACATGTGAAACTATTTATACAATGCATTGCAATTCATAAACAAAATTTAAATATTGTTAATATACATAGTAATGCTATATTAAAGAACTGCTGGTGTACCAATTTCGACAAATTATATAAAACGCCAAACTACTCAAGTAGTACCGAACTGCGTAAAAGAAACATCCTTATAACTCCAAAAATAATAATTCTATTAACTAACAATTAACTGCGTCGGATGAAGCGTCTCATTTCCAATTAAAATATACTTCTGAATTGAAATTTGAATGAAATACAGGGTCATGAAAAATCGAAGAATGTGGAAAACAAGATTACAAATATCTCAGCAACTAATAATTCGATCGACTTCGTTCTATATGCAAAATGTGTGTTATTGTATTGCCTTTTACGTCCATTCCTTAGAACAAAAAAATTCGAAAAATTTTATATACCTTTCATCAGAACGAATTTTTCGAGAGTGCGAAAAAAATAGTTCCGGATAATCGAGGTTGCTGATATTAAATAGGCTTCGTCCCATTCTTGCATACTAACTACATACAAAATTTCAAGTCTCTATCTCAATTTTTTCGGGAGATAGAGCGTTTACAGACAGACAGACAGACGGACGGCAAAAAAATTTTTCTAAAAATATATTTTTCGGAATCTTCACTATCTAAAACGTGTAAATCCGTCAAAAAAATTTTTTTCGATTTTCAAAACGATTGCAAGACTTACCCTATACTACGTATGATGGGTAAGTAAAAAGAGAGAGATAATTTATTATTAATGAAAATTTTGCTTTAGAATACTTTTTAAATGGTCTGGCTCCAACGGATGTATATACATATTTTTTTCACTTTAAAGACTACGCGGGGATAAAAATGCTATACTGATACAAGAACGAAAAATCATGCGTCCAGCATAAAATGTGCAACACTTTCCAGCACATTCAGAATACTGTAACGAAACTTTACAGTTTATTAAGGTAAAAGATGGTGTTCAAATAATCAATTTGCAATACCAAATTTCTGCAACTCCAATTAATAATAAGATTTTTTTTTTTGATTGGGAGGCAGCTATATAGCTACAGATGCATTATTATTACACAGTGTGATAAAAGAAAAAATTAGCAAAGCCGAAAATTTCTATTCAGCAATTTCCATTAATAAACGGTAATATACTTGAAAACTTTTACGGTGTCCTGTATATGACATGTAAAAAAATACACACGAAATAATATTTACAAAACAAAGTTCAATTTGAAAACGCATAACACATTTGAAAACTCAATTTCTGATTTTACTACGATTATGTGGGAAAATATAAGATTTTTATCTATTTAATGCGCAATCATGTGTAGATAATAGTTCTATTTAAAAACGCGTACCACAAGTGAATACACACTTCCACCATTTATTGTTCATACACTTCACTAGTTCAATTATTTTTCAATTTATTCCTTAGTCAAATTCTTTTGTATATACCTGTAAATGGATAATAAATTTTAAGTATACTACATTTTAAATTAAGAAATATGTAGTAAATCTTAGTATTATGATAAATTTCAGTATATTTAAATAGTGCAATATCATTAGAATAAACAGAAAACTTTTTTTCCCATAGACAGCAATGTAGCGAAACTCTTTTGAGAAACTGTAAATTAACCTTAAATGCTATACAGTTCATTTTCAATGCCGAACATATCATAGTGATACCTAATAACATTCTTAAATTTTATGGCAATATTGGACAATATTTATATGAATTAGAGGCAGACAGGTAATAAACAGAGGCCAGACAGGATAAAATTTGATACATTTCTATCCAATAGAAGCTAAAAAACAGCTATAATGTTCATAAAAAGAAAGAAAAACCCCAGTGTAATTCTATTTCCTGCTGAGAAAGGAAGCCAGAAATTATTCAAAATATTTTTAATAAAAATCTTACAGGTTAAATTTCTTGAAATTCCATCCAAAGCGATGTAACTTTTACGAACATAGTGAAAAAACATCAGTTGCATAGTCCTCTTTTGATCGATATACGACCAAACCTCACCAAGGATAATTTATGTAAAGATCTAAATAAATAAGAAATTTGATTAAATTTCATCTGATAGAGGCCGAAATATCGCTATCTAGAGATTGTGAAAAACGCAGAATTGCAGTCCATAGGTTATTTTATATACACTGAAATCTAGTGGATGCTTTTATAAGGCAATGCCTGACTGAAAGCAATGTTTGATGAAATTTTATCTCATTGGTGAGATGATACAGTTATCACGAAAATCATGAAAAAAGAGGGTACCAGCACCATCTGCTGGGAAATATACACTTAATCAGGGCCAATATATAACTAATGGGATATGAATTTTGATAAATTTCTATGCATTGGTTGTTGAGTTAGCGCGTCAGAATATTTTTGTTACGGATTTCTATATAAAAAGACAGACAGACAAACTTTTTCGAAAAATTGTCAAACCATGTCCTATAGACATCCCAAAATGTCGCAGAAAAAGGGAGTCTAAAATATTCCCTTACAATGATTTCTTCTCAAGAAAATTAGTAAAAAAGGAGGAAATTTTTACGAATTTGTTTCTATTTATAAAAGATTAGGAGAATAATGAAAAAAACCCTAATTTAAATATCATTTCAAAATGACAAATTTCTATGGTAATTGATATTCTTTACTTTTAATAATTTGATTCAGTGAATTATTTCAAATATATAATATTTTATAATTAATCGTTGATTAAAAAAAACTTTCTTTCTTTTATGTTGGTTGGGTAAGTAGCGATTAGATTCGTTTGACATTAATCTCAACATTTGCTTCTATTTTCTAGCGTTATTAGATCAAGAATTCTGCCTAAAAAAATATGGCTTACAAGAGACAAAAAATCATTAGCCGTGATTAAAAGTGACATAATCCGATTAGAGGTTCTTAAAAATGGTAGCTTATGCTTGTAAAAATGTTTTCACTGAAACATCTGCGGTGTTGAAATAAAAAACAATGTTGTGGTGGTACATAATACATGACATGAGACTGGATCGATAAATTACAGATTTTGTTGAATTTGTGTTTCAAAAGCTGGTAGAGTTCTTTTTAGCTATTGTTTGCTTGTTGAAGTTATTCAGATTAATGTACTTTGGTGTGTGATAAATGAGTGAAATAAGGAAATTTCTATTTCAAACAAACTCATATTATTAATCACCAGCGTAAGGAAATAACTTTCTTAACATTTAGATAGACAGTATGGCTAACTGAAAAAAACTAATGCTGTGTCCACCCTAAAATTTCTTTAATATTAATACACTCCTGGCCACTCTGATTTTTTAAAGATGTCTCTGTATGTTTTTATCCTTCAAAATTTTTATAACGTATGCATTTAATTTTATATGAAATGTTAAAATGTTACTGATAGTTTGTCATGTTTTAATATATAAAATATTAATTAAGAAAGGATTTTAGAAATATTTTGAGAATTAAGAAAAAAAGAAACTTCCTTTACGAATATTACACGGAGAAAAGAGGTTAAAAATATTAATTTAGCCAAGAGATATTTTAAATATACGAATTCATCAAATGTCCATAGACTTAACATTACGGAGGAGAAGTCCGAAGCTGAGAGGAGGAGAGTCCGAAGTTTTTAAAGATATCTCATACATTTCAGAATTTTAAAACAATACTTTTTGTATTGGCTAGCTGAGATTGATCTGTACAGAGGGCGTTTTTCACTTTTTCGACTATTTTAATAGATATTTTTAATTAGAATACTTTTAATTTCGAAAGTGAAAGCGCGTTCTTGAAAAATATCTGCAGGCAAAATAATCGAAAAAGTGAAAAATAGCATACGTAGAGACCAACCTCAGCTATCCAATGCAGCAAAAAAAAAAAAAGTTTAAAATATAAAAAGAAAGAAAGAAATAATATGCGTCACGCATGAATTCTGAAACACATTTCAATCTATTCAGAATAATGTAACAAAGCCGCACCGTTTAAAAGTTATAACGTTTATGTCTAAGCATTTCTTTAAAAGCAGTTCAAAAATTCAGCAGTAAATGGCAACAAAATAATTCAATCCGAAAGCGAATCAAATCAAAAATAAAAGAAAAGTAATTTATATTCTATTACTATTACAGGAAATTTAGTCAACAGTTTGATGTCTAATATCAATTTTATCACTTTTGAATAAAAATAAACACTTATACATTCATTAATATTCAACATATGAGATAAATACGTTTTTTATTTAAAAAATTTTGAAGACTTTATTTTGAAAAATCTCGTCGATCTACAAATCCGATCCGAAAAAGTCAAAACTCATCTCGAAATCCACCCAAGCTCGAAATATTTAAAATCAGTCCGACCAGAAACGGAAAAAAACACACACACACAATCCAAAACTCAGGTCGGGTCGTATTCGGGTAAAATAAGTTTACCCGACCCAATGCGCGTTCTAGCAGAGAAATTGAAAAATACCGTGTTATTCTTGTGATGCCACGAGAAAGTATCCGAAACTTCAAATAAGATTTCTAGAAGCATTCCTAACAGCATAAAAAACAAAAATATGGGTCTGTAAATACAAATAAAAACATTGGTAAGCGTGAGAAAATACCTACAGCATCGCATACGTACGCGTATAACATACATAGAGACATACGTTACAGACGTTACAGTACACAAAATATGGGTCAGCAAGTCCAAATAACGTTGTTCCTATGCTAGTGTCAGATTATTGTCAGGTTAACCTTTTTTCAGTTTATGCGTCGTTAAACGTATCTTAAGTTCTACCACTCACATGCAAAACCTTTGAAAGCATCTCCGAAATCAGGTGTTAACTTTGAACGCTTTTTTTCCAGTCTAGATTTGTACATTTTATTGTTGGTAAATTCACTACAGAATAGAATAGTGATGCGGAAATTCCTTTCCAACAAAGTAGGCTTTTTATATTTTATGCGTTAAGGAAAAACGTAAATTGTGGCAGCAATTATCACATTCTAGAACCTAGAACTTTCTTTAGGTAGTGATAAAGCATCTTGCACTGTTGTCATGAAAATATTTTAATTCTGTATTCAAAATTACGTGATTCAATTTTGATTTCAGATTATATTTCATTGATATTAATGTTAATTACAGAACGTTAAAAGTGTTTTTTTTTTTTCATAATTTTATACAGATTTTTTATACAAATCCGATCGTTTGTGGAAAGTTTATTTCATTAATTGCTAAAAGGTGTTAAAAACCATACAAACATCAAAATTTCTTATATGTATATTGTCTGCATATGTTTTAGCTTTAAACACAAATAAGAATTTTCTATAACTATACGAATTATAATGCAAAGACTCGAATCACTATTATTTACGTTTTTCACGTCCTCTTTCAAATTACTCAATTTTATTTTATTTTTTATTGTATTTTTTTATTTTATTTTTATAAGCAGAAAAGTAAAGGTGACTGTGATCTTTAAAGTAAGGGAGCAGAGGATCTTTGAGTTTGTCGAAACGATAAAAAATATTATCTTTTTCAAAGTACCAAAAACAGAAATCATAAACAATTAAAAGCTTTTTTTTCTTTTTTCTTTTCTTTTTTTCTTTTCTTTCTTTTTCTTTTTTTAATGTATAAAGTACATATTTTTAACTATTATTATTCAGAAGAAATAAATGTTGTATATGCAAAATTGATATTAAAATTTAAAATTTAAAAATTTATCTTACAAATGCGTGAATTAAAAACCTTAAGTGCTACGCCTTTGACAAAACTCTAATTTATGCACAAAGAATTTTTTTTTTTTTTTTTTTGAGAAATTAGAATCATGAAACGCACACATGTAAATTAAAACTAAAACATATGTAAAACGTTTTGTTCAAAATTTAATTTTATCAAAAAAAGAAAGAAAATCAAGTTTTTCAAATATAAAAAAAATAGGCCAAAATATGTGATTTTTTTTATCATTTTCATGAAGATTATAAGAAAATGCATATTTGACTATTTCTTAAAGCTGTTAGCTTATATAGTTTTAAAGTAACAGTGCGTCTAAATCTCCAAATTTATTTATTTGAAAAAACGTCTTTTAAAGTTTGAATATGAACAGACTTTCATAGTACTCAGTCAACATAAACGATTATAATTCAAAAACTAGTGAAAATTTTTGAATGGGGTTTTTAGCATATTGTTGGGAAATTTTCAAAAAATCAGCATAAAACAAAATATCAAAACTGATTTTTTGAAAGTTTAAAGGTTTTTTGTCCCCTTGAGAGGACACAGTACCTTAAAATTGGTGTAGATATCGATTTACTTTTCTTTTTTTTTTTTTATTAATATTAAGTGAAAGTGTCTTTAATTGTGAATATTTTGATACATCATTTTTACTTATACACTGTAAAAAAAATCTGTAAAGGTACTAGACATTTTCATGGAAACTGGGATTCCAAGAACTTTTCATGTAACGATAACGGGAAAAATTCCTGTAATCGATTCTGAAACTTGAATTTCCGCTGTTACCGTTACAGAAAAAGTTCTTGGAATTCCAGTTTCCATGAAAATGTTTAGTACCTTTACAGATTTTTTTACAGTGTACGACAATTATACAGCGTTACATTCAAATATACAATACATTCAAATTTTTGTTATTAGATCCAGCGCAATTACCCATACGAATGAAAGCTTTAATATCATTTTTCTCCATGTTCAAATAATTATAACTGACTTGTTCGATAAATACTAAGGATCTTTTGCTAATTTAGATACACTGTAAAAAAATTCCGCTAAATTTCCGGCAAAAACTGCTGACAGCATTGTTGTCAGCAGGTTTTGCCGTAAAAATTGCAGTAAAATTAGATGTAATTATTTTTTTATTGTATCTAATTTTATTGCATTTTTTACGACAAAAACTGCTGGCGACGTTGCTTCCAAGAGTTTTTGCCGCAAATATAACGGATTTTTTTTTTCCTTACGCTGGAGAAGTTTGATTTTTTTTTTTAAACTTATTCTTTACTCGTATAGTTTATTTAACAGCTTTGTGTATGGATTTAACATTCAAATTTATGGTTATTTTTAGAAAAAATATTTAAATGAAAAGTTTGTTGAATTTTCTTCATTTTTTAATACACTCGAGAGAAAAAAAAAATCTTAATTGTAAAATCCCTAACATCTAAAATCCATACACAGTTTTATGTAGTATATTCCAATGAATCTGAAAAAAAATCCATGTAAAATATTCATATTTATAAAAATATTAGAGATGTTAAACAGGTTATTTTTTTTTCCAAATTAAAAGTAAAATAAGCTGTTTTACAATATATATTTTTTAATTTTATTTAATTTTTAGAATTAAGTATTGTGCCATGACATACATTACAGTATTATTCAAAATTGAAGAGGTGATTTCAAATGTACTGTGTGCCCTTAATAAAACATTCACTCGAACTCACATGCACAGAAAAAAAAGATAACCATTTTATTATAATTCAGTCAGTCTATTTGGAATTTGCTATGAAATTCAGCATTTTCGTAAACTAGAAATTTTCGACAATCGAGTTAGTTCTCTGCACTTTAGTTTCGTGTGTTTCATCTAAATTACATGAAGTATGAAAAACAAGGAAGGACGGGGGGAGGGGGGGGAGCTACTTTTCACTTCTTGGTACAAACCGGTAAGACTTTATTTTTTATTTCCTGTCCTAGTAAACCGATTTTATAGTATAAAAAAAATAAAACTTGCGTTCGCGGCAGTAGGACTAAAAAGGAAAACGAATACTAATTAACATACTGGATTGTGCACAGATGCAAAACCTGATTTTTGAACACCATTATCTCCGAATAATAATATTCCTCTTATTTAATCGGAAATTTGTGTTATTTAATATAGAAAAAATTTGTATTCAGAAAATAAAATTTGGAAAATTTGACGGCTGTTGTTTTCGAAAAAAGCGGGATAGGACACGTATATCTTTCACAATTTCTAAATTTTTGTTTTGCCATTAAAATTTCAGAACAGTAATTTTTGCTCTATTTATTTATAGAAGTTACGCAATTAAATAAAATGTATTATATCATTTTGAAATGAAGTCAACGACAAGAAAGCATAAAAATTGGTAGTTATGCGCCATAACTCCTTCAACAAGTCAAAATTTTCTTTTAAGTGTCCATATTATAAATTAGCATTAGGTATCTTATATATTAAAACGATAGCCTTTGGTTTTCAGCATACCTAAAACTGGTCTCTACGCATGCGCGAGCAAGCTTTCCGGCTGCACTCATCATTTTCAGGCATTCAGCTATGACTTATTTCGCAAAACGCAATCCGACCAGATCACAGCAAACGCGCTTGCGCAAAAATCAAAGACCAATGGGAGAAGACTGTACTCACTGTCTGTATACGCATAAGAAATAAATAACGCTAATGACCGAACCGACTATATGAATTTCGTATGGTCGACTTAGTAAAAAATTTATATGATTTAGCAGTTTATGCCAATAAAATGGGAAAATGCTCTAAATGTATTTTATCGACATATAAGGGGGTATATTTATAAGGGGATAATCTTTGTATTTGCATTCATATGTCCAGTGCGTTAAGCTCACATTTGTCTGCCTATGCTTCAAATATAGAGATGTGTTACAAATTTGGGGGCTTATGTTGTGCAATAATACATGTTTGTTCTATGCATGTATTGCAGTACTCTACTTTCATTTGAAAAAGGTTAAAAAATTGTGTGATGCATTATTGCATGTGTGTGATGCATTTGGATTAAGCATGTTTGTGTATATTCAATAGATCGCAGGATTTTAAGAGATTCAATGTTGTCTACAATAATGTAATTTTAGTTATCCATTTTTAGATGCGTTCGTGATTATGTAAATACGTAGCACCTATAGTGGTCGTTCAGTCCGTCCGTCTGTCAGTCCATCCGTCCGTCTGTCCGCATATAACAACGCAAAAACTACCCAACCGAACCGTTTGAAATTTAAAATACATAGTTATTACATCATTTTGTCGAGTCATTTCAAATTTTATGAAAATCGGACGCATAGATCAATTACAGGGGCAATCAAAATTATTCCATTACATTACGGTCAATGGGGAAAAAGTTTCAAATGTATTTTATACGTTTGAAATTTAAAATACATAATTATTACATAATTTTGTCGAGTTATTTCAAAATTTTTGATAATCGGGTGCATAAATCAATTACAGGGGCAATCAAAAGTATTCAATAACATTATGGTCAATGAGGGAAAAGTTTCAAATGTATTTTATACGTTTGAAATTTAAAATACATAATTATTACATAATTTTGTCGAGTAATTTCAAATTTTATGAAAATCTGATGCATAGACCAATTACAGGGACAATCAAAAGTATTCCGTTACATTACGGTCAATGGAGAAAAATGTTTCAAATGCATTTTAATGGTGTTACACTCATTCGAACTTAATAAAATTTATATGCAACTGTAAAGCACATATTATAATATACAGTTTACATAATTTGTGGTGCAAAGAACATTTGTTATTGATTTACAATGCCACACAAAAGTATTCCATTACATAATGGTATAGGGAGAACATTGTTTGATGAGCGTTTTAATTGTAATTCACTATTTACAATTTTATGCGATTGATATATGAGAGTAATATTTTTAAAACTTCGTTATCGTACGAACGTACCTCATTTTCTACGCTTTACGTGCAATTTCCAACTTGTTATTCATGCATGTCTTGCTCTTTTGCATGGTCTGTTAGTAAATATGTGTGACAAAAATTTTTAAGTTTCCAACAAATCTCATACAGGGATTGTTGCTGATGTACTGCATAAAATTCCAATGTTTTTTCATAACATGGAAATGGATACAGAGTATCTGAATTGTTTTCTTTTTTTTCTTCCATTTAGTACAGTTTTTTTTTTCAATTTTTTGCTGATTTAGAAAATATGCCTCATGGTTTATAAATTCCAAGGATTTATGTGTTTTGAATACCACTATTTCAGTTCAATTACATTTTCTTTATATAGTTAAACATTTAAATGTAAAATTAAGGCAAATATTAATTTTCTTGAAATATAATGGTATTCAAATTTTGGATTTCTTGGCATTTGATGGGGAAAACCACCTTTTTTCAGCATTTTAACTTTTTTTTTTTTTTTTTTTTTTTTTTTTTTTTTTTTTTTTAGTAGGCATGTTTGAATGTAGTGTTTTTTTTTTTATTATTATAAAATGTTATCTTTTAGAAAATAAAAAGTAGCGTTGGAAATGTTTGAAAAACCCCCTTAAATTTGGTACTTTTAAGTTAACACAGCACCAGCATATTGTTATTACCGTTTTGTAGACAACATTGAATTTTTTAAAACACTTCGATCTATTTAAACCTTTGAATTGAGTTAATATTACCATTAATAACAAAGAACAAAGTGGTAATAACGAAGGCGGTAGTAACAACATTCGTCAGAATGTTGTCATTTAAATATATGCACAAATATCAATAGTAAAGAATGAATTACGATGGTGATTTTATCATCATAGTGAATATGAATGCATTTTATATGAAATTAGTAATGAATAATGACTGTAATTTATAATTTATCCATATCATGTCCCCAGCAGCAGAATTTTTTCTGCAGTCTGCAACACAAGTAGAAATTTAAAAACAGTCTGCAGAACGTAAAGACTAATGTCCTCTTTTCAATCCCTTGCATTATGTTACAAGTATTTGTGATTGACATAAAAAGAAAGCACTTTTAAAATTGAACTACTTTTAACCTCAGAATTTTTAATACCATCCTTCATTGCCGAACCTGGGAGAAAATCCATTCCAGCACTTTTTTCCCAGAATCGTTTGTTAAAAATTGCAATTGAGAAATTTTTTTGTTTTCTCACAATCTTTTGCAGTTTTTTTCACGATCTGTTTACAAATTTTGCTATTTTTTTAGACAACTTTTTGTCGAAATTTGCTGTTTTTTCAAAAAAATTTTCAGGAAATTTGCCGTTTTTTGAGACATTTTGACAAAATTTTAATTTTTTGCAATACTTTGACGAAATTTGTGTTTTATTAGGGATACCTGGACAAATTTGGCGGGTTTTTTTTGCGGTCTTTCAACAAATTTTACAATTTTTTTAGCAATCTTTTGAAGAAATTTGTTATTTTTTGTGATCTTTTGACGAATTTTGCTTTTTTTTGTCATCTATTTACAAAATTTTCGGGGTTTTTTTTTGGGGGGGGGGAGGGTATTTTGATGAAATTTGCTATTTTTTGTGATTATTTGCCAAAATTTGCGTTTTTTATGGTGCCTAGAAAATTTTTGTGTTTTTTGCGATCTTTTGATGAAATTTACAATTTTAGTAATACCTGGACAAAATTTGTCGTTTTCTGAAGGTCTTTTGATGAAATTTGTCATTTTCTCGAGATCTTGGAAATTTGTTGTTTTCTCGCGATCGTTAGGTATAATTTGCCATTAAAAAAAAAAATTTCAATGAAATTTTCCATTTTTTGGCAAACTTTTGGCGAAATCTGCGTTTTTTCTGTGATACCTGGAAAAATTTTGCATTTTCCCGTGAGCTTTTATCAAAATAATTTTCTGATAAACTTTTAATGAAATTTATTGTTGTTTTTTGTGATCTTTTGTTGAAATGTGCCTTTTTCACTACCCTTTGACAAAAATCCTAAGATATATCGCGAAATTGATGATTCTTCTTTGCACAATTGACAAAATTGATTTTTTTTTTTTTAGACCATTTGTCAAAGTTTACGATATTAATTTATAGTTTATATCATGTTTTTCCTAAGATATATGGTGGAATTGGTGATTTTTCTTCGTACAATTGACAAAATTAATTTTTTTTTTAGAATTTTTGTTAAAATTTACGATTATTTTAATTAGATTACTTAATTTGGAAATGATTGCCTAAATTTTTCGGAAAATTCAAAACAGAATCATCCTTGATTTATAGTTTTTATGATGATCATGTTTATGCCAATTTATAGTTTATATCATGTTTTTCCCGAGATATATAGCGAAATTGGTGATTTTTCTTTGCACAATTATCAAAATTGATTTTTTTTTTTTTTTTTTTTTTTTTTTTTTTTTTTAGGACCATTTGTTAAATTTTACGAATTTTCAGATTTATAATGGATTTTTCTTTTTTTTTTGTTTAAAAATGATTGCCTGAATTTTTCGGAAAATTCAAAACAGAATCGTATTTGATTTATAGTTTTTACCATGTTTATATCATATTTCATGATCATGATCATATTATCATGTTTATATCAATTTATAGCTTATATCATGTTTTTCCAAAGATATAAGGCGAAATTGGTGACTTTTCTTCGTACAATTGACAAAATTGATATTTTTTCTTTTTTTATAGACCATTTGTCAAATTTTACGATTACTTTAGTTAGAAATGGTTGCCTAAATTTTTCGGAAAATTCAAAACAGAATCGTCCTTGATTTATAGTTTTTATCATGTTTTTCCAGAGTGAAATTTGTGATTTTTCATCGCACAATTAACAAAATTGTTTTTTTTTTTTCTTTTGAGACCATTTGCCAAAATTTATAAATTTTCAGATCTCTATGACTGTTTTTTTTTTTTTTTTTTTTTTTTTTTTTTTTTTTTTTTTTAAGTTTAGAAATGATTGCCTGAATTTTTCAAAAGAGAATCGTCCTTGATTTATAGTTTTTATCATGTTTATATGATATTTAATGATCATGATCATATTATCATGTTTATATCAATTTACAGTTTATATCATGTTTTCTGAGATGCATGGCAAAACTGGTGATTTTTCTTTGCACAGTTAAAAAATGTGATTTTTTTTTTTTTTTTGAGATTATTTGTCAAAATTTAAGATTATTTTAGTTAGATTACTTAGTTTAGAAAAGATTGCCTAAATTTTTCGGAAAATTCAAAACAGAATCGTCCTTGATTTATAGTTTTTATCATGTTTATATCATGTTTTTCCCGAGATATATGTGCGAAATTGGTACTTTTTCTTTGCACAATTGACAAAATTGTTTTTTTTTCCTTTTAGATATTTGTCAAAATTTACTATTAGTTCGGAATTTTCAGATTTATGACGGTTTTTTTCTAAGTTTAGAAATGATTGCCTAAATTTTTCGGAAAATTCAAAACAGAATTGTTCTTGATTTATAATTTAACGTGAATCGGAGCTTCGTCAACCGTATGTTATCCGGATAATATTACAATGGAACATGGTAAATGATTTCTAGCATTTTTTTTAAAACTTTAACAGGTGAAAAATAGTCTGCAGACGTTCTAAAAAGTCTGTGACGAGCGTCGCACCAGTACGTCGATTCTGCGCCCGGTATCATGTGATATTGGTGTTTTGTCGGTAAATGGAAAAACGTCAGATGAGAGAAATTCTATGAGTGCATTTGTGAATGTAATTTGCATGGATATGAAATGCAGGGTTTTTTCATTTATTGAAATTTTTAATAAAAATTAATCTTAAAAAATTCTTTTATAGCTGAAAAAAATATTTTTTTCTCTCCGTTGCATTTATATTGTTGCCATCAAATTTTGACGGGTTCCATCTAGTTACATGTTAAACTAATATACAGCAGTGAAAAATTTCGTATCGACCCAGTTGTATGTAGAAAATACCAACCTTTTTGCACTGGACTCTGTTCTGCCGCTTCGACAAGGGAGTTAGTCGGGCAGAAGATTGTAATCCCTGCTACTGCAGATATAGGTTCTCTTTTGGTAAGATTAGGGCTGCTCTTTTCGTACTGTGCTGTTCCCACAGACCAGAGAGGGATTACCTCTGCCTTTTATTTATTTTGATCCAACCTTATGCGGTTGACTGGTAAAGGATCCAGCAGTGTTTGGGCATTTCGAGAAAAATAAGAGTTGGAGCAATATTTCAGAGATTTCAAAATCTTAAAGCAAGTTTATCGAAGGAGTAAGCACATAAAAAAAAGGAGGAAGTAAGAGTTTGTATTTTTTGTAGGCTGTTGTACTTTCTGTAACTTACATAAAACTGCTGAATTACTTGCGCTGAACAGAATAGCTTTTAAAAAAATCCACAGTATGAGTGTTATTACTCACCTATCATACTTAGTATAGGGTAAGTCTTGCAATCGCTTTGAAAATAGAAAAAAAAAGAGAATTTACACGTTTTAGACATTAGAGATTTCGAAAAACATATTTTTAGAAAAAAAAAAAATTGCTGTGCGTCTGTCTGTCGATCTGTAGTTGCTATATCCTGAATAAATTAAGATAGAAACTTGAAATATAGTATTTACTTAGTATTTAAGAATGGAAAGAAGCCTATTTAATAACAGTAACCCCGATTATCCCAAACTATTTTTTTTCAAACTCTCAAAATATTCGTTCTGATGAAAGGTATTTAAAAAATTTCGATTTTTTTATTTTAAGGAGTGATTGTAAAAGACTATAAAAAACCAGAAATTTTGCATAGAAAATAAAGTCGATCAGATAATTAGTCGCCGAAATATTTTTAATTCTATTTTTCACATTCTTCGATTTTTCATGACTTTGTATTTCCTTCAAGTTTCAATTCAAAGATATATTATAATTGGAATTAACACGCTTAATCCAGCGTATAAACTGGTAGTTAATATAATTATCATTTTTGGAATCATAAGGATGCTTCTTTTACGCAATTCGGTATTACTTCATTAACCCGTCAATGAAAAAACCATCGCCAAACTGTAAGATGCCAATAATGGCTTAACATACATGAGGAGCCCAGAAGCCAAGGGGTATAAGTGACAAAATTGAAAAAATTGAGTTAAGTGCACAGGTTATCTGGAAATACGTCTATTTATTTGTAAGTAAAGAGTTATGAGTGATTTTTTAATTATTTACTGATTTTTAGGGGTCAGTTACTTAACCTCTTTCCCGAAACTGTGAAACGCGTGGAGGCCAAGGGGTATAAGTGAAGTTGTATCCGTTAACGTCTATATAGCAGAAGCGAGACCAACGACATACAAGGCCATTTGCTTTTTTATACATCAAATAAATGCATTTTAACTGTTAACAAGTAAGAAAAATCATGCGTTAAGCATAGATTAGGAAAAACTTTCCAACACTTCCTGATATCTTTTAAAATATTCGCTATTTAGGGTGGGCCATTTTCACCATTCAATTACGCTTCAGAATTTTATTTTTATTTTTCAAACTTAATAATTTCTTTTAAAAATGGAGACAGGTGTTAAAATAAATGTTTAAGGTACATGTAAAAAAAAATTGGTTGTGCATTTTACCCTATGATATAATATGTAAATGCTATTAAAATTGGCCTGTAAGGCAAATTTTCAAGTTCGTTACCATTCAAAATTACTGAAAATACTCAGCTTTGAATTTATTAAATTTTCTAATATCAACTTACTTTAAAGTGATTTATGTCCCTAAATTTAAAACATGATATTTATCAATAATACTTAAATTAAATTGAGATAGGAGACAGTTTTAGCCACGAGATTTTGATCACATAGAAATTATGCAGCAATTTTTTCTAATAATTACAATATATATTAATGTAAATTATTAAATTTTAAGGAAATTGAATATTTGTTTCTTAATTCAATAAGAAATATAAGTAAAATGGTGAAAAAAATGATAATCATTAAAAAACCGTGAGGTAAAAGATTTGACATTTCGTCATCTGAGAATAATAAGGTTCTATCTGTGTTTCTGAAAAAATTGACTTACCGATATAGAAAGGCTCTACTTGTATCTATGAAGGCATTTCTGGATTACAATAATGTCATATTACGATTGTAAGGTTATATGTAAAGTATATATAACATCATTTTGATGCAGAAATGCCTTCATAGATGCAAATAGAACCTACCTATATATCGATAAGACAATTTTTTCAAAAACACAGGTAGAAATTTATTATTCTCATGGGACGATTTGGTAACGGACTTGACACTATGTTAAAAATGGCCGGGGTAATAAAGTGTTACTGTCCGTAGCCAAACATGTATTCTAATATTTTTAAACAGCCCTATGCTTTATTTATCGGTTGATATATATTGTATAATTGGAAATTTTAGTTTAGAAAGAAAACGCATAACAGTTTGAAATTTCTCTTTCAGCAGTTTATACTAATAAATGGAAACATACTTTCGTTCATCCTGTATGCCTTGAACTTTATTATACGCCAGTATTTAGCTAAATTTTAGTTGAAACTAAAACACTCTTAAGACTACTGAAATCACATTTCCAGAAGTTATCATCCATAGATGACCATGTATAAAATTTTGTGCGTGACCCGGTAAATCATTTTATCTATATTTTACAAGCATTTCTTAGTAAGCTGAATGTAGTTCAGCATGGAAATGCATGACTTATTTAAAAGCAATCTTTAAGTAAATTGCGCCCATATTAAGTAAACTTAGTGAGATCTTTTGCGTAGCCTTGTATATGAACTATAGCATTTATACATGCCATATAATATGTATAAATTTAGTTAAACTTAAAAGCGCAAATCATAATTAAAAAGGCATTTCGTCCATCAACCAATCATCATTGATAATATGCAATACTTCGGATATAATATACTATTTGAAATCTTTTTGTGTCCCTGTAAATACTGAGTACTGCGTATTATGCGCGAAATAACTTACATTAAGCCTCAGCGATGTATAGCAATTTTTATGATTCATGAAAATTGTAATATAATTAAAATATGTCGCAACAATTCTCTCTTTATCATTAGGTAATGTGAATCTTTTGTGTGGCCCTTACACTTCTCTTATTAGAGATGTTAAAAGATGTTATTATTAATTGTAAATAAATAATAACTATTCTTTTCACGTCATATTTTACAGAATATTTATTTTAGTGCAATTCGTAAATGCATATAAATTGTAATATGTGAAAAGGTGTAACATCTTTAAAATTCATTTGAAACGATTTTTCCTATAACCTCTAATGTAACGGAAAACTTTTTATTGTCCCTGTAAATAAACTAACCGTGGTAGAAACTTCATTTGCAATAGGTTTGTGATGAAGAAAACGTGAATAATTCCCAAAAATTTCAAGACAATCAGAATATATTTACGAGAGTTACGGTGCGGACAGACGGACTGAAAAAGCAAAATCATATTCACTTTTCAACTTTGTTGTAAAGTGTTAAAAAATATAAAATTCCATTGGTTCAAAACTCATAATAAAATTTTAAAACTTATATTAGAACAAATTTTTTTTTCTTTCATTCATTTATATCAACATTGTTCATAAATTTATCGTAAATTCATTTTTTAATTCATATTTTTTCTTTCTATAGAATTTATATTTAAAAAAAAAAAAATTTGCCCTTTTATTTATTTGTATCAACATTGTTCTTAATTTTTTCATAAATACTATTTTTTATTTTATAATTTTTCATTTCTTTTGTTCCTTCGGAACTTGTACCCTTTAACTTCCAAGCTGTTTTCATTTCTGCTTGGAAGCCAAGGGGTACAAGTGCTGAGTGATGATAAACATTGCTTAGTTATAAATTTTTAAAAATTGTATCCCACTTTTTTTAAAAAATAGTTATTGAAATAAGAGTTCAAAGATCACTAAGAAGTAAGCAAAAGTTTCATATCTCAATTCACTCAATTACAATTGATGTTTAACTTTGAACTCAATTTACTCAAAATCTAACTTTTGTCACTTGTACCCCTTGGCTTCTGGGCTCCTCATATATCACATGCACTTGACATTAAACACGTTACATGTGTTCATTACGTCATCAAGTGATTTTTAATTTGACGTTTTATTTGTAGTTTTATTAAAATTTTACTAATTTATTTGTTATTTCGTTATTTAAAATAAAAATTATGCCAGTTTGGATAATTTTCTAATAGTTTGGCGTTATTTGTCGAAATGGGTCGATGGGATAACCAAGAACTAGCCGCAATTCCGTAATAGAGCACTCTATGTATTAAAAATATTTAAATTTACGCTTAATTTTTATTTTGGAATTGCGATGTCTTTTATAAATACTTGGCACAGATGTCATATACGCACCACATATGCTCGTGTTTTTTTCCCCGCCCAATTTGGCGAAAATTTTGTTTTTGAATATACGTTGGAAATTGCAGGATATAACAGCATCTGATTTTTTATTGCAATATAAAAATAAAGTAAAGTGAAAAAAATGAAAGAAATTCTAGTATTTTAAAAAGGAAATAAAAATAAATAAATTACAGTTTCGTATAAATAATTATTGATACACTTTATGAGAAAAATAATTTAAAGAATTGAAAAAAAATTTAACAGTAAATAAACATGAATTCAATAAAAAAGGAAACGATAAATAAACAGTTACAAATAATAAAATTAATAAGTAACAAAGCAGTAAGTATAATTTTCTTAATGAATTCTAAATATTAATACTTATAGCCCATACTGAATGCATGCAGTTGCATCATTTAATCAGCACATTTCACTGAAATGTTTAATTTTTCCAATTTCATTTCGTTAACAATTTTATAAACTTATAGCAAACGGATCCTCTCCTTGGCACAGATGTGCTATGCCAAATTGGCGGGGGGAAAAACACCAGCAAATGTGGTGCGTATATGACATCTGTGCCAAATAGTTTTCACATGTCTGATTTTTATATTTTATACTATGCATATCCATGATGAGTAAGTATTACGGTGGTTCCCAGCGACTAGTTTATTTGGATGTTAAGATTTATGAACAAAGAAATGCAAACTGCACTATAAAGAAAAACTAATTGGTTGTGCCAGTCCGAAAGCTTTCTTCTATCTCATGCCCCTTTTTATTTCAAAGGGTAGTTACAGATGTTAATACTTCAATATTATTAGTTTATTCTATACCCATTTTGATTTTCATCTTAATTTTCTGCTTCATTATATTAATCATAGTAAAAACGAAATAATCTCTATAATGATATTTATTAAAATCAATAGTTTTTCGTTATTCTCTTGTACATCAGCTGTATTGTACAAAACATTTCAATATTAGAAATTTCACTTGTTTGAGATAAAACAGATCAGCGTATGCAACACATGAATATTATCCAATTTTCTTGAAATTCGCCATATGTATCTTTCACATCACTGAGGCACGAAGCGAAAACTCACGTGGAAATCACATGTTTGGAAAAATGAAACAGAACAGCAAGTTGCTCCTACTTTTTTAATTTGAGTAATTTTTTTAGGAAAAAATTTCCAGTTTTTTATTCGGATTTTCATCATTTCAAGAGATATTTGTTTCATTTTTAGAAAAGCATTTTTTAAAATCTGTGTCAATCTGTGTCAAAACAGTGCAGAGAATTATATTTCCTCTCAAATAAAAATGCAGTTACATGTAACTATTAAGCAATCAAAAAATGCCATATTCAAACGAAAAAGCATAGCATCCTGATTACAGAAGATAGTCGCCTGCGAGCGTGGAAGAATGATAATATCATTCAATCTTCCGTAATCTGATAATATTTTTTATAACACGACACATTATCCTGTTTTTAGATGCTGGCTAAGTCTGAATGGGATGTTAATGAGCGAAGCTCACAGGGGACGGAAACCCCTAATATTCATAAATTTGTGGTCACTGAAGTTATGCAAAATATCAAAGATTTTGAGTTGTCTCGTATTTGGGTTTTTAAAATTCAGCTTCCTTAACAGGGTCTCCATCCACTTAGAAAAAATAAAAAATAAAAAATAAAAAATAAGGACTTCCTAAACACTTTTTAAGGACAGCCTAAATCATATAATGGGATAAAAGAGCACATTCAGTGAAACCATGCACTGTCATCCTCATTTCGAAATAGGAAACGTTCTGTACAGTGTATTTTGTAAACGGTTAATGACTAGTACTTTCTAATATGTCTTCGAACAAATAAGGGAAGTTAAGACTATTGAGAAACTCGCTGTATTATTTTCATCAATGTTAAGATTATGATAAAATATTGAATTTTCTGACCCAGTTCTGGAGTGTGTACTGCTGTATTTTTGACATAACAAGTTGATTTCAATCATGGATTCTATTTGAAATTTGTTCATCTTGAAGTGTATTGTCATCTCACTGATCTGTCTCCTGAATTAAAAAAAAACACCCTGTATATATGTATATTTATATATGCATATATACGTGCACATCTATGTACTCTTTGGTTCCTGATCTTTCTTTACAGAAAAAAAAAAAAAAAAAAAAAAAAAAAAAAAAAAAAAAAAATCAAGACTCTAAGGGTTGATGTAGAATGAAATTCTGAAAATTTCGAATTTTTTATCGTATCAAAATATAAACAGAGACGTTAGCTTTTACCACTTAACTATTGCATATGACTGACACTGACATCCACCTAATCCTCACATTGTCCTTTGTGGGAGCATAATACAGCTAACATGACGTCTTCCCTGTCCTAGAGGATGAAATCCCCCAACCTGTCTGAAACATTCTAAATCTCCCCTATCCAGCCATCCGTACTGGAATCTGTTCCTGACTCGAAAGGACAGGATTGAGCAGAGGCAGCAAACCGGAGAAACTTTCACATTTCTTCTCTTTTTTATCTTTTTATTATTATTTATTTATGTGGATGAGTAGGGAGGAGAGAGAGCGACTTTTTTTTTCCACTAGTGTTCGTTGCCATTGTACAGTGGCCTGTTGACTCAGTGCCTCTGGGGCTGCGGTTTACCAAATCCCACCTTTGTTGAACGCGGATCCTTTAAACCTGCTCTTCTATTTTTTCTCCCCTGAAAAGCGGGAAGAGGGGCGAGATTTCAGGGATGAGGAGTAGGTCCTGGACGAGATGGTGATGTGCTTTGGGTTCCCTAGGCATTTAATGCTTCGTTGATTCGTGGCCACCGTGGTAGCCTCAACTGGGAAGGAGGACTGCAACTTTGATGTCATAGTTTGCAAATAACAAAAAAGTACTAAATGTTTTAAAATGTTTAATTGGTTTGTATATAGTGTAAAAAGTTTAATTCCTGTTTTTTCTTCTTTTTTTCCATTTTGTTTTGCATGTAGTATACAGTATAAAAAGTTTAATGTTTTGGGGGCGTAATATTTCAAAGAGCGTAATTGAAATTAACTTTTCCTTTATCTGTATATGTAGCATACAAAGTTTCTTTTCTTTCTATTTATTATTTTTTCTTTTTTGGTTGTTATGTAATATGCAATATTTATATTTTTGGCGTTAGATTTTGGGACTGAAAAATAGGTCCTAGATGAGATGAGGATGTAGCTTAACATACACGAGTATTTAACCGCTTCGGGACGAGAATCGTGTATAGAACTTTTAATCTTTTATCACCGGTTTTTGAAAACAGAGATTTTTCTTATTTGAATCGGGAAATTACTCGGATTAAAAAAGGCAAAATCCACAATAAAACTTTTCTAGTGAGAATAATCAAGGATTCTGAATACCTTATGCAACACGTATCGCTTGTCCACAAGAGGTTAATTCTTCGTTGATTCTTGATCGGATTAATAGTCTCAACTGATGAAGAATTCGAAGTTTACCATAGTTTTAAACAGTGGAAAAAAGGGGGCTAGACATTTCTTGTTGTTTATTGATAATATGTATGTAAAGATTACTTTTTTGATCGGAGGAGGATTTTTAGGAAACTTATTTCAAAAGTTATTTTTTATTTGTTCTATATATAAAATTTAACCACTATCTTCTTCTTTTATTTTTTGTATGTATATATTTATGTAATACATAAATTTCCGTTTTTCGGATGAAATTTCAGGGATGAGAACTTTTAAAGGATAATGATGTGCTTTTGTTCCCTAGGTGTTTAATGTTTCGTTGATCCGTATCTAGCGTAGTAGTCTCCTAAAGGAGGTTTGGATCTGTGATGACATAGTTTGCAAAGTAAAAAAGAAAATCTAAATGTAATTTTTTTTTCTTTGGTAATGTGTAATTTTTTTCATTCATTTTGGTTTGTATATCTTGAGATTTCAGTGATCAAAACTTTTAATTTCATTTCTGTGATTTGTATACAGTATGTAAAGTGCCTGTTTTTTTTTTCTTTTTTTCTGCATTTAATGCATAAAAATTCTTTTTAAAAAAAAGTTAGAACGTTAATGATGTATCATTAATTTAGCCAATATTTCATTACTCTAGAACTTTAATGATACATCAGTAATCATTAGTAAATTTACTAATGTTGAACATTTAGCTCACCGATTACTTATTAAGTAATATATAAGGTACCCATAATAATAATTGGAGTTTCAGAGTGAATTTTATGATTTTAAGTGAAATAAAAATAAATCAAAAAAGCAGACATTCAAAATTACTTGCGCTTTTGCATCATAGTAATTTGAATGCTAATATATAACCATTATATAATACTACAATTGAATATCGACAATGAATATAGAATAACCCAATATAACAAACTTAAACCTGACAAGACAATCAAATGGAACAATTACAAATAAAATTGGAGATTGTGGTCCGTGGCTCATTATCAAGGGCAATGCCACGTTCTATAGATTCAAAATAAAATATGCATATAAATAAATGTATATATATGAATATAATTTTCCTTATTTTTAGGTGGTGTGTAAATTTTAACTAGTTTTTTTATTTTTTATTTGTTTCATTTCGGTTTTTGTAGCATCGTAGATAATTTTTTGGTATGGCATTTTGCGGATGAGCCGCTGAAATATAATTCCTCTTTGTCTGTATGCAGTATGTAAAGTTTCCCCTTTACCATCAGGAAGTAAGTACTATATGTATGCTATATTTGAGTGAGATTTAAGAGATGAGTATGGTGATGTGCTTTGCATTACCTATGTTTCTTGATTCGTGGACGTGTGATTTTTTTTAATTGAAAGAGTACTCTAATTTTGATTATACACTATGTCCAAAAGCCATTTACGATTTTAGACGTTCTGTTGAATATCTGGCGAATTCTATCGCGGCATCTATTTGAGATGCCAAGTGAGCCAATGTAACAGCAGTTAAAAACTAATTTTATTTATGTATTTAAATTTCCCAGTATGTTAGAGAAGCAGGGGAGGTAAGAGAGTAATTAGCGTTCTACTATAGAAAAAAGAAATATAATAATGTGACATTTTTAAATAAGAGATTCGATCATTATTGTTAAACAAACTTGTCAGACATGCATATTTTCTTATTTCAAAGGTATCATATATGTATGTATATACACAATCAGGGCTTTACAAAACTAATAAAATTGTGTAGTCAGAAAAAAATGGCAATCGTCAATAAAAAAATATTTTATTCCTCCCACGGCATTGATTTTCAAGCAGCACAATTTTTTTTATAAACTGACTGAGAAAAAATAGTAACAAGAATAGTTTTAAATGTTTAGTTACACAGTTTAGAATAGTACACAATTTAATTATCGTTCGATAGTTTAATTTAGTTCTATGTTGAAACGAATATCTCTGAAAAAACGAAGAAATGTTATAAAAGCTGAATCAATCGTCGTGTTTGGGAAATTGATTGCCGAATGTTTCAACTGACCATATAGTTTGATGCGACAAAATTTAATCCGACAAAATAGAGGGGGGGGGGTGGCTTTAGGACATAGTAAAGCAGAAAAAGCAAAGTTTTGTCTATTTTTCTGTCTAAGTCAGCCAAATAATTATGATTTTATTATTATAAAATTGAATTTTATGAACTTATTTTAGTTAAATTAAATCCTCACATAAATCTTCTAAATTTGATTCTCAATGTTTTGCAACTTTTTAACATGTATAATGATCCATCTTATTTGAATTTTAATATTCTGACTAAGGTAAGTAACAGAAACTTCCCCTGATAGAAACTGTGCGCCAATAATTGTCATAAACATATTGATTCCAATAAAATAAATTTATTTACATACATATTCCGGAATCAGTGGCATCAAAAGTACCGTCATCGCGGAATTGGGGGGGGGGGGGGAAAGTAAAACAACAGTAAAAAGTCACACGAACAAAACGAGTTACTTATGACATGCCGAAAATAAGTTTAATTAAAATAATTATTATTTAAAAAGTTATAATGAATTATTGATTTCGTGGAAAATCGACACTTGGCCATCAGCGTCCAGATGCGAAATAAAATATCCACTAATAAATATTCAAAGCAAAATAAATATGTAATTTTAACACCATCCGTCTCCTTTAAATAAGTATCACAGTCATTTCCTGAAGAATCAAGCTTGACATGCCAATTTTTTCTGAAGGAGCACAAAATGTAGCATAAAATGTTCCAAGATAATCAAAATCTGCGATGACGGGGAAATAATAATTAATTTAATTATTATTAAATTATATTTATTATTAATTATTTTTAATAATAATTAATTTAATTAAACATTTTCTGCATGTCAAACCTAGTCATACAGAGCTAATTTTGTTCATCTAACTTTGTAGGGTGAGATGGGGGTAATTATGACCAGGGGTTAACTATGACCACCCCTATAATGGAGAAAATTGTGCATGATAAAATTTTATCTCACGCTTAAATATTAACCTGATAATGTATTTTTCATTTTAGACATTCTTTATCATTAATCTAAAGCATTTTTGAGATCCAAATAGCGATTTGAAAAAAGTCTACCAAAATGTTTAATAAACGGATTTGTCAGTATGGAGTTCTAATGGTCTTAATTACCCAAAACAAATGTGGTAAGTAAATATAAAGAGAAAATATAGTGGTCATAATTTTATCACTAGTGGTCTTAATTACCCCCAAACTTTTGTGATTTCGAGTTTTTGATGGGGTAATTATACCCATCCTTTTAACTTAAAACGGGGTAAATGAGGATTAAAACTTTTAGGAAGTGTTTTTAAAGGATGAAAGTTACTTCCTATGTACTAAAAACACCGTTTTTTGAAATAGAAACAAGTAAAAATAATAATAATAAAAATTTGGAAATGTAAAAAGTGATCATAATTACACGCTCCTGACCGTACTTGTCTATTTACACAAACATTTTTTAATTCCGCCATAATAGAATTTTCGATATCACCGGTTTCAGGACTAACATAAGCCAGCTCAAATAATAAAAATATTTAGACATTTACAAAATAAATTCCAATGTAAAAGAAAACTCCAAACTAATTTCTTTTACAAAATAATTCAATAATTATTATATAATATGCATTTGTAAAATAAGCCTTTCTCCGACGCTGATATTACGTAATAAAAATCAGCAGTCGACTGGAAGAAGAAAGGTTTATTTTGATCAATAATAAGGATTTGAAGATAAATGAATATATAAATAAACACCTTTCTGAAACGCAAATATATATATAATTTTTTTTTTAATTTTCATCTACAGGTGATAATCCAAACACATAAATGTGTAATTACATGCGTAATTACTGGTGGTGATTAGTGCTTCAAAAATGACTCTTTTGTATAAAAACAATATAACTTTAATCTTGGCTATTTAAAAATTCCGTGTATACGAGACATAAAACTAGGAGAAAAGAGAGGCTCATTTGGAGTGGACGCGGCATGTTTACCAATGTCCCGTTTCTAGACCCGAATCTCTCGTCGTCTTTCGGGAACGAATCGAGGTGTCCGTCATCAGTTAACTCAGAAAGAATCTCTCTCATCTTAGAATTTGTTCTCAAGCTTGGAGCATGAACTTACCAAGTCATCAATTTCATTGTGTTGATTTTTTGCTAAGGTCAGCTTAGCTCTCACTAGAAGATCTGCACCTATTTCCTTTTTGATTAGGTTGCTTTGAGAAAATGCAGGTCTTAATGCCATATTCATATAAATGTAAAATATTTTTGAGCAAAAAATGTGAGGACGTAATTAAAAAACCTCTGTCACGCATCTCTGCAAAAATTTGAAAAAAGAGAGATAAAGCCACAAACTTTTCTCGTACAGAGCCATATTTTAACAACTTTTGGAATTTTAATTTCTGAAATTTCGAAATTCCAAAAAAAAAGTTCGAAAAATCATTAAAATATGACACTGTACGTCGAAAAAACTCGTTCTCTACAAGCAATTTAAAATAAGAAAAATGTCGAATCAAGCATTCTTTGCAATCCGAAAATAATCTTTTCAAAATATTCACCGTTTGAAACTTCTGTTTAAGATTTTTACAGTTTTCCTAATAAACAAACCGTTTTCCGCATAATTCTATAATTCTTTGTTTTTGAGAAATCTAATTTTGAAATCGGGGTCTTATTTGCTGGGCAATATGGTATATGGGCTATAATGTGTAGATTGTAAAAACAAAAAATTATTTTCATATCTATCTCTATAAATTAAATACACGATGTAAAATTTGCAAATATTTTTGCAATTTGATATTTCGCAAAATTTGCTTCATTCTACTTGTCGAGATGTTCCATGTGTCCTCAAGGGAAGTCTTCACTGAGTTGGAAATATCCCTTCCGTAATGTTAATCTTAAGGACAGGTTGTTTTTGAATTTCTCAGTTAATTTTGAACGATTTTTTCTTGCATTGAAAGTGAAAGTAACTTTATTAATAAAATATGCAGCCAAAATGGAAAAAATAAAAACAGTCATATTAGAGACCGAATTCAGCTATTCCATGAAAAAAAAAATCGTTAAAAAATATTCAAAATTAAACGAGAAATTTGAAAACAACCTGCGCATAGAATTAACATTATGGAGCAGATGTTTTGAAGTCAGTGAAGGATCTTCTTAAATGCATGGATAATCTAGGTAATAATTTTATCAGCCATAATACGGAACAGAAATATTTACATATCATGGAAAATGAATTATAAATAATATTCGTTCTTATATGTTTCTTTAATATTTGTTTTACACCCTTTCCTTATCGTTTTCTTCAGAAACGTATGAAATGGATTTTGCTGCAACAATTTTGTTGGGAAATTTTAGCTCGTCCTTCTATTATCAGTATTAGAACACTTGGAACGCTATTCCAAGGGTTCCGGGTTCGATTCCCGGATTGGGCATTTCCACCCTGCTGGTTTCTACGCTTAGTTAGCAATTGATAAATCACGTATTAAATGTTCAATAATGTCAAGCGTAATTTCATTGTTGAAAGTTAATTAAATTTCATACGTATTCACTGCTGCTGGATTTGTTTGTGTCCCCTACCTCAGGATCGTGTACTCATGAACACTTCCATCTTGTGCTGAAGTGCAGCCTTAACAGCATATCGGTATTAAAAATTCCAAGCTGAACATCGTCTTCGTAACTTAATTGGTATAGCATTTGGAGCGCTATTCCAAGGATTCCGGGATCGATCCCCGGCTTGGAACTTTTCACCCTGTTGGTCTCTACGCTTAATTAGCAAGTGATAATTCGCGTATTAAATATTCAATGATTTCAAGCGTAATTTCATTGTTTAAAATTAATTAAATTTCATAGAAGTTTAACACTAGAACTGCGGTGACGGGCCATTTTGACCCGCAGAAAATAAATAAGTAGATTGAAGCCAGAAATTTCTTCACAGAATACGTTACATATTGTCCAGAATAAAAACAGTTTAAATAAACAAGTTAAATAGTTTTAAATAAAAATTTAGGTGTAAAATATTTTTATGAAATTTCAGTAAAATTTCGCGAGGTTCTAGTGTTACTCTCTACGGTTCCTGGTACCCCATTTGGAGATCTGTTCTTTTACTTGTAAAAACTAAAATGTCAGATTTTTTTTTTTTTTTTTTTTTTTTTTTTTTTTTTTTTTTTTTTTTACATTTTTAAATCACATCTTAATAGCTGAATGTTTTTTGCATTGAAAGTAAGTGAATAAATACCTGCATCTAAGCTGAATCCCTCAATTTGAGGGAATTTCCTAGGTTTGCAAAATGCTTAAAAGTGTCCAAACGACAGTGTGATCCTGAAAGTGATAAATTTTCATAAGTATTTAATTTAAATGGCTTTCAACAATTCTTTTTGAGGATTTGTAGATAATTTACTTATTTAAAGCTATTAAATTTGTGATTGTGTTAATTTAAATTAATGTTTATTAATGGATCCTTTAAGGGGATTTGTAGTTTTAGATCCATATTTTTGAACGTAAATTACTAAGCGCCTAAAGGATCAGTTTCAGAAAAGATATTTTTTTCTGTTATTTATAATGCCATTTTGTTAGAAAAAAACCCAATGAATATGTATTTGTATTATATTTTTAGCTAAAGTAATAATACAGATACTTATTTATTTATTTTATTTAAAATACTAAAATAACTTTCAAAATCACGTTACAGCCTTCTAGATATCTTTTGATATTTATTTAATTTTTCCTGACAAACTTTATGGGACACGTACTGTCCGGCTAAAGTGACCACCTTATCTACATCGTTCCGGATGGTGAAATTCGTGCGAATTAAAAGAGGGGGTGTGCTGTGCGTGACGTCAGTGGGATATCGGAGGGTGTCATCTCCCGCGGCGCGTGCCGGGGTTCCCCTGGGAAACGGACGCGTTACCATGGAGGCGATAGAAAGGATAAGATGCCAGGCGGAGATTCTTGGCGATTTTCTTCTGCACCCCCGAGATCCCCTGATGCTGATAGTGTTCAGAACCCATTGAATGTGCCATGGGTGAGGATGGAGATCGCAAGCTACGACGTGGTCCAAATGTAAATGAAGCGGTACCAGCCAAACATTTCAACTCTGAAAAATATTAAGAAATGGTTTTATTTATAAAGTATTAGTTATGTGTATTAATTTATTATTCAAATATCGTTATGGTGGCACTATTTTTATGTTTAATTTTAGGGGGAAATTACACTTGTATGATACAATTCTGTTGATAAAAATCTGCAAATGTCTGGATGAGTGAAAAGATAGAGACTCTTAAAGAGCGAACACACAGACATACTAACTATCGGCAACTATTGATTTGTTTGTTGTGGCGACTCGGTGCTTTTGATTTTTAATTACTTTTACAGGAAGGAGACTGATGAACGGCAAAACAGGAACCATTCTGTCAAGTAGGGTCGAACTCCATATCTCCTGACTCTTTGTTCAATCTTCCTCATTCTATTATGAAGAAACCGCAAAAAGGTCTTATACAAACAGAATACAACACTTTTTCGGAGAATTCAAGTTGACCGGAAGAAAATACGCATGTGCCTGCAGTCTTAGACCATGATCAGACGACACGTTTATCTTGGAATACTTTGGTACATTATGGGCAGTAAAGTAGTAAATATGACACATATAGTAAAGAAGATACTTTGTTTAATAAAAAATTAGTTTTTATTAACTTCTAGTTTTAAGTAACTTTGTTGCATTAATCAACAATTGAACTTATCTAAAGTTGTATGACTCATGCAGCAACTACGAAGGTCGACATTTTACTCTCCTTAGTTGAAACAAGTATGGTAAACACATTAGGTGTCATTTATATTTAAAAAATATGTTTATAAAAAACATTTTTATAAGCACAATATATTGAGAATTGGTAGTTCAAACAGTCACAACTAACACGTGCATTGAATAACTTCAGATGAGGATTACCTTTTTTATGCTCCAAAATAAGAATTTAAAAATATGTATCTTTCTTATTTCATGTTTATAAAAGCAGATTTGATGGTTTATAGAATGGTAATATAAAACTAAAACTAATTTATTAATTATAGCTAATAAACTGAATAAGTACTTTTAAGTACCGTCGGATCATTATAGTTAAAGACATTTCAAAGCTTTGAAAATAAGAAAACTGCATAACGTTTCATTGTCCTTTTTTAATAACGTTTGTATGAAGAAACATGTATTTATATTTGATTAAAATTGCAAGATTTTTTTTTCTTTTCATTTAAACGTAAAAACACTTTTCGCATCAACTAAACTTTGATAAGTAACAAATGAAATGCCATGCCTAGAAAATAATATTTTTAATTTATTTTTCTGAAATATTTCCAATTTATCTAGCATCTTTCCTCGCGGGGAATTAAAAAAATCCTCTATTACATAAAGTTTTTGATAAAATTAAAATGAATATCTACAAAAATAAGACAGAAAGTTCAGCAAATTTTAAAACTTTCGGGAAAAAAAAGCCTTATTGAAGACAAATTATATGTTACATTTTATTAAATAGTTCCATTTGTCATAATTGTCGCAAAGTTAAATTTTATTATGTACCACAAAGCTAAATATTATAAAACTTTACTATGCTTATTAATAAAAATACATCGGAGAACGCGGTCACTTCTCGCTTCATGGAGACGATATTTTTTCTACACTGAAAGTAACTAAACTTCCGCATTTTAACACAATCTTTATAGAGCGTTTTAATAAACCATACTTACATTACCTAAAGTTTTTTTCTAATGTTCAAATGGCAAAAAATATTTTTTACAAAATAAAATGTGTGAAAATTACAAAGAAATCAGTAAAAACCTGAGTGTTTTGTGCGGCTTCACCCGTCTAGTTTACAATTTTATACCAACAAATAAAAAATATGTTCTATTCTCTTATGAGTTTTAATCCTTTCAAAAACAACCGGCGAATAAAGGTCACTTCGGGCATCGCGGGACATTACTTTTTCAACACTAAAAGTAACTAAACGTTCGTATTTCGTTTTAGAGCATTTCAATAGACCAGATTTATATTCCAAATAAAAAAATTTAAACTGTCGGAAAGGTAAATATTTTTTTTATAAAATAAACTATTTGAAAATTTTAATGAAATAAGTAAAAACCTGAGTGATTTGTCGCTATTTCGCATAGACTTCAAAACGACTCTGTACGTACAGACTTCAAAAATCAAATCATGCAGAAAATAAAATACATGCTTTTCCAATTCAATATTTTTTCGCGATTTTTTTTCTTTAAAAAGTACAAATTCACACAAAACGGAATTAAACATAAAATCTTATAAATTTGATGTTTAAGGATCGCTCACCACGGGTCCGGGCAACGCCAGGCGGGTCAAGCTAGTATTATTATAAAGTTCATTCTTTCGCTCAAAGAAAGACCTTTCTCCTCTCGTACACACACGCATGCATTTTTTTTTTTTTTTTTTTTTTTTTTTTTTTTTTTTTGCCCCGTGCATTGATTTAGCATGTGTTTTAGATGATTGTTAGTCTGCTATAACTGTCTAGGGTCAAAATTCTGATGTTTTAATACTTTTTTATTTAATTTAACTTAGTTTTTGCAAATATGGAATTATCTAATTGATTTTAAATACAGAAGGATTATAAAAATTGCGCACACAGGACTTTTTGTTTCTTTGCAATACAAAATATCGTAATATTTTTAGAACTTAATTTAATAAGTTAACAAATTAATTTAAAGGAATTTTTCGACTAACTGGTCGCAAGTAAATTATATGTGTCAATATATATCTCTGTTTATCTGTCTGTCTGACTATCAATTAAAATCACGTTTCTACATTTTAACATTTTCGCCTATATCCCATATAACAAGGCTGTCCAACGCAGCGCCCTTTGTCGGTTTTCTTGGCGCCGTTTTGAAGGTTCCCTGTGTGTGTGTTACTAATATTTTAAAAATAAAATTACATTTAAAATGATACTTTATTAAAAATTTTTGATGTTTGCTTAAGAGATATTTTTAGAACCTTTGTACATGTAAAAACTTTGTACCGCAAAATGCAATTATGTGTTATTGTGTTTCTTCACTAATTTATAGTTATTAGTTATGAAAACTATTATGGAAATTATATCGATTAAAGCTGGTAAAAATTAGCAATAACCATTTTAATGTATTAAGATGTGAAATGTAGAAAATAAGCACAGTTCTAACCCCTCCTTCGTTCAGGAAAGTTAAACTTTTTTGTAGTTGTTGCCAGGAATGTATAGTGGTAAAAATAACAGAGTACATACGCTCTAGGCAGAGGGTATACGCTCAAATGTTTCTACACAGGCCCAATGTTTTTTTATAATACGGGTCAAATTTAAGGGTACTTAAATACGGGGTATTTAAGGTATCAAGAGGTATCATTTTGACTCCTAGGTCTTTAAAATTTTTGGTAGTTTTCTCATTTTGTTAAAGAAATCTACAGCATTGGGCGAAATGATTCCATCGATAAAAGCTCTTCAAAGCTATCTCTTTGGAGCCGCCCATGGATTGGTCACTTAATAAGTATATGTTTTTGTTTCTGTAATTTTTTTACAGCATATTTGCAATTCCAAAAAATCAAGGAGTATTTATTCACCCTAGAAACACATAGCAATTTCTCAGATTTCAACTTTATTTTAATTAAAAATCAAATTAATATTTTTGGCACCTTCCGCTTTAAACGTTTCGAGATAGCACCACAGAAAAATGTATAATTCTAAATTTATTTCGATTTATGGTTATTTTCCTTTTATGCTTTTTTACACGAATTACCAGATCCACATAAGGACCCTATATCTTCTAATGTGATATACATTTGCATGTGTGAATCGCTACTAATACTGTGAGATAATTTTGCTGCATGTTTTGAGCCCTGTTAGTGATGGCGCCCTTCACTGTTTGCTAAGAGCTGAAATGCGCCCTTGCTTGGTGAAAGGTTGGACAGGCCTGCCATATAGCATGCACATTAGCAAGAAGTTTGATTTTTTTTCTGATATTATCTTGCCAGTGAATCTCCTACAAGGTCGATCAATACTGAATTGCATGAGTTGTTTGTTGTGAAATTCATGTCTGTCTTTGATTTGGTTAATTGTTTTTTATTCGTGAAATTGACGAAAGCGAAAAATCCATCTATTGAGAGAACAAACAACTTTGGAGAATGGGTTCCTCAAACAAATTTTATTCGGTTGGCACCGCTTTTTTCAAATGCTTTATTTATCAAATACTAATAAATGTAATTTAAAAATACAAATATCATCTTCATTTGTTAGTGGTGATAATAACGGCGCATGTCCTTTCTGGTAGTGCGAATACGTCGTTGCGTTGCATCAAAGTACCTCAAGGGCTTCAACTTGTATTGTTACAGGTTGAAAACAGATATTGTGGTATGGAAACAGTACTTGCAATAAATATACAGTATTTTTGACAAGGCGAAGCTAATTTTTCCCTTTCTTGCAAAGAATTTTCAGCATTTTTGTCGTGACGGAACTAAATTTTCTACTTGTTTGCCGTTAATTTGCAATAAAGTTAATACAGCAAGAGATTATCTGACACGACAAATTAGTTGAAAGTTCAAAGTATTCGCTGTTTGCGTTATCTTGCTGCAGTCTTGTTATGAAGTTTCAGTCTTGTCATGCCAAACGTACTGCAACTTTACAGGTTTGCAAAGCAAGACTGCTGCAAATTGTCTGCAAACTAAAATCACTACATGGGATTAAGATAACTTTTGGTATCAAACGGGTAGCTTTTGTAGCCATTCTTTTAGAAAACTATGCCCCCTGCAGTTGTAACTCAGCATCAAACGCTGCTCTAACGTTGTCATTTTCTTGGAGCTGTGTGAGGACTATATGTAGAGGAATGGAGTTGTTCCCAACTTTACGACGATATGAGCTTCTGCGTACCTGATATCTTACCTAGGGTCAAAAGACTTTCATTTGTTCCTACATATGAAATCGCACCTTGTCGGTTAGGGCTGCAATGATGTTTGTTACGTCAAAATGGCTGTTATACAGTGGTATATTTCTATGGAGGATGGGATACAAAAGCTGGACATACAGTATGATAAACGCTTAGTAATGGTATAAATTATCTCAAAAAGAAGATTAATCTCCCAATTTTTATGTAAAATAATTTTGTTAGGAAATTTCCCTTATGGTTTTTTTTTCGCTATGAAAACGGTACTTTAAAAAGACTCCTCTTATCAGTTATTTCATAAATTCAGTCCTTTCATAAAATCTTTTCACATCGTTCATTAGGGTTATATATAGGGTAGATATACAGGAGGGATAAATTTTTACACAGGGATTTTTTTAATAGTGTGAAAAACCACTGCTGATTTTTTCCCTTTAAAATAAATGGAAACTGTTTAACTTAGTGCAATTTTTTAATTTCCTACATTCAAGTTAGAGAAGAATCCAACTCATACAGATTGAACACAATGGCAATTCTATTGATGCATTAGGCTCTCAGATAATGTGCACAACATAGAGAAGTGGACAACTTATTGGGGTGTCTAATTAGGTAAATTTCACTCTATTTTAGTAAAAGATAGGATTTTACAAACTAAATGAAGGGGCTAAAGAACCCATTATAAAGCTCCAATAAATATTAAATGCTTTAAAAGGATGCACGATTTCTTCATTCGGAAGGTATCCCACTTAGCAATTTTAGTTGCAGTTTTGTTTTGCAAGCCTGAAGAATTGCAGCAAGCTCAATATGACAAGACTGAAAGTTTATAAAAAGACTGCAACAAGATAATGCAAGCGCCGAAGTCATCACACTTTCAACTTGCAACTAATTTGTTGGCAAGTTAAATTCTTGGTGTTATTGTAATTTAATAAATTTATTTCAAATTGACGCAAAATAAGTAGAAAATTTACTTATGTCATACCTAAAGTACGACAAAGTCTTTGCAAGGTAATGGATAATTTAGCTTTGTCTTGTTAAAAATACTGCAAACTTATTGCAAAAATGTAACGTGTACCCTTCAGACCTATGTATATATACTGACATATACGCACCGTTTTTATGACCATTAACTAATAAAGACAATATTTGCACTTTTAAATTCGTCTTTCTGCGAGTCTTTTTTGGTATTTGATAAGTGCCTTTAGTGCTTTGGTTTTCGTGGCTATATCGCTATTTATTTTGTCACTTTTGCTACTGTGTTGGCCGGTTTTACCTCTTAATTATGCTGTTTGAATTTGTTTGCACGTTGTCTAAAAGGGAAGAGAAAGCACAGATTAGGGGGGGGGTGAGGTGCCTGCTATCATACTCGCCGCTAAAAAGGGTGGCCATCTTTACTTGAGTTTGATGTCATGATTTAAAATAATGATTAAGTGACAAGATCTGTACATGAGTAGGCATCTCCAGAGATATAACTCATAGAGAACTTGGAAGACTTTGAACCCACGACAGATTTCACTTGTAATGCCAATAGTATACATGGCAGATTTTTACCTGACTAGGCATCTCCAGAGTTATAATTCATAGAGAACTTGAAAGACTTTGAACCCAAGATGAATTTCACTTGTACCAGATGCCAATAGTGTACATGGCAGATTTTTAGCTGATGATGAGCCTCGAATCCGCAACCTTTCGGTTACGAGCATGACACTCCGTCAATTTGGCCATTGCTGCCCGTATATGCTAATTTGCCTTATTGCCAGACTTTAATATTGGTTCGTCACTATTGTTTAAATTTTGGTCAAATTTTGTAATTTGTTCTCACTAAAGATTTTCCATAACTTATTCTTGTTATTTTGTTCTTTTGTCATGGTTAAGTAAATTATAATGACAGTCGTCATGCATCTTGGTTGCTGTGTTTTCTTCTGTGGTCATAATCTGGTCTAGTTAACATTTTCATGAGATGTGTGTTATTTTTCCACATTTTAATAGTTGGTGTTGCATATTGTTTGTTACGGTTGTCACAATTGGGTGTAGCTATAATTTTCACTTATACTTTGTTTATACGTGGATTGTTGTTTTCATATATAGGTAAGAAAGGCCTATTGGTTGGTCTTTAGTTCTTCTATTCTTTTTTTCTGATGACTGTTATTACATAAGGTCAAATTTAATTATTGACTTTTTTCCCTTATGATTTTAGGCTCGAAGGCTATTAGAGGGCATCAGTTTAATTGTTATGACGGCTGATACCGCTTTGTTTTTACTCGTTCATAGACTCATGGGCTCTTAGTTCATCTCCTAAAGACTATCACTCTGCTATAGTGCAATTAATTCGATCGGTATTGGTGCACGTATAGATATTGGTTTTTTAAAAAAATGTATGCACACGGTGATTTTATTTATTTATTTTTAGCAGAAAAAAGTAAAATTCTTTTAATGTCCCCTCCCCTGTCGTTTTTTCGTTAAGTCACTGTGGGTTATATTCATTACTTTTTAATTTTTTGCTATGCTCTGCGTTAGATTCCTCTTGCTGTTGGGGTAAATAAGGTATGGGTAGAGGGAAGGATTTGTTTAGTTTTGTCTCAAGTTAGTGTGAAATTAGGTTTATGTTTATAAAGGACCTAGTTAAATTTTATCTTGAATTCAAGGACTATTTTAGATGTTGCATAGAAAAAAATTGATCGTACTCTTTGAAGCAAAAAAGAAAAAAAGGTTTTCCTGCATCCCCTGATAACTTTGTATGCATAAAAAAATATTTTTTATGCACCTATTTATTGTATAAAAGATGATTTTTATACACAAAAGTCTGAAAGTCTTAATCTTCTTCGTGAAACGAAAAATATCAACGTCATCTCAACTCCAGATGAATTACGAAAGCGGTATTCTTGGTCAATTTATTCTTTTCTCGACGTATCTATTTGCAGTCTCCTTTCATAATCGTTCTCTGTCTCAAGCACAAAAGACATACATAACTGTTTGGGAAAGAGTTCACACGTTAGGAAGTTCTTCCTTTTGTGCGTGTCACTTCCATTGATATCGACACCCTGTCATCTAAAATTTTCCAAACAAAGCAAAGACTTATATACACGCTGCCGCGTTGGTTACAATGAAAATAAAAATTCGACAAAGTGCTTCGCGAATTGTCGATAAGATCTCCAGAGGTACAATCAATGCCGTCATAACTTGAGATGCTTTTTGAAATCGTAGGTGAAAGGTACACGTGTGGACCGATCCATCATCAATCGCCATTTTGATTCTTGTCAGCGTGTTACACGAAATCGGAATTAAAAGCTTTTGGTTTTTTTAGAGCTATTTTTTATAGCGAAAATAAAATAATTGGAATAGAAAAATATAAAGATTTTCCTAGATGGACATTAAAAACAATCTACTATAGATTTGAGAGGCATTAATGAGCAGCTTTCTTCATTAGGTGATGAGTAGCAGAGAGTAGTTAACCCAACCAGGTTTAAACAATTCTTTCGTGCAAACAGGAAGAGAAAGGAGTAAATCTTGCAACGAGATTGAAAGGTGGAAAATGCGTTCACACTCACAAGCACGGGCAAAAGACATACCGAAAATTCTAGAACACTGACTCAGATTGAATTATCGAATAAAAAATACTGATATAAAGAAATTAAAACAATGTTCCGCAAAATTTAAAACTAAATAAAACATGTTAATAATTATTACTGGTATAGGAAATAATAGAAAAACAGAGATTAAATTTCTTTGTGTAATTTCATGGTAATATAATAGGGGTATATGTAATTGTATACTATGTATGAATAATATTGAAATGAGTATACATAAATGTATGGACATATATTGGGAAAAAAGGATAAAAGTAAAAGTAAAATGATGAAAACAACAATAATAATTGATAGAAGATAAATTTTGTTAATTAAGACAGAAAGCTATAATATTAAAACATAAGAAATAATATCGACTTCTAGGTATTTATTACAGTTTTTGTGTTTGTATATCTGTTTCTTCCTTCATTATCAAATTAAATACATGCATGTTTATTATAAAAGTTTTTTCAGTTACATGGGTTACGAACTTCAAGAGATGATAGAACAGAACACACTGCAGTAAACATGTTTTGCATAGAAACCAGATTAGCTATCGATTTATTCTGTAAAAACTACAGAATGTCTCACTGCAATATGATCATTGTACAACTTTCTACCTTTAACAATAAAAAAGATATTTTAATTCAATTTGCCACTAAGTTATTTTGCTTTGCGTAAAACGTTAACGTTGTCACGGGTAGTGAGTGACCATCATTCGCATGACAACAGATATGAACTAAGTGGTCCGTATTTTGGCACATATTTGGTAGTGCACACATTGGTAGCGAAATAATTATTGTGAACTTCCCGTCATTTTTTTCTGATTCTGTCGCATTTCACGCAGGCAAAGTAATATTCTGAAAAACCGCATAACATTTTTGCAACCAATTTTAGCGCCGATGATTTTGATACATACGATAGTTGAGATAATACAGGTAACCCAGTCAGCTGGCACACCAGTAGCTGTATAGTTGCTGCAATTTCGCGCATTCCGCTGTAAGGGAAATGAATTGCAACCCGATTACCGATGTTACCTTAACTCACTAATACTGAAGTGCTCCGTATAGTAGAAATAAAGTCTAATTAAATAGATATGGGATAAAACCTCAAAGCCATCACGGACGCCTAATGTATCATAATACTCTCGTTAAAACCAATACAACCCTGATTAATCTTCGACATCGAAATCTAATTTGACTTGTCTTATGTCTAATAGACCAATTATAATTATACAGTGGCAGTCAAAAGTTTCCGCCCAGTTAGTTTCTTCGATTTATTTACCAAAAGGTTTCAGCAAAGAAGAAGCACAATTGCTTCAAAAGTTAGAAATATGTGAATGACCTCTGACCACGTGATCATTTGACTGGATACTGAAGATGCTTCATGCAAAGTGATAAAATTCGAAGTTCGCGTTTGCAAAAGTTTCCGGCCACTTATCATTATTTAGTTTTTTCTATCGGTAAACTTTTTTTTGGTTGTGTTTACGAATGAATCAACCTGTATAGCATTATCTGAATTTAAAATTGTAAAGTTCAACAATTATTGTTCATAAATGACTGATTAGTTTGTAGTTAAATGGCCAATCTTCTCGAGAAATTGCGGCAAAGTTATCGATCGGTGAAATCGACCGTAAACAATATTTAAAAATTATATAAAGGTGGTCCTGGCCTTCAGGACTTTCAGAGGTCCGGGAGATACCGGATAATTACTATTCCTGTGGACAGAATTATCAGGAGAAAAACAATCGATAATCCGCATAAAAATTCCGCTGCAATATACTGCGATTTACGGAATGAAAATATTGCTGAAATAAGTCTGTATACCGTATCAAAACATGCTGACGTGATGCATAACATTATGGAAGAGTCGGTGTTAAAATTTTTTCAGAGTAAAAAAAAAAAAAAAAAAAAAAAAAAAAAAAAAAAAAAAAAAATGCAAACGTACCCGACTGGCGTTTTCCAAAAAACACAAAGTCTGGTCAAGTGAAAACTGGAAAAAAGTTCTATTTTCCCATCAATCGAACTCGAAACAGTTTTGGAAGTGATGACAGACACAACGTCCGATGACCTAAGAACAAAAGATATGATTCGACCGATGTAATTCCTACAATGAAGCATAGCGGAGAACACTTTATGCCGTGGAGAGCATTTTCTTTAAAAAGTGTCGGTCCGATATTTGAAATCTATAACCAGGTGAAAGATACAATGTATAAGGATATCTTGCAAGACTACACTGTAAAAAAAAATCTGTAGTACTACTAGAAAATCTCTAGGCAACTGGGATTCCATAAACTTTTCTAGTAACCAATACAGCTTCTTCTCAAGTAACACTACTGCATTAAACTTAGTAAACAGCACAAAGACTTTCTTAGTGAACATACTAAGAAATCATTAGTAAACGTTACAGGTGTTTTTTTAGTATGAATACTAAGGAATGATTAGCAGTATTACAGATACTTCTCTTGTATCTTCCCTAAGAAATGGTTAGTAGTATTACAGATATTTCTCTTGTATCTTCACTAAAAAATTCTTAGTAGCTGTTACAGGTCCTTTTTAAGAATGTTTACCAATAAATGGTTAGTAGTTTTACAAATACTTCTCTTGTATCGTTTACTAAGAAATTCTTAGTAGCTATTATAGGTATTTATTTAGTATATGGTTAGAATACTACTAACCATTTCTTAGTGAAGGTACAAGAAGTATCTGTAACACTACTATTAATTTTTTAGTATGTTCACAAAGGAAGTTTGTGTGCTGTTTACTAAGTTTAATGCAGTAGTGTTGCTTAAGAAGAAACTGTATCGGTTACTAGAAAAGTTTATGGAATCTCAGTTGCCTAGAGATTTTCTAGTAGTACTACAGATGTTTATTAAGAAATGGTTAGTGCAATTACAGATACTTCTTTTGTATCTTAACTAAGAAATTAGTAGCAGCCGTTACAGGTCATTTTTAGCATGTTTACTAAGAAACCTTTAATAGAATTACAAAAACTTGTGTATATTCATTTATAAGAAAACATCTGTAACACTTCTAAGAAGATTTAGTAATGTTACAGCTACTTTTCTCATGATTTACACTATAATTTTAAACAGGTAAGCTAATACCAGTTTGGAGAATTTGAAAGAATAAGAAATATCTAATAAATATTAAGCCAAATACTCTGCAATAATTTTCTGTATGCCTTTCATATTTTATGCTACAAAATTTTATAAATATCAACTTTTTTTACATAAAATATAGATCACCCTTTAATATAACTTCCACTTGAGTTTGTTAAATTTTCAATATAGATCTATATCTGTAATAAATGTATTTGTATTTAATATATAAATATTTTAATGATAATTATATTTAAACTAAATTAGACTTGTAAAATAAAATATTAAGAAATATTTCACTTACTATATTCCATATTCTACTGCTTTTAATTATTTATAATAATTGTTTTATTGGTTGTTTATCTACAAATGTTTGTAACAAATATATTTTACAAATAATTTCCTTTGATTTAAATATGTATCTTCTTTTTTTATCTTTTAATTTAGATCCAGAAAATAAAATATCTTTTTACTAAACAATACTTTTATGTTTAGTAATTCCAATAATTAAAAATTTATTTTTGCACAGAAATCGAAATAAAAGCACCAATGTAGAGAAAAGTTCTACCCTTCCCCCCCCCCCCCCCCCCCACACACACACACACTCCATATTTCATTAAAAACAGCATTCTTTTATAATATGTAGACTTGAAATATCATTTTCCTGTATTTTTTTTTCTTTCTTTCTTTTGGACTTCTAAGTAAAGTTCACAATTTCTGTCTAAAATTTCATTTGTAAGATATCACTAATACATATATACAGTCGAACCTCATTAAGATGAACCTCAAGGAAAATCAAAAATTTTTTCTTGTCAACAGTAATTCATGTTATCAGTAACAAATCTTTACATTCGTCTTTATAGGGGACTGTGAAAACAATTCATGTTAAAAGTAATTCACATTAAGAGTGTTCATGCTAATGAGGTTTGACTGTACTTCGAAATTACCTTCAAATAAAAATTTTACTTAGTGCAAAATTACTTAAGCTCTTTGAAATTTATGCAATAAATTATATTTTTTGCAAATTAAAAACAATACTATATGTCAAAGCATGTCTGTGAGTAAAGCTGACACATATAGACAGAGGTAACAATTCATTTCTCTTTTTTCTCAAATTTAATAACTTCTAACCATAAAATAAAGTAAACAATGCACTAAGTTATTTGAAGACTGTATTTCAAATTACTGATTTTCCAAGATTTCAAAAATAATTTTCTAGCGCAATTCTTAAAAAAAAAAAAAAAAAAAAAAAAAAAAAAAATCAGTCTTTATCATATGAGCTAAACTAACTCATTTGCATTTTTCTATATGGATAAAAGAATTTCAGGTGTCAAGATTGTTATGCTTCATATAAAAATTCTTAGAAAGTTGTGGATTGGAGAAAAACTTTTGCAACTAATTCTGAAACAGACTATTGATATTTTAGACATTTCTTACAAAATTTACTAAGTTTTAAACCCAGTATATGCATTTCTTTGTACCTCTAAGATTTAATAATAATTTAATATGCTAATCATTTTGAAAATAACTACGTTTGGCAACAGGTCCATTTTGCCTACAATAATATAGTTATTTTTAAATAGTGGCGAGAAAAAAAAAAGTTGTCAATGGCAGTCCATTATTAGCTGAAATAAAAGGTCACATACACACACACACACACACACACAAAAAAAAAAAAAAAAAAAAAAAAAAAAAAAAAAAAAAAAATTCAGTTGATTTGTGGCATACCACTTCATTTATTGAACACACAAATTATGTATATTAAAAGATATATATGATTAATATTCAATAACAATACTCTTTACATATAAAGATTTCTTCAGACAGTATTGGGAGGCTGCTGAACACTGCCTGCTCTTTGGTGAAAGGAAGTAGCCACTTAATTTATTAATGTATTTAATGCATCAAAATTATAGGCAGGATCCGCAATCTTGATATACTTTCTATGAAGATAATCCAAGTCAGTTAAATGGGAATTGCTCCAAACATCCAATTAATTTTTCCACCTGTTTTGATAATGAAAGAATGAAATTTTAAAAATATAAAATTGATATTTGAGCAGACATAAAATAATTCAGCATTCATACTCATTTTCCGAGAAAAAATCCCCCTGAGGTATTTTCTGGGACAGTCAATTTTTCCATATCAACAATTAACAACATTTTGATATTACATATGATAATAAAGCATGCGAATAGTAAGAATTGCCTCCAATATCCCAGAATAGACACAGTTTGGAAGGCTTTCCCAGGTTTGGGAATTTTTTTGTATTATCCCCTGATTTTTACAACCTAAAATTCATCCCAGGATTTTCCCAGGAATCCCACATTTCCTTAATGAGTATGAACCCTGTAATTTCAATAAAATATGCAAAATTATATATATATATATATAAAAGAAAGAAAAGGAACAGTACCACCTAGCCTTGTTTCTGGTTCCACTGTTCGAGCAAAAATTCTATTTTGGCGAAAATTTCAGGTTTTATGAGCTGTAATGAGCTCGAGAATGAAAATTTCTGGTATAACCAGAAATAATTTCAGAGAAGAGGGGGGGGGGGGAGATTCAGGTATGAAAATTTATTTTTACTGCAAAGTAACAAATAGAAAAATATTTTAATTTTGAGACTTGTAACTGCATGTTTTTTATGATTCAACTAACGTTCTCTATTGTAGGGTTGGCAAAAAATCATTCTTTTTTCAAAAAAAAAAAAAAAAAAAAAAAAAGGAAAAAAAAACTGCTTTATTTAGTTTAAAGTTTTAGAATTCATTTCCCATTGCATACAATGCAAATCTGTAGATAAAATAAACATTTTTGGATATTATATAAGTAATCAAACATTTTGAAATACTAATCATTTCTAATTTAAATATTAGTGATAACAGCTATATGTTCAAAGCATAATCTGCTCTACACAGTACAACATTAATACTTTGAAAATTTTATGAAGAATCTTTTTATTAATAACATAATACATATTTGATACAAGTCAATGAATATATTATTCTGTCAAATGATTGCAGACAAAATGAGATTTTGTTTAGAGGATAACAGACATCAAATTTTAGTCAGCAGATAAAAAAAAAAAAAAAAAAAAAAAAAAAAAAAAGTGGGGGTTTTTGTCAGAGGATTACAGAAAAAATACAAAATTCGTCAAATGATGGTGACTTAAGCCATGGAAAATTAGTCAACAAGTCAAAAAAACTAGTCGCAAAGAGGCAACTGGCAACCATGAATCTGCACCTAAACTTGTTAACCAATTCCAGAAAAAAAAAATCTATTGATGGTGCAAAAAATTTATGAATTTCAACGATATTTTGCAGTAAAACTCGCAAAATATATTTATGCTCGAAAGGCATTTACGAAAGTAGCAAATGCTAAAGTTTTTCGTAAAATTAAAAATTTTTTTGTATAGGGGGATGGATGTTGAGGGGGGGGGGACTTTTGCTTGACATTCTTTGTGAGAGAATTTTAAAATTTTGGATGCAAATCCTGCATGGAAATTAAAGCCTTGATACAAATCAATGTTTTTTCTTCTTAATGGAGAAAAATTAGTTTGTGTTTCTGATAGTTACACATATTTTTAGAAAACTAAGTTACAATTGTTTTGATAATTGTCATTGGGAGAATTAAGACCTTTCTTTGGGATAAATGGTTGAACGGTGACAGAAACTTTACAAGTGTACTAATATTCAAAAATATATTACCTATGTAATTTAAAGTTCGCATTTTAAAAAACCCATCCAGTTTTTTTTATTATTATTATTATTTGGCAAAATCATAACCCTAGTATACAGTCAAAATCTGGTCAAGTATCAAGCAATCAACAAACTGGCAAAGTATACGGAGTATCCAAATACATATAAAATACCCTCTTACAGTTCTATTTTTAACTGGCACATTTAAAAAAGAAAATACGCACAAATTTATTCAAAACAAAGTTACCCTATTCACATGGTGAAAATGAAAAATTCTATAATATGTATTAATAATGAAACAAATTTTTCTAGCTAATATAACTAAAAATACTCCTTATATTATATACTTTAATATTAAAACCAGTTAGAAATAATTCATAATTTAAGGGAAGAAATAGAGTTTGGAAGAAAACTTTACAAAAAGTGTATTAAATTATTTTAACTGTAAAAATAATTCCTTGTTTACTTTATCTTGGCAGCAAATTTTTATAAAATTACTTTCACTTTCAAAACCTGGTTTCGAAAGTGAAAGTGCCCTTATAAAAATATCTGCAGCCAAAATTGAAAAAGTAAAGGAGCGATATAGATGTGCTCCTCAACTATGCAACACAAAAACAAAGAAAAAAAATCTAAATGCAAACCAGCCATACATAAAACAACTTAAAAGCAGCTATTTATAAAATGTTTGGTAGTGTTATATTTTGGTATGCAATTATTCATAAAAATCATTTACTTAGTACATATAAAAATATCAAAAAGTAAAAAAAAAAAAAAAAAAAAAAAAAAAAAAAAAAAAAAAATGCAAATTCTTCCTTTCAATTCTCTTTTTAATCTACCTTTCACAGTTACACAATCAAAATGACTAACTTTCCTTACCCAAATAATATAACTATGTTTTAATTGGTGGTATTACTTCCAATATGATCTATTCTAGGGGTGCACAACCTTTTGAAGAGAAGGGCCACTTGCAAGTATGTCTAGGTGGTTGAGGGCCACATTGATAGCATGGGGAGGATGCGATTTCGAGGTGGTGATCTGTGGCCTTTAATTAAATAAAAAAATATGATTTCAGAGGGGAGTAGGAAGGAAGGTATACCCTTTTAAGATTGCTTACCCAGTCAAAATATCCAATTCAATTGGTAAGGATATATCAGCAGTTTTTATGTTTGTATATTAACAATTATAGCATGGATTCTTTTTTTTTCATTGTGTAATAGTATTCTTGGACTTTATTCAGGAGAATAAAATTTGTTTTATTAAAAGTGCTAGAAAACAAACAAAAGTGGCTGGTGCTGAAAAAAAAAATTGAAGTTCATGAACAAAGGAGAGAGAAGAAGCCGATCAACAAGATTTTTAAGTACCTGATTTTAAGTACCTGATCAATAAAATTCCTATTTTTCTGCACCCGATGAACAAAATTTGCACTTTTCACGAAATCGATCGACAAAATTCCCTATATTTCTGTGCCTGATCAACAAAATTTGTAGTTCTTATAAAATCAATTGACAAAATTGATGATTTTTCTGCATTTGATCAACAAAATTCACGATTTTCATGAATCCAATTGACGGAATTTGCGATTTTTAAAAATCCTATCCACAGAATTCGCGATTTTAAAAAATCTGGTCGACGAAATTCGTAATTTTTACAAAACTGAGCATCAAAAGTCATGATTTTTACAAAGCCAATTTACGAAATTTGTGATTTTTCATCACACGATCGATAAATTGTTAGATGATTGTTAGATGATAAATTGTTGGATGATCAACGAATTTATTGATTTTTTTTTCACCTGATCAACATAATTCGCTATTTCCACAAAGTCGATCGAGGATATTCACGATCTATACTAAGACGATTAAGGATACTCTTGATTTTTACTAAGCAAAAAAAGGAAATTCATGATTTCTACTAAACCAATCGACGAAATTCGTGATTTTTATGAATTGATCAACGAAATACGTGATTTTTACGAAGCTGGTCGTCAAAATGCACGGTTTTTATGAAGTTCATCGACAAAATGAGCAATTTTTATGAAACTGGTTGATGAAATTTGCGAGTTTTCTTCGCTTCATTGTCAAAATTCATCCTATTGAAACCTATCGATAAAATTCACAATTTCTCTTCACCTGATGAATGAGATTAGCAATTTTTATGAAGCCAATCGACGAAATGCACGACTTTTACAAAGCTGATCAATGAAATTCATGATTTTTTCTTTGCATGATTGACAAAATTAACAACTGATCAATTGAATGACAATTTTCCGCGGCTGATCAATAAAATTAGCGATTTTTACAATGCCGATTGACTACATTCACGATTATTACGAAATTGAATAAAACTCATGATTTTTACCAAGGCGATCGATGAAATTCTGGATTATTCTTCGCATGATCAACAAAATTCGTGATTTTTATAAAGCCGATAAAGAAAATTCCCGATCTTTCCACGGTCAATCAGGAAAATTCACAAATTTTATGTAACCGATTGAAGAAATTCACAATTTTTACAAAACTGATTGGTGAAATTTGCGACTTTTCCACGCATGATTGATAAATTCATGGTTCTTCCATGCCAGAACGACTAAATTCACAATTTTTCCACCGTTAATTGACGAAATACTCCTTTTTTTCTGCAGCCAATCAACGAAATTCTCAATTTTTAAGTAACTTTAATGAAATATTCATTATTATTATTTTTTTTTTTTTACATGACACAATGAAATTTGCGATTTTTTCTGCACATCTTCGCAGTCTTTCTGTGCCTTATAAAAGAATTTTGCTATTTTTTCGTCCCTAATCAGCGAAATTTGCAATTTCTCCATACCTGATCAATGAATTTTGCGATTTTTCTGAGCCATATCGACAAAATTCATTATTTTTGCACACCTGATGAATCAAATTTGCGATTTTTCTGTTCTCGATCTATGAAATTTGCTATTTTTAAGTAACTGACTAAATTTTACTTTTTATCCCCATTTTTTTTTTTTTTTTTTTTTGAAAACTATTTTTTTTTTTTTTTTTTTTTTTTTTTTTTTTTTTTTTGCGATTTGAGCACAAAAATTGTAATTTTTTCCAGTTGTAAATTATCAAAGTTTGTGGGCCACACGAATTTTGACAATAAGTTTTGTAAAAAGTGCAATACCGTATTTTTGGGTGTATAGTCCGCAGCTTATACAAGAAAAAAACCTTCCAAAATGCCGTTGCAGCTTATACAAAGATTTTTTTTAAATTGGAAATCGAGAATTTTTTTCGACAACATTTAAACCTCAAAAATTTTGAAAAAAAAAAAAAAAAAAAAAAAAAAAAAAAAAAAAAAAAATCAAAATTTCTAAGTTTTTTGCCGCAAAATTTAGAGAGTTCTCCCATGTTTGTAAAGGCTTTTTTTACTGCTTAAATACAGTTATTTCTGGGTTTGGAAGAATTGTCGCAACTATCGCCAAGTATTGCACTGATAGATCTATAATAGCTACTGTATATACTCGCGTATAAGTCGTGAAATTTTAGACAAAATAACTTCAAAGTAGAGGGGGTGGGAGGAAGGTCGACTTATACGCGAGACCTAAAAAAAAAAAAAAAAATCGATAAATAAAATATCAGAAAATAATTTGCTAACGAATCGGTGCTGCAGCACCCCATTATGTTTTTAGAGTACGAAATCCAAAATCCCAAACCTTTTCAACCTCGGCGATGCTGAATTTAAGATCATTTCAGATTTAGTTTATTTTTCAAAAAAATAATCTACCAACCCTACCCTGTTACAAAGAACAACAAAAAAAAGTGCGTGATTTATGTCATTTCGGAACGATTCAGAGCAGTCAACCTTTACCGAAACGATTCCAAGGAATCGTTCCTTCACAGAATCGTTTCATTTCGGAACGAGTTCCAGGAATTGAACTTCTTCGGAGTTGTTTCATTTCAGATAGAGTCCGAGGAATCGTTCCTCTTGGGAGTTGGTACTCATGGAACTACTGTTATTAGTTCCTGGTTGGCACCTATGGATGGTACCTTACCCTGTTGCAAAGAATAGAAAAAAGTGCGTGATTTATGTCATTTCAGAACGATTCAGAGCAGTCAGTCTTTTTCGAAATGATTCCAAGGAATCGTTCTTTTAGAGTCGTTTCATTTCGGAACGAGTTCAAGGAATCGAACTTTTCTGGAGTAGTTTCATTTCAGATAGAGTCCGAGGAATCTTTCTTTTTCGGAGTTGGTGCATTTCGGATTGATTCCGAGGATTCGATCCTTTTGGGAACCAATGACCTGAGATACGTACATATTTTATGACCGAAATTTTGAATTTATCACCGATTTTTTTTTTTAATTTTCGGAAAAATTAAAAAAATATATCATGCTTGTTTGAAAAAAAAAATGCTTGTAAACGCCGCATCGCTTGAAATTTTATCTTAAAACACATAAAGGCCGCAGCGTTTCCTCCGAAAATTACGGTACTGATAATCTTAAATTTTTAGCCCAACTAATGTAGGTATTACACATCAAGAAAAAATTTGGTAAATTTGTGTTAAAAATTATGACTAATGGCTTCTAATTTCGAACCCTGGTCCAAATATACGTTTGTAAATGGTGTATAGCTTGCGGACTATACAACGCGGGTTATACACAAACTTTTTTTACTGCACTGCTCGATTAAGGGGTGCAAGCTATACACCTGAAAATACGGCAAGTTTTGTTTCCTCAAATTCCTCGCATTTTCTATTTGTAGTGTTCTGTTTTCATAACTTTTGAGTTCCACTCTTAGAAATATGAAATTACGAAATGTAAACATTAAATATGTTTTCTTACTCAAGGATGTCATAGGAGATTTCAGGATAAAGATAAATTTTATGTTTGATTAAACTTAAAAAAAAATATTTTCCTGGTTTGAGTGAGTAAAAATCTAACAGTCAATAAATCCTATGCTGTTTTTTAGTTGCAGACGTGATTAAGCCAAACTAAAACTTAGTTTTGTTTGAATTTAGATTATAAAACTAAATCAAAACTTTTTTTGAGGTGACAATGGAAGGTTATACCATAACCAAACATATTTCTTAAAGGAAATAAAATTGTAAAAAAAGTACAATGTTGTAAAAAATATACATTTTTTAAAAATAATGGAGGACTTTAATACTGATATTCATAATAATGACAAAACTGTAATGATTTGTTTCTTTGAATTAGTATCATTTACTTAAATACAATACTTATGTAACGGGATGTATAATTCATTTCATTCCAAGCTGCAGAGATATTGGCTCATTAGATCAATTGATAATTAAACATGTAACTGAAAAATCATTTCAAAAGAGGCATGATATAACAAACAATAGAGTTAAATAAAGCCTGAATGTTATTCTGAAAGTTCTGAGAATGGGGGGATAAAAACAAAAAAAAAAAAAAACTTTTAAAAATAGGCTTTGCTTTTTTTTTTAGTTTATTTAAAATTTTTTGTAATATAGTCATATACAGTGAAAATATTTTTTTTAATACAAATAGAATACAAAAAAATGTTTATTATTTAATTTTATCTAAGAAAATATAATTTATTTGGAAGAAACAACTATGAAAAATCAATTTTTCCAACTTTTCTCTTGAAAAGGTTGTGCATCTCTACTATTTAGAAAAAAAAAAAAAAAAAAAAAAAAAAAAAAAAAAAAATTGAAAACATGTAAAAAAATGAGTAAACACTTTGTGTTGAAACTATAAATACAGAAGTAGGGTCACTCGGGGTAATTATTGGTCACAGTATCTTTCAACATTTTAAGACATCCTAAACAAAATAATAATAAAAAATAAAAAAATCAGATACTCTAAACTATCTTCTTTCGAATTTATCATTTAATTGTACAATGACACACTTTTGAAAAATTATCACATTTTATTTATTTCTTTTGCTAAATGATATAGCGTAAATTATAATTTTTATCTATAGGACACAGGAAAAAATTGTAAATTTCATCAATTTGCTGCGAAAAAAGTCATGAATTTTATGGACAGAGTGCAGAAAAACAGCTAATTTTGTCGATGAGGATTGGAAATTTTGTTCAATGGGTACAAGAAAATCACAATTCTTGCTAAATAGACACAAAATAAAATTTTATCAATGAGGTGCTGACAAGTCTTAAATTTTATTGATTCAGCACGGCAAAATCTTGAATTTTGTTGATCAGGCATGGAAAAAAAAGCTTTCATTTATCAGCTGCGGGAAAAATCAAAATTTTGGTGATTGAGAATGAAAAAAAATTATCCATTGTTAAAAATGTACAAAACTTTGTTTATCAGCTGTAGAAAATCTTGAGTTTGATTAGCCGCAAGGAAAAAAATTGTACATTTTATCGATTTACTAAAATTTTAAAGCAAATTGTGAATTTGTCAGCCAGTTATGAATTGCAAATTTCTTCGATACTGTGCTAAAAATTTCTGAATTTTGTTAATTAGGAAGTGAGAAATCTCAAATTTTGTTGATTGACTGCAGAAAATCGCATACTTCATCTATTTATTGCAATTTTTTTAATTTGCCGCAGAAGGACTAGAAGTTTTTCCAGAATCAATTAAGAATCATGAACTTCAAGAATTTGGCACAGGTTAAATTACAAATTTCGTCAAATTCGGTAGTTAATCAAAAATTTTATTAATCAGTTCGACAAGAAACTCAAATTTTGCTTACCAGGCACAAAAAAAAAGAAAAAAAAATCATCAATTGAATATGAAAAAAAGAAAAGTTTTGGTGATCTTGTCCTGAAAAATACAAATTTTATCAGTCAGGATCGAAAAAAATTGCGAATTTCATTGGTTTGGCAGTTTCCCCCAGCGGGTTTCAGGGGGATGCTCCGCCCTTCCTGCCTTTAGTTTAAAAAATAGCACCCCTCATCCAAAAACTAGCGCCCCTCTTATCGCTCATTCAAAAAATAGCACCCTTCTTGCCCCACATTTGAAAAAATGCGGTCCTTCAGCGATGATGCAGACGTGCTATAGCGCATAAATCACGTAAGAAATCTGCGACAGAAAGTAAAAAATAGCTCTTACGTGTCCCACCAAATGTGTAATTTCGTCAAAAAATCGCGAAAAAGCGGCAAATTGTTAAAAAATCATGACGTAACTACTAATTTCAGGCAAGATTCGCGAGAAAATGGTTAATTTCGTCACAGAATCCCGTAAAAACGACAGATTTCCTCAAAAGATCGAAAAAAATGACAAAAATCCAAAATTTCTTCAAAAAATCACGATAAAACAAAATTTTGTCAAACAATTTGCGAAAAAATGAAAATTTTGCCATAAGATCATGAAAAACAACAAAAAATCGCAATAAAATGGCAGATTTCGTCAAAAGATTTACGAAAAAAGGCTAATTTTTGCAAGATCACAAAAAACGGTAACTTTCGTCAAAAAATTGCGATAGAATGGCAGATTTTGTCAAAAGATTTGCGAAAAAATGGCTAATTTCATTAAAAAATCACAGTAAAACGAAAAGTTCTCTTCACGAAATTTGTCGTTTTTTTCGTGTTTTTTGCAAAATCTGACATTTTTTCATGATTTTTTTAAAACAAAATCTGCTGTTTTTTGCGATCTTTTAAAAATAGTTGCCTTTTTTGCGATCTTTTAACAAAATTTACCTTTTTTCAATTGATGGATCTTTTTCTTGATTCTTTGGTGAAATTTCTGTTTTTCCATGATTTTTTGAACCTCTAAATTCTAGATTCAACTCTATAAAAGTGCCCTTAAAAATTAAAAAAGGTGCCCTTTTCAAAACAGTAGCGCCCTGCCCCTTTTTAAACCTGGGGGAAACTCTGGTTTGGCTAAAATAAATCAAATTTTATCAATCAGATTCGAAAGAAAAAAAAAACTACTTTTGTTGATAAAGCTTGGAAAAAAAAAAAAAAAAAAAAAAAAAAAAAAAAAACTAATTTTTTTGATTAGGCTAAAATAAAATATCACGAATTTCAGCAATCCGGTGCACAAAAATCTCAAATCTTCTTGATAGTAGCAGAACAACTGAATTTTGTCAATCAGACGCAGACAAATCTCAAATTTCATTTATTGCCTTCACTGCCATTCATTTTTTTTTTTTTTTTTTTTTTTTTTTTCCCAGCACAAGCCTTTTCGGATGGAGCAGAATCTTTTACATCATTCTGCAGCAAATTGTAATTTATCTGCAACCTAATAATGATAGACTAGGATTTCTATCAAAAGAAATAAGAGCAAAATTAGCATTTATAAAGAATAATAAAAAGATACAACAATACCATAAACTTAAAGACTTAACCTAAAAACCTCAAGTAAATTTCCAGTAAGTTCAGTTTTTTTAAAGCCCAGAATTTCTTTTGAAGCTGGTGGATTAATCTGCAGTGCTTGCTGCCATGCTGCACTATTTCTAATACTGAGGCCACTTCGATGCCTGTGTTTTTTAGCACTTTTAATACAACAAAATTTACTCCTCCAATTATAATAAAAGAATATTATCACTCATTCAAAATAATCTTTATCATATCTCTGTTATACCTACAAATAAACTGCTAATATATCTTTGCCAAATTGAATTTGATATATTGACTCACTGTGTAAAGGAATTTAGAGGAATAAACCCCCACCCGCCTTTTAAATCATATGTTTAATCTGTTTATAGGACAAATATCACTTACACCAAATAGAAATTTTTTTGTGTAACTGATGTGGACCTCAACTCTGACATTCCTGATATTTTCTGATATGATAGTTTGCACTTACGACAGATATACAAAATTCATTATTGTTTTTCTGTGTTTAACTAATAATATTCTGATTTTTCTCACGAAATTTTCTCGACGAATTTTGCAACATTTTTCTGGAGACCAATTGGCAAATTTCACAATTTTTCGCTCTGAATTGATTGACAAATTTAGCTATTTTATCCTGAGACTGCAAAATCTTCCTTTTTGTTTTTGTGACATCTTGATGAAATTTACGATTATTTTTCTGCGCCCAACTACAAAATGTGTTTTTTTTTCTCTGTTACCGACTGATGAATTTCATATTTGCTCATGACAGATTTAAAAATTTTACGATGTTTTACTGTGATTGACGAATATTGCTAAATTTTCCCACTGCCAAGTTTCCTCAAAAATTTTTTGTACCACTCGACAATTTTTAAACATTTATTTTTGCCATGGTGGACAAAATCAGCAATACTTTTTCCCGATTTATGCATTTAGCAATTTTTTTTCCTGAGGAGGGCACTAAAAGGATAGTAATGGCCACTAGAGTCTGAGATCAGATCTTGTGTTGCACATGGAAAAAAGTAAAACATGATCTTTTACAGCTTCAGCATTAAATCTTTTCTTTTTTTGTAATTCAATGAGCTCAATAATCAGAACTTTTTTTTGTGTTTTAAAAGAGTCTTGCCTTTTTTCCCCCCCATATCTGCTAATTTGTGTCTACTCATTATGTAATTTTTTTTTACTTTCTCCTTTATTAACAATGACATTTTCTATTCATATAAAAGTTCTAAATCAAATGTAAAAATTGCCTAAGAATAAATAAAATGTAGACATCCATTGCCCAAAGCAAAATGTTTATATGTTTCCCATTGAGTTAATATAAAACAGTAAAAACATTTTTAAGATGACCAAAACATAGCTTACAACAGAGTCATATTACGCATGTCATGGATTAAATATTGTTATTTCTGGACGAATCATAAACAAGATAAAATGCAGACACCACATTCTCGACTGAAAACAACAACCATTTTCCAAATGGTCCAAAATAAATAAATAAAATAAAATGGTGAATTTTAAGGAAACCTATTAAGAAACAACAAACAGTTCACAGAAAATAGGACACAACTTTTTGAAAAAAAAAAAAAAAGCATTTATCGGTTAATAGAAGAAATCAATTGACTATCCCTTTTTCATATTTCTATAATGGATTTAAAATTCCAATACACAGAACATAATTCATTAGTAGAACATAATTCAATTAGCTAAAATGCTAGGCATTACAGTTTTGACTATAATTCCACTAGGTGACATACAATCACCAGAGGATATTGACAATACACTCACTGGTATGCATTATTCTTGCAAGTAAATTAAAAACTAATGCACATCAAATTTTGCAAAATTAAAATGTGAATATTTATATATGTGAAAAAATCATAACCATGTACTTCCGATTATGTCCTACGTTAAAAAAGTTGCTCTATTCTGTTTGTCAAAAGTGTAACTTGTAAAAGATTCTAAACAACACAAAACTGAATAAAATCTAGATTAAGAAATTCATTTAGGAATTAGGAACTCAACTATTATTGCCTATAATATTGAGTGAAAGTTGAAAAATAGACGGGTTACATATAAAACTTTTTTCTGTTCCTTTGTTTTAATTAAAATTAACATTCTAGATAATTATCTTGAGTTTTTGATTCAAATTATTTCAATAGTATTTTGTCATGTCCTTATAAATTGTAAATATTTAAGTGGCATGTAAAAAATAGTGCAATTAAAAGAATATTTTATTTTTCACTCAAACACTTCAACTATCGGGGTTAATTGTACAAATCGCATCAAACATAACCATAAATATAGTTCGCGATATATTTGTTATTTGGTTACGCGACAACATGCAACCAACTTTCAAGTTAGGCCTAAAAGAAATAAGAAATAGTGGCGAAATTATCTTTTAATAAACCGAATATTTGTAAATGTTTGAAACTTAAAGTACAGCTTACCTTAAAAACATAATCCCTATACAACTGGAATATTCAGCTGAATCACATGGCATCTGGGTGCAAAGGTCAGGCAAGGAAACACAAAACGCAACGGACTCGCTGGGACTGGCGTATGGTGGATGGTGTGTTGACTGGTTGATTACTCTACTCGCTAGATTACGGAAGAAGAATAAGTAGTTTTACTAGATTTTCATATGCAGGGTTTTGCGAAGCGATTTGTTACTAATAAATCTCTAGTAAGTCTAAAGATATCTGTAATGATACTGAATATTTTTAAGTGAAATCCCATATTTTTTTTTACAGTGTATTTTCTACCTTATTAGAGAAAAGAAATTGGTCTCAACTATTTTTCTTTTCATGATAACGACATAAATAATGTTTGCAAACCTCGATAAGCAATGGTTTTCGCACTAAAAATTTCGTTTTTGAAATGATAAACCCAAGCGCCCAACATGAATTCAATAGAAAATCTTTGAAAAGAAGTTGACAAAAGTCTGCGAAACTATAAACATTCCAAATCAGCCGAAATTTCGCCAAAAATGCAAGTAATGTGGGAAAAACGTACCATAGACGATCTTTAACCGTTGATTGTATGACTGTCACGTTGCTGCGCCGCAGTACTTATTACTAAAGCTAATAAAATAGTTATACGATAAAATACTAATTGTAAATGTTGTTGATCACTGTAATTTTCTATTATAATACCACTTTTTTACAAACTTGTGAAGGTGGCCGGAAACTTTTGAGAACATGCGTTTTCCTTTATACTTAATTTTGTCAGTTAAATTTATTGATATTTACATGTTCTTCTATAAGTAAGTTCCTAACTATTATGTCAATAAAATGTATAAATATCACTTTGAGATTCCTCTTCATATGGGTATATTTACAAATTAACTGAAAAATTTTTGTTGGCCGGAAACTTTTGACCGCCACTGTATATATATATATATATATTTCTGATAAAGGCAAACTCGAGCGTTAAATCAGCCCTCTTATAAATTGAATTAACAAAATCGTACTTTTAAAATTATTTTCTTTCCAATTTCGTAAAATTTACAAAAGGAAAATTTATTGAGTTTTCTGTTACCTTGTCGTGCTTTTATTGAAAGTTAATTTGGTAAAAGGATATTAAATTTAATACATATGAAAGAATAAATTGCAAATGACTAACATTCATTACGTCAAAGCGACCTTTCGTTTTTATATCAAAACAACTCTTTAAACACATTTTCGATAAGCAATCTTTTGGTAAAGAATATTTATTGAAATATTAATAGAAAATATTTAATAGACACTTTTTCTTAGAGTACTCGACAATATTTTCTAAACCGTTGTTGCTGTGAATCAACGAACGTTCGCAGGATAACGTTATTGATTGGGACCTTCTTTTCACAGTGTACCCGTGTCACGTTGACGGATGACTACGAGCGCCCTTGACACCTGTACAATCGATTACTATAGCACGAAATCTATTCTGATAACTTTCATATTTAACCCCAAGTTCAAACAGTTAGACCAGTGGTAACACGCTTGCTATTCAAATGGCATTATTTCCATAAAAATAAATAAATATATAGTTATTTGTAATAACGATGATATTTATAAGGTACATTATTTAATTGACAGCAACACACACAAAATCTGCCTGCATTCATTCCACTACTTATAAAACTTAACGAGTGGAAACCCGTCAAATTTGACGAATAAAATTGTTTAAAAGAACCGATTGACTGAACTTATCAAACAAATAACAAAAATAATTACAATAATAAATCAATATTTAATAAATATATTTTCAGACATGATGTCAAGCTTGCCAGTAACAATTTTGTATGTAAACATCCGAACTTTTTACTTGGATTCTAAATTGAGTGACGGCGAAAACTATAAATTTTACTTTTAGACGCACTCGCAGTAAAATAACTGGTTTTATCAAAGAAAATACTAAGTTCTTCATCACTATGACATCATTATCATTCACTGAAGCCGTCTGAGATGAGCATCTGAATGTCAGTATCAGCTGAATGAAAAATATGTTGAAATGTAAAAGCATTGTGAGTAAAAATGCATTACTTTATATAGTAACGTCATTTTCTATTCAAAACTTTTTAAAAAGTTATTTTTAATTGTAATTGAAAAGGGCATCCATATTGATATGGTAATTCCCAATGTATTCTTTCTTTCTTCAACAATGCAACTAACCCAATTGCCGTCAATTTAAAGAATGTTCATAAAAGACTTTTAAAATTAAAATTAAAATATAAGGGGAACTGGGGGACATTGATACAGCTTTTTTCAAAGAAATTTTTTGGTGTCTAGAAAGCAGAAATTTCAAGTTATTTTCCTATGTGATGTCAGCAAAACCTGTGTAGTGTGTTACAAAAATGTACAATCGTTGTTTTATATATTATTTTTGCATGTAATTTTAAAAAAATCAATAAAAGTAATTTGTATCAAAGTGCCCCATCCCCGGGGCAGATTGATACACTTTGAAACGTCTGGGAAAAATGGAGACAAAATAACACCAATGCATATTTTTTACAGAAAAATAGTTAGCAAACCATTTTATATATATTTATAGACATTAAAATCGCACACAATTTATTTGTAAGCGATATTAAAGCAATCAAAATGAAATGTATAATGACCTGAAGTTCTGGCTGTTCCTTGTCTGTTTGTTGGTTGTGGTAACTTTGTCATATCTGGCACTTTAACCCCAGAATTCTCTTCTTTCTTAGGAAAGATGAAAGAATTACCAGGTGTTCTGTTAATAAATCGGTTTACAAACAGAAAATAAAGGATAATTATATTAAAAATTATGTTTATAATATAATTATCATGTACTGTTCTGCAGCTTGTTTCTCTTACTTAACATTTCTCATGTCGATAATACATTTTCCTCTGAAAAATCGATATAAATTTGAGATTTGCCAGGCTGCCGTCCATTTCTTTTGTTAATTCTACTAGCACTAGATACTGTGCAAGTTTGTACGTCCTCGGTTTGCAAAAATACTATAAAGTGTTCTAATGTAAAGAAATTAGAACTATTTCACTTCAATAAAAACTAATAGTAGAAATTTTTGACGAAAAATGGTTGAATTAAGCAGTGTATGGTAAAAATAAAAATAAAAGGTAATGAAAAAATGAACTAGAAAAGGATTTAGGTTGTATCAATGTGCCCCGACAAAGACTGTATCATTGTGCCCCATGCAGTAATTTTAAATAAAATGAGTCGCAAATCCAACACATCATAATTTATCTAACAATAAAGAATGAGGAACTGATAAAGATTAGTGTTACTTGCCAGGGAGGGTATTCTTTTCGGTTGAAAATACTGGAACAGTTGTATAATACCATTTCAATTGTACAACTCAAATTTACTTTTGACTTACAAAACAATTAATCACCCATCCCATTTCATCAAACTATTGAATCATTCCAAAACTTTCTGTATGTTGTTAATTTCACTAGTATCACCTTTTGGAGCTGTTGTGAAACTTTCTGTAATGACCCAGTGTGCTGTACAGGGGGTGTATCAATGTGCCCCAAGTATCAATGTACCCCAGTTCCCCCTAAAAGCAGTATTTGTTAAAAAAATAATGAGTGTAGGCATATCTATAAATAAAGTACTTTCATTATAAAAAAAATTATTAAGATAGGTTCTGTAGAAAGCTCAGACTAGAGACAAAGAAAACAGCCTTGTCCTTTAAATATATATATTATAATTAAATGAAAATGACGTAATTTTCAGACATATTTTTAATTGTGAGTACCAAGTATACCTTAAATAAATGGTAGAAGTTCAATCCATTTAGATGCATTAATTAAGGTCAGTGAATATGGTGTCATAACTGATACATTTACAACCCTTGGCAAAACGTTTCCGATCAGTGTTATCAAGTTTCTGATTTTTGCATTCTGAAGCACATATTTTGCGATTCAGGAGCATAGGGCATTTTACAAAATGCCAAATAAAAGTACACGTATTAGAATATAAATAAAAAGCGAATTCAGTACAACAATCATATAATTTATAATTATACGCTACGCGGGAAAGTTTCCTCGTGAGAAAAAAAATATCGGATCAAGAAGGAAGTTGGAAAATAATAATCGATCAGTGAGGAAACAGGTTTGAAATTTGCATATTGAAGACAGACAGGAGTGCCTGAGCATGCGTACAATATCTGAATCCTATTTAAAAGAAGAAATCTTCCAGCTGCGAGATCAAAAGCAGCTCGGAATTGCTGGACAATGGCTCGTGTAAATAAACTGTCTCGCGATTTAAAAATCCGAATGATTAAATTGTTGCAAGAGGGAAATTCACAAAGGAAAGTGGCTGTTTTATTAAACTGTGCTCAAAGTACGGTGTGTGATATTCGTAAAAAATATAGTTGACTAACAGCGAGGAAAATTTACCTCGATGTGGACGTCCACGAATGAAAACGCCTAAGGAGGACAGAAAACTTGAGGAAATAGCGAAAAGAAAAGGCGTGCAACTTCAAAACAAATCAATTCTGAATGGTCTAAGTATAACGTAAAGATAGGTGACCGCACTGTACGTAATAGTCTGAATGCAGCAGAACTTAAATTCCGTAAAACTAAAACGAAACCTTATTTGAAAAAGAAGCATAGAAAAGAACGCTTGCAATGCTGTAAAAACATGTACACTGGCCATTTGATAATGGAATAAAGTTATTTTTAGCGATGAATCCCGGATATCTCTCGGAACAGGTGATGGCTCTGGAACATATGTTTGGAGGAGAGTTGGTGAGAAGTTCAATGATAAATGTGTCAATACGAGGACTAAATTTTCACTTCATTTACAGTTTGGAGCTGTATGACATCACAAGGCGTCGGTAAGTTGTATATCGTGTTACGTACAGTAAACTCTGAAGTTTACATTGACATTTTAGACTATTTTCTGATTCCTAGCATCGATCAATGGTTCGGAGATCAAAATGACTTCTTATTTCAAGATGACAACGCAGCTCCCCAACACACCAGATCTGTGAAGAAATTTCTACAAAATGTAGGTAATATACAAATTCAAACTATGACTTGACCGCCCAATAGTCCGGATCTTAATCCCATCGAAAATTTGTGGAATATATTAAAAAGAAAAATTGATTTTCGACGAATTACAGATTCCACAGAACTGCGTAAAGCTATAAGGGAATGCTAGTGTAAAGTTGCTCCCAATGAGTGTAAAAATCTTATTGAGTCCATTCCACTAATAATTTCAGCTGTCTTCCGAAATAAAAGTGGATTCACGAAATATTGATTGCATTGATCGGTTATTTTTTTCCAAATCAAAGCATGATCGGATAATTTTTTCTTTGGTGCTTAAATTTCAATCTAAATTTTTCTGTTTATAAATTGATGTAAAATGAATTTTCTTTATTGCATATTAGGGTGGTGCGAAAAAACAAAAGTTTTTATTTCCGAATTGCTATACTGCGGAAAAGTTGTGATTGGTAAATACAAGAAAAACAAAAAAGAATTTTTCAAATCGGACTATATCTTCCGATCGCGCAAACCATCTAAAAAACCAAAAAAATTGAAAATTTCTGATTTTTTCAGAATTTTTTTAAAAGTATTACATATACATATAATTTATCAATAAAGTGAAAAATATTTGCATATTGTACTGTTAAATAGTAATAAAAAATAAATTGCGTTTAGAGAATATTTTCCGATCGCGCAAACTCATTAAAAATCGGCGAAAAATTCAATTTTCAGTGATTTTGATGTATTAAGAAAATAATTAAATAAGTTCAGATTGCGATCTCATGTTAAAATTTAAATGTAAATTAATACTATTGAGCACATTATGCTATTTTTAACAACCGAGATCTTACCACGACGAGATCGCTGCAGGGCGAAAAGGTTTAGTAGCTTGCGCAACTCCTGTTAGCCACGTTGAAAAACAGCACTGAAGTCGCCCTACGTGTACATATCCATCGCTCCCCAACCTCGTCCACTTACACAGTGTGCCATTTCGTATCAGTGAGCCCGTGAACGAATTTCGTTTGTTAATTGGGTGCATTGTGTTATTTTAATTACATTAACAAGTGACATGGATACGGATATGCATGTGTCGTTGACCAGGAAAATTAATAGACAATCTTTTCATTGTCTTATATTTGGTCATTCAAGAGATTTTGTGCCAAATATTCTACCAACACACGAGTATAGCACATGTGTACTAAGAACTGTTTACCTAAGCCTGTATACCCAAGACACTAAAGAACACCCTTTAAATGAATTTAAATGCTTCTAGAATTGTTAAAAACACTTCTAGACTTTTCCAATAAATGCGTCCATGTAATACGGATTGATATGTAGAATGATACATGTTTGAAGATGTTTTATAGTAATCTTAAACAGGTATATGTTGTACCTCGTGATATTTGTCTCAGAACTGAGGAGGATAAATAAAGCATCGTCCTTTCTTCCATCAAAATATATGTATTGTGGTTCTTCTGAATCCATTGGACTTTGACGTAAATTTTTTCTAGTGTGGCTGATTTCCATTCTAATTTTGTATCAATCAATAAATTGAGAAGCATCTGTTTTAGTTATTACAGCAATATTTTCTAACACACTCAATGCTATAGCAGAACCTGCAGGGTCAGATATCGCAATGTAACGATGTAGATTGTAACTCCACATTCATTTGCCATGGTAATTTCTTCTTCTTAAATCTGATAGGCTGTATCGGTCATGGTAATGAGATTTTACGTATACCTACATTAGCATTAAAACTCTCTTGTATTTCATCTAAATGCTCAAAATCTTTTATTTCCGTTTCAACAGATTTGGAAGGTTACCTTTTCAATATATAATTTCGTCGTCCAAGGCTTGTATTCAATTTTTTTTCCTCGTTTTGATTTATAGTACCAATTTTTCCCGTTCTGTACTTTCTCTGGAGGTAGATAAATCTATGTTCAATGACTGGAATTTTGTTGCGTTTTTCAGACGTACAATTAGTCTCAATCGGTCACGCCATCAGATATGAAAACATTTTACAGGCGCAATTTTAATTCATTACGTATTTGCAGGCTGTAATATCACACAGTTGAGCTCCTTGTTTTTTAAATTCATCAACCTTTTATATAAAATCTGGCTTTTCCTTGTCTAGAATATAAGATTTCATTAGTTTATAATACTTATCGTAGTAGGCATTATCTAAGTGATTCTATACTCAGAAACTTTTGGGATTGACGCCTTCTAATAGATATATTTTATTTTTTGCGCCACTGTATTGCTGACAAATGTGTAATTCACTTTAATGTTGTTGAGTTTTATTGCTAATAAGAAATCTCTCCTCAAAGCAGCATCGAAGAACATCTTCATGTGTTGGAAGAATATTTGGCAGAAAATCTCTTGGATGACGAATAGAGGACAATGAAAAGATTGTCTAGTAATTTTCTTGGTCAACGACATATGCATATCCGTATACATGTCACTTGGTAATGTATTTAAAATAACATAATACACCCAAATAACAAACGAAATTCTTTCACGGGCTCACTGTGCAAGTGGACGAGGTTGGGGAGAGATGGGTATGTTGGTATGTACACGCATGGCGACTTACGATGTTTTGCAACGTGTCTAACAGGAGTTGCGCAAACTACTAAACCTTTTCGTCCTGCAGAGATCTCGTCGTGGTAAGAGCTCTGTTGTTCAAAAATGGCCTAATGTGCTCAATAGTATTAATTTACATTTAAAATTTAACATGAGACCGCAAACTGAATTTATTTAATTATTTTCTTAATACATCAAAATCACTGAAAATTGAATTTTTTCCGGATTTTTAATGAGCTTGCGCGATCAGAAGATATTCTCTAAACTCAATTTATTTTTTTTAATTATTATTAAACAGTACAATAAGCAAATATTTTTCACTATAGTGATAAAATATATGTATATGTAATATTTTTTAAAAAATTCTGAAAAAATCGGGAATTTTCAATTTTTTTGAAATTTTAGGTGGTTTGCGCGATCGGAAGATATAGTCCGATTTGAAAAATTCTTTTTTTGTCTTTCTTGTATTTATCAATCAACTTTTCCGCACTATAGCGATTCGGAAATAAAAACTTTTGTTTTTTCGCACCACCCTATTGCATATTGTTGTTCCTTATACATAATACAAATGTATTATCACTAATAATCGTTTCATTTTTATGTAGTAAGAATAAATAATATTTTCTTACAAAAGATGGTAGTGTTGATGTAATGATCGGAAACTTTGTGCCAAGGGTTGTATAACATCCTACATTATATTTACGGACAAAATGTATCTGTTTTCTGCATGACGTCATTTTCTTCATCGGAAACACTTCGAATTAGATATGTATTACTTTATCACAAAATATTTTCTATTATTTTACTGACATAGATTACTTAATGTTATTTCTCAGTAAAGGATTTTTTTTTTCGTTGTAATTAATACATAATTACACTCAATCATTTTATTTTGGTTAAACTGTATGAAAACCATTTCAATTCTTTCTTTTAAATACTATTGGAGAAGTCAAGCTTCTGATTTATGGAACGTCATAAAACAAAATTAATTCATATTATAGAGAGAAAAGCTTCATCTGATTGTCACAATTTCGAAGAAATATCACACAAAGATTTTAAAATAAAAAAGAAAGGATTTTTTTTTAAGAAAGAAAATAAATTAAAACGAAGCTGCAACCGGCACATCAACAAATGAACAGCTTTCTTAATATATATGTATATTTATTAATGAATTTTTTTCGGTCTTCGAAAATTGGTATTACAAAACTTAGGACAGGCAGATGAATTAAAAAACAGAATGGTCTTTTAAATATGTAGATGTAATAATAGTAAAAAAAAAATAATAATGGTAGATCACATGACAATGTTATGAAAAATGTTCATTCATTGATCGGTTTCAGAGACCATTCTATATCAAAAGAAGAATGAAAGGCTCGATTAACTCATAGAATACTATTTCTATACTAAACATTATGTACAGGAATAGTATAATTAAAATTTGCCCCTTTTAAAACCTCTAGGGCTCTAAACGAAACAAAATTTTACAAATATATTGTATGTCAGGATCTGATAGCACCTGTGCTAAAGAATGGAATTTTTACTATTTCTCTATTTGAATATTTCGTATTGTATGGTTGTGTACATAAATTTCCAAGGTGACATTCCTTCTTTGTAGAAAGGGGAATTGCCAGATAATCCTTTGCAGGTGGTGTGTTAGAGAAAGGAGATTGCTGAGAGGCATGTCCAGCTGTCTGTGAGGTATGCGGATGGTCAGCAGATAAGCAACATGTCACTAGGCAAGAAAGGAGTGTGGGAAGGTGCCCAATGAGGAAGCTCCAGAGGGGGTTGGCATTTGTGTGACCCCGTGAGTTGAGAAGGGCAAGTTTGTCTCAGAGAAGTCATTCCGTACCTAGGTTTCGGACCTAGAGGTTGCTCTGTGTGGAAGAGCATAAGCGGTGCGTTTTCTGGTGAGCAAAGGACACTGACGTCCTAGTGTTTAGTACTCTGGGCCGAGTAGTGCAGGCCGAGCATACTTGTGTTGGGAGACTCAAGGTTGAGCTCCGATAAAGTGAATTTAACGTGTATTGAGTGTGAGGTGGAAAGTGTAATTGGAATAGTACACAGCCAATCTTTACTGTATCTAATTTAATGTTGAACCGGATCACCTATATCCGAGTTGTAATTGTATATATTTGTAAATAGCGTATTTAATGTGTAGGGGGAACTGGGGTACATTGATACAGTTTTTTTCTAAGATTTTTTTTGGTGTCAAGAAAGTAGAAAATTCAAGTTTTTTTTTCATGAGGTGACAGCAAAACTTGTGTAGTATGTTATAAAAATGTACAATCATTGTTTTATGTAGTATTTTTGCATGTAATTTTAAAAAAATCAAAAAAAGTCATTTGTATCAATGTGCCCCATCCCCGGGGCAGATTGATACGTTTAAGAAAAATGACGACAAAATAATACCAATGCATATTTTTCATAAAAAATGAGTTAGAAAACCATTTTATATTTATTTATAAAAATTCAAATCACCCACAATTTATTTTTAAGCAATATTAAAGCAATCAAAATTAAATATATTATGACTTGATGTTCTGTCTGTTTCTTGTCTGATTGTTGGCTGTGGTAACTTTGTCATATCTAGCACTTCAACCCCAGCATTATCTTCTTTCTTATGAAAGATGAAAAAATTACCAGTTTTTCTGTTTACAAATAGGTTCATAAACAGAAAATAAAGGATAATTATATTAAAAATTCTGTTTATAATATAAGTATCATTTTCTGTTCTGCAGTTTGTTTCTCTTACTTAACATTTCTCATGTCGAAAATACTTTTTTCTCTGGAGAATCGATATAAATTCGAGATTTGCCAGAATGCCGTCCTTTTCTTTTATTAGTTCTACTAGCACTAGATGCTGGGTAAGTTCCTACGTCTTCTGTTTTCAAAAATACTATAAAATGCTCTAATATAAAGAAATTAGAGCTATTTCACTTCAATAAAAACTAATATTAGAAATTTTTCGTGAAAAAAAGGTTGGATTAAGGAGTGTATGGTAAAAAAAATAATAAAAGATAATGAAAATATGAACTATTAAAGGATTTAGGCTGTATCAATGTGCCCCGTCATAAACCGTATCAATGTGCCCCATACAGCGATTTTGAATAAAATGAGTCTCAAATCCAACACTTCACAATATATCTAACAATAAATAATGAGGAACTGATAAACAGTAGCTGTACTTACCAGGGAGAGTATTCATTTTGGTTGAAAATACTGGAACAGTTGTATAATAGAATTTCAATTGTACAACTGAAATTTACTTTTGAACAACAAAAACAATAAATCACCCGTCCCATTTCATCAAACTGCTGAATCATTCCAAGATTTTCTGTATGTAGTTGAATACACTAGCATCACCTTTTGGAGCTGTTGTGAAACTTCCTGTAATGACCCTGTGAGCGGTAGAGGGGGTGTATCAATGTGCCCCATGTATCAATGTACCCCAGTTCCCCCTACATATATTCTTAATAAACTGATAATTCAGTTACCTGACGGCGTAAGTCTTCATTTACACAAACCTCACGGGGGGTGACCGATATCACCTAGTAATATCGGTGGTGGCAGCTATATCTACCACGGACATTCTTCAAAGTTGTGTGGACTGAGAGGAACGTCCGACATTGTAGTCAACAGTGGAAATTATAATTTAAACTATGAAATTAAAAAAAAAAAGCTATCTGTAAAACAGCTAACAACATTTGAGAGTTATTAAATCAAATATAACATAAAAGGTTATAATTTTTTTAAGCATCGTTCTTGCCAAAATATTGCAAAAAGAGTAGCACTTTTAGGGCAAACTTAAACAATTATGTATATATATATAACCATTAATACTATTACAATATATGGACCATTGAATTTAATAACTTATAGCCCATTTAACATGGAAGGGAAAAAAATAAAAAAATAATATGAATACAAATGGAATTTGTAGAACCAAAAGCAGAATCTTCAGGTCCCAAATACTTTGGAACTACAAATGAAGTGTGTGGTTTCATCTTCGTATTTGCCATGAAAGAGCAAAACAATACGAATTTCGGACTACCAACACACACAAAACCAAAACCAAATGAAGAAAAAACATCTAAAACATGACACATCAAAACTACCAAACCGGATAGCAAAATGAGAAGGGAAAAATAAAAATAATTATCGACAATACGATAATAATATATAAATAAATGAATTAAAATCAGAGTAATGTGATAACAGAAAAATTAAACCATACACCCTATTAAAATTTACAACAAAATCATTTAATTTGACTATTATAAGCTAAACTCAATATCTTAATATAAGATGATTTAAGATTTAAAAATAGATAATTAATATAATTACCCATATAAAGTATGAGCTTCAATATATAATATATATTTTGTTGAAAAGTAAAACAAAAGAAAAAAAACTGTTTACAGTTAAAGCAGCCGAGTTGCACAACATTGGCATTTAAATCTGTGCATACTTAGTACAGATAACATACTTAGCAAAGCTTTTGAAAAGCTTAGTTTAAACTTTTTAAAAAGAATTATACTTGAATTGTCTGTGATTGTCTGAAAAACAAGACACATCAAAACTACCAAATCGGATAGGAAAATGAAAAGGGAAAAATAAAAATAATTATCGACAATACGATAATAATATATCAATAAATGAATTAAAATCAGAGTAATGTGATAACAGAAAAATTAAACCATACACCCTATTAAAATTTACAACAAAATCATTTAATTTGACTATTCTAAGCTAAACTCAATATCTTAATATAAGATGATTTAAGATTTAAAAATAGATAATTAATATAATTACCCATATAAAGTATGAGCTTCAATATATAATATATATATTGAAGCTCATACTTTTTGTTGAAAAGTAAAACAAAAGAAAAAAACTGTTTACAGTTAAAGCAGCCGAGTTGCACAACATCGGCATTTAAATCTGTGCATACTTAGTACAGATAACATAATTAGCAAAGCTTTTGAAAAGCTTAGTTTAAACTTTTTAAAAAGAATTATACTTGAATTGTCTGTGCATTGCTTCAATAATTTGAGGGGCTCTACAGTTAAAATTTTAAAAGAAAATATCTGCACAGTTTCAACTTTGCAAAAAATAAATGTTTTGAAGACTGGAATCCTTCATGCTGATTAGTTATAGTTATAAATTAATCCATATTTTCAAACCATAGCAATTCAAGAAAATAATACAATTTTGCCACAAATAAAATTAATAAAGTTTAAAAATTTTACATCTGTAAAGCTTTATACTTAATATCAACTACATTGTTTGGAATTTAGTTGAATATAATGACAAATAAAAGTTCTTTCAAGAGTGTACGAATACTGCCCCAAAATATTATTTATCGATCGGCGTCTTCTTTCATTATGCCGGGTGTCAGGATGACGGATGAGTTTGTGTGTCCGGAACAACTGTCCGTTTGACATCAGAATCTACGAAATCCCCGGACAAATCTGGCATCTGACCCTCCCTTTTACCAATACTCTAACGATAATAAGGGAAATTTTACAAAGTGGGAATTTTTTGAAGATACATACTGCAGGCTGAGATCTAAAATTAAAATTCTACGTTTATAAAACACGTGATATGACTATCCACATCTTCTCAAAAATATCTATAAAATCGGTCAGATAACGGAGTTTTATTTTTATTTTTTTTTTGTCCTTCAATTATTTTCATCATCAGACATTGTTTCCAACTGCTCTAAATTTTAAAGTTTTAATTTATTCTAGGATATCTTCTCTCACTTCTCCAGTCACTTTTTAAAACGAATTTTGATCTAAACGAACCTAGGGTTGCGGGTTCCAGTGTTTACGGCAATGTACACCCACATAAAAAAAAAAGATGTTTTATAATTTACAGAAATATTCAACAATTAACTTATGTAATATGTATTCAGAGTCACCGAAGATACCGAAAAGCATTCCTGTATCTTTAAAAAATATTTATTTAAGAAATTTAATGAATAAATTAAAAAAACATTTTTTATTAACTGCCTTTCATTTTCGGAAACGTTTCTGAGTATCTTTTACAATACTTGCAAATCATAATATCACTTTTTCGCAAGCATCAATTTTCAAGAAAATATTTTGATAGCCAGAACACTAACAAACAAACATACAAAATTAATAGCATTCACATTAACATGAAAATTAACATTATTTTGTTACAACTCCATACACATATTCAGTTATGCACCTAAAGAATTTTACTTGAGAATGAAAAGAAGTCGAAAAACCGTTTTTTCGAGTATAGAACTGATTAATGCATCTTAAAAGCTACTAAAAACGTTCCCGAAAATTACGGGCAGCTAATAAAAATTTATTTTTATAAATTCTTTTTTAAATTTCAAAAATAAATAGTTTTTTGAGGTCTCTGTTCGTGTACAGACTATAACGAGAAACGAGTTCAAATATAAATGTGAAGATAATTAAATGATACGAAAAGTCTCTAATAACAAAACAGCTCCTTTTATATACATACTTACCGGGTGTCCCAAAAATGACTGATGGATTTTAAAATTCAATAACTTGCAAACGGTGACAACTAGTTAAAAAAATTTTGCAGGAGGGTTATGTATAATGTCAGGAGTTTTTTTTACCGTAATTTTTTATTTTAGTTCGAATCTGAAACAATAGGTGGCGCTAACGGCGATTGAAAGGCAGGTCGACGCTTCACTCAGCACTGATCACCTGGCCTTCAATTGCCGTCAGCGCCACCTATTGTTTGAGATGCGAACTAAAATAAAAAATTACGGTTAAAAAACTCCTGACATTTATACATAACCCTCCTGCAAAAATTTTTTAAATAGTTGTCACCGTTTGCAAGCTATTGAATTTTAAAATCCATCAGTCATTTTTGGGACACCCGGTACAAACACTTGAATCAGGATTGAAACTACAGACAGTTAAGAAGCATATTGCTATTGGATTGTGGACCAAACTACTCGAATATTATGCTTCTGTCACATGCATAAAGTAATAAACATTATTATTAATGATAATGAGCCCATGGTCATTTTAGCTAACTAAATAGTTCTCTAAATGTAACTTCATTCCGTAAGAATATTTGACGTGCGAACATCAACAAAAACGAACAGCACTAGACTGTTGCCAAATGGCAAAACATAAAGCTGGTAGAATGCGCTCGAAAGAATGAAAAGGCAAGCCTCAATAGTTTATAAAGTTTATATAACATTTTTTGGAATCATCTATGATTCATACATACAGTCGAGTTCCTGTAGAACGCAACCCATCATACTGTTGAAAAATTCGTTGAATAGAGAACGACGAAAATTTGTTAATTTAATGCGTAAATTTTGAAAAAAAAAATTGTTTTTGAACTGTTTAAAGAAGGTTTTGAAATAATTAATGCTAAATGTTTTATCTTGTATTTATTTAAACAGTTTTAAAAACATATAACAAAAGTTTTGTTTGAAAGCTTGGTAAAAAAAGTATGAGGAAAATTTGATTGGTTGTTTTGATTTCAAAACTTTTTTACTTTAAAAAAAATTTACATTCTAATAGGAACTTAAGACTTGAAAACAGAGTATTTTCTTCCATTTGACGTTTTCTTTTTGTAACGTCAAAGACATTTATCATTTCACTCCATGATGGATTATATTTTTGCTGTTTCAAGTTTTCACATTCATTGGCTCTTTTACCGGCATTATTCACAATGCTGTTTAAAATGTCATTAGAAGTTCGATTCTATGTAACAATAAGATTGTCAAAAAGAGCAACATTTTCTTTGATACTTCGGCGTTTCTTAATTTTTCTCCATTTCTTTTTTTCGTCTACCATTGCCATCGTCAGAATCTACGGAATCATCTTGTTCAGAAAATCCCGCCTTTCAGAAGCAATTTTAAATCATTCTTTTACCGACACTGAATCTCCAAAGCTTTATAAAATTCCTCAATGTGTGTTTGAAGTTTATTGATGTATTGGATGAAATCGTTTTCTTAATGGTCCTTTAAGAATTATTTTCTTCTAATGAAACTTTAAAACAAATTATTTTTCCCAGGTTCAACGGTTCCAGTTAAAATTCGAAATCGAAGTATAAAAAAATGATTTTATGATTTTTCAATTTATCTCAATTGTTTTGTGGGTAAGAGAAATCGTTGTCAATAATCAAAACATTTTTTACGACCTTTTTTTTTTTTTCTGCTTGTTAAGCGCATTTAACCATTTGTCAAAAATGTAACGGTCACTCAAGGCATTTTATTACAATCTTAGTACTCGTCTAAGGATTTCATTCCAAAACACTAAAAAGGATTTACTTTTGCCAGTGGCTAGCATCTTTAAGTTTTCTTTCCCTGTCGTTAGCACACAACAAAACAGTAAATTGTTGTTTGCTGCTTTTTGTCTAGGATCTGTCTTCTTTAAACGCTAGAGTTTTGTTTGGGAGGCACTTATAAAAGATCCAAGTTTCGTCAATTTTGAAAATTCTTACAAAAGACTTTTTTTTTCAATCTTCGGTACTTAAAATTAGCGGTTCTTACATACTAAAAACACACACTATCACCACAAACAGTTTTCTGGAATAATCCATGTATCTTTTTGAACTTTTCTAGCCAAACAATGTAATTGAGAATAACCAAAGCTTTTTCTAAAATTATTGGTGCTGAAATTCCGAACTCTTATCCGGATAATCATGAGCCCTCGTGCTTGCATGTCCTCTTTGTTTTCCGCGCTAGGCCAAGATCGATTTTTTTTTTTTTCAGTGATTGACTTCTGATTTTTTTATCCTTTTGACTGTCGACAAAGAACTTGTCAGAATCCCAAACATTTTTGTCATATTCTTTTTTTTTTCTTTTTTTCGGCTGCTTATTGGTTAACTTTGAAAATCTTCACTTGATCAGAGAGAGTTGTGTTTACGCTAAGAGCCATATTTGGCAGATTCAATACAAGATTGCATCACCATACTTGTCATTCAGTAAAAATTCTTCATTCAAATCACTTTTCACACTTAGGAATGAGCCGAGTTGCCAAAAACAACAAACAATACTCTAAACTGTAAGATTAGCTAGTGTTAGTTTATGTAAATGAAAACATGCTAAAAAAAATGACCCTTTCCTCAATTGCCGCTCTGATCCCGTCCTTATTTTATTTAAACCAAGTACATTCAACATTTACAAGGTGACCACGGAGTAGTTTTATTTTTTATGACGCTTTGTCAAATTTTCATATCACTCCGGTAGGAAAGTGCTGTTTCAGTTTTTTTCAAAAACACAAGCTCATCTATGTTGAAACACACAAGTCATGCGTGATCGTACAAGAATTCAATGACATAACAAAGAAGGGTGTTTTTTGGAAAGGAGTGAATTTTTTGGGAATAAAGAGAGATTTAGAAGTATGGAACTATGAAATATAAAGGAGAAATCACCGAAGAAAAATAGATTTAAGGGAACTAGTACCTTTTAAACTCGTTGAAAATCTGTAAAAACATTGAAAGTTTGAATTAGTGTAACTCCTTTATTTTTTTATGCATAGACATAAAATTTTGGATTTCGATTAAACAGATTATGTTTTTTAATACACTACCCTAGATACTGACTAGTCTTTAGCAAAAATTTTTTGCTGTTGAATTTAAAACATATCTTTATTTCACGCCGTAAGTCATTGCCGCATCATATCTTGAGAATGTATGCATGGATTTTTATGAAACTTAATGTATATAATATGCATATATGTATTTTTAAAATGAACTACTCTTAGATCAAAACTATGTCATTAACTATAAAAAATCAATATTTTTGTTTAAAAAATAAAAAAATTAAATTTTTGAATCAATAAAACTAGTCATAACTAAAATTATTATCACTCTAAATACTTAAAAGTAGTTCATTTTAAACACACATATCTGTTTAATATCTACACTTAATTTCATAATAATCCGCACATACGTTCTCAAGTTATCGTGCGCGCAATGCCTTACAGAGTGAAAAAAAGAGATTTTTTAATTTCAACAGTAGTGGATTAGTGGGGGTTCTGCGGCCGGAGGAGGAGAGGAGAGGGGCAATAGGCAATCAATCACAAGGCCAATGGGCAATCAGTCCATAGCATTCAACCCCCACAAGCGATGTTTATATGATCAAACACCCAATATGTTGACTTCATGATTTTTCACGTCTTATCATCAAAGACACAATTTTATATCATTTTCTTGTTTTCACTGATATTTGTTAGAAGGGTTTCAAAGGTTCTTTACATGAATTCCACTTTATGATATAAATGTATATAAATGTTTGGGTGTAAATATGTGTTTAAATATGATTTTCTGTTTACATGTGATTAGTTAACTATCCATGTGTATGGATCTTTGTATGACTATCTAATAATTAAATTTAAAAAGGTTTAGTAAATTTTAAAAAGTTTTAATGTATTTTGAAAAGTTTAAATGAATTTAAAAAAGTTTAAACGAATTTTTAAAAATATTTAAGTGAATTTAAAAAAGTTTCAACAAATTTTAAAAATGTTTTAAGAAATTAAAAAACTATATATATATATATATATATATATATATATATATATATATATATATATAAAATCTTAAAAAATGCTTAAAAATTCTTAAAGTTTTAAAACGTATTTAAAATGAATTGTAAGTGAATAAAAGTATTAACACATGTATTATATAAGTGTGTACATGTATGAGTATGTTTGCATATGTGTGCACTGCGTTTGAAACAATATGTGAAAAAGATATTGTGTAGAAGTTTTAAATAATTACACATAAGGAAAATCAACATTTTTTTATTAAAATAAAACAATTTACAGATAAAAGCATATTTACAGGTAAGATGTATTAACATAACAACATTTTTCTTGATAATTTTAAATATATTAACAATTTTCTTCAACCAGTACAATCTTGACTAATTTCACAATGTCCATTGGCTAAACTGGTGATACCATCTTCTAGCAGAAATCTTTTGTCGTCAAATGGTGATAAACATGTTTTGTTCTGTGTTAATGTATACAGATGGTGTGCATCTTGAGCGATTCTTCTCTGCTTTTCAATACTAGTTTTTTCTTGTTGAAGGCACCGCAAGTAATCTTCATGCTTGATTTTCTGACGAACAACATAAGTCGATACACCCTTCGCTCGTTTTTTCTCTTCTTTGAAGGATTTCAGGGAGTACATTTTGGATTTCAGCCCAACAAACTCAAGGGCTAAATCACCCTTAAGTTCATCCTTGAACTTGCCGATTGCTTTCTTGTTAACATCTGAGTACAGTGAATGATGTTTCGGTTATTCTGAGAAATCAAAAAGGTTTGAATGTTGTTTCAAATCATCATAAATATTTTGCGTTTTAATATGATAACACAACGAGTCCGTGTCGGTGAATAACAGCTTTGCGGTATCATCTTTATATGTTTTTTTAATAAAATTATAATGAAAATTGTACATTAATACTTTGGAGAGCTCTAAAATAGCAAAACCAACATAAATCTGTCGATTCATGAGTATGCTAGTTTTCATCCTTTCAACGGCAGTCAAATCTTCATCATATGTTTTAAAAGATTTAAAAGTGGGTGAAGCCACTAATTTCTTGGCTCTTTTTTCGTTATTAACAAGTACAATATTTCTACGTTTTCGCAGATTTTCCATAGTTTTTCCAAACACGGAGTTATTCATTAGTTTAAAAAAGTCTTTTTCGAAAGAAGATTTAGCTTCTTTTCTTTTCTCAGTATTAAAATGAATGTATTTCTGAAGCCAAGGTGCCTGCTTGAATTGCAGAGCTTTATGAACACATGAAAGTTCCAATCCAAGTTGCAAATAAAATTTCAGATTACGATAATGAACTACATAATTTCGTTTGTCATTCAAATTGGGTATAAGTTTAGAGGCTGCAGCGAACTTTGTATTACCCTGTAATCTACGTGCATAGGAAGACAACATTTCCTGACTCACAGTCACTCTTTCAGGTGCGACAGGGTATTCGTTATGTAATTTATGAAGTTTCTCAGGATATTAAGATCCACTTCGAAAATATATCCAATTTCAGAATCGTCAGATAATGATAAAATCCATTCTTCCGTAATATGTTCTGTCGCACACCATTCAAATCCTCCAAAGGGTAGAAATTGGGACATAGCCCAGCCGTAGAGATTGTTAGCATCCCAATACATAATGTAACTGGGATCCTCATCTTTATTAAATTCAGGTGTATTAGGTATGTTGGTTCGGGCATGTCTATGACTAATCATGCTGATTCCCCCTCGAATGCCTTGTTCTATAAACAAAAGCATGTTTATATCTGTCAGCAATTCGAGAGGTGTGTCGCACATCTTCAAAGATGCTTGCCAAGCAAGCCCAGGTGCGCTAAATAAATGCACACAATCAATGTCATAAAACTGCTGACATAATTTCCTAAAATTCTGGAGTACGTCAGCTAACAAAAGTACGTCAGTTTTGACGTATAAATCGTGGTAATCTCCCAACGACTTCATGTTGAATATTGTCCAAATATTTTTTGCATGACAATAATCCTCTTCAGTTATATTTTCATCTGTCAGGTCATTATGGAAGGCTGCTGGTGGGGGTAGAGAATCTTCATTGAATTTTTCGAAATTAGTAAAATAATTATATGAATACACACCTTTTCTTGTAAGCAGATTGAAATTGGTATTGCTTGGAAAATTTTCTTTCAATATTTTAAAGTCGTTGGGGGAAAGGTTAGAGATAAGTTTTTCTAAGGATGCAGGGAGGAATTGGAACGAGTCTAAAAAGACCAGCTGAAATCGACTTGAGCGCTTCCACAGTTTAAAAGTTATAAACTTTTCCAAAGTGGATGCAATCACATCAATTTCGTAGTCTTTAAATTTTCCCAATTTGCTCATGATGTGATGAGCATCATAATTCCGCAAATTATGAAAGATAACTGGAATCACCTGTGCCTGTTGATAGTTCAAATTACATCCCACATGAGCTGCTCCTCTATATTCTCCAGAGATGTGGTCGTGATCATGGACTCTTTTTTCTCCCAGCACCTTATGACAAATACAGCGTTCTCTCGCATGCTGAAATTCTTTTTCTTGAAGAGGTGAAAGCTTCATCGGTTGCACTTTCATTAAAACTTCTTCCAAGTTGTCCTTCTCTTGAATCATTTGTTTTAAAAAGCGATCCACACTGTCTTCACCTCGATACACTTGAGCTTTCTTCACACATTTTCCATCAGGTCCGATAACAACATATGCATACCCACATGGGAAATGATAAGCTGTTTTTTCAATGAAGGATGTTTTGGGTGAAGGAGTGACTGAAGCAACAGGAATAAGCAGACTCTCAAAATCAGCGTAGATAACAAAGGGCACCGGTGCCTGCAGATGAATACCAGAAAACTTGAGTATGTTATCATTTTCACTGGGCATCTTTATAGCCTGTGCTGTATGTCGACGACAATATTCATCATGTTTATTCAGGAGATCTCGTCTTGAAAAACGATGAAGGCATCGATAACAATAAAAACTAGCAGCTTTATGATTGGTGAGATCACCTAAAAGTCTTGAGAAATTTCTAATAAGGCAATAATGTTGCTTTTCGCCATCATCAACTAATAACAAGTTAATAACATCCAGATTCTGCTTTTCAGAAATATACAGAGGACATACTTCATCTTCTTCATATCCAAATACATTAATCCGTAAATTTTTCAGTTGTTCAATAATGGATATCTTCTGAAGGGGAACAGGACACTCAACATTCCCTAGTTTAATATCACTTTCATAAGGAATAAATGAGAAACTCTTTCAGGCTTCTTCTCTCGGGGTATATTCAGTTTAAATGCCAAAAGACACCACACCAAACACTTGTTATCTTCATTTTTGATATTAAGTACTGCTTTTTTGTCATATAATTTCTTGGGTAAAGCTATATATGAACTTGCGGCAAGAGGGTGATATTTAGCAATCTTAAGTTCTAAATGATGAATCTTTTGAAGTTTCCATCCAGACCCTCTTTGAATAAATTCTTCAAAGGAGTTAGTTATTTTGGAAAATCCTTCTTCCATATGTTCTGAAATAGTATCTTCTGTAAGTTCGGTAAAGCATTGACAGCGAAAATCCATCTCCTGATTATCAACCATGCGTTCAAGAGATATTTTCATCACCATATACCATTTAATGGCTCCTTTTTCTTGAATTTGATTCATCAAACATTCTTGAATTTCCTGTGTAAAGTTTCTTTGAAACACTGCTATGTCACTGTCTTCTCGCTCATCAGGATGAAACATAACAGTCTGAAACACATTAAGCGCATCACACTGGTTTTGTTTCAGTTTTTTGGACTTCACATATGATGAAGTTATTTTCCGCTTTACACTCACAAGAGGTGTGTGTGGGTGTTGAGTACGTATATGCTCTTTCAATTCAAACTGTCGTCCAAACTTCTTTGCACATTCACGACAAGAAAATCTCAAGTCTTTATGTGATTCAAGATGACGCATCAAATTATCCTCTCGCGTGAAAACATGCCCACAGATATTACATTTAAATACAGATTGTTCATGAGTTTTCAAGTGTCTCTGTAAATCACGCTTCAATCCAAATGTCTTCTGGCACACATCACAGTTAAATAACTTCTCTTGCAAATGAATCTTCTTATGTCGCTTTGAGTTGAAAGAGTTTGAAAAACTCTTATTACACAAAGTACAAATGTTCTTCACATCTTCAGGGGCCTCATTCTTCAAAGGTACATCATCATAAGATGGCATGTCAATATTCATAGAACTTTGAGATAAATCATCCTTCGTCATAGAAAGTTGAGAATGTCTGTCTTGTTCTAATGATTTAACATTAGTATGCATTTGATAATGTCTATTCAAATGAAACTTTCGACCGAAAGTCTTTTGGCATATGTCACAAATATGTGACTTATCACCTAAGTGAATCTTGATATGTTGATTCAGGTTAGAAATAGTTGTGAATAATTTTTCACAGGTTTTGCACTGGAACATCTTCTTCAAAGCTAAAGGACTTCTCATTGAAGCGGCTTCTTCAAAAGGCATGATAACATCCATAAAAAATCAACGAAAAAAAAAATTAATTCTTAAAACACCAATCTTCTCAAACTAAACTACACACTTAGATAAAAGCAAGAGCGAATGAAAACACGTCTGAACTCTACGAATCCAACTTGTCGAATGACATAAGATGGAATTTTTCATCGCTATTTATACCCACCGAGCCACGCTTCGCATGAATTTTTTCAACCACATGAAGAGAATGAACATATAATCACCAACTCAAAATGAAATCTCATGCAATTAGAATAAAAACATAATAAAAAATCACTAAATTAAAAGAATATTCTTGTTTCACAATAAATATTCTGAAAGATTCAAAAATTCTAGTTGAAGATTAAAGTTTTTATCCGAAATTTAATTAAAACTTCTAAGTTTTGGTATATCGTAAAAAAAAAAAAAAAAAAAAAAAAAAAAAAAAAAATTAAAGTAAAAAATTTTTTAATGTATAATTATCAAAAATTAATTTTTTGAATGAATTTTATAAATCTCTTCTAATAAATAACTTGTTAAAAGAAAGTTCATCTAACAATGATTCATCATTACTAGATAAATCTCGCTATGACAAATATGCCAGATAAAGAACAGCCAAAGTGTCAAGTCATTATAAATATAATTTTGATTGCTTTAATATTGTCTACAAATAAATGGTGGGTGATTTGAATTTCTATAAATAAATATAAATGGTTTGTAACTCATTTTCTATGAAAAATATGCATTGGTGTTATTTTATCTCCATTTTTTTCCAAACGTATCAAAGTACCCCATGAGGTGTATCAATCTGCCCCGGGGGGTGGGGCACATTGTTGCATATGACTTTTTTAGATTTTTATTAAATTACGTGAAAAATGGTATATAAAACAACGATTGTTCATTTTAATAACACACTACACAAATTTTGCTGACACCACATGGGAAAATAATTTGAAATTTATTTTTTCTAGACACCGAAAAAGTTCTTAGAAAAGAACCGTATCGATGTGCCCCAGTTCCCCCTACAGAATGAAGTCAATCGGGTGAATAATTGCCGAGATATTTGTAATCCTATTTTCCACATTCTTCTATTTTTAATGACCCTGTATTTCATTCAAATTTCAATTCAAAGATATATTTTATTTGATAATGAGACGCTTAATCTAACGCTGTAAACTGTTAATTAATATAATTAGAATTTTTTATATTATAAGGATGCTTCCTTTATGCAATTTGGTACTTGAATATCTCTGTCGATCAAAAAACAATTGCCAAACTGTAAGATTAAATGCCAATAATGGCTTATCGTAAATTTCACATTCACTTGACATTAAACAAGTTACATGTGTTTGTTACGTGCTCAACTAATTTTTAATTCAACATTTTATTTGTAGTATTATTAATTTTTTACTAATTTATTTGTTATTTCGTTATTTAAAATAAAAATTATGCCAATTTGTATAATTTACGAATAGTTTGGCGATTTATATTATTTGTCGAAATTGGTCGACGAGTAAAAATATTTAAATGTATGTTTAAATTTTATTTTCGAATTACGATGCAGTTTATAAATAGTTTTTACATGTTTTATTTTCATATTTTATAGTATTCATATCCAAGATGGATAAGTAAGGTACCCTGGGGTAATAACGCCAGGCGGGGTAATAACGCCAAGTGCTTATATTTTGCATAATTATGAAAAAATCAGGTAAATGACACCCATGTGCTCTGCGCAAAAGGGTTTTAAGTCATATAAATCGCAAAAAACAGCTTCAAGTTAATTTGTTTCATTTTTAGGTCTTATTGTTTTTACAAACAACTAAAATTAACGCTTGGTCTAAAATTTGCGACATGCGTTTTGTGATGTGAAGACTATCTTTTTATCCGGAAATGCTTTGTTAATTACATAAATTTATAGTGCATTTCATGTACTTTTAAAATGTTGTTGAAGATTTTGGATATCTTCTCGAGATAATTTGTAATTTAAAATGTACTGCGCAATAACTATAGCGGGGTAATAACGCCAATCCTTGACATTAATACCCCGGTTGATTCCCTACAGTGGCCGAGCTACATCCTAAATACTGATTCAAATAAACACAGCTAAAACTGCGCAATGTTTCTAATAATTCTATTTAAGTGGTCCTTTTTAAGCAAAAAGAGGCTCACGGTCTGATATTCTTTTGCCTCATCCCCCCTCCCACACCACACCTTTATTTTTCTTACACTTTCACAAAAATTGAACATTTTCAATAGCTTAGAATGCAATTTGTCAATTTCTAAGTTTGTAGAGTTTATATTTTTAGAATTGGGCTATCTACATGCAATTATTTCATCTTATTTCATAGTTTTGTTTGCATGGCGTTATTACCCATATAGGTGGGTAATAACGCCAAATAGTATTGGTCAAGAAAAAACGCCATTACATTTTATGAATACATATCAGTTAAATTATTTTATTTTATATGGATAGTCAATGAGTTGCTGTATCAGATCCTATATTTGTTTGAAAAATACAATCTAAAACTAAGCCGTGAAAATTGGTAGAACCTTAACGTGGCGTTATTACCCCAGGGTACCTTATTACAGTGTCCCCTAAACATTAGTTTTGTTGTATATCATTTTTGCGTTTAACTTTTTAAAATTTCTATGTCGTATTCAATAAATAATTGTTTAGTGCATATTTCCTCCAAATTTTTGTTTCTGCATTTGAAGCAAACCGTACTTTAATTTTTGGAAGTCAGTGTAATAATAATACTGTTAATAAAGAGTGGTCTGACAAATAGGAAATAAGTACTACAGACCTCATTATAAACTATTTATGTACCTGGTTGAGCGCTGATGTTTTATCATATTTTCTGTTTAAAATAATTTTATTTATACTTTTATTTACTTTTTTTCTTTCGAATTTTATGTGATTTCTTGTCATTAAAACTACGATTTTACTTACAATGTATTTTCTTTTGCAAGACATTGTTTCAAATTTCAGTCGAAATGAAACTTCAATGTTTTTATTTCTTGATTATCTATTAAAGTGGTGATTGGATTTTTTAAATCTAATTGGTCTATCAATTTTAGTTTCCCCAAAATTGTAATTGTTCATTAAGATTCAAGAAATACAGTAATTACTAATACGAAAATTTAAAAAAAAAATCTTGAGTTACTAATGAAAATGTCACTCACAAAAACGCATTATTTTGAAAATAATTAAGTCGATATATTTGTCACCGTACTTTAATTATATTGAGAAAAAACAAAAGGTGGGAAAAGGGGGGCAGGGGTTATTGGCTTTAATCAGGATTTTTCTAATAGGGCCACAATACTTTAAAAGATGTCAAAATAGATTTCATAGATTCTTTGTATTGTTGTTTTTTAATAATTTTCCAAACTGTAGTTAATCTTGACCTTAACTACTATAACATAAATTGATGCACAGTTACTATGCATGGTCGCTTAGGCTGTTTTATTAAAATATGAATAAAAGACACATTTAACGCATATGATAGTGTATCTGTACTAATTTGTATGCACAGGACTAAATTAAATTCTTGATGACATTACTGAAATATAAATATATATTTTTTTTTGGCTAATTTGGGATTTATTTTCATTTTTTAGCTCTTAAAAATGAACAACAAACTTATTTCACCTAATTTAATTATACAGGATCATCTGAAAAAGTTGGACAGCTCGAAGGCCTCTTTTATCCGCGTATTATTTGAAGATTGAGATTGCATAGATAATTGAGCATTTTTTGAAATGTATCCAACCCTTTTCGATGATCTGGTACTTCAAAAACTACAGAACACATGGGGGAAATAAATGCGAAATTTTCCGTACAGTTTATTTTGTAAGAATTAATACTTCATGGACACATAAATAGCTTAAACTGGAAACGAAAACGGCAAATGATGAAGTAATTTTTATTTTTCCTTCACATCTCCTGAAAATAAATTACATCTAATAATTCTCAGATAAATTGCCAGGTACTTTGTAAAGCAATTTGTGGACATTCTTCAATTAGTTTTGGAGTTGTGATTTTTTTCTTTAATGTGTCCACCTTTTTTAATCAAGATACTATACCATGATTGTGTTACTATGCTACAAATTGTTTAAAAAATAAAAGAAGGTAGATGTTATTCTAAACGAGAAAAAGCCATTCTTTGTTTGGATTCGCGAAAAATTATTTCATAAAATATACATTTGAAAGTAACAATATTTTTTTTATATTATTTATGCATTTTTATTAAGAAAAAATGTTATTTTATATTTTGGTGCATTTTAATTTTAGAAATGTAAATTCAGCCAAGTAGCTAAGAATGGCCTCAGAATTTTTAACTTATGATAACAATAAATTTTATTTGTTTACAATTCTCTTCTTTCCACTTAACAACAACAACAAAAAAAAATCATAATATAATTCTGTTAAAATACGTAACTATCATCTGCGAAAATAATTACACATAATAAGAATAAATTGTGTATTTTAATTCTTAACCCTGAAATATAATTTTATAATTAATAGCAAATAATTGAATTTTCATAAATTTTAATTCAAAGGAAATATGCTATAGTTTTCATTAAAAAAATGCATTTTAAAAATTTCATAAAAGATATCGTGAAACTTTTATACGATTAAAAGGAATGAGCACCAAAATCTGCACCATTTCTAACCAATCTCAATAAAGTATTCTATTAAAATGTGTATTCTCCTCTGAAATAACATGCATTTTTAATATAAGAAAGTTTAATGCTCTTTTACTGTTTGGAGTATAAATTCTGCAGTTATTTTCAATATTTAAAATATTTCGTCTTCGCAAAATGGATATATATATAAATTCCTTTCCTTCTCATTTTTTTAAAAAATGAGAAATTTTGATGCAGCGATATTTCACGTACTTTATCATTCATGACTTTATTCATTTTTATTGACTCAATGATTTTTACTTACTACAAGAAATACGCAGGTTTTATTATCGTTTAGAATACTTATAAAGGAAAAATATATTCAACAAAATAATAAAAAACTTTTTTTTAATCATTCGATAAGAAAATAATATTATCAGAATCTACAGTTCATATTTTATTTCTATCAAATCAAAAAAAAAAAAAAAAAAAAAAAAAAAAAAAAAAAAAAAAACTTTTTTATTTTAGTTGCATTTAAAAAACAGTTTTGGAGGCATTTTGGTGGAATAATGGATTTAAATTATTTAATTAATCATGTCTCTATCTATAATTACTAAATCCATGATTTATTTTTTCTTCTGAAAATATATGTGTTTCATTTTTTATTTCCAAAATGTGTCCATCCTTATATATATTATAAATGTGAAAGTGTGCCCGAAAGTTGGAATGAAGTTGGCTTCAAACGGATGGATTATAAAACGGAAATGAACATAGGCTATGTTTTAATTTTTTTTATTTAAATATTTTTCTTAATAATTCAAAATTTCATTATTTTTCATACAGAATCAATTAACATTTTTCCCATAAAAAATAACCATTTCTCTTTCCCGTGCCCAAGAAAATTAAAATCTGGAATAATAATTTCTCCTCGACAATTAATTTTCAGTTGAACAATATCCACATAAAAAATTTAAATAAAAAGAATTCAATGGAAAATAAATATGACGTCATACTTGAGAAAAAAAATGAAATATTTTATTATATAAGACGCATGAATATCGATTACGTTAATAGGAGGTTTTCTGTGAAAAATGGCGAGTAATTAGAAGTAAAGTGAATGAGAAAGAATTATATTATTAATAAAATATTTGATTTGGAAAAATGTGACGTCATACTTTAAATGACATAGGAATTTTGAAGTATTTGTTAAGAATACAAGGGGCATGAATATATGTAACTAATAAAAATCGGTAAATGGTGACGTCACATTTAAAATAAAAGAAAAATATTTTTTACTACTACTGATTAACAAGTTTGAATACAATTTACATACAAATGAAAGTTTTCATTCAAAGTTCACGTTATGATTCCCAGTTTTTTGTTTGAAAAATGTTAAACAAAACTGATTAATGTATAATTATGACGCTATTTTCTCGTAATATCACAAATGTGAATGTGTTTCCGAAAGTTTGAATGAAATAAACCTCAAAACGAATGAATTAATGTCTTTGTATTTTTGCATATAGATGGATTATAGACCTGAAATGAGCATAGGCTGATTTTTATTTATTTTATTTAAATGTTTTTCTTAATAATTCGAAATTTCATTATTTTTCATAAAGAATAAATTAACAATTTTCCTATAATATTTAATCAGCTTTAACCATCTTCCTTTATTTCGTTGCCAAAAAATAAAAAAACGGAATAATAATTTCTCTTCAGTAATTAATTTTCATTTGAAAGATTTTCACGTGATAAAACAAAATAAAGTAATAACTTAAAATGATATCAATGTGATGCCATATTGGAAATAAAACATAAGTTTTCAATTCTAATAAAAACAAGGTGCTTGAATTTTGAGTAAACACTAAAAGACGACGAATGTAGTGTCATATATGGGAAATAAAATGGATAGTATGCCTTTATATTGAAATAAAATGAGATTGAGTTATGATATCAAATGTTATTATTTAAACAAAATTAAGTTTATCGTCTGCGCACGGTTAATACAAATATTTAATTTTGGTTTTAAAATAAAATAAGTTAAAAAAGAAAGATTAAAAAGAAAATGAATAAAAAATGTCAATAATTTATACTGCATAGTTATCCCTGCCGTAAATGACGTAATAATAAACGAAAAGTAGTTTTTATCATTCTTAAATAGCTTAACTATTGGAAAGAAAAAAAAATTAAGAGGTGTTAATTCTTAAAGCTTTCCAGTTCAGAAAATATGAATAAAAAATACAATTTCGGGCTTAAAACTTAAATATTTAATGTGATTGCGTGAAAATACTATAATTCCCCTTTGTCAATATCGCAATTAAGCATCGGAAGCTTGAAGAACATTATAAACAGGTTTGTAAATCGTGATTTGCAACCGGATTTTGATCCCACATTTCTTTTAGCGTTCAAAAAATAAAAATATGCTGTCCCTTTTAAAAATATTTTTTAATGATAAATTTCTATAAAGTTTTGTAATATGCGAATTTTACAAAAATCTCATCTAAAACACAGTTTTGTTGTAGAATTTTCCTATCACTGTTTTTTTCTTTTTACGAAGATAAATCCGTCGATTTTCATGATATTGCTAGACTCTCCTTGTTGACACTTTCTAAAATGGTTGAAGAGTATTTCACGACTTCACCCTCTGTGTAGCCTGATGCTGAGTTCCTGCGGTCTGCCGCCTGTCTATCCGTGCTTTAACTCGAATAAATATAGTCGGATTCCCACGAAATTAATAGATGTTATTGAGATTTATCAAAGCATGTTCGGCATTGAAAACGAAACATGTAGCAACCATAGCCCAATCACAAGGGTATTGAAGAGAAGACTTTACATAGAGGTTTAAGTGAAAAAATCATTTGCGGTGTATTATAAAAGCATAATTTTAAAGTTAATAAAATTTATATACATTGTTAAGGTGAACAAGAACATGGTTATTATTGAATATGTTAAATGTAGTACTTATATTATACATACAGGGAATTCAAAAGTATTCCATTATATTATGGTCTATGACGAAAAATCATTTGCGGCGTATTTTAATGATGTTACATTATTACAAAAAATTGAAATTGATATCAATTTTTGAGATGCACTAAAACAGGATTTTTGTAGAAAAATGGGCGCAAAACATTTAACATTCATTTATAGAATCACGGAAAAGAGATCGATAATATAATAGTCTACACGGAAAAAAGCATCCCCAGCGTATTTCAATTGTATTGCACTATTTCAACCATGATGAAATTGATATACATTGATAAGATTTACTACAATATGTCTGCGATTCAGTATGATTTGCATCACATTTATTGTTCATTTATAGGAACACTTAGAAGATTTTGGATACAATACTGCATCCGAAATATGGTCTATTAGAAATAATTGCTGAAGAGCGTTTTCAGTTATGATATGCATTTTAAGGTTAATTAATTTTTCTGCACAAAAGAAGGGCCGGCGAAGTTACGTATTTTGGAAGTGTTGGATATATATATATATATATTTTTTTCTAGGACGATTCACACGATTTTTAATTCTTTGATATGAAACTTTGAAATATAGTACAACAGGATTTCTGTAAAACATGGGGTGTGTTACGGTGGTGTTACTGTATAAGTGGTTGCAGCTTCATTGTCGTGATTTTTCATATTATCTGACACAATATTTTACTTTTATTTGCCATAGTTTTTTCAAGTCCCCTATAAATAAGAACTTCGATATTGCCTGCCATAAAATCTGCTAAAATGTGTGTCATTATATATGTTTTAAATTATCATTAATGAAACGTTTTGCTGAGTTAATGCAGTTATTTTTTTTTAATACTACGTGAACGACGTCACAGGTAGCAGCTAGTAAGGGATAAATATATAAAATAAATTAATTAAAATAATAATTTTTTAAGGTTATTCTGTAAAAAATAATAATATTGTGCAAATCTATATAAGGTACCCTGGGGTAATAACGCCACGTTAAGGTTCTACCAATTTTCACGGCTTAGTTTTAGATTGTATTTTTCAAACAAATATAGGATCTGATACAGCAACTCATTGACTATCCATATAAAATAAAATAATTTAACTGATATGTATTCATAAAATGTAATGGCGTTTTTTCTTGACCAATACTATTTGGCGTTATTACCCACCTATATGGGTAATAACGCCATGCAAACAAAACTATGAAATAAGATGAAATAATTGCATGTAGATAGCCCAATTCTAAAAATACAAACTCTACAAACTTAGAAATTGACAAATTGCATTCTAAGCTATTGAAAATGTTCAATTTTTGTGAAAGTGTAAGAAAAATAAAGGTGTGGTGTGGGAGGGGGGATGAGGCAAAAGAATATCAGACCGTGAGCCTCTTTTTGCTTAAAAAGGACCACTTAAATAGAATTATTAGAAACATTGCGCAGTTTTAGCTGTGTTTATTTGAATCAGTATTTAGGATGTAGCTCGGCCACTGTAGGGAATCAACCGGGGTATTAATGTCAAGGATTGGCGTTATTACCCCGCTATAGTTATTGCGCAGTACATTTTAAATTACAAATTATCTCGAGAAGATATCCAAAATCTTCAACAACATTTTAAAAGTACATGAAATGCACTATAAATTTATGTAATTAACAAAGCATTTCCGGATAAAAAGATAGTCTTCACATCACAAAACGCATGTCGCAAATTTTAGACCAAGCGTTAATTTTAGTTGTTTGTAAAAACAATAAGACCTAAAAATGAAACAAATTAACTTGAAGCTGTTTTTTGCGATTTATATGACTTAAAACCCTTTTGCGCAGAGCACATGGGTGTCATTTACCTGATTTTTTCATAATTATGCAAAATATAAGCACTTGGCGTTATTACCCCGCCTGGCGTTATTACCCCAGGGTACCTTAGATCATAATTTATTTTTATGTTTAATTTCAAGTCAAAATACAGAATAGTTTTTTTTTAAGGTGTAAGACAAAATGTTATTTAACTAGTAGAGGATTCGCTTCGCTTAATTATATTGTACCATAATTGTTTTAATTTTATTTCGTGGTAAAAAGAAAAAAAAAACTCCTTCATATCGTTCTCATATATTTGCAAGAATCCTGTTATTAATCCAGAACTATATTTATCTTTATAGATGGTGCTCTTCAAAAGCAAAAATAATTGTTATTTCGTTGACCTGACTCACTCCAGATTGCCATCTGTCCATTACTAAACATATTTCGTTTGAATTTCCGGTAGGAATTAGGTGAATTTAGTAATTTTAAGTATAACATAATTAGATGTAATTCATTTTAATTTCAAAATTCGTGTTTTTAAAATGAGCAATAGAGCGGCAATTAATATTTCTCTGTAAATGGAAGGGTCATAGTATTTTGATTGTGCTAAGTAAAAGTGATATGAATATTTTTGATATTCTTCATCATCTCCATAGTTATTGAATACAATAATTATTTTGATTATTTTAAAGACTTTTTTCATTTTTAGTTTCTTTTTTTCCCGCAACAACGAGAAATTTTCTGACACATTCAAGAAATTATTTTAAACCATATATGCTAGAAATTTAGACAAGACTATTTAAATGAAGATAGAAAGAAAAATAACGTTCTTAATTTTTCTGTAAACAATACACTTCTTCATTTATAATCGATTTTTGACAGATAATGAACCCTGATTTACTGTCGTGGAAGAAGATCGGTTCAAAATGCCATCTTTGACAAAATTTTCTGAAAAATCCCAATTGCTATTAGAAAGTGGATTTTTTTTTTCCATATTCAAATAAAAATAATTCTAAATTGTGCACATTTATGAATAAAACAAATCTCATGGTTGTGTCAGAATATAACCTGTTTGTGTTTGATGACAGCCTCTATAAAAACAATATCCAACTACGTTAGATATACTTAAAAAAAGAAAAAAATATCATCGAAGGAACATGTAACAAATACCATAACTATTTTTATTCCACTTTAAGATAAGAGGGAAGAAAAAAACTTCATATCGCTCTGCTATATAGGCAAAAATCAGGCTATCAATCCAGAATTACATTCATCTCTCTAGATGGCGCTCGTCAAAAAGAAAAATAATCTCTTTTTGTGGACCCACTCGAGATTTGAGCACCTGTCTGTTACCGAACATGTTGCATTTGAAGCTCCGATGGGAATTGAAGTGTCATTCGGTTTCAGCTGAGCTGCGACCGCTTCAGAACGAGGGGAGGGACGAGAGCGACGATACTGTCGACAACCGACGGACATGATGGTTGTCGACAGCTCGAAAGATTTCGAGGCGATTACGTCGGCAGCAATACATTCGGACACAGATCAGATCCTAACCTGGGATTTTTTTCTCCTATTTCCGGTCTTCTTGCTGGGGAGAAATTTATTCCAGTGGTGTAGCCGCTGTTATCTGCGAGTCAAAGCAGATTCTGAATGTTAATTTGACGGCACGGTGTAAAACGTCAAAATTTTTTCCTTGCTTGCTTTGACTGTGATTGAAATGTATATCTAGAGACGTTCCACAAGGGCCTACGCATTTTGTTTCCGGGTGCTTGAAGCTTTGAGAAGGGATGGATGTGTAGGTTTGTTCTCGAAGAGAGAAGCTCAGGCACTAGACACCTTGAGAGAAAAGCGTAATCATGGAACAAATAAATAAGTGGGCTTTGGTCTTAAATAATAGAAACTAGAGTCCGAAGAAAAAAAATAAACAAATACATAGAAAATGGTATTTTTCATTAAAATCGATAAAAAGAAATTTTACTTTTCATAGCATTATGTTTGCGCTGGAACAGATAAAAGTAATAGTTATTAAATATCTTAAGGATAACATACTTATGAAACAAATATATGAGTATGCTTTGGTCTTAAGTAAATTAAATTAGAATCCGAAGGAAAAAAATAAACAAATACATAGAGGATGATATTTTTCATTAATTGCGATGAAAAGAAATTTTACTTTTTATAGCATTATATTAAAGTTTGCACTGGAACAGAAAGAAGCACAGTTACGAAACATCTTAAGTGTTACATACTTATGGAACATGTGGATAAGTGGGCTTTGGTTTAAAGCAAAATAGACTAAAATATGAAGGAAAACGAAAGAAATAGTTAGAAGTTAATGTTTTTTATTAAAAGAAATGAAAAGAAATTTCATCATTTTTAGCACTGTTTTATTATTATTATTATTATTATTATTATTATTATTATTATTATTCCAGGATAAAGAGAAACTCAGTTATTAAAAATCTTGAATAATGCATAATTATGGAACAAATAAATCAGTTGGTTTTGGTTTTAAAAACAAGTAAATAAGTTAGAAAGGGAAGTTAAAATAAAAAAATTCTTAGAAGATAAAACTTTTAATTCAAGGTGATATTCTATTTTTTATTAAAAAAAAAAAAAAATGTTTGTTTGCTCTATAATAGAGAGAGACTCAGTTACTAACACATTGAGAAAAGCGTAATTATAGAATAAATAAATAAACTGTTTGGTCTTAAGTAAAAAAAAAAAAAAAAAAAAAAAAAAAAAAAAAAACTTAGAATTTGAAGAAAATAATAATATTTAGAAGATGATATATTTTTATTATAAGTGATGGAAAGGAATTCTACTTCTTATAGAATTACTTTCATGTTTGCTCTGGAACAGAGAGAATTCAGTTACTAACCAACTTCAGAAAAACGTGCTTATGCAGCCAGCAAATAGGTGGACTTTGGTCTTAAGCAAAATGAACTAGAATATGAAAGGAAAGAAATACTTAGAGTATAATGCTGTTTATTAAAAGCAATTAAAATAAATTTCCTCTTTTATAGCATTGTTTTTATTTTTATTCTAGAACAGAGAGAAGCTCTGTTACTAAACATCTTCAGAAAAAGCGTAATGGATTTTGGCCTTCAGTAAAATAAACTAGACTCCGAAGAAGAAAAATAAACAAATACATAGAACATGAAATTTTTCTTTAAAGGCGATCAAAAGAAATTTTACTTTTTATAGCACTGTACAATCTCAGCCCCCCTCCCCCCCCCAAAAAAAAAAAAAATCTTGACACTTGCGAGTTTAGAGGTTTTGTTAAATATCTAGAAATATCATAAGGAAATATTCTGAAACTCCAGGCGTGTAAACAAAATAATACACGTCATATATTTTCGCAAAGAGTTTTGTCCGAAATCCAACAGGGGATCGTCAACAAATTTAAAAAGAACGAATATCTTTTGGATAACCCTGTCAAAACTAAAGCAGCAAAAGAGTTTAAACTGCAGATTATGATTATGTGGCTTTTTGTAATTAGCTGTATTCATTTTTATGAATATCGAATGTAAACTCGTAGAAAAATTAAGGTTTTTATAAAAACGGTCCCAAATTTTTCCAAGTTTTTTGCTTATAATTTGCAGAGTTCTTCATAAAACACAGTGTTTTTCTTTTTCTTTTTTTTTTTTTTTTTTTCAGAAAATATGACAATCAACATTTTACACAACACCCTGTAATCAGAATTAAAAAATAATAAAAATTATATGACGAATGAGTAGGTTTACTAAATAATTTTTTACTGCGCATGCGTCAACGCTATTAAAATTTCATTTGCATATTATGTTAGTTAAATGTATAGAGCAACTTTTGTGAAAGTTTCTAAAACATAGCTTGAAAATTCTAAAAATTATTGTCAATAGAACAAGATCAAAATACGTTATTCCGAAAATAAAGCAAAAAGATGAGGGGCTCTATCCATATTCCACTGATTAGTGCCTACACAATATTGCACGTATTACTATATCTGGATACAGCTCCTTATCTTTTTACTTTATTTTGAGAATAACGGATTTATATTTTATTCTATCGATGATAATTTTCAAAATTTTCAAGGGTTTTTTTTTTTTTTTTTTTTTTTTTTTAGATTTTTACAAAAGTAGTTCTATACATTTAACTAACATAATATGCAAAGGAAATTTTAATAAAGTTGACGCATGCGCAGTAAAAAATTATTTAGCAAACCTGATCAATTGTTATACAGTTTTTATTAATTTTTAGTTGTGATTACAGGGTGTTACATACAATGTTGATTGTCATATTTTCTCAAAAGGACATTCTGTTTTATGAAGAACTCTGCAAATTATAAGCAAAATACTTAGAAAAATTTGAGACCGTTTTTATAAAAACCTTAATTTCGCTACGAGTTTACATGCTATATTCATAAAAATGAACACAGTTTATTACAATAAACCACTTAATCATAATCTGCAGTTTGAACTCTTTTGCTTCATTAGTTTGGACAGGGTTATTCAAAAGATCTTCGTTCTTTTTAAATTTGTTGACGGCCCCCTGCTGGATTTCGGGGAAAACTCTTCGCGGAAAATACATGACGTGTATTATTTCGCTTGCACGCCTATAGTTTCAGAATAATTCCTTATATATATGTGACATTTTAAAGTTAGGAGCCAGAAACATCATCGCCAGGGTCCCCGTTCTTTGCACAGAAGTCATGGCCAGCGAGGGAAAAAATAAAAAATAAATAAATGTAGAATATCCAATAAATCACTCATTGGTGGCTGTAAGTTTATTTATTCAACTGTAGTCATTATAGAGGGAAAAACTCCTTTTTGCAAACGATCTTTTACCGAAATGTCCAAAAAATATTCCATAATTTACTTCAATCAGCCGTACTCATCGACGAAAGAACTCCAGAATCTCTCTCCTTCTCATCTCGAGACTTCCACCTTTAAAACTAAAAAGAAAATTCTAGAACTTTCTGTAATCTCAAACCATCATCCTTTTATGTAAACAGAATTCTTGTCCAGATACGAGACTATTTTACACAGACGATAAATTTATTTAAAAAAAATATTATTTAACCAATTTATAATCGACTCATAATTTCTTAGGCAGACGATTTTTATAAATGATTAATTTTAAGAGAAAAAGAAAAGAAATGAATTTATTAATATGCACACATCAAAGGTTGACGTAGGAAAAATAAATAAATAGATAAAATAAAATAATGATATTTTTTGAAAGGTATGGTTTTGGAATAAATTTAATAAGACTTTCTTAAAAAGGGTTGATAAAAACATAGAAGAAATCAGTTTTATTTGGAATATTAAGAAATAAAGTTTTAATTAAGAATATTTTTAATTTAGAGCCATCTTTTTAAATTTACGCATACTGGAATAATGTTTTTTAAGGCAAATTAAGAATTTATATCGTCTGCATAAGGATTAACAGATTAGATTTAGAAACAAGATTTTAATTTAATAATTTGAAGTAAGTACGGAATATTATTATAAGAAAATTAAGATAGTATAAAGGTTAGTTTTGGCGAAAAAATTTTAAATTTGTAATATATATTTCTAGGTATTTAACAAAACGTCTAAAATCGCGAGTGTCAATTTTATTTTATTTTTTATTTTATTTTATTTTTTATTTATTTATTATTTATTTATTTATTTATTTTTTTTGCTGAAACTGTATTTAGGTTTGCACTGGAACACAGAGATGTACATTTACTAAACATCTTAAGGAAAATATACTTGCGGAACAAATAAATGAGGTGGCTTTAGTCTTAAGAAAAATAGACTAGAATATGAAAGAAAACGAAAAAAATATTTAGAAGGTAGTAATGTTTATTTAAAAGCGACGAAAAAAAAATTTCATCGTTTATTAGCAGTGTTTTTTATTTTTATTCTGGGACGGAGAGAAGATCAGTTACTAAAAATTATAAGAAATGCATAACTATGAAACTAATAAATGAGTTTTTTTTTTTTTTTTTTTTTTTTTTTTTTTTTTTTTTTTTTTTTTTTTTAGTAAAATGAATTAGAATGGGAAGTAAAAATAAAGAAGTACTTAAAAGATAAAGCTTTCAATTAAAATTGATCAAAAGATATTCTACTTTTTATAACTTTTTGCTTGCTTGTTTGTTTTGGAATAGAGAGAAGCAAAGTTACTAAGCACATTGAGAAAATCGTAATTATGGAACAAATAAATAAATGGGTTTTAATATTAAACAAAATAAACTAGAATCAGAAGAAAAAAAATAAACAAATACATAGAACATAAAATTTTTCATTAAAGACGATCAAAAGAAATGTTTCCTTTTCATAGGATTACATTAATGTTTGCTCTGGAACAGAGAGAAGTAGAATTACTAAACATCTTAAGGCAAACATTACTTATGGAACAAATAAATAAGTGGGTTTTGGTTTTAAGCAAATTAGACTAGAATATGAAGGAAAACGAAAGAAATACTTGGGAGGTAATAATGTTTATTAAAAGCTATGAAAAGAAATTTCATCGTTTATAGCATTGTCTTTTATTTTTATTCTGGGAAAGATAGAAGCTCAGTTACTAAAATTTATGAGAAATGCATAACTATAAAACTAATAAGTTTTGGAACACATATGTTTTGGTTTAAAAAATAAGTAAAATAAATTAGAATTCTGTAATTTTTGGAGTAAATCGCTCAACAGGGGGCTCTGCTATGCGGCATTATTCTGGATTATCACAATAGCTCTATCTCAGGAACTAATGCGTGGATATTCATCAAATTTGGAATTCAGTTAATCTCTGATATAACTCAGTATTCTTTAGTTTCTAGAGGAAATCGCTCAACAAGTGGCACTTCTATCCAGTTTTTTTACGTTTTCTGCGATAATTCTATCTCAAATACCAATGAACGGATTTTCATCATATTTCAGATTCAATTAGAGCTTGAAATAAGTTGTTGTTGATTAGATTTTGGTGTAAATTACCTAACCGGTAACGCTGCTATGTTTAATTTTTCTGGGAGTACTAACGTCTAGGAGATAGGGGAAAATTTTGGGATTGCCACATCCGATTAGATTTTATTCTGGAATAGAGAGAAAGCTCAGTTACTAAACAGCTTGATAAAAGCTTAATTATCGAATAAATAAATCAATGGGTTTTGGAATTAAAAATAGGTAAAATACATTAAAATTGGGAGTAAAAATAAAGAACTACTTAGAAGATGAAACTTTTTATTACAAGTTATTTAAAAAGTTCGACTTTTTATACTATTGTTTTTATGTTTGTTTTCAAATAGAGAAAAACATTATTAAACGTTATTAAACATATTCAGAAAAATGTACTTATGGAACAAATAAATTGGCATGTTTTGGTCTTGAAAATAAGTGAAATAAACTAGAATGTAACAGAAAAATAAAGAAACACAGAATTTTTATTAGAAGTGAAGCAAAGAAAATAAATTTGTAGCATTTTTTTTTTTTAATAGATATTTGTTCTAAAATAGAGTGCTCAATCACTAAACACCTGAATAAAAGCATAATTATAAAATAAATCAGTTAGTGGGTTTCGGTCTTAAAAATAAATAAAATAATCTACATTATAAAAATAAAATAAACAAATACTGAAAAATATATACCTGTTATAAAAAGCAACGAATATAAATTCTACCTTTTACAACATTATTTCATGTTTGAGAGAAACTCAGTTGCTAAACACTTTTAGAAAAACGTAATCAAAAATTTTGAACAGTTAAATCGGTGAGTTTTTGTCTTAAAAATATGTGAAATAAGCTAGAATGCGAAGGAAAAATAAAGAAATACAGAAAAAAATTATGCTTTTTATAACCAGCAACGAAAAGAAATGAAACTTTTTTTAGTATTATAAAAAATGTATTCTGGAATAGAGAAGCTTAGTTACCAAAAATTTCGCACACTGTTTTAAATTTCTGTAAAAATACAGAAAAAAGCGAGATTCTCCGGAAATTTCCACTAGTTCTCGATAAAGTGCATTTGAGTGAGTTTCTCAATTATCATTTTACTGACATTTCCTCTTCCTTTTAACTAATTCCCTATAAGGATTTTCATGTCTTTATTTAAAGATTTTTTATGTTTGTTAAAACTTGTAATTCAAAATTCACACTTTTAAAATTCTTTTGTAATCTTATTAGAAATATTAAAGAAGAAAATTTAGTTCAAAAATTGTTTTTCTAATACTTAGAATAATTTAGAAAGGGGAAAATCATCTCCCCGGAGTTAATGGTGATTTTTATCGACAATCACTTTGAAATTGTTTACTTCACTATATTGCAGAGGTTTGATAATATTAAAATTAAATTGTGTAGTATTATTTCAAAGATGTTATTATTATTACAATTCTAGCATTAGTATTATTATTATGCATTATAAAAAATGCGTTTATCTTCTAAAAACATATTAAAGAAAATGAATGAGATAATGAAAAAAAAAAGTTATTTTTAAATAATAAATTAATTTTTAATTTTAATTTTTTCTTTTATTTCTTGCTAAAACACTATCATATTAAAAAATAAATAATGTGCAACAGTTTCAAAAAAATCTTCAAAATATTATTGTACTAAAAATGAATTAAATTCAATTTTTTTTTCATTAAAAAAAAGAAAAAACATTGAATTTTTTTTATTTATTACTTAAATTATTTAAATATTATTTTTCTAACGTTGCTTAAACTAGTTAAATATGATATATATGATATATCAAACGGATATGTTTTAAGCGAAATTTTTGAAAAGCAGAAGTAAATAAATTTTTTTCGGTTGAATCATAAAAGACATATTTTATACTCAATAGCGACAGCTCCAATAGCTCTGTCGGTAAGGTGACACTATGAAGAGGTTTCAGATTCAAACCCCAGGGCAGCTGGTAAAAAATTAAATAAAAACTAAATAATACAGGAGTACTAATTTACTCAAAAAATTCAAATTCTTTGAAGTTCACTGAAGATTGGGTGATTAACTAATTTTCAAAACTAAATTATTATCACTTGAAAGGTATTTGCAGAGTCTTGTGTATTTTTAACAATGTTAATTCACAGAGTCTATTGTAAAGTTATCAAATAACTTCTCTATTATTTAACAAAATCTCGGTTTTTCTAATTTTACTAATCAAGCAGAAGACTTAAAATAATGGATTACCACTAGATTCTTTGTAATTTCATAGGAATTTTTTTATAACAATGTAAGCACCTTGAGATAGCGAAATCAGTGAGTTTTGATATTAAAAACAAATAAAATAAATAAAAATTTGAAGAGAAAATAAAGAAATACATAGACGATTCGTTTTAAAAACGATGAAAAATTTCACTTTTATAACATTGTTTCTATGATTGTTCTGAAATAGAGAGAGGCTCAGTTACTAAATACTTTGGAAACAGTGTAATTATCGAACATATAAATCAGTGTTTTTTGGTCTCAAATAGAAATAAAATAAACAAGAATATAAAAAAAAATAATAAAGGTGTGCAGTGGAGATTATTTTTTTTAATAAACAATAACGAAAATAAATTCCACTTTTAATAGCATTATTTTTATGATTGTTCTGAAATAGAAAGAGGCTCAGTTATTAAATTCTTTGGAAACAATGTAATTATCGAACATATAAATCAGTGTTTTTTGGTCTCAAATATAGGTAAAATAAACAAGAATGTAAAAGAAAAATAAAGTTCTACAATGGAGAATATTCTTTTTAATAAATAGTAACGAAATAAATTCCATTTTTAATAGTATCATTTTTACGTTTGTTCTGGAATAGACAGAAGCACAGAAGGCATATAATACCTCCAGAAAAGCGTAATTATTGAACAAATAAATATGTTGGTTTTGGTCTTAAGTAAAATAAACTAGAAAGTGAAGGAAAAAAAAAAATACTTTGAAGTTGAAACTTTTTATTAAGAGAGATGAAAATAAATTCTACTTTTTTTTACCATTATTCTTATGTTTGTTCTGTGGAAGGAAGAAGGGAAGAAGGCTTAGTTACGAAACACTTTCAGAAAAGCGTAATCAATAATTTGGAGCAAATAAATCGACGAACTTTGATCTAAAAAAATTAGAATATGAAGGGAAAATAAAGAAATACAACAATAATTGTATTTATAAGAAGTAACGAAAATAAACTAAACTTTTTATAGAATTATTAAATTTTTGTTCCTTAATTGATAAAGTTCAGTTGCTAAATAACTTGAGACTGCACAATTGTGGATTAATTGAATCAATAGATTTTTATCTCTAAAGATAAATTTAATTAGAATGTAAAGTAAAGTAATAACAAAACACACAGAGATGATAATATTTTTTATTAAAAGCATGAAAAGAAATTCCCCTTTTTATTGCATTATTTTTATATTTATTCTCAAATATAGATAATCTTTTCCTATATACTCACACACTAAGAAACATATAAATATAGCATGGACGAACAAACAAAAACCAAAAGATTTTTTTCTATATAAAATATGTAAAAATAAAATAAAATGATAAGAAAAACTGAAAAATGTTGACAAGTGGATGTTCTTTTTTAAAATTGCATAAAAACATTCCTCCTTTTTCCATAGTTATGTTTATTCTTTTCAAGAATAACGAATAAATTTATATTTGTTCTGAACTAAATATTTTAAGAAAAATGCAATTATGGTATAAGTAATTCAGGTGATTTTTGTCCAAAAATACAGAATGGGCCGTAATAAACAGAGCGAAGTTTTTAATTTATAGCTTTTTATCCGGTTACAAATTTTATACCTAAATAAATTTCATGAATAAAAATTTGCTAATGATTTACATATCGAATTAGGAATAGAATAAAAATACTTATTTATTTGAAATGTTTGACATTTTTGTACTTTTTTTTTGTTTTGTTTTGTTTCGGCTAATAAAACAAAATGAGAATTAAAAAAAAATGTCTGCATTATTTTGGAGCTTGTAAAAATTAAAGTGCACATGAAATAACTAATCTTTATTTTATTTTAAATTCTTTCATAAAAATTTAAATCTACCTGCTGCAATTATTTAGTGTTATTATTAAAAAGAAAAAACTTTTCAAAACATATATCACAGGTTAAAAAAGTAAAATAAATAAATAAAATAAGAAACCATCCTAGTAAAAAAACAATGCGAGTTTATTAGGACTAACCTATTGGATCAATGCCATAGTCATCGAAAATACTTTCATTGAAAAGGTAACATTAGATATAATGTAATAAAAAATTTGTTATTATTATATTAGTTATAATATTGGCTTTACATCGGACACATTTGCTATGAAATAGTACTAGTTATTGCCAAAAATACTTCTTTTGCCTTTAGAATATATTTGTAATAAAAAGCTATTATTACAGAAACGTGTGCTTTATATTAGAATTTTACTAAAGCAATAAAAAATTTTTTTTTTTCAAATATTCAACAAATATTGGCAAAAGTAAATAGCTCAATTCTGTGGTAATGTTTCTTTAAAAATTTTTTCAAGTTATAGCCAATGCAAACCATGTTTATCCTATATTGTTAAGACATTAAACAATTTTAATACTCATGTCTTTCATATAAAAAATAGTAAATGGAGATAATGATAACAATTAAACATACTAAAGTCATTTTTATGTTAAATAACTGTTAATAATTCTTTTTTGTTTAAATTATGTATGAAGTATCTGTTATTAAACTATCCCATTATTAGAAAAAGAAAAAAGTTCTTTCTTTTTACCATCATCGGAAATATATTTTAAATGGAAACTTGAAAAAAATATATAAAAATAACTATTTAAAAGTATTCAGATTAGGCATTTGTCTGCGCATTTTTTTTTTTCGTAGCACAATTAAAACAATAAAGCGTGTAACCATTTCTAATCTTGTTTTGTTTTTCTTAACATTGAGCTTACTGATATAGCTTTGTTAATATTACGGCCATTGCTATTTCCTGGCACAACAAAAGACAGGTCTATGACAATTGCATTGTATCTTTTGTTTTTAAACGTACATAAAATGTTTCAAAGGAGTTTCATTTATTTAAAAAGAGCCGTTTAAACACTTCTTCTTTTCATGGTGTTTTTAGGTTTTAGTAATTTTTAACAAAAATCCTCGGATATCCATTTTTGTGATAAGGAGAAGCATATTTCATAAGCAGGTAAAAAGTTAAAAGAGTTCTTTCCTTATTGTAGTAAGAGAATGTTTATTTCATAATACATTTTTGAATTCCATGTTTAACTCTTAAAAAAACACTAATTTGTAAGATGAAAATAAATAAAATTTAATAAATGTGTGTATCCATGTTACCACTAGTAGTCATATTATTAATTAAGCTCGAACAAGTAATAATAATGATTAATTTGTGCAAAAACTACTAAATGAATGGTTTGAAATTTAATATATGTAAACGTTGCAGATATTTTGTGAAAATCAAATCAAAACTTAAATATATTGATAAATATTTTACTTATATAATAAATCCTATCATAAGTAACTGATATGATATCCCATGATATATCCAATGATATCCCATGATGTTTAATGATGATAGCGCCAATTTTTGTAAAATATTGGGTGAGTTTAAAAATTTTTTAGTACAATAATACAATTTTCCCTTTTTACTGCGTGTGTGTGTATAGAGAAGGGTGAGTGAGGCTGAGCGAATGATCAAAAAGAATAATTTGAATTCAAATTAAGATTTTTCATAGTAAAATATAAAATTATTATAATTTAATTAAATTATATTGACCTAAGTTCTTCCAAAAATATATGTTATTATAAATGGCGAAAAAACTGTTAACTTTTAAAGAAATAACTATAACTTGAAAATATTAAATTGCAGATTATTAAACATTATGTAAAGGGAAATTAAAATAGAATGCAGATCTCTCGCAAAATATGCAGGAAATTTGTCTTTGAGAGAAGTTGAATTATATATATCCGATAGAGAAGCTTTCAGTTATCCTCTAAGTCTAATTTGGTCGAACCCTTATAATTCTCTAAACAAAATAATTTTGAGAGCGTCAATAAAAACCATCAAATTTTATTTCTGCTACTAAATAATAAGAAATAAATAAACAACGAAATAAATCAGTGGAAATTGTCTGAGCGCAGAGATCAGATTATTGGGTGAGCTCGCGCTCCATGGGCCCATATAAGTTGGCGCCACTGGTAATGATAATATGTTGTCATGGTGATTATTCTATTAAATTCTACCTTACAGAATCAATTCAATGATATCCCATGACAGGTAATAATTCTAAATTGCTATGGTGATTAAATATTATTTTAAGAGTCATGTCATTACTGAATTTAATATACACAATTTTAATAAACTTTGTATTCATGCATTTGTAGATAAAAGTGCACAGCTATTGCACCAAGAGTTGAATGATTATAAAACTAGTTATAGTGCGAACACACCTTATTTGCCACGTTTATGATGCAATTTCCGATTTGTTTACATTATTGGAAATGAAAAAAATGACTTGGGCACGAAAAAAGAGAGAGAGAGAGAGAGAGAGAGAAAGAACTGTGGTTAGTAATATACACTGTAAGTTTAGCTCTAATTGATGCAAGGTGTGTGTTATATATGAAGACCGATTATGTGCATGAGGGATATAGTCCTTAGAGGAATTGTCCCTCCATGGGAGTCTTTCTAAGCAAACCAAACCCGTATTCACGCAAAGTTATATAAAACTCTGTATAGATTTTTAGATGTATGTTATTTTACGTTGAATATGAATTTTTCCCTGTCGTGTATATAAAAATATGAAGGAAATTCAACAAACTCTCAATTTAAATATTAAAAAAAAACTAAAAATTTGAATTTTAAAACCATGCACAAAAATATTAAATATCCTATCTCTACATAATTAGCAAAAAAAAAAAAAAAAATACTTAGTGTTTATCAAACAAGCAAGTTATAAAAATATGAAGACGGTGAAAAATCAGTTTAAAGTTTTTATTTGAAACTTAACTAACTTGAAAAAATGGAATGTTAAATCCACACACAAAAATATTAAATATCCCATGAGCAAAAAAGCCTGAGTGTTTATCAAACAAGCAAGTTATAAAATATGAACTTGGTGAAAAATTAGTTTAAAGTTTTCATTTGTATGGGTAATTACGTTGGATCCATTAATAAAATATACAATATCTCGCTGTATAATTATCGTATAGGTAAAAATGAGGTGTCACAATATTCACAATTAAAGAAGCTTTCAGTTAATATTTAAAAAAAAAAAAAGAAAAAGAAAAAAAGAAAGAAAATCGACATTTTGACCAATTCTAAGGTATTTTGTTCCCTTAGAACTTCGAACTACTTCGAAAGGGGTGCTTTGAAAACTACTCACGCATGTAGCCTGCGCCTGCAGGGATTTTTATATTTTTATTTATTTATTTATTTTTTTTATTTATTACATTTAATACCTTTTGAAGTATTAAAATATTTAAAATTTACAGAAAATTTATATTTAGTCTCTGATTTACTAAATTTATTTTCTAATAGTAACATTAGAATCGAAAACCTTCAAGTTTGATACCTGCTTCAATAATAGGAATTGGTTTTTGAATAAGTTTTAATTTATAGTTTTAAAGAATTCAGTACAGTTCCCAAAATCAAACTGAACCTTTTTTTTTCTCTGCAATATTTTGGGATTAAAAAGTAAAGGATGTTTTGCTAATTATTATGTGTTTATTTTGGCTGATTGTGCAAATTTTCGTTATCTATGTGTTTTTAAATTAATTTTCGAAATGAATGTGCATTATAATCTGTAAACATTTTAAATATGGAAATATAAAATTACAGATTAATCGATAGAATATTTTTTGAGTTGTGCTTAAAATCTTTTGGGCTACTTACACCAAAACACTAAAGTGCAGAAAACGTCATTTCATGTCAAGGAATAACGGAATCTGAAGTTTGATGAAAATCAGTACTTTAGTTCTTGAGATAGAGCTATTTCGAAAATAGTGAAAAATAAAACATAGCAACGCCACCATTGTGCGATTTCCACCAAAAAGTAATCAGTCCCAATCTGTATCATGGACTACACTGTTGAAAATTTGAAACTTTTGTTTCATCGTCACTCCACAGCTTTTATAGACTATCTCTATTTTGACCAAAGAGAATGTTCCCTAATACAGCGAAGTAATCGTTTTCAATAAAAGCAGTGGAGTGACGATGCAGCAAAAGTTTAAAATTTTTAACAGTGTTATTGAATCTAAAATTTTATTGATTGAATTCCGTTCATCAGTTCTTGAGGCACATACATATAATTTGTGTCACATACAGACATACAGCAGAGTCCAAAACTCCCAAAAAGGCAATTTTTATTAAAGAAAAAAAAAGTTTTTTGGTATTTCTGACACTTAAAACGCGCCAATTAAATCGAAAATCGGAATTCAAAAATTTTCACGAATCCATTACTTTCTTCTTGTAAAGACAGAAGTCAGTAATAAAATAATTTTCCAAATGCAGTCGTATTTGTATTGTAATATTAGGAGGCGGATTGAAACATGTTGATAGTTTTGCTTAATTTAAAAAGTTTTTGTTTGATTCAAGTATCTACCATTTCTTTAATATTAGTAATTTTCAACCTGAAATAAATTGTTTATTAAATAAAGCAAATGATGCTATTCGGATACTGTATTTTTTATCTAAGAAGAAAAAAAATGAATTATATTAATTAAAATAATGCTTCTATTGCAGTGAAACCTGCATCTCAGTGAACAAATAAATCAGTTCGCTGTTATAACCGTTCGCGTATTAAACATAATATTTTTGCATTAGCTTTATGGCTGATATTCAAAAGATCATAAAAAATTCACGCTTTAACCCTGAGCATCTTAAACAAGTTTCTATTGTATTTTTATGGATTTCATAATTTCAGGATCTGATTGCCATCTTCGCATATCTTTGTTCAAAATATACCTCCAGTTCATTTATTTCATATCACTTTGTGTTTTAAGTTCAGAGTATTCAATAAATATTTTTTAATATAAAAAAAAACTTTTCTATTTTCAGTTAACATTTACATATGCAGAAAAATTCGAGAAGTGAAAAGTAAATTTCAAGAATAATATTTAAATCGATTGTAATAATAATAATAAAAAAACCTTTTTCATTATTTATCTGTGTGTATATGGCCAAGGTTAAAAACGTGTACAGAGCGAAAATACTAAGCCAGTAAAAACAAAGAAAATGTTGAAAGTGAAACCCGAAATTCCCACGACGTTCCGTAGCAGATAAATAAAAAAACAAAAAACAAAAAAATAAATAAAGCCCTGTAAGTTGTTCCAAGAAAATTTAACAGACGTTTGTTTTTACAATCAACCATGCGAATCCTGTGTTTCACTCTTTTTATTTATTATTTTATTATTTTTACCACTTTTAAATCTTAAATAAAGTTTTTTTAAAAAATAATATAATGTTTTGTGAATTGTTTTATTAACAAATACATTGACTTTTTTTTTTTATTTGGATATAGTAGCACTATAGAACAATTCTTTCTGATGCGTATACAGTAATTTCTGTTTTCATTTATTTTTCATCACACTATTGGATGAGTACTTTTTATAGAAGCTGTTGACCTTGTAGCAATTTATTTTGAATTGAAAGAGAGGGGAGGGGGATGGTTTAAACAGCCATTGTTTCGTTCTGCATAAAAACTCAGAAATTTCAAAACGCTGTATCACCTTTCAAAAATAAAATTTTGCTAAGCTTTAATTAATGTAAAGAAGATAAGTTATTTAAATAAATAAACAAATTATATCTATAAAACAATGAGTTTTCTCTCAATTCATAGGAAGAATTTTAAAATCCTTAAAAATATGCAGGTGATTTATGAGCGAAAGATTGCTGCTAAATATAGTCCCTGGAAAAAATAAAATAAATAAATAAATAAAGATAAAAATAATTGTATTTGTCCGCAATTGTTTTTTATTTATTTATTTTTGACATTAAACATCGTTATTCGTTTGTCATTTTTTATAGTTACCATGGGAGTTGTTGACCTAATAATAGTTGGTTATGAAAATCAAGAAAAGTTTAAAGAACTAGCTATTGTTTTGTTCTGACTATTAGCTTTAAAATGTCAAGTTTTACCATCTTTAAAAAATGAAATTTCGATGTCAGTGTTTCAGAGAAGTTTTTAACAAGCAACTGAACCATGCAATCAAGCGGGCAAATATTTTGACTTACTTGTTGTTCTACGTCCTTTCTTTTGTAAAGCTAAGCTTAGCTAAAGAAGCTCCATTTTTTATTTATTCTTCTAATTATATATCTTTGGTACATAACCATGTGATTTTGAAGTTCATAAACCTTCCTTTGGAAAGCTTTGATAAATTTGTATGTTTGTTTAATAGAGTGTAGCAGCAGTATTTGGAAATTTTTACCAGTATCATAAACATATGCGATTGAAAAAACAAATTATGTATTATGGCTTTTCTGTCTGTTTAATAACTTTTAATATGTTAACTCTTTCCCCCATAGTTGAAAAGAGTTTATGTTTTCAATTTTTTTTTTCTTTTTTGAATTGGGGAATTATTCATCAGCAAACTTAAACTGATTCATATCCAAACTTAAAAATGCACTCAGAAAACAAACGTACTAACAAGTATTTGAGAAAGTTTATTTTAATTTATTTTTATTGACTTCTGTGCGTACTACTTGGGTATCCCGTGGACCAATTTTGCCAAATTATACAAATCGTTAAACTGTTCGTCAAATTATAATATAAATTGAGATAATTTTCATTTAAAATAAAGGAAGAAAATATAAGTTTTTAAACCATAACTAAAAAAATAAATAAATAAATAAAAAGTTGAATAAAAAACACTTGATGAAGTAAAATACACGTGTATCATAGTTAATATCAAGTGAATGTGACATTTACAATCATCCATTATTGGCATGTAATTTTATAGTTTGACGAGAGTTTTTTGGTCGACGGGATAATTAAGTAGTACCCTTTTGTGTATTTTTATGTAATTAAAATAGAATGGAAAGTGAACATAAACTGAACATTTTCGACACCATTTATATTTTGTGTTCCCCATACTCACCAGAATTAGTGCCGTCAGATTTTTAATTGCTTCGCACAATTTCAAACGAATCACGCAATGTCGGCTTCAATAATAGCATAAAATTAAGAGCTTAGTTGGGCTCATACTTTGAATAGAAGCCGAGAGACTTCTACAGCTGAGAAATCATAAAACATTTTGAACCATGAATGGAAGAAGTAAGCAACAACGGAGTGCATATGATTGAATAAACTGTTGTAATGCTTTCATTTAAAGCAAATTAAAATAAACCAGAAAGATACACACAAATAATAAACAGACATACAAACAATAAATACAATAAACCCAATTGGAGTGAAAAATTAGTCAGAGTAAAGTATCGAACCCGCGACCACAGCATTCCAGGCTGTTGTTCTACCCACTGAGTCTGCAATTTCTCACTTTTTAAACAAGTTCGGGAAAGTCATCTTCCATCATTAAGATAGACTAGGATGACGAGACAACGATGAATAGATTTAATAAATTATTTTATTTATTACTTGGTTAATAAGTAAGAAATTGCAGATTCAGGCATCGGCCGGAGTAGTTCAGTGGTTATTATTATTATTATTATTATACCGCAGACCAGGCCCCTGCCTGCCGGGCAGTATGCCTAGCTTAACGAGTTTTTTACCTGGCTGCGGGGCAGAAGCCGCTTGATTGCACAAGCTGAGATCTACCAGAATGTGGCTGTATCGCTATTATATAATATTAGTTACTGTCCTGGCCTGTTCTAGGTTACTTTTAATTATCTGATTGGGTTCATTCGTACGATGTTGTAATTAGAAGGGATTAAAAAGAAAGGGGGTAACGCTAATTCTTCCACAGAGCTCATACGAGCTGCCTATACGACAACCGATACTCGAGTTTGATCTCGTAATTTAGAGCCTTGATCGGATGACGAGATCTTCACCTGACAAGGCACCCCCAGAGGTATAATTCACAGGTAACTTGGAGGACTTTGCACCCACGACGGATTTTACATAGAGCAGCAGCCTGGAATACTGTAGTCCCGTGTACGATTCCTGGCTCTGGCTAATTTTTCACTCCAGTTAGGTTTATTATGTTTATTGTTTGTATGTATGTTTATTATTTGTGTGTGCCTGTATGATTTGAATGCAGGCATTATTTGTGTGTGTATGTGTTTTAAAATAAAATAAACCAGTTCATGAATTATTTCTAAGCCCAATATATATTTATCTATGTTCTAGGTTTCGTAGATTATTTTCATAAATGCATGTGGAGTTTAGTACCCCTACAATAGACCAAGAATTGAGTAATACACGGTAACTGTTGATTATGCACGAAAATTTGGGATGAATTTCGTTTTGGCACCAGAAATCAAAGTCCGATGAGACATAAAAAAATAATATTGTTTTACCATATTTTAGGTGGGGGGGGGGGGGGTAAAAAGAGGGAGAATTTTAATTCGGAAAGAGAGAAACTCAATTCTTTTTAAGTAGACCAAGTGGAGTATTGTTTATTAGGAATGTTTGATTTGTGAATTGAAGACACCGAAGCATGTCCTTATGATCATTCATTAGAAAGTTACAGCATTTATTAATGCAAAGTCGAAAATTATACTTCAAAAAAATTTCAGAAGAACTTCATTTTAGGATTAGAAAAGTAGGCTCAATGAGTCCCCTCAAAATAAAGTTGTTTATCATGTTTTTGTTTCTGCTTTTTTTGTGGGGGGGGGGGGGGGTCAAAGGGTGATTATTATTCGGGAGAGGAGCCCAAATTTTTTTAAATAAGACAAAAGGGGTATCGTTTGTATGTACTTTATAATAAGAATTGAAGAAGTGAAGTGATGCATAAGCCAAAAATTAAGGGTGTATTCGAAAAAACGCTTTTCCACCTTCAACAGCTCGAAAATTTCCCATACAATTTCAGACACATTTTTAAAAGTAGAAACATGAAACTTGCTGAGGGTATTTTTGAAGAGATGTACAAGGTGCCGTGTGATGTACTTTTAAGCTCAATTCATTAGAATTTGATTTATAAACAATTATCTTCTCAGTATGACCCTTTTTTTCGTTCACAGATCTCCCGCTAGGGGAAAATCTGTTCAAAATGCCGTTTTCGATTGCTTTTTTTGCAATATTTACTGCATTTATCAAGAATTGACAATTACGGCACCTTTTGCACTTTCTAAATAAGACAATTTGCCAGTTTTATGCATATGAGAGTAAAAATGAAGTAAAAAATAAATCGGAAAATAAGCAGTTTGAATCGAAATACACCCTTAATATCACTAGTGGTTTATTCATAGTTTTATCATTAAGTTGTTCTGCTCCCAGTGTTCCATGTTTTCATAACGTGGATTGTAAGACAAACACAATTTAACCTCCGGTGGTATTAATGTATGGCTTATGAACCACTTCACTTCCGGCGGACATGGATCATTAGATTACCCTATTTCTACTATTCCTTAAATTAAAGGGTTTTTTTTTTTGTGTGTGTTTAATATTTTAGGATTTTTTGCTGTCGGATCTTGGACTACCAGCTCAAAAAACAATTAATCAATGTTTTTTTTTTTTTTTTTTTTTTTGGTATTATAAGTTCCAGCTAAAGCAAAGAAACTTTTTAAAATGAAGAAGATAGTACAAATAGATCACGGGAAAGGTGTTCGCCCAGTTTCCAAACTGTGGTTTCCAGAAAAGCAAGTTTAAAGTTTAACTGTAACTTTATGTCCTACGAGTGGCTTTACTTTCATCAAATCAAAATGATGGACAGGAATTCGAATATTGCGAAATCGCTTTAGGGAGAAGATCTACGCATCGGAAGAATGAAAAATTTAAAAAATAAAAATAAAAATAAATAAAAATAAAAAATCTAAAATTTTGACAGGAAAAAGTTTAATTTTCCCTTATATAAATAAAAATCTCTGTTGCATAAAAGAATAACAAGCTCTTATATCCGATCTCTATTTTAAGATAGCGTTAAGGGTAAAGAAGAAAACTTAATACTGATCTCCTAAACGACAGTTTCTACAATTCTGTATTTATGCTTAGTTGATAACTACTTAGCATCTTTGTTGGTAAAAACAGGAGATAATTTCATCACTGTCACTTTCATCACTTCGCGTCTTTTCTCTTGCGTCATTTGTACATCAAAGAAATTGAAGGGGACGACGCTGTGTAGCATTATTTTTCATGTAGAAGTATATATAAAATGTCATATAACATGCACATAGACAAATGAACGACATTTTTTGCTGCAATTAAACCATTTGTTGACAAATTTCTTTTATTTATTTTTGCATTGGAAAATATTTTTGCGTTTTAAAAATATATCTGTTACTTGAAAATTTCAAAAATATCTTTTTATTCAATTTTTAAAATTTTTATTTGAAAAAATATCAAAATTTAATATTAAAATCCCTTTTAGAATATCTCTTGTACAATTTTTTCTTTAAATAATATTTCTGATTGCTATCAAATTTCAGAACTTAAGAAAAAATTTTTGGTTATTTATTAAAGAATCTTTGTACAAGAAAAAAGTTATAATGAATATTGAAAGCTATATTGAAATAAGATCATGTTCCAAAACTACCTGTCTTGAATACAGTTAATCTAAAAAATATTTGAAGTATATAAACTGATGTTTATGAATCTTTAAAAATCAATTGGTTCACAAAAAGCTAAATAAAATTAAATGAAAAGAATTTTAAATGAATTAACAGATCAAAAATTTCTCACAAGTAAAAGAAAAAACAAGCTCTTATGTCTGAGACCTAAGTCTAAGACAGTGCATAGAGGCAAATACAAAACTTAATACTGATAAATCCTCTAAAAGACGATTTCTACAGCTCTGTTTATGCTTAGTCAATCATTACATAGCACCCTTGTTACTAAAGGGAAAAAAACGAGAGATAATTCCATCTCTTTCTGTTTCATCATTTCGCTACTTTCCTCTTGTGTCATTTATAAATCAAAGAAATTGAAGGAAACGACGCTAAATTGCACTATTTTTCACGTAGCATATAACATAATGCCATATAACATACACAATGTCATATAACATACACAATGTCATTTAACAAACACAATTTCATTTAACATACACACAGTCAAATGAACGACATTTTTACAACAATTAAACCACCTATTACCAAATTTTTTAAACTTAGTTTTGCTTTGAAAAACATTTTTGCGTTTAAAAAAAATAAGTGTTACTTGGAAAAAAAAAATGTTCAATTTTTTAAAAAAGCATTAAAAAATCAAATTTTTACATTAACTCGAACTGTCTTTTATATCTTTTGCACAATTTTTTCTTTAAATAATATTTCTAATTACTATGAAATTTTGGAATTTAATAAAAAAAATTTAGCTGTTTATTAAAGAATATTTGCGCAGAAAAAAAAAAAAATTATACTCTTGAAACAAGATCATATTCAAAAACTACTTGTCTTGAATACATTTAACCTAAAAAATATTTGAAGTACATAAATTGATATAAAGAACCTTAAAAAATTAATAGGTTCGAAAATGGGGAAATAAAATTAAATAAAAAGAATTTTCAAAAATTTCTCACAAGTAAAAGAAAAAACAAGCTCTTATGTCTGAGACCTAGTCTAAGGCAGTGCATAGAGGCAAATACAAAACTTAATACTGATAGATCCTCTAAACGACGTTTTCTGCAGCTCTGTTTACGCTTAGTCAATCATTACTTAGCATCCTTGTTACTAAGAAAAAACGGGAGATAATTTCATCAATGTCAATTTCATCATTTCGCGTCTTTTCTCTTGTGTCACTTCAACATCAGAGAAATTGGAGAGGACGAAGCGATCTCGCATTATTTTTCACGTAGGAGTATGTATCAGTGTTTAAAGGCGTATTCCACGGCTGGAAAAAATATGTGGGATTCTTTATGTCTTGACAAATTAGTGTTCTTTACGGTGAGAGATTTTTCATCGTGTGTGAATCTGATATAAAATATAATGGGAAATAAAAAACTGGTTTACTGTGTTTTGGTATCCGCCTACATACAAAAAAAACTTTTTAAACATGACATTAAAAAAATGAGAATTAGTGATCCGCTTGTAACCATTTTTTTAAGTATGCATTGTTATTATTTTTTATCGAAAAAAATCACTTATCGTTTGAGAGCAGCCTTTATAAAATTATCAATAAAATCGAAAATAATTCCTTTATTTTAAAAACAAAATCTACTCGAAAATAATAATTGAAATCCGCCTTTTTTTCAGTGTTTCATAAACCATAAGCATGTACATGACTTGCTCAAGTATAAGTAACCATACATTCCTATATGATCTTGTCAATGCTTTTTTGCAATCCTATAGATTTTTTTTTATAAAAGACAATGGGCTTTTAATGTAAAATAATTCCGCATTATCACTTCGCTGCAATGTATAGCTAATATTTAAAGTATAAAAATAAAAATAATAAATAAATACATAAATAAATATTGAATCAAAAGACAGTTGAAAGTAATTTTTAAAGTAATAAATAAACAAATAAAAAATAAATAAAAATACACCATGAAAGCAATTTTAATATTATGTGACACTGAAACAATAATGAAAGAAGCTTTAAAATTGTTGTTTCTTTTCAATCAACAATATACTCTTTTAACTCTTTCAGGGCAAAGTAACTGTAAATGTAGCGTTTATGTAATATCGATTTCACATAGAAATTTTTGAAAGTTCTTATTTCAAAATAAGGAAAATAAATTTTACATTTTCTTTCGACGAAAGTTAAAAGATAAAATTAAATTGGACATTTCTAGTGGAAATATTGATTAAAATTATTAAATAACTATGATATATTCCACCGACCCTTAAGGGGTTAAAATTCTTGACGATTTGAAGAATTTTGTTAGTTCTCAAAACTGTGTGAAGGTTTCTTTAGATGTGATATCTTTGTTTCTGTCTATCACCACAAATCTTGCCTGCTTTGCTGTTACGAACATGTTTTCTAATTTAGCTATTTCTATTAACCCTCACTGCATGATGTGCTACATCTGGCACATACCTAAAAATACTATAATTATCATTATGTGCTATCAATTTGATCAATATGATCTATATAAATGGTCAAGTACAATCTAAAGAATGAAATAACTTATATTTTGTCCATCTCGTGGCTGTATTTGACAAAAAATTAGAATTTGTTCTTCAGAAACAAACAAAAAAATCTTTATCATTTTTACTAGATACTTAAAATTATTGATATAAAGAAAGTTGCAGCGTGTTAAGAAGATAAAATTAATCAATTAATGCCCATTTAATAGCAAAACTTAGCAATACAATATTTAAAAACTCCAATTTGTGTACATATGATATATGCCATAAAATATCCAATTTTAGTTAAAAATTTGAAATTCATTTATAATTTTTTTTGCTATTTTTTCCATTTTTAGATCAATATAAAGACTTAAATTTTTTTTTTTCATAAAAATAGAAAAAATCGTTCAGTGAAGGGTTAATCTGGATTTGAATGTTCTACTCATTGAATTCTATGTTGTATGAAACTGTTTTGTTTTTCAGTAGCACATTTAAAGGAACTGCCATGGGCTTCCGTCCTGTCCGTAAGAATGGCAGATATTGTTATGCAGTATTCAGAGAACAATGCTATTTTGAATTGGGGTAATAAAAATAAATTTTTGAGGCTGTATATGGATGATGTTTTCCTAATTGCTTAAGAAGATTATTTTGTTGAGATTTTAAACAAAACGAATTCGTCTCGTTAATCCAGTTAACTATTGAATTTGAAAATAATAAATCATACTCTTTTCTTTCAGAAAGAATTTATTAACAATATTTTAAATACTTCTGTTTACAGAAAAAGTACTTCTTTTGGACAATATTTACATTTTAAATTCGATTTGATCCATTTTTACATAAGATTGCTGTTGTTAAATCAATAAGCAACACATTTTTTTTTTAAATTTTGTAATCATTGCGTTAGCTTTGGTAATAAATAATTATTGATTTAATGACTGTCTCAACGACTCTTCAAATCGTTCATTCATAGAGTTTTTTGAATAAATACGATCAATATCCGATATCTTTCCAGGATGTCAATTCAAAAGAAACTATATTTTTGCATTATTACGGCACTATTTCGAAAAAAAAAAATTCAGATATTCTCAAGGATAATTAATAAAAGGCCTGCTTATGTTCCTTAGAATCTTATTGGTCTTTTTTTAGTAGCTTTAAACATAAATATACGAAAGATTGACCATAGTAGTGTCTATATAAAGTTTTCTATAAAAGATTAAAAATCGATTTATACCGGTAAAATTGAAAGATCTCTAAATACAAGACTTAAGAAACCTAAAAATTTTTTAAAGAAAGGTACTTTAAAAATGCGATTTGTTGCACATGCATTTGAGTTCAAACATGTTTCCTATTTTTAGAATACACAAGTTGAGAATCTTATTGTTTCATATACTACATTAGTTATATCTTTCTTGAAGGTTAGTTGACTAACTTTGCCAAATCTCCAATCAATGAAGCTCTGGCGGAAAATGATATACTTGTTAAATTATAGTTTTAACTGTTTTTAATTCTTATGGTTCTAGTGTGTTCTGTGATTATGTGCGTGTACAGATGAGGACTACGAAATGTAGTCGAAATGTCTGCATTTCATTGCGTTTTAATTGTCTTTAGCATATTTATCAATAAATGTCTGTAGTTATATATTTTTTGTATAATATATATATGTATATTTAAAACTATTGAAATGTGAACAATTTTTAAAGAATACTCTTACAGGTATAACATTAGTTGCCTAGTGCTTTCACGTGACTGAAGTAAGTCCTTAAGGATAGCTGAAGAAATAATTTTGGGTTCCTATAAGAAAGATCACAAGTGAAGAAGAAAAAATTTCTACTGTGAAACAACTGAATGATTTACATTGATGCGTAGCACCAAATACAGCCACTCTTTTTAATCTAAATTAATTTAATTTATAAATCGGTATCTTGATTTCTTGTACTTGGGAGAAAAACAGTATTTTATGTTTTTAGCCTCCGAGGCTATTTCTTTCAGACAAGCTAAAAATGTCGTGTCATCAGCCCTGAATTTTCTAGTCAACCGATTTTGATAATTATTTTTTTAAATGAAAGCTATTTATTTGTAGTTGTGCCCATTTTAATTATTTTTTAATTTATTTCCATTTTTATATTTTATTTTTAATTTTAAAAGCTTTTTCATGACATTTCTTCAAAATGGTGGCAACACAGTTTAGCTTTTCTCTCGATAATAAAAATTTATTTTCTAAAACGATTGCGTATAATTATGCACTAATTGAGTTAAAAAAATATATTTACTGAGAAATAATATTAATAATGTAAATAAAATGACAGAAAATAATATATGATAAAAATTAATGTCTAAATCAAAATAAGAGAAATTTCAAATGAGGAAAATTATGTCATTCAGCAACCAGATAAATGGGAATTACAATATTATTATGGATGCCTTTTTCATAAACAGTAACTTTTAAAGAACATTTGAAGAGAAAATGACGTCACTATTTAAAACATCGTATTTTTACTCATAACGATATTAGATACTATTCTGTTATCCCGTCGACCAATTTCGCCAAATTATACATATTGACATAATTTTTATTTTAAATAACGAAAAAATAAATAATCAGTAGCATATTAATAAAAATATTAAAAAAAGTCGAAATAAAAATCACTTAATGACATTTTAAACACATGAATTGTATTTAATGTCATTGAATGAGACATTCACGATCATCCATTATTGGCATTTAATCTTATAGTTTGTCGATAATTTTTTGGTCGATGAAATAACCTAGTAGTACCCGGTATTACTTTTTTTTTTTTTATTAATAAAGCTATTTTTCTGTGAGTGCATATAAAATAAAATTTCTAGATTTCGCCGGCACTCATATTACAATTTTAACTGTACGTGTGCGAATATTTGCATGCAAAATTGTAACTGGCAAATTTGACATTTACTTTGTAAATATATTTATTATATATTGATTCAATAATGTAATTACTTTTGCTTTTTTTTTAAAACCAAATCGGTCGGGTCTTTTAAACATTTCATTCGTCGAATTCGATGGAATTCCATTCGTTTTATTGTTAAATTGCATTTCCTTTTACTCAGAGTCTATAAAAAAACGTTTAAACTAAAGAAAAAATCCGTTTTTGATGAATCTATTCAATGAAGAAGTAGCACGTCAAATTGTATCTCTTTATTATTCCGCAATTCCAATGTCTCAGAGAGAAATTGCTATTCAATTGGGTATTTCACGCCGTTCTGTTTGCTATTATATTGATAAGCACAAGAAAAATGAAGTTAGTTCATTGCAATCTAAACGGGGTCGCCCTTCTAAAAAACTTCTATCGATTTTTTTTTTTTTTTTCTAATCGGAGGCGAAACTGAATTCTGCAATGGTAGAATCTACATTCATCTTGTCTTTTTGAGTTTTTTTTTAAGCTGTTATGTGTTCCAAAGCTAAAAGAATCAATAAATACATGTATAAGTTCCTAATTACCGAAAACAAGTAAGTTTAATATTTTTTCAAAAGTATACCTACATATATACATATATATTAATTATTCATAACTTTCCATAAATTGTACAAAGGCTGTATGAAATTATCTTATAGAAATCAAGAACTAGATATAAAGACAAAATTACTTTATGCATTGTTTCTTTTTAAATATCGACTCTGCCCCCAACGAGCTAGCAACTGCCATTTAGGCTCAATAAACTCTAAAAACACATTAATTTGTTAGGCCTTTAAAACATTATGAAACATTAAACTATAATTTATTATTTGAAAAAAAAAGTGGCGAATTTTCTGTAAACGGGTTTTTATTCCTTTTCCTTTGAATGCAAAATTTTAAGGTCAAATCAGCTGCTATTAAACATCTACTGGCTATTTACATATTTGATTAAATATGATAAGTTAAACATAAAAAAACAGAGTTTTTGTCGTCTGATATTTTTTTAACCGCGCCTTGGTCATTTTAAGTATGACGTAACTTCTTTTGCTTGCTGCTTTCAACGCACATTAATGAATTTATTTTATTTCCCTTCTTGATATTCACGTGAAAATACTTTTATTGCTTAAGGGGGTATTTCGATTCAAACTGCTTGATTTCCGATTTATTTTTGAATTCACTTTTGCTCCCAAACACATGAAACTCGCAGATTCTCTTATTTAGAAAGTGCACAAGGTACCGTAAAGGTCAATTCTTTGATAAGTGTACAAAATATTGCAAAAAAAGCAATCAAAAACGGCAATTTGAACCGATATTTCCGAAGTGGGAGATAAGGGAACGAAAAAAAGGGTCTTCCAGAGAAGTTAATTGCTTATAAATCAAATTCTAATGAATTGAGCGTAAAAAGACTTTACTCGGCACCTCATACGTCCCTTCAAGAATCCCTTCAGCAAGTTTCATGATTCTACTTTTAAAAATGTGTCTGAAATTGTATCGGAAAATTTCGAGCTGCTGAAGATGGAAAAGCGTTTTTTCGAATACACCCTTAAAAGGAAATATTTTTATTTGCGCTGCATTGGAATTGGAAACAATAGTTTCAAAGATCATTTAGAAATGTGAAATGTCTCACGTAAATATATTTTTAAATGTAAACTGTTTGCAATATTATTGTTTGCCTATTTTAAATATGATGTGTTTTTTCCCATTTACGGCAGTTGGCCCATTTTAATGAATTCATTATTTTAACATTTTCTTAATCTTTTAATATTCACTTGTAAATAGAGTTTTATGACGTAATTAAATTTTTTTTTTTCGTTGTTTAACTTCAAATCTCTTAATTCTCATATGAAAGTTTTATTTACTTATTTATTTTTTTTTCTGTTTGTGATTGTCATGTGTAAATAAATTTTAATATGGGGCAAATATTTTTCTTTGATCATTTGGCAACAATTTAAAGTATCTTTTTCAAAATATGTAAAAAAATGTCTCTCAATGTGCTAAAAATTTTAATTTAAAATGGAAATAAACATACAAAAAATTATTCAAAATAAAAAAATAAATGTAGTCTGAATATCGAGGGCTTCTATTGCATACTTTTAGAAAAAAATATTAAATTCCTATGTATAGCTTTTGCTCCTACGAAACATTTTAGTGGAAAAAATTTGGCAAACTTTAGCGTTAAATATCTCTTAAAATAATTCTTGAATTTAAAAACTGCATACATCAATGGGATTATCAAATACTTCTCTATAAAACTATTGATATTTTGTGTGCACTAGTTTTCTTAGCATTGGCGAAAAAAGACCTCTAATCTCAAAAAATTCATTGTCAGTGGCGGTAACAGCTTTAGATACATTTTTTAGAATAAAAAAATGCAAAAAAAAAAAAAAAAAAAAAAAGGTTATATTGATTTAATCTGAATACTTCCGAAATACATTTCCAAGACTGAAAAATCTGCTAGAAGATGTGTAAAAGTTAACTAATATAAACTCACTAAAAATATGTATTAAAAGAAACAGAGATTGCTAAATGATGCCCTTAAAAACAAGTGTACCATTTAGCAATTTATATTTATTTTAATACACATTTTTAATATAATTTATGACGCAATTGTCCAATTCATAATTATTAACACAAACTTATAAAACCATTCTTCTCAACATAAAAATAAAACATTCTCTACTTTCGTCAAACATGTGACTTGAACTTGTGTGGTCACATCTCATTGCTAACGACCACAATTTTGTGCAATAGTGGATGACATTTGTTCTATTAAAGGTGGCTTGTTAAGAGTGGTCGATCCGAAAACATTCTGTTCCGATGCGAAAGCTCATTAAGTGAAATCCACTGCGAAACAAGTGGAATTATTCACATCGTTGAATCGTTGTTATTTTTATAAAATATTTTCTTTTTCTGTTTTAAATATTTCAATACATTTACAACACGAGCACTGATCTCTGAAATTTTTCTATAAATAGTATAATAAGTCTATAAGAATATTTGGCATTTTTTTTAAATGATGCAAGTTGCCTTAGATTCGTTTACCATACGAATAACCATCCGGTCAGTGGACTTTACTCATCAAAATAAAAATAAGTAAACAAGACGGTTGAACTTCTGTTTTAGAGTTCAGGACTTTGAAAGATTAAGTAAATTATATTGTTTCTCTTATACTAAATGCTCATTATGCAAGGAAAAATCTCTGCAGTCAGAGTTTAGTTTCCATCTAATCTCCAACCCAGTATAATTTTCTCAATATTTTTCGGCTTTTCCATTCATTTCTTTCTTAACTTGTTGAAATAAGTGCTGGCATTTGAAAAGGAAGATGAGGGTAAGTTTTGTTATAATGAGCTTGATTATTTATAATGAGCCCTTAAAAATGATCGGTAACTGTTAATCAAAAGGGGAATAGTTTATTTGAAGGAAGTGAATCGTATGAAGTGAGATAAACACCCGACATTATAATAGTTAAATTAGTGGGGAAAAAAGTCTTTTTAGAAGGTGATGAACACATATGGAAGAACACTACATAGTCGTTATCTTACTCATTACACATTAATTTAACTTGGGAAGTTCAGAAATAATGACCGTGCAAGCAGGAATTCAAAGTTTAATGCACAAAGGTATATAATTGCTTCCGCTATATTTTTGGTTTAAGACATTTCTTTCACTTAATAATTATAAGCATATTCTATTTCCAAGTGCATTCAATTAGAATAATATATAATTTTTGTTACTGATAGCATTAATTTGAACTTAATAAAAAGAAACAATTTCACAAAAAATGCGATGTTTTATTATTTTTCAGCAAAAACTTGTAATCCTGTGAATTTGCCAGTATTTACTTTCTCTTACTGTTAAATAAAAAAAGGAAGATTTTATGGACATTGCCCTGGCAATCGGGACGCTAGTACAGTTCATTGTCTTTAACAGAAAAATTACAAAAAATTCCAGAGAATTTAAAAAAAAAATAAAAAATAAATTTTAAAAAACCCAGGAATTTTTTTGAAATTTACAGAAACTTTTCGTTTAAAAAATAATAAATTGTACTGGAGTAAAGATTGCCAGTAGAATCATTGTAAAATCGTACGTTTTAAAAAAGTGTATATTCATAAGAAGAAAATATTGGGTTTACAAAAATTTTTATCTTCCGCTTTTTGATGCTTTCCATGTTTTTGAATGCCCTGAATATGATTATTATTATTATTATTATTTACCCCCTTTTTGTCTATCTGTGTGTTACACAAATTTTGCGGGCACTGTAATTCATTAGAGAATGCAAAAAATTCAATGAAATTTGGTGTATAGTTATATTATGACATAAATTAATGCTGGTTAGATTTTCATGAACATCATTCCGCTATATTTTTGGTTAGCTCTGCTATTCAGTTTATTTCACAATTTGCATGATGACTATATTCTGACATCTCTGTGACAGAATTGCTTCGAACTTAGCATGCAATACATTTGTTATCAAAAAAGAATGTTGATTTAAAATTTTATAAAGTTGGGAATTTATCAGCTACTTTCTCTATATTCATCAAAGGAAGTATTGGGTTTGCGAAAATTTTTATCTTGTGATTGTTCATGCTTTATACGTTTTCGAATGTCCTGAATTTTATCATTTTATATTTTGACCGATGTTTGACTGTCAGCCTAGCGTCTGTTTGTGTGTTACACAAACTTTGTGGGCACTATAACTTAATAGCAAAGTTTTGCCCAATAATTTAGATACACTCTGTATATAACGGAGCCTCATGTTGGACAACCAAACGAGGTACATTTGATAAACATAAATAATTTTCTCTAAAATCGTTTTTTGGTACAATTCCATCCAATAGAAACCAAAATACAATTGTAATGGTAATCGCAAAAGTATCGAATAGCAGCGTCTTCTATTGAATGATCAAACCACAATTCTAAACAACCAATTTTTTATTTTAACACTATAACTTAATAGCAAATCCAAAATAATTCAATGAAATTGTATATATAGTTGTATTATAACATAAATTATTGATGATTAAATTTTAGTAAACAACATTCGAAAGTTCTCTGCTATTCAGTATGTTTCACAATTGGCGTGATGGCTACATCTGAACATCGTGTGAGAAAGAATTGCACCAAACATAACATGCAATGTATTTATTATCTATTGTTATAATACTGAATAGCAGAGGACTTTCGAATGTTGTTTACTAAAATTTAATCACCATTAATTTATGTTATAATACAACTATATATACAATTTCATTGAATTATTTTGGATTTGCTATTAAGTTATAGTGTTAAAATAAAAAATTGGTTGTTTAGAATTGTGGTTTGATCATTCAATAGAAGACGCTGCTATTCGATACTTTTGCGATTACCATTACAATTGTATTTTGGTTTCTATTGGATGGAATTGTACCAAAAAACGATTTTAGAGAAAATTATTTATGTTTATCAAATGTACCTCGTTTGGTTGTCCAACATGAGGCTCCGTTATATACAGAGTGTATCTAAATTATTGGGCAAAACTTTAAGAAGTGATAGTACACATCAAGACAAACAATATTAAATGGGAAACTAAGGGTCCCAAACGTCTTCTGAAGGAGATAGGCGCCATTAAAGTTTAGGGTCTAAAATTTCAAATAAACATAAAAAACGGAAAAATTGGTCGATTGATTTGCGGTTTTCACTAAAACTATTCTTTATGTCAGTATTTTCAAGAAAATAAATTATAGAGGTAAATTTCAAAAAATGTCGATAGAGAGCGTTTTAGACTTTGGAGTAGAGGTCTGCACGGGCAAAAATTTCCAGGCCCGAGCCCGGCCCGGCCCGGAAAAAAGTAAAAAATTCGGCAAGAACCCGGCCCGGATCGGGTGAATTTCTACAGAACATTGATTTTTTTCTCTAACGGAAGAGTTCAGACCAAAAACACTTATCTTATTTTTTTTCTTTTTCTTTCTTTCTTTTTTTTTTTTTTTTTTTTTTTTTTCATGTTTATAATCTCTATTTATGCAGAAGTGCCATAGGCTGCGATATTTACGCTTTTAATGAACCTTTGTTTGCTGTATGTAAATGTTTCAGTTATCATTAGTATTATTAATACACAAAAAAAAAAAAAAAAAAAAAAAAAATCTAAAAAATGGTATATGGTAAAAGTAAAATCTTCTAAGACATTGGTAAGAAAAAAATATGTTTCCTTCTTAGCAGATGTAAATGTTTAATATATTTTTTTTCTCGCGTATTGTTGTATTCATTTTGCATGAATGAACAGTTTAAAAGAAATTTGCAGTTTTCAGTTTAAACAAAAATTTCGTCATAATCATGTTTTTTTTCTTTTTCTTTTACTTTTTATGTGTATATTTCTATTTTAAGACGCCTAGTAATCTACGATTCTTTAAAAAGAATAAATCCTAATGTTTAAATGTAGAGTAATGACGACTTAAATGTTTATACCTATTTTGCAAAAATTTTTGTACCAAACCAAACTTTACTGATTTATGAAAAGACTTTTCCACCTCGAAAAAAGGATTTTCATACGGGAAGATTCAACAGGAACTGATTATTTTGGTCCGTGAAGCCTAGGAAAAACGAAATCAGTCTCGGCTTCGTACGGAAAAAAAAAATGTTAGGCTCGGCCCGGCCCGATACTCCAGAAAAAAAAAAATAAGTCTCGAGCCCGGCCCGTGCAGATCTCTACTTTGGAGTAACGAACAACTATTTTTTGCATATCATTAAATGTTTTCGGAAGCTTAGACTTAAACTTAAATTTTGATCTCAAAATCTGAATAGTTCGGCGTGGTCAAGTAGCTCAAACTGAACTGTGTTCAGAGGATCAAATTTCAAATGATTACAAAAAACGGAAAATTTGGTCGATTCGTTTGTGATTTTCGCTAAAACTTCTCTTTAAATCAGCATTTTCTTGAAAACAAATTTTGAAAACAAATTTAGAAGATAAATTTCAAAAAAGCCCATAGAGGGCACTTTAGACTTTGGAGTAACGAACAACTATTTTTTACGGTTATTTTTTGCATCTCATTAATTTTTTTTAGAAGCTTAGACATAAACTTTAATTTTGAGCTCAAACTCTGAATCTTTGAGAATGGTAAAGTAGCGCAAACTGAGCGTATTTCAAGGGGGGGGGGGGGTCAAATTTCAAATGATTATAAAAAACGGAAAAATCAGTCGATTCATTTGCGGTTTTCGCTAAAACTATTTTTTATGTCAGTATTTTCTTAAAAATAAATTTAAAAAAAATTTCAGAAAAAAAAATTAAAGGCACTTAAACTTAAGAGTAACCAACAACTATTTTTAACCGTTATTATTATTATTTTTATTATTTTTTTACATAGTTAATTGCTTGCAAAAGCTTAGACTTAAATTTTGAGCTTAAATTCTGAATCGTTGGGAGGGGTTAAGAAGAGCAAATTGAATTGCGTTCAGGAGTTGAAATTTAACCCCCCCCCCCCCTCCGTCTAATACAGTTCAATTTTCCGGTACTTAATTACTCCCAACGATTCAGATTTTAAGCACAAAATTTAAGTCTAAGCTTTTGCAAGCATTTAATTAGATACAAAAAATAACGGTTAAAAATAGTTGTAGGTTACTCACAAATCTAAGGCGCCCTCTATCGACACTTTTTGAAATTTTACTTGAAAATTGATTTTTAAGAAAATACTTATTTAAAGAGTAATTTTAGCGAAAACCACAAAGGAATCAACCAATTTTTCCGTTTTTTATAATCATTTCAAATTTGAAGCCCCCCTCCCCCTCTGAACACAGTTCAGTTTGCGCTACTTATCCACTTTAAACTATTCAGATTTTGAGCCCAAAATTTAAGTATAAGCTTTTGCAAGCATTTAATGAGGCTAAAAAATGAGGCTAAAAAAATAACGGTTAAAAATAGTTGTACGTTACTCCAAAGTCTTAAGCGCCCTCTGTTGGCATTTTTTGAAATTTATCTTTAAAATTTATTTTCAAGAAAATACCGATTTAAAGAATAGTTTTAGCGAAAACCGCAAATGAATCGACCAATTTTTCCGTTTTTCATAATTATTTGAAATGTGAACCTTTGAACACAGTTCAATTTGCGCTACTTAACCGCTCCCAACTATTCAGATTTTGAGCTCAAAATTTAGGTTTAAATCTAAATTTCCGAAAACTTTTAATGAGAGGCAAAAAATAGTTGTTCGTTACTCCAAAGTCTACAGCGCCCTCTATTGCATTTTTTAAAATTTAAAATTTATTTTTTAGAAAATACTGACATAAAGAATAGTTTTAGTGGAAACCGCAAATCAATCGACCAATTTTTCCGTTTTTTACGTTTATTTGAAATTTTGGACCCTAAATTTTAATGGGGCATATCTCCTTCAGAAGACGTTTGGGACCCTTAGTTTCCCTTTTAATATTGTTTGTCTTGATGTGTACTATCACCACTTAAAATTTTGCCAATAGTTTAGATACACCCTGGATATATATTTCTTTTGCTGCAGTACTTTACAATTTCTTTTATAGTGTAAATGCATTCAAAGAATTTTATGGGTTCGATTTCAATTCTAAAATAAAATTTAAAATCAAAACAGAATTGATTCATATACATAATTACTATTACAAAATATTTTTTAGGCTACCTCACTTGTCTATTTTTTTCCATTAGACAATTTATAAGAAACAATGAAGAAAATATTTGAAAAAAAAATTGCTAAAAAACAAAAATAACCTTACACTAGCATAAAATTTAACTGTTCATTCTGAATAAAAAATACTGTAATAGCTTATATTTAAATGTAAAATCAATTACGTGCTGTTATCAAACCTGAATGTTGTACTACTAAATAACATATGGATAGAAATATATATAACCATTATAAATCAATACAAATGATTATCTAGAATTGTGAATATGCAAATTAAAAATGAAGCTTTATTTTTTATAATTTTTGTGTATAGAAAGACTTTCAGACGCCAATTAATGTAGATTGGAGTAACCTAAATATACGAAAAATCCGGATAAAAAAGGCAGATATATTTTTTTATTAAAAATCATTGATAAATGTATCTAATCGACACATAATAGTGTTTATTTTCACTCTTTATAATACTTGCATATAGATTTTGTATTACAATCGCAAGTACATAAATTTAGCTATTTAATATTGCATTAAATTTTTCTGTTTTGTTTTTCGCTTAATATGTTGGCGAGCTACTATTTCACGCCAAAGGTTTACATCACGTGGTATTTTACCCACCATATAATATGCATACATGTAGTGAAACTTAAAAGCGCATATTATAATTAAAACCTTTTTCATCCATCCATCAGCAATCATCGATAATGTACAGTTCTTCAGGTAGAATATACTACTTGAAATCTTTTGTGTATCCTTGTAAATGCTATGCACTTCGTATTATGCGTGAAATAATTTATATTAAGCTTCAGAGACGTATACTAGTTTTATTATATATGAAATAGTTTAATGTAATTAAAATATGTCGCAAACAATTCTCTCCTTTACCATTATGTAACTGAATTTTTTGGTGTGGTCCTGTAAATGAGTAATAGCTATTCTTTTCACCGCATATTTTACAGAAGGCATATTTTAGTGAACTTCGTAAATGCTTCTAAATTTGAATATGTTTGACAGAGTGTAATATCTTTAAAGTTCATTGAAAACGATTTTTTACCATTGGCCGTAATGTAGCGAAACATTTTTGACTGTCCTTGTAAACAAACTAATCATGTTAGAAACTTCACATGCAATAGGGTTTGTGCTATGGTAAGCATAAATAACTTCCAAAACTTTCATGGCAATCCGGGTTTATTACGAGAATTAGAGTGCGGAGAGACAAATGTGCAGACAAACCTAAAGCATAAACACTTTTCAACTTTGTTGGAAAGTGTTAAAAATGAGTTAAAAATGCATCGAATTCACTGTCAACTTTTAGAAGTAAAGAAAAATTATGAGAAGAAAAAAAACCAAAACATAATGCTTGATAATACGAATAACCATTTGTACAACTTATAATAAATAGAGGAGAAATTAAATTAGTTATGAATATATAGACTCTGGGGCAGCAAAGATGCAAAGATTTGTTTGAATACCTTTTGTAACGATATAGAACAAAAGAGAGGAATTTAATGGAAATTTTTAAAATTTACGAGTGTGCAATGAAATATTTAAAAAATTTTTATCAGTCCATACGTGGTAGAGATCGTGTAGAATTGTCTACTGTATGTATGAGGACGTGCACTCTAAAACTGGGAGGAGTGAAAAGCTCACTTTTTGTAGGAGTGATTTGCATTTTTACTCTTTTTAGAGTGAACTTTATACAAATACACTCTTTAAAGAGTGGAATTTCCGACTCCCTAAAAAGGAGTGAAATATCTCACTCCGTTGTCGAGAGTGAAATATCTCACTCCATGGTCGAGAGTGAAAAATCTCACTCCGTTAACGAGAGTGAAAGCCCGGCACTTGAAAAAAATCCCCGCTCAACTTTGAACCAATATATGGAGTAAAACAATGAAAAGTACCAAAATATGTCAATTCTTACTTTTCAAAAATTACATTTTATAATATAACCTATAAAATTACGCTTATTTGCTATTAAAACACACTCTTTTTCAAAAATGAGTGTCACTCCTTCGATAGAGTCAACGGTCACTCTTAAAAAGTGACTTAGATATGTATTACGCATCAGCCAATCAGAAATCGTCTTCTCAGTTGTGATGATAAAAATGTTTCCGCCATTTTATTGTGTCCGTTATGTGTCTCACTTTCGTTTCTTCGGTCTACAAATGTGGATCTTTAATTTGTATTTTTAATACTGAAAAGTAGTTTAAATTTCGATGGAATGATATACTCCGATATCTTATGATTCAAAATAATCCACATAGATTAAGTTTCTTGATCTGGAGTCAAAATGGAGAACAAATAATTCAGTAAAAAGCAATAATACTCCATTAATACTCAGTGACGAAGATGTTGCACTGCACATATCTTATTTATCAAACAAAGGATTATTATTCATCAAACAAGGGATAATATTTAACATAAAAAACCGGTAAGTCAATTTTAATGTCAACTTTTTATTTTCCGAATATTTTCTTTATTTTTCTTTTTCGTACATGAGTATACTTTTATAAAACTTTAACTCACATTTATAGAATACTATAGGGTAGATGTAACAGTAATGTACACACCTGGATGTTTTTGGTTTATAAAAAAAAATAACTAATAAAAATTTAGCTTTTATTTTTTTTTCGTAACTCGCCCTTGCATATTTTATAATTTAGCATTTTTGTTGACACTCTTAATTAAACCAATCAGGAAGCACAAAATAATGTTTTTAAGTTTCATTGTTTTTCATTGAAAATCGTGTTTTCATTGAAAATCATACTAAGAGCTGGCTACATTTAATAAATTTATGTATTCCTTATTTTATTGCAAAATTTGCAATTTTTTGATTTTGTAGTTGAAGAAAGCTTTGAATTTTATGTATTTAATGTCATTTATAAAATTTCATTAATTTTTAAGGTTTTGAGAGGAGTGTCCATTACTGGAATACTTAAGTAGTGATTTTCCAGTAACGTATACCTCATATAGGCATTGTTAAAAAAGCAATTACGGTAATGTTTATAGTGCATAAAATATATTGATTTAATTAAAAACTTAAGTAATCAATTTTAATTTTTAAATTGCACTTACCAAAATGTAATGACACCAAAATTTTTATAAATAGTTGTTTTTAAGTTATATTAATGTGATTTATAAAATTTCAATATCTTCTTCATTTTATTATTATTTTTTAAAAATGAATCTAACGATGTTTTGCCTATTTTATAATTTGGAAATCAAACCGCTCATGAAGCCGAAAAAAATTTTAAGGGCACAGTCAAAGAGGGGCTTATAGGGCTTAATCGTTCACCATTTAAATAAAAACACTTAAGTTACAGAAGTCCTCAAAAACACATTTTCTCTTAAATATTTGTTTATTTTTACTTTTTCAATTTTGTCTGCAGATATTTTTTTAAATAACACTTTAATTTTTGTTACCGGTTTTGAAAGTAAAAGAAACTTCATAAAAATATCTGCGACCGAAATCGAAAAAGTAAAAAAGATGCGATATAGAGACGAACTTCAGCTATTCAATGTAAAATAAATAAATAAATAAAATGTCAAAATGCAAACGAGATATTAGAAAAATCTCTCCCCATAGGATTAGCATTAGCTCGTGAGTGTCTTCGCCGGCAGGTACTACCTTAAATATTTGTTTATTTTTACTTTTTCAATTTTGTCTGCAGATATTTTTTTAAATAACACTTTAATTTTTGTTACCGGTTTTGAAAGTAAAAGAAACTTCATAAAAATATCTGCGACCGAAATCGAAAAAGTAAAAAAGATGCGATATAGAGACGAACTTCAGCTATTCAATGTAAAATAAATAAATAAATAAAATGTCAAAATGCAAACGAGATATTAGAAAAATCTCTCCCCATAGGATTAGCATTAGCTCGTGAGTGTCTTCGCCGGCAGGTACTACATGCACATCTACTCTATTTACGGGAATAAAAAATTGAAATTAAATATGACTTACCATGTCATTTTATAAATACGGCTTGTATTAATATATATTTTTCAGAAATAAGATTTTAATTGCACATAAAAAAAATATAGATAACGTGCATTATGGATTTATTTAAATAATATGTAAAACTTAATGGGTATATCTGAAAAAAAAAATATATGTTTAATATTTTAAAACTGTTTAATAACTTGTGCTTATGGGCATTTTAAAACTATCATATATTTATGGGACTACCAACGAAAGCAAACACAAGGAGAAAGATTGGAATAAAATAGTTTATTTCTGTCAGTAATCTAATTCATGTGTAACTTTAATTACGTTTTCAATTAAAAAGTTCAATTAATGTTACATACTTTGAATTAAATAAATATTGTCAATGAAGTATTTTATTCCAATCTTTCCCACGTTTGTATTTATTTTCATTGTATGTTCTAAAAGACACGATTCTTTTAAAATGCCCATAATAACAATAAAAAAGGGAATTCATTGAAAAAAAAAAAAAAAAAAAAAAAAAAAAAAAAAAAAAGAGCATTTACTCTTATGAAAAAGTGACTACTCACTCCTACTAGGAGTGAAAAAACGCACTCCTTTATCAAAAGTGACTAGTCACTCCTCAGAAATAGTGATTATTGACCCCTGTGTAGAGTGAATATTCACTTCCTAGGAGTGAGTATTCACTCTTTCAAAGAGTCAATGATTCCACTTTTGCCCAAAGTGAATAGTCACTCTAAAGAGGTTCGGCATATTTTGAGTCTGCGATAGAGTGAGTATTCACTATTCTGAAGTGACTATTCACTCCTTTTTATTTAGAGTGTGAGTTTCAAAACTCGCTTAATATAAAAAACATTTTAGAAAACCGTGAAAACCTTCATTCGTTTTTATTGTAAACCAAAATTTCAGAACACCAGAAATGATAAAACTAGTTTTTTGAAAATTGTAATGTTTTGTCGACTAGGTTCATCGAAACATAGACTGATAGGGAAAATTCTGTATTAAAAAAAAAAAAAAAAAAAAAAAAAAAAAAAACAAAGGATAAGACGACTTTTGAAACTAACGTCCTCATATACATTGTTTTTTTAACTGTCGAAAAATATTTGTACTTATTAGGGACTATTCTAATATTTTTGAACCAGACAAAGAAATCTTTTTACTTCTTTCAAATATTAATTATCATTTTAATTATAATATATTTTTCTTCAACTTTGTGTTACTATATTTTGTTGCCTATATAGATTTAAACAACATTCGATTTTATGTTATGACTTTACTTTCCATAGATAACACATTAAAAATCATTTGATTCCAAATTGCTGCTTTTGATTATTCTGTGCTAGAAAAACCCGCTACTTTGTGTGCGCGATTAATGATATAGTATGTCAAGAGATAGTTGTGTTTCTATAGTAATACTAATGTAAACGCCCGTTCTTTGACGGTGGGTGGGAATCTTGACTTTTCCTTAGAATTTGAAATAATTGATAAATATATTCCCATATTAATATTCCATAGCATTAAATGAACTTTTACAAAATAAATTAAGCATACAAACCTGAAAAAAATCGAAGACTTTGTTCTCATTGCATTAACATCCAGAAAATAGAGCACTTTTATGTTAATTTGGCGATGGGACAAATCGCCAAATCGTGCTCCTATTCACATCGCATTAATTGCATTTCAAGTAAAAAGCTTTAACCCATTTCATTTTAAAAACATAACTTTGGATATTTCTAAATGATACTCTTTTGTAAAATTTGATATATTTTTTAACTCAATACTTGATAAGCGGCATAATCATTAGATTTTAAATTTATATCTAGAAAAGTAGAATTTTTTACCTTTCTAGCGCGGTTTGTCTAACATTTTTCTGACAAATACTTTTCGAGCTATTAATTTTTCCAGTAACTTCAAATGTTTCACTTTCCGAGAGTAACCTGTGGCAAAGATTGTCGAAAAAGTCAGTCGTCAGCAATATATAGCTTTATATTAAACAGAATAAGAGGAAACTATGCGACTAATGATAATTTATATAATTTAAGTTACATTTAGTAGGCATTTTATTCTTGAACTGCATAAGACAAACGTGAGACTTGAATAAATGAGAAAATCTGCATTGTATATACAATGTAATCTACTGTTTATTAGTTGTCGTACAGTGAAAAATATTTTTAATCAATTCAGTGCTTTCAGATCCTATTTCCAAAAAATAAAGATTTTTTTTCTGTATTAATAATTTTCCATTTTATAACTTTTTTTTTCGTTTTTTTTTTGGGGTTTTTTTTGCTTCGATATTTATTTCGATAATTGAAATTGTTGCTTAAAAATAACATATCATTCAACGCTGATTTTAGGTACATTTAAGGTTATTATAAAAGGCTCGGGCATCGCCGGCTAGATCAGCAAGATACATAATGAAAACCTTTAAAAATATTTATTCTTGGTTTTTTAATGCATGTTTCTACATTCGTATTTTCATCACACCTTCTTCAAAGAAAAGTCATTAAAAAGAAAAAAAAAACATGTAATGAGTGATGTAGTTTTTTTTCTCTTTTAAGAAACAGTTATAATGGAACACCCATTAATTTTAACAGGCAAGAAAAGAGCTAAAACGGCAAATAATTCAAACCTTGCTAATTATTCAGTTCATGTTCCAACTTTTTTCCGTTTTCCCTGTGTATAATCATTCAGTCACTACTTCAGGGTGTGAAATTTTTTGGTAGCTTTCACACGCAAGCATGTAATTCCATGAGATTCTAAACAAAACATAACAAAATAACTACCTACAGCGACTAATGACGGGTTATTAATGCACGATAAAATAATCATAGTCATAAGAATATTTGGTAACAAGAGGCAATCGTGGAAAACCTTTTATTTTTAATTTATTAGGGAATTTTTTGACATTTTCATCAAGAAAAACGTAAAAAAAAATAACGTATAAGTGGTTTAAATGTTCATAAATTTCGAAGAAAATGCACAAAAAAATTTCGATATTAATTACATCGTTTCATAATTAACATTAAGTTGATTGGGAATGTATAATTAGTTAAGTATGAACTAAGTATAAAGTAAGTCTAAATATGAAATAAGGAAGAATACAGTTGGCAAAAAAAGTATTTGTACACTTCATTTTTTTTAACTTATAATGAAATTAAACAAAAGATTTAAGCAAAAAATACTGTAATATATTAGTTTAATGCATTATAATATTATAGAAGCAAAAACAAAATTAAACGAATCGATTTTTTACATTATAATAAACAAATATACAAAAATATAATGCCAAAAAAGTATTTGTACACTATATTAATGTAATATAATTAATGAAAATTTAGTAAAATGATACAAATTAATATTTTGCGTGAATTCATTTAGCGTTTATGACTACTTCTAGATGGTGTGACATAGTTTCCACCAACTTTTTTGTAGCGGTCTGGTTAATGATATTCCATGACACAATAAGACCTTCTTTAAAATTGTTTTTTACTGATACATATTTTTTTTTTCGAATTTTTGCATCCAATAAAATCAACAAATTTTCTATTGGATTCAAGTCTTGAGATTTTAGAGGAGTTACCAGTCGTCTTCGAGTATTGTAGTTACCATGTGCTGCTGATCACAGCAGTATGCTTTGGTCGTTATCCTGCAGAAAGTGAAAAGCTTCCTCTACGCCTAATTTCTTAGCACAGTTTAATAAATTATGCCGCGACACATAAATGTATGTTAAACCTGTCCTTCCATAGTCAATAAATTTTAAATGTCCTGCTCCATTAGAAGCTATACACCCCAAAACCATAATATTCCCCCCACCATGCTTGATAGTTTGAAGTATACGTTTTGGATCTAGAACAGTTTTATTTTTACGCCAATTTTTTCGAATGCTTGGTGGTAAGAAAATTCCGAATTTTCCCTCATCAGAAAAAACTACTGTTTTTCAAAAATCCAATGATTTACTTCTGTATACGAAAGCGAATATTATGCGTTTTCGCCTATTTGTTTCGCTGATGAATGGATTTTTCCTTGAGGTTCTTACTTTTAAGTCTGCATTGAGAAGAATATTTCTTATTGTTTGAGGTATTACTCTGATGCGAGAAGATGTTGCAAGGTCTCCAGCAAATTTTTGAACCGAACGCATAGGATTTTTTAAAGCTTTTTTAACAACAGTCCCTTTTTCCCTCATTGTTAGTTTGCTGAGAAGTCCTGGTTTTCATTGAATTTCGATGCATCTAATTTATTCATAGTTTCTCACTATGCATCCAAGAGTTGTTGATGGTAATTGAATAGCTTTTACAAATTCTTGTTGCGAGTTTCAATTTTTATTATGCTCAAAAATAGGATTTCATATGTCTAGAGGTACCTCTCTAGTTTTAGGTTATATTCTCAATTACTTCAAGAGCAAATTAAATTAAATATTAGAAAAATATAATATGAAGTTAAAAATTATTAAAAACTTCTGTATAAGTAGTAGTCCTTTGAATCTTAAACACTATAAAATATAGTACATATCAGGATGGAGAAATGTACAAGTACTTTTTTGCAAGAAATTTTTAAACTTTTCCTATTAGAAAATTATTTTACATCTTTAGCGAAATTTTCTGTTGTGTAATTTAAAACGAGCGGTAAACAGACTGTATTAAAACTATTTTTGACAAAATATCTGTTTTTATTTAGTTAAAAATTAAACATTTTAGAGTGTACAAATACTTTTTTTGCCAACTGTATGTATTTATGTGAGTACAGTCAATCAGGGTAATTTTGACCTATCAGCGTAACTTTGGGCCAAGAGAAAAAAAAAAAAAAAAAAAAAAAGATTAAATATGCTACATCATTTGGGTTAACGGCAAAGTTTAAAGCAAAGTTCTTAAAATATAAATAGTATAATATACAATGCTGTGAGTTTGGCAGCTCATTGGAAATAATTTGTCAAGATTCTACCATGGCAGAATGGTTCAAAGTTTCGTAAAGATTGGAACAAAGTTACCCTGAGTTGGCGAAAGTTTAGCCTGATTGACTTCACTGAAATCGTTATTTTGAGCCTAGAGCACCAACTTTAGTGAGGGGGGGAGGGGTGGAAGATTCAAGATTTTTTTTTTTTTTTTTTTTTTGTGGTTTTCTAATAAATTTTTTCGAACAATTTCAACTATGCCTTATATGTGGGAAACGATTGGTTTAATTAATTAAGAATTTGCAATTACATAAGCATACTGTTCGCCTATAAAGCAACTAGAAGTATGAAAATTTTGTTTAAAAATAGCGAATCATTCAAAGCTGATTTAGATACATTTATTATGAAAGGTTCGGGATCACCGGCTAGATCTGCAAGTTACATAATCAAAATCTTTAAAAATATTTATTCTTGAAGTTTTAATATATGTATCTACATTCGTAATTTTCATCACACCTGCTCTAAAGAAAAATGATTTAAAAAAAAACATGTAATGAGTGATGTAGTTTTTTCCTTTATAAGTAAAGTTTATAATAGAGCACCCATTAACATTAGCAAGCAAGAAAAGAGATAAAATGCAAATAATTCAAACCCTGCTAATTATTCAGTTCATGTTCCAATTTTTTTCCATTCTCTCTGTGTATAATCATTCAATCACTACTTCAGGGTGTGAAATTTTTCGGTAGCTTTCACACGCAAGCATGTAGGAGAGTCTAAACAAAACATAACAAAATAACTACCTTCAGTGACTAATGAGGGGTTATTAATGCGCGAAGAAATAATCATAGTCATGAAAATATTTGGTAGCAAAAGGCAATCGGGGAAAGCCTTTTATTTCTAATTTATTAGGGGATTTGTTGATATATTCATCAAGACAGGCTTAAAAAATAACGTGTAAGTGGTTTAAATATTCTTAAGTTTCGAAGAAAATACGCAAAGATATTCATTACGTCGTTTCATAATTAATATTACATTTATTAGGAATGGGTATAATTAGTTAAGTATAATTATTATATAAAATAAAGTAGAAGTTGGTCTAAAATGATCTTAGTGGGTAAAAGGATCACACATGTTTTACTTCCAGACAGATCACATGAATCTAACACAAACTGTGCCAAGTGAAAAAGAAGCAATGATGGTATTCAAGCGCCTAAACAGAATTCTTTGAAAAGTTGGGTTTTATAGTATTTGTTATAAATTAAGTAGTAGCTTTCATATTTATTTAGATATATAGTCTTTAATGTACGAAAATATTACTTTGTTTATTTAATGCAGTATGTTTTTAGATGTGAATTATAGTTATGTATTGTCACAATTATTTTTATATTCTTTAATTTAGCGATAAAAATAAATTTACATTTATTATACAGTTAAAAATCTACTTTTTTATTACTCAAATTGGGATTAAAATATTATTAAAATATATTTATAATACAAAATAAAGTGTAAAACACACTAGAAACGAGCCAAACTGTTATATATACCATTTGTTATTTTACAAAATATTTCCCCCAAAAGGGGATTATTTTAGGCCGCTCTTCTCTAAAGTAGAAGATGCATTTATATGATTATTTTAATCTGATGTTACTTTGCACCTGAGCATTAAACTTAGAGGAAAAAAGATCCAAAGATTTTTTAACGGTTATTCTAATAGATATTTTCGAACAATGTCAATTCTGCCTAAAATGTGGGACATTCAGATCAATTGATTAAATTAAAGATTTACAATTACATAAGCATACTGCTTATAAAAATAAAAATATGAAATTGATTGTTAAAATTGGGTACCATAATCCATGACTACCTTGTAATTAAATGGATTACTTTGCGCAAATCTTGAATAAAAATTCAACATTTTCTGTAGCTTTAAAAAAAAAAAAAAAAAAATTTTCAGGTGATTAAATTGATTAATAATTTATAACCATGTATAAGTATTGGCTATACGTAAAATAAATTAAGGTAGAAAATACGTTTACGTACTGAAGTGTTAAAAATGGGTGTCGTAATCAGTTTTTACAGTGCACCAGTCTTGAAAAAAGATTATTCTTTTCCGTGAATTTAACTTCAAGGCAGAAATTTTTAACTTACTGATATAAAATTAGCATATATATATATATAAAATGACAGTTTCTAGTACACTATGATGTCTTTAGCCCCAAATTCATTACGTACTAATTTCTTCGCCTAATAGTTATGTCGTTTTTTCTTTTGGGAAGCTATGGTAGAGGGCGACAAGGGCGAAATTTCCAGGCCCGAACGAAAAAAATATTGGCCCGACCCGAAAGTTAAAATTTCGGCCCGAGCTTGGCCCAGCCCAGAAAAAAGTTAAAAATTCGGCCCGAACGCGGCCCAGCTCGAGTGAATTTCTACAGAACATTGATCTTTACTCTTACGGAAGAGTTCCGACCAAAAAAACTTATCTTAGTCTTTTTTTTTTTTTCATGTTTATAATCTCTATTTATGCAGAAGTGCCGTAGGCTGCGATATTTACGCTTTTAAGAAACCTTTGTTTATTGTATGTAAATGTTTCAGTTATCATTAGTATTATTAATCCATATTCCATGCAATGGAGACAAAAAAAATCTAGAAAATGGTATATGGTAAAAATAAAATCTTCTGAGACGGAATTGCATTGGAAAAAAAAATAAATAAATAAGTTCCCTTCTTAGCAGATGTAAATGTTTAATATATTTTTTCCAGCGTATTTTTGTATTCATTTTGCATGGGTGAACAGTTTAAAAGAAATTTGCAGTTTTCAGTTAAAAAGAAAATTCCGTCATAATCATGTTTTTTTACGTGTTTAATTCTATTTTAAAACGCCTAGTAATCTACGGTTCTTTACAAAGAATAAATTCTAATGTTTAATTGTAGAATAATGAGAGTAAGTATATGCCTTTTTTGCAAAAATTTTTGGACAAAGCAAAATTTTACTAACTTATGAACAGACTTGGCGACGTTGAGAAAAGGATTTTCATACAGGATGATTCAATCGGAACTGATTATTTTGGTCCGTGAAGATTAGGAAGAATAAAATCAGTATCGACTTCGTACGGAAAAAAATATGTTAGGCCCAGTCCGATACTCCAGGGAAAAAAATTAAGGCCCGAGCCCGGCTCGAATGGTGTTAATGGAAATCGGCCCGAACTCGGCCCGTGCAGATCTCTAAGCTATGGCCACTTTTCCAAAGAAAAAATAAAACTATCGGGATTTCCAAGTTTATGGAATATTTAGCCATTACAAACATGAGCACATAAATAAAAATTTAAATCTAACTTGAGTTGACTTTCATTGCTAGATCGAATTAACTTATACTAGATGAACAGAGAATAAAGTTTTTAACCTCGCATTCGAAATGTCTGTCCACATTTCAAAAAGTTTTAAACAATTGACCAACTGATGTATCTAAGTGAGTTTTGCACTATAAAAATTTTCAAAGTTTTAATGCTTTTGTGACAAGAGAAATATAAATAGTTAAATTGTTTTTTAACCATTTTGTGAAAAAAAAAAAAAAAAAAAAAAAAAAAAAAAAAATCATTTAGATTAATTAACATTGTGTAAACCGTATTCCAATATGACAATATGCAAAATTTGTATGATTTATTTGTAATTAGAACTATTTTTTTCCTTTTTGCCACGAATAATCTCACTTATTCGCAAGCCTTGTATAGTGCAAACCACACTCTGACACATCAATTTCTCACATTTTTTGCGAATTTTTGAAATCTGAAATGAATTACAGATCTATTTAAATTGTAATTTTTCCTTTTGACTCTAACGTTCTATTTCTTTGATAAATCTTGAGGTGCAAACCACACTTCTATAAAAAAATTTATAAAAAAAAAAAAAAAAAAAAAAAAAAAAAAAAAAAACTTTTATTATTTTTTATAATGTGAATGGACTAAAGAGCATCCCTTGAATATATCAGATTTAGTTTAGCTTGAATTGTGACATTCTGTCGTTATAATGCACCCATTATATGCGAGATAATTGTCTCATAAACATTAGGATAAAAATATCGTAAGTGATGGTTACCAAAGGATTAAATAAGAAGAATGTACAAATATTTATTTTAAAATTTTATGAATATTTTAAGAATCAAATGTGTAATTATTTCTGTCGTATTTCTTTCCTTGCTTCATCCATATGCAAAATAAATTACGCTAGAAAATACTCTATTAAAAATGGGTTAAGTAATCTATTATTCTTTTCATTAACACTTTTCAACATTGTTAAAAAGTGTTTATGACTTCTACATTACAATGTTCAAAGCTGACCTGTCACTTGCAATATTAGACATTCATCATTGGTCTTCATAGCTTCTGGGGGAATTTTCTTTCATTTAGGTTAGGGCTTGGTTTACGCATGGACTTCATTCATTTCTAGCTTTATCAGTCTAACTTAAATATATATATATATATATATATATATATATATATATATAAAATAGTGATACTGTATATTTGCTTAACGGAATCTTCCGAAAGCTGTCTAAATTTATAAATGACTAGCAAATATTTTAAAAACCTATCTGATTTTGTTTATGAAGCTTTAAATAATGATTTTCTGTAACATTTTTTTTTTTCAATTCTAAACCAAATAAATTTTTATGAGTTTCAGTTTGAAGGCAATTTTTAAAATTTCATCTATTGTGTTAGTCTGTATTTCATGGCCCCAACCCCCACATTGTTTATTTAGATATCTTGTTTCCTAGTATTAAAAAAAAATAGTGATATTGTATATTTGTTTAATGAAATCTTTCGGAATCTGCTTTTACTTTTATAAATGACAAAAAAATATTTAAAAAATCTATCTGGTTTTCTTTGTGGATCTTTAAATAGATGATTTTCTATAACATTATTTTTTAATTCTAAATCAAATAAATTTTTATGAGTTTCAATTTGAAGGCAATTTTCAAATTGTCATTTATTCTATACGTCCGAATTTCAAGGCCGTAACCCCCAGATTGTTTATTTCGATATCATGTTTCATCGTATTTAAAAAAAAAAAAAAAAAAAAAAAAAAAAGTTGCAACAATATTTTGACATATTAGGAAAATCTTCCATATTTTATGAGCGATGTATGATTTTTCTTTTTGTTTCACCTTTTCCTGGTTATTATTTAAATTAACACTGCGCGGTTTTCTCACTGATGCTCCCTTAGGATGCGATTTAAATTCCCCCGTTGCTCATTTTGCGGTGTAATTAGTTATGGGTGCTGTTGCAAAGGACCGTCCAATGTTCACGTGACTTGCGGTAGCACAGAGGCTTGTCCATGCGGCAGATCTGCTGCCATGGCTGGCAGCGTGTGGACGAGCATGGCTGGTGGAGCGAGTAGCACACGCTTTTGCACACGCCACCTCCCCTCCCTCTATTGGGAAGAGGAACGGTAAAGCTGACCACAGTACGGAATGGAAATTCAGTATAGAATGTTTGGGAAATTCTATATTTTGAGAGAATATGGTATGGTTAGCCAGAGATCCATTACATCAAAATTCCGGGATTAATTACAAAGTATGAAAGAAACATGAGCAACGGGAAAGGATAGGGGGGCAGGGATAATACACCTTGCTTAGATTTTCAAAATCTATTAAGTTTGTTTTATGTTTGAAGTTTGAAAAAAATAAATCTTTTCAATTAATTAAAAATAATTAAATGCTAAGTGAAAAGAAAACTAACAAATAAATTCGAAAGAAGGAGGAGTTCACAGTCAAGTAAAACTCCCTTCTAATATTTATTTCTGTTTTTCTTTTTATATCCATGTGTTTAAAATTTATCTTAATGAAGGGTTTAGGGTGAAGAAAAGATATCCCTGACGAAGAAGATAGTAAATTGTTGTTTTAAATTTTTAGAAAAGGTCAGTTAGAGCTTATTTATGGATTTTTAATCTTTTTTATTTTTTTTTTATAGTTTTGAATTGTTTTTTATTTTGGCATTTTTAAAAAACTGTTTTGAACACGAGTTTTTAGTTAGCTTATTTTATGTTTACATTTTTCATTTTTAAAAACGCAATTTAAGAAGCGGAAAAAATTTCTAATTGAAAATGTGTTTCGAAGAAATTTAAAAAATAGAAAGTAAACATTTATTAACTAAGCAATAGTCATTTCACAATAATTTATACAATAAAGGAATATTAACTGTAACGTCCCAGTTCAAAGTCAGAGATTATTAACAATGTATGATAAATTTGCTGAATGTTTTATTATAAATTATAAATATATTATTTGCTAGACACCCTGTACATGCATGTGTTTACAAATTAAATGGTACATAACTATATAAGCTTTGCGCTATATAGAGATATACAAAGTGACTTTATTAAGCCGACCAGCCAAATTAAAGATGTTTCCAAGCTAGCAAACGGTGCCTGTGGTTATTTAAATTTTTTAAAGTTTGGATTCACAAGTAGTATTAAACAAGATCTTGAATGACTTTTATAAATGATAAAAGTTTTAATTTATTTTCATGAATTGCCCTTATGATTTTTTGCTATCCAAGAAATCAAGATCGAATCAAAGATCCAATTAATGATTTTTCAAATAAATATTCAATACTTTTCAAATATAGGAGCTTTGGCGTTGTTTAAAAACCTTAGTTCTTTTCTGAATTCAGAAAATGAGGCTTGTTGGCAGATGACATAAACAGCTATAAAAACGAACTTGATATACGCTTGGTTATATATGTATATAAACATTTTATTTATGCGTATTATTATTAATGTTTTTATATACAATTTACTTCTGTTTGTTTATAAAATTAGATAAATGGATTCTTTATATTAAATATATTATATAAATATTAAAGAAATTGCTTATGCCTGGGAATCAGTGAATAGGTTTCCAAATTTCCTTTCGCGGTTCCAAGACCATTTTCTCTATTTCGTCAAGATCCCTATTCCAGAAAAATTCCAAATATTCATACTGAACTTGGAACAATATTAATTTACCTTATTCAAGAAAATGTCAGACAAATCACAACGACCTTACTTTCTCTGGATAGGACTCTCGTAAGCAAATTCTCATGACATTAGCCAAAGAAAATATTATTTAGCTAAAAAGTATTATTAATCCAGTAGAAAAGAACTCAAATCATTTATTAATATCATTTATCGAAATGCATCACTAACAAAATAATTTAGATAGTGTATTCTTAACACGTTCACTGCCCCTCACGCGAAAGCGCGTGATATGGCGACAACGGTAAGGGGTCACTCACGCGCCAGCGCGTGATGTGGGGTGATGTCCAATAGCCAGTCACGCTCTGGCGCAGAAAATCTTTCACCGATTCTTTGTTATAAAAAATAAATCGAATTCTGGGAAAACCCCACTTCTACAATGCGGCATTAACTATCATCACATCTTCATGTAAGCGGCAGCGAGAAGAATGAAGAACTTTCTTCCTGAAAACATTCAAATGTCTAAACTTTCATCAAAACATCCATTTTTCAACCTTACTAAAGAAAAGTAACGTATCGGCAAACTTTTAGTTCCATATGAATTTTTTGTTTTATCTGCTTTCTCACGCGAATGATTCATTTAACATTTCTTTTAGATCTATGAATCATTTTAAATGCAATACAGGTTCTCTTTTTTAAAGAACAAATAGCATTGTTTCAGGAATATTTTTATAAAAAAAATTTCAAAATCTCTGAAGAAAAGCATTTTCTCCATTGTCACAAGCCGTTCTGTAAAATTATAATACTATACTGTCAAAAAGTTACACACCCACACAAATATATATGGGGACATAGAAAGATACAAAAATTAAAAGGAAAAATATATAATTGGAAATCCTGATTGTGGAAACGATTTGGAATTGAAATGTAATTTCCATTTTTTTATCAATAAATTGCTTATAGGCGATTTTGATCACGTGACAAATGCATTTTCAACCCCAGTTTGAGTGGTTATTCTTGCTTCGATAAGAAATTCGGTTAAAAAAGCCCACTTTAACATTATTTTTTTTAATATTTATTGCATTTGAAGAAAAAAAACTATCAAAATGAATTCGATTAGAAAGTATCTGAACACCTGGTAGTTTCATGCTGTTCCGAACAAAAATTAATTAAAATTTGTGCTATAACGCTGTCATAGCTATTTTGATTTATGAACAGTCTTAAATAGTTTTACTTGGACCTGCATTGTAATAGGCTATCAGCTGAATCAGTGTCTGTCACCTGTTTTGGTTTATCAAATGGGGAGTCTCTGTCGTCATTTTTGTCCGGTAACGCGTCAACGTGCAACGCTATCGCGTCTGCTGATGGTTTCACATGTATGAACTTTGCACAAGTACTAGCAACGATGTGCCTTGAACAACTCACGACTCGCACAGTTTTGGAGATATGCATTGTAAGCTGTTGAGACATTGATTTCTGCCCTGTTTCAAAGTCGTTTAGATAAGCAGCCTTTCCCATAACAGGCAGAGGTAAGCGTAAAAATTATTCCTCGGTTGGTTGGTTAGTTGGTTGAGTGGAATTTTATTGCACAAATATTCCTTTTGGGACATGCTGCGCCGAAACAAAGTCAAAGTCAAAATGAGAACAAAAATTATGAATCTAAGTGACTAGCAAAAAAGATGAAAAAACAATGTAATTAAATGAGCATAGTAATGATATATATGTCAATATAGGAAGTACATAGAAACAGCTTGATCTTAGTTTCAGACTGAATCAGCATTCTCCCATGAACATAGCCTGTGACGTGTGTGAAAAGTCACCTATTAAGAAATAAATAACTCAGCACATTTGGCGCTGACAAAATGTAAAATGTAAGCGTAGAAGTAAAAGTTACGCACTGATTATTATCACCCTGTACATATTATGTACAGGGTGCATATTATGTACATCATATTTAATCAAGATTTTTATTAAAACTATTTAATTCTCAAGCTGTTGATTCCAACATTGTCTTGTCTCAGTACTTTCCAGTACTTCATATATATATATATATATAATTAAAACCAATTAAAAGAGTCAAAAAACCTTAGTTAGATACCAAAATATAATTATAATCTGTAAAAGCTAAAGCAATAATTGTTAAAAAATAAACAATGTATAAGCTTATGTACAAATACTATTTAAAAACAAGTTAAAAAACCGCAGAAATTTTTAAAAAGCAAAATCAATTTGGCACATACTCTTCAAAAACAGTATTGTCCTCATCTATGCTCCAGTCATAAGATTCTGATTCCATAACTTCTTCCACATAATTATGTAACTGCATGGTATCTTTCAATTTAATAACAAATGGGCTATGCCATGATTTCTACTCTTTTTTCTTCACAGTTTGCCATTGGAAGAACCACGAATTGTCTTTCTATCTTTCTGTACGCACGTTTTTTCGCTCGGTTTTACAGTATGACTAGTATTAGGTTTCTGGAAATTAGATGCAAAAGAAACAGGGGTTTGTTCAGTCTCGTGTTTGGGTAACTTTTTTAATTGATTTGAAGATTTCTGTGATTGACTAGTTATGTATTCCCTCCAATTTTTGACATAAATCTTGTATTAGCTGTAGAGTATACATCATTAGTTTTTTTTTCTTTGAAGTACTGGATGGAACTGTTCTAGGTGAAATACTTAGTGGAAAAGAGGCTTCTCTTGGGGTGCTGATGTACCTCACAGGTTTCGATTGTTACTTGAGTAAACTAAAGTAAGAAACTGTGACAGAAGAGGTTCTAGATTCAAAAAGTTTACGGGCTTCAATTACAGGCTTTGATGAAGGTTTCCAATTGTTTAGTTTTGGCATAAGCCTTGTACAAGCTGTAGAGTATACTTCATTAGTTTTAGTGCTGGATGGTACTGTTATAGGGGAAATAGTCAGTGGAAAAGAGGCTTCAGTCTGGGTGATGACGTGCCTTTACTGGTTTTGATTTCTGCTTTAGTATACTAAAGTAAGAAACTACGACAAAATAGGGTCCAGATTCAACAAATTTACGAGCTTCAATGTAAGAAGTGATGTGTTTAATGGTTGATGTGTCTGGACAGAAACAGAAAAAGATCTAAATGTATTGCAATTTGTGAGAAGCTTGAATGACTTTCTGAGGAAGCCTCAACGATCAAATCTCCAGACTGTAAATTTTTATGTGAAAAACCATCAACAAATGCAGAGTGAAAAGCTAGCTTTTGCAATAAGATTTCTGCAGCTTAAAAAAAAATTATTTTGAAGATCTGTACTACTTTTTTTTGTACAGTGTACAGATAAAATTTTAGTAAGCACAGAAATCTTTGTAACTTTACATCTGTAAAATTACAGATTTTTTTTCAGTGTAGTTTTAATTTAGAATGCATAGCAATTTTTTAATATTTAAAGTAGTGCGATATTATTGAAATATGCTTCAAATAAAGAGGCGAGAAAAACGCTAAGACGAGCTTGACACGGCACATTTGAATTGTTGGAAAATAATAACTTAAAATATTACATAAAAAAACATAAAAAAAATTATACAATCATTCAAACATCTAAACTATGATAAAACATCCTGCTTTTCGTCAAGTATACTCATATCAACCTAACTAAAACAAAACAACATATCGGCAAACTTTTCGATCCAGATGAATTTTTTCTTTCTTCTGTTTTCTCACGCGAATGATTCATTTAACATTTCTTTTCGATCTATGAAGCATTTTAAATGCAGTACATGTTTTCTTGTTAAAAGAATTGATGGCATGTATTCAGACATATTTTTATAAATAACTTTCAGAATCTGCGAATCAAAACATTTCTTCGTATGCTTTTGTCGCAGCCCAGTGGATTATACATAGCGTCAATATAAAAAAAAATGAGAAAGAATTACTGGAAATTTTATAACTGATGAAATAAATATATGCATTTTGTGTCACGAAAAACTTCGGATTGAAATTCATGTCGGAAACCTTTAATTCCAACAGAGAGTAAATATGTTTAGTTGAAGAGTTGAACTTGGGATCTGGTTCACTGATGCGCCTACACTGTAAAAAAAAAAAAAAAAAAAAAAAAAAAAAAAAAAAAACATGTAAAGTTATTAAAATTTTCTCTAGGAGCCTGGGATTATTCCTAGGTCTTCTCCTGTATAAAGGTAATTGCAAAAATTCATGTAAACTATTGTGTTACATGAATTTTTGCTGTTAGCTCACATAAAAAGTTCTAGAAATCCTAGTTTTCTAGAAAAAATTTGGCAACATTACAGATTTTTCTTTTTACATTATATATCATATTCTGTGCAACATAAATTTGTACCATTTCGGACAACGGTAGCCAACATAATTTACCTCTGGTTTTGAGATTTAACGCTCAATACGAATTAAACGATATTCTCTCGTAATATTTTATTACTTTATGATTGTGATCAAATTAGTTTGACTCTCACTCATGAAATCAATTTACTGTTTGAAAATGACAACGTTTGTAATAATAACATAAATATGCAGAAGAAAATGATACAGAAACACCTATACTTTTCTTAATGTAATCTGCACACCTTCGGAAGTGATTTTTTGAATTTTTGTGAAATTTTCTTTTGTTATCCATTTTTGATAGTAACATTTACTTTAAAACTTTGAAAAAATATAAAACTTTTAGCAATTACCTAGAAATAATTTTTTAAGAGAAAAATATTCAAAATTATGTTAAAAATTGACATTTCCGCAAGATGTGATGACTCAGAAATAAAAAAAAAGTTATTGACATTTTGTAAATTGTATATAATAAAAATCTCTTGAACTTAGACTACATACATCATAATCACATTTCTATCTCAGATGATATGGCAGTTAAATTACTAATGTAATGAAAAATTCGCAAAATTTGTCTCAGGTTTATCATTTAAATTGGTGAAAATATAAAATTATTTAATATATTATCATGAGTGCAGTTTATTTCCTCAAGAGACATTTGTAAAAGAAGCACAGACAATTTCATAACACTTCATGCATATTTTTTTGCTTTGGGATGTTTAACGTATAATAAAAATCTCAAAAACTTTTTTTTGAGAATACAAACCAAAAGTTGTAATTTTAAACGGCTGTAATTCGGATTCTATTTTTGATACAGACAAAATTTGAGCAGCTTTCGAGAGATAAAAGTTTTAATTTTAATATTATTGCAAAAAACGCAAAATCGATATTTTGATCGAAAATTACGTTTTGTAGATGTTCGGATACCTTAATTTACATTTTTGCTGAAGCAAGTGCTTCCTTTTTTTTCTTTTCATATTGAAATTACATATAACAGTTTGTAACGCATTACAAGCCTCATTTGTCACAGGGATACCATTTTGCGAATCGTGTCATAGTTGATAAGCAGTAAAGTTTATGCTTCTGAAACCAACGACAGAGGTAAATTTTGGATAATTATGAAGCACAGTACCTAAAATTATGACTTGCATACATCAAAGCTTTAAAGTTTCATATGACCAATCACACATCTGTGTTTGCTGTAGCAGAAATTGTTGGTGGTTCTGTTTATTTTTGCATATTGCAACAACATATACAAGCTCGTTTACGCGTTGTAAACATCATTTGTCACCGACACAACATTTCGAGAATCCTGTCATAGTTGATGGAATACTAACGAGAACAAATTGTTTTGTACTTCTATAATCAAGATAGCAGAATCTTTTGATTTAATACGAAGCGTGGTATCGAAAACTATGATGCGCATATAATTAAAATTGGCAAACCTCATATGACGAAGAATGATGTGTATTTAGTGCTAATTTCGTTATGAAATACTCACTAAAAATAAACGCCGATTTATTTATATTGTTTTGAGTGCAAAAAAGTTTATCTTTAGTAATCGAGCTGCATCCGATATATATATAGATTTTTTTCTAAAATCATGCTTTGAAATAATTTTAAAATTCAGTAAATCAATATATAGTTCTCAATGAAACTGCATTAAAAAAGCAAATAAATACATAAATAGATAAATAAAAATAAATAAAATCGTTATTCGATAGCATAATATTTAGAAAATAATAATAATAATAATAAATTCCAGTAAAAGAGGAAGGAATATCAATCAGGAAGTCGATGAAAAAACGGCTTACAAAATTACATTTTCACATAGAAAGTTCAGTTAAATAAAATGGTATAAAACAGAGAAATCACGCTGTTGGGAGGGGGGGGGGAAGCAAATGAATTCCTTTGATAAAATATTTTAAAATTGTTAAATTAATACATTTTGTAAAACTAATACTTAAAAAAAAAAAAAAAAAAAAAAAAAAAAAAAAAAAAAAAAAAAAAATTCTGGTATTTAAAATATCAAATTCTTTAAATTTAATTTCTGTGCATACGCATGTCAAAATTTATGTAAAAACCAAACTAATGCTATTTTTTAGCATTCACCTTTTTTTATAATTTTTTATGGAATAGTGACCAAAAATAAACGCTCACCTATTTATATTCTTTTAAGTGCAAACAGGTTCATTTTTAATAATCGATATGCATGCGATGTACATCGACTTTTTTTTTTAATCATGCTTTCAAATAATTGTAAACATCAATAAATCGATATATAGTTTTCAATCAAACTGCATTCGAAAAAAAAAAAAAGATTTTTTTTTTTCCCGTTATTCAATGGTACAATGTTTACAAATAAATAAATAAATAAATAAATAAATAAATAAATAAATAAATAATAAATTCCAGTAAAAGTGAAAGTAATATCAAACAGCAAGTTGATGAAAAACGGCTCGCAAAATTACATTTTCACATAGAAAAATCAAGCTAAGTTAATTAAAAAGATATAAAACAGACAAATTGCGGGGTGGGGGGGGGGAAGAAGGAAGCTAATGCTTTGATAAAATATTTAAAAATTGTTAAATTAATACATTTTGTAAAACTGATACTTAAAAAAAAATGGTATTCAAAATATTAAATTTCTTAAATTTATCTTTTATGCATACACATATCAAATTTCATATAAAAATCAAACTAATTCTATTCTTTAACATTCACCTTTTCTTTATTACCTTCGCAAATAGTAACTTTTTTTTTTTTTTTTTCCAACTCTATTCCGTCAGACAGAAGCAGAAAGAAGGATTTGGTGCGAAACAGCGGGACTAAACATTTTCCTTTTCTTTTAGCAGGTACCAACCTCACATCCGGGTAAGAACGGGCACCTGCAACTCTCGAATCTTTTCTGCTTTTGCTTTTGTTTCTCATTTTTATTCCGGAGACGGCAACGAGTTTGACAGTTTTCTTGTGTTTTCGATTATTTATGCGGATGTTTTTCAGACGTCGTTTCACTGCAGTCGTGCGGGAATAAACTGCGTTCGACTTCAAAATCTTGACAATACCCGGCAAAAGAAGTGTTGGAAATTTTTCTTTAAACCTTTTTTTTTCCCTCTCTTTTCTCTACTTGCAGTGGATGCATTTATTGATTAGTATCGTGGCATTTAATGTTCGTTTTTCTTTTGTTTTAATGTTCTTCTTGTAGATTTTGTTTTGAATAATAATTATATGAGGAAGTCTTTTTTCTTATGTAAGTTTATATTTCTTTTTGATGTTGTATTTTTGCTCTCATTTTATTCGATAGTATATGTACTTTAAAATGCTGTGGAAATAATAAATTGTCATACAAAATTGCATATTTTAATAAAAATAAAAAAGAAGAAAAAACATCTCAGAAAAAAAAGAGAGAGAGAATGAGTTTATTTTTTATGTAGTACGTTGGAGAAAGTCCATTTTTAAATGTTCTTTCTTTTTTTTTTACTTATTCACGTATAAATTTCATTGTCAACTTCCGAATTTAGCTCACTAATATTAAGCCTATGGACATAGAATGTATTCTTACATTAAAATTTCTCCCAAGGAAATTAGCATTTTTAAGTATTTCCTAGTATTTTTTTTTCTCTTTTTTAATTAGTTCTCAAAATATTTCTAAAATCTATGTTTAAATTGATATTTTATATGTTAAAAGCTGACGAATTGTGAATAAAATTTTAATATTTCATATAAAATTAAGCATATATTTAAAAAATATTTTCACAGCTAAAAAAAAAAGGGAGATATCAACATTTGAAGAAACAATTTTATTTCACTTGAGAGAGAGAGGTGTAACGAAAAATTAAAAACAAATATTATTGACATGTTTCGATTCCAATCTAATAAGAACCATAATCATAATAAAATACAAATACAAATACAAATCGTTTCACGGTCAAAACAAATGGCACGTGCCAATGAGATGTAAATTAAAAACCACTCGCTCGATTGTGAAAAAAAAAAAAAAAAAATTAAAAATAGACCATGTTTAAAATTAATTTTCAACTTATTTTTTCAATTTATTTTTTCGTTACACCTCTCTCAAGTAAAATAAAATTGTTTATTCAAATGTTTGTGTGTAAAAGGTGAATTTCTTAAAATCTTGTGATTTAAAAATCTAAAAGATTTAATAACTTTCTTATGAAAAAAGATATATTATTTAAGAAGAGTACACGGAAAAAAAGAAGTTAAAATATTAATTTCCGAGGAGATATGCTAAATGTACGAATGCATTCTAAGCCCATGGACTTAGCACTAGCGACAGGAATCCGAAAACTGGATGATTAGCAGCCTTGAAACGATTCACTTGGTTCAGAGTCTCTGAAATTCTTGGAGGACATAATTGAAATCCTTTTTCCATATCATTTGCAAAAAACGTTTCCGTGTTCTTCAAAACGGCCGTCGACGAATCAAAAAAAGGAAGCTCTTATTTCATACAATGGAATAAAAAAAAGTTTTATGGAGTCAGATCCAAGTCGTGTGCAGAATGTGGCAATGCGTTGGAAAGTTTTCCTGGTGTTTTCAGATCACTAGGACTCCATTACTTCAAAATAATATTAACCTCCATGGCAGTTTGGAGTACCTTATCGGTGAATTCCACTGTAAATTCAAAATTTCCTGTAGTTTTCAAAATTCCTCATTATATATAGCGGTTATACAATCACAGTCATCTATAGCTAACATTTTTTAGAACATAATTGTGACAAACAATCCCGGGGACTCATACGTCATTTGAGAAAACTTAAAGAAAGGAAGATAGTTATCATCACGTGTACATTTTAATGATTTAGGGCGATGCGATAGCGCGAAAAACCTTGCGATACCTCAAACAAAAGTATTCTATACGTGAATACTTTATGAAACAGTAACCAGGAATTCTGCCGCAACTTGAGGGTTATAAAGTGACGAATTTAAGAAATGGAATTTTGGTCATCGTTTAACAGTTACATTTGTTCGAATTCTGAGTTGCATAAATTTATGAGTAACTGTAAGATGTCAGGATGTAATGAAAGTTTCCCGCCACAGCTAACGACTTTTGTGCAAACAGTTCGCTTTGACGTGTTTGCTCATATTATGTCTAAGAATTTTTGGCATTGAAAGAAAGAGACATGCTTTTATAACACTGTGCTGTGAAATTTGTAATGAGATACAGTTATTATTAAGTACAATATATATGAAAAGGTACTATCACGTTACCAGACTAGAACCATCGTTTATTTCCAGTTCTGTTGCAAAAAGCCTAGTACATAATATCATCAAATTATGCGTACAGCTTTAGATATTATTGTGACATAATGAAGGTTTGGTACCCAAAGTTAAAAAACAAGACAGGGCCGAAACGAGAGGGGGGGACAGAGAAGCACGTGCCCCGGGCGCCAACAGAACAGAAGGTGAAGGGGGCGCCAAATTAAGATTTTCTTTGGTGTGTTTGTTATAAAGAATGCATATATGTCGGGAACTATGACATTCAAGAAGTAGAGCCCTCTGGCCGGACTATTGATGTTAATGAGGCCTGCGTGCAAGAACTTGTGGAAGAAGATCATTATTCAACCAATCGAGAGCTAGCTAATGAGACAGACGTTAGTTCTATATCCATTAGTCGCTCTATGTATTGCATAAACTTGACTTAAAAGTCCAACTTATTCAAACAGATCAGGATAGATTTTGTTCAGGTTGACACTAATTGCTAGAATATTAACGCAAGGACAAAATTCTGGACTGAATTGTCACTTGTGACAAAAAGTGAATTTACTTCAACAACACAAGTTTTGCTATACTCACGATATAGCCCTGACATCGTCCCTTCTGATTTCTACCGTTTTTCACACCTGTAGTTATATTTTTCTGGTGCTATCTTTAATTCTACACAGGAAGTCCAAAATAAGGTTGATGTGCTCTTTGAAAAACTAACAAAACGTTGCCAGAAAATCATATTTTTGAGCAGTGATTACTACCCGCACTAAAAGTACTGCTTTTATGTTTTATTTCTAACTTTATTAAGAACTTTTTTTGGCAGAAACTTTCGTTACAACCTCATATAATATCCCCCCATATGTGTATAATGTCATTAACCAGTAATATATAAACTACATGCCTCCCAACAATCAATAGCAACAATAAAATAATTTTTCATTTGACTAATTATTTCAGAAAATAATTTTTCGAAAAAAGAGCTTTTTGCATCAAAAATATTGCAGTTGTGAATCAATATGAGCCAGGCATACAAGAAACTCCGAAATAAAATACCGAATATGCATGAAATTCTTTCCTTTCGCACTGTTACAGCATCTATTCATCATAAGTTCAATCTCCTTTAAAGCAAAAGACGAACATTACGGCATCAGAAAACAACCGTTTGCTCAATGCAATGATAAAACATGTTGCTCGTGATTTGTTTTCGTAATGAATCATTCGTTTTGCTCACAGAGATCCCCAAACTGTTTGCTTTAAAAAGGAGAAGGGGGAAAAAAAGGAAGATTCTGTAAAAATATAAGCTCACAAATGACTTTCATAAATCACGCACAACAATTTGGTTGTCAAATTTTATAGTTTAAAGTATATTTCAACAAGCGCGTACAAGAAGTTCAAAAAATGCAGATTTTTTTTTCTTTTTTTATGGGTAGAAAACTGAATTCTTGGATCAAAATTCGGCTCGACTTATAGTTTTTGAAATGTATTTTTAAAAAGAAATAATGGCAAGCTGCATTGATTTTCTTTTGTTAAGGTCTTCGGTTAGTGAAATGAATTCCTGTGTTTAAGTTCAGCTAAAGAATTTTATTTAAAATATCAAATGATTAAGATAGAGTATTGTTAATATTGTAAAACTTTTGTGTGTATTTAGTTGATGGCATGGAAATGTTTTCCGTGTATTATTTTGTTTTTTAATATTTAGAATCAAGACAATATATTAGTTTAGGAGTTCTATTTCACATTTAGAAATCTTTGCTTATTAAAATAACTTTTCAAATAATATTCAACCATATCTCCAGAAAAACATATGTTTAAGCAATATTGAGATGGAGAAACAAGATAAAGTGCTTTAACTTGATTAATGCCTGCAATATATGCATAAGCTTAGAAATTTAAGTGTGCTGATATATATAGATGGCAGCACTAAAATAATTTTCTGCTAGAAGTTATAGAAATATATTCTAGTTAAATAATTAATATAGTAATATTAATAATTGATTAAAAATAAAAATATATTATTTCTAATAGTAGCATTTATTTTTTTCTAAATATATTATGAATTATATAGTATAATATATGTTTTACTAATTTTTATAATTATTGTTACAACTTTATTTTATTATCTATGTGATTTATACTATGACCATAACCTTGACTGTTAGTAAGTCACATGTAGTTTGTATCTGATTGCACTACAAATCTTGCTAGGATTTGGGTAATGGTAAATATTTTAGTATATATATCCTTTTTTTTAATGGAATATTATATTATCGTTATTTTGTCATATTGATTTTATTTTCTTCTATGTGTATCTTTCTACTAATTTGTCATCTGAATAGCTTCCAGCCAGTCGGGTGTATTGTGAGTCGAATTCTTAGCTTTCAGCACGACTCATAACAGAAACTGGTTGGATGTTTTTACTTTTTTGTTAAACTATACACCCCTGAAGAAGTAGTTTAATAGAAAAGCCTTCTACTGCCTTTTTATCCATTTATCTTTCATTATTTTGGTAATCTGCCTTCTATTTCACTTCAAACTTCAACTGTTTTCAATAAGATGATTGTAAAAATACTGGTTTCATTGGTTTATTGTATGGTAATATATGAATTACTCTGGTTATATAATGTCCATTTATCCATATATTTCTTAGTAATTTGGTAATCTGCCTTCAGTTTCTCTTCAAACTTCAACTGTTTTTAATAATATGATTGTAAAAATACTGGTTTCATTGGTTCTTTTAATGGTATTGTCTGAATAACTTTGGATGTATTTATAAAAGTATTTATATATATATATATATATATATATATTAAATTATTTGGTTATCTGTACATTTTCCCTGACATGCTTTGCATTTTATTGTAACTGGAAAATAATAAAATTTAGCATCTTAACATTTTAATTACTATAGGAATGCTTTCAGTTAGATTATTAATTAGTTCTTTACTTTTTATGTACCCATTATTGGATGTTTATTTTCATCTACTTTTTTATGAGAACAGTCACCCAGAAGAACTTCATAAACATTTTATTAAGAGGAAGCCATAGTGAGATATGTATCTGCCTGCTTATCTGACTATTCCCATTTAAATTCTATAAAAATGTGATTGGGCGGAAAGTTAGATATATTATTAAGATTTGGTAACATATTACTTTCTTAAATGATCAAAATGATCGACAAAATTTTTAAAAGGGCTTATTAAAGAATTCGAAAATACAATGAATAATCAAAAAGTAAGGTAAATTGCGAATTTATTGCGAAATGTGAAGATTTGTAGAAGACAGACTAGGTGATTTTTTATAAAGGTACTCTATTTGATGAGTGAGTTTAACGATTTTGTATACGATCGTGGTGTCTTAAGCATTTGTGCATGAACGAGAACTATTATTCCATTTCGTTACGTTTTGCAGTGTGCATAGGTATCTCTGATTGTCACTATTATTTTTGATAAGTCAATTGGGTAAATATGGATGTGTAGTAATTTTATATAATGCGGTAGTGATTGAATTCAGTGGGTTTTGAATGCATCCTTACTTCGGGTATTTGATATCTCTCTTGAAATTTGTGCCACATGTTGACTTCAAGAGGAGTTCCCGATTAGCAATTTAGATAAAATCTTCGTCTGTTAATTTCCGCCAGTTTGTAAGAAGTTGAGCTTTCTACTATGAATAAAAAGTCATTGGAATCCGTAAGATTCCATTTTAGAATGATATTACCTGTTAAAGCTACTTTTTAGGTTCATGCAGAATGAACAACGAGAACATTTAAAGCCAAATTAAGTAGGTTAAATTTAATAAATTTTGGGGAAGGATTTTACTCCTCTCAGTACTCATAAGATTTAGCATATTTTTTGGTCGTCTGCATTAAAATTTTCCTGCGGCAACCCTAATTCCTTCTTATTTTTTAAAATTGAATAGGTGCATAAAATCTGTGTTATTATAAAATCTGGTATATAATATATCTGGTATATATAATCTGGTATATATAATCTGGTATAAAATATTTGTCTGGTATTATAAAATCTGTGTTATGGCCCCTTTTGAAATGGAAAACCTAGAAGTGTATGCCTCAAGTTTGCAAATATGAAACTTCAACGGGCTATGTACATGACAACTTACACCAATTACAGGTTTTATTACATAGAATTACACTGACTTTTGTGGACCTAGTGAGGTCCATTCATTCATTCATTTTAGTCGAAGACCAAATCATCTTATGGAATTTTCAAAAATGTTTGATTTAAATTGTTGTGCTAGATATTGGTAATTTCTTTCACGGTTTCGGTTATTTCAATTTTTTTCCATGGAAGTACTTCTTCAAGAGTTCAAAGAAATGGTTGTCAATCATATCAAGATATGGATCAGATAGAAAACATTCAGAAGTTTCAAAGTGGAAATCATTAATAGAATAAACATTTGGATAACAGAAATTATTATTTAGAACCTTGGTATAATACCATGACAACATGCTGCGGTGTTATATGTGTACTCTTTCACGTTTCGGAATAAAGTCAATGTTTACATTATCTTTTTAATTTTCTTTTTTATTATCATCAATGGACTTTTATTGTTTGAACTATGCATACAGTAGTAGAAATCGATTTTATTAGAAAAAAATACTTGAAAGTTATTGTCATTGCGTTAATTTAAGGTAAAAATTTCTATTCATCTTTAAACATTGCGGCATAACATATTTTAACATATTATCGTACGTATTTTTATCTATCACTGAATCGACAACAACAAACAAAAATCAAGTATTCATCGGTAGATAAAACATCGCTAAATCTTCCGAGCAGTTATCTCTCATAAGTAATTTAAATTGTATAGGGTAAAATGCTTGACCACAGAACAACATAAATTCTTTCTCGCAAATTCGCAGGAAAGATCACTTCGCGCTACATATTTTTAATTTTATTTGTATTATCATCTATGGATTTTTAGTGTTTGAGTTACACATATAATGGTTGAAATCAAGTTCAGTAATAAAAAATACTTGAACTTTATTGTCATTGTGTAACAAATTTAAGGTAAAGCTTTCTATTCATCTTTCAACATCGCGGTATAACATATTTTAATGTATCATTTTACGTATTTTTATCTATCACCGAATCGATGACAACAAACAAAAATTAAACATTTATCGGCAGATAAAATGTAGCTAAATCTTCCGTGCAGTTACCTCCCATAAGTAATTTAAATTGTATGAGGTAAAAGGCAAGACCATAGAACGATATAATTTCTTTTTCACAAGCTCGCAGGAAAGATCACTTCGCACAATAACCAATGCAGTTTTACAAAGTATAAATAAGTAGATCGCACACTCTTTGAGAGAGAAACAGAAAAAAAAACTTATGATGTCGCGTGCAATCCACTGGCCATTTGTGAGCATATTTCTCTTTATTATAAGAGTGACTCTCAAACAAGCAAGTGACACACGCTATGATGGTAAAGCTAGGAAAAGAAAAAAAAATGTAGGCGAATGAAAAGTGGTTTGTCACGAATTCTTCATTTAGAGACGCGGAATAAAAGTTTTTGATGATTTTGAGAATAATTATCAAGTGTTCTGTAAACATTGTTGCATGCCCTTTGCGGTCAAGTGGCGGAGAAATTTTTCATATCATAAAAAAGAAATTATTGGTTGCATGTGTAATTTGCATGCATTAATGGTTGATCTTGCAATGCTAGGCAATATTTTTTAAACATATTATATGTACTACACGATGTTCATTTGCGACCAAATTGTGTTTAAATTGAATGCTGTGTTCTAAGTGCTGTATTTGCAGATCATAGTCATGTATGTGAATCCAAACTTACAACTTATTCCGCGAAATAGATTTTTATAATTCAAAATGCTATCCACACTGGAATTTGTTTTCAGTGATTAAAAGTCATTTTAACATTTATTAGAAGTTTTAGTAAAACCTGTATAATTCTTAAACCTTGATCGTGTAACTTCCTGCCTGGTATTCGATGGTAAAAAAATACTAAAGAATCGAAAATGATGTAAAAGGTTATATGTTGAAAATTTTAAATTTCCTCACAATTTTTATAGATAGGAACCACTAAGCGAAATTTAGAGATAGCATTAATTAATGGCCGGTATTACTAATCAATTGCCACGCGTCATATTTTTGTATGAAGATTATTGGCAAAGTTCGTTGTTGGTTGTGATTTTTTAAAATTTAATTTTCAAAACTAACTTTAAGAAACTTTTGAAAATTTTTAAATTGAAAAAAAAAATTGATAGAAGATAGGCTGTTGTTTATTTTCTATTTAACAGTATCCAATAAAACTTAATACGTTACTTATTGGATGACAATTTTTTCAATCCTTTTTTGATTTGAGTAAATTTTAATATTAAGAAATGCGTAAAATAATATTGCTAATTATTTTCGATAATCTAGTAATCTTAAAAAGAAATGATATTGTGAATATTATGAAATTTACTCTATACACAATCTTTAGGGTTATTACAGTTTATCTATAAAGTTGAATTGCCTCACAAAAGAAAATATTTTTCTCACATTTAATCACTCTTGAACTCAACAAATAAATAGTAGCAGCTAACCTGTTCTACCAAGAGATTAATGTATGAAGTACGGAATTTCTCTTCTGTATACTTCTTTGTTTTAATTCCAAATATCATTGTTAGACGGCGCTGATTTTTTGAATTAAAACAAAGAATGCTTAGTACAGAAATTCCTAATTTCACACATTACTCTTCTGTAAGAATAACTTCAATAATTGTCACCCTTTACATGTTATTGAATTTTTACCACAATCAGATCATTTTAACACAGCTTGTTTTTTAAGTACGTCACCGTGTATCTCTTAAACAGATGCTCCAATCATGATAACTCTTTTTTCATTAGAAAAGTCTCATTATCATTGATGTCATATGTAAAATTCAGCAAAATCCAAAAAAATTGTTTGCATTTCCGTCTATTGTTTTATCTTTCTATTGTTTTATCTTTCTATTGTTTTATCTTAATTGAACAAATTAAGATTTCAACTTGGTGTAATAATATACAGTAATTCGGATACAGTAGAATATTCGAAATCTTTTCTATATCCCTGTAAATACTATCCGATTTGTATTATACAGTAAGTACTTTGTAGTATCTGCTTTCTATTGTACTGAAAATAACTTGTAGTAAACCTCAGCAACCTATATCAATTTCATAAAATGTAAAATAGTTTAATATTATTAAAACGCGCACAAACAATGTTTCCCCATATATAATTATTAATGAAATACTTTTGTGTAGCCGTGTAAATTAATAAAAAATTTCTTTGACAAAAGATTGTACAGAATGTATATTTTAGTAAATACTTCATAGATGAATATAAATTTTATTATGTTCCAAAGAGAGTAACGTCATTAAAATGCAGTTTTTCCCATTGGTCGTAATGTAACGGATTACTTGTGATTGTCCTTTTAATTAAACTTTGCATCCGATTTTCATAAAATTTGAAATGGCACGACAAAATTATACTACAATAATATATTTTAAAATTCAAATGATTCGGTTGGGCAGTTTTTGCTTTGTTATATGCAGACAGACGGACGGACTGAATGACGTATGCATATTTACATAAATACGAACACATTTTTAAAAATGTTATTAATGTTGTCTATAACAAACGACTATTTAAATATGTTCATTGTTGTATATACCAAACGACTGTTGCATCATGTTATAATTTTATTCATTAAACGATTGTTAAAACATGTTTATTGTTGTATATAGTAAACAACAATTTCAGTATGTTTGTTGCTGTATACAACAAACGACTTTTGCAATATGTATATTGTTATAAATAGAAAAAGACTGTTACACTATAATTATTCATGTATATAGCAAACGACTGTTGAAATACGTTTATCGTTGAATATAGTAAAGGATTACTGCAATAAGTTTATTGTTAAAATAGAAAACAATTGCAATATGTTTAATATCGTATATATAAAACGATTATTGTAATATATATTTAATGCTGTATCTAGAAAACAATTATTGCAATGTATTTATGTTTTAAAAGCAAACGACTGTTAAAATATAATTGTCCTTGTACATAGCAAAAGATTGTTGAAATATGTTTATCATTGAAGATAGTAAAATATTATTGCAATAAATTTATTATTAAAGTAGAAAGCAATTGCAATATTTTTAATATCATATAATATAACACGATTATTGCAATATATATTTAACGTTGTATATAGCAAAAATTATTGCAATATATTTATGTTGTAAAAGCAAACGACTGTTAAATAACTTTTATACGTGTATATGAGCCATTTTCAAATTTCGCTTATATATACTGTCCCGGAGTAAAAAGAAGAAAATTCAAACATAAATTAATATTTAAAGTTTGATTTGAGCTATACATTAGCTAAAGAAGATTATATTGAACATTTCTAATATGAAAAATTTTAAAAATCAATAAAAAGTTTTGAGATATAAATCTTTAAAATTTCGATTCTAAGCAAAATGCCCGTCCCATTCCACATTTTATGTTTTTTAACTGTGTGTTTTTTTTTATTTGAGCTTACTTTTTTAAATAAAAAGGTTTAATTATCTTAAATATAAATTGTTAGTGTTCTATATTAAAGAAAAAAATATTACAAAAAATATTTTCTTTAAGAAATTAACTGAAATCTTTTGTCCCTCACTTTTTGTCAAGTCCGTTACCTAGTGATTATTTTAGTCAAAATAGGTTTCGAATGCTGCCTAAAGTTAGCAGCAAATATTCGGCGATATAGTTAAACTATTCACGCAACTACTACTTGCCATTTTTATGTAGATTTCGTATGAAATATTAGGTAGATTTCGTATGTAATATTACCTATTGCATTCTCTCCCATGTTGGAATTTCTGAAAGATTTTTGCAGATCTACACCGATCATGACTCCTAGGCCCCAAAACTACCATCAGTAAAAAAGTTTATATCTATCTATCTATCTATCTATCTATCGGTGTATATCACTTTCTTCTGGACACGATAACTTCCATAATTATTCTCAGATCGTCTTCAAACTTTTACATAAAATCAAGGAGCATAAAATCTCGGTTGAGTTCGTTAATGGGCAAAATCGGACCAAGGGGGTGGAAATTTGGAGAGTTTTTGTGAAAACCGAAAAACCGAGATAACTTCTTAAATAAAATAGGTATCGAATCAGTTTAAAGTTTATATTACTTCACAAAAATGGGCTAAAAGTTTATGAATGACAGATTTTTGCTAAAGTTAAAAATGGGCTCAAGGGGCGAAAAAAACAGGGTTTTTGGGAGAAGAAAAATCTTAACTTCGTCAATTCTCAAGATATCAAATCCAACTAAATTTTTTTAAATGTACTCAACATTATCTAAAACTTTTGCATTTACAAGTTTTTGATAGGACCAACTTTTACCGATGAAAAAAATTAAAAACCAAAAGAAAAAGGGGGGAGGAAAAAGAAAAAAATCCATAACTTACTCAATTCTTAAGCAATCAAATATAATTAAATTTATTTTACATCTTCTCAATAATATCTACAACTTTTATATTAACAAGTTTTTCATAGGACCAATTCTTCTAGCAAAAATAAATTAAACAAAAATGAAGTTGGAGAAAAAAAAACCTCAAATCCAAACTGCTTATATTCTGACTCAGTTTTAAATTCATTTTTGATTTTAAACACATCCAAATGGCAGATTCTCTTATTTAGGAACTATATAATGTGAAGTATAGGCCAGTGTTATGATAGAGATAGAATATATTTCAAAAAAGACTGCCAAAAAGAGTATTTTGAACAGAATTTACCGAAGTAATAGTGGTTGATAAAATTGATAAAGTATAACAAATTGCGTTTTTTCTGAGTCATTTGTAAATCCATTTTTGTTCTCAAACACATCCAATTTACAGGTCCTCTTATTTAGGAACTATGTAGTGGTACCAAAATGGGCACTTCGCACAAAACTTCCCAAAGCGATCATGATTAAGAATTGAGGATGTAATTCAAACAACAAATTAGTTATTTTATGACTCTTTTTTAAATCCAATTTTGTTCTCAAACGCATTTAATTGACAGTTTTTTGTTATTTAGAAACTATATAATGTGCGTATTCATCAATTTTTTGATAAAGGCTAAATATATATATTTTTAAAGCTGGCAAAGTGGGCACTTCGCAAAAAAATATCCCAAAGTGATCTTGATAAAAGAATTGAGGATGTATTCAAAGAACAAACTGGCTATTTTATGACTCATTTTTAAATTCAATTTTGCTCTCAAACGCATTCAATTGATAGTCAATTGTTATTTAGGAACTGTGTAATGGGCCCTATTTGTCAGTTTTTTTTTTTTTTTTTTTTTTTTTTTTTTTTTTATACAGGCTAAATATATTTTTAAAAATGCTAACAAAGTGGGCACTTCGCACAAATTTTCCCAAAGCGATCTTAATTAAAGAATTGTGGATGTATTCAAATAACAAATTGGTTATTTTCTGACACATTTTTAAATTCAATTTTGCTCTCAAACGCATTTAATTGACCATTTTTTTGTTATTTAGGAATTATATAACGTGCTTATTGGTCGATTTTTTAATAAAGTCAGAATATATTTCAAAATATGTTTTCAAAATGGGCAGTTGAGCCGAATTTCGTTTAAAATGATTTTGATAAAATCAGTTCTTATCGAAAAATGAAATAAAATTTTTTTCAAAAGCGGTTAAATAAAATAGTTAAACTGGGTTTATCACTAATAATGTTTTATTTTTTGTTGTTCAAATGAAAACTCTTCGAAATCTACCTCCGCCTATAGGTCAAGCCGACAGGGATTTTTACTCTTTAATTATGTGGCAATGAAATGGCAAGAATAAGCTTTTATGAAGGTTGGTATTTTTTTTTCACTGTCAAGTCTGTCGTAAATTTTAATATTAAAATAATGATTTTTGCACTTTTGTAATTAAATATTGTTTACTAAATAGTTTCAAAAAGTATGTGTATTATTAGTTAAGTTAGAAATTATACGAGCTAGTTCATTTCTAATTAATTTATGTGAAATGTCAAGTCTGTTACCATGAAATGTAAGCAATGAAATGTAAGCTGCTAAGTAAGTTTACTAAATAGTTTTAGAAGGTATGTGAATTATTATCTAAGTTAGAAAGTATACAAGCTAGTTTATTTTAATATTTTTTTTTTTTTTTTTTTTAGTTTTATTTGAAATGTCAAATCCGTTATTTGTCAAGTCCGTTACCATGAAATGTAAGCGAATGGTGAAAATGGCCCATACCGCAAGCGACTGCAAAATGTTTCTATTGTTCTGTATAACAAACGACTGTACTAATATGTTTAATATTGTAAATACTAAACGACTGTTGCAATATGTTTTTTGTTGTATTTAGGAAACGACAATTTCAATATGTTTATTGTTGTAAATAGCAAACTATTATTGTAATATCTTTATTGTTGTATATGGCAAACAACTGTTGCAATATATTTATTCTTGAGTATTGCAACTGAATATTATATGTTTTGTTGTTTATTGTTGTATATAGCAAACGACTATTGCAATATGTTTTTTGTTGTATAAATCAAATGACTGTTGCAATATGTTTGTTGTTGTATTTTAGAAGCGACAATTGTAATATGTTTATAGTAATATATAGCAAACGTTTATTGTAATATGTCTATTGTTATATGTAACAAACCATTCTTGGAAAATGTTTGTTGTTGTTTACAATAAACGATTGTTAAATTATATTCAATCTTGTATTTTACAAACAACTGTTGCGCTATGCTTATTGTTGTATATATGTTAACGACTGTTGCAATAAGTTTACTGCTGTATATAGTAACCGAAAATTGTAATATATTTATGATTATATATAGCAAACCATTGTTGCAAATGTTTATTGTTGTACATAGAAAACAACATTTGCAACACTTTTATTGTTGTGTATAGAGAACGACAGTTCAAACATGTTTATTGTTCTATATAGCAAACAATTATTGCAATATGTTTATTGTTGTGCATATTAAACGATTGTTCTAATAAATTTATTCTTTTACGTTTGTAGTATACATCGAAAGACTGTTTCAATATTTTTATTGTTGTAAAAACCAAACAACTGTTAAATTCTATTTATTATTGCATATAGCTAACGACTGTTGCTATGTCTTTATAGTTATATATAGCAAAGGACAGTTGCAATGTGTTTATTTTTGTACATAGCAAAGTCTTATTGAAATAGGTTATTTTTGTATATAGCAAAAAGAACAGTTACAACATATTTATTCTTGTAAATTACAAACGACTATTGCGAAATGTTTATTGTTGTATAGCAGTAAACAACTTTTGCAATATGTTTATTACTGTATATAGGAAACGATTGTTGCTCTTAAGTTTATTCCTTTATATAGCAAACGATTCTTCCAAATGTATATTGTTGTACATAGAAAACTGCAGTTGTGATTGCTATACACAGGAAACGACAATTCAGATATGCATATTGCTGTGCATTAGAAAGCACTGTTGCGATATATTTATTATTGTATATAGCAACGACTGCTGTAATATGATTATTGTTGTATATAGAAAACAACTGTTACAATATTTTTATTTTTGTATATAGCTATCGACTGTTGCGATAACTTTAATGTTGTATATAACAAACCTCTGTTGTAATGAGTTTATGTTTATAAGAAGGAAATGACTATTACAATATATTTATTCTTGTATTAGCAAACAAGTGTTATTGTTGTTTATGTTATGTTTTTTGTTGTATAAAATAAACGTTAGTTGCAATCCGTTTATTAATGTGTATAGAAAACGGCCGTTGCGATATGTTCTTGCTGTATAATAAACGAAATGATTGCTGCATTATGTTTATTGTTATATATACAAAAAGACTCTTTCAATAATTTTAAAGTTGGAAACACCAAACGACTATCACAACATGTTCTTCTTGTATGTAGCAAACGACTTTTGCAATATGTTTACTACTGAATATAGCAAACGACTGTTGCAATGCGTTTATTTTTATAAGTAGCAAACGTCTATTACAATATATTTATTCTTGTTTATAGCAAACAAGCGTTACTTTGTATTTTTCCTTCTATATAGGAAAAACCTCTGCAATATTTTTATTGTTGTATGCAGCAACCGACTCGTTTATTAGCTTTATTATTTTATGTAGCAAGGGAGAGTTGCAATATGTGTATTGTTGTATGCAGCAAACGACTGTTTCACTTTTGTTGTTGTAAATACCAAACGGCTTTTTCAATATAAATATTCTTGCACAGGGTGGTTATAATGAAAGTTACCTTGTTTAGACATACGTAGAGACCGCTCTAACAGACAGATATCGATGAAATTTGGAATATAAGTCATATGAATCATAAGGAGAAAAAAATCTTCAATAAAATCTTTAATTCAAATTTTGACTGATAGATGGCACTTTTCATCTTCGAGAAAGGACTTTATGCAAATTTTGAGCGATTAAAAGCCAAGTAGTGGCTGACATAAAATCATTATGCACCATGCCGTCAAAGGAGAAAGGACGTGCATTACCGGCGAAGCGTTTTTATCAGATAGGTAATAATTTGTCCCAGAAATGTCAGCGACGATATTTTCAAAAGAATATCATCGCTTGAAATGATTACGAAAAGAAACGATGTCACACTGAGAAAAAAACATGGTTCAGACATCCAGAATCTAAATTGTGTCTCAAGAAAAAATAGTTTCATGTCATCCTCATACATTCTAGTTCCCTTTGTCTGAGAGTTCTAGAATCACCTACTAGAAATCAAGAGCGTTCTTTTATATTCTCGTTGTCAAACTCATTTAAAATCCTCTGCAAATAGAAGGAAACACAAGAGGTTAGTTTTAGTAACTATAATTCTAGTTTATCAAACCATTCTCGAAATCAAGCGATAATTTCTCGCTATTGAAACGACTGAATATCGTTTCATCACCTAGAAAACAAAAGACTAGAAATACTAGGTCATTTCGTCAATTTAGCTTAGTTGCTTACCCTATTCGCATAGTTCGGTCATCTATATTTCTAGTTTAAGGATTCAGAAAGTGACTTACTATTCATTCTAGGTGAAGACGGTATATTATTTTTCTCAGTACAACGTATGCTTTGAGAAAGATGATGTCTAATTTCGTAGAGACTGGGGTGTTGAGTGATGCAATGAAAAGAGAGGAAACGGATTTTAAATGAAAATGCCGAAAATCGGTCTGACCTTTGTCGAAATTGATTTGTCTCTTTCTTGATCTGCAGTAGTAAAGTCACTTCGATCCATTCTAAAGTGGTATTCATACAACATTCACGATGTGCAAGCGCTAAACCCGGACACGTGAACTAAATTTGCGAGAAAGTTTTTGGCCAGAATAACGGTTAACAATGCATGGACTTGGAACATTCTGTGGTAGGAAGGGACACATTTTACTCTATATGGAGCGCTTAATTCTCAGAACTCACACATATGGGGTCCTACAAATCCTAATGTTTTCCATGAACATTAATGCTTTCCAGTCTTCGTGTCCTGATTACATAACTGTATGGTGTGGTTTTACGATTGATTTCATTCTTGATTATATTTATTTAGGAGAACACTTCTCAGGGTCTTAAAAGGTGTTCCATAACGATTACTCGTTAATGCAACCATCTTCAACAGCAGGTCATTATATCCTTACAAAATCGAAAGTGTTTATCGTCAACCATATTCATGAAAGATGATGTCCCACTTCACATAGCCCAATGAGTGACGGTACTGCTTCATATTCACTTTCGAGGTATGGGGTAGCTTCGAGAAATTTACTAACAACATGACTTCTTTGTTCTTCCGAATTAAATCCCTCTGATTTCTGGCTGTGGGGATTCTTGAAAGAACATTTTATGGAGGAAGCATACGCGCTCTGCTTGATTTGAAAGCAAACATAACTCATCATCTTGCCGCAATCGATCGAAAAATCGCTTCGCACTACCGTTTAACCCGCTATAATGCATTTTGAGCATGTGCTTGTTGCAAATGAGATGCGCATTTAATATAGATTGTAAACAAAAAACATTTGTGCTTCCAGTTTGCTATTTTTGGTCTTCATGTGCCTTTTTCTCACCTGGTGGTCGAAATTTGATTTATTTTTTTATTGTGGATTTCTTTTCTCCATTGGTCTATATAGCTTATATTCCAAGTTTCATCGATACCTGTCAACCACAGCAGATCTTATGTAGGCCTAAACAGGGTAACTTTAGTAACTTTAAATGTTGCAATAGCTTTATTGCTGTATATAGGAAACAACAGTTGCAATAACTTTATTGGTGTATATAACAAACGATTGTTGCAATATATTTGTCTTGTATGTAGTGAGTGACTGAACAATATATTTATTCTTGTATATAGAAAATAACTGCAACAAAATATTTATTCTATTGTTGCAATATTTTTATTTTTAGATGCATCATCTTTATTATTGTATATAGCAAAGAACAGATACAATGCGTTTATTGGTGCACTGTAAACATTTGAGTAACGTTACACCATAAAATGAGTGGCAGCTTTGCTGCCTCCAATTTTATGGAGTAACATTGCTTCCTTCAATTTTTTGGAGCATTTTAACCGATATAACCGGTGTAACATTACAATGTTACACCAGTAATATATGCTTACCTTACACTATCATATAGGTAAAAAAAAACTCACTCCATAAAATAGGAGGCAACAAAGCTGCCACCCATTTTATGGTGTAACGTTACACAAATGTTTTACAGTGTGTGATAAATAGTATTTAATGCGCTCGAATGAAGATACTAAAAATATAAAATCATGCTGTTGCGCATTTTTTTTCTTTTTTTTGCGAGCATTTTGAAAAAAAAATAATGAAAAATTTAAGAATTTGAAATTTTTTAAATTGTTATAACGGGTATTAAATTGCTGGGAATTGTGAGTTGAAAAAATATTATATTTGTTTTTAAACTAAAAAAATAATAATAATGGCGAAAAAATGTAAGATTTTGCTTTCCTGAACATTATTTTTCTTTAAATATTCAAATATTTGAAATAAGAACACAAGAAAAGAGATTTAATTATATCTGTAAAATCATGTTAATGTAACTAAATTCAAATCTCCTCTTTATCTTCATCATCAAAACTACCTCCTGTGTTTGCACAGTCGTTTTCACAGCAATTTTTACAAACTACTAAACATAAACGTCCATATCGGTGATATGTAGAATTTTTAGCATTACAAAGTTCTCTAACTGTAGTTCTGCAGGCACATTTGATAGTATTTAAGAACATGTTTGGTGCTGGTTTTAAATCTATTAATATCAGTTGAAATTCTCCCCAAACCAACTGCCAACTTCATAGAGTAGGATCAGGAATTGTCATGAATTTTCTATTGAAACACTGAAAATTCAATCAAAGTAGGTAGAATTTTGATGCATTTTTTGTTAAAAGTAAACAAGCTCATCATTTTTCCTTTTTAGTTTACTCTATTTTCTTCATGTATCGTTCTTAACAATGCACCTTTAGGTCACATGTTTCTGCGTCCTGAAAGTGAGACAAGAATTTTACTTCCATAATAACATCTCTAGATTATTCATAATGTGAATCCAATTTACAAAGAAAAAAAATGGAATTTTTCCATCTATATTTTATTTTTCTTCCACTTAGTTCTACCAAAAGGTGTTTTTTCTTTATTCCTACTGCATATTTATTTTTATATATAGCAAACGACTGGAATAATATGTTTATACTTGCATTTAACAAATAACTGCTGCAAAATGTTTATTGTTGTATACAGCAAACGACTGTTTCAATAATTTTATTTTTGTAAATGACTTCTTGTATAAAACAAACGACTATTGCAATATTTTTTATTGTATAGCAAATAACAAATGGAATATATTTATTGCTGTATTCAGTAAACGGCTGTTGCAATGCGTTTATTTTTTAGATAGCAAACGGCTGTCTCAATATATTTATTGTTGTACACAGCAAACGACACTTGCAATCCATTTATTGTTATAAATCGAAATTGGCTGTTACAAAACATTTATTCTTGTTAATCGCAAACAATTGTTACATTATACTAATTCTTGTAAATAGCAAATAACAATTGCAACATGTTTATTGTTGTATACAGCAAACGACTTTTTAAATATTTTTATTGTTGTAAATACCCAACGACTGTATAATATGTTTATTCTTGTATATGGAAAACGACTGGTGCAAAATGTTTATTTTTGTATCTAGCAAACGATTGTTGCAAAATGTTTATTATTTTATATTGCAAACGACTGTTGGAAAGTTTTTTTTGTTGTATATAGCGGACGTCTCTTGAAATAGGTTTAAGGTATTATAAAACAAACGACTATTGCACTGCGTTTTTTATTGTAAATGATTAAAAACTTTTACAATGTATTTATTCTTGTTATAGCAAAAGACAGTTGCAATATTTTTACTGTTATATACAGCGAACAATTTTAAAAAATATTTATTGTTGTATTAACAAGCGATTGTTGAAATACTGTTATTCTTGTATATAGGAAAAGACAACTGCATCAGGTTTATTGTTGTATATAGCAAACGACAGTTGCATAATGTTTAATTTTTTTTTAATACGGAAAAAGATTTTAAAAAAAGTTTATTATTTTATATTGCAAATGACTATTCTAATATATTTATTGTAGTACGTAACGGTGTACGAAACAGCAATTGCAATATGTCTATTGCTGTGCACAGCAAAAGATTGCTGCAATACATTTATTGTTATAAATAGTGAAAAAACCGTTATAATTTATTTATTTTTGTACATAGCAAAAGACTAATGAAATATGTTTATTATTGTAATGGGAAACGACTATTGGAATAAGTTTATTGTTATAAATATCACACGACTGTTACATTATATTTAATCTTGTATACGGCAAACGAATGTTACAAAATATTTATTTTTGTATATAGCAAACGTTTCTTGCAAAACCGCTATTATTTTATGTTGCAAAAAAATGATGTAATGTGTTTATTATGGTATACAGCAAACGACTTCTGTAATTTGTTAAATGTTGTATATAGCAAACGACTGTTGCAATGCATTTATTGTTATAAATAGCAAACAACTCTTACAATATATTTATTCTTGTACTTGTACATAGCAAACAACTCTTACAATACATTTATTCTTGTATATAGCAAAAGACTGTTACAATTGCTTAACGCTGTGTATAGCAAACGACTGTTGCAAAATATTTATTTTAGTATATATCAAACGATTTTTGCAAAATGTTTGTTATTTTATATTGTAAACGACTGTTTATATGTTTTTATTGTTGCGTAATAAATATTGCGACCATTGCAACATTTTTATTTTTGTATATGTTGCAGCCAATACCCGAAATTGGCCAATTCTAGAACTGGCCGAATTCTAGAATTGGCCAGCCAATTCGCGAACTGGCCAGATGCCATTGGCCAATTCGCGAAATAGTTATAAGCACTCGGCTTAATCCTTTCTAACATAGTTGAAAGTGTCTATGAATTCAAATATTCTAGACGTCAGCCTGTCCGTGATCTAACTCGAGTAAAGTTAACTTGTAATTGTCATCATATTTGGTTTATCAATTAATTTCGATATTGAAAGGGAACTGTGTACTATTTTTGGTTAATTTAGTTGGGTACACAAAAATATTTCGTTTCAATATAATCAATGGGAATCTTTTTTACTGTACATTTTAATGTTACATTATCTTAATTACAAAAAAATTGGTACCTATGCATCATAGTTCGGATGTTGGCCAAGGCTTCCCGGCCAGTTCGCGAATTGGCCGGCCAAAACCCGAAATACGCTATTCATTTCATGTATTTCGGGTTTTGGCCAGGAAGCTTGGCCAGTTCTAGAATTGGCCAGGCTCCGGGTATTAGCCGCAACATATACATCAAAAGACTAGTTTATTGTTATAAATAGCAAAGGACTTACATTATATTCATTCTTGTATACAGTAAAAGACTAATGCAATATATTTATTAACGTAATAAGAAACGACTTTTTGAATAAGTGTATACTTGTATATAGCAAATGACTGTTGACAATGTTTTTTTTTTTTTTTTTTGTATATAGCAAACGACATTTGCGATATGTTTATTATTGCATAATAGGAAAAGACAAATCAGATATTTTTATTGATCTATATTGCAAAAGATTATTGCAATACATTTATTCTTGTATATAGCAAGCAACTGTTGCAAAATGTCTACTACTATGTCTACTAACTATATGTCTAAATGTCTACTAACTGTTGTAAACAGTAAACGAACTGTTTTAATATTTTTATTGCTGTAAATACCAAACGACTGTTAAAATATATTTATATTTCTATATAGCAAACAGCTGTAGCAATATTTTTATTATTTTATATATCAAGCGACTGTTGCATATAGTTGTATATATCAAACGATTGCTGAAAAATGTTTATTATTTTATATTGCAAAGGACGATTAAAATGTGTTCATTGTTGTATATAGAAAACTACAATTGCAATGTGTTTATTGTTGTGTAATAATCTATTATTGCAATATGTTTATTTTTGTATGAAGCAGACGTCTATTACAATATATTTATTCTTGTACATTTCAAAAGATTGGTGCAAAAAATATAGCAAACAACTATTTTAATATGCTTATTGCTGTATATAGCAAATAACTGTTGCAATATATTTTTTATTATCTGTAGTAAACGACTGTTGCTATGTATTTTTGCTGTATACAGCAAACGACTGTTGCAAAATTTTTATTGTATTACATAGCAAACGATTGTTTCAAAATTTTTGTTATTTCACACTGCAAATTACTATTGAAATATGTTATTGTTATATACTATGTGACCAAAGGTAACAGTCCGTTTGAGATTTTAGACATTTTGTTAACTATCCTGAAAAATACATGAGGAAATATCCAGAAAGTCTGAGTGTGTAAACATAATACTATGAGTCATACATTTCCGTGACAACTTTTTTCCGAAACTCCATTGAAGACCATCGACAAATTGAAAAGCAACCAATATCTTTTGGATAACCCTGTTAAAACTAGCGTAGCAAAAACTTCAAACTGTAGAGTATAATTCTGTGGTTTATTGTATTAAAATGTGTCCATTTTTATGCGGATAGCATGTATACTCGTAGAGAAATTAAGGTTTTTATAGAAAACAGTTCCAAAGTTTTTTGCATATAATTTGCAGAGTTCTTAATATAAAATAATGCTCCTTTCCGGGAATATGACAAACAATATTGTACGCACTACCCTGTAATCAGAATTGAATAATTGAGTCAAACCTCGTTAACATGAACACGCATAACGGGAATTACGTTTAACATGAATTATTTTACAATCCCCTATATAAAAACGAATACAAAGATTTGATACTGATAACAGGAATTACTATTAACCGATCAGGGAAAATTTTGTAGAAACATATATAATTGATTTTGATTTTAACAACAAATTCCATAAATCCCTGAGATAGAAATATTTCACTACAAATAAAAAGATCCGTATATAGCGACCTTTACAAAATCAATCTCTGAATAAATATACGGTATATCAGGGTTATTCTTTTCTGAATTTTTCGAAAATTAAAATCTGTCATCAATCTGAAAATTCGGACATAAAAAACTGCGAATTTTGTCCAAAAATTACGAAAAACGCGAATTTCGTCACAAAATCAGAAAATGAGTACAAATTTCGTCAAAAGATCATGAAATAAACACAAACTTCGTCAAAAGATCCTGAAAAACTGCAAGTTTCGCCAAAAGATCGCAAATTTTGCCAAAAGATCACGAAAAAACCGTAGATTTCGTCAAAAAATCCGGAAATTAATGCAAATGTTGTTAAAATATCATGATAAAACCATAAATATTGCCAAAAAATCATTAAAAATAACCCAAATATCATCAAAAAATCGCAAAAAAACCCACAAATTTCATCAAAAAATGCGAAATGAACGCAATTTCATGAAGCAACAACAAGTCTTGTCAAAAGATAGCGAAAGCTTTACGCATTTCATCAAAAGGGAGCAAATAACCGTAAATTTCATTAGAAGATCGCAAAAATTCCAAATGTCATCAAAAGAGGGCAAAATAATTGCGAATTTCGTCAAATAATTGCGAAATAACTGCGAATTCTGACAAAATAGAGTGAAATACTAGCGAATTTCGTCAAAAAGAAGGCAAATTAACCTCAAAACTCATCAAAAGATTGGTAAATTTGCAAAATTTGTCACAAAAAAAACCATGATTCATGCTGGGAGTGGATTTTCCCACATTCCTTTACTCTATTGTAATCTTTCAGAAAATCTGCTATGAGTTTCAAAATTTTTTTTCCATTTAGAATCATCTTGCCATTGATACTCACTCGTAAGTTGTCAAATATTCGAAAAATAAATTTTCTATACTTATATGCAAATGATAGCACCTATATCTATAGTTGCATATAGGTGTAGCATTCTTGCATATATTATTTGCCTGTAACATACCGTTAAATTTTGGGGGAATATTCATGTGCATTGGGGGAAATGTTGTAAGCAAAAAAATTTTCTGCACCCCTGCCGTTAACGTGAACAAAATTTTGAACCCTCTTGAGGTTCATGTTAACAAGATTCAACTGCAATAAAAATCACATTAAAAATGAGCAGGTTTACTAAATAATTTTTCATTATTTCATTGTGTGGACTCTACCAAAATGTCATTTCCATATTGTGTTAGCTAAATGTAAAGTGCAATTTTAGTAAAAGTCTAAAAAAATTGCTTGAAAATTCTGAAAATGATCGTCGAAAGAATAAGCTTAAAAAACCGTTATTCCCCAAATGAAGCAAAAATATGAAGGGCTGTATCCATTTATTCATTGGTTAGTGCAATTATAGAATACACACTACAGCACGTACTATCATATTTGGATACAACCCCTCATTTTAGGTAGATTTCCTATGAAATACTACCTATTGCGGTCGCTCCTATGTAGGAATTTCTGAAAAAAAAACGCCGATCTACGCCGATCATGACTTCTAGATCCCAAAACTACCATCAGAAAAAAAGTTTATATATATCTATACATCTATATATTTATATATCTTTATATCTATATATTTATATAGCTATCTCTCTCTCTCTCTATATATATATATATATATATATTGTTGCGGCGTATATAGGGTTCTTTTGATCTTATGGTTAGACAACTTCAAACTCTTGCTTATAGAAAAGTAGAAAATAATTTATTTACAGAACTTCAGAACAACAGAGTCTTCGAAACTCACAAATATTACTTGATATTCAAAAATAACTGCTCAAATCTATCGTACAAGTATAGCTTTAGATCCCAGAGACTCTTTATACAACGTCTCAACACTTAATAACATTCAAAACAACATAAATGAAACTCAAGCAAACTTGCTAACAAATGCCTTGTTCACTCAATGACTGACTGGTAAATAATAACAACAACAGCTCGTATCGCTCTCCTTATATATAGTCTCGCCGCATGCGGTGGAAATTTCTACAAACTTCTAGAAAAAACTGGAAAACCACGAAACAACATTCAATGTATCAGTAGACCTAAGGGGGGGGGTTACCATAAATAGGGAAGGGTTACCAACGCCAACAATCGCCAAGTTTGTCGCCAACTTGGCGATATATCGCCAAAAGTGACGCCAACTTGGCGATATCTCTAATATTTCGTTAATCTGCCGTAGACATACACTGAAAATAATAGATAAGTTTGCTTGATAACAGAGACAATGTAACAAAAACTAATATTAGTAAAGAAATGGAGCTTAATAAGATTATTTACATCATTTTACAGTACAAACACTAACTATTTACAAAATTCGTAACACTACCCCCTCCTCAAAGACTGCACGTCCCGGGCAGTGCAATCCTTGAGTTAGAGGAAAACGCTTAAAATAAATAAACAAACAAATAAATAAATAAATAAATAATAACAATAATAATAAAATTTACATAAATAAGAACTAATTACTATTTACATATTTACAAAAAGTGATTTTCATGACCATAGTCTGAAATTCCAGTTTTGAATTTTTAATCACTTTGGCCAAAATAAGGGGCTAGCCGGTTATAATGTACGACCTTGGGTTTGGTGTGTGGCGATTTTCGTATGCGTACGACGACGTCATTCAGCCTGTTGACGACTGTGTAAGGACCGTCCCAGTTTCTTTGTAGTTTTGGCGACAGTCCCTTACGACGTATCGGATTCCACAACCAAACTTTGTCACCTTCGTTGAACTCATGTCCAGTTGCGTTTATGTCGTACCGTGTCTTCATCTTTTCTGATGCCAGTCCAATTCGGTTCCTCGCTAGACAATGAATCTTCTCAATCCGTGCCAGGAGTTCATCGACATATTCCTCAGGCGATGAAGGAGCATCAGGAGGACGGCCAAACAAAAGATCAGCAGGCAGACGAAGATCACGACCAAAGAGCATTTGAGAAGGGGAGTAACCAGTGGCCTCATGAGTGGCACTCCTGTAGGCAAGCAGGAAAAGAAGCAATTTCTTGTCCCAGTCCTGTTGGTCTCTAGACACCAGGAGAGAGAGGCTATTTAGGATGGTACGATTGAACCGCTCTACCATGCCGTCCGATTGAGGATGTAGAGGTGTAGTTCGAGTTTTGTCCATGCCGAGTAGTCCACACATTTCCTTAAACACAGTCGAATCGAAGTTTCTTCCTTGATCGGAATGGATTTGAAGAGGAACTCCATATCTGGAAACCCAGTGTTGAACTAGTATGTCTGCTACTGTTACCGCCTCTTGATTAGGAATGGCATAGGCTTCAGGCCACTTAGTGAAGTAGTCCATGACAACGAGGATGTACTTATTGCCATCAGATGTTCTAGGAAGAGGACCCAGGATGTCTAGTGCAATTCGTTCGAAAGGAGCTCCTACATTATAACGCTGCAGTCGCCCACGGGTGCGCCTCTTTGGACCTTTACGTGCTACACAGGTTGTGAGGGAGTGACCTTTAGTCATAAAGGCACTCTAGTGTTTCTGAGATCGTGACGTCAATAATTTAACATTTTGTAGGCGTAAAAGTGACATCTATCCTCTCTTTTACTTTAACTTTCTAGAGTGTGTGTGCTCTTTCGAATTCCGCAGTTAGCTCGCGGTTATTAGTATTATGTTAATGAGAAGTATCTCAGTTTGTCGCGTATAAAAGCTTGGGTGTGAGTTTGTGGGGTGTGTGTTTCTGGCCTTAGCCAGCAGCCAGCGTCTGTGTTTCTGGTAGCAGCCAGCAGCCTCTGTGTGTATTCCGCCATTAGACAACGAAGTTGATGATTGTTTATGAAGGTGCTGACGATTAGAGAATAGCTACGGCCTCCAGTAAAGCGAAAAGGAGTTCAGATAGTGGATTAAAGATTCTGCCTTGGTAAGAAAGTTTAGAATCGTTCCGTTTTGATTATTTGAGAAATAAAGAAATATCCACAGCCACGGGCTGTGAAATTAAGATTTGTTTAGTAGATCAGCCAGGAAATAGTGTCAAGTGTTAGACGGTGCCCCGACTGAGCTAGACCAACGCCTGTGAGTATGATTTAGTGAGTGAAATTATAGACTGGCTCCACTTTCCTTTAGCCCTTATCATTTTAATAAACTGTGTTGTTTTAACCTAAATTAATGAGTATGTCTGCATATAATGTGATAAATGACACCCAGCATGAGTGCACCGTCACAAATGGCGCCCAACGAAACATCGGACATTATGAGATTGTGCCACGTGTGTATTTCACCGGTGAGGGTGATATTAGTGAATTTTTAGTTAAATTAGATGATTATATTTTGTTCAATAATATACCTGAAAAAAGTAGATACGTAGTGCTTAAATGCTCGTTAAAGGGCGAAGCACTTTTGTGGTTGGAAAATATAGGAAAGTTTTTGATTAATGAAGAAGCGAAAAGATTTGAACAAACTGTGATCGAGTTAAAGAAGGCATTTCCTCCCGTTAAAGATAAAAGTATTTTGAGAAAAGAGTTCTATTGTAATAAGCAGAATATTTATGAGTCGGCGTCAAAATTCTATCTACGTAAGCTTGAACTAAAAAATAAATTAGATTTAGACATCACATTTGAGGAATTGTTGGACATTGTTTTTCCTCTTTTTAATCCAAATATACAGGACTTTATTGAAGTTAGAGCACCGAAGAATTTTGCAGAAATGCACCAGATATTATCGAAGTATGAGTCTCGGCATAGCTCGGATCAACGGGATTTGCGTAACCCTCGGCAGAGACCTGTCACGGATGGTAATTTGAGAAATGAGGGGGAACGTAATTTTGTGAGAGGGGGACAGCGATTTCCGGATAGTAATGTGCGTAATAGAAGTGATGGATTTGGTCGTAATATGTCGAATACGAATAATGGTAATAGGAATGGTGGTGGTGCTAATAATTTTAGAAGTGGTGAGAGAAATATGCATGGAAATAGACAGAATAGTGGTTATGATCGTAGTGGGGGAGTACGGGACAGGAATGTTTCTTCGCAAGTACAGAGATTAACTTCGGATGAGAATGTTGAAAATAGGTCAACGCAAAAGAGATGTGTTCAGAGGTCGGAAAAGTCTGCGGTGAATTTGAATAAAATTACTATTAATCCGGTTGAGTTACCTGAAGTGTTAATTGTGTTAGATGGTATTGTCGTTAAAAGTGTCTTCGATACAGGGGCAGATAAGTCGTTCATTTCTTTTGATTGTTATCGGAAATATTTTTCGTATAAGAAGTTGAAAAGGTCAAGTCTTGTGGTTCAGTCGGCACAGGGAGTAGCTTGCGATAATAAAGGTTCAGTAGAATTGGAAGTTGAAATTCGTTCGGTTAAGACATGTTGGGAGTTTTGTGTGTTAGATGGATTAACAGTGCATTGTATAGTTGGTGTGGATTATATGAGGGATAGAGGAATTAGTTTGGATTTCTTTAAAAAGTCGTTAATCGTGAATAATGATGAGAATGTGAGTAAGAAAGAGCCTGTTTCAGTGTCAGTTAATTTGGAGGAGTCGGGGTTAAGTGAAATGGAGAGGGAGGAATTTAATAAGTTTTTGAATGAATTTGGAGAGGTTTTTTCTGATAAACCGGGTTTAACGCATGTTGCGTGGCATGAGATTGATACTGGTTTGAAAGCACCTGTTGCTAGTAAACCATATCGTTATGATAAAGTTAAACAAGGTGTAATTGATTATCATATTCAAAAAATGCTAGCGGACGATATTATAATGCCGATTGACTCGCCTTTTGCATCGCCAGTAGTGTTATGTCGTAAAAATAATGGGAAAAGTTTAGATAATCCCGAGGCATATAGGTTTGCAGTAGATTATAGAAAGTTAAATGCGATAACGCAATACCCTCAGTATCCTATTCCAGTTATTGATGACATTTTGGCTAATATAACGAGTACGAATTATATGTCAACGTTAGATCTTACGTCGGGTTATTTTCAGATTGCAATGAAGCCGGAGGACATACCTAAGACTGCTTTTATTACTCGGGACGGTTGTTTTGCTTTAAAGAGAATGAGTTTTGGTTTATCGGGAGCGCCGGCAACGTTCCAGAAGGCCATGAATAATATCCTTAAACCTTTGCTTGGTAAGGGTGTCTTGGTCTACCTGGACGACATAATTATAATGGCAGCTACTTTTGAAGAGCATTTAAGATTGTTGAGGGAAGTATTTACGTTGTTAAGAGATGCTGGGTTAACAGTTAAGTTAGAAAAATGTATATTTTTGAGAAAAGAGATAAAGTATTTAGGAGTTAAAATTACGCGTGATGGTATTAATATAGATAATGAGAAAATTGAGGCAATTACGTCAATGAGTCCCCCCAAAAATAGTAAGGAAGTGGCGACATTTTTAGGGATGGTGGCTTGGTTTGCCAAGTTCATTCCACGTTTTTCGGAGTTATGTGAACCGTTGTATAATTTAAAAAGGAAAAGGGTGAAGTTTGTATGGTCATCAGCGGCTCAGAGATCGTTTGAATTATTAAAAGAGGCAGTAGTTTCCCCTCCTGTTTTGGCTCACCCCGATTATTCATCTCAGTTTGAAGTGTATTGCGATGCGAGTGCAGTGGGGGTTGGAGCGATGTTAGCACAGAAAGGTCGACCTATAGCGTTTGCGTCAAGAATTTTAAATACAGCGGAAAGGAATTATTCGATTACGGAAAGGGAGTGTCTTGCAGTAATTTGGGCTTTGAATAAATTTCGTTGTTTTTTCACTAATATACCGGTTAAAGTCATTACGGACCATTCAGCTTTGACAAAGTTAACTAATGGAAAGGGTTTGTCGTCTCGTATGGTCAGATGGTGTTTGAAGTTAGCAGAGTATAATGTGGTTATAGAACATAGAGCTGGCAAGGAGAATGCGGTAGCGGACGCTCTGTCACGAAACCCGCATGGTGGTTTAGAGGTCACGGAGGAAGTTAAGTGTTGTGCATTGTCTTCATTGGTGTTAAGGTCGCGAGAGCAGTTGATAAGAGAACAGAAGCAAGATGAAGAGTTTGGTAGCTTGTATCGATATTTGGAAAATCCTGATGATGTCCCGAGCGCAGATGTGCCTATGTTTGAGAAGTGGTCCCAATCTTTTAAGCTTATCGATGGTCTTCTTTTTTATTCTAAAATTGTAAATTCACGTGGAGAATTAAGAGTTTTTATTCCGGCTAGTCTTCGTAAGGCCATCTTGAAAGAATTTCATGATAATCCATTAGCAGGTCACTTAGGAATCAGGAAAACTTATGCTCGAATTTGTGAATCCTGCTACTTCCCTAAAATGCGGGAAGCAGTGCGCGCTTATGTCTCCAGCTGTAGCACATGCCAACGTTATAATTATAAAAATGTAAGTCCAGCTGGCAAATTAATTCCTATTAAAGTAAATTTTCCTAATGAATGTGTAGGTGTAGATTTAATCGGTCCTTATCCATTGTCTAATCCTAAAAGATATAGATTTGTTTTAGTTATAGTTGATTATTTTAGTAAATGGGTAGAGTTAGTCCCCCTCAGGAAGGCTTCTGCACCTGCAGTTGCCGATGCATTTTTCGATAATTATATTTCTAAATATGGTGCACCAATTAGGGTAGTGAGTGATCATGGCCCTTGTTTCATTTCTGATATATTTAAGGCCCTGTGTGAAAAGCTGGAGATCGATCATTCTTTTACTGTTCCGTATCGTCCTCAGTCTAATATGGCTGAACGTGTAAATCGTACATTAATTCAAATGATTTCTTCTTATGTTGGTTCTCATCATGCAAATTGGGACCAGTTTCTTCAGCATTTTGCGTACGCACTTCGTACAGCAGTTCACGAGTCAACGGGGAAAACGCCTGCTGACTTGTTTTTGGGTAGAAAAGTTATTACTCCATTCCAAAGGTTAGTTATGGTGTCAGATGCGGAAAGTCAGTACATGTGTCAGGATATTGAGAGGTTGGTTAAGGAAGCTCAGGTTCAAATGGGAAAAGCGCAAGAAAAGCAAGCTCAGTATTATAATATGCGTAGGAGGGAGTTAGAAGTGAAAGTTGGAGATTTTGTGTTAGTAGAAAAGCATTGGTTAAGTTCAAGTCGTCAAAAGAGAGTAGCTAAGTTTGGTCCGAAGTTTGTAGGTCCGTTCGAGGTTTTGGAAGTTCGAAATAATAATTTGGTTGTTGATGTCAATGGTGAAAGAATGACTGTTAATCTGGATCAGGTTAGAGTGTATAAGTTTAGAGAAAATGGTAGTGAAGGTTCTCATATGTCGAGTGGTGTTTCGCGAAATTCCCGATCCAATGAGTGTCCCGAGTCCAGCACTTCTTCGTCTAATTCTTTTCATCAATATTCAAGAAGAAAATTTGGTCAAACAGCTCCAAAGACTGTTATCGAAAGTCGAAAGCCTAGCAATCCGAGAGCAAAGTATAATAAAAATAAGAGAACAGTGTCAAATACATCGGACTCTGTGTGTCATAAAAGACAAAAAATTATAAATTGTCCAGTTCCTCCATCTATTAGACAACAACCTCACAAGCATAAATTAACTAATAGTTCACCATCTTCAGTGATTAATCCCCAGAAAAGATTTCGTTTGGACACTCGTAAAACTGTTAAGCGAAGTTTAAATTCTGAATTTTTGCCTAACAAGAAACTACATAGGTCCGGAAAGAAACGTGGCCTAGGATCTTCGGTAACTTCGGGTGCGTCTAGAAAGAGGAGACAACTCTCAGATTACCGGCAACAACAGTGTGAACCTCGCCATGGAGTGAACCCAGCGAACCGGCCGGAGCAGAGTCGTCGAGTGGAACCTACAAGTATTCCACGGCATCCATTCAGAACCAGGCTGCAGGCACGACAGTCAACTGTGGCGTCACCGTACAGTTCTGATGACGAGAGATCCTTCGTACAAGCCTTTTGGGACAGGAGGAGAAAGCCATCTTGCAGTATGAAGCCTGCTAGCAGTGAATCATCTCTATGATTGGGTGATAATGTTCTTTATTAAATTTCTATTAGAGTGCATATATGTGGTAGCAATGTGAAGGAATAGAAAGCAGAAAGACTGTTTGGTACTTTTGGCCATTTTTGGATTTTTTGTGACGGACTCACGTTTAGTGCTTAATTGTGTTCAAAATTTGTTTACAAAATTGTTAGTTTTATGTATGTTGGAAATTTTGGTCTTAACTGCTTTTAAAAATTCTGGATCTATTGTTAAATGGTTATGTTATTTGTTTAAAATGTTATTATATTGTTATTGTTCATGTGTTATAAAATGTATGTTAATGTATGTTTAAATTTTCAGAAAGTACAGATAGTATTTTGTACACGCGCCGCGGTTCAGGCGCGCACGTGTTTTGCGGTCAAGAAGTCCTTGACACGCGTTTCTATCTCTTATACTAACATTTAATGAATTAACTTTCTTCTTATCGTTCGTGTTTTATGAGTTGCGTTTTGTACTTTAGTTGAGAATGGTTTCCGCAAGTTGCGAAGTTTTAAGCTGCATTTGAATTTGAAATTGTATTGTATTAAAATTGAATGTTAATGTGATTTTCTTGCAGGGAAGTATACTTTTTGTTATGTATTGATTCTGCTATTTTTCTTTTAGTTAATACAGATGAAGAGATTGATGACGTCATTTTGTAAATTTTTGATATTTTTTGATTGTTGCATAAGCACAGCGATATGCCGCTGTACGTATGTGCCCAATTATTGTTCAAGTGGAGTTAAGTCTGAAGAAGTTTGGGAGTTAGTTCATTGGCTAATGAGGATGTAGGTGTTACGTAGTAGTAGAGTTAGTTTAGTATGAAGTAAATGTAATTTTAGATGAAGTCGGAATTTGGATGAGGAAAGTTTTTGCGCATTGGGTTTTTTGGACTTGGTGCGAATTCTAGTATATTAAAAGTTATGGAGAAATTTTTGGGTAAAGTTATAGTGCATTGCAATATTGAGGAAAATTTCGGAAGGTTAGTGTTTTGAGAAATTTTAGCACTCCCAGTGGAGTGGGTTGTTTTGAGAGAAGAAGTAATTAGTTTTGAAAGTTTTACGAGTTTTTGGAAGTTTTACGGAGGCTATTTGTAAGATAGAAGAATGATTGGATTGAATATGTGATTATTTGAGGCAAATTGAGTTTTTTTGGTTGTGATGGGTTAAAGTTAATATTTTAAAAGTTATGTTTCGGCGTTAAATTTCACCCATCACTGTGTTTTATTACGGCTCTAAATTTATAACAAGAAAAAGTTCTGGGCATGCATTTAGCCCAGCCCTTTTTCTCTGCGGAGTTCGAGGGGGGGTTGTGAGGGAGTGACCTTTAGTCATAAAGGCACTCTAGTGTTTCTGAGATCGTGACGTCAATAATTTAACATTTTGTAGGCGTAAAAGTGACATCTATCCTCTCTTTTACTTTAACTTTCTAGAGTGTGTGTGCTCTTTCGAATTCCGCAGTTAGCTCGCGGTTATTAGTATTATGTTAATGAGAAGTATCTCAGTTTGTCGCGTATAAAAGCTTGGGTGTGAGTTTGTGGGGTGTGTGTTTCTGGCCTTAGCCAGCAGCCAGCGTCTGTGTTTCTGGTAGCAGCCAGCAGCCTCTGTGTGTATTCCGCCATTAGACAACGAAGTTGATGATTGTTTATGAAGGTGCTGACGATTAGAGAATAGCTACGGCCTCCAGTAAAGCGAAAAGGAGTTCAGATAGTGGATTAAAGATTCTGCCTTGGTAAGAAAGTTTAGAATCGTTCCGTTTTGATTATTTGAGAAATAAAGAAATATCCACAGCCACGGGCTGTGAAATTAAGATTTGTTTAGTAGATCAGCCAGGAAATAGTGTCAAGTGTTAGACGGTGCCCCGACTGAGCTAGACCGACGCCTGTGAGTATGATTTAGCTTTTCATAGTGTTCTCAGTGAGTGAAATTATAGACTGGCTCCACTTTCCTTTAGCCCTTATCATTTTAATAAACTGTGTTGTTTTAACCTAAATTAATGAGTATGTCTGCATATAATGTGATAAATGACACCCAGCATGAGTGCACCGTCACAAGGTGTCACAAGTTCGACACCACTTCTCTACATCACTGCGAACATTATTCCAGTAGAAACGCTCTCGAACCTTTTGCAGGGTCTTCATTACACCAAAATGACCTCCTGTGGGACTACCATGCAGTTCTTGAAGGACCATAGAAATTCTCGACTTAGGGAGTAGTAGTTGCGATCTACATGTGTTTTCATCGTCAGACTCCCATTTTCGGTACAAAATACCGTTCTTTAAATGTAGGGAATCCCAGAGGGCCCAATAACGTTTAGTCGTAGGATGGTAATGGGCCATGTCTTGCCAGCTGGGCTTCCTGTTGGACTCCTCTTTCAGCTCTAGAATTGGCTTAATTTCAGGATCAGCAAGTTGATCTTTACGCAGGCTCTCGTCACTCCACGGATCTTGCGATGATGTAGACCCAGTTGTAACTTGTCTTACTACAGGACCTTGGACATTAAATTTCTTCTCAACCCGGTCGCAGTATCTACAATTCTCTGAGCAGGGTCTTCTTGAGAGAGCATCTGCATTTCCATGTGATGAGCCTTTTCGATGGCGTATCTCCATATCGTACTCTTGAAGCTTTTGTATCCACCTGGCTATCTGGCCTTCAGGGCTCTTAAAATTCAATAGCCAAGTTAGAGAAGCATGATCAGTTCGGATCAGGAATTTCCGACCATAAAGATAATGATGAAAATGGTCTATGGCTTTCACTACAGCAAGAAGCTCTTTTCTTGTTACGCAGTAGTTTCGCTCTGCCTTTGACAAGCACTTGCTGAAATAGGCGATAACACGCTCCTGGCCGTCGATTTCCTGGGACAGTACAGCGCCAATGCTTTCGTTACTTGCATCCGTATCAAGTATAAACTGTTTATCGATTTGAGGATATGACAGAATTGGAGTGGATGTTAAGGCCTCCTTAAGCTTTTCGAAAGCAACGTCACATTCCTGTGTCCACATAAATTTTTGATTGGCTTCTGTTAATTTATGAAGTGGTCTTGCAATCATCGAGAAGCCTTTGACGAATTTTCTGTAATAGGTGCATAATCCTAGAAAACTTCGAAGCTGGTGAACATCTGCTGGACGACTCCAATTTTTTACGGACGATATCTTCTCCGGATCAGTCCTAACTCCTTCCGCCGAAATGATGTGTCCAAGGTAGGCGACTTCATTGCGAAATAAACTGCACTTCGAAGGGCTTAACTTCAAATTAGCTTCCTTTAACTTTTGTAGCACCCGCCTGAGGTTGTTCAGATGTTCATCAAAAGATTTTCCTATGATTATGATATCGTCTAAATAAACAAGACATGCCTCATATGACAGTCCCCGAAGAACAGTTTCCATAAGCGTTCAAAAGTTGCAGGTGCGTTACATAGACCAAAAGGCATTACCTTGAACTGCCATAATCCTTGTCCCGTTGTAAAGGCAGTCTTCTCGCGGTCGTCGGGATGGATCTCTACCTGCCAGTAACCACTCTTCAGGTCTAAAGTCGAGAACCAAGTGTTGCCCGCAAGTGTGTCAAGAGTGTCGTCAATCCTTGGCAGAGGGTAACTATCCTTTTTGGTGACGTCATTCAGTCGGCGGTAGTCTACACAAAATCTTGTAGAACCATCCTTCTTTCTTACTAATACAATGGGAGACGCCCATGGACTTGTTGATGGTTCGATGACGTCATTTTCTTCCATATCTTTAATTAAATTCTGCACCTCTTCTTGCTTGGCAAAAGGTAATCGTCTAGGGTGCTGTTTAATAGGAGAGTGATCTCCCGTGTCAATTCGGTGTTGTGCCATTTTAGTTCGTCCAAAGTCTTCAGATGTTTGGGAGAATAAACTTTGGAATTCCCTAATTAAATTTTCCGCGGCGTCCATCTGTTTTGGATCTAAGTCTGTATTTTGTAACAAATCCTTGACTAAATTATCTGAAGATTTCTCAGAGTGAATGGAATTTTGACTTATGCACGTCACAGGAGCACATGACGCTATCACCTCTCCTTTCTTGATAGTCCTCGTCTTATCACTGATGTTAGCAATTCTGACTGGAATGGTCTTTTTCGAAAGGTCTACTACAGAAGAAGCCACCAATACTCCTGCTTGTGTACTATTGTCTTCTGGATAATCTATATGGCCAAATCGGTAATTAGTTTCATTTTTAATTTCAGCTGGAACTAAAAATTCTGTTCTTGGATCTAGATTGATGTCTTCTTTGGCTATTACTGTTTGTTTAGATTCAATTTCATTATTTAATCCAAAAAGACTTATTTCTTCAAATTTTGAGAGCATTTTGTTATTTTTGAAATCAAGCTTGAAGCCATACTTCTTCAGAAAATCTAGCCCGATTAAGCAAGGATCTGTTATGTCAGCCACATATGCCGTATGGTAATATTTCGTTCCTCCAAAGTTGATGGTTAAATTTTCCTTTCCATATATGCCTATCTTGTCGCCCGTCACAGTTTGCAGGGTAACGCATGGTGGAGTCCAGATGAGTTTACATTTCAATTTCCGAGCCAAATCTTCTCTTATTATTGTCCCATTGTCTCCTGTATCGACAATCATACGGCACTGAATTCCGTTAATAAAGCCTATCACATATAATTCATTATCACCGCCACTCATTCTTGATATCTGGAGGATCTTCAGGTGGGGCTTTTCATTCTCTGGCAACCTCCGCCCCGCGAGATGGCCAAAATTTAGTTTCCCTGCTGACTGTTTGAATTTATCTCACGTTCGTGGATTTTGGGGCAATTTCTTCGGAGATGTCCTGTATCACCGCATCCCCAGCACGTGAGATTCTGTCTTCTTGAGCTTGTTCTTCCATATTTCAAAGCTTCCAGCTCTTGATTTATTTTCCTAATTTCTTTCAAGACGTCGATCTCAGGGTCTGAGTTTTTGTTCACCGTTTCCCCTCGGACTGAATGACGATCTCTCCGGTTGGCTTGTGTAGCTGCTTCCAACTTTAAGGCATATAGTAATGCAGCCTTTAAATCCTGCACATCTGCCATTCGTACCGCTCTCTGCACTTCTGGATCTTTTATTCCGTCTACAAAATATTGCAGTGAGAGCATTTCCCGTACATTTGTTGGACAGTCAATGAATGCTAAATTTGCAAGCCGTTCAATTTCCGAGGCAAACTCTTGAAGGGTTTCACTCGATTTTTGATGGCGGCTCTTCATTTGTATTCTCGTATAATCCTTGAAGAATTTTTCGCCGAATCTCATTTCAAGTGCACAACTTAGTCTCAAAATTGAGTTGCGTCATATCGGGCAATGTTTGCAGCACGTCGGCGGCTTCTCCTCTTAAAGATGCTGCCAGTTGACAAGCTTTCACCTCGTCACTCCATTTGTTCGCTTCGGCTACAATGGTGAATTGGGTCTTGTAAACTTGCCAGGAACTCTTTCCGTCGTATGTCGACAGCTTAACTTGCACAGGAGAAGCAGGTGGGTTCCTAAATTCTTCATAATTACCACTGGACGCTGAAAGTTTCTTCTCAAGATCTTGTACTTTTTTATTTAGCTTTTCATCTACTTCACCTAGTATTTTCTCTTCAACGTTACTGATTTTTTCTTCAATGTTACTGATTTTCTCTTAAACGTTACAAACTTCATTCTGAATTTTCTCTTCTACTTCCGCCATTTTCCTTTCCATTTTCTGTTCAACATTACTAACTTCATTCTGAATTTTCTCTTCTACTTCCTCTATTTTCTCTTCTACCGAGCCTATTCTTCTCTCTACCGACGAGAACTTTTCTTCTAAAGTTTTCTTCATTTCTTCTTGGCCTTTATTCATTTTGTCCGCCAACTCTTCTTGGCCTTTATTCATCTTTTCCGCCAACTCTTCTTGGCCTTTAATCATCTTTTCCGCCAACTCCTCTTGGCCTTTATCCATTTTATTTGATAATCCATTAATAGCTTTCAACAACTCATTCAGTTGCTCTTCCGTTGCTCTCGTTTTCGCCATAAGATCCCACTTCTGACACCAAATGTTGCGGCGTATATAGGGTTCTTTTGATCTTATGGTTAGACAACTTCAAACTCTTGCTTATAGAAAAGTAGAAAATAATTTATTTACAGAACTTCAGAACAACAGAGTCTTCGAAACTCACAAATATTACTTGATATTCAAAAATAACTGCTCAAATCTATCGTACAAGTATAGCTTTAGATCCCAGAGACTCTTTATACAACGTCTCAACACTTAATAACATTCAAAACAACATAAATGAAACTCAAGCAAACTTGCTAACAAACGCCTTGTTCACTCAATGACTGACTGGTAAATAATAACAACAACAGCTCGTAACTAGCATCTATATCCCGCCCCAAACTTTGGCTCTTATCACAAATGCACCCAAGAAATTCCCCATGCTGCCGATAATTTCCCTTTTTTAAACGGAAGATATGGTTTAGTGACGATATGGTTTCTTGATTTCCGTTTTTTGACGATACTACAAATAAACAAACAAACAGGCAGAGAGACAAACAAACAAACATACAAACAAACAGACAGAAAAACAAACAAACAAATAAACAAACAAACAAACCGACAAATAAACAGGCAAACAAACAAAAAGACAAAAATTAAAAAAAACTGACAAACTAAAAGACAAACAGACAAACAAACAAACAGACGTAAAAACAAACAAATCGACAAACAAACCAACAAACTGACAAACAAATAAGCCGACAAACAAACAAATAGACGTAAAAACAAACAAACCGACAAACAAACTGACAAACAATTAAACCTACGAAAAAACAAACAAACCGACAAACAAACTGACAAACAATTAAACCTACAAAAAACAAACCGACAAACGAACAAACAAACAAACCGACAGACAGACGAACAAACAGACGAACAAACAAAAACAAACAAACAGACAGACAGACAAACAGACAAAAACAAACAAACAGACAGACGAACAAACAAACCGACAAACAGACAAACAGACAGACAAACAAACAAATCAACAAACAGACAGACATACAAACAGACAGACATACAAACAGACAGACATACAAACAGACAGACAAACAAACAAACAGACAGACAGACAAACATTGCTGGATCCCCGAAACTTGCTGTGCAGGAAACACTAAAATGCACGAAACTCGCCAACGCCGCAATCACTAACGTGTGTATGAGCGCTGCGCGCCCATTAAAACCAAAAAAAACATCACTGGATCCACGAAACTCGCTGTGCAGGAATCAGTAAAATGTACCAAATTCGTCAACGCAGCAATCACTAACGTGTGTATGAGCGCTGCGCGCCCATTAAAACAAAAAGAAACATCACTGGATCCACGAAACTCGCAGTGCAGGAATCACTAAAATGTACGAATCTCGCCAACGCCGCAATCACTAACACATGTATGAGCGCTGCGCGCCCATTAAAAAAAAAAAAAAAAAAAAAAACATCACTGGATCCACGAAACTCGCTGTGCAGGAATCACTAAAATGTACGAAACTCGCCAACGCCGCAATCACTAACGCGTGTATGAGCGCTGCGCGCCCATTAAAACCAAAAAAACATCACTGGATCCACGAAACTCGCTGTGCAGGAATCACTAAAATGCATGAAACTCATCAACACCGGAATCACTAACGCGTGTATGAGCGCTACGCCCCCATTTAAATAAATAAATAAACTTCTAAATAAATAAAATTTAAATAAATAAATTTAAATTTATTTAAATAAATTAATTAATAAAATAATTTTAAATAAATAAATTAAATTAAATAAATCCATTTAAATAAGTAAATTTCTAAAATGAGCAAAATTGTTGTTATTAACGCAGGTATCAAACTATTATTCCCCATTATCGGCAGCATGGGGAATTTCTTGGGTGCATTTGTGATAAGAGCCAAAGTTTGGGGCGGGGTATAGACGCTACTCAGCTCGTATCGCTCTCCTTATATATAGTCTCGCCGCATGCGGTGGAAATTTCTACAAACTTCTAGAAAAAACTGGAAAACCACGGAACAACATTCAATGTATCAGTAGACCTAAGGGGGGGGGGGGGGGGGGTTACCATAAATAGGGAAGGGTTACCAACGCCAACAATCGCCAAGTTTGTCGCCAACTTGGCGATATATCGCCAAATTTGGCGACCAAAATTAGTCGCCAAAAGTGACGCCAACTTGGCGATATCTCTAATATTTCGTTAATCTGCCGTAGACATACACTGAAAATAATAGACAAGTTTGCTTGATAACAGAGACAATGTAACAAAAACTAATATTAGTAAAGAAATGGAGCTTAATAAGATTATTTACATCATTTTACAGTACAAACACTAACTATTTACAAAATTCGTAACAATATATATATATATATCACTGTCTTCTAAACACGATAACTTCTATAATTCTGTTTCAATCTCCTCTAAATTTATACATAAAATCAAGGGGTATAAAATCTCGGTCAAATTCGTTAATGAGCAAAATCGGACCAAGAGGGTGGAGATAGGGAGGGGGATTGTAATAACCGAAAAAACGCTACAACTTTTTAATTAAAATAGATATTGAATCAGTTTAAAGTGTATATTACTTCTAAGAGATGGGTCAAAAGTTTATGCATACCAGATTTTTAATAAAGTTAAAAATGGGCTCAAGGGGCGAAAAAAATAGGGTTTTGGGGAGAAAAAATTCATAACTTCGTGAATTCTCAAGATATCAAATCCAAATAAAATTTTCATAATTGTTCTCAAAATTATCTAAAATTTTGTGCTTACAAGTTTTTGATAGGACTATTTCTTACCGATAGAAAAAATTAAAAACGAAAACAAAAAGTGGGGTGAAAAAAGAAAAAACTTTATAACTACGTCAGTTCTTAAATTGTCAAATCTAATTAAGTTTATTTTATATCTTCTCAGTAATATTTACAACTTTATTCTGACAAGTTTTTCATAGGAACAATTCTTATAGCAAAAATAAATTTAACAAAAATAGGAGTTCAAAAACTCAAATCCAAACTGCTTATACTATGACTCATTTTTAAATTCATTTTTGATTTTAAACGCATCCAAATTGCGATCCTCTTATTTAGGAACTATACAATATGACATATTGACCAGTATGTAGATAAAGGCAGAATATATTTCAAAAAAAGCTGCCAAAATGGGTATTTTGAGCAGAATTTCCTGAAGTGATCGCGACTGAAAATTGAGGAAGTATTCAAATAACAAATCGTGTTTTTTCTACCTCATTTTTAAATACATTTTTATTCCCAAACGCATCCAATTTACGGGTCCTCTTATTTGGGAACTATATAATGTGATGTATTGACCAGACTTTTGATGGAGGCAGAATATATTTCAAAAAAGGCCGGTAAAATGGCTATCTTGAACAGAATATTCCGAAGCGATCGTGATTGAAACATTGAGGTATTCAAATAACAAATTGCGTTTTCTCTGACTCATTTTTAAAACCAGTTTTGCTCTCAAACGTATCCAATTGACAGGTTCTCTTATTTAGGAACTGTATAATGTGCCGTATTGGTCAGTTTTTTGGTAAAGGCTGAATTTATTTTTAAAAAAAGCTGTCAAAGTGGGCACTTCGCATAAATTTTCCCGAAGCGCTCATGATTAAAGAATTGAGGATATATTCATTTTATTTTTTATTGTTGAAATGAGCACCTGACGAAATCTACCTCCGCCTATAGACCAAGTCGACAGGGATTTTTTTTTCTTCATTATGGGAACAACGGAATTTTAGCTTATTCTATCGACGGTCACTTTTACTATTTTCAAGTTATGTTTTTATAACTTTCACAAAACTTGCTCGATACATTTAGCTAACACAATACGCAAATGAAATTTTGATAGCTTTCACGCATGTGCAATGAAAAATTATTTAGTAAACCTGCTCATTTTTCATACAGTTTTTATCTTTTTTTTAAATTCTGATTACCGGGTAGCGCGTACTATATTTTAAAAAAAGAATATTATTTTATATTAAGAACTTTGCAAATTATAAGCAGAAAACTTGAAAATATTTTGGACTGTTTTTTAAAAACCTTAATTTCTCTACAAATATACATGCTATCCGCATAAAATGAACACAATTTTTTAGAATAAGTCACTTTATCTACAGCTTGAACGCGTTTGCTTCATTAGTTTTGACAGAGTTATCCAAAAAGTATTCGTTCTTTTTTTAATTTGTTGACGGTCCCAAGTTTTGGAAAAAATCTTCACGGAAATGTATGACATGTACTATTATGTTTACATACTTAAAGTTTCAGAGTATTTCCTTATGTATTTTTCTAGATATTTAACAAAATGTCTAAATTTATAAGTGTCCGGTCACCTTTGGCCATATAATGCATATACGAATTAAAAGTTCCACTAAGTTTATTGTTGTATACGGCAGAAGACAAGTGCAATACGTTTATTGTTATAAATAGTAATTGTTAATGTAATAAGAAATAATTGTTGCAATACGTTTATTGTTGTATTCAAACAATATTGTGGGAGATCGTTTGCTATTTACAATAATAAACTTACGTCATTGTATTCAAACAATATTATTGTTGTATAGCAAACGACAGCTAGAATATTTTTATTGTTATGTATAGTAAACAACTGTTGCAATACGTTAATTGTTGCAAATAGCAAAGGACTGTGATAGTATTTTTACTGTTGTGTATAGCAAACGACTGTTGCAATATGTTTATTGTTGTGTATAACAAACGAATGTTGCGATATTTTTATTCTTATACATAGGAAATGATTGTTGTAATATCTTTATAGTTGTATATAGCAAACGACAACCGCAATATGTTTATTGTTGTACATAGTTAACGGCTGTAGTAGTGCATATACTGTTGTACATAGCAAACGTCTGTTGCAATATGCTTATTGATGTATATAGCAAACGATTGTTTGAATGCGTTTATTGTTATAAATAGCAAACGGCTGTTACATTACATTTTTTCTTGTATATAGCAAACGACTGTTACAATATATTTATTCTTGTATACTAGTGCAACTGCCCGTCCTAGTACAGTGGCTAAAAATTGTGCTTTTAGCAACTGCAAGCACACATAAATTTGAAAAAACTGATAAAAGTAATTAACAATATGGAAATGTTTAGATGAGCAAAGTTCGGCTAGTTTATGTTCTATTAAATACACTATTAGCATTTAGAATACTTTTGTGCAAACCAGTTTTTGTGGCTAATACACCATAACAAAATTAAAATTTCGTAATAAAATTTTTTTTAGCAAATATGCAATAAATCTCCATAGTTAAAAAAGTCTGCTGCATTTATTGAAATAATACTAATAATTAATAACTATTACTATATTTTATAGCACTTTGAAATTGTATTTTTTCGTTTATCCCCCCCTTCTCTCCCCCCTCCCGTTCCCTGAAAAAAAAAAAAAAAAAAAAAAAGATTGTCATTTTTCCGTTTTGTTGGCAAATTTCTGTTTCTACTGTCAAGCTTCGGATGCACAGAAACGATATATTGCTCTAAAAATTTCAGCAGCATTGAATCGTTTAAAGTGGCTTGCTATGAAGTATAGTCGAAGGTGACTCACAAAACATACAAAAGGTACATACAAAACAAAATATAAATTTGGAAGACTTTGTGTGACAAGAAAATGAGATGACAAAAGTATCCACAAATTGACATTTACAGAAATGATGATTGCTAATCACATTAAAAGTAAATCAGGACTTTCTGTGTCGACGGGCATGATGCATAGATAAATTAAAGAAACAGGTAAATCAATTTACATGGAAATGATAAAGCAATCAGTTTTAAAATTTTGCTACAACTTGGTGAGGATGCAATGAACTTGCAAAATGCGCCATATGGAATTAAATTTTACGCTATGATATTCAGTAACGTAAAAAAAGAGGAATTTGAATGGCCCAAACGGGTGGGCATGCTATTGGCCAACTTGCGTAAAGAACCGGGACTTTCTTAAGTCGACATCAAAGAGGTGACTTTCTAACGATTTGGTCCTCACATGGCTTTAATGCTCGAATATCTCTGGAGTTATTCAATGGTTGCCAAGCAACACAAGACTAACATACGTTGGGGATCAATTTTTAGTCTTTTGGCGAATTTTTAGTTGGTCCAAAAGATGGATTTTAGCAAGATAATGCGTCTATTCCTGTTGCATACAACAAGAACTTCGTTTAACTCTGAAAATACTACTGATCTTAACTGGCCGTCGTGTAACTCTGATCTGGACCCAGTCGAAAATCTTTGTGACATCATATATCGTCAGATTTATGCAAATTTTTGCTATACTTTTTCTGTTAATGAGCTTCGAACTGCTGTTGAACATGTTTGGTACAAAATAGACCCCCAAATGACGCAGCATTTAGTTTCTTCAATGAAAAGTCACATTGTCTATACAAATTGTCTATACTTTTGCCACAATGTTAATTTCATTTTTTTGTCATTATATATTATGTAAAATGTAAAATTAAAAATTTATTGTTCGTGAATAAAAGATAAGTCACATGTAATGTATGACAGATGAATTACAAAAATCCGGTACATACTTCTGAATATAGAAGCGTAATCGATCATTGTCTATACTTTTGCTGAGCACTGTATTTCATAGATATAATAAACAATAAAAAATTTCTCTTGCAAAAAACAACTTAAATATATTTTTTAATGAAACTAGTCCATTGGAAGAACATTATTTTGCAACAGAATAAAATGACTAAAATAAATAGTGTTTCTTAGAAATAAAATCATTGTGTTTAATTAAATGCTATTTTGTAGTAAAGATTTGTTTTTTATACTCTCTATTCTTTCATTTCATATTTATTTTTAATCTATATTGTCTTTCCTTCAAGTGCTGGTGCAGTTTTAAAAGATTCATTTATATTACTTAGAATATATATATTTTTTCGATTTGTTTATAACTCTTTTAGTATAAAAAATCAAACCGAACCAGTTGCGTTTCATTCAAGAGGAAACTTTTAGATCATCATACGTGTTTTTTCTTTTTTATATTGTTTAGTCGAAATTGCTTTTATTCGGACGTTTTGTGGTTTAAACTAAATTACAATTTTAAAAAACTAATTGACCTTTTTGTAAAATAATATGTTTTCTCGTTTTATTTCTATTAAAGAAATAAAAAAAAAGCAAAAAATGAAGTTTTAGTAATAGTTTTCTTTATTGACATCGTGTTGCAAAATATAAATTAACCATTCTGTTGACATAGATCTACTCTGAATTTTTAAAGAAGAGGAAGAAACTTGTTTTAAAGAAAACAAAATATATTTTTTCGCTTATGCCAATTTGTTGACTTTAATAGTCCAAATTATTCCTTTAACAATATAATCTCAACACTTTTATTATTATGTTACTGACATAGATTAGAAGATTAATAAAATAATCATGTAAAATTAAAAAAAAAATCGTTGATTAGAGCTAATAAACTCAATCGATGATTTTAACCTATTAGTCCTATTAATAGAACATATCTTTCATCCATTATTATTTTGTCTTAAAATTGTTTGTCAATTCCAGCACCTAATATTGATAGCATACGTCTGTAAACTTAATATTAGGACTTAACTTATGTTTCAGCCTTTAGTAATAATAATAAAAGTTTTCTTAATTATTAGCATACCATTGGTGTTTCTTTTAATTCAAAAATATGAAAGTATATACATTCGTAAGGTTTCAGTAAAGAACACATTCGTTAAATTTCAGTAAATCGTAACTTCTGTGATTTCGATGGCTACTTTTAATTTTGTTACCGTAAAAGTGATTTTCCCCAAACCTAAAAAAAAAAAAAAAAAAAAAAAAAATCAAGGTCGAAAGAGTTAAGTATTATCTGGTCAATACAGCGATTAAAACTATTTCACAGATTTAAAAGTACAGGGTTCGAGCTCTTCAAGAATTTTCAAGAACATTTTACCAGAATTTTTGTAAAACAATAGTTGTCTTATCTAATGAACAAAATTGTATCTTTAGATATTTCCACCAGTACGCTGTAAAAAAAAAATTCAAGAGGTTACTAAAAATTCTTTAGTAAATTTGTATTCCACAGAATTTTTTAGTAACTATTACAAACTTTTTTTTGCAAGTGAAACAAGCATTTCTTTTGTAAACTGAACAAAAGAATTTTTTGTATAACTAACTTAAAAATTTTTAGTATGAGCTACCAAGAAAATTTTAGTAATAGCTCCAAAATTATTTTTAATAACCTTTACGTGCGCCCGAAGGACAAAAGCTTCCGTCGAGCTGCATCCAAACTTCTGAAGCGATAGATTTTCGGCAAAACCGCAATAGATGGCAGCACCAAACATTGCTACCGGCTCTGACAGGATTTTCATAATCCCTTTATTAACGAGTACTTACACTACATACATTCGGGACGTATTTGGCGGTGTCCGGTATCGAACCCGGGACCTTTTAGCCTGGAGTCCCTTACTATAACCACTATGCTATCAAGGCCACACCAAGTGAGTTTTAGTAATAGCTATTAAAAATGTAAAACTATTAACTCTATCCATTGCTAACTTTTTTCTAGTAATTCTTACAGATTTTCTAGTAACCGACTAAGATTACTAAAAATTTTTTAGTAATTACAAGGACCACTAAAGTTTTTTTAGTAGATCGACCCCCTTTTTTTTTACAGTGTACTTTACGAAATTTCTAGTACTAAAATACCTAAAATCCCCTGAATCCCTGGATGTGTAAGAAACCTGAAATAACGAAATTGTACAACATACTATAGTAGTTTTTAATAACATTTGTAATATCTTCTTGTAATCAGGACTTCAGTAATCTGGATGCATATTTTCACCCTTCTTAAGGTGTAGAGAACCTACATGAACCTACAAACTGTCGGCTTGTTTGTTGTGGCGACACGGTGTTTTTGAACATTAATGACTTTTACAAGAAGGAGACAGATGACCGACAAAACATAAACCTTTCCGTTAAGTAGGGTTAAGCCTCTTATCTTTTGACTCTTTGTTCATTCCCCCTTATTCTAATATGAAGAAATCGCAAAAGGCTCCTATACAAAAGGCATACAACACTTTTTCGGCGAATTCAATTGAATGGGACAAAATAAGCGTGTGCCTGCAATCTTACTTTGTTTTTAGAGTTTAGAGCTATTATATTACAGAGTTTAGAATATATATACATGTCGCATCACACGTAAGCTTTGTTGTGATCTACTAGTCTAAATGTAGAATATCAAATTTGTAGGATTAATGTGAGAGCAGAGAAATTCAGAATTCAATACTGTAATAACAGAAAGCAAAATATCAGTTCGCCAGTAATATTAAATAGTACATCAATGATGATAACCCTACTCAGTGCCTTTGGAGAGGAAACATAGTAGCGAGCATTTGATTCAAGTGAACAGGCGTCAAAGAAAATCGAAGACCATGATAATTCCTGGAATAATAGTCAAGCAAAGTTGAACTCAGTAGATTTTTTGAAAACTTTTTTCACAAATCGATGACAAACTCTCTTAAAGCTAATCCACATCCTGAAAAACTTAGCACTGATGAGAAGAACTAATAGTCCAAGATCCCAGAGTCCCAAGACGTTACTTATTTTCTCACAAGTAAAATGTATTGGATAAAGTAGTGTTAGTACGTGCTATGAGTGTAGTGATGCCTGCTAGCTTGGACCGACGGCCAATTTACGGGTACCAGGTACCAAAGGTAGGTAAAAACGCTGCGAACTTTTCTTATTTTCTCAGTCTTGATTTTTATATAATGATGCTCAGGGAACTATTTCAATACTTTATGTAAGCTCCCAGATCAATTGCATGGGCCAAACATCTTCCCAGACATACATAAAGTGTCTGAATACCAATACGCTCACACATACACACATACAGCTCATATTCAAAATATTAGAATAATTACTTTTCTTTTGCAATTTGAAAATATCGTTTGGTAATGTAATATCTTCAAATGCAAAAATGCAAATGATATTTTTATTAAAAAATTATTGTCGATTAAACTTATTTATTACCTTAAAATTAATATCATTTTTAAAAGATTAATTAAAAAATTTATATTTTTGAAAAGTGAAAATATTAGAATATTTATTCAAGTAATTCAAAATATTGGAATATTTCAAATTAATTCCCCTTTAAATATTACCAATTCATAACTGACATTCAATAAAAAACATTGATTAAATTCAGAGGATTTTATTTAAAATCATTATTCTTTTTCAGTTTATTTGTTTTATCATCTTAAAATGGATTACTTCGGTAAGTTGAGCAGAACGCGCTTCTTTTATATGTCTGGCGGATGTTTGGCCCATGCAATTGGTCTGAGAGCTTACATAAAGTATTGAAATAGTTCCCTGAGCATCATATATAAAAATCAAGACTGAGAAAATAAGAAAAGTTCGTAGTGTTTTTACCTACCTTTGGTACCTGGTACCCGTAAATTGGCCGTCGGTCAAGCTAGCAGGTATCACTACGCTCATAGCACGTACTAACACTACTTTATCCAATACATTTTATTTGTGAGAAAAAAAGTAACGTCTGGGGGCCCTGGGATCTTGCTCTATAAGAAATTACATAATAAATTCCAAACTACATTCTATGAAACATTCCATGACAAAATTCTTGTAAAGCAGAGAGTCATCTCTTTGCTCATATCGTACAAATTGTTTAGACAGATGAAAAATACATAAAACTGATTTCTAAGTCAAGTCTGACCGTTTACCAGCTAACGCGGAAATATAAATTATAGTTAACAGGACAAGCGAAAAAAAAAAAAAAAAAAAAAAAAACACTGCATAAAAACTTTCAATCTAATGAGAAGTCTCATCTTAAGCTATATGCGGAAGCATCAAAACTCTCTGAATTTTCGCAAGAAAAATATTCTGATCGTGTCCAGGGATAAAAGAAGATAGTCTTATTGATCACAGAGAATTTTTGGAAATCGAATGAATTTAGATAGAAAAAATAAAGATATGAGAATTTTTTAAAACAAAAAATACCAATTAAATGGAAAAGAAATAGAGATATAAAGCGAGTTTATTATGTACACAAAGACCTTTCTTAATTTGATAAATCCAACTCTTTTAGGTAACTTTCATTACAAAAAATAAAAAGCTACCTGTCACTACCGTCCGGAGGAAAACACTTCCGGGAAATTTCGGTAAATTTTCACCGATTATGACACGTAGACCCCAAATATATATGATCTTTGTCATGCTGTAACTATCGTATTTATGAACCGATTTGAGTGAAACTTGGTGTGTAGATAGTATTTACTAATGTCACTACCGAGTTCGTTGGCCGGCATCATCCGCTATCTTGTTTTACAATGACGGCCATTTAATTTTTTTTCAAAATTAAAAAAAAGATAAATACAAAAAAATTAGAAATTGAATTTTTTTTTCTATGTGTTTGATCTTGATACACAGATTCCAGAGCATTTTTTGTTTTATCTATATATCTCAAAAAATAGCTGAGTTATCAGTTATAGCACTTTGAATTTCAAATGCGGCTGACATTTTGAAATATTCTGACTTTTGTCACGTGATAACACACGTATTTATAAACCTATTTAGATGTAACATTGTATGTACATTAGTACCGGTGTCTGGGCCAAGTTCGCTGGCGAGTTTCATCAACTCACTCGTTCCAAAATGGCGGCCATTTATTTCTTTTTTTATTTAAAAATTTAAAATAACGTACGAAAAAATTAGAAGTTGAAAAAGATTTTTTTCTTATGTGTTTGACCTTGATACAAAGAATACGGAGCATTTTGTCTTTCGCTTGTATCTTAAACAATGGTTGAATTGTATCTTCGACTATCGTAACACTTCGAATGTCTAGTGTGGCTGACATTTTGCAACGATCCGATTTTTGTCACGCAATAATATGCACATTTATGAATCGATTTGCATATAACTTGGTGTTTACATTCTACAAACCAATGTCTTGACTGAGTTCATTAGTCAACTTCATCCACTATCTTGTTTTTAAATGGCGGCCATTTAAAACACTTCAAACTTTTCAAAAAATTTTGTATTTGTAATAATGTAAAAAAGAAAAAAAAATAGGAAAAAAAGAATTTGTGTGTGTGTGTGCCTTTGTGTGAAGTGTTTAATCTTAAAACAAGGATTACGGAGCATTTTTTTTTTTTTTAAATCTTTAGCTTAAAAAATGGCTTACATATAACAGTTTGAATTTCTAAAATGGGTAATATTTTGAAAATACTGTTTACCTGCGACAGTATTCGCATACATCAACCAATTTCGATGTGAGTGAGCATGTGCACAGAACTTACTAGTATTTTGATCAAGGTCATTGATTAAGTTCATCCATCATGTTCTTAAAAATAGCAGGCACCTCGTTAAATCATTGAATTTGGTGTTCAAATATGAATCGTTTTAAATAAAACAACTTGTATAAAGTTGGTTAATTTCTCAAAATTCCTATTCATTAATAATAAATAAGTATAGAATGTTGTACTGTCATATTCCACTAATTTGAGCTTTGTATAGTTAAATAATGTTTTTTTTTTTTTTTTTTTTTTTTTTTTTTTTTTTTTTTTTAAGGAAGTAAGTAATATGAAAGCTGCTCTTTTTCTTGGTACTGGCCGGAAGAACGTTTTTCTTTTATAATCATCTTTGTTTCTTGCCTCAACTGGCTTTTCCTCGACAAGAATCTTCTTCCCAAATACCTTTTAACAGAACGCCATAGCTCATCGTAAATATAAAAACTTCTCAATTTTAAGTATGCTTTAAAAGCGTTTTTGAAACAAAAAGTAACATTTAACTCAGAAGAAGACGAAGTTTTAAAATTATTAGTTTTAATTGTTAGTTATGAATTGCATTTTCAAATTTTATCCACATATTATTAAAACTAGATTACCATTAAAAAAAAAATAGTTGATATTAATAAAAATAATGACATACTGACGGCAAAAAAAAAGTAATAAAGTAACATTGTTGATAGTATAGATTATCATAGTGTTTATCGTCAAAAAATTATTGGTTGGAAGTCGTTTTGAATAGAAGAAAAAATATAAATCCTTCATAAGTATTTTTTTTTACCTCTATTTATCTTGGTGGAAAAATGAATTGTCGATATAATTGAAACAGCATAAATGCTATTTGTTATGTGTTTCAGAAATCCATTTTTATAAATCAAACAAAATTTTGCGCCAAAAATTTAGAAGGATGTTTACCAAGTGCAAGTATATGAAGCATATGAAAAGTTGGATTAATGTCTTTTTGAAATTCTTTCACTCCAGTGATCCTTCTCTACCTCTCTTTTTAACTTTTCAACTGTTCACGTTCACTTGTTTTCCTTATTATGCATAAGCCAACTATTTGCTTTATTGGTTAACATGCACAAAATTGGCATATGTTTCACTATAAGAAAAAAAAATATCTGAGATAGAAGATTTCTAAAATTCAAATAAAATTTTTATTTGTTATAGGAATAACAATGATAAAAAATAGAGGTAATAAAAATAGTGAGTTATTACGAAATTGTGTCTTTTTGTATAATTGTGTGTTATTACTGTATAAATTAAAAAACAAAAAGAAAAAAAAATGTTTTTACGATATGATACTGGCACCCAAGCTGTCAGCGTAGACCGTAAAATTAATAACAGTAAACCGTAAAATAAGCAGTAATGTTTCATTAAGCAGTTTATTTACTATTATGTTACTGCTCAGATCATATAAATAGGTATATACATACAAATAGGTATAAATAGGTTAAATGGATTATAATATTTTTTGGGTGTGAATAGTAATCTTTGCATAATTAAAAATGTTTTGAATTTTAAATGTGTCCAGATACAGTTTGGTCTATCCATTGTATCGTATTTTAAAAAAAATAAATAACATATATTTTTGGGAAGTTATGAGAGATACACTTGTCCGAAATGTGAATATTTATCTTGGTATTTATCTGTCAGATCTTTCAACCAGGTATAAAGTTAAAATGTAAGAATGCAGTCTTCTTTTGGTGTAACACTGCTTCTTTTGGTGTATATTATTTTAACATCTGTGATTTGTTTCTGTTAATAACGAATGAAAATTTTAATTACATATAGAAATTACATATCAATTGGGGAAAACTTTTAAAGATAATTAACAAGGAATGTCTCCATACTGGGCATACTCAGAATTAAAAAAAAAAAAAGTATTAAGTAAACTATTTATGTATGTAATAAAAGATCAGTCAAATTAGCGGCGGAATTATAGTAGAAAGTATGTAAAAAAAAAATAAAATACCTTCGACTATTTGACGGGAAAAGACGAAAACGTCAGCGATTTGGCGAGCAGCACTTTTCCTCTCCAAAAGCAAACGCCACTGATTTTAATGCAACTCATAACTGTTGGATTTTTTGAATGCGTATAAATGGTATTTAATGAATTTAAACGTAAACAATAATAGAGTTAAATATATTAGGGGAAGGTGGTGTACCTCAGACCAATTTTGACTTTTTAATTTTAAATTAAAAAATAATTGTCAAAATTAAAAAAAAGAAAAGATTTTATAAAATTTTATGATGTTATACACTACATATATTTGTCTTAAATTTTTATATAAATAATTTCCATGAAAATTTTTTAATTAAATATAAAATGAAAATAGGCCAAGATGCACTACTAGTGGTGTACCTTGGTCCCATTACTAAGAATGGTAAAAAAAAAAAACTTAGCGAAAACTTAGCTTTTTAGCGAATAAAATCAACATTCATTAATCAAGAAGCTACATACATAAATTTTTGATGCATTTCATTGTTTATTAGATTTTAAAAAAAAAGAAAGTCTAAATAGACATAAAACTTCAGAACATTTAAGCTTACTAAATCATAAAAGACATTAAAACTTATTTATATAAGTGATTATATTTATTTTTAGCCAAGATTGTAATTAGATAAGTCAATTCCAAATGTTAACTTCTTGAGCTGCCTTTCAGATCCATTAGACAATATCTAGTGTACCTTGGACGCGGTCCAAGCTACCCCTCTTTTATTAGGTTCAAGGTACACCACTTGACACTTACAAAACTACCAATCATGATGTTAGGGTTAGGCCTAACTTTACTTAAAGCATATGGTGTAGTAGCTAGAGCATTGCTTTATTATGCATAATCCTCATTTGAAAAAAAAAAAAAATAGATATGTTTTAGTATAAAAATAACATAGAAATATCTAAGAAACGTTTACTTTTGAAAGATGAATTTCCTTTTTTTAAAATTGTACAATTAGTTGAGCTTCTAAACAAATGCCAAAACTTAAATGAGACCTCTGGTGGCAACTATTTAATATGCAAATGTTTTTGTTTAATGATCGTAACAAGTAAAGCTAGAATTAGCATAGGTCCGATGTACACATATGTCCAAGGTAAACAACTCTCTCCCCTATATACTTATATATTGTATTGCATATATACACTATATTGCCATTGATTATTGGACACTTGCGATTTTAGACATTTTACTAAATATCTCTCAAATAGTTGAGGAATCATCTCGAAACTCTTAGTGTATAAATATAATAGTATACGTCATACATCTCCGTGAAGATTTTTTACCGAAACTCCATAAGGGACCGTCAATAAATTTAAAAAGAATGAATATCTTTTGAATAACCCTGTCAAAACTAATTTAGCAAAAGCGCTCAAACTCTAGATTATGATTGAATGCCTTATTGAAATACACTGTGTTCATTTTTATGCAAATAGCATGCATACTCGCAGAGTAATTAAGGTTTTTATAAAAATGGTCCCAAATTTTTCCAAGTTTTTCGCTTATAATTTTCAGAGTTCTTAATATAAAATAATATTTTTTTCAGAAAATATGACAAATAACATTGCACACAGTACCCTGTAATCAGAATTAAAAAATAATAAAAATTGTGTGAAAAATGAGTAAGTTTACTAAATAAATTTTTACTGCGCATGCGTCAAAAATATCAAAATTTCATTTGCATATTATGTTAGCTAAATGTATAGAGCAACTTTTGTAAAAGTCTCAAAATCATAGCTTGAAAATTCTGAAAGTAATCGTCATAGAAAAAGGACAAAATCCGTTGTTTCCAAAATGAAGCAAAAAAATGAGGGATTTTATCCAAATGTAGTAGTACATCCCGTATTGTGTATTCTATATTGACACTAATCAATGAATATATGGATACAACTCCTCTTGTTTTTCCTTCACTTTGAGGATAACGGATTTTCAACTTATTCAATTGACGATTATTTTCAGAATTTTCAAGTTATGATTTTGTGACTTTCACAAAAGTTGCTCTATACATTTAGCTAACATAATATGCAAATGAAATTTTGATATCGTTGACGCATGCGCAGTAAAAAATTATTTAGTAAACCAACTCATTTTGTAAAGAATTTTCATTATTTTTTAATTCTGATTACAGGGTACTGTGTGCAATGTTGTTTGTCATATTTTCTGAAAAAAATATTATTTTATATTAAGAACTCTGAAAATTATAAGGAAAAAACTTGGAAAAATTTGGGACCATTTTTATAAAAACCTTAATTACTCTGCGAGTATGCATGCTATTTGCATAAAAATGAACAAGGCGTATTACAATAAGGCATTCAATTATAATCTAGAGTTTGAGCGCTTTTGCTACATTAGTTTTGACAGGATTATTCAAAAGATATTCATTATTCACGGTCCCCTATGGAGTTTCGGGAAAAAATCTTCACGGAGATGTATGGCTTTTACTATTATATTTATACACTAAGAGTTTCGAGATGATTCCTCATGTATTTTTCTAGATATTTAACAAAAAGTCTAAAATCGCAAGTGTCCAATAATCAATGGCAATATAGTGTACAATACTGCTTATTGCTGTAGTTATTTAATTTATCACTGGAAAATTTATTTTTATGTATAAAAAATTTATATTGAAAAAAATTATTTTCACACATTTAAGGGTATTTAAAAATAAAAGCCAGGTGTTTCCATAGCAACAAAATCAAATCGACAATGCTCGATTGGACTTTGAGCTTGAAACAATTTTAATTAATTTAAATTATGAATATCATTTTTAATCACAAATTGTGATGGTTAAATTTGAATATAAATACATATAAATATCCATATAACAAAATTATACTTAAAACAAACTAAAAGTGACAAAACTAAAGTTATTTAAATTAAATTTATTTAAAGAAGTTCAACATGAAACTTTTTTCCCCTTAAAGTGTAATTGACATAAAAAAGTATTTTTTATGTCAAATACACTTGACATAAAAAGTATTTTTTAAAATTGCATTCAATCGTCAACCGATAAAAAATTGTTAAATAACAAAATTCTCATTACTTTTTTATGGACTGGAGGTTCCGCAGAAATTTTTTTTATCTAAACTTATGTATCCTCGTGAGAAGAACATTCTGTAATTTTTAAAAAATTTTCGGAGTATGCCCGTATGGAGACCTTTCTCATAAGTTGCGGTAAATCAAATAAACAAATTTAGGGATGCATTTCCCATACACAAATGTTGATAATAAACACGCTAATGCATGCCAAATGTATTTATTATTGATAACGTTTGTTCTGACTTCCGACTCTCTGTCACTATAAGAGCTAGTGGAAGTAAATTATTAACAGCAGCTTCCAGAAAGCCCGACAACCACACTTTATTTTTACATTCGCCGATATTGGTTATAATGATTGAACATTTTTTTAACCGCGCGGTTAAACCGGACTTTAAAATATGGGAGTACATTAAGGTAGGCAAATATTCAATATACAATATTTAAAATTAATTCTGAGATTTCTTTTTTAAAGAACGTGTTCAGTAAATCGATTTTTGACATTTTGCAAGTCGACCTCAATTTCATCAATTAGTATAGTGAAGACAAAGACTTTTTCAGAAAAACATTTATCTATAAACTAAAAATTCTAATTCAGTTTTGAAAGTAGATGAAAAATTATCAGTTAATATCGTGAAGTCTAAAGGGTTTTTATAATGCGCATATTTTGTGGACTAAAAATTCTAATTCAGTTTTGAAAGTAGATAAAAAATTATCAGTTAATATGGTGAAATCTAAAGGGTTTTTAAAATGCGCATGTTTTGTGGACTAAAAATTCTAATTCAGTTTTGAAAGTAGATAAAAAATTATCAGTTAATACGGTGAAATCTAAAGGGTTTTTATAATGCGCATATTTTGTGGACTAAAAATTTTAATTCAGTTTTGAAAGTAGATAAAAAATTATCAGTTAATATGGTGAAGTCTAAAGGGTTTTTAAAATGCGCATATTTTGTGGACTAAAAATTCTAATTCAGTTCCAAAAGTAGTTAAAAAAATAATATTAATTTTCTTGTTTTCTTATTTTTCAAACGCTCAAAACAGCTCGGAGATTTTAGAAATAAATATAAGTATTTGAGATTGAAATTTGAAATTCGAACATTTGCTAGCTGATATATTTAAGATTATTAATATTATCATTTTGTTATTGTTGCAAGAAGAACGTTTAGCAGGTAGTTAGTTTCATATAACGTAGTGGAGCACTGCTACACTGAAAAAAAAAATGTTTTCTCAAAATTGAGTAAAAAATATTCAATTTTAAGTATTTCACATACTCAAAATATCTCCGATCCAAATGTACTCAAAACCGAGAAACACGTGTTCACATTTTTAATTCCATGGATGCGTTCAAATATAAATCGCTATGAAATGCCCCTTAACTAATAAATTAAACCAAAAATATATTAGCATTTATTTCTTGCTCAAAATCATTAACAATAAAAGCTTAATTGATTTTTACTTACCCATCATACGTAGTTTAGGGTAAGTCTTGCAATCGTTTTGAAAAAAAAAAAAAAAAAAAAAAAAAAAAAAAAAAATTGACGGATTTACACATTTTAGATAGTGGAGATTCCGAAAAACATATTTTTAGAAAAAAAAATTTGCCGTCTGTCTGTCTGTAAACGCTCTATCTCCCTAACAAATTGAGATAGAGACTTGAAATTTTGTATGGGGTTAGTATGTAAGAATGGAACGAAGCCTATTTAATATCAGCAACCTCGATTATCCGGAACTATTTTTTTCGGACTTTCGAAAAATTCGTTCTGATGAAAGGTATATAAAAGTTTTCGAATGTTTTTATTCTAAGGAATGGACGTAAAAGGCAATAAAATAACACACATTTTGCATATAGAACGAAGTCGATCAGATTATTAGTTGCCGAGATATTTGTAATCTTGTTTTCCTTATTCTTCGATTTTTCATGACCCTGTATTCGAATTTCAATTCAGAAGTATATTTTAATTAGAAATGAGACGCTTAATCCGACACAGTTAATTGTTAGTTAATAGAATTATTATTTTTGGAGTTATAAGGATGTTTCTTTTACACGGTTCGGTACTACTTGAGTAGTTTGGCGTTTCATATAATTTGTCGAAATTGGTTCATCAGCAGTTCTTTAATATAGCATTACTATGTATATAAACAAGATTTAAATTTTGTTTATGAATTGCAATGCATTGTATAAATAGTTTTCACATGTTTTATTTTCATATGCCTATCCATGATGGGTAAGTATTACGGTGGCCCCCAACGACTAGTTTTATTAAGAAATATAGCAAAATATTCAAATCGAATATTTTTATGATAAGAGCACTATTTGCAAGGACTTGTAAATTATTTCAAAATACTGTGTATAATTTAATATTTACATTAATAACCATATTTAATGCCACCATAAATGAAAATTACCATTACAAGGTACACAATTATCATTAGTTTGGATTTGATAACATGTGATGTTTCAAAATTGAGAAAGCAATGTGATCATTTTTGATCCAAACATACTCATTTCAGTATGAGTAAGTACATCGATGTACTCATTTTTGAGTATTTAATTTTATTCAGTGTACACTTGTAAAAGAGATAAATATTTTTGTTAATCTAAATAAATGTAATGTAACTGCGAACAACGAAAAAATTCAGTAACTTCTTTCTAGTTACCACGATCCCGAAAATAGATCTTTATCATCGAAATCTTCAGAAATCGAATTTTTCATGATTAAAATAATAATCTATAAAAACGAAGATTCTTTTCATTTGACTGGTCTTTCGAAAGGTTTCAATTGTAAGTTTTTTTCTTTTTTAGTACTTTCCAGCAAAGTTGAAAAGTATTTATGCATTCAGTTTGTTTGTCCACTCCCGTAAATATACTCTGATTTTCACGCATCTGATATGATAAAGCTTATTTAGAGCCGCAAAAGCATGTTTGGTATTGCATATGACGTATGTACGATTAATAGTTCATTTACAGGGACACTGAAAAGAATTCGATTACATTGTGGTACAATGAGGAAAAATCATTTGTTGATTGCTTTCCACCAAGATATGATTTGCCTGACCGATTGCGTTTTAATATGTGAATCGAGATTTAACATATCCCAGAATTTCATGCGTGAACTCGATGAGATTACTGACTTTGCTTCCGCCTTCCAGTCTATTACATTGAGAATGAATACAGGGCGATTAAAAAAATAGGGCTATACAAACTTTAAGTGGTGGTAGTGCAAACAAAAGCAAATAATTTCTGTATAGGAAATCAGGGTTTTAATCCATTTTTTTACTCAAATATACAGAGGTTTCTTACTCCATATCGAACTTGATTATCGTTCATAACTTTCATTAAACTATTGAACCCAATTATCGAATGAAAAAGGCGGCTGTAAGTAGTAATCTTTATTGATTTCTTATACTGTTAACTCCTGTCACTAGACTAATATTAAAGTATGACTATTGTTAAATTCAAAACTTTATTTCAATGCATAATTTCTAGTTTTCATTTAAAAATTATTTTTGTATTCTTAGAGAACAATCTAAAAAATACCTGAAATTTGAAACTATTAGAATTTTTAATTAATTAAAGGGGAATGGTTATAATTTGGCCATTATAGCCTATAAACATTATATGTTTATTGCAGAATATTATTTTTTTATATTCCGTATCCAAAGGAATCTGGTTCGGATCTTCTAATAATTAATTCTTAATCTTCTAACCACTGTACCTATTTTATTTTCTTGCATAGTTAGAAGAAGCAAATATTGGTCCGACTTCAGATTTTGACGGATTTATACGTTTTAAAAGATTCTGAACTATTTTTGAAAAATGTTTGTGTGTTTGCCTATATGGGCACAAATTTTATTGAAGCTCCATCACAAAAACTAATGCATAGAGCTTAATTAAAATTTACATTCAATTAGACCTTGACATAAATTGGTGGCTTATGTTTTAGTGTAAATAATTAAACAAATGCACTGTTAAAAAAAAAAAAAAAAAAAAAAAAAAAAAAAAAAAAAAAAAAAAACGGACGATTTTACAGAGATTGTATTGGTAGTCGAGACGCCAACACAATTCAATGTTTTTTAACGGTAAAATTCCAAAAAAATTTCCGGTTTTTTTTTTTTTTTTTTTTTTTTTAAACTTTTTGGAGTTTGGGGGAATTTTTTCGTCAAAAAAAAGTAAATTGTACCGGCGCACAGTGGGGCAAAAAGCCTTCAAAACTGGCAAAAAATCGAAAAAATGAAATTTTATTTTGAACTACCGACATACGTCACTTTAATAGAGCAGATGTCAGTACATGTCTTCTTAGTATTAAAATTTGCGCAAAGTTATTTTGATCGTCACTAGAGAAAGAAGTTAAACTGCATATTGTGCTTTGATAATAAGTGAAAAAAAAAATCAATAATTTTGTTACAACATTCGTTTGTTAATTTCGCTATAATAATTAAAAAATAATTTTTTTTGACTATGGAACCTTTAACTACAAGTATGTAACAATAATTCATTAACTTTCAATTTGTTTTAATACGATTTTTATAGATATACAGACGCTTAGAATATATAGTGGTGAAATTTATAAAAAAAATTAACACTGTCTACAAACATTGTAGGTTTTAATTATGAGTTAAGGCGAGTTAAGTGTTAATTATAATTTTTTCTACTAAGTATGAGTTTTAAAAGGACAAATATGCCAGAAAATCTTGCTCCTTTTTGCCACTTTTTTAATTGTATGGTCATTTTTATAGCTAATCATCCTTAAATTTTTGTTAGTGTACGGGTGTGCCAAACATGATTATAAATATTTTCTTTGTTAAATATGAATTTTAATGCATTGTTTATCACAAAACAATGTATTTAAATGAAACTGACTATCATGGAACGTTTTAACAAAAAACTTTTGAAAGGTAATGTGATTTTATGGCATAAGAGCTTCATAATCGGAGAAACTACGAACAAGTAGTTTAAATGAAAAGAAGATTAAATGTTTTAAAGTTTAATATAAATTCCGATGAGCAAAAGCCTGGCAAAACAAGGGAAATGCTTTAGAATTAACAAAGAGTGGCTTAGCAAATCGCTTTTATTTCCTCGATTTCAAAAACAAACATAAGCGTCAATGAAAAGCAAACGTGCCCATCTTCATATTCCGTCTGAATTTGTTCTGGACGATCAAAAATATCAAGAATAAAACGGTTATACATTTCTAGTTCTACATATTCGTTAGTGTACATGACATGTATGAGTTTAAGATCTGAAAAACAGAAAAACAAAAAGTGTGTGTTAGCACTAAAACAACAGAAACAGATTTTCTTCTGCTGTCTTTATAGTAATACGTGCATTTTGCCTGAGAAAGGTTGATCCAATCCTTCAAAACGAGTCGCTAATATTCATTATAAGGTTTGCTAGAGAAAAATTAAAATTACTAATTATGTTTACATTTTTTAATGCGATATTATGGATGATTTATAAATATCTAATTAGTATAAAACTATCTTAAATTCTTGTTTTTAACTAATTTTTCTACAAAAAATATTGAAAAAGGGTTGTAAATCTATACATATAATAAAACAGTAGGACCCGGTGTGTCTGTACATTGAAGATAATTGACAAAAATGGAGTCAGGGCGATAAAAGAAAACCAATGAAACACAAAAAAATTTTTTTTGAATTTTTTGTCTGTCTGTCTGTCTGTCTGTCTGTTTGTTCGAGGTTATCTTCGTAACTACTGAATGGATTTTTATGCGGTTTTCACTAATGAAGAATGCACACTCCCGGGCAGTGTATAGGCTTTGTTTCATCAAAATCGGACAACAGACAAAAAAGTAACAAAAAGAAACAAAAGAAACTATTAGGTGCGCTGCTCACGTTTTTTAGTACATAACGTTTTTTAGTACATATAAAATCCAATAGATGTCACTGTGCGATTTTAAAACGCGCTATCGTTATGTTTTCGCCAGTCTACTTAAGTATGAGAAAGTTTCAAGCTGGCTGTCGTTCCATGTGGTTTAGTCGGTAGAACGTCAGTGCGCCATACTGATGGCCCGGGTTCGATTCCCAGCATGGAATTTTTTTTCACTATGTTGGCATTAACGCCTATAAGCAATTAAAAGAATTTGAAATATTGTATTCAAGGCGAATTTTCTCTCTGGGAAAATTTCCTTGCATTAATATGTCAGTGTAATTTTTTTTTCGATTTAATTTTTTTTTTCGAAACTTTGTTTTTCTTAAAAAATTACAGTAAATATTTGATATTTCCCAACGTTTTTTGAATGATCGACTTGCTTTTTTTTTTTTTTTTTAATGTATGTCTGAACCTTATCTAACTACTTCTTCAAGATTTCTTTAGATAAACCGACCAGCGTAGCGGGCGAAGGCCGCTAGTTTATTAATAAATTACTATTTAGCTTATGTAAAAGTTTAAAATTTTGCTACTTTTCTTCTACAAAAGAATCCGTGATGTGCTTTTTTTGTTCAAAGTAAATTTTATTTTTTGCCAACTTTGGAAGCTTCCTGCCCCACTGTGCGGCGTCCTGATTGCCAGTACAATTTCCGTAAAATCGTCCATTTATTTTATTTTATTTTATTTTATTTTATTTTTATTTATTTTTATTTTTATTTTTATTTTTATTTTTATTTATTTTTATCAGTTATTGCACATTTTTCAGTTTTTTTGCCATAGTAATATTTCAAGGACTAATGCACGGAATTTAGTCTAACTTCATATTTAATATCCCTTGACATTACCTTGCATTTTTCATGATTTCCGCAATAGCTATTTATTCGGAACTAATGCATGGAATTTCATGAAACTTCATATTTTAATAAAGCTTTAGATACATAGATTCTTATTAAATTTGGATGTATACTGTCTAACAGATGTTGCTTTATGCTTTTTTTTTCTTTTCAGGATTTACGCAATTGGTATATTCTAAGAACGAATTGATAGCCGAGTAGATTGAATAAAGCGTATAGAACGAAGAGAATTTTGGTTACAGACAAAAAATGTCAGATGTTTCTGAATATGTAGCAATGTACTGTAATCAAAAACGAAAATATACATTTACCTCTTCTAACTCCCCTAAGGTTTCGAAAAACATTCCTTTATTTCTAAAAACCCCAGAAAGTTATTTGTTTTCGAAATTTAAATAAGAATTTATAAAAAATAATTTTTATTAGCTGCCCGTCCATTTCGGAAACCTTTCTAAGTAGCTTTTACAGCACAATAAACACTTTTCTCAAATCAAAATATCACTTATTCTGATTCTATCAATTCTCAAGTAAACGTTTTCTGCTGCATAACTGATTTTGTGCATGCAATTGTAGCAAAATAATGTCAATTTTCATATTAATGTTAATACTGTTAATATTGTATGTTTATCTGTTAAACGTGCACTCTGAATATCAAAATATTTTCGTATGAATTGGTAGCATCCAAAAAAGTGATATTTTGATTGGAGAAAAGTAATTATTGTACGCTAAAAACTACTTAGAAACGTTTCCGAAATGGACGGGCAGCTAATAAAAATTACTTTTTATAAATTTTTCTTTAAATTTCGAAAACAAATTGCTTTCTGGCATTTTTAAAGGTAAAAGAACGGTACGGTTTTAGAAACCTTAGGTGAGTTAGAAGAGGTTACTGTATATTTTCATTTTTGATTACAGTGCATTTTTATATATTCAGAAACGTCTGACATTTTTTAGAGTGTATGCAACAGAAAGTTTTGCAATAGCGTTACATTTCACATAAATATGTAGGGCAGTACATTTCGAATTTCCTTAAAATATCTCCATTATTGGTAAAATTATTAAAAAACGAAAACAAATGAAAATAAGTGTGATCGCACATCGTACAGAGGGTTTCATTTAATATCTTTTAAAACACTTTATCCTTAATCAATAAATCAAAGTTGTTAATTTATAATTATTAAACCATTACATAAATGGCAGCACCATTATATTTAATTTTAAAATAATTTAAAAATATATTTTTAGAACAAGTTAAAAATATTCAAGTAAAATTATTTAATTAAAATAAAAAAATTTCTGATACTTTTAAATTTAGCAATTTTAAAAAATTAGCGGAGGCATAAATAAAATATAAATTTTAAAAAAAACTTTAAAACATGTTAAAAATATAATTCCGGTACGGTAATAAAATACATATTAATTCTCCAACATTCCAAACACTCACTAAATGAAAAAAAAAAAAAATGCTAACACTTATTAAAATTTCAAAAAATCCGTAAAATGGATAAAACATACGAAAGTTATTTTAATTAAACTCATCGGACAATTATATGTAAAAAATTGAGCATTTCAGCTTCCGCCGACATGCTTCGAATCCAGGACCTTTCGGTAAGAAATAAGGCACTTCACACTACAGCACTACCTTGTTCACGAAAATATGGTTAAAATTAAGATTGCTTTTTGAAATAAGAAAAATGTTGGGATGTCATTGCATTAATTTATTTAATTAAAATGACATAACTTTTTCAAAATTTTGTGATTTTGGGTATGATGGGGTTATTCAGCACTATGTAAAAATAAATAAACAAATAATAATAATAATAAATGTAATTTAACAAACTACAACGACCATTTGGAAAAAGACTAAATTTTTAGATTTATAAATGAATTCTGTATTTAAAAAAAATAATGATGATAAATATGATATCAAAACACGGCTTACGTAATAACAGAGTCCTATATTACATACACATGAATGAAACATTAATATTCCTGGACGCATCATAAACAAATTTTAAATGAAATTTCAGTTTGGCAATTTCCGGTACAGAAAATTTTTAAATTTCTAAATCTCGCACATTTTTAATTTTTATATCATTATATAGGGGGAAAATGTACTTTTAAATACAATTTGTTTGAAAGCTGTAACTCTTTTTTTTTTTTTTTTGGTAGTTTTTAATACATTTTTTTGTCATCGTGGCAAGAGAAGTATTCCATTTTTCAATATTAAACATGGACCAATGAGAAAACGAATAAAATCTGGACATCACAAGATTTCAGATATGCTTCAGATACCTGTATTCTAGACCAAGAGAAACAAACCTTTTCCAAATGATTGAAAAGTAATAATGAATGTATTAACTTAAATAGTTTCCGAACACAAGTGCTGTAGCGGACAAACAGAGAAACGACACTATAAGGATCTCATGAGAGTTGTAAATTTCTAAGTAAGGACCTTTTTTCATCCATTTCGAAATTTACTACTGTTATGATTTATTGACCAATTGAATAATTATGTTAAAAATTTATCTAATATAGATTCGTGAGATGAACGACACCTAGAAATTCGAGTTTGGATTGGAGTTAGACACTCTGCATTTTTGGTTGAATAAATGGATTGTGAATAGAGTTTCCTTTACAGAAAATGTTTTTTGTAGTGTACATTACCACCTCTTAAAATTCGTCGATATTATATATATATCGCCCTGCGTTCAATGAGCGACATTTTTTTAACCGATATTCATTATATTAAGCATAGGCTAATGTACTTACTGTATGCAAACAGTAACGAGTACTATGATATTAACTGTCTACAGTTTCGTCAACATGTGCTTCGGCAGGCAGTTGATATCTAGCGTGATTACAAACAGATGGCATTGTCCGTTGAGAGGAGGAAAGGAGGGGTCTTACTTCCTACCTGAATTCAAGCATTACAATGACTTTTCATTATCACTTATGCAGGTGCCTTTAAACCGAAGGATGAAAACACTGAATTATCGAAGTATGTATCTATGCATGTTTACAACCAGGACAAGTTCGTAAATATCATACTTTCAAAAATATCAAAAATAGTCGACATTTTGACATATATCCAATATTTTCAAATTAGTCATGTGAATGCTGATAATAAATATTTTTAGACTTGATATAGATTAGAAACTAAAGCAAATTGCTGTCAACACGATTACTTAATAAAGTAATATTGTACTTGGCTTTTTAAACAATTTCAAAAATGGAGGAGGTTCTCAATTCGACATGAGTGTATTTTTTTTTTACGCATATTCACTGATTGCTTCAAAATTGCCAGAACGATTATTTGATATTATTATTATTATTGTTATTGAAAGAGGATATTCTCGAATTAGTCCAATCTAAATTTCAAAAAAATTACTTCAGCGCTCTTTTAGAAATTCAAAAACCATTAAAATCAATAATTTTCCTCGCTGTGGTGTATGTTAGCAGCTTGCGAATCACTGGATCTTCTGGATGTGAAGTGCCCATCGCTGAACGAGCAGCTGATGTACAACAAAACAACAAAAACAAGTCTCTTTTTTAGGGTTTCGTTCTTCTAATGAAACCGTATTCGTCTCTATCATCTGTCTATCTGTCCGTCACAGAATCTGTACACAAAAACTGTATAAGTCCGAGACTTCAAATTTTGCGTGCTTACATTTGAATAGCTCGTGTCATAGAACAAATCAGAAATTTTTGAAAAAAATCCATTATTTTAATCAAACTAATTTTTTGCAATGCCATCCGTTCAGTTTTAGGATTTAAATTTTAAATGAAAACCTTAATTTCAACGGTTATCGTGCAGACACCATAGCTCGGAGGTAAAGCATCTCGCTTGTAAACAGAAGGTTCAGAGTTCGAACCCCGTTGCTGGATTTTGATCTTTTCACAGTAAGATGAATTTAAGAAGAAGAAATTCTATATTTTTGGACAATTTAAGTGCTTTATATAGTGTTAGATTTTCTTTCTCTGACATACATAATAATTTTTGAAATTTATTTTTTTTTCTATTTTTTGAAAAACTTTTGCGATTTTTAATGATTTAGAATCTAAAATTTAATCTTAAACAATTTTTATTCGAATTTATAAATTAAAAATTTTCTTTATATCTCTGCTAATTATTATTATTATTATCATTATTATTATTATTTTGTACTTTTAGAAAAATAGAATTTTTGATTTTATTTAAATAATTTGACTAAAATAAATAATTTCCTTTTACAGTTATTTTTAAATAAAATTCATTTATGCTACATCTATGTAAGAATTTAATAATTATAAATTAACAATTTGGATTTATTAATTAAAGATTAAGTTGTTTTGAATAAATGTTAAACGAAACCCTCGTTGCTATCTGCGATTGCATTTACCCTTTTTTTTTTTTTTTACTTAATTTTTACAGTTTTCTCTAAAACTGCGTGACCTATTTACGTAATTCTTTATTTATTTATTTATTTATGTTGTAAGAGACAACCTGAATTTGTCCCATACAAATTTTATCGAAAATGATTCATTACTTTTATAGAAATTTAAAAAAAAAATCTTTAAAATATATTTTTAATTATTTTCATCAAGTTACGCAATGCTAACTGTTTGGAAAGAAAGCCCCAACCCGGCGATTTTTCTCCCTATTTATACGATTTTGTTTCTAAGATTTTCGTAGGGAAAGCCAAAAATCAATGTTTTAACCATTAAAAGCTTTTATGACGTAACCACCAAGTAAAGAAAAAAAAATGTAATTTAACAAATTACAACGACTATTTGGAAAATGACATTTTCAAAGACTAAAATTTTAAAGACTTGTAAATAAATTCTTATATTTAAATTTATAATAATAATAAAAAAATAATTTTTATGATGATCATATATTACGAACGGTCGTATATTACGAACGCCGTGCATTAAACATTAATATTCCTAGACCAATGATAAAAAAAAGAAAAAAAAATTAGTATTTTATAGATAGACATCTTTAACTGTTTAAAATGTGCACTTTTATTGGATGGAGTTAATCAGATGATTTTTGAACTCTTCATATTACGTACGACATGGATTAAACATTAATATTCCTGGACTCATCACGACTAAATTTTAAATGAAATTTCAGTTTTACAAAGTTTTACAGCTGCAAATTTTTAAACTTTTAAGCATCGCACATTTTTTATTTTTATACCATTGTGTCAAGAAAAAAAATATTATTATTATTATTATTGTATTCCATTTTTGGACATTAAACAAAAACCAATCAGAAAACGAATAAAATAAAATTAGTTACGGAATTCAACCAATAAAAAGATTCAGATATACTTCAGATTTACCGATTCTCTACCAAAAACAAAAACTATTTTCCAAATTTCTGTCGTTACATCGATTTTTTTCTTTCTGCTGATTTGAAGGAGTATCGCATACCACGATAATCGTCACTAGCGGAACAGGGAAAATCGCCCCCGACCTTCCCCACTTCCAAAGCCACGTTTAAATCAGACAGTGTGAAAGGAAGTATCTCTGAGCACGGAAGATAACAGCTGAAAAAATGACAAGACATTTTCTTTAAATTAAAAACCCTGACCAACGTTTTATTTGATTTTACTTTACCTTTTTTAAATAATTGTAAAATAGAAATAAAAAATTATAAAATTTAAGTGTGGAAAAATTAAGTAATTGCGCAAATAGAATAGGTAAAATACTAATCTTTTTGTAAAACTGTAGAAATGCATAAATAGGAAATGGAAGAAAAATTGAAATTCAGTATATACAAATTTCTACAATTAAAAAATAATTTGTTTTTATTAATCTTAATGTATAACTATTTTATGATTACACATTTGATGATTTTATTAGAGGTTTATTAAAAGGTTTTGTTTAAAGAAGTAACATCGAAAATTCCTCAACGTGATGCTAATGATAAATGTGTCTACAACTGTATTTCAAACAGCTATAATTTTACTTCTATTGAAGATAAAAACAAAATTCAGACTGTTTTTAAAAAGTAAAATTTGAAAATTAAATATTATTTTTTCGGTAAAATTAAAAATTGATATTATGTGAAATCATTTACGCAAACGATACTCACGCATTTTAAAAGAAGTATATTATGATTTCTTTTAAGTGGCAACAAAAGAATTAAAAACAAACAAAAATAATTGTTAAATTCCATATATAAAGTGTTATTCAAATCGAAAGTTGAAAATTGAACCAAATGCAATATATTTATAATTAAGAGTAATTATTTATTAAGAAGTAGCATCATTTTGAATATGTTTGTCGCTTAAAAGCAATTTACGGAATTTGGTTGAATTTATATTTCTAAAATTAAAATACGCCAAAATGTAAAATAATGTTTGTGCTCAATAAAGATACAAAAGTAATACAAAAAATACTGTTACTTTCAAATTTTTATCTTATGAAATATTGCTTCGCGAATCCAAACAAAGCATGGCTTTTGCTAGTTATTGAATTGATTTACAATGAAGCAATTTTTTCTTTTTTTCCCCTGATAAATGAATTACTCATTCAATTATAAGCGGTTGTTGTGTCAAGATGGTAGTTTGGCCAAAAAATTGTTTGATTATAAAGCCTCTGAATAAGAGCACCTGGCAATATATTATATCTACCCCCCCCCCCCCGCCAACACACACACACACAATTTTCCACCAGTTTTACCTAACAAGAAATAAATGTGACTTGTAATACATGTACTTCCAATACATTAAAATGACTCGGAATACGTGTATACTTCCAATACATCTATGTGAACTGGAATACATATACTTGAAATACATAAATGTGTATTCGCAATACGTATTCTTTTTATACATAAGTAGGGGGAACTGGGGCACATTGATACATGGGGCACATTGATACACCCCCTGTATTGCACACATGGCCATTACAGGAAGTTTCACAACAGCTCCAAAAGGTGATACTAGTGCACTGAACTACATAAAGAAAGTCTTGGAATGATTCAATAGTTTGATGAAATAGGACGAGTGAATGATTGTTTTTGTAGGTCAAAAGTAAATTTGAGTTGTACAATTGAAATGGTATTATACAACTGTTCCAGTGTTTTCAACCGAAAAGAATACTCTCCTTGGCAAATAAAGCTACTCTTTATCAGTTCCTCATTCTTTATTGGTAAATAAATTATGAAGTGTTGGATATGAGACTCATTTTACTCGAAGTGGCTATATAGGGCACATTGCTACAGTCTATGTCGGGGCACACTGATACAACCTAAATGCTTTTCTAGTTCATTTTTTCATTACCTTTTATTTATTTTTTTTTTTTTTACCACACACTCCTTAATTTAAATATTTTTCGCGAAAAATTTCTAATATTAGTATATATTGAAGTGAAATAGTTCTAATTTCCTTATATTAGAACATTTTATAGTATTTTTGCAAACAGAAGACGTACAAACTTACTCAACATCTAGTGCTAGTAGAATTAACAAAAGAAAAAGACAGCAGCTTGGAAAATCTCAAATTTATATCGATTCTCCAGAGAAAAAAAGTATTTTCCACATGAGAAATGTTAAGTAAAAGAAACAAGCTGCAGAACCTCACAGGATAATTATATTATTAACATAATTAGTAATATAATTATCCTTTATTTTCTGTTTATAAACCGATTTATAAACAGAAAACCTGGTAATTTTTTCACCTTTTCTAAGAAAGAAAATGAAGCTGGGGTTGAAGTGCCAGATATGACAAAGTTACCAGTTACCACAGCCATAGCCGGATTAAAGGGGGTGGGGCTAAGGGGGCTGCAACCCCGGGCCCCAACCAGTCAGGGGGCCTCAGTAGAGGCTTAAGTTGTACCACAGTTTCGTTTAAAACAATTACAGGGGAGTAAGAGCTGCGCGAAATCGCCGTTTTTTTTGCAACTTAACTTGTATTGCCATTTGACATCATTGCTGTTTGTATCTCCGAAAATATCCAGGTTTAAAAGTGGCGATGAAAACGAAACGAAAAGGGTCGCGTAAAAAAGCGCGAATTTCGTCAAAAAAATAACGGATTTAATCAAGATCTCAGAAAAGCGCAATTTTCTTGAAAAGGCTGTGGGAAAAACGTTAATTTCGTCAAAAGGTCGCGGAAAAAGATATTTGTAATGTAAATGTTGTAAAGAGGTCGCGAAAATAGCACGAATTTTGGCTAACGATCGCGGAAAAATGCGAATTTCGTCAAAGGAGGGCCGAAAAAATGCAATTTTGACAAAGAATCGTAAAAAAGTGTTAATTTCATCAAAAGGAGGAAGGAAAAACGCGATTTTATTTAACAGATCACAGAAAAGGGGCAAATTTAATCAAAAGTTCGCGAAAAAAAGCAAAATTTGTCAAATCATCGGGAAAAAAACGCGAATTTCGACAGGGGACAGCGGAAAAACGCGAATTTCGTCAAAGGGTCGTGAAAAAAAAAAAGCAAATTTTGAGAAAGGATCGCGAAAAAAACGTGAATTTTGTGAAAGTGTGGCGGAAAAAGTAAGAATTTCTTGAAAAGTTCTCGGGGAAAGGCGCAAATTTTGTCAAAGGATAGCGAAATATCGTGAATTTTGACAAAGAACCTTGGAAAATTGCGAATTTTGTCAAAGGTTCGTCAAAAAAAACTCAAACTTTGAGAAAGGATCGCAAAAAAAAACGTAAATTTTTAGTGCGGCTGAAAAAGTGAGAATTTCTTGAAAAGTTCGCGGGAAAAAGCGTAAATTTAGTCACAAGATCGTGAAAAAAGTGCAAATTTTGACAAAGAACCGCTAAAAAACGAGAATTACATCAAAGGATCACCGAAAAAACGCGAATTTTGAGAAAGAACCACGAAACGAAAGCTCGAATTTCATAAAAAGTTTGAGAGAAAAGCGCAAATTTTGTCAAAGGAGCCCATTTTGTTAAAGTATCGCGGGAAAAAGCACAAATTTAGTCAAAATATCGTAGAAGAAAAGCAAATTATGACAAAGAACCGCGAAAAAACGCGAATTTCGTCAAAAAATTGCCGATAAAACGCGAATTTTGACAGAAATCCGCAGAAAAACATGAATTTCGTCAAAGGATGGCAGAAAAAGTGCGAATTTCTTGAAAAGATCGCTAGAAACGCACAAATTTTGTCAAAAGATCGCGGAAAAGAGCAAATTTTGTCAAAGAGACGCGGAAAAAGTGTAAATTTCTACAGAGGATCTCTTGAAAAAAAGCGAATTTCGTCAAAGAATCGCTGAAAAAACACGAATTTTGGCAGAGAATCGCAGAAAAACGCAAATTTCGTCAAAGGGTGGCAGGGAAAACGCAAATTTCGGAAAAAAGATCACAGGAAAAGAGCAAATTTTGTCAAAAGATCGCGGAAAAAAGGCGAATTTAAAAACACCGTTAAAGATTTTTAAAAATGATTAACATTATGCATATTCAATATCTGAGATTTGTATTTTAGGATAAAAAAAAACAAAATAAAGATGTGTGTGTGTATTTGAGGAGGGGGTGATAATCAGTATCGTGGTAAGAGACTTAAGATTTCCAATAGCGTAAGGGGGGCCCCCAAAATTCCCAGTAGCCCCGGACCCCAGAAGTGCTTAATCCGGCTCTGACCATAGCCAACAATCAGAAAAGGAACAGCCAGAACATCAGGTCACTATACATTTCATTTTGATTGCTTTAATATCGCTTACAAATAAATTATGGGCGATTTGAATTTCTATAAATAAATATAAAATGGTTTGCTAACTATTTTTCAATGAAAAATATACATTGGTGTTATTTTGTCTCCATTTTCCCGGACGTATCGAAATGTCCCATGAGGTGTATCAATCTGCCCCGGATATGGGGCACTTTGATACAAATGACTTTTTAGATTTTTTAAAATTACATACAAAAATAATATATATAACAACGATTGTACATTTTTATAACACACTACACAAGTTTTGCTAACACCACATGGAAAAATAACTTGAAATTTCTGCTTTCTGGACACCAAAAAAATTCTTAGAAAAAAGCTGTATCAATGTGCCCTAGTTCCCCCTACACAGTTGTAGAGCTTCTTTTTTTTATTTACTTATTTTATCTTTTTTTTTTCAGTTAAAAATTTTTTAAACCATACAAAAAGCGTTATTCTTTCAGAAAAAATAGCAAATTTTAAACATACCTCAAATTTGAAAATTTAAATTTAAAATATAAATATATGACATTAAAAAAATGACATTAATTAATAAATAAAAATAAATAAATAACTAAAAGATTGTGCTTGTACCATACCTTAAAGGTGCTTAAGATCTATTGATTTTCTATTTTTTTTCCTACCTTTAAAAACGTAACATAAACATGTATTATATTTAAGGATACTTTTACTTGACATCAATTAAAAATGAAGCGGATTGCATTGCATAATAACTATTGAAGATTTTACAATTTTTATGTTTCGGAGTAAAGTACTTCTCCCGGTTTTTTACGATAGTAAACATACAAAAATTCCACTACTAATCTTGTTTTTCCTTACGGTTCCATTTCTAAATATTGTTAATTCTCTGCTCATCCAAAGACGATAGCAGATATTTTAGTAGTAAATTTTTAAAGATATATTTTTTGAGCGCGAAACTGATTAACCTTTCACTTTCCTTAGCAGACACTGTTTTGCTCAGCTTGAATACCGGACCACGTGATAGAGGCGCGCAGAAGGACCGTCCCTCAAATGCGTCTCCAGGGCAACAGCAGTGTTGATTGACGGCTTCTAGTCCCGCCCATCTACCCCGAGATGGAGGAAGGGGGCGGCAGAAAACAAGCCGGCGAGCAACACATTTCACTCGGCCAACGGCAAGAGAACCGAACGCACGCGGTCGCAGCTACTCATCACTGGCCACAAGAGGACTTCGCGGTGTTTACCTGGCGTGGGAAAAGTTGCCTCGTGTTTTGATCTCAGCTGAGAAAAGATGGAAAAATTTGCTTAATCGATTGGTGGCGGCCTATTTGACTAAATTAAATCCAAAAAGAAAATTTAAATGCGCGAAAGTTCTACTCACGTGCTAAGAAAAATTCAACTAACTGAGTAAAACAAAATCATCAACAACATTCAATGAGGCAAAATTCTTTAATCTTTTCTTCTGTTACCATTATCAAATCAACAGGTAATCAAGACACCGAACAGCAGCCATAGGTGGCGAAGTCCTCAATCATCTTCTATTTCCATCGTCAAATTTTCCTGTTTCATTTTTTCTCAAATTCATCCCACATCTGAGCTTGAATGAAAAACTACATTGCAACTAATTGACCTTAACTGACTTGGACGTAAAAATTCTCAGCAAAACCCCAGTCGGTCGTTGCATATGTTACAGAAGATTTTTGGCGTCTGATAACATCTGAAAGCAAAGACGAGTACCCTCATCGAGCCAACTTTTTCCAAGATACGTCCCTTCGAGTTGGATTCTGTTGGCGAGCTGGGTCTCTCATATGAGCCACCGGGTATAAGGTCCGCCAAGGTGGACACCCTAGGTTCGTGGAGGGGCCGAGGGGCCCTTCCCCTACTTCGGACTACCGAGGACATGAAAATGGTCCGCTGCGCTGGTTGCGAGCGGCCAATTCTTGACAGGTTCCTTTTAAATGTACTGGACAGATCCTGGCACGCGAAATGCGTCCAGTGTTGCGAATGCAAGTGCAACCTAACGGAAAAATGCTTTTCTAGGGAAGGCAAACTCTATTGCCGGAATGACTTCTTCAAGTAAGTTCATTTCTTTATCACTATTTTTAATAGGATGCTTGTACTAGTAGTTGATCAACTGAAGATATTTCAGACTTTCCTTTTTCTGATTGGCTCACCGCAAAAATTGTGTTCAATTACCCACTTTCTTTTTCTTTCTTAATACTGAATGCCTACAACATACGGTGCCGTTAACTGGTATTCTTCTACATATTAAAAGCTAAGTTTTGCTGGTGATTGATCACAGACTGCTTTACTAAAAAGAAATGACCTAATAGCTGATATTGCATTAAAATATAATGATTTAGCAGTTGATTTTGCATTTTATGTTACCACTAATAACAAAGAAGCGAATAATTTAAAGTATGCAAACAAAATTCCATTGAATAAGATATGATGTTAGTTTATCAACAATTGGGGTCGATCAACTTCTAGTGCAATCACCATGTACAATTATTTATAGACACAAAAAGCATTTTTTTTTTTTAATTCATGATCAACATTTTACATTGCATTTTGAAGATTATTTTAGAGCTATAGTAAAAATTACTTTGTATGCAAGTACTTTAATATTGTTTGATTGGGATTATTGAGCAATGTGTAAAACTGAATTCCCCAAAAACGTAAACAATGCTAGAATATAAATTATCAACTAAGCATAAATTAATCTGTTCATAGCTAATATTTAATCAATCATTTTAATTTAAAATAATTTTCTTTATAAATTTTATTTAAAATATTTAATTTTTACTTACTACTATTACTTCCTGGTTTCTCTTTTTTTTCCGCTTTTTACATAGAGCTAAAAAAAAAAGACCCACTAATTTTTTCAGATTTTCTTACTTACTGAAATGAAACTGAACTTACTAAAATTAATTTAGAATTATTACTAAAGTTAAATTAGTTTTAAAATAAAATATCATAATCGCACTAGCCATAATAAACAAAAATCAGCCGCATCGTTTTGCGTTTAGTGGAAATAATTGTAAATCTAAATACCTCAATATGTTTTAACAAAAATACTACATCTAAATGAAAACTTTGTGCGCTGTCACTTACAATTCAAAATTATGCAGATTGATGGCTGTTATTTCAGCAAAGTTAAATAATTGCCTTGTTTAAAATGAATTATAAATATCCTCTTTAAAAGAAAATATAAGTTTTTTTCTAAACTCATACTACTATAACTTCATTAGTGAAACATACGGAATATTTATATAAATGTATTTTCGACAGATTAACCATAGAATAACATAATTTTACTGCTGCAGAAGCTTTTCGTGAGATGTACTTTATACTTCTTCAAAAGCTTTGTACATTATTTGATATATACTTAATATTTTATCAAAAGTTTGATTAAAAAGAATTTGTCAGAACATAAAAGTTTACAAATAATTGTTCGTTTACATAATATTATGAATATCAAAAGATATGTTTACTTTTTTAGATGAAATAATAATAATGGATATCTTTTATTTACATCTTTAAGTTGAATGGTTGGGATTGAGTATAATTTTCAAATGAACATTCGCTTTATAAAGTCCTGTTGGAAATTTATATTTTATTTGAATAACATTACTTTTACAATGATGTTACCAAACAAAACCTATATCAAAAGTAAAACGTAATTATAAGAAAACGAAATGTTCGTGTAAAAAATGTTAACATACTAAACGGGTTGTTTTAGTTGTATCACCACAATTTGTATTTTTTCAGTTTCAGAATCAGAATTTCAGTTTTTCCGACATTTATGGATGCAGAATTCTAAAATTGTGATCCACCTTATTCATATTTGTTTAAGAAAAGCAAATTATAATTTAATTTTATTTATTTATTTTTTGTAGCACAACAGAATTTTAACACTACAAATTATTTAAATATTTTATACTTTCAGTTTAGGACCTTTAATTTTTCTTTTTCTTTATAAATACATAATGTAAAAATATTTTTTAATTCTAATCATAATTTACTGTGAAATTTCTATAGATTTTTAATTACAATTTAGCTTATTACAGTTTCACTCTTTTTCGCATTTTCTTTTGATTAGTAGAGTGCAAATCAATTAACTTTTTCCTAAGCAATTAGAACATATAACGTTTTTAATTTTTATTTTATTTATTATTCTTTTAAGAATAAAATCTCTTTTCTGGACTTTTCCTACGGCAAAAGTTTCGGATATTTTTAACTCACAAACTCAAAGACATATTTTTATATAAAGTAAATTGTTGTGGTAAACTGAAACATCTATGATTAAATTGTATTTGCTTAAAGTCATTCTATTTTTCGATTTTTAATATGAGAAATGAAATTATCTGCACCGTGACCTCATCGCTTTTATGAAGTTAATTAATATATGAAGAATGTTTAAAAAGATAAGCTTAATACGTAAAGCAATTAAAAGTTAGTGGGTTAAGCTTCAAAGGAGATTTTTATAAAATTTCCAGTACTGCTATTTGTTATCCCTTTCGAATTCAATACTTTACAGTATGACGAAATTATTCTTCATGAAACCTGTTGCAAACAATTCCTAATCTTAAATTTTCCTTTTGTAAGGAAATTGGAAGAAAGATCATTCGATTTCCGCTTTGAAAATTACCAAGCATTAAGCTAAACTCAAAAAATTTAAATGAAAAATTTAAAATAATTGCTAGTTAAATGTTTTATAAGTGAATAATATTTGAAATACAATAATCTACCCATTTTATAGGGACGATAATTTAATTATAGTTTGGTTGCTTAAAAAAGTGATGGAAACAATCTCCGATTCTCAGAAATCCATAGATTTAAATGCAAACGTACGTTTTAAATAAATTGTCTGCACGTAACGTTACTCAAAAGTATTTGGTATTATCTACATCATAGTACAATATCCAGGATTTTTTCTTTACGGAACATGAATTTCGAGAATGTTACAGTAACGTTTTAACCCTTGCGAGCATGGTATACTATTAATAGTACACGTCTTTTCATCGAGTATTATTTCATCTTAACATTTGTACTTACTTACTCTCGACATGTAGAAATGATAGCACATGGCCATGCCTTTCTTATAAGGACTTCATTAATGTTTTTGAAATTTACTAATAACAACAATAAAAAAAATTTACTTAATTCTCTTTGCACCGTTGGCGATTCTTTTATTTTATCCATATATTTTTCCCTTAAAATTTAAAACATAAATTACTTTTCCGTTCAAATCATAAATGTAATAAAAGCATACAATTTAGGAAGTTTTAATATCTGTTAAATCCTGTTGCAATGCGATATTTTCTCAAATTCTCTACAAATTCTTCCTTAACCTATTATCATATAAATACGAATTGAATAGGACACAAAATTCGTTAGATTTCAGACAACTTAGATAATCTTTAAACTTTAAGTCTATTTGGATAGCTATGATTAATATTACTAACGTAAAAATAATTTTGTTCTCAAAATGGGTAAAAATTCGGAGCCGAAAGGGTTAATTCAAAACGAGTGAAATAATAATCAAACGGCTCTATTTCAATTTAATAATTAACAAAATGTACATTTTTTCTGTAATATTTAGAAAACGCACATATTTTAGAAGCGTAGTATTAATACATGTTAAAACCATAAAGAACGCAGACAAAACAATTCATTTTATTATTATTATTATTTATAATACTGAAATTACTAGTAAATTCTTTGTCTAAATTAAGATTTCATTTATAAACTTTTCACAGATCAGTGTACGTAAAGTTCACAAGTATTAAAAGAAATTTTAATTTAATATTTTTTTTTCCGAACGTTAAAAGCATAAACTCTTGAATGATTTTAAATACCTTTCATAAAGTATGTTTATTTGTAAAACAATCCACTTTCTCTATAGGGAACACAAAATTTTTGAATATGTTTTTAAGAATAATAAATTAGTGAATATTTTTCTGATCATCACTGATCTATATATATACATCACAATAGATTTTTTTAATTTATCAGAATGAAAATATCTTATTCAGATAATTTCATTTCCATTAATACTCTCAATAAACAAATTATTCTTGACATGTGAAGTTATGATCTTGTATTAGAAACTCGCTGAAAATTTTCTGGTTGAATATTTTCTTGTTTGATGTGAAAATAATATCGCATATGAATGATTTTCGGAAATTCACGGCTGGTATTATTTTTTTCTGTTGTTACTATAGTAAACTTTAATGCACTAATCACACTTCATTGGAACTGAAATTTACTTGCTGTTTTGTTTTATTTTTTAAAACTTTCTCTTTATTTATATACTCATAATTTGACTAAAATTACATAATAACATTGGTAATCAAAAACTCATCTTCTTAATATAAAAAACATCGTATCTTATTCATGCTTGTTTAAACTGCAATTGAAATTTATTTGTTTACTTTGATACATCTTTTAAATCTTTCATTTTTCTTAAATCGTATCTATACCAGTGGTGTAGTCGTAAAAAAACCAGAGGGCATATGTTCAAGGCAGAGGGTATACCCTAGATTGTATTTACTATAGCTTTCTTGAGAAACAGAGGGTATACGGTGTTCCTAAAAAATTATAGAGGGTATACGGCGTATACTCCCGTATACCCTCCACTACATCCCTGATCTATACTAATAAAAATAATAAAATGAAATATCTGGAAAATATTTAGCACTAATTTAGCTATAATCACCCATAACTGATTATTTAGAGCTGGTAAAAATAAAAAAAAAATAACAAAAATAAACACGATATTTTCAAATTTCTTCTAATGAAATCGAATGAGATGAATTTTCCTTTAACTTTCTTATTTTAGAAGAAATACTTAAAAGAAAAAAAATGAAAATTAGAATTTTTTATGATGTATTTGTATAATTTTTCATGTTAATCGTGATAATTTGAAATTCGCTATTTAATCAAAATATGGGATTACTAAATAGATGAATTTTCTACTTAGATATTAAACATCCGGAAATATTGTTCATGCTGCATACTGTAAAAAAAAAAAAAAAAAAAAAAAAAAAAAAAAAAAAAAAAAAAAAAAATATATATATATATATATATATATATATATATATATATATATATATATATACATTAGATAACAAACAATTGTGATCCCTAAAATTCTTTATGTTACTGCTACAGGAAAAAAAATCATGTTATCCCGAATTACCGATAAAATTTTAATATGCATACAGATTTGTGTAGCTTTACAAAACTAGTTTCGTAGATTTACGTCTTTATTATTTATTTATTTATTTATTTACTTATTTATTTTTACAGTGTACAAATAAACTATTCGTAATCAATTCATTTCTTTGCGATCTTGCGATAAGATAGTTCATTTTGCATTACACAAGTTAATTCTTAATTTCATGCGTGCGATTTTTTATTTTCAAAAATTTCACGTTAAAAGACATTTTTCCACATTTTTTTATATTTTTTTAATAGAAAAAAATATTAAAAGACACTGCTTTTTTTCTATAATTTCCCTATTTGTTGCTTTGCATTCTTTGGAGCCAATTTTTTTACGAAAAACGACAAGAAAAATTTTGCGAAGAAGTGAATGGCATAAAACAGGATTAAATATCAGCATTATTCTTCGGATTTAAAACAAGATGCACTTAAAAAATATTTTATTCGTAGAAATTTATTTCTTTCAGCTCCTTAACTCGTTTAATATAGTATCTAAATTCATTCAAGCATGTTATTATACAAATTTATTTTATTACATTTTATCTCTTATTCATAAGCTTTTTTTTATATCAATTAATGCCTTTTTGTGTGTGCGTGGTTTTTTTTTATATAAATTAATATTTTTTTTTATTGTGTGTGTGTGTGTTTGTACAGACATTTTTTTAAAGATGTATCAATATGCTTCAATAAAATTTCAATATATTAATTTTTTTTTTTTTTTTTTTTTTTTTTTTTTTTTTTTTTTTTTTACAAAATTACAAATTTTTTACAAAATTTACTTCTCTGACAAGTTTTAAAAATATTTTTTAATACCATGAAATTCACTAAACACTACGTTATAAATTAAAGTTTTTATTAACAATTTTTATAGTAGTTCATTTTTAATGTACTACTTTGAGAATTACTCTTTAATTAGTCGTCTTGATTAATGAAAAATTTAAATAATGCAATAATAATGTTAAATACTTAAAATTAGACAAAGAAAGAAAGAAATCTGTAATTTTACTGATGTAAAGTTACGGAAGTCTGTTTGCTTACTAAAATTTAATCTATATACTATACGAAAAAAGAGGTGAATTTATAAAACTAGTTTTTGTAAGGTGTCTATTAAAATCACAATTGTACTAAAATTTTATCTGTACATAAAAAGTTCTAGGCATCCCAATTTTCTATTAAATTCTTATAGTAACCTTACAGATTTTTTTTATGTATAGTTCAAATGTGTATCTGCTTCGTGAATTTTTGTTCTTGCAATACATAAAATGTTCTAAAAATTCAATTTTTTTTTTTTTTTTTTTTTTTTTTTTTTTTTTTTTTAAGTATAGAGATTATTTGTAATGTAGGTTGAAGTTTATATTTGTTATAAATCTAATTAAAGTGATAAAAACTTTGTACTTATTTAATGAATTTTAAAATTATAGAAGTTTTTTAATTGCTAAGGCATTGAAATAATAGTTTTCAAATAAAAATTCAAAATACCGTTAAAATGTATTATCAAAAATTTTAAAGATTATTGATGTTTTAAAATGATTGACCATGGTACTTTTTTTTACAAACAAGATTTATTTTAATATTTTTTTAAAAACCGTAAAAAATATACTTCAAGACAAAGACTTTAAAAAGACGCTTTTATCGTGATCTTAATTCATCTTAAAATCAAAATTAAGATTATAGAAAGTGAAATATAAATTATGTAAATAATGTCATATAAAATAATACTGATTATTAAAAGGGAAAAGGAAATTGTAAGTTAAAATACTTGAAACTAAATTGGATATACTTAATTTCGGTTGTTTTTGTTAATCTGTTTTTAGTGTGAGATCATTTTTTAAATCCGGTTGTTGAGTGCGGAAAAACTTTCAGAACTAACCCTATGATGCTTATTTTTAAAAGAGTAATATATTTGTTATTCCCTTTTCACATACACACATGTTTGTATATGCTTATGCTTTTGCACGCACTCACAAATATTACACCAAACAAACAAAGAATTTTGAAATGGATTGGATTATATAAATTAATAATATTCATTTGTTACATATTATGACATTTATCATCTGTTTTTAATCTCAAAATTTTGCGTCTAAAGCATAAACCTTAGTAATTAAAGTAATAACAGCAGTAATGACTGATGATAATTATAACAAATAAATAAAGCAAGTAAGGAGTTTCATTGTTCTAAAAATGTATAGGCAAATTTCGTGAACATGTATTCTATTTTCAGGAAGTTAAATCGGTAGCATTATAAGTACTTATTTATTTTATATTTTTATGCGGGAAATAATTGATAATGTATACAGGGTGTTGCCTAATTCGATAGACAAATTCAGAGGGATTATATTAGGTGTCAAGAGGATGAAAAATTACTGTAGAACATGGAATCTCAAACCAAGCATTAAACCAAAATACAAGTAACCTATCCTATCTGAGTTTTTGCTAACAGTAATAATTTCCAGAAAACGAAAATATGTTATAATAACATTTTTAATGGATATTCTCATCTTTCTTATAAATGTGATAATATAAAAAGAAAAAGTTTTAGAAGTCTCCATTATGCATGTCAATAGTATGCACTTGACTCTCCACATCTTTAACTGCGTTATAAGTTCATACAGTATCATCGATCGATTGGAAATCCTATTTTTTTAGATCATTTCATCATGTTATCACATTTCACACTAAACAAGGTATCTATTGTTGCATTTCCATTGCAATATTTTTATTTTTCTTAAAATTATTACCGCCAACTCAAGTTCAGTTAAGATTAAATACCCTGTATTTGTGACTTAATACATGTTTTTCAACCTCATGTTCTGTGACAATTTTTCAATCATTTAAAGGTGTATTCGAAAAAATATTTTTTCATCCTCAAAAGCTCAAAATTTTCTGAGACATTTTGACGATTTTAGCGATTTTGACAGACGATTTTGAAAAGATGTATGCCATGTGATTTCATTATTCACTTAATTAGAATTTGATTTATAAACAATTATTTTCTCAGTGTGACTATTTTTTTCGTTCCCAGATGTGCCACTTCGAAAAGTTCGGTTTAAAAATGTCAACTTTGACAACATTTTTTGCAATACTTTATGACATGCGCGGCACATTATATAGTTTATAAATAATGGAATTTGCCAGTTGGATGCATTTGAGAGTAAAAATGAGTTTAAAAATAAATCGGAAAATAAACAGTTTTGGATTGGAATATACCCTTAATGTCTACTATCACCCCTCTGAATTTATCACTCAATTTCGACCGCAGCCAGTACATAAAGCTTTTAAATAAATATTTACTGTATTTTTATCCTATTTGTTGTTTGAATTCATAATAAATGATGTGATGAACTTTTATTGTTTAAGTGTAAAGAACAAAACAGACAGCATAAAAACTCTTCTCCCTCTCTCTCTCTCTTTTTTTTTCTTTTTTTTTTTTTTCTTTTTTAGCAAATTATGTTAAACGTAGAAATCTGAGTTATAATTTTCGCCCATTCTCTATTTCGGAGATCATTGCTGTTAGTTTGTATCTTTTTTCAATACTGACTTAAAATGTAATTTAAAATCAAACCTCGTGAAGTTTCTCAGTTGTTTATGTTTTTCATGTCGTTTATCGAAGATGTTCGTGCGTTGAATTTTTTAATGCATTTTTATTTTCTTGATGAAAAAAATTACCTTTATGACAAAGAGAAAGCCAGTAATTGTATTTATACCATTAAAAGTACCATTTTATAATTGCTCCACATTGATTTTATTACAAGTTAACCGAAAAAAAATTGCATGAATTATAATGCATGATACATCATTGCATTTACATATAAAGCAATTAATATTTACACTTACTCATAACGACACACAAAATCAGCCCACGCGCAGTATTGTATTTAAAACCGTCTTTTGTATGCAAAAATCCCGAAGATCATGGTTTACCTTCAAATTAATTTTTGTCTTGAATGCAGACAAATTGAGTTGTTTAAAATGTGATTACCGCTAGCGATAATAAAGTACGCGAAGACCTTTTGATAACAATCTCATTTACTTTTATTAAGAACAATTTACATAAATGTAAGCATGAATAAATCAAACACCTTTGTTAAAATGTCGTAATTGTAGTCATTGTGTGGCTTTTAATCAACGAGAATTGGAGGCCAAGGGTATCACCTAATGTGATATTTACTCTTCTGCCTATCCCACATGCCGAGATATCGCCCATCTCGTAATTTCTCCAAATACTTTTAAAACACTTTTCCCATACAAATTGTTTTACTTTATAACATGACTTATTTTGTTATTCTTTCTTATTGTTATATATCAACCCACTCATGCTCAAGTTAAATCCTGAAGAGTACCCAATTGTTATAATTCTCTTCATAAGAGAATATATTATACACATGTATATGGGTCACTCTTTGGAAATAATATCTATCATATTGAAATCTAGACTGCCTATTTGTATTTCATAAATATTCTTCATAGACTATAGAACGTTGAGAGATAAAATTTACACTAGTTATATGCGTTGACTGCAGGGTATTATTTAAACTTTCAGAAATTAAAAACTTAAATTATTTTTTAAGGTTGTCTTTTAATGGAATTTCTTTAATGATGAAATTAAATCAATCAGTTGTTAAAAATAGTTTTCAGAAAGGTTGCCTCTTTTATATTAAATTCTAAAAACCGTGATAAAAATTTTTAAGTATTTACAATATAAACATATGGGAAAAGATATGGAAATCAACGCGGCAGTTTTTATAGCGATAAACAACTCTCAGAAGATCTGTCATACTTTCATTACTGAGGGAATTTTATTAAAAAGATCTTTTTAACGGCTCAATTAAAAAAAATCTTTTTTACCAGTACTGTAGGTTAAACCATTGCTATATTTAAATAAATATATATATATATTAAAAAATATATACAAGAAGTTTTGTTTATAACTAAGTTCAAAATAATTGTAGCGCAATGCATTCTATTGTATTATTTTGTGAGAAAGAAAAGGGACAATAATATTAGATTGCTATATTTTTGTTCTCCCAATTTCAACGTCAAAAAAAAAAAAAAAAAAAAAAAAAAAAAAAAAAAAAAAAAAAATTACTTTCACTTTAAAACGCTGGAGGAAAAAATATCTTGATCAAATTACATTTTTCAAAAAAATGTGAAGAAGTAAAATCATTTTTTTACATATTCCAATTTTACGAATCAGTTTATTGTAAAGGACAAAAAATGAGACAAATAGAAAAAGCATTTTATCCAAGCTTTTTTAGCTTTACGATCAACAAAAGAGGTAAAATCAGATTAAGCATTTGCACTTAACTGGACAATTACTGTCCACTATTCACAAGAAATGAATAATAATAATAATAATAATAATAATAATAATAATAATAATAATAATAATAATAATAATAATAATAATAATAATAAGTGAAAAAAATTGTGAATATTTTTTTCTCATTTGGTTACTATAAATGCACCCATTTTTTACTTAAATATTATCTGTTTTTAAGCATTAACTTTAATATCAATTACAAATGTATTGTGGACATATTTTACTTTTGTTTGCTTGTTTCATTATGTTTAACGTATTTTATCATTTCCTGGGTTAAAAAATAAATAAATAATTAAGAAGGTGCGGAGACTGTGTGAAATATTCGTTAGACCCCATTTAAACCCAATTAAATCATCATTAAATTGAGACTCAGAGCAAAATATGACTTTTTAAAAATGCCAATTTTATTTTGCTGCTTTTTTTATTATTATCACACTGAAAAAAAAATTCGTTAAATTTACGGCAAAAACAGCTGTCAGCGATGTTGACAACAGTTTTTACTGTAAAAATTGCAGTAAAATTAGATGTGATAAAAAAAATTACATCTAATTTTATTTCAATTTTTACGGTTTTTTTTTTTTTTTTTTTTTTTTTTTTTTTTTTTTCAGTGTAGGCTGTATTTTGTGTTTTATATATTTAAAAAGATTATTTACTTTTTAACTACTTCCACGAAGAAAAATCTGGAAAAAGGCTGATCCTTCTCACTGGACTCCTTCAAACCCATGCAATTTATCACTGTACAGCTCATATTCAAAATATTAGAATAATTACCTTTTTTTTTAGAAATTGAAAATATCGTTTGGTAATTTAATGTCTTTTAATGAAAATATGCAAATGATATTTTTATTAAGAACTTATTGTTGATTAAACTTACTTGTTATCTTAAATTTAATATCATTTTTGAAAAGATTAATTGCAAAAAAAATTATTTTGAAAAGTCAAAATATTAAAGTGGTTCAAAATATTAGAATATTTCACATTAATTCTCCTTTAATTATTACCAATTCTTAACTGGTGGCATCATTGATTAAATTCAGACTATTTTATTTAAAATCAGTATTCTTTTTTGCAGTTTGTTTCTTTTTCGTCTTAAAATGGGCCGTGTGAGTGATATTCCTGAATCTACTAAACTTCGTATGGTTGATTTGTATCGGCACGGTAAAAATCAATGTTTTATAGCGAATTATTTACATTGTTCGCAATCGAGCGTTAGTAAAATACTAACACAATATTCAAAAATTGGAAAATTTCAAAATAATCGCCGAAATGGTGGCCGAAAACCAAAAACATCTGCTAGAGATGACAGGAAACTGAAGCGTATAGTTAAGAAAAACCGTTTTAAAAGTGTGCGATTCTTGCACCGAAAATGGAAAGAAGAAGGAGTTGAAGTTTCTACATCGACAACATTAAGACGTCTCCATAAATTTAAATTTGAATCTCGTGTACCGAAAACAAAACCTCTCATGACTGCAAGACAAAAGCGTATAAGATTGAATTGGTGTAAATCAAGACGTTTATGGAGCAATTAAGATTGGAAAAATATATTATTTAGTGATGAAAGTATGTTTTGTGTTTCATATGGTAATCAAGGTATTCGAGTTTGGAGAATGAAGCAAGAAGCATTTGATAAAGAATGCCTTAAACGTTCCGTAAAATTTGCTGCTAGTGTCATGGTTTGGGGTTGTATGAGCGCAGAAGGACCTGGAAAGTTATGCATCGTCTACGAAAAGGTTAACTCTCTGATATATCAAGAAATTTTAGAATATTACATGATTCCATCATCAGAAGATTTATTTGAAGATGATTTCATCTTTCAACAAGATTTAGCGTCCCCGCATACCTCGGTGTCAACTAAGAATTGGCTCCGCCAACGTAACATTAAGGTACTTCCTTGGCCACCAAATTCACCAGATCTTAATTCCATCGAAAACTTATGGTGTATAAGGAAGAAAAATCTTCAAGAAAATCATCCTTCAAGTAAAACTGAGTTAGTGGCACGTATAAAGTCTATTTGGGCTAATATTGATAGAAATGTTTGTAAACACCTTGTATATAGTATGCAAGATCGATTGTACGCTGTAATGAAAGCTAAAGGGGATGCTACAAAATATTAACTACCATTTACTTCATATTCATAAGGTAATATTGTTGCGTAAAATAAAATATTCTAATATTTTGAACCAATCTAAATTTTATTCTAATATTCTGGTGTGTTTAAGGAAGCTGTATACCTAATTTATTGTGCTGTATTTTATATTTTATAAATGTTAAAATCTTATCTAAACATTCCAGATTTAATTTATAAGAAATTTAATTGCATTTACTTAGTATAAAAAATAAATAAATGACAAATAATTTTTTCTTATTACTTTTTCTCAATTATTCTAATATTTTGAATATGAGCTGTACATAAAAGTTAAAATGACTGACGTCTTGTCGTTTGCCATTTTTAATTTGGCTAATATCTGTAATTTAAATCATGCAGCAAAAACATGTTCAATAGTAACAGTGTCGTCATATTGACGGTAGCAACTGTTAACCATTAAATTTCTCTTTTAAAGGGATTTTTTAATTGTAAAACATCGCACATGTTACATTTTTAATTCATCTGATAGAAAAAAAGATATCTTTTCAAATACAATTTGTTTAAAAACTGCTTCTCAATTTATTTATTTTTTTTTTTTAATTTTCATGCAACTCAATTTTGTAAAATTAGTCTTTTTGCAGTTAAAATAATGTAGTGTCTAATATGAAAAGATAAAAATTGTTTGCTGGTTTAATTTATGTTCGATCTTATAAACATAATACTTAAATGTAAAAAAGTCAGGACAGAAAATGGACAGATTTCAATTTAAAAAAATTAACAAGCGTATATTTCACTAGACTGTTTTAAAAATGTGATTCTGTTCACTAACAATCAAAAATAGATATTGCCCGATTTAAATTAATTGTTTAAATTTTTTTAGTAAACATCTCATCAAAATTCATGTAACTGATTTTGTAACATGAATTTTTGCTGTTACCGTTTCATAAAAAGTTCTAGGAATCTCTGTTTCATGCAAAAATAAATAAATAAATAAATAAATAAATAACTTTACAGACTTCTTTTAACAGTGTAACTTATTACCGGATATCTAAAATTTACATAAATTATTTAAACAGTTTTTGAAACTAATAATTATTTTTGAAATTATTTTTTTTTTTTAAACATGTATAAAATTTATAACATTAATGTAACCGCAGAACTTTTGAAACTATTGGAATGATAACTATTTTCTTTCAGGAAAAAAAAAAAAAAAAAAAAAAAAAAAAAAAAAAAAAAAAACGAGAAATTTGAGGACAATTTTTTTGCTTTTATACTTCCATCAGACCCGACCAATCAGTATATTAAAATTGGAAGTTATCTATTTCATTGTTGATTTTTTTTAAAGTTTATTTTGGTTATTCATATTATTAACGAATATTTTATGAATAAAGTAACTTTTTTTAAGTGCTATCAATTAATTGGTTCAAAAGTATCGGAAAACTACAAAAGGGAAACAAAAAGTGTGTGGCATATTTAATACTTTAAGAATAGTAAATTTTTCAGATCTTAATGTCACTAAGCATAAAAGAAAAAGTAATTCTAGGAGTAATTTCAGAAAGTTTGTAAATAATAATAAAATTACTAAGGGATGATTTAATTTAATTTGTGCATTAAAAAATAGTATAATAAAACACTACAACACCAAAATAAAATCATGGTAACAAATATCCTATCATAAAAAAGAAAAACAATGGTCTAATTAGAGAAATAAGGGGTAAAAATCAACCTCGTCCACCCCTTGAAATGTTTAGTAAAGCGTTAGGAAATGTCTAATGACTATGAAGAGAATGACTATGAACCTATGACTTCAGTAAACGACTTTGATTTCATTATGTCAATTTGTTTCTAAACCACTTGCAACTAAAGAAAATAAAAAAATAAGAAGAGTCTGCCTATCAATTTTTGTTACAGTTATATTTCCTTTTCAAACCGCATTAATTTTCTGAGTGAAATAAATTAGCATATTGTGTAACTTTGATTAATTATTTCACTGATTTGAAAATTATTTTATTAGAATTTCTACTTTGCATTCTGTAATAAAAAGAGGAGGGGAAGAAATGAACCCTGTCATTTTTTCAGGGTGATCAATAAAAGAAATAACACATATTTAATAAGTATAAACAAGATGGCCTGTGACCAAATGCAAAAAAGACGCATTTCTTTAACTTTTGACAATGACCAGATTTTAGGGTCTTTTGAAATGGCTAATTTTCAGATACTGAACTCAAACAGTTTGACTTATAGATAAAAAACTGAAAAAAAATTAAATATATATTTCATATTATCTTATGCTATTTTATATTTTAGAATTTTCTATAAAATTTTCTCTGTACACTGTAAAAAAAAAAAAAAAAAAAAAAAAAAAAAAAAAAAAAAAAAAAAAAAAATCTTTAAAGTACATTTTTTTTTTTTTTTTTTTTTTGGAAACTGGGATTTTTAGAACTTTTTATGTAACAGCAACAACAAAAGTTCATGAAACCGATACACGTTTGCACTGTAAATTTAAAAATAAACTGTAAGTCACTAAGAATTTTTCAGGAAACTGAGATGCATAAAACTTTTTATGTAATTGCAATCCGTGTTAAATATAAAAATTTAGTAAGATTACTGTAAGTTCAATAGATTCTTTTGTAAAACTACATATTTGTGTAGCTTTACAAAAACGGGCTTTGTAGATTTACATCCTCTTTTGTATAATGTACAGAAACAATTTTTAATAAGCATACAAGTTTCTATAAATTTCCATTTGTAGAATTACAGATTTTTTTAATATAACGTAGTTTTCGTGGTTATTGAATTTTTATACAAGAATGGAAATGACAAAGAATTGAGATGCCTTCAATAGTTGTCATAACCTTTTGTGTATTTAGGTTTCTCTTAAAAATAAGAAAAAGGAAAATAAGAGTAAACTGTCTCGTAACTTTTACTAGACCCCTTTTAAACGCGAAAAATGTTTTCATCTTATTACCACTTATGTTTCTTCTGATGAAAAGTAAGAGAAATAAAAGGTAAAATTGGTCCATGTCCCTTATCATAGGTTGGTCAGTAAATGAATTGAGGGCTTGCTTCTTTCCTCCCCTAGCGCTAAATACCGTGTTAACCAATGGAAAAACCAATTTGGTAACTATTTATTACCTAATATTATTATCAAAATACGGTTTTCACGTCATATATCCATTAAAAAAGTACATTTAAATTTTAAGTACATTAAGAAGGCGAAAAACTCTGGAGAATATTTCCACAAGTAAGAAATATTTAAAGTTTACGTGTTTTTAACTTCAAATTGAAGGATACAATTTTTTAAAAATCCATTATGTCGACATCTGACGTGTACTTTCTTACGCTAAAAACTATATTTCGAAAGATTACGAAAAATTATTAAATTAAAATTTTTCTTGGGTTAACATGAGACTTTTAAATCGGCCGCTGAGGTAAAAATCTATATTGGTGAGGCTTTTCCTGAGAAAGATTTCATTAAGTCTACTTATTTTTAAACCACTTTCTACAAAAAAAAAAAAAAAAAAAAAAAAAAAAAAAAAAAAAAATCCCTCTTAGAGAGTTTGGTATATTTCATTGTACTTTATTCGAACTCAGGCGACCCATTGGATGAAATAAAATTCATATTTTCATTAATTGTGACTAATTCATGTTTAAATAATAGTGGTAATTATTATTGTTTTTATAAGATTTTTTTTTTTTTGTCTAAAATATGAGAAATAAGTGATTATAAAAGTATCGCCGGTAATTTTTAGGGTTTGTCTTGTAGATGGAATAACGACTTTGAACAGAATAACATACGAATTTTTGAAAGACCTACAATTCATTAAACCTTTTATTTTTGAACATATTTCCTAGTAAAAAAAAAACACTAGGTGTGCTTGTTTGCTAGATTTTATTGGACTTTCTTCAAACCAGGTCGACTCTCGGGACGAAATAACATGCTCATTTTCATTTATTGTGCGTGCATAAATTGTAATCGTCATTATTATTATTGTTATTATTATTATTATTTTAAGAATTTTTTTTTCTGTCTAAAATTGGAGAAATAAGTGTTATAAAAGTACCGCTGGTCATTTTTAGGTTATATGGGTTGTAGAGGGAATAACTACTATGAACAGAATGACCATAACTTCTGAGACAGACTACTTCCACTTTTAAACCACTTAGTGACTTTCTTCAAACTCCGATGATTTTTTGAACGAAATAAAATGCGCATTTTCATTAATTGTGACTAATTCGTGTTTAAATACTAATGGTATTTTTTTTTTCAGAATTTTTCTATGCCTAAAATAAGATAGATAAATGGTAAAAAAGTATCGCTGGTCATTTTTAGGGTATGCCTTGTAGAGGAAATAACAAACAAATAGCGACTATGAACAGAATGACCTATGACTTCTGAGAAAGACTTTCATTTCATTAAGTCTATTTATTTTTAAACCACTTCGAAGTAAGAAATAAAAAATAAGGAGAGACCGTCTGGCAAGTTTCATTAGGCCCCCCTTCAAACCCGGCCAACTCTCTGGGCGAAATAAAATTCGCATTTTGAGTAATTGCGACTAATTCTTCTAGTGATTTACGAGCCTTCACGCGCGAGGGAGATTAAGTGCGCGAACTCAATGATTAAATTATGAGGCGAGCAGAGCACATATTTGGAATGTCACTCATCTTTCGAGATCGGGGAATTAAGGATTAATAATTCAACCCGCTGTAATCTCGGCCCAGGCAATGATTCGGCCGGATTATTTATTTAGCTTTGATATAAATTTCTAAATTCGATTTGGAGGCGGGAATTTTTTGTGCCTTGTCTTCTGCTTTTCCCCTTTCGAAACAAAGCTCATTTATTTTTCCATTCATTGAGTTAGAAACTCGATGCCGGCTGCGAATTTGCAAATGTGCTGTTGTGATTCTTTATCTGCAGTTTGGCAGCGGTGAGTGTTTTCAATAAAGTATTGCCTGATGAGAGAAAATTTAATCTTAACTTTCCGTAAGTTGCCTTCCTTTTTTTTATCTTTCCGCAACTGAAGTTTTCCCATTAGATTTTATAAATGCTGAGAATTCTGTTCAAGTGAATTTAGCGAAGACGATTAAATGTTTGTTTAAAATTCATTAAAAGAGGGTATTTTGTCATTTTTCGTTAAAATAAAGATAAATCACTCAGTAAAAAGCTGTTGATGTTTCCTTGTCTTTCTGTCTTTAAGACTCTAGATCGATAATACCTAAAATTGTATAAAGTATCTGAATTGATTACTTTGTATGTTTTACTTTAAAGTTTAAAAAAAAATTAGTTATTGTGAAAAAAATATGAGTATATATGTGTGCTGTGTTGTAATTATCCATCTCCAGTTAGACAGTGATGAGTGTTATATTGTCGGATTGAAGAAAGTTTAATCTTAATTTTCCGTAAGTTGACCTCTTTTTTTTCTGAAGTTTTCTCATTAGATTTTATAAATGCTGAGAATTCTGTTCAAGTAAATTTAGCGAAGACGATTAAATGTTTGTTTAAAGCTCATTAAAATACGGTATTTTGTCATTTTTAGTTAAAACAAAGATAAATCACTCAGTAAAAAGCTGATAATGTTTCCTTGACTTTTTGTTATTAAGATTCTAGATCGATAATACCTAAAATTATATAAAATATGTGAGTTGATTGCTTTGCACGTTTTCCTTTAAAGTAAGGAAAAGTAACAATTGTGTAAAAAATGTGACTGTATCTATGTGGTGTTGTAATTATCTTCTCCAGTTAGATAGCGATGGATGTTGAACATTGTCGGATGGAAGAAAACTTAATCTTAACTTTCCGTAAGTTGCCCTCTGTTTTATCTTTCCGCAACTGAAGTTTTCCCATTAGATTTTATAAATGCTAAGAATTCTGTTCAAGTGAATTTAGCGAAGACGATTAAATGTTTGCTTAAAATTCATTAAAGGAAGGCATTTTGTCATTTTTCGTTAAAACAACGCTAAATCACTGAGTAAAAAGCTGCTGATGTTTCTTGACTTTTTGTCATTAAGACTCTAGATCGGTAATACCTAAAATCATACAAAATAACTGAGTCAATTACTTTGTATTTTTTACTTTAAAGTAAAGAAAAGTAATAATTGTGTAACAAATGAAAGTGTATCTGTGTGCTGTTGTAATTCTCTCTTCATTTAGTCTGCGAAGGGTGTTTTCAATAAAATGTTTTCGGATGGAAGAAATTTTAATCTTATCTATCCTTAACTTGCCCTCTCTTTTTTATCTTTCCGCAATTGAAGTTTTCCCATTAGATTTAATAAATGCTGAGAATTTTGTTCAGGTGAATTTAGCGTAGACGATTAAATGTTTATTTAAAATTTTCATTAAAAGAAGATATATTGTCATTTTTCGTTTAAATCAATAGGTAAAAAGATATCGATGTTTCCTTGATGTTTTGTCAATAAGATTCCAGATCGAGAACTAAAATTATATAAAATATGTAAGTTGATTATGTTGTATTGTAGATTTTACTTTAAAGTACGGAAAAGTAATAACTGCTTAAAAAATGTGAGTGTGTCTAGGTGTGCCAGTAGTATTTCTCTATCTCCAGTTAGACAGCAATGGGTGTTTTTAACAAAATATTGTCAAATGGGAGAAAATTTAATCTTAACTTTGAGTAGTTGATCATTTTATTTTTCATTAATTGAGAATTTCTCATTAGGTTTTATAAAAGTTTGAAAATTCTGTTAAAACTGAGTTTAATAAATCTCTTAGTAAAAAACTGTTGATGTTTCCTTGACTTTTTGCTAATAAGATTCCAGAACGATAAGAGCTAAAATTATATAAAATATGTAAGTTGATTAAGTTATATTTCACATTTTACTTTAAAATAGGGGAAAATATAATTGTGTAATAATGTACCTAAGTGCTGTTGTATTTTTCTATCTCTAAACAGACAGCGATACGTGTTTCCAATAAAATATTGTCGAATGGACGAAAATTTAATCTTAACTTTCCGTTGTTGATGACTTTATTTTTCAATAACTGAAAATTCCTCATTAGGTTTTATAAAAGTTTGAAAATTCTGTTAAAATTGAATGTAACTAAGGCTGTTGAATATTTGTATAAAATTCATTAAAAGACGGCATTTTATCATTTTTATTTAAAATTACATATATTATTATATATAGATATTTAAGCGAGAAAACTGTTGGAACTTTCTTGACTTTTTTGTTAAAAAAATATTTAGTCAATAATATCTAAAATTATATTGTGATGTCAGATTGGTCACACGTTTTATATAAAAACAAGTGATTTTAGAACAAAATAATATTTTAAGGTCAAAGGAAATTTTTAAATGAAATATTGCTTGTATGAGAAAAACTTAATCCCAATTTTTCGTAAAAAGTTCACTTTTTTTTCTTTAACTAAAGTTTTCCTATTGGGTTTTATAAATGATAAAAATTCTTTTCAAATGAATTTAAGTAATATGATTGAATATTTGTTTTAAAATTATAAAAAATACGTTACTTTGCCATTTTCATTTAAAATAACGATAAATAAGAGATTGTTGGATGCTCTTAAAGTTTCTTTGATTTTTCTCTATCGATAATGCCTAAAATTTTGTATTTTAGTTGGATGATTTTATTCTTGTGGTCTTTACTTGTAATTTGGCAGTGATAAGGCTTTCAATAATGTCTGTAAAAAAATTTAAAACTAACTTTATTTTATTTTTTATTTTTCCGAAAATAAGATTTTCAAAAGAGCAAGTGTTGTTGAAATTCCGTTCCTTAACCTTTTTGTCAATGAAGCTTGGACAGATAATATATGAAATCATAGAACGCTATTTAAGTTATTTATGTTTCATATTATGCGTTTTGTGTAAAAATAAGAAATTTTACATAAAAATGATATTTCATGGCTATAATAAGTTTTTTTTAAAATTATATTTCTTGATGAGAGTAAATTTTGAATTAATTTTCCGTAAGTTGACATCTTTTTTTTTTATCTTTAGAGAGTAGAAACTTTCCCATTAGATTTCATAAATGTTTAAAATTCTGTTCAAGACATTTTAACTAAGACGGTAGCATGTTTCTTTATAATAATAATGTGAATAACGTTTATAACGATACTGATACTTTTCTTGTTCACAAAATCATTATTTTTGGTATGGAATGACTTTTTGTTTAGTAATTACCGAATTACCGATAATCTGTAAAAGAATAAAAAATAATCAATTTTTTATGACTAAGTAAATTACAAATATGGTATTTCCGAAATATTACTTTTGAGTAAACTTAAAAATTTCACTAATAGCATTTAAAATATTTTACGAACTTTCACGCAAACTTTTAAAAATATGAATATAAAAATATATTTTTTTTTCTTTTCTTAATAAATAAAAAAATTAAATTAAAAAAAATCAGTCAAAATAATACTTTTTTGGGTAATGGGCAAACAATAAAAACAATTTTGTAATGTGAAATTTTAGAATAAAAATTTCAGTTGTAAAAAAAGAAAAAAAAACCTTCTGGGAATATTTTGTATAAAAAATAATATAGTAAACTATGCAAAACAGTCGCAAATGTTTTTCTACGGTTTTTTATCTGTGAGACGAAAATCCATGACGAAAGTTTCTACGCATTTCGCTTATTTAAAAAAAAAAAAAAAAAAAAAAAAAAAAAAAAAAAAAAAAGATAGAAAAACTATTAATTCATATTTTTATGGGAAACCGCTTCACACACACACACACAAAAAAAAGTTGTGTGTGGGGGGGGAGGGGGGGGGGTCAGAAATTAACAGACAGAAACTCATAAGTTTAGCAACAACAAATGAGAACAGTGAACTAGCAACTTGATTCAGTGTAAACGTCAAAACAGAACATTTATGTGAGTTTATAATGATAAAATAACAATAATTAACTAAAAAATCTATAAAGCAGTAAATAAGTAACAGTATAAAAATAATACTTCCTCTTCCAGAAAATTACTTAAGTTACGAAAAGGTACGAGAAAAAATAGTCGCAAGAGAATATTTTATGCTATGATCTTATTAAGGGGAAAAAATACAAACTGTTTCATGTGTAATTTTAATTTTATAAATTAATTTATATAGGCTGAAAAATTATATATATATATATATATATATGTAATAATAATAATAATAAAAATAAGAAGAAGAAGAAGAAGAAGAAAGAAAGAAAGAAAAAGAAAAAGAAGAATAATTCACTATTTATTTATATTTGTCTGCAGCTGAAGTACAAAACAATTGTAGAATCAAGCCGACAAAATGTATGAATAAACTTCAAAATAATAATAAAAAGAAGAAGATGAAGATAAACAAAAAGAAGAAAAAAGGAGGGATCTTATTCTGATAGCGAAAATATCTTTATGTAATGCTATTGAAAAACAATAAAGAACATCCAAAGAAACAAACTAAAAATTTAAAATAAATTCGGAATTCCATTTGGAAAAAGAAACCACAAGTAGATAAATAAATAAAAATATTCCCATTAGAATATTTTATGCAAAAAATTAATTAAAAAAAAAAAAAAAAAAAAAAAAAAAAAAAAAAAAAAAAAGCCTGGAAATTATGTTTCTTATGCGATTTTAATTTTATCAACGAAACAAAAATTCACGAAGAAAGTTAAACGAAATTTGATGAAAGAATTCTACACATTCCGTTAAAAAAAAAAAAATAAATAAACATATAGAAAAACTCTTCATATATAATTTTTATCTGCAACCGCGGCACAAAAAAAAAAAAAAAAAAAAAAAAAAAAAAAAAAATATTAGTAGAATCGAGCAGACGAAATGTCGGAACAAATTTGCTACTCACCATTGACCATTCGAAACATCGCTGTTATTAAAAGGATGCGTGGGGGAAAACTACACAGATAGGGAAAAAATATTGACTTCCACTTTTATATCCGGATAGAGCGAAAAAAAAAAAAAAAAATCTATCCCGTGTATGTTTTCACCTGAAATGATAAATTGAAAAATGAAAAGTGTTGTAAAATAACAGTTCTAACAACTCTAATGTTCATCTTTTTTTTTTCCCCTTTTTTTCAACTTTTTTATATTGAAAAATTGAAAAGATTTTTGAAATTACTAAATGAAACTGCTTGTTTTTCTAAAGTGATTTTAATAAGTGTGAATAAATAGACTTTTTTTAAAGTTTTTAATTGAAATCTCATTTTTCAGTTTTGTTGAGCAGACATTTTGAATTCTGCCTTGGGTTATTCTAGAGAGATAATGAAAGTTGAAATAGTTGTAGGTTTCAGTCTTCAAAGTTTTGCTGATTAATTATGTGTATATGTCCCACCATATATAAATCTTCTTTTGGGGAAAAAAATATTTTTTTTTTCTGTTTTATTACTACCTCATTAATTGTTTTCAGTTTTGAAAGAAATTGTGTCAAAAACATATTTTTTGGCAATTGTTATGCTTATCAAAAATTATCATATGATTTCATAATAATAATAATAATAGTAATATATTATTATTATCATTATTATTTAATTTTCGCTGATTATCTGTATGCATATAGATCTTCTGATAGTTGGATATCTGATAGATAGATATCTGATAGATGGAAAAAAAACTATTATATATATATATATATATATATATATATATATATACATATATATATATATATATATATATATATATATATATATATATATATATATATATATATAATAGTTTTTTTTTCAAGAAACAAAATATGCAGTTTTTTAAATTTTAAATTATTATTATTTTTTTATTATTATCAGCAATAGCTGACTCCTGCAAGGATTTCGCACTGTTATCTTTGAGTTTATTTTCTAAATTTTTCCATCAATTTATAATTAACTGCATCTTTAAAAAAGTCAAACAAGTTGTTTAAACGAAATATAAGTCTGTATTATATCAAAAGTCTATTCAGAAACCTTTTATATGATACCCTATTCCTCATTGTGCGTTTTTTAATGTGCATAAAAACCGCGATGTCGATATATTAGGTAAATACGGTATACGATGTCAGATGTGGGCGAACAAATCCTATCCGATGGTTCCTCATTCATCATTGTGCTCTACATAATAGTGGAATACAGTATACGATGCCTTATGTGAGAGAATTTTTTTTATTTAATGATACCCCGTTCATCGTTGTGCGGTACATATTAGTTAAATTCAGTGTATGATGTCAGATTGGGGAGGGGGGGGGTAATCCTACTCAATGGTACTTTATGTACCGTTGTACGATACATATTAGTAAAAAAAAAAGGGATGTTGACAGCACGGTTAATGTATATGATTTTTCAGGTAATTTTATTTTCAATAATTATTTCAGAAATTTAAAAAAAAAAATCTTTTTTTAAACAGATTAAAATCTAAAACAGAATATCAATATGTAATTTTCTTAGGAATAAAAAGAAAATAAACATTTTTAATACATTTTTTTAGGATTTCTTTCTTTTTTTTTTTCTTCATTTTGAAATAGTCTATCTCTAATGTACACGTGTTTTAATAGTTTTTATTTATATAAGATGCAATGTGATTGTTGGAATATTTAAAGAAAAATGTCTGTTAATTTAAATCATTGTAATCAATAATAAACCTTTTAATTTCTGTTTTCATAATCAACGACATTTTGATTCCCTAATTTTTTACTTCAGTTTTGCACTGAATCAAACAAAAATGTCACTTGCCAATGCGATAAAGTTGTAAGCAAACAAAAACAAAGCATCGAAAACATTTTTAAATATAAATTATTATTTGTACATTTAATATATTACTTTACTGTACATGAACATAAAAAGCCAGAGCTTTGCAGCATTCGAAGTTTTGTTTTTTCTTTTTTAATTGACTCGTGTATAAGTCGCCCCCCCCCCCTTTCAATTTTCTTGCTAAAAATTCTCAGAAATTTCGTGACTTATACACAAGTACATACGATAATAAAAATATTATTTTTATGTTGATCAAAACGTGGTTTACGTAGTAACATAGAGTCACGCACGCCATGGATTAAACATTAATAATCCTGGACCAATCAGAAAAAGAATAAAATTCGGATACCACAAAGGTATGTCTCAGATATATCTATTACCGACCGAAAACAACAGCCATTTTTCAAATGGTTAAAAAAAGTAATCTTGATAAATGGATAAAGCTTGAAATTGCTCCCCCCCCCCCCCGATCAAAAAAAAGGACGTTAAACTCGAGAATTGCAATGAATAAAATATATTTTATTTATAATTATAAAAATTAAAACTCCTTGAAATTCAAAATGTTCATATTCAAAAGATCATTTTCAGTTATTTTATTATACATTCTAGTATATTAAATTATTTTATAATAACTTTATTTGAATGCTATAATGTATATTTATTTATTTATATTTGTTACACATATATTTTTTAATGATAAAGCACGTTTTCTTGTTTCAATAGTTCTCAAATATTTATTTTATCCTTTTTTTTTTCGAAGAAAATATTAATTGTCTAGAAAAAATCAACGTCCAAAATTAAAATTAAATTAAAATTTTTAAAATGCGAAAAACTTATCATATTTAAACATATGTGTGCGTGTATATTTGACGGTATTTTTCTGCCATACGCAACTTAATGGTATACTTACATTAGTTATATTAATTATTCTTTTTTTTACATTTCTTTTTTTTAGTAAGTAAGCACTTACGTGCATGTACATGTATGAACATAAATATTTGCACATATATTTAAACATTTTAAGAAATGCGTTTATTCTTACCTCTTTCTTTCTCGAAAAAAAAAAAAAAAAAAAGTATATATATATATATATATATATATATATATATATATATATATATATATATATATATATATATATATATATATATATATATATATATATATATATATATATATATATATATATAACCATTAGATAATACTACAAATCAACATCAATTACTGTAAAAACTTGTTAATGCCAAATTATATCATACAGAGAAGTTGTCAGAATATATATATATTACGGAAATCAACGTTATGTCACAATATATTTTTTAATTTATCCTTGAATCATTTTCTCCTAATATATTTTAAAAAAAATATTGCATATATAGAGGCGTATTCATATCACATTTTTCGAAAAATATTTTAAAAAGCACTTATGCAGGCAATAATAATAAAAATAATTATTGCAAGGGTGGTTATGGAAGTGCAATTGTTCATCTCAAAATTTTCAAATTTAAGTAATTTATTTATTTTTTTTTGTTTGTTTGTTTGTCTTGATTAATTTTAAAAACTAATATTTTTTTTTTTTTCAAGTAACTTAAAATAATCAAACACTAACAGCAAAAGGAACATGTATTTCCCATCAGGAGGAGGTGGAGGGTGAGGGATTGAGCCACCTGTTGAAGTTAATTTTTAGTTCTGTTTTTATTTTAGGATCACACCTTCAAGAATTATACTAAACGAGGGTATCGGGGCGGAGGGAGGAGGGAGGGCTCCATCCGTAAACGAAAAGATTGTAAAAATTGTATTTTGAGAAAAGTGCTATTGTTTTTTCAATATTTCTTTTTTCTATCATTCTGTATTGCTTTATGTGCTTTCTATTTTTTGACATGTTTACAAATTGTCTTTCGTGGATTATTCTACAAAAAAAATATTCTAAATTTTGCGTTTTTCGTATTTAAATTCCACATAAAAAAAACACAACTTTGGAAGCAAACTACAAGCACGTCGGTTTCAAAATCTTGTTTCTGTTTGGATTTTGTTTTGCGAGCGCACATGGTTCTAAAACAATCAACCCATCCTCATCTTCCTTACGCCAATCTGGCGTCGAAATTCGCGGCCCCCTTCTGCACTTTTCTCCGGTAGAAGTGACGGCCGAATTTCGGTGCCGTTCCCGTGCCGTCCGCCAAAAATCCCATGCTTCAACCGCCGCGTTTACGCCGTGGAGTGAGAATGCATGCAATTCTGTTGCAGTAATAGTCCTTGATTATGTTAATTATCAGTGAAATACATGTAATAGTAGGGATCGTTGCGATGAGGTGCTCGATATCTTTACGCACGTTATGGGGTCCGAGTAATTGAGGGTGATGAGTATGGAGGAGGAAAAAGGGGAAAGCTGGATTAGTCTGTTCGCATTATAGCTTGATTTTTGTTTATGGGCATAATAATTATCTTGTGAGTGAAATGTACTTAGTGAAAAATATAAGTTTAATGATGCTTTTAAATGTCTTAGGTTTTCTTACTTGATGTTAAATCTGATTTTTTACCATAGCAAAGGGATTGTATTTTGCCTATGTATGAAAAAGTTTTTAAAAATTGATTTTTTATTTTTTAAATGTTATTTATTTATTTATTTATTTATTTATTTATTTATTTATTTAATTTTTGTTTGCTTTGTATCTTTATATGCATAACTTCTAATAATAAATAAAAATGTAAACAATAAGGATCTATCTATAAATGGATCTTCGTTCATCTATATATCATTAAAAAATATTGAGAAAATGTATATATATGAATAAATTTCTTTTTTATTTATAATTTCACAATTTCTATTGATAATATGTAATGGTATTTAATGGTTTTATATATTTATACATTCCCATCTTTATAACTATATATATTTATATATATATACATATTGGAAAATATCACATGGTTTTGTTTACAGAAAGTTTATATATATGAGAAATTTACTTTTTTATTTAGATTTAATTTGAATTTTCATAGAAATTATAAAAAGTGTATATTTTTTAAATGCAAATTTAATTTTTCAATATTTAAACATTAATTTTTGTATAATTAAGTAGTAAATTCTTATATTATAATTCAACAATCCGTATTTCAGTGGATTTAGAATAGCTTAAACAATGATTTAATTTTAAAGATAAATAAAACTGTGATTCTTTAATGCTGAATTAATTGGAAACAAGCATTTGACTTATCTCTTTATAACTAATATGTAAATTATTTACTTTGATTTATTTATGATATATTCTTTCTGCTTGACTTTCTGCATTAGATAAAAAAATAATAATAACATAAAGTTTTCATATTTTTATTGAAAGTTTTCTAATAGTAATTGGTATACGGGAAAAAAATATACAAATAATTATTTAAATTTTCCATTTTAATGAAAACTTCAAATTCTGGAAACATTTTCCTTATCTGCAGAAATCTTTAGTGTGCATATGTGAGTTGGGGTAGGGGGAGCAAATCCGAAACTACAAAATTAACAGAAACGTATTTTCCTAAATTTAGGGAATGCAATAAAGCATTTGGTATTTAAATTAATTCTATATTTAAATATACTTTTTTTTTAAATTGTGTTAAGCTGGTTAAGTAAATCACATTTACTGCAAACATACATATTTTCAATAAAGTGCTTGATTCTAATAAAAGGTAAAAAGGAAACAGAATTTTGTATTGTTATCGAATTTTATTAATTGGATAAATTATAATAAAAAATCATTGACACAATCAACAATTATGGTATTTCTTCACATTGATTCATAATTAAATGGAATATTTATCATATTCCGTTATATTTTATAAAGACCTTTATTTTTTATTTTATTTTATTTATTTATTTATTTATTTATTTGTATGATGAAAAAAGTGGAGGAGAGGAGTTAGTTTGTAAACTACATTTGATTGGTGAAAAGGGTGCCTTAATAATTAAGATAATTTTAGATAAAACAAAGCGCCTGCAGACAAATGTTGAGTTGATAGTCAATAGGAAATCCTTATGACAGGATAAACACTGTCATTTCTTATTATATTCAGAGAAAAAATACTGTTGATCAAACAACTTCATTATTGGACCGTATTTAAACAGTACACATTGTCGAGTCAAACCAATTTTCTGTTTAAATATTGTCCAATATGAATTTTGCTAAATAAACAAGTTTTTTACAATGAATATAATAATTGTCAGGAATTTATTAAAGTTTCCATAACCAAACATGACTGATTTATTGATTTTATCTCCCTTAAGAAAAAGCATCTTAAATTTATGGACGCAAAAGTTTAGTTATCTGGAATGTAACTGTGTAAATAATTTGTAACAACGTAAAGAACGTATTGAGTCCTCGAAATAGATGTTAGAAAAGTGGGGCAGAAGAGAGCCTTAGCCCCTACCTGTATTTTGAAATTAACTGAATTTTGTTTTTCTTTAATGTTTTTGTAAAAAAAAAAAAAAAAAAAAAAAAAAAAAAAGGAACTAAATTTTTTTTAAGCGACTTCAAATAATTAAACACTGACGAAAAGATGTCCGTTAATTTTGTTTTTATAAACTATTTTGATTATTTCCTTAAGCCTCGAAAATATACTAGTTTTTCAAACATCTAAAAGTATAACGAATGTTTTGTGGAATCAAGTGTAACTCTGTAGAGGAAATTGTATATAGTTTCGTACTTTAAAAAATTTTTGTTTTTTAACTGCAACGTGTCAAAGTAATTTTTTTTTTCCACATTTAATCGCAATAGAAATCATAATACAATATTATCAATATATTTCAAAAATTGAAATCTTAATTCTTTTTTAAAGTTGGAAAATAACAGAAATTTTTAAACATAATCTTTTTTTTATATATATAGTGTTTAAATCATTAGAAATCATGTAATATGTATTGAGAAACAGAAAATTCACTAAAAATTGCAGAATTGTGCTACTTTAAAAATGCTTGTTATGAGGTGTTATTGTATACCACAAGTTCGCGAAAAGCCAAAATACGACGGGAGAGATTCCTTGCCCATTTTCTCTCCTGCTGAAATCATAAACCACGGAGAAAAAACTGAACACCGACCACTACATAATAAAAAGAACTGCGTGTTACTTTGCTCTGCTGATTCCGTTTCCTTTTCACTTGGACGTCATTTTCCTGTGATCCTCGCGTGTCCTTAGGTTTACGGTTGAGTTGAGGTTGCATGTGGTTTCGTTATCTTTTAAAGTGATGCAAGAAGTATCGCTGCTGATCGTCCACTCATCTGTGAAGGCGATAAAAACAAAAAAGTTCCCTTTTCGATTAATAGATACTCATTACATAAAATGGATAATCTAAATCTTTTTTTATTATTATTACGTAAACTTAAAAAATATTGTAGCTTCGTAGCCTCTTAATATAAAAATTTCTTTAAAAAATGTGCATTCAAACACTATTTTTTTTAAAACAAATATTATTTGGGAAAGCAATTTGTACTTTCTAGTTTATCTAGTGCAGTAAAAAAAAAAAAAAAAAAAAAAAAAAAAAAAACAGGATTGCAAGAAGTCCGGAAAAATTTCGTTTTAGCAGTTATAATTATGCGTTTTTTATAGACTGGTTTCGTTTCCCCAGATTTTTCTGTACATGCATTTAATATAGATTATTTTATTTAATCATTTGAAACTACATAAATTTTTGATATTCTTATTCTCTCTTAACAAGTTCGATATTTTTTCTCCGAGACCGTAAAACTTTTTCATGTTAAAACACGAGATATTCAGTTGTTTTTCAGCGGGTATTGCTGCATATACATTTAATAAGTGCAACTTTTGTTTATTTTATCTATTTATTTAAAAATGTAGAAATTTTAGATGGATATAAAAATAATTATTTTAGTGGAAGTATATGCGTATCAACATTTCTGATAGTCACTTTGTTTAAATATCCTACCCTCGATTAAGTAAATGAATTCCTACAATCGCAAGCTGTTTCCTTTATAAAAATTTACCAACCATACCACCTACCCTGACTTCTTGAATATTTTTAGGCCCCGAGACGCTACTTTTTCCAGATAACAATTAACGCGTTGTCTCTAAAAAGTAAAATAATGTTAAATAAGCCAGCGATAAAATGAAGTGGATTTATCATTCACTGTAAAAAATGACAGATGTTTTTTAATCTACGAAAATGTTCAATAATCACAATCTCAAATATATAATAACCTATTCCAAGTCACCCAATATCCCGAAAAATGTTCCTTTATCTTTAAGAATACTCCCCCCCCCCCAAAAAAAAAACACACACATATATATATATATATATATATATATATATATATATATATATATATATATATATATATATATATATATATATATATATATATATATATATATATATATATATATATATATATATATATATATATATATATATATATATATATTGAAATTTAAAGAAGAATTTACTAAAATACATTTTTATTAGCTGTCCGAATTTTTCGGAAACGGTTCCGATTAGCTTTTAAAGTGTATCAATAAATTTTCTGTTGCCGAAAAATCTGTTTTTCAGATTCTATCCACTCTTAAGGAAACATTTTCAGCTCCATAACTAATTTCTGCAAGCGATTGTAACAAAATAATTTTAATTTCTCTATATTAATGTTAATGCTAATAAAAAATTATTTTTATAAATTCTTCTTTAAATTTCAAAAATAAATAGTTTTCTGGGGTTTTTAAAGGTAAATTAACTCTTTTAATTAATATTACTAGTTCTTATACCACTAGCTGTTAGATAAGTTCTTACGTCTTCCGTTTGTAAAAATACTATAAAAATTTCTAAAATATAGGATTGGAGCTATTTCACTTCAATAAAAACTAATATTATAAATGTTTGGCGGGAAATGGATAGATTTCGGTGTGTATGGTAAAAAAATAAAATAATAAAAGACAATAAAAAATAAACTAGAATAAGATTTATTTTGTCTGTAGCTATCATGAGGCACATTGATAGGTATCAATTAGTCCCGACATAGATTATATCAATGTGCCCCATGCAGTCATTTTGAATAACATGAACCTGAAATCCATCACTTCATAACTTACCTAACAATAACGAATGAAGAACTGATAAACAGTAGCATTACTAACCAGGGAGAGTATTCTTTTGGATTGAAAATACTGGAACAGTTGTATAATACCATTGCAATTGTACAACTCAAATTTACTTTTGACCTAAATAAAAATAAAATCACCCGTCCCATTTTACCAAACTACTGAATCATCCTAAGACGTTCTGTATATAGTTATGTACACTAGCATCGAGCATTTTGGAGCTGTTGTGAAACTTCCTATAATGACCTTGTGAGCAGTAGAGGGGGTGTATCAATGTGCCCCATGTATCAACGTGCCCCAGTTCCCCTTATATTATATTTTCTGTCGTAAACTATGTCTAAAAAGCATTCAAAAATTTTACTTTGTACAACTGGAACAATTATCAACTACAGTAAAACAAAATAAACTAGTTTAAATCGGGGTACTTTGCATAAAATCTTCCTATTGCCAATTTCTTTTAATTTTAAATCATCAATAATGAACAAATTATATTATACTAGCAGGCTATGCCCGCTGCGCTGGTCAATATTTCAAAATCAACCATGGATGAAACGAACTGGTGAATTTAAATTTGTATTTTAAATAATTTGGACCTCCAGCAGCACCTTGCTCATTGCTGAAAACGATTCAGACACCATTGTGATATTAAATTATCTTAAACGTTGCACAAAAACCAGCTGTTTAGAAGTAACTATTTTAGTTTATTACTAACAGTGCATATTTGGAATCGAAATGAGACCTTTATGGCAACAGGATTTAAAATTTTCCCTTATCTGAAGAAATATTAATTATTACAGTCGTTACCATGGTACAACTTCTGAAAAATTTCTTCACAACTTTTCATTATGTGAAGCCATAGGAATCCAAAGCTATTCCCTCCTAAAAAGTTTATATATATATATTAAATTTTGTCCGCGCGATAAAGGGCACAATTATGCAAAAACCATCTTCAAACTCTTCAAGTAGAATGAGATGGTTATTATCTCAGTGGAAATTGCAAATGAGCAAAATCGGCCCGAGGGGGTGGTAATTGGGAAGGGTTCAAAAATTTGAATAGCATCTTAACATGGCTTTGACAAAACCAGCTCTTACAAAACAATGGCAGGAAAAAAAATAAACATTTTTCGTTACAGCAAGTTGCCAACGATAAAACACACACACACACACATTAAAATTCTCACTACAACAATTACTTTATTATTGCAAAAATTTTTCCTGAAAAATGAAAACAAAATCATTTCCTCTTTCGTATTTAAGCATTTTCTCTTTAGTTATTTAAGATAAATATATTATTTAAGATATGTAAATTTGTATAATTTGGCGAACGATTTGGCGAAATTGGTTGACGTGATAATCAAGTAGTAGCCAATTTACACTTTTCATATTTCACAAAAGATTCCTACACAGACATCATATACACAATAGGTTTCGCACGATTTTCTTCAACTACAATGTGGCAAAATCCTCGTTTTAGAATATCAAAGAAATTTGTATATATTTTATTATTTTCTATCATTTTAAACAGCAATTAACAATAAATAAAAAAGTAACTGTAGAACAAAAAAACAAATATCATTTTAAAAAAGAAAAAGAAAGTAAATAAACAACTTATCAGATAAACAACTATAGCTGGGTTACCATATGAGCCAAATAATGCCATTTTTGCGCCAGTGAGATACCTCGATGAGTATATGACCAAATCTGTGACAAAATTTCCATATTTGGAAAAAAACTTTAATCGGTATTTATGCTGCATTTTCCCTACTTGTGTATAGTGAAAAAACTTTGACACAGATGTCATGTATGCACCACATTGGCGCAATTTTTTTCTGGCGCCAATTTGAAGAACTTGGTTTTTAATTACCAATTTCATAAATATTTTTTAATTATTTTGTATTATTTGAATAAAAAATAATAAATAAAAAACTGTAATTAATAGCTATAGAACAAAATGATTTATATTATTTTAAAAAACAAAATGAAAGTTAATAAATAGTTTATTAATAAATAAACAACCATAGTCGGTTTACCAGGTGAGGCATAAAATCGCCATTTTGTTGCAATTGTGTGAATGTGGTGCGTCTATGACATCTGCGCCAAAACTTTAAAAAGTTCCAATTAAATTATTTTACAGTTTGGATGAGGAAGACATTTATACTAAAATTTAAACATTATACGCATTTCTTTGGCTATAACTGCTATTTATATATTTACAATTAAACATAAAAAAATATTCTAAAAATGCTCTCACACATTTAAAAGAGAGTCAGAGAATTTAGTACTAATTGCGAGCATCGCTCCGGCTTATGCCTTCTTGGTATAAAATCGCATTGTTTGATGACAAAAGTAAATTCAAACACCCAAATAAACAAATAACATATAATTAACAGATAAAACCATTTTTAAAAGTAATTCTGCTATTTCGTCCTGTAAGACACATAATGGAAGAATTAGATTTTAAAAATATTTTTTTTTAAAGAAAAATGTTATTTACGTTTTATCTAATAAAATATTTAAAAAACATTTTTTTAGCCTGCGCGAAAGAGAATAGCGAAATATTGATTGAAGAAATATTGAAGAGGAAATGGTCAATTAGTAAATTTTATTCAGCAGGAATTTTTTATTTCAAAATGTTGAATTTATCTATAGTAATAACTCATAATTGCATAAATTTTCTTTGAATTGCAAAATTTTTCCTTCAGTACTACTTGGTTATATCTTCGACCAATTTCGCCAAATTATACAAATCGCCAAACTATTAGCCAGATTATATAGATTAACATATTTTTTATTTAAATAACAAAAAACAAATTAGCAGAGCATTTATAAAAGTAGAAATAAAATGTCGAATTAAAAATCACTTGATGACATAATTAATATTTATATTATGCTTAATGTCAAGTTTTTAAATTTTAAAACTGAAATTTTTCCTGTAAGTGAAACTGTCGAAATGGCGCAAGAAAAATTAAATTAACAATAAAAACATTTGCAAAAAGAAATAAAAGAGTTATACTCATATCTATATAATTTACGATTGAATGTTAAAATATACTCTAAAAATTATCTTCACTTGAAAAAAAAAACATTATTGCGACCATTAAGAACCTAAGTCAGGCATTAAGTCAGTGGTGCATTTTCGGCTTAAAAACACATTCTTTGGCGACAAAAGCAAGATGAAAATGGTATAGAAACAAATTGTAACTCACAACTTACAGTGCCTTTTACAATCAGGATCTGCTTTTTTCTGCTGTAAGTTATATTATACGGAAATTCGATAAAAAAGAGAAATAAAATAATAAAAAGGGAAATAACTATCATTCAAAATTCATTTAATCAATTTCTGAAATTCATGTTTTTATTCTAACGCCAGGGATAAGTCGCCAAAAGTTGAACCAATTGTTATATTTCGCGTTAATTTATTTTTTAAGCATTACAAATATTTTTTTCATTTTCAAGATAAATATATTTTTACAATATTACGCCTCATTTAAGCGGTCGCCCCACCAGTGGCCGCGAGGTTCTGACCTCAAACTGGTAGACGGTAGGTGCTGGGTTCGAACCCAATCGCGACCGTCGGCCTAACCGTTCGAAGTTTTCCGTGGTTTTCTTCGAACCTTGCGTAAATACGGGTTAGGTTCCCTTAGAAAGACCCCCACGAAGGGCAACCCACCCCATAGGGCCTATATCCCATAGCGTAGATAATCGGCCGACAAAAATACACCAATACACCAATACACCATTTAAGCGGTCTTTCTTTATTATTATTATCAGTAGTTATTTTCTGCTATTATTTGCAAAATATTTCTAATATTTCTAATAGATATAGCCAATTTAATTCATTTAGCAATTATAATTTTCGCCAAAAACAGCTACTGGCAACCTTTTTGTCAAAAATAACCGAAAAATATGAAATTTACTACGAAAAATCAGAGTTATCCCTGTAAATTTGAATCATAAACCTTCGGAAAAAATATTTCCTATCGAATGATACAATCGGCAAAGAAATCCATCGGGTAGTTTTTGAAAACACCCGTTTGAAAGTTTCAGAACTTCTGCTTTATAATATATATGATGCAAAATATGAATGTTTTTAAATGATTTAAACCTAGCGAAAACGCATATATATATATATATATAAATTTAGTATCATTTTGACAGTTTTTGGGAGTTATTAAATTTGAATTTCGCTGAATGTCATGAATATTTATATATGTGTGCAGCGGCGCCAACTTTTGAAAAATATTGGGTGGGCTCAAAAAAGTTTTGAACAAATAAAAAAATATTGGATGGGCTCAATTAATAATGGGTGGATGGAGATATCAAATTATTGGGTGAGCTTTCGTCCCATGGGCCCATATAAGTTGGCGCCACTGTGTGTGTGTGCGTGCGTGTGATCCTTAGCGTATTTAATCCATCCATAGTCTTATCTTTTCATTTCTTCATTTTGAATTCATTTTACTTTATTTTTTTGAATGGATTTTTTTTTATATTAAACATATTTCTTTATAATGGAGGTTTTAAGATTTAGAATGCTGGATTCCCGCCCCTTTCTTTTGTATGTTCTAGTCTGAATCCAGACGGGTCCGAATTTCCGTTATATGTCTCGACAGTTGGGAGCCTAGCACTTATCCCACTTCAATAAAAATGACTTTAGTTAAATTTCTTAGAAAAATGACTTTTACACTTCAAAGGGTAGCCGACTGTTCTATATAGATTGTTCTACTGCCCTATATGGCCGATGTTCTATATATTAGTTTCTTTATAATTATAATTACAATTTCTGGCTTTGAATATCTTTTTAAAAAATGGTGGAGGAGGACAAAGCAATCGCTCTTTTTCTGACGACGACGGTAGAATTCGTTTATTATTTATTTATTTTCTTGGAAGAGAGGAAATAACTGAAGCGTTCGATTTACAACAAAGAAGCAAGAAAAACTTTTATTTTCCTAAATAATATTGTTAATTACAGTTCTAAGAAACTATATCGCGTAATAATGAATGCTTTGAGAAAAGAGGAGAAGAGGGGGATATTTACTCGCTTAGAATTATATATCTGCTGTTATAAAGTACGAAATGATAGATTTTAAAATGCATTACGTACGATTGAGGAGTAGACTATATACAATATTTGTATGAAAGTGCAAGGTCATCCGCAGTAGATTATATTAATATTGAAGTAGTGAGTCCTTTTAGCGCTCTCGAAAAACGTTCTTTATCAAAAAATATAGTTTGAAACTAAACATTAAAGGAATTCAAGCATATACGTTTTAAGTACAAACAAATATCTATTTGTCATTGTAATCTATTAATAAATTATTTTTGTGGTTCTATTAAGAAAAACGCTAATTTATTATAAATCAATAGATTCGTGGAAGTCTTTTGCAATGCAGTCTTTAAAATTATATGCTAATTATTTTCAGTTTTTATTTAGTCAAACAATGTATTTTAACGAATTTGAGTGCACTATTTCATAAATCTTTTAAATAACACCGCATATATCGTTATATGTTTTGTATTAGACTATATACAATATTTGTATGAAAGTGCAAGGTCATCCGCAGTAGATTATATTAATATTGAAGTAGTGAGTCCTTTTAGCGCTCTCGCCAAACGTTCTTTATCAAAAAATATAGTTTGAAACTAAACATTAAAGGAATTCAAGCATATACGTTTTAAGTACAAACAAATATCTATTTGTCATTGTAATCTATTAATAAATTATTTTTGTGGTTCTATTAAGAAAAACGCTAATTTATTATAAATCAATAGATTCGTGGAAGTCTTTTGCAATGCAGTCTTTAAAATTATATGCTAATTATTTTCAGTTTTTATTTAGTCAAACAATGTATTTTAACGAATTTGAGTGCACTATTTCATAAATCTTTTAAATAACACCGCATATATCGTTATATGTTTTGTATTAGAGTCGTGGGAAAGAAGGGGGAAACATCCCCATAATTTTACAACTACGTGACAATTAAAGAAAGTTACTCGTATCAAACGAGTGGAAATAATGTCTACTTTTAAATAATTCAATGTTAAATTATATTTTCCTATTTTTCTTAATATCTACTAAAATCATTATAGGAATAAGATGTTTTTATTGTATGGTTATAATAATAAGAAAACCCAAACATAAATACTTTGAAGTTTAGCCAAAATTTATTTTTTTAAATAGCAACACCTAATTTTGACAATATATTTGAAATCTTTCTGCTTCAATTATGCCTAGAAACGAAATTTTAAGTCATTTCAATGATATGCTATTATTATTATTATTATTATTATTATTATTTTAATAAGCATTCAAAATTTAGATCTTCTAATGTAAAATTATATTTTTCTATTTTTCTTAATATTTGCTAAAATTATAATCGGAATGTGATATTTTTATTGTAAGTCATAATAATAAGAAAACCCAAACATAATTACTTTGAAGTTGTTATTTAAAAAAAATTATAATATGAATTTTGAAATTAATATTAGAAAAAATATGAATAGCAACCTACATTTCTTTTGAAAAATTTATATTTTTATGTCCATCTTTATACGAATTCGCAATTTAAAAATTTTCTTCCAAGTAATTTTTGAATTATAACTAAAAAATGTCAAAATGGTGGATTAAGTGTACTATAGTGTACAGAAAAGAATAATTTGAAAAACATATATTTTACTCATTTAATTGAAACATTTGGGAGGACAATAATCGAGATATATAAAGCGGGTAAAACGGTCATATTGGCAAGAAATAACAAATTAATAAAAGGGATGTAGTCATTCTGTAGCATTTCGAAAATCGAGTACCGAACTTCCATTTGGATACGAAATAGCAAAGTAATTCTCGAAACTTCATGCCCAGCTAATCAAAAATCTAATTTAATAGTAATTATAATTCTTTTATATATTTATTTTTTGTATGTATATGTGTGTTTTAATTATTATATATTTTTTAAAACTCTGTCGTTTTAAATATTCTTTTTTTGTAGCTCCTAATAATTAGTCTAATTTTATAAACTTTTTTTTTCTTTTAATATCTAATTTGAAAACCAGAAAAAGCTTTTCTTCGCTTGAGCCAATATTACTAATTGAGGTAGACACATATGAACATTTCACAAACAATTAAAGAATTCTACAAACTTAAATATTTTGCAATAAATTCTCTAACTGCAACAATAAACCTCTCTCTCTTTCTCTTTTCCGTTATGGTAAGCGTATAGCGTCGATGGGCAAACTGATAAATTCTTTTTTAATCTAACCCGAAAAGTAGGAAAGTCTGCCTTCGTTTAGCCCCGATTTTGCATTATTTATTTATTTATTTAATCTAACTGAAATAACAAACCACAGTCTATTATTTTGTCCTTACTGTTATTAACTTAACTCAATTTTCTTATTATTAAAATTTTAAGAGTATATCAATTTAATATTTTTTTCCCTGGAAAATAAGTCCGATATGGTAAGCGTATACCGTCGGTGGACAAACTGACAAATTCTTCTTTCATCTCACCCGAAAACTAGGAAAGTTTTCCTTTCGTTTGGCCCCTAGGCTGCTGATTGGGGTACATCTACGAGATATGAAGGATTGACTGGCAATAAAGGGAAATGAGTCCCCAGGGCACGATGACTGCGTTTCTGTGACCATCGTCACCTGGAAGAACAGGGGTTTGCAGGCATCATTTCTCATCCAAAGAGATGGAGAGAAAGGAAAAATGCTGATGCTCATAAAGCGTTCCTTCAGCATTTTGCTTAGAAAAGAGTCGAACAATATTTTTACAGTAGAATCAGAATTAAGATTAAATTCTGCTTTTCTATACATAAAAAGAGGGCTCATTTGATAAGTCATCGTAATGAATCTAGAAAAAATGCGATAAAACTAAATAGGGGAGATTTGAGTTACATAATAAAATCTGTTTGTCTAAAAAATATTCCTTTTATGATTGATAATACCATTTTTTTAATACGTGATATTTAAATCCATATTTTTAACATAATTTCCTGATTTATTATAAATAAGTTCATAATATTTATTGCATTTTTTATATATATAATGGATATTTATTGCATAATATGCATAATACTTATTAATTAAAAATTATTTAGCCTTTTTAGCATAAAAGAGAGGCTTTTTAGATATGTCATCTTAACGAATGTAGGGAAAAAAGAGATTAAATTAAAAAGAGAAGATTTGGATTACATAATAAAATTTCTTTATCCCGAAAATATCAGCAATTTTTGTCTTCTAGATTTTCAAACAGTTCTTTTATGATTGATAATACAATTATCTTTATATATGATATTTTAACTCGCCCTTTGATGTAATTTTCTGACTTATTCTAAATAAATCTTTGCGTAATATTTATTAATTAAATATTATTTAGCTTTTTTTAGCATAAAGAGGAGACTCAATAGATAAGTCATCTTAACAAATGTAATAAAATGGGATAAAATTAAAAAGGGAAGATTTGAATTACACAATGAAATCTCTTTCTCGCAAAAATATTAGTAATTTTTCTCTTCTAATATCATAAAATATTTCTTTTGCGACGGATGATAGCATTTATCTTTATATGTAAATGATATTTAAATCCATCTTTGACATAATTTCCTGATTTACTATAAGTAAATTTAGGCGCGATATTTATTAATTAAAAATTATTTAGCTTTTTTAATACTAATTTTTTAATTTACTTTTTTACGTGTTAGATAAATCATCTAAATAAATGAAAAAAATAAAAAAGAACATTTGAATTACATAATGAAATCTGTTTGTCGCAAAAACATAAAATTTTTTATCTTCAATCATTTTGTCTTCAAGTCTAGATCTTCAAGCATTTCTTTTATGACTCATAATAGAATTTTTTTTTTTTTATACATGATGCTTAAACCCATCTCTCGATATAATTTCCTGACTTATTATAAATAAATTTATGCATGGTGCTTATTAATTAAAGTTATTTAGCTTTTTACAGATTTCATACTATTTTTTTATTTGCTCGTATTCTGTATCAGGTTTATTTCATCTTTATTAAAAAAAGAAAAAAAAAACTCTAAGAGGAATATTTAATATTTTTGATGGCCAGTATTTTATATTGGTAGCATGAATTGAAAATTCATTTAAAAATTAAATTTCATTTTCTACAGCCATAAAAAATAGAAATTACAAGACAAATATAGTTTGATATCATACAAGAGGCTTTTCGACATTTTTTACATTAAACAACTTAAAAATTCATAAAAAAGGAAGAAACGATCCAATACTTCTCAAATCAATAGATTCATATTTCTTCGCACTGCTTTACTTTTAATTCAATCTCTTCATCTCTATAACTCCTTTCTTCTGAATCCAGCATAAAAATAAAAGTAATCAATGTTCTCAATTGAAAATATCTCAAAAATCACAAAAAAAAAACCCATTCTTTTAATGATCAATGTTTGTAAACTAAAGCACGATACATGAAATAACAAAATAAATCACTGTACATAGTATAAATTTGGGCCTGCAAATTTTTGAAAAAGAAAAATATTTATGAAATGAAGGTTTAAATTAAGGTGACCTGAAGGTCTCATTTTCTTTACAGGTCAGCATTATTTTTTAAGCGGTCCTATGAGTCAAATTTTTATTTTCTTTATTTATAGACATATTTAAATCTTGATCAATGATTTAAGTGTGCTTGTTTGTAAAATTATTTTTCAATTTAAAAAAAGTTTTTTTAAAGTTAGTTTAAAATTTAAACTTGTTTAATTTTTAGAATAACTAATGAACCACTTTCTCGATTTAAATAATTTTAAATACTTTTAATTTTAAATACTTTTCATATTATGTAAAAAAATGTAAAGGTTTTATAAAAATATTATTTATAAAATTTATAATGAATTTTAAAGTTTACATTTTTTGAGAAGGATTTTTATTTTGATGAATATTTAAAGAATGTAAAAAAACATGAAATTAAATGAATAATTAATAAAGACATAATTCAGATTTTTAATTGGGCATAGTTTTATTTTTTTAATAAAGACAATTTATCAAAAACATAACATTAAAATTGTGCGCAAAACATCATGCACATTCTCTCAAGAATGTTTAGAGATATCTTTTTAAACCTAAGCAATTTTTTAAAAAAATCCATTCTGAAAAAAAGCGGACCTTTAGTTACGGGTGGATAAAGAATAATAGTAGAGCATAAAAATTATTATATCTGCGCATTTAATCATCGTAGAAATACGCGGTTTATTTTATTTAATTTATTTAATTTTGTAGTATTTTAATAGAAAAAGGTAAAATAAAATAAAATCTTTTCTTTTTTTTCTTTCTTAATATTTTTTCTTCTTTTTTGAGAATTTTGACCTTTGATCATTTTTAAGGATATAGACTGGGAGGCAGCTGCACAAATCATCACCTTATCCAGTTGACAGTTGAAATAGAAGAATTAATTAAAAATCGATTCCCATATTTTAATGCAACTGATCTGCCAAATCACATCTTTGTTTAAAAAAAAAAAAAAAAACAGACCCTATTTTAGTGATTGATCGGTAGGTTTAATATTATGCCTTCCTGAACTCAAGCGCATGAAATTATGGAGGACAAGGAGCAGGAAAGCACAATGATAAACTTACTAGTCAACCATTAAAATTGTGTTTCAAGTTTTTTTTTATTATTTTTTTTATTTTTTTTTAAACTAAATTAAGATATGACTTGATAGACCAATTGCATTTTAACATGCGAATCGAGTTTTAAGTCATTAGATTAAGCTAACAAAGCGGCAAAAGGTTTTTATGTTGGTGATAAAATTAATTTGTTATGATTTTTTTTTTTTTTTTTTGAAAATTGATAAAATTTTTACAAAATAAGCACTATTCTCTAAAAATATGGTCGCTTTTTAAAAAGACAATTCTATAAGAGATATGTGGTATAACCACGAATATTTTTTAAGAAATTATATGTATTAAGTCATACTCATAAGTCAAATTTACTCGTATTATTATAAGCAGGACAAAATAAGACAACATAGAAAATACACTTGATTTCTTTTAGCACGTAAAGAGAACTTTTTCTTATCTCTTTGTGTGTCAACGGTACAAGATCTGTATTTCAATTCAGAATTTTTCTTAACCTTTTATATTAAGATAGATGTAATAGACATCATTATTACAGTGACGAAGCAAAAATTTACCATAAAATATGGGTGTACTTAATTTTCTAACGTTCCTTAGTATGGATTTTCTTTTTTTACTGACAGCGTAGAAACGGTATTTGCATTGGTGTTATCTATTACACTAATACCTGAAAACTACAGACACATTTTACAGATCATAATACATGTTAATTAAGAAGAAAAAAAAAAGTTACCACTTGTTATTTTTTTGCAATGATGCCTTACTAAATTAAAATATATTTCGAAAAATTTTGCGCTGAGGAAATTTATTGATTTCTGCGAAGAAATTAACTTCAAATTCTAAAATTACGCTTGTCTACTAAATTTCATGATTTTATAAGTTGATAAAGATTTAAAGTAATTTATTTTTATTTTAAACATGCAATTCTATATACTGTAGAAATTTTAAGTATGACGCTACACCAATGGTGTATCACTGCTGCTTTGTTTAATGTTTAAATGCATCAGTGCTGTATTAAGAATCGTTGACTGTGTGAAACGGCCAAATGTTTGAAATGAGCTTGATTACGGATTAAGTGTTAATCGTATTACGAAAGATTCCCATATTGAACACTGTAGCTGAATAGAAAGGGGGGGGGGGGGATGTGAATTTTTATTTTTATATATCATTTGTAATAGTATGCACGATGATTTTGTAAATATATTTTTTAAACCGATGATTCATTTGTGCTAATCTTCTTTTTATCACAAAATTCATAAAATGTATTTATATTTAGCAATTTTTAAATAATTAAAAAAGGGTTTTTTTTTTCGTTAATTCTAAACTATTTTTTAAATAAAAATCAAATTACTTATTTGCATGTTTGTGTCACATTTTTATGGGATTTTTAATATTAATTAGTAACTTTATACATAAAACTTGCAAAAATTAAAAAGAAAAAAAATGCTCCGACGGCATATGGCTATCTTAATTTTAATTATTTATTAATTAAAATGTTATATATAAGATGTATAAGTACGATTAAATGATGCTCTTAACGTTAATTTCAAATTGAAAATTGTTTGGAAAACGAAATTGTCCTCATTAAACGGAGATGCAATAACGAGAGTTATTGAATACCATAGCATTGATCTCTGCAAACCCCAGGGTTAATTTTTATTTATTTATTTATTTATTTATTATTTCAGTTATGAATTTATATTTACAAACAGATAATTAAGAAATATTGAAAAGCGAAATAAATAAATAAATAAATAAAGTTTACTTTTTGTGCATAAATTTGGTGATACATGGGGACTCAAAAAGTACATTTTTTAACAATTTGAGAGACTTTTTTATTTTATTTATTTATTTTATTTATTTTACTTTATTTTGAATTGCAAAAACAATGAAAATCATGAAATAATTATACATTTAATATTTTTTTTCTATCACTAATGGTCTCTTCAATAACGCACAGAAAAATTATTTACATTTTCGATATTTGTACATTTCGTACATTTTCGCTGCAAGCCATTTTGATATAACAAGTATCTTGCTAAAAAAGCTTTATAAAAAACAAATTTGTATTTTGTTAATTCTGCTATCTGTTAGGCACCATTCACACCAATTTTCTTTTTTTAAATATATATATTATTTATGTACGTGAAATATATATATTTATAAATGTGCATCCTTATAACATACATTGAATTAACATGCGCTAAGGAGATTAAACATAGCGCATTTATTGACTTGCTTAACAACTGCGCTCACATAAAAATCTCCAAAAGTTATTCCCAAAGATAAATCCGAATCCATGACAATGATGTTCTTAAAACCAAAATATTTTGCGACCTGTCAAAACCAGGCCACTCATATATTCTTAGATTCTGCCAACTCCACAGAGCGAAAAAGAGTAAAGATAGGGGAGAATGACTGCTAACACCATTTATACCTGAATTTTGAGAATGTATAACTAAACTCGGAGACTGGCCGGCAGACAGGATTTTTCCTGCTTGCCAGAAAGGACATAAAAGGAAAATGGCGGAAAAATTCGACTCCTTAGAATTCTGATTCTGACGTGTGGTGCAATATTTCCTTCAGTTGCATGAATGCGCAAATGTGGACTGCGTTCCAGGCAACATATAGCAGTAAGAAAAAAAGAAAAAAAAAGCGCGAGAGAGAAAGAAAAAAAACAAACAATGGATTAGGAATTTATATCATCTATATTAAATTATAAATATAATAGAAGGATTTATAATAGGTTTTTATTTAATGAAAAAAAAAAAGTTTATAAAATTTATTGGTATCAATCTATAAATTTATGTACTATTTTGTAAAATGTCGGGATCACCCTGTGTATGAATATTATATTAAACCGAAATTTAGTGAGTGTTTTTAAAAGCTCAATTTTGATCATCCCGAAAATCACCAGGTGATTTTTAGCTGATGCTTTTACATATTAGGCCTTCAGTAGTAAGATCAAGTCCATAATGCTATATTCAGATACGATTGGAAGAATAATAGGAGATTAGAGCTAATGTAGCTCATGTTTTAAGTCTAGGACATAGTTTAGTACGGCATCGAAGAAAACATTTTCTATAGTACAAGCATTCATCTCATTCCCGCATGAACAAAATAAAAATAAATGGGCTTGATTAATTTTTATTTCTGAATGTCTCGTACATATATTGTAATTTTTTCTTTATAAACAAAATAACTGTTATAGAGTATCCAAAAAATTTCATCTAGAACAAAAGAAAAAATATTCAAAAATTCAAAAGAATACGATGTACTTTCCACTTTTGTTTATGCCATAAAAACACTTTAAATGGTGCCATTTCGTTTTAAACTACGATACTGAGTTAGTTTTAAAAAAGTTTTATTTTCCTTTTGTTTTAACTTTCGCATAGAAAGAACAAAATCTCAAACGAACCCATTGTTCTATTTTGGTGTTTACTACATTAATGATGAACTTAAGTTACATCTGTATTTTTAAAGAAATATAAAACCAGTTTTGTAGAAATTTTACATTTAATCTGAAAGCTATGAACTAAATTATTTTTTACCTTTCTGTTATACCAGATCATCTAATTCATCACGCATTATTTTTTTAGTTCCAGATTCAGCATTATAAATGGGACAAAATGTTTATAATGGGGCCTTTTATTTTTTTACTCATTTTTCTTTTGATTTTCATGTTTTGAACTAATTTTAAAAACAGATTTAATATTTAAATAATGAATTTGAAACCTAATTGTTCATGTTTGTTTTGTATAATACAACTATAATTGCTTGTGAGATCTACATAAAAGAATATTTATATTTATATACGCATTAAAATTAAAATTTTCAATAGATTGAAAAGGAGTAGAAATGCAATAAAGTTTAATTTGTATCATTGGAATAGCTGGAACTCTAATTTTTTATTCTTTGGTTATGTTTCATATAGTGTTTATAAAAGAAAACATATTGATTTCAAAATCTTATATTTTTAATAATTCCAAGAATTGTTCCTTTATCTGATTCTTAGATATTACAAAATTTAATTTTCATGATTTGCTTTGAGTTCAATTTTCTTTCCGGTTTATTATAATCTGTTTCATTGAAATGTATTTTTATGAAAAAATTCGATTTTCTTATTAAAAAGTACTAATAAGAAATACATAAAAAATAAAATTTTCTAAACTATATATGTTTTAATTTTTTATCTAATTTATTTATTTATTGTAAATCTTGAAGACATATAAATATTTATACTTTCCTGAACTCTTAAACAAATAAAAAAAAAAGGACTATAAAAAGAAAAAAGAACTCTCTCAAAAGAACTCTAATGTAGAATTTTAATTTTTCATTCTTAAGCGATTTTTCATAGTGACTATGAAAACATATTATTTCAAAATGTCATACTTTTGGCAATTTCAGGAATTCTTCTTCTCTCTATTCTTAAATATTACCAACTTTGATTTTAATAATTTGTTTCACATTCTATAATCTTGCTTGCTATAATCTGTTTCGTTTCAGTGTGTTTTTTATGAAAAAAAAAAATATTTTCGTTGTAAAAGCACCTATAAAAATACATAAAAAACACATTCGTAAAGCATATTTTTTTAATTTTTAGTTTTATTTATTTATTTATTGTAAAGTTTGAAGACAAATAAATATTTATACTTTCCTGAACTCAAAAATAAATAAATAAGAGTTATTTTCTTAGAAAGATACATAATATTATAAACATGATTAAAATTTTTAAAAAATAACTTACGTTTAAAAAAGAATATAAGTATATATGAGTTGTGGTGTAGGATTCTCAAAGCACACTCGTGCCTGGTAACAAGGTAACAATATAATAATTGTCTTTAAAAATTATTTATACAGAGTGCATTGTTAAATTAAAAGCTATATTGATGCATAGACATCTGTAAATAATAGGTATAAATTAAATTCACAAAATATTTATTAAAGCAGCTATTTTTTAGAGAACTTTAAATGTTTGTCAAAGTTGAATAACCACTCTTTTATGAATATTTTATTTTTATTTATTCATTATTATTTTTTCTTTTTAAATCTCCATTTAAAATCCGTACATAATATTTTACGTCAAATCAAATTATGCTTTGGTCACTTAGAATTTTGCTCGGACGGGTTGTAATTTGTATATATATATTTTTTTTTTCTAAGCGAACACAAATCTTACGTTTAGCTCTTCAAAACGAAAAAGAAGTGGAAATCAAAAGGAACGGGTAATAATAACCAACTTAGCGAGCAACGTCGCAAACATATAAACACCACCTTTGATAGAAAAGAAAAAGAAGTAAGAAGAAAAGTATGATGTAAATAAGCAAACAAAATAAAAACAGTAAATAAAAAAATAAGCCTTTATAAAGAACCTGTGGTTAAGAAATTCGTGCTACCGAATTTCTAGCCCACAACAAAAGCCTTACCCAAAACTACATTTAACGTCAATAATTATTTGCAAAGCATTACGCCCATAATATGCGGACACATTTACGGAACCTATATTAAAAATATTATAAGTCAAATCGTCATTGAGTAGGCACTTCTTATTTATATATTCCTTATCGCTTAGATTTATGGATCTCCCTCCCCCCCCTCTTCTTTTGCTAAAGTAGTACCTACTTTGGGATTTTTTTTTTTTTTTTTTTTTTTTTTTTTAAATATTATTGTTGTTGTTTCTCATCGTTTTCATTCATCCACTTCTCACGATTTTGGATAGCTGACCAGTTATTTGGGTCCATAGAGCCCCATCTTAATGAACTAGCGAGGGATCATTAGCGATAAAGGGGTTGGGCGGCCCAGAAGTCGTGAAGAAATTTTGTTTATTTTATTCCTTGATGTCAGGTTTTTCTGGACGTTTTAACATTCTTTAAATGATGCTTCTTCCTCAAAGATCTGTTTCTTGGTGTGTGAGCTCTTGGAGTTTCGTGATGGACAGTCCTAACCTGCTGTTATTTATAAATCGTGTTAAGTTCCCCCCCCCCACCCCTTCCCCTCTAAAAATGCGGTCTTTTTATATTATTATTTTATTTTTGGATTAAAGGATAGTGATCTTTAGATATGATTTGTTTTTTATTTTCCCATGCTTGTCTTATTTCTGAGAAATTAGTATTAAAATAGTACCCATATGCCGATCTATGAAGCTTGTCCTGATTAATATGATCGGTATTATTGTGAAATATTCGCATTTTTAAATGGCAGTATTGTTGTTATTGGGTATGTGATGACCAATATTGTTAATGTTTGCTTGAAATATTGCTATTTAAAAGAACCAGAATTATTTTTATTGGCTATATAATCCTTAATATTATCAGCATTAACGCAAAATATTGCCATTTGAAAAGGGCAGCATTATTTTAATTAGTTGTATAATATGTACGACATTATCAATATCAGCGTAAAATATTTAGCATGATATTATTACAGCATTACACCCAATGTAACCTAACTAACCAATAAACGCTTGAAACCTTCTGATTGGCTTCCGAACCAATTATTATTTATATATCGTGTTAGATACTTTCCTCCATATATTTACGATCTCTTTAATTAATTAATTATTTATTTAATATTAAAATATAATTATTATATTTCTGTATAGGGTCATGCAATCCTATTTTACTCAAGCTCAGTCCTTCTCGCAGTTATTTTTGGGTAGTATTGACACTAATTTTATCGTTGCAGAATATTTTCGAGTTGGGTTGATATTAAACCTTTCAGATCGGATCGATTTCGGATTGCATTTTTATTCTTTCGGTGTGTGGAGGGAGAGAGGGGGGGGGGGTTTCTCTGGCTCAGATCATCCTAGATCAGAGTTTTGCATCAGGTCGGGCAACCCAATTTTATCCAAATCCAACCCCACTCGCACTTAGAACTAGGTCGAACTGGCGCTAATTTTTTCGTTGTTCGTTATTTCCTAGTTAGGTTAATTTTAAAGATTTCAGATTTGATTCGGGTTTTTACTCTTTCAGATCGGATTTCTTTGAATCGGGTGGAGGTGACTTAATTGAGCAAAAGGACGTTTTGGAGATTTATTATTATTATTATTATTATTATTATTATTATTATTATTTTTTGCAAAAATTATAAATTTGAATAATAATAAAAGTATATTTGTTCATTTTTATACAAAAAAGATAAAATTGATATTCATAGGTGCAATTATAGCGTACTTTTTCATAATCATATAAATAAAATATGGGTTTCATTTCTTTCATTCTGAGTTCAAATTTTAACATTATGTTTTTTTTTTAAAAAAAGATTTGTAGTTTATTATAATTTTGAAAAATTCAGAGTATTATGTATGAAAGTCTGAGATAAAACATAATGTTTATATAGTTCTCTTTTTGATTTAACATAAACTTTAAGATGTGATTAAGCAGACAAGGCAAAGAATTTCTGAAAATATTTCTTTTTAAATTTAAAGTAAAGCTTCATAAACTGTTGCTGAGATTTTTATTTGAACCATTCGTTTTATTCTTAAAATTTAAAATAATAATAATAATAATAATAATAATAATAATAATAATAATAATAATAATAATAATAATAATAATAATAAAGATGACTATACGAAAAATTAATCTTTAACTGATGTTACCGGTCTCGCACAAACCGCTGCTTCTTTCAATTTTTACTTTCTTCGATCTTCAATAGAAGAAAGTATTGTAATCGAAATTTTTTTCGACTTCCGGTTTTCGACGGCTTTACACGTTTTAGGGGTCGGAGATTCCAAAAACATGTTTTTTGGTCTGTCTGTCCGTGTGTCTGTGTGTCTGTCTGTATGTCGCCATTCTACCATCAAAAAGTGTATGAAGTTATGCATAGAATTGAACCAAATTTTTTGTGAATATTTTTGGCTGTGGCAAGCAGGTCTTCCTTCAGTTTTGAAATATTCCGCCGGAAGGGGGCGCTGCAATGCGATTTTTGTGCCATTTTCAATATTGTACTGACCAAAAGTATGTGAAGTTATGCATCGAATTGAACCAAATTTTTTGTGTATATGTATGACTATGGTTAGTTGGTCCTCCCTGAATTTGAAAATAATCCGCCTGAAGGTGACGCTGCAATCGCGATTTTTGTGCCGTTTTCAATATTGTACCGACCAAAAGTATATGAAGTTATGCATCGAATTTAACCAAATTTTTTTTGTAAGTGTATGACTATGGCTAGTTGGTCCTCCCTGTATTTGAAAATAATCCGCCGGAAGGGGGCTTTGCAATCGCGATTTTTGTGCCATTTTCAATATTGTACCGACCAAAAGTATATGAAGTTATGCATCGAATTGAACCAAATTTTTTGTGTATGTGTATGACTATGGCTAATTCGTCTTCCCTGAATTTGAAAAAAATTCCGTCGGAAGGGGGCGCTGCAATCGCGATTTGTGTGCCATTTTCAATATTGTATCGACCAAAAGTATATGAAGTTACGCATCGAATTGAACCAAATTTTTTGTGTATGTGTATGACTATGGCTAGTTCGTCCTCCCTGAATTTGAAAAAAATTCCGTCGGAAGGGGGCGCTGCAATCGCGATTTTTGTGCCATTTTCAATATTGTACCGATCAAAAAAACACGAAGTTACGCATCGAATTGAACGAAATTTTTGTGCCGTTTTCAATATTGTACCGACCAAAAGTATATGAAATTATGCATCGAATTTAACCAAATTTTTTGTGTAAGTGTATGACTATGGCTAGTTGGTCCTCCCTGTATTTGAAAATAATCCGCCGGAAGGGGGCTCTGTAATCGCGATTTTTATGCCATTTTCAATATTTTACCGACCAAAAGTATATGAAGTTATGCATCGAATTGAACCAAACTTTTTGTGTATGTGTATGACTATAGCTAGTTCGTCCTCCCTGAATTTGAAAAAATTTCGTCGGAAGGGGGCGCTGCAATCGCGATTTTTGTGCCATTTTCGATATTGTACCGACCAAAAGTACATGAAGTTACGCATCGAATTGAACCAAACTTTTTGTGTATGTGTATGACTATAGCTAGTTCGTCCTCCCTGAATTTGAAAAAATTCCGTCGGAAGGGGGCGCTGCAATCGCGATTTTTGTGCCATTTTCGATATTGTACCGACCAAAAGTACATGAAGTTACGCATCGAATTGAACGAAATTTTTGAGCCGTTTTCAATATTGTACCGACCAAAAGTATATGAAATTATGCATCGAATTGAACCAAACTTTTTGTGTATATGTATGACTATAGCTAGTTCGTCCTCCCTGAATTTGAAAAAATTCCGTCGGAAGGGGGCGCTGCAATCGCGATTTTTGTGCCATTTTCAATATTGTACCGCATAAAAGTGTATAAAGTTAGTTCTAGAACTGAACTAAATTTTTTGTATATGATTATTTTTTGGTAAGGCAAGTAGATCCTCCCTGAATTAAAAAAAAAAAAAAATCTGCCTATCATTCTATTGTCCATCGGCTCGTGCAGAGACAGTAATTCGTTTTCACTTCGATTAATTGATTGAAGCAGAAATTTAAGATGAAATCAAAGTTGGTATGGTATTGAATTAAAATTATTAAAGCATTAAAATGAGTAACAATTTTTTTTTTTAAATATTAAAATGTACGTATGAGATAGAAGAAAGTTTTGGGATTGGCGCATCCAACTAGTTATAGTTTAACTTCAAACACTGTCGAAATTTTGCTTCGTTTTGAACCTGCCAATATACATGAAATTTTCCTTATTTTTCAACAAATAACTTCCGTACTAATAGAACACATGTTTTATCCGTGAATTATCCATGAACGTCTAAAAAAGAGGGGGAGTTTGCGTTCATTCCTAGAATGCATACGTATTGAGTCTATTAATAATAAATCCGACTTTTTTTTAAAAAAAAGAAAAATAAAAAATTCTATCAATTAAGATTTCTAAAATAAATAAATAAATAAATAAATAAGTAATCGAATTTAAGAATAAATAATAACAACTACTTTTATCATTCATTCAAATGTACTCATAATTTATTTTTTAAAGTTTAATAAGTTGAATAATGTTAAGAATTGTTGAATTTATAAAGTTGTTTATAAATAAATACTCACATTTAAAATATATTTTAAACAATCATATTTAAAAGTTATTTCAATTAAAAAAAAATAGGTTAAAAAAATCGATCTAACTTTTAAAAAAAAGAACAAACTTCTTAGCGAATAAAAATATAATATTCATATTTTACCTCTGGCAGCCTACTTAAATATATTTAAAATTCTTATTTTTATCCTATATTAGTACTAAAGTATAAAAACCCCAGGAACAACCAAGCTTTTCGATGAAATTAATCAAACCATACCCATATGAAGAAAATATATTTACTTCAAAGCATTTCCCTGTTGTACAACTATAGCTCAGTGTTGGCGTGCTTATCTCGTATAAAGCCGCTATCAGATCCACCAACATTTAGTAAGACTTTTGAGCCAACACGCGATTTCCTCCAGCTTTTCGGGAAATATCCTCCCAACGTCCAGTGTAATAGCAAACTGCAATGTCTCCCAGACTTTTTCCCACACGTTCAAAAAAATCTGGCCTAGCTCAGATTTTTCATCCAACATCGAACGTTTCAACGAATCAGAGATAAGCGATTGATACGAGTAGGCGATAAATGTTAACGCCTGGCACGAGTGGAAACTGGTTTTACAGCTTTCCCTCCGACTTATTCAAAGACAGTTGCAAACCTTTTTCTCTGTTTGAATGGGAAAATGTTGGAGTTAAAATCCGCTGAAAAGTTTGTCTCGTCTAAAGTCCGTGTGTCTAATAGCAGCTTAACGGCGAGACGGCTGTCCGAATCCAACATTAAGCGCTTTTACTTTTTTCCAACTACCTTAAACAGACAGATATTTTACCTCTTCTAACGGAGGGGGAAAAGATACTCGTGAATTTACGGAAATATACTGGCCGCACTGCTGCTAGTAGAATTTCTTTGAATCGAGGAACGTTTCTTTTGTGAGTGTATATCATCTCCCGAGACTTTTGAATAAGTGAATTTTAATTATATTTGTTCTGTTAAAAAAGTTTACCGCGAAAACATCATCCTATGAGTCAATCACGCATTTCATTCTTCTTTCGAAGGGGGGATTTGGCAGACCGATTCAGAGTAATTATATGTAAATTTATACTTCATCAGTTAAAGGTTAAGACATTTTTTAAACATTTACAAAAAATCCTTCGTAACCTATTGTTATATAAATAGTAGGAAAAATAACTTATATTACTCAGATTTGGTAATTGGCTTATTCCTTAAACCTTTATTAAACGTTAATTTCTGGCACTTGTATAGCGACTTTTAACTCTTTTAAACATAAAAGTAATTTTTTTTTATCCTCTCCTATCCTTATCCCTGAATTAAAAAAAAAAAAAAAAAAAAAAAAAAAAAAAAGGACTTGAAAAAGTTGAGGTGTAGTTATGTAATAATCTTTTTTCAAAAAACTCTAACAAACAATAAAATAAATTGCCGAGTAAATAAAGGTGACAGAAATAGTGATATTATACATAATAAAAATAGGAGTGTGAAAAAAATACACTCAAAGAAAAAAATCATTTATTTTAAAACATGTTTATTTTCTTTTTAATTTAGGATCAAACAATTATGAACACTCCTAGCGTATACAGGCATTCTGGGGATATGTTTGAGATTCTTGATAAATCTTATAAGTAATTTTGAATTGCAATTTTGCTTTAATCATTCTAGTCATAATCTTAAAACTTTACTCCATCCAAATATGAATTCATTTTTTCAACTTGTTGTGCATCTTAACCCCTTTAATATTAGATGTAACGTACGTGTACATTTGTGAGTTTTTAATGAAATCTAAATTGATTCCGACATTCACACTAGAAAGGCCGAAAGTTTTAGTCAAGATTTATAAAAAAAATTCTAATTAGAATTTTGATTTAGAACCGTATAACTATTTTGTTTAACGCTTTTCTTCTTTGTTACTTTAAACTTATTTTATAACTAAATTTTTGATTTAAACCGAAATGTATTCATATGGTAGCTGTTAAAATGACCGCTTACGGCCGTTCTAATATTAATTTTTAAATAAAAGTATCATCCATTTCACCCTTTTGAAGTTTGTATTTTGGTAAATCCGTGCTTCATTAATTCATCAATTTAATTTTTTGAGATAACCTTCATGCATAATTCTTAAATGATGAAGTTATATGATCAAATTAGGATTTTAAAATATACGGGACGAGGTATTAGTGACACCTTTCTTCTTTGTATTTGGCGATATGTTTGTTGTTTTGTACAGAAAGTTTGTGCCCTTAACTGAAATATTGTCTCTTTCTCAATTAATATTGCAAAGATTTATTTATAATTGTTCACTTCTAAATGGAGTTGCCTAATCCACAGGCAATAACACACCTTATATCGGGAATAACTTAATTTGTTTTTAAATTTTTGATTAGTCACATTGTATTTATGTTTATGAATGAAACATTAAACAAAATAATTACAATTACTGTTATTTAATTAATTAAAAGGACTTTCAAAATAAAATCGATAACAATCTAACACTTTAATGCACAAGCCTAAAACTGAGTAAGTACTGAGTACACTGCTTTGTACTGAGTTTAGCGTAGTTTATCGAAAAAGATCGTCATTTTTAATTGAGGGGATGATTGAAAAATAATTAACTTAACATAATGCTACTTATGTTTGATGATATTTGGAAAACAGCCATATAATTTTAACTAAATTAAAAATTATTATTTTATTTGTATTTTTTTCTAAGTGTTTTATACTGAAGCATTATTTCTGTTTTCTTTTGTCTTTTTAAAATCTAATTTTCGTAGCCTCCAAGCTCAGTATAAACAAATTCAACTGTTTAAGTATGTGAATGTCATTCACATGCTATAAAAAAGTGATGAAAGTTCATACTACTTTTTTTTTCTTCCTCCATCTTTGATTTTCTTCCCGGTGCCGAAGACGTTTACATTCCAGTCGAATAGCTTCTCAACCATTATATAAAATCACCCCTTAAAAAGAAAAGATCGCGAAATATTCCAAACAAAGCCTGGGCGATCCCGGTAGTGGACTGCGAGGTTTCTGACCTCTCATTTAAAAAAGCCTCGGTAGCCCGAACGTGATTATACCCTTTATTCTCCCATTGCCCCTATCCTTACTGGCCTACCTGCCCCTCCTACAGAACCATTAGGCTCACCTCCGCTCGGTTGAGGTCATTTCATCACGTCCTTTCGAATCACGATCAAAAATGGGGGTGAGGGGGGGATATAAGTAGATGATAGTTTAGCTGGAAAATAAAAGGCAAAACTTGGAACTGAAAAAGTTTTCTTAGGTTTAGATTAAAAATATAGCAGATTTAAATTATCTAACATGACATAACACTACGAGAGACAATAAAAAGAGAGTGAGAATTTTTCTTTTCACCTTACCTACGAAAAAACACTTCGGAAGAAAGCATCAAACATTTATGATATTTTTTTACCCCCATGCTTGTCAGGTTATTCCTTGTCTTCTAATAGTCGAGAAGTTTGCAATCGAATACTGGAACGGGTTTTTATGTTTAAAGTACATTCGATTCTATATTTTTAAAAAAAATTCTAAAAGAAAAATACCACTGCGAATTTAACTTTATATGGAACTTTTCTAAAAAAGTAGGTATTTTTACAAAGATGGAATACGAAACAGTGTGGAAAGAGTAAAAATATATTTGATGATCTATTGGATATCTAAGATGACTTAGCATTAGGGAGACATACAGGGTGTTTCGATACCAGACCGGCAAACTTTGAGGGGTGATAGTAGACATGAAGTCAAACACTATTAAATAGGAAACCATTGGGCGCAAACGTCTTCCGTAGGAGCTAGGGGCTATTCAAGTTTAAGGTCCAAAACTTCAAACGATTATAAAAAAACGGAAAAAAAGGGTGGATTCGTTTGCGGTTTTCGCTAAAATCATTCTCTACATCACGATTTGCTTGTAAAAAATTTTTAAAAGTTACGTTCAAAAATTGTCGATAGAGGGCACTTTAGACTTTAGAGTAACAAACAACTACTTTTCACCCTTATTTTGTGCACAAGGTTGAAATTATTCTAAAGTTTAGAATTTAACTTAAATTTTAAGCCCAAAATCGGAAACATTGTTGTCGGGTAACGAGCGAAAATTGAACTGTGAACAGAGGAGGGGGATTTTGAAAACTCATAAACATTTCACAAACTATATTTCACAAAAAATATTTTCAAAGAGTAAAAGAACAAGCAAAATCAGTTTATCATTTCAAACTTTATAAGTAAACACAAATGAAAAATGTTTCATCAGCCATATATATATTTTTTAATTCATTAAGAAAGAAAATTGAAAATGTTACACTTAAAGCAACATGTTGTTTTATTTTTGATGCTAGGCAAAATAAGGAACATTATAATAAAAAAAATAATTTTAAACATCACTTACAGTCAAAAAAAAAAAAAAAAAAAGGTGGACAATCTGCATTTTTTCTATATAAGCATTTTTTGAATTGAAGTTAAATTAAAATTTGGTTGCACGACCTTTTAGATTACGTAACCCAATTTTATTTCTAAAATCTTTGCTATCAATGTAAAATGTATCAAAATCTGTTTGTTAATCTCTTTTTATTGCTAACTGTAAGAATGGAAAATTTCCTTGTCTGATTTGTCACAAGAAAAAAATATTGTTTTCGTGATTGATGTGTGTGACCTTTTTCCGATAACAAAAAAAGTTGAAGGGTTGTCCATTATTTAAAAGAATTTTTTAAATGGGTTAATGGATAATTTTTTAAGGAAAAAAAAACAGACAGATTCTGTTATTTTTTGTTTATCGGCTAATTTTTATTTATTATAGTGGTAAACAATGATTTTACATTTTTTTCGCCTGAAAACATAATAAAGTTTTTCTTTTGATTCGAATTCAATTTATGTATTTGTTTTAGTATTACGCAAATGTAATGTCACAAATAATGTATAACTTAGCACACATTTTAATTCCACTGTTTTTTAGTTATTTCAACGGAAATTCAATAGAGTTCATTAGTTTAAAATTTCAAAATATCATTCAATATGTATTAACCTACTGTCAACAAATTGGGGTCAATCAACTCGACAAATTAACAAAGCAAGCATAGATCCTACAGGATCTTGCAGAATTTGGTGCAAAACGTATTCAGAATATGTGTCTTACTTAAATAAATAAATAAATAATAGAAATGAACCCTTTTTTTTTTTTTTTTTCTTTACTGGGAATTTTTTTTATATTTCAGATTAAATTAGGAGTGAAAAATATACAAAAGGACTGTGACATAGAACATATTACATTATTATCAATAGCACCAAATTTTGAAAATTCCCCTTTCCAATCTAACATTGATACTGACACACTGGTAACAAATTCAAGTATTGTATTTAATACTGATACAACATTTATAATAAACATATATGCACGAGTCTCAATTCAAAGGTATTCTACTTCTTCGAAATCTATTCTCCTTGTTCTTTATAGCATTTGCATCATTTTTTATTACGTTTAGTTCATAGCATTCCTGCCCCGTCAGTCAGTATATTTCAATCTTGTATATATAATTTTCAGTGCTACTTGACCATTTTCGCCACATTATACAGATTGCCAATCTATTCGTTAAGTTAAATAATAAAAGAACTAATAAATTAATAAATCACAGAAATGCAAATAAAACGTCGAATCAAAAATCACTTGATGACGTAACAGACACGTGTAACGTGTTAAATGCCAAGTTGATGCAACATTTATCATCATTCATTATTGGCGTTTAATGAAGAGTTTGTTGATAGTTTTTCGTTCGAAGTACGGAAAAATCAAGTTGTAACCATTTTTCTTATATATTCATTCATAACTTTCAGAAAAATTCAGCAATATTGTTATTATTGTGATTGTTACTATTATTTACTTTGTTTTGTTTTGTTTTATTGAAGACGAAGCGCGTTTTTCAAAGATTATTGTTCAAAGATTATTTCTTGAAGTTTGGGAGATTTATTGAAGTGAAATACAGCATAAAAATAAATTTACTTCGTAAAGTGCGTCTTTTTTTACAATAGGACATCATTACATCAAGCATATTTACTTTTGATCTTTTCTTACCAATAAATAAGGCTCTGAAAAACTCTTTCGAAAATTCAAAATTTAAAATATTTGTAAACATGGAATCTGTAAAAGCATGAATTTGTGTTTGCATGCGCATTTACTTTGTTTGTGACCTTGACATTTTTTGAATTTGTTACCATTGTAAATAACAAATAAGAAATTCAAATATTGAAGCCTGTTGTATACGAAGATAGCAAACAAGTCGACAATAAGGTTCACTCACATGAATTTGATTACAACATGAGTGTGTGTCAAAACTCAAAAATGGGGACGGAAAATTATTTAACCCTTTTAGGGGAAAAAAACTTCGATTTATTAAAGGATGAAATGGATGAATGACACCGGAATTTAAAAAAAGATTTATTTGGAAGGAAGAAAATCCTATATTTCACAAACACAATATGACATTTTTTTTTAATGTCAAAATGCTGGTGTTATTATTGTATTTGAGGATTAAAATTAAGTGATTTCATAAACTTACCACCACCATGAAAGGGTTAAAGCTATAAATTTGTTTCCATACATTGCTATTGCAAAATATTAACAAGAAAAAAATATATTGTAGCCCAGTATTGCCGAATTGGGAACTTTTTTAATTCAGATTATTTAGTTGTCATCACTTTTTTAAAATAGTACAACTCACCTTATTTTTCAGGATTTTTCATTACTTTTTCTTTTTAAATAGGATAAATATTTTTATTGCAAAAAAGCGGTGTCTATGAAACAACCTGGGGGGCTTTTTCGTAACCAATCTGGTAACAATGTTGCAGCCTCGCCACATGCATATAAACGTCATTCATATGCATTCGGTTGTAGCAAAATATTTTAATATCCAAAAAAGGGAGCATAAGCATTGTTTTTCGAGTATCGTTTCTCAATTTGTTATTCCCCACACTACACTTTAATTCATAAATGTAAACTTCCGTGGCACACTAAAATTATAATAATGGTAAGCATAATTTAGGTCTATCTATTAAAACTGTATCTAGACCCCACTAGTTAAATAATTTTAAACTGCACGTTCTTAAACTGCAGTCAATCTTCTCCTGGAAAAATAAATTTCCGAAAGTATTAATTTTATTTAAAAATGTAAAATCACTTTCATATTTTTTTCATACGTTTTTCAAAAGTATAAAGTAAAAAATAAAATAAAATAAAATAAAAATACTTTATGGCACAAAACATCATCATAAAGTAAATCGTACAATATTGAATGTTGCTCGTTAAAGTAATAATATTTGTTTAATTAGTAAATTTTATTTATAATTTGACTATAAACTGCAAGTTTTTGCAGCACACAAGTGCGTCATGGCCCACCTTTTCGAGAACTTCTGTTTTACAGCATTTGTAATATTGTCAATATGTTGTCGTTGCAAATAATAATTAAGAATACCAAACATCGAAGCCTGATACATAAAAAAGGTAACAGATCAACCACAAAGGTCACTCGCATGTTTCGGTTACAGCGAGAGTGTGTCCTAAACATGCAAAAGTGGGGATGGAAGCATTGTTTTCCCCAGGATACTGGAACAGGGGTGCACGGAAAAACATCAGCTGCTACAGCCGTGTTTGCATGTTTGGTAATTACCAAAGAATAGTAGGTATAGGTAGCAGCGCGTGTTTGAATATGGTAGTTAACGTGCAGGCGAAACGATAATCGCAGGTCTGCGAACGCAAAACACTGGGGGTGGGTATGGAGCTCAGGGGCGTCAAGTAGCCGAAGTCGCAGGAGTACCCAGTGGTCGATGATATGTTTTTGTTACAGGTTAGAGAACAGGCAGATGATACTGAATGTCGACGACTTTATTCGACCGGTTTCTAACCAACAAGCAGATAATCGATTTGCATAAAGATAAACGTATTTTTGAACTGATGTCTAACTCGGTTATAACGAGGATGAAAAGATCAGACCATGTGCTTGTTATAAGAGAGAGATCTTGGATTAACAATCTTTATCCCATGGTATAAAAAACGAATATAAGGAAAAATATATATGAGGACCCCAGAAGCCAAGGTGTATAAGTGACAAAATGGAAAAAAAAAATGAACTTATTGCACAGACGACCTGGAAATATGCTTTTTTTTTTTTTTTTTTTTTCTTCCAAGTAATGAAATATAAGTTATTTTCAGTTATGCGCTGCGTTCTACAGATAAACTACTTTTTTCAAATAATTATTAATATTGATTAATTATAAATATAAAACAAATTGTACTCCAGTTTTTTCACGGCTATTGGAATAAGAGCTCAAAGACCAGAATGAAACAAGTAGCATTTTCCTTTTTATATTCTGCTACTTATTATTTATGTTCAAATTTAACGTCAATTGTCTTTAACCTCAATTTACTTCAAATATAATTTTTGTCATTTGTATCCCTTGGCTTCTGAGGTCCTCATATATACTGAATAATTACTAATATTAGATTAATTTTCTGATCCTCAATTAATATCGGAAAGTTGAATTGCTGATTGAGACTTAACATTTGTTTTTATAATCTTTAAATTCGGGAATTATAAATAAGATGTTCCGAGCTAAAATGACTCAAGCTCATTTTTTTTCTTGTTTAATTGACATTGAAATATACTTTTACTTTATAGGTAATAATTTGTCTAGCCTACAAACAAATAAAATATTAAATTGAACGTAATAATAGGAAATTTTTATGAAATGCGTGAAAACTCGTTAACTTAATGTTCAAGTCTCTTTGGATAACGTTTTATAGAATTTAACTACTGTGATTGTGAACTTTTTAAATCAGAAAACAGAAGTTCAATAATAATAATAATAATAATAATAATAATAATAATAATAATAATAATAATAATAATAATAATAATAATAATAATAATAATAATAATAATAATAATAATAATAATAATTTGTCAATTTAACGAATTTTTCAAAAGTCTTTTGTCTTTTTTTTTTTTTTTTTTTTTTTTTTTACTTTTAGTTGATATTTACACTTTTTTTTCCAGAAATAATAACTTATTTGAAACATTTGTTTTAATTGTAACAAAAGCAAACAACTCTTATGAATTGAAAATTTATAGATAGAAAAGAAAGTAAAACTGCAAAGTGATCTTTAAATTACCAGTGTTCATACTCGTTACATTACATTATGTCCCTCATTGGAACTAAGTAATTCATAATGCATTATCAAATAAAACCAATCATTTTTCTCCTTTATTGCAGATTCTCGTTTCACTCTTATGCTACTTCCGTAATACTTAAGAATTAAAATATTTTAAATATATTTTATTAATGTGATTAAAATATGCGTTAGAAACATATATGAATTATCTGTATTTAAATAAAAGATAAATTAGACGAGTAATCTGTCTTATTCTTTGGCATGTTGAAGTAACAACATTTTAACTTTTTTCTTCTTTTTTTTATGTGTGTGTATATATAATACATATGTATATGTATAAATAAACGAAATATCGATATATATGAAATATTGAATGTTATTTTGAGATTTGTTATACAATTTGAATATTCTGTTTGTTTGCGAAATTTCCCTTTATAGAATTCCTCATATTTATAATTGGGATCAAGTTCATGTTTCCAAAATATTTCATCTAACTCAAGGCTATTTAAATATTTTAAATTATTCCTGATATATATATATATCTAGCACCATCCGAGATATACATTTAGCAAATAAAAATGAGAAAATTAATAAGCACTTTGATGCCATAAAGTAGTAGTTTTTATCGAAATAAAGTAGTGAAAGAAAAAATGAAAATCTTTATTCCAAATACTTCGCGCGAAAACCTTTAAAAACTAGTTGGATGTGCCAATCCAAAGCTTTCTTTTATCTCATACGTACATCTTAATATTGCAAAAATTAGTTACACATGTTAATACCTTAATATTATTAATTCAATACTATACCATCTGTGATTTTCATCTTAAATATGATAATAATAATAATTTTAATAATTTTTATTATTATCATATTTTAATAATTTTAATAAATATCTATTTCAGTCAATTAATCGGAATGGAAACTAGTTAATGTGGATCATGATATTTATTAAAATCTATAGTTTCCCCTTATTCTGTAATCATTAGCTTTTTACAAATAGCCGAATTAAAAGGACGTGAGTTCCCTTCACCGCATGAGCCGATGGACAATAGAACGACGAAGAATCGAGAAAATGATACAAAAAGCAATATCACAATGCAAATTTCTCACGGAATATTTCCAAATTCAAGGAAGATCTGATGGCCATAAAAATAAACATACACAAAAATTGTAGTTCAATTCTATGCATATCTTCATACACTTTTCCATGGTACAATGATGACATACGGACACACACACACGGACACATGGACAGACAGAAATTTTCTAAAAACGTGTTTTTTGGAATCGCTGATCCCTAAAACGTGTACATCTGTCGAAAACCGGAAGTCGAAAACAATTTCGAATACAATATTTTCTCCTATTGAAGATAGAAGAAAGTAATAAATTAAGAGCATGCAGTTGGATCAAAGCTTTTTTACACCTTTCATATTTGAAATAAAACAGTTAATTCAATTTTTATATATACATATATATTTTTTAAATATGCTTTTTTATTTTTCGATGTGTACCTAATGAGGAGTAAGGTTAGTTTAAAAGTAGACATTCCATTGTGTTAAAGTGCAGTGAAATAAATCTGTTGAATTTGATTTGGAGATTACCTTGAATGTCAGTACACACCTGGAATGTTGAGGAAGCATCAGTTCGATGTACATTTTCTCGAGTTCTGGAAGTGAAGTATGTGGCATTTGAATGCAGTTTTGTATAATTGTGATGCTCAAATATTCAGGTTGAAGATTATATACGTTCATTTTCCCGCATTTCAGTATGAACTATCGGAGTTATTATTTTGGTTGCATTGCTATTATCCCCTTTTTTTATCATTTAGATGAATTAATATCTACTCCCAAGTTTTGTATTAATACTATTAACAAGTTGTTAAATGCGTGTCAACCGTAGAAAATACAGTAGAGTATCCGAAATTTTTTGTGTGTCCATGTAATTATTATGTGCTTTCTATTAAACAAGAAGTAACTTGTAGTAATTCTCAGCAACATACATCAATTTTATAAAATGTGAAATAGTTTAATATTATTAAAACATGCCCCAAGCAGTATTTCCCCATATATTATTATGAAATGAAATTATTTTGTGTTGCCCTGTAAATTAATAATAAATATTCTTTGCACCATACATTGTAAAGATCGTATATATTAATAGATACACATTAATTTTTTATGCTCTAAAGGATGTAACAGCATTAAAAGGCACCTGAAACTATTTTTCCGATTGCCCGTAATGTAACGGAATACTTTTGATTGTCCCTGCAATTAAGCTATTCATCCGATTTTCATAAAATTAGAAATGACTCGACAAAATTATGAAACAAATATGTTTTTTAAATTTGAAATGATTCAGGTGGGTAGTTTTTAGTCTGTTATTTGCGGATAGACGGACGGACTGAACGATGACTATAGATGCTACGTATATACATAATTACGAAAGCACCTAAAAATAGGGTTGTATATTGAGTATTGAGTATTGTCTTTTTAAATAAAAAAATATTAATATTTTTGTCGTAATTTATTTTCAACACCTTTTCCCATTTTTGTGTGTGTCATGTATCCAAAATATGCAAGATTCTTTTCTTCTGTTTTTATTCATATTTATTTATTCATTCATTTATTTATTATTTTTATTATGCATGTGTTTTAATTTGCGTTTGTTAAAAATGGAATTATCTCATCGATTTCTCAAAACATGTTAATAAAGTTGTGTGTTTTAAATATCTTAAATTTCGATCTCGGAGGAGATTGAAACACATTTCGTTGTATTGAATGTTCCCTATTATCAGAAATTAGTCTACTTTATATTTTTTATTTGGTATTTTGAAATTATTTGCTCTCCACGCATACACTTGCTTTCAGTTGCCTTATTTGATAGTAACTGACAGCTGAATCGTGATGTAACAACTAGATCGTTATAATGAATATCAACAATCTTTTCTTCTTTTTATCTTTATCTTCTTATCTTTTTTTTTTTTTTTTTTTTTTTTTTTTTTTTGTAATACAATTGTTTAATAAAAATGTGATGAATATAATGAACAAACATGAACGTTTTTATATAAAAAATACTGTCTATCAAAATTTCCATCGTTACTTCCTGCTTTTTATATTCCTATTGAATTTTTTTTAATAATCTTATAGGCCAAATTCATGCCATATAATGAAAATTGTAGAGTTTTTAGGTATGTACTAGATAGGATGCGCAGTGCAGGGTTAATAAATTCTGAATTTAAATATTTGGTTTAACAATGTTGTAAATATATTTATGATCTTATTATTTTTTAATTAAAAATCCACTAAATAACAGCATGCAAGTGAGTTTAAAAAGAATCAACACTAGAAAGTGTTTTATGCCTTCACACTTAGCTGCATCTTCGCCAATCTGTAGTGACAGTAAAAGCAAAAAGTGATTTCAGAGAAAGTGTTTATTCACAACATACTTCTTTATATAACAGCAACTGGAAGTCACACGATATAGGTCAACTTTCCTCTGTTCCGCTTGAAATAATCGTGATTTTTTATTTATTTGTTTTTTGTTCCGCACGTATCCGCTACCAGATGTTCACGAAAACATCCTTCTCTCCTGGAAAAATCCTGGATTATCCTTTAGGTTACTTTTTTTCTTAGGTTGTCAGTGGTCTCAACAGTAAACATGTAACTATCCTTACACAGTGTCGAATACACGCGTTGAGTTATAATAGCAATGGCAAAAAGATGCATAAGGGTTTTAAGGTGTTAGTTGTAAATTCTTAGTATATTTCCTTTTCTAACCCTCTCTTCTTCTTTTTTTATTTTTATTTTTTTTCAATTTGTTTGGTAATTTGGCTAGTACGAGAGACAATATACTTCAGTCATATTTTTTAAGGTGTATATTTTCACAATATAGCTTAACTTTCCATTATTACACGTAAAGTAATTCTGTTCTTTTTCCTCCCCACAATTAGAAGCTTCAAACTTCACAAACTTAAAATCTTAAAAAAAAAAAAAAAAAGATGGGAGGAAGGGAGAAATCTTGTCACACTGACTGTAAACTAGTGAGTTTGCAGATCAAGGGATTTAACGTTAGCTGTGCCTCTCGTTTTTTTTTTTTTTTTTTTTTTTTTTTTTTTTTTTACATGATATTTGATATTTTACGCACTGCATTTTTTTGTTTTTAAAGATTTAAAATTTTATTTATTTCCGCTAATTTTTCCTTTTTTTTTTAAAGATTTTTTTTTTTTTTAATTGGAGTTTTGGCTTTTATTTATATAATTTGATTTCAACATTTTTAATTTGATTAAAATAAATAACTTTATTTTAAGTAAAATAAAAATATGTAAACATATGACGGAACACAGTTTTCATCTTGTTTTTAACACAAAATATGTAATAAGAACTTTAACATGTTCAGGTTTACTTTAAAGGCGATTAAAATAATCAAATATAGATGTTAATAGTTAATTTTACTTAAAAACATCTTGGTACTTTCAAGCCTTAATCAGGCTCTTCCTCAGTGAATATTATTTATACAAATACATGATTTCGTTTTGAAAATGAACGAGCTAATAATTATTACAGTTAAAAATAAAAATAGTATTTTTTATTGTAATAATTATTAGCTCGTTCATTTTCAAAGCGAAATCATTTATTTGTATAAATAATATTATCTGAGGAAGAGAGCCTGATTAAGGCTTGAAAGTACCAAGATGTTTTAAATAAAATTAACTATTAACTATTAACATTTCAAATTGTTTTTTTTTTAAATGCTTTTTCAGTAAACCTGAACTGTTTAAAGTTCACATCATATATTTTGTGTTAAATAACTTCCTTTCATAATTATTTTAAAACTAAATTTATAGATGTTACCATCTTATGTAAGAATTTAATAATTATAAACTAACAGTTTGAATTTATTAATTAAACGATACGTTATTTTGAAAGAAATAATAGACAAAATACTTTGTGCGATCTGCGATTACACTTACCCATTTATTTATTTATTTTTTAATAATACTTTTCAATAGAAAGTATATGTGTCTAGGGACAATATTTATGAAAATGGACCGTTATTTTAACTTTTGTAAATCAGACTGTATATACTGGTTTACACACTTAACTTCCTAAATCTTGAGACAATTTCACGTGACACTACAAAAAATAGTTTAAAGTTATTATAAAATATCTTTAAAGATGCATCAATCTATATATCGATGCTTCTAAAATGCACACATTTATTAAAAAACTCTAGATGTAATTTTAACAATTCCAGATGCATTTAAATTAATTTAAAGGGTGTTTTTTAATATCACCTTCAGGCGACACCAAAGCTGACGAGGATAAGTATATTATCAAAAGTATGCATAATTTTTTACTACGAATGTCTTATTTTAATTCGATATACTGTTTTTATGTAAGACAAATCATGGAATGAAAAATTTCTCACATCAGATTTTAGTTGGTTGGTTGTATGGAATTTTATGGCGCAAGGTCCCTTTGGGGACATGCTGCGCCATACATCAGATTTTAAATACCATCAAACACACACTTTTGTTACTGTGTCGATGAAAAGTAATGAAGTTTTGGAGCAAACATGGTAATTCACATAATTTTCTTCTTTACACACGTATCTCCAATAGCTCGCTTAAGTAATTTTTATTTTTAATTAGATTTTCTTATATATACAGGGATTTTCAAAATATCCCTAAACTTCTATTGGGAATACCTTGCTCTAAAACAATACATTGGCTTTATTTAAGATAAATCATACTATCAGGCATTTTTCTCATCAGAAAATCTATGAATTTGTTAGGATCTGGTAAAATTTTAACTACCATCAATCCACACATTTTTTCTATTTGTACCGATGAAAAGTATCGAAGTTTTGGAGCCACCATGCTCTTTCTTAGCTTTTTCTTTTTCATACACATACATTCCTAAAGACTCGCTTGATTTTTATTTTTGTTATTTTTTCTTACATATACAGGGATTTTCAAAGTATCCGTAAACTTTTATTAGGAATGCCTTACTTTAATACACTATATTGGTTTTACATAAGATAAATCATACTAAGCATTTCTCTCATCAGAAAATCTATGAATTTGTTAGGAGCTGATGAAATTTTAAATACCACCAAACCATGCTCTGTTCCTATGTGTCGATCAAAAGTTTCGAAGTTCTGGAGCTAACGTGCTCTTTCCTCGCTTTTTCTTTTTCACGCACGCATCCCCGATGACTCGCTTGGATTCTTTTTCTTCTTCTCCTTCGAATTCCGATATCCCATATCTTATTTAACTTTCTCCACACCTGTCAGCTGACCGTCTCATTTTTTATGTTTAAAAGCGTGATTTACGGCTGTACTGCGTCTCTGTGTCCAGGGACAGTGGACCACTTCATGGACCATTTTTTTTCTCTCTCTTTCGTTTTGTCTTTGTGTGCTGTGTAATTCTCTTTTTTTTTCGACCTTTTTTTTCTCCCTCATTTTCTTCATTTTTTATTTTATACAAGGAAGTTGTTACATTAGTTTTTTTTTTTTTTTTTTTTTTTTTTTTTTTTTTTTTGCGATAGAGATGATATTGAGAATAAATTTTTCTTTACTCGATGACTTGTAATTTGTTATATACAGAAAAATCTTGACGGATATATGATGTAATGAAATAAAAATTCCCATGAACGTTGTCGAAAAGGAACTACAGCTTGTTAGTTGCACTGTAACATTTTTCTGATCGTATATTAATGGCTGGGTTTCTTTGAAAGTAAAGCTGATAAATTTATACTATTGAAATGTATCTTGATTTTTTTTTCTTTTAAATGTACTTAAGTTTTATATCACAAGCAACTTTTTTAAGTACTTATTAACTAAAGCAAAAATTTTTGCGCATATATGATGTGATAAATTAAACAGAAGTCAATATTCACATGAAACGGATATATCATGCAATGAGATAAAAATTCACATGAACGTTGTCGAAAAGGAACTACAGCTTGTTAGTTGCACTGTAACATTTTTCTGATCGTATATTAATGGCTATTTTTTTTTTTAAAGTAAAGCTTATAAATTTATATTATTGAAATGTATCTTGATTTTTCCTTTTAAATACGCTTACGTTTTATATCACAAGCAAATTTTTAAAGTACTTATTAACTACAACGTATGCAAAATTTTTGGCGTACATATGATGTGATACAATAAACAGTAATCGATATTCACATGAAACGGATATATGATGTAATGAAATAAAAATTTACATGAATATTGTAGTAAAAAAAATTCAGTTTGTTAGTTGTACCGTAACATTTTTATGATCGTATATTAATGACTGGGCTTATTTAAAAGTAATATTTATGAATTTATACTTTAAAATAACTTTTTAAATACGTTTATGTTTCATACCACAAGCAGTTTTTAAGTTCCTTTTGTTCTAAAACGTTTACAAAATTTTTGAAGAATGTATGATGAGATGAAGAAATCGATGTTTAGATGAACGTTGCTGGAAAGGAACTGCAGTTTGTTAGTTACACTGTAACGTTTATGTAATTTTATATTAATGACTCGATTTTGTTGAATGAAGGTATTTAAATCAACTATTGAAAAATACCTTTACATAAAGAAAAATGCGATGTTACTTTACAATGTAAGCAATTTATTTAAATGTGAATTTTTATCGTATATTTAAACTTGTTGTTCAATATAATACCTTCATACAGAGAAATCAGAGGAATGATAGCCGGATTTCGTTTTGATTGGAATTCGTTCGACAAATCGGATTCGTTCTACTCGAAAAATAACTTTTCACAACTTTCATTGTGAAAAGTTGCTTCCATATGAATTGCAGTCATTCTATAACTAGTTTACTTTTAATTATAAAATTTATAAGCATATTAAAAACATTCTTTATCAATTAAAGTTCTCAAGCAAAGCAATGCATATATGAAAAGTTTTTTTAAATTTATTTTGTAAGTAATAAAATATTTGCGAAAGAATTATTTTTGCAGGCATTGCCCGCGTGATTTTTTATATTTGCAGAGTTAAAACAAATCGATTTTTTTTAATGAATAAGGCTATAATGTGTTTTCAAAATAACTTACAATTAAAAAAATAATAATAATAAAATAAAATAAAATTTGTAAATCCCGAGAATATTTTATTTTTCTTTTTAGCATTAAGCAATTCAAAATATCCAGGGATTTCCTATGTAAAAGTAATGAAAACTCTGAATCATTTTATTATTTTACTTTAGAATTCATGATGAACGTGAAATCTAAACTTCTTACTTTAGAAATTTAATAATAAGTCATTTTGTATCTCTGTATGCTTAATGCATTCAGAAATAATTTGATGAAATTCTATGCAACCGTTTTTCAGATATCGTGATCGCAAGGATCAAAATCGTTGTTTCGAAAAAATTGGCATTAAAGATGAAAACATTCCTTTGATGATATATAGGGTGTTTCTAAAATGGTGATCCATTCCTATGGAAAAACATCAATTTCTATTGATTTTTTTTATAGAAATGGATCGTCATTTTTCATAGGAGTGGATCATCATTTTTGAAACACCCTGTAGATAAGCTCAAAGTGTTTCAGATATAACTTCTCTTTAAATGCGTATTTTTTAATGCAGTTTGTTTTTAAATGTTCCTAAAGAATCATATTTTATTATAAACTATTTAAAAATTAATCGATTTTGGGACACATATAATTACCTGACCCTTTAAGACTACGCCTTGTGAGCTCAAAAATAGATATTCCCCTTCGTTTTCACACTTCCCTGTAAAACTATCTTCACTGTAACACCGCGTGTCTAAAATCACATCGCACCACTCTTCCTCTGCGAAGATGAAACGGGATTGAGAGGAAGAGGGAGGATCGGGGGGTAGGAGAAAAGAGTGTCTGGGAAAATAGGATCTGACCCAAAATACTTGTCGTAGTGTCTCGGTTTCTAGAATTTTCTCCGAACTGGACTCGTAGCTAGAAATTAATGGAGGGTGAAGTGGTTAGAGAAGTTTTATTCGTTGCATACAAACTCTTTCCAAATTTGGCAGGAAAAGAATGGGCGACAATACGAACGACGATCCAAACTTGAAAACGAGGAGGACACGAGTGATGTGACCTGCATTAGGGAAAGAGATATATTTTCATCACTGTATCAATTCTTAACGATGGGATTTTGCAAGATTCGTGTTAATTATAGTATAAAAAAGAAATGGACTTTTTTTCCCCCTTTTAAATAGACAAAAGATTTTCTATACATTTTAGAATTTAATTTGCTATTTGGATTAATATCTTTTAATATCGTTTGAAAACAAAATCAGAAAAAGTTTTCGCACATGGAATAATGTATTTTAGAAAAACCATATACTCCTTTTGCGGATTATCGAAGATAATAATATTGTTGAGAATTCCGTGTTGTTACTTCGTGATAAGTACATTGCAGGAATTTTTTATTTTCGCTAAAAAAGAGAGTTTTTCTTCCCAGATTAAGCTTTTTTTATCATTTGATCTTTAATGCTTTTTTTAATCCAGTAGAGAAATACGTGCAAAAATACTTGACACTTTTTATCATCTTGTAATTTGTTTTAAAAAAAACCTTTAAATTGATCAAGCTTTCAAAATTTCTAATTTTATGTAAAATGAGTAAATTTTGATTTAAAAAAATTGTTGGAAAAAATTAAATTCCACTTTTCTATTAATAAGTTTTAAAAAATTCTGTTATAAGGTTAATATTACGAAAAATAAATGAATTTCAAATATCCCTACAGCATCGTATGAATGACTACACGAAAACTCTTATCTTATACTTGATTAGGCAAAGTTATAGACAGACATAGACTATGTATTCGAAAGGAATATCTAAGCAGATAACCCAGTGATGCAGATATATTTCCTAAAAGAACATTTCAAACCTTTTTGTATCTAAAACTCTACAGCTCATCATGATTTCTTATACGCTTTTCATATTCCTTCTTTTCCATTTAACTAGCCGGGAACAAAAAAGACACATCGATGTGTATCTAGCAAAGAGAAATTGTAATAACTGAAAGAACTTGTAATAACAGAATTTCGTTGTATTTAATACGAAAATTGTTGTTATAACTTTCTATTCATTTCGAAATTTCTAAAATTAAATTAATTTTAAATATTCTTATAATATCATATGATTGACCACTGAGAAAGAAACAAAACAGAAAGAGGTAGACTATGCTTCCTGAAGGTATATCTAAAGATATAACTTAGAGATGCAGATTTTTTCTTAAAAGAAAATTTCAGATTATTTTGGGCTCTAAACTGTTGAGCTTAGAAAAAAAAATTGTTTTTTGATTTCTTTATTGTCCTTCTTTCTTTTTCGTTGTTCTAACTAGCTGGGAAAGAAAAAAACACACACAGGCATGTTTTTTCACCAAGAGAGTTCGTAATAGCTAAACTGAGGTCGTAATAACTAAACTTGACTGTTGACGATCACGGCTGACACGAACTGCTGTTGTTATAATTTTCTGTTCAACCAAAACAATTCCGAAATAAGTTTTAAATATTCTTACAATAGTATTGGAAAGTTCAACTAAACTGAGCTTTCGAAATGGAAATCTGAAGAATGTGTACCGATGATGCAGTTTCTTCCTTAAAAGAATATATGATGCTATTTCAGATTCTAAACTGTTGAGTCTAGAATAACACTGTTTCACCGAACTTCTTCGCTGTTTTTACTAGCACAAACGAAAATCCCCATTTGGCCTAGAAAGTTGATAGGAGTCGAAATAACCAAATTTGACTATACTTTTCGAGAATAGCTTACGTTATAACTTACTATTCAACTAACTATTCTCACAGTATCATGTAAGAGACTATTGGAAAATTCTTAGAGACTGTGCCTTCGAAACGAATATCTAAAGAGATAACTCAGTGAAGCAGATTTATTTCTTAAAAGAATATTTCAGACCCTTTTGGATTCTAAATTCTGCAGCATACCATTGTTCTTCTGAACATTTCTTCTCCCTTCATTTCCGTATAACTAGCGGGAAACGAAGAGCCACGTCGGCATGTGTCTGCAAAAGAAGATTCAACTACAAAATATTCGTCGAGATGTCTCTGGCGACGGAATTTCGCCGTTTGTAGAGCGAGATTAATGTGGGGACTGTGGCGGTGCAAGTAGTTTTATTTGTCACAAACACTTCAACTCAACAGCGATATTCAGCAGGAAAGCAGGAAGGCGTGGTAATCCGTGATTTGCAGTTGCATGGGGGAAAAGAGTTACGCGTTCGAGTCGAGAGAAATATGTTGGAAAGTATACGCATTTTGGAATCTTGTTCAATAAACTCTTTTAGAAATTAAAGCGATATGAATATCTGAAAATCTATTTTGGTAAAAATGCAATAAAATGCTTTTGCTAGATGCCGAACATCAGAGAGAAATTAAGTTGCCTCAAAGATGATGTTCAATTGTTTGATATGTAAAATTTTGAAGCAACGATCAGCAAAGCGTGAAACATTTAGTTGATTAGAACTAAATTATTCAATTTTAATGCAACATGATATTCGAAATACGAATTTTTTTTCTTGGTATATGAAAATAAACTTTATGTGTGAAACTTTTAATTTTGCATTCGGGATAAGATTAAAGAATACATTTTTATGTCCTAATGATGAAGTTAAAATAATTCCGCTAGGAAAATAAATAATTTCGCTTTTTCATTTTTATGAAAAAGCCGCACTGTCAAAACCTTAATCAGGATAAAAAATTTTCTTTTACCAAACTCTCCAGCTGTTTATAAGATCTGCCTTGGCATCTTTGCTCAGAATTCACAGGTAAAATGGAGAATTTACATTGTTTATTCTATCAAAACTATATATTGTAAAGTTTTTACACCTTTTATTAAGCAGTATCCCATAATATAATTAATAGAAAGGTAATAAAATGCCTACCAAGTTTCATAAAAGTCTGATTTGCATTGTATATAACTAAATACTAGTTCTCAGTTTGAACAAAATTGGTACCAACTTCAACCATTCTCATGTAAATTTCGATTAAGAGCTTTTTCTTATTTTAAGTGTATGCATGTAACACAAAATTATTTGAAAACATTTTCAGTGAGGGGTACGATTAAAAGTTTCCATAAGCGCTATAAATTAGTCGTGCACATACCAGTAAATCAGTCCATTTCTAAAAATCAAAGTAGTATATTTTAAATAAAAGATAATCTTTAGAAAAGAAGGTTACTTAAAAAATTATAATTGTCGGTGTATATATATATAGATAACAATGCTGGTGCATAATTAATAATAATTCTTATTATAAGTTGTAACATCGCAGTTACTGAAATAATTCCGACATTATCTGCTATAGAAACAAAATAAACATGATGGCATATTTTACAAAATAGAAGAAGTTTTTTAAAAAGTAGGCATAATTAACTTGTATATACGCCCAAAATATATTTTATTGTCGAAGGCTTATAAATGGAAATAATTATCGAGCATTTAATTTTAATTTTTAGCAGTAATCACTTTAACTTATAGTCATTCAAATTTTTATTTTATTTTTTAACATTAATATAGTTGAATAACATTGTCTATTGAACAAAAGATCATTCTTAATTTTTACTGAATTTTGTATTTCATGCATATATTTTTTAAATGATAATTCATATTAATTAACACATTACTGCATGCCATTACACTTACAGAAACTTAGCCTTGTTTCACATATTTAGCACCTTTGAAAGACACTATTATAATCCGCATGCTGACAATATTATGTTAAATATTGTACGCTTCGTTTTTAAGAAACATACAAGTACAAATCAGGTGATTTGTTGTTGTTGTTGTTGTTATTAACCCTTTAATTTATTATGATAAAATTAAGGTTCGATGGAATTTATTTTATCCACAAAAATTTAATTAAGATTTACACCAAAACTTTTTAATTAAATTTTACTTTTAAAACTTTGGAGGAAAAGAGCTGAAAATTTTTTTTTCTTATTTCGATTTTTTTTTCTAAGTTTTCGGTAGGAATTCAGCATTACACAAACTCGATTGCTTTCCCCTCAAAGGGCTAATAATCACACATAAAGACAGGAAGTAAATATTTATTATATTAACATAGGTCGCGCTGCTTCATATAGGTGTGATTTCGCCAAATGTATTGTAAATGATGACATTCAAAATTTTGACTAAACTTTAAAATTATATTTTACAGGTTACTTTGAGGGATCCGACCCGAGCTTCCCAAATTTGGAGAACTCACCCATTTTTATTTATTTATTTAAAACTCTAATAAACATTTTACATATATAATTTGTATTGGATGCTAAGATTACCAGAAAGAAGTTATATATGAAAAACTTTGATAATATATTAAAATAATGTTTTGAAATTTATTAAAACGGTATTCTCGCATATAAAACAAGTTAATACTAAGAAATCCCTCAAGATTCCACTACTTACATCAGCCTTTTTTATTCCGATAATTTTAACGTTTTAAGCGCCTAAGTTCGATTTTTGATTTTTTAATATTTTATTTCTAAACTAGTGAAGTTTTAATTTTTTTTTATGGAATATAAAAATTCTGAATCACATTGAAAAAACGCTGAATCATTTATATTGTTTTAATAGTAGAATAAATCGTTCAAGTTTCCGCTGCTTGCAGCAGCCTTTTTTATTCTAATAATTTTAGTGGTTTAAGCACGTAGTTCAATTACTTGTCTGTTAGATTTGTGATTTTCTTTTATATTATATTAGTTGGTAACTGATGAAATTTGGATTTCTTTAAGGAATATTAAAAGTACTGAACTACATGAAAGCAAATATGAACCTTTTGTATTATTTTAGGTGCAAACGGGTTAGACTTTAGTAATTGAGTTCCACGCGATAGAAATATATTTTTTAAAAACCTGCTTCGAAATTATTTTGAAATCAAAAGAAACATCAATTAGTAAATTGTCATACGATAATAAATTGAGATTTCAAACAAATTGCATGTTAAATAACATCCCCTATTCGACGATATAAAAACTGTAAGTGTACAATGCTTAGAAGTTTATGTATGTATGTATATATATGGTTCAATGTACGTTTGTTTATGTGGATAATCAGCTATATTATTGCTCCTCTATTTCGTAATAAATTCTTATAGTTTCTCTACATTAAGACAGTAAGTTTTCCATTTGCATGTTCTTTCCTTAATATTTGTTAGGACTGGTTTGTTTATGTCTTAATCTACGGGATACGATTGATTGGGCAATAAGAGAAATAGGCTTTCTAGCATTGATTCCTATTTCTTCTTTAGAAATTAACCGTACTTTACTTCTGATGTCGAAATATTGCCCCCGAAGATGAGTTTCACATCATAAGTGTCAATTTTATCCATGTCTCAATCTCTTTTTTTTAGATTCCTTTTGTAATTTTTCTTATTGAATGTATATATTTTCCGCTTTGATATACTGCATTTTAGATAATAAGTTCAATGGTTTTATCAATGAATACGTTTTTTCTGGGCATTTTTCATTTCTTAAAATGTTTTAATTGCAAAAGTTTAACTATATATGTCAAATATTTTTAATTCCCAATGTTTTTTATACAATCGACTTCCCGTTTATATTAATCCTTTTTCCAAACTTAAAATTTATAATGTTTGAATCTTAGTTAAAATATTTATTAATGTTTGGATCTTGTCTTAAAACTTCATTTATAATTACATCATTAAATAGTTTGTTATTCCAAATTTACAATTCATAACGTTTGAATCTTGTGTTAAAACTTAATTATAATTTATATTTAATATAGATGACAATTTGCAATATTTTTATGATGATTATATACATAGTATTATTATTTCATTTTGAATTACTAACCTTTTTCTGAACCACCAATTCTTATTATAGGTATCTTATATATTTTTAAATATACATATACAAATGCAGAAAGATGAATGTATTTTTCTGTCAGTATGACGTCCTGGTTCTCACGTACTTGTTTTTTGCTTTATAATGTAGTTTTCCCTTTTCCACACTTCTAATATACATATATACATATAATAGTTAATTCATAAAGATTTAAAGAAATCTGATTAAAAACAATATTGGTGCTCTAAAATATATCGTTATTTAGGGCTTACACAATCCCATTTGATAAAATGATTCCCAGTATCCTCTGTAGCCCAAATAAATAACTATAAAGTCGCATTTTACATAGGAGAAAAAAAAAACTGTTAAGAAAAAAAGAAGGATGTTTAAGATTACCTATACCCCGATAAAATATTCCATTGTCAAAGAGATATAACTAGAAAGACTTTCCAAACAAGTCATTATTTCTTTTAATATGTATGAAAGTTAAAAAAACTTCATGATTTATTTACATCAAGAATTATTCATGAAGTTACGCGTCATTTTTCTTTACGTCCAAATATAATAGCAAAAGACTTAACAAACGTCTTTAAATTTTAATCTTATACGTTTTTGCTCAAAAATTTTCTTAGATGGCATCCGAGTTTCAGAATATTTTTACATTAGTTCATATTTCTCAAAACATTTCAGCCTAAATTAATATTAATTAGCTAATTCATGAATATTAATTATTAAATCCTGAACATCTTGTTTTGCTTTTTCTTCATGTTCATCTCTGAAATTTCCTTTTTTAAGTATTTTTATCTTTTTTAAAAAAGAAATTTTACATTTATTTTAAAAATTTTAACTTTACTCGCTTTATTATCATTATAGATGTTTTGTTTTAAGGCTGTAAATCCGAATACATTAAATTGATACGTAACGACAGTAAAAATACTCAGTAAGGTATAGTGCAAATTAAACGGTTCACTTTAAGATACACTGTATTAATTTTGGAATGTCGGTTAGTTAAAGTTAAGAATATTTTTAATTTTTAGGAATCTTTATTAGATACCTAACGTTTAGGAACTTTTAAAAATTGGTTTGGAATTGCAGTTAAATGAGATATACACTGAAATATTTTTTGTGTAAGATTAAAAATATTTAATTAAAACTTTCTGAATTAAAATTCCTATTGAACCCGGTACCTTGTTTTTCAATTTATAATGAAATTAAATTGTAGAACAAAACACTGTTATTAAAATTATAGTGTTTTTTACTAAGCAAAAAACAAAAAATAATAATACAGTAAAACCTCCAAATAACGGACAGCTCGGGAGCGCTGAAAATGTCCGCTATTCGGAGGTGTCCGCTATTGGGAAAACCTCGGCGATTCAAAAATTGATAAGAAATGAGTATGTTTCCTTATTTGACTCATATATGTCCTAAATGGTACTTACGTATTAACGCCACAGCAGCAGAAGTTGCGCTTATCCGCCAATAGACAAAAAATCTTCAAAATCAATAAATGAGCAAAAAAAAAAATCTTGGTGCTTTTTTTAAATAAAAAACACTAAAAAAGCACTGAAAATGGTCTCGAAAATCAGCAAACAGAGAGGAATCCGAAATATATCTGCGTGAGTGTGCAAACAACAAGATTGCTCTTTATAAGCGCATTAGCACAACTTCTGCTGCGGTAGCGTTAATACGTAAGTACCTCCTAAACATATGACCGTAAAAATATACCACCGTCTATTATATAAATAATCAGAAATTAAATTTTTTAAGCAATAAAACTGAAAAGAAATTTTGAACACCTTTTGCTTTTGCTTGCGATTACATGTAATTTGCTTTTCAGTGTCAAGTTCTAGTCAAGGTGGTAGTTTTAATACTTTTTAATCATCTTTTCTTTTTTTCTTATAAAAAATTGTATAACTGCTCACTATATTTTGCCGCTTCTTAAAAGCATAAAATCTCAAATTCTCGATGAGGGAGGAGCCATACCATTGCTTTGGAGGGTACATTTTCTCCCAACTCACTCCCTGAATTCGATACAGGGCACGGGAAGGAGATTTTCCCCAGCCTAACCCTAAATTTTTCAGTGGTCAGAAAAAATATGACACATTGTCCCAATAAATTTAGAGATTTTTTTCCTTTTTTTCACTTTTTTTTCACCTTAAAAATAAAATTCTCAGCCTTCATCGCCAAATTAGTGTCCGCTATTCGGAATGTCCGTTATTCAGAGGTTAAACATATAAAAATTAAGGTTTTGGGAGTGGGGATTGGAAAACTGTCCGTTAAATAGAGGTGTCCGCTATTCGGGAGTGTCCGTTATGGAGGTTTTACTGTAATTATTATCCAACTCATGAATATTCATCATTAAATCTTGAACATATTGTTTTATATTTTTATAAGTTTCATTTTTAATTTTTTTTAAATCTTTTTAAAAAAAGAAATCTATTTTTTAATTATTCGTATTTTTATCATTATTGATGTTTTATTTTAAGCTTGTTATTCAAATAGATTAAACTGATGCATTACGAAAGTAAAAAAATACTCAGCTAGGGCAACTCGCTTTAAGATACACTGTAATAATTTTGGAATATCGGTTAAATAAAGCTAAAAATATTTTTAATTTTTAGGAGAAGGTTTAAGAATCTTTATTATAAATCTAACTTTTAGGAACCTTTAAAAATTGTACCCGAATTACATTTGAATTAGGTATATGTAGTCATAAAATTTTGTGAAACTTGAAATATTTTTGATTAAAATTTTATTATTTTAAATACGCAATGAAGTTTTTCCCTTTTACCAATTTACTATGAAATTAAGAAATAAAATAAAATTAAAATTAAAAAACTATTTTTTTTTTTTTACTATGCCAAAAGCAAAAATTAACAATAATTATTATTCAACTCATGCATAATCATTATTAAATGTTGAATAACTTCATTATTAATCCCTTGTTTTATTATTTTTCTAAGATATCATTTTGTAAAATTTTTTAATTGTTTTAAAAAAGATATCTGATATTTTTTATACTTTTCGCATTTTATCATTATTGATGTTTTACTTTAAAGTTATGAATTTGAATAAATTAGCTTGATACATTATGATGGTAAAAAGCATTCGGTAATGTACAGTGCAAATTGAATGACCTACGCCACATTGTATTAATTTTGAAATATTGGTTAAATAAAGTTAAGAATATATATATTTTTATTTTTAGAGATCTTTATTAAAAGCACAACTTTTAGAAACCTTTAAAAATTTAATTAGAATTACATTTGAAATAGTCATATATATTAATAAAATTTTGTGAAATGTGAAATACTTTTGATTGAAATTTTATAAATTTAATCACGCAATGTATGTTTTTCTTTTTTTTTTATTAATTTAAAATCCAATTAAAATTAAATTAAGTAAAATAAAAGTAAAAATTAATATAAGTTTGATAATAATTATTATTCGACTCATGAATGATAATTATTAATCCTGAACATCTTATTTTGCTTCTCTTTATGTTCATCTCTAAAATTTCCTTTTTAAAAACTTTTTAATTTCTTTTAAAAGAGAAATCTTACATTTATTAAAAAAAAAATTTGACTCGCTTTATTATCTTTATTGATGTTCTATTTTCTGATTGTAATTCCGAATAGGTTAAATTTATACACGAAAGTAAAAAATACTCAGTAAGGTATAAGACAAATTAAACGACTCATTTTATGATAATTTTATTAATTTTGTTACACCAGTTAGATAGATTCTTTTTTAATTTTGAAAATATTTATTATAAAATTAACTTAAAGAAACATTTAAAATTGGTTTGGGGTTACAGTTAAGTTAGAATAGATTGTAATAAATTTTTGTGAAAATTAAAATATATTTAACTGAAACTTTCTGAATAAAAATTCATATTGAACCCTTTACCTTTTTTTACCAATTTATAATGAATTTAAAATATGGAATGAAATGAAAAGTTGAAAATTATGAATTGTGGTTTTTTAATAAGCAAAAAGAAGAAATTAACAATATTTATTATCTAATTCATGGATATTAATTGTTAAATCGTGACCATATATATATATATATTTTTTTTTAAGTTTCATTATTTAAGTAATTAAAAAATATTATTGTTTTAGGGTTACTTGCGTTTTTATCATTATTGTCGATATTTTATTTTAAGGTTGTAAATCAGAATTGATTAAGCTGATACTTTACAATGGTAAAGGAAAAAAAAAGCTAAAATTAAATCTATCAGTGTTAATTTTGAAATAACTGTTAATTAAAGTTGAGGATATTTTTAATTTTTAGAAAAATATTTAGAAACCTTTTAAAATTGGAGTGAAATTGCAGTGGAATTAAGCAAAGATTGTGATATTTTTTTATGAAACGTGAAACACTTTTGATTAACATTTTCTCAATTAAAACTTTTCCATTTTTAAAAACTTATAGGGACTTTTAAAAGTTGAATGAAATGAAAAGTCGAAAATTATACTATTTTTTATTAAATGAAACCCAGAAATTAACTATATTTGATATGTAATTTTTGAATATTAATTATTAGGAGTTGACCATCTTGTTTTGATTTTTTTTTCTAAAATTTCATTTTTAAAATATTTTTATCGTTTTTGAAAAATAAATCTTAAAATGTTTTAAACCTTACGCGTAGTTTTATTAATTTTGATGTTTACTTTTAATTTATATATGATAGAAAAATTGGTACATTTTTTTTTTTTTTTTGGGGGGGGGGGGGATATAGATTTTGGGAAAGGTAAGGTATTTAAAAAATTCTTTTTATATATTTCGTTTATTACATTTTACGGAAAAGAAACTGCTTTTATAATAACAAAATAAAGCATAATTAAGCTAAACAGTTCATTTTATGATTCACCGTATTAATTCTAAAATAAATCGCTTCAATTAATATAAGTACAGTATCAATTTTTAGGAACAGGATAACTTTTAATAATTAAATCGAAATTACAGTTCAACTTGTCAGAAACAATAGATAATTTTTGTATACTTTGATACGTTTGATTTAAATTTTTTGAATTAAAATTCCCATTGAAGATTTTTGTTTTTAACCAATTTTTAATAAAGTCAAAATCTATATATTTTTTACAGAGCAAAGCAAAAAATAACCATTTTAATTAGATAATTCATGAATATCAATTATTTCAACCTGAAAATCCTTTTTGGGATTTTTCTTGTTTTTCAACTGTGAAACTTCCTTTTTTTCATATTTTTATATCTTTTTAAACAGAATTTTTTTGTTGATTTTAAAAATTTGCACCTTACTCGCGTTCTCATTATCAATGTTTTACTTTAAGATTGCAAATCCTTATATCTTGCATTCGAAAATACGCATCAACGTATAGTGATGTCAAATTAATTACTTTATGATTAAATGAATAATTTTAGAATATCGATTTATGTCTATCAAAACAGAATAAATTAAATGCAGTCAAGTATATTTTGCATATTTAGGACTAGCTGATAATTAGTTAATTAACTTAATATTAAAAATTCGAACTTAAAAGTATAACTGAATTTATAACAGATAATAAGAAATTTTTGTGTAAAGCGAAATAATTTTGATTCGAAGTTTCATGAAATAAAAATCATACAGAAACTTTTTTGTTTTTTGCTCATTCATAATGAAATGCAAAGGTAATGTAAGTCGAGAATTATATTGATTTTCCCTAAGCAAAACAAATATTAACAATATTAATTATCTCATTCATGAATATTAATTATAAAATCCTGATTATTTTGTTTTGGCTTTTCTTTATGTTCATCTCTAAAATTTACTTTCTTTTTCATTATTACTTTTAAAAAGAGAAATCTTACATTGATTTAAAAAAAAAAAAAAAAAAAAAAAAAAAAATTAAACTTTACTCGATTTATTTTCATTATTGGTGTTTTATTTAAAGATTGTAAATCTGAATAGTTTAACTTGATACATTACATAATTACAAAATAATTACATAACTATTAATTGGGTATGTATCTTTTGCAATCGATTTCCGCACATTTTTGTTATTAACTGCAGGTCTTTATTTTTTTTTGCAATCGAATTCTACACATTTTAGCTTTGTATGTTTAAATAAAATTAGCTGATATTTTAAAAACGAGAAAAAGTGATGATACACTTTTTCCTTCCGGTGCAGATAGGAAAGACTATTTTATTTATTTTTTTGAAACCCAGTTTGCATTGTTACTTTAGTCTTAAACTTATGGAATTTACCTTTAAAATTTTTGATCTTCCATGATCGGATCTAAGCTTACCATTTCGTGTAGTTTTAAAAGAAAAAGGACCCCAGGAAGGAAGACGTAGCTTGCTCAATAATTATAGCAATGATTTATTTTTGTTTTATTTTATTGATGGAGTACAATAGGGAGGGGGGATGCGACAAGGGGCAGCGGAAGTTAAACAACTCAATTTAAAGTCCACTAAATTAATTTTGAAATATCGATTTATAATTATGCAGAACAGGAAAATTGAATCAAATTAAATTAAAGGCAATTCTTAATTTTTAGCTATAGCTTATCTTTTAAAAATTGAATTCGGAAATACATACACTGTAAAAAGAAATCTGTAAAATTACTAAATTTTTTTCTAGAAAACTGAAATTTCTAGAAGCTTTTATGTAACACTAACAGCAAAAATTCATGTAACCGATTATATTACATGAATTTTTGCTGTTACCGTTACATAAAAAGTTTTACGAATGCCAGTTTCCTAGAAAAAATTTAGTAACTTATTATTTATTTATTTATTTATTTATTTATTTATTTATTTATTTATTTATTTACAGTGTAGTTCAATTTGTCACAAAAAAAAAAAAAAAAAAAAAAAAAAATTATAAGGTATAAAATTAAATCGCTTCGATTTACAACCCAATGTGAATTACAATTAAAATTGAAACTTAACCATTATTTTGAATCACTTTATAATGCATTGAAAATTATTTTACATAAGTATAAGTATATAATCTATCACTCACAAACAAATGAATATATAAATTTTTCATGTTTTTTTTCTGAAATTCTTTTGGATTTTTTTAATGCATTATTCAATCCATATAAAAGCACTCTATAGTAATTAATGGTCACAAATATCAAAGTCATAACGTTGACAAAAATATGACTTCTTTAATCTGTGGTATAATGACTCGAGTAAGCACTATTTGGTGAATTCAATGTGAAGTCGCGGTAGCCGATTTTTTAGACACATTAGCAACTAAACACACACACACACACACACACAGAAAAAAAGAAAAAAAAACTTATCTAAGTCGCGGGGATTTAAATACTAGCCATCTTTCCTCTCACATGACTACAATGATAACAATAAGAGTTTCATTTTGATCACCGTGCGGGTGCAACTTGAACACAGAGTTACGTAACAAAATGTAAATAATATTTTGCAGTTAATAAGTGTTTAATTTCTTCTTTCAGTTTTAGACAGCTTTATAATAAAATATGTAGAGCATACTCGAAGATACATTTCGGGAAAATTTTTCGGCAATGATTTCTTAAAATTTCAAATAAAATATTATAGGGAGGGTACTAGTAAAAGTAGATTAGCAATTTTTTAAAATTATTATCAGTCAGATTCGTCATTTTGCAGCTCTTGATTTATTTAATGCTTCACTGGTTCATGTTCTCACTGATTTTTATGTTTGTCGATGAACTACATTAATAAAAAAAATGCACTAAATGTTTACTGGCAAATAAAGGTTCTTTGTAGATTTCAAAAAGCATTTGTAATCTTTATCTAATAAAAAAATAAAATAAAAGCGATAATACGGCTACAGGATTTGTTTATGAAATTAGCAGTAATATAAATAACAGAACACTCCACAAGACGTCCATGCAGCGTTCGATAGAATTTAATAGAACATTGTAAATTAAACGAATATTCAAAAATTGAGAAAATTATTCGTGGCCAAATTTTTCATGAATATAATTTTTCAAATGTTATTATCAACTCTTTATAAGGCGGTGGAAAGTATACGTGCTACATAATTTTATTTATTAAATACTATAATAGCATCAGAACTTTAAAAAATAAATTTGGAATTTGGAAAATACGAGAAGAAAAATCTTTTACTTATTTTCAAACAAATTTATTCCTAAAACCTGCTATCATTCAATCATTTCAAAATTTTAGCAATCGAAGTAATTTTTCCTAGAAAGGCTTAACATAATTCTTATGATTTTTTTAGCATCATCATAATTTTAATTTAGTAGAAATTATCATTAGTATCAACTGCAGTATGTATCATGATGTGAACACACACATTTAACTCTCTCTCTCTTTTTTCTTAGACTAAAATAAAATAAAATAAAACTATGATATTCTCTTAATTCTTAGCTCCGTCACTTTTTTTATATTTATTTAAACGTACTTATTTTTGATAAACTTAAACTTAACTTATAATATTTAAATATAGTGTTTCCGAATTTTCAGATGTTTTACTTTTTTCTAATTCTTTCACAACTTTCAATGTATGAACACGCTAAGTGAGGTCATTAATTTGGATCTTAATTCTCAAGAATTGAAAAGTTTAGAATCTCAAAATTAACTTCTGTTTACGAAATGCAAGCACAAAAGCTATCCAGAATTTTATGAATTTTCTATTTCATTCATACGTAAGGTAAATTTGTTTCATCTTGTCGCATAAACTCAGTCATAGAGTCCGTTGTTCCCACTGCAATGTAGCTTTTATTTAGCATCAGCTCAACATTGTGTTTAATTTTCTTTTACTACATACAGATTTTATGTCTTAAAAATATTCTACTAGTCTACATTATTTTTAATTTTATTTCCTACGTGCAAGTTTTACGCTTTAAGAATATTTTACTCGTCTACGAGTGCTTTTAAACCTATGTCCATACAACTAAATTTCTTACTCTTTTCTTCGACTCTTTCCCGTGAATATAAGAACTGGTGAATTTTCATTTCTACATATGCAGTTTTATTCGTTTTATTGAAACTGCGGGAAACTTTTACGCTTCGGCTATTCAAATGTTAATTCTTAATAAACGACAGCAAATAACATTTTTCTGTCTGTACTAATTAAACTTTTCCGAGTTCCAAAAAATATGAAAACAAATAAGCAACAATCAAGCAAATAAAACAAACAAACAAACGAAAAAATCGGCATTGACTATTGATTTCGAACCGATATTTTTCTCTAATTAGAAACCAATGTTTATTCCTTTTATGCATTTAAAAATCAAAATTAGCTTTTCTTGAAAAGTCTATTTAAAACACACCATAATGAGCCGTGAATGGACTTGAGCCGGTGTCCCTCGTGACGGCAAGGCACCAGAAAATGTCTCCCCAGCAGCATAGACAAAAGCATTTTCGACAACACAGCTCGGTGCTTTAAACATGGCTAGTCAAAAACAAGCGACATGTCGCTTTCGTATTAAGTCTTCGCCAAGGAACTACGTTTTAAAAGCGAAACACTCAGGGAAAGGGGGGCTGGTAAAGGGTTGGAAGGAATATCTTCCACCATACTCTCGCTTTGGAGGGGTCGTCTATTTGGAGGAGCGAAATCAAAAGGAACGCGCTGAAAAGCTCCCTAAGAATGCACATTTTATTATCAAGCCTGTACTCAATGAAGGAGAAAGCGAAGGGAATTTCTGCAATTTGCATAAGCTCTCTCCTGCACAATGAATAAAGGCCAAACAAGGCGACGGGATAACACTTGAAAAGCACCCGATGAAAGCTGGAGAGACTAATAAAATTCTTTTCCAAATATCATTGATACAACCAAGGTGTCTGCGACTCCTTTTCTCAGACCTTTGGTTTTCGTGCATGGTTTGCTATGATTTGCAATCCCCCCCTCTCCCCCCGCAAGAAATTTTGTATAATTTTAATTATTTAGGTGTGTTTAAGGATATGATCAGTGAAAAGATTCTTTGGTGGCGGTACGCTCCCCGCGGATGATATTAGTATTGTGGGAAAGAAAATAAATGTGGCTTGATTATGGACAATGATTTTTCGTCTTTTCGAACATGTCTTTCTCTATTTATTAAGTGTTTCAACAAATTTTAATGCAATATAATTTGCTCGTGTCGTAGTCGTTTTGTGTGTGTATGCGAGAATTGTTTCAGGCAAGGTTCAACTTTGATCATAAGTATTTTTTTTTCTTTTCTGGTAATTATGGTCAAGAAGTCTAAAATGATACTATATATTTTAATTACTCTAATCAGAATAAAAATATTCAGATTTTCGCGCACACAATTTAAAAATTTTATAAAAGACGCAGGAAATTTTCCAGATGTTTTTAAAAAATAAGTCAATATCTTGAATATGTCAGAATCTCCAGAAAACATTCATTTAAAATAATCAAGTGCCAATCAGAATAATAATAAATAATTATACATTTGATTATTCTCGTGCAATAATAAATAATTATACATGTAATTAATCTAAAACAATAATAAATAACTAAGCATGTTATTACTATAATATAGTAACAAAATTAATCCTATTTGAATGATTTCGTTTAGAAGTGTAGTCTCGTAGATCACATAATCATTTTTTTTTTACTTTTCGAATATGTCTTTGTTTCTTAATTTAAAAAAATTATTGCTCTAAAACTTAGTTATAACATAATTCTGATATTTTTTGTATAGGATAAGATTCTATTAAGATTCTATTTTTCTTTATTGTTGTTCACAAAAATTATGATTAAGAGTACACAGATAATATTATTTATTTTATTTACAGTTTAAACAAAACAAAAAATATTTGAACTTTTGCGTGCATAACTTTAAAGTTTAAATTCCATAAAACTACTGCAAAACAGGCCGAATATTTTCAGACATTCTTAAACAATTTAAAAAATAAATAAATATCACAGAGAAGGCAAATTAATATCGGTACGGTATTAATAATAATAATAACAAAGCATAATGACTTATTCATTATTTAACTTCTAATGTGCATTTCTGTGTAGGGATGGGATGGCTGCATTTTTTAGACAATGTTAAACCTGAAAAATCTACATAAAAATGCCTCTGTATAAGTTAAAATATATATAAAAATAAATAAATAAATAAAAAGATAGAGAGAGATATGTTCCAAAACAGTAGAATAGCAGCATACATTTTACTACAGGAGTCGAATATCTTATTATATTTCCTATTTACTAGAGTTTTTCGTAACCTTTGTTTAACGCATGTCACGAATTTATTTCAGGATAAATCTCTTTTGTAATCGTCTTATAAAGAATTATAATATGCGAAACATTACATACTAGCTTGTTTATCTGTTCATCAGATTCTTATAAGACCTTCATAGACTAGCGTGTTAGCAGATATAAGGAAATCCTTTGGCGTACCTAAAAGAAACCAGGAACTACTCAGCTGTTCTCTTGTTATGATCAGGGAACCTCCCAAAACTAACGGATCTTCCGAACTTTTCTCTCTTTCTCTGACATCCTCCCTCAGAGGTCAGTTTCTTCTTGGCCTGCCATCTGTAACCGGCTGTCGTGTATCCAAACACCTGAGAAGACATCTAGATCAGTAGGCACATGGTGACGCGTCCACTTTCATGGTGTCGGAGGATGGTTCATCATTTACTGATGCTCGGATCTTCTGTCGCTTTCACTAAACGACTTTGTAGGTAGCCGGTATTTAGCCTGTACCACCCATTCTTTTTTAACTTTCTTTTTCTAATTCTTTTTCTTTTTCCTCCCTTTGATGCCTTTTTACGTTAGAAAAAAAAAAAAATACATAAAGAAATATTAGGCAATACTATAATCAGAATGAGATTTTTTTTTTTTCGAAAAATAATTGCTTGTTGTTCTTAGGTCTATATAATACATTTTCGGAACAATTATAATATTCGCCCGAAGATAAAATATACCCTTTTATTTCTTTATTTGTCACTTATGACCATTGTATACTGAATTTTTGAACAATTCAAAAATTAAATATTAACAACAGCAATTTTTTAAACTGAAAATCAACCTTTTATTATATATTTTGTGATTTTTTTTTTTCTCTTTCGAAAAATAATTGTTTGTTGTTCGTAGGTCCATATAATGAATTTTCTTAAAGTGAACTCTTGTAATTTTTTAAGATTTAAATTATAAAATATACTAAAGTGTTTAAATACATATATTAAATATTGTTTTGACTTTACAGTTTTTTTTTTCATTTTTTGGAGCATCTATGTAATAATAAAATTTTTTAATAATTTAAGTTTATTGCTTCCGAATTCTTTTAATATTGAACTTTTGCCTTCCTTTATACTTGTTTTTTTTAGCGGCATCATAGAGTTTTAAAATTGGGAAAGTGGAATTCTATATCAGTCATATTTTACAATAATCTAAACAAAATAGCACCTTGTTCTTTTCAGTAATAAATACAATCTAAAGCAGTATTCGACTCACCTTTAAGTAAAAAAGAAAATCGCGACTCACCTAATGTGAAGATGTGTATAATACCAACATGGTAATTATTAAATAATTTATATCGGCTATCTTATATTACGAAAAGGGCAAATTTTCACACGAAAGATGCACTATCTCTAATTTCTTTTAAAACTACATGCTATTTTATTATTATTATTTAAAAGATTAATTTATACTAAAGGAATACTAAAAGATACTTTTTTTCTTCTTCATCGGATTTTTTTTTCCAATGCAAATAATTGGAAATGAGATTGGTCAATTACTTTTTACTGCCATTCTATGTATAAGTAACACTCACCACTGACTATTATTTTAGTAATTAGAAGAAAATAGCATGTGAAAAGAAACTATAATTGATAGATTTTGATTCTAAATTTTCTAATACACTTTTTAATGTTTATAAGTTCGATGTTCTTTGTACCATCGTGATATTTTTCATTTTCAAAAGTATTGTATCATAGTCGGATAATGTTTAAGAAAGAAGATCATGGTTGACAGTGAGCCACAAATTTAAAGCATGAATTCCAAATAAAGGATGTTTTTTTTTCCTTTTTTACTCTAGAAAAATTCAAAACCATGCACAAACGCAAAATTTCGAAAAAAAAAAAAGAGTAAAGTCTCAGCATTTTCTCGCATTAGCATAAGAATGTGACGTCATGAAGAGACTAAAAAAAAGGAAAAAAAACTGAGTTCTATGTAAAAGGGGGAAGAGGCTGTGCCAGTGGCGAGGAATTAGGTGTGTAAGCCCCCTCTCTCCAAGGGAACATCCCATTGTCCGTTCCCGGGGGTGATTTAGCATGCATGGCTTGGGGAGCCGTAGAGGCCACTGTCTAAACCCATTGTCGGAGAATTTCTCCTTATTTTCCTTTTGAGCTGAAACCTGAGCTGAATTTCTCCAGCAGATTTTCAGCAGATATGACTGAAGCGAACGCCGTATGTAAATCGAATGAAAGAATAAAATGCGGTAGAGTGAAGGAATTCAGCCTGCACTCAGGGATATGTGTTTTGTTTCAAATGCGCCAATGAGAAGATGGGGTCTTTTCTTCTGTTCGTGATGTCTCCGAATTATTTTTTATTCCTTTTCTTTTTCGTTTCTTATTTATGTCGCATTTTAAGGAAACTAGGGAAAAAAAGTCGAACTCTCTAATTACTTGTATTTCTTTCACAATGAATGAGCAGAATTGAAGACAGAAAAAAAGAAAAGTAATGCATTCTCAATGTAAATCGGAATTACTGCAGGGAATATCACAGGAAATTTAAATTTTACTTATTTGTGGTTTGTTAAAGAGAGGAAGATTCGTTTCTCTATTCCATTTGATTTTAAATACACGTTGAAATTATCTCAGAACTTCTTATTCCAGTAAAGATAAAAGATAATGACGAATACAAAAGACGTAATGGAAATAGTATTTTTTACAGTTAAATGTGAAATCATGCTACAAAAACAAAATAACATGAAGAGATTATGTGTAAAAAGAAACGTGTTTTGTCCATTATTTACTCTACAGAAGCTTTTATATGCAAAATGGGCTCTGTTTTTCTTTTTGTCTTTAATGAGGATAGAAAACATTTATCTTAAACATCAGTTCGTTTAAATCACACAGAATGTATCTGATCCGATGTCCAGGACTGTAAGCGTAGTAAGCGCTACTTAGAAATACAAAGAATTCCTTTATAGAACTTAGATATGCAATTTATTTATCTATTCAAAAATTCCCAGTCTCACATCAAAATTAACCAAGAATTGCATTTAATGAAGATAAGTTAGAGAAAATTTCAACTGACTAACTTTGTTTTCTGAGAAACGGCATGTCATTAAAGTGCTTCCCAAAAAAATATTTTTTCTAATGCTCAAAAACGGAAAACTTTCTGGCACATTTTTAAACATGTATGCATGATAATTCGGTATGATTATTGAAAGGATTCGTAGCTGAAAAGTTTCCCTAAATAAATTTATTAGCATTATTATCATATGGCGACAATAATTTCTCTTTCTTACTCTATCGTATCCAAAATACTTGGGTCAAATGCCCACTTTGACAGGCTTTTTTGGAAAATTTTCTTCCTTTACCGAAAAACAGAAACAACTATTTGATTACATAGTTTCTGAATCAAATAATCTTGTCAATTTCTCGCTTTAGACTGAGAAAACAAATAATAACAATAATAAAAACAGTTTTTAAAAATGTACCAGAAAGTAACCAGAGTATATTCGAAAAAGTAAAATACTTGAATTGCTCTGTGACTCCGTATACACAGTAATTTTTTTTTTCTTTCTAATTTTAATCTGTTTGGAAAGGAATGACAACCATTTGTAGAAGTTTCTCTGATTTTATCAGCGAAAATAAAACAACTCTCTAGAAACTTTCACTAAAATATCTTGATTATTGTGACATCTACAAATAAAAATCTGATTTAATTTGGAGTGACACATTCTGTATTTTTTAATGAATAACTAGTTGCGACTGTGGTGTCTTACAGAAAAAGCTATGTTGATTTATTTGTTAGGAATAAATTATTTGTTAGGACATGTATTGTCAACAGTTAAAATTCCGGTCTTTAGTTCAGATACAAACTGTGCGCTGCTAAAAGTTTTCTGGTTGATTGAACCAACTTTTTGTGCCAAAGTAACTGCAACCGTAAGATGGTGAAATCTTTTTCCATCATTTTAAGATATGTTCTAAATGTCGGAACGAGATTTTATCATCGTATGTCTACAGCTACTGCAGAAGCAACAGTTGGTTCATCTAACCACAAAATTTTTAACAATGCACATTAGCAAATAAATTTAATTTTCATATAGTTACCGCAGCATCCAAATCTATTAAATATAAAATATACATTCTTTATCTAATTTATTAGTAATTGATCAAAAATAAATTCGAGCTCCGGCATAATATTGATTAATATTGAGTATAAAGCACGAGATAATACGAAATTCCAATATATCTCCTTTTTTTGTATAACTTTGATTTTCACTTTGAAATATATTAATTATCTATTGATGTAAATATCACCGTCTTGATAATACCATTTTTAATGTTATGTCATTTTTAGAAACAGTACTCCATTATTGACTATTATGAGTTAATGGCTCATGCTATCATATACTTCATATGACAACCAAACGAATTCATATTAGTGTAGAATGGAAATGCGTCATTAGTAAAAATCTCAAATCCCATAACGTGATGAGTCTCCAGTCAAATCAACACTAAGCACATGTTCAGCTCAATTTACTGAAGTTACCAATGTTATCGACCGATTAGGGCAGTACGAAATGAAAATCGAGGCAAATTGTGACATCAGCTACAATTCAACAGGATAGTTTTCGTTAGGGCCATTGTGGCAATGTTTCATTACAAGAGTTGTGGTAGCAAACTAGCCTATTGTATTGTAGCTGAAGTCACAATTCGCCTTGATTTTCATTTCTTACTGTCTTACATTTGGTCGATAAGATTGGTCATTTCGGTAAGTGACTGGTAAAATGCGCTGAACTAGTTTTAAGACACTCAATTTCCATGGTGGGTAAACCATACCGAATAATCTCAACGCAAGGCATTAAGAAAAACAAACATGAATTGTAAAATTAGAAAAAGTATTCATACTGAATGATTCTAAATAATGTTATCTATTCTAGAGCATCTTTTAGCTTTTTCTAAACTCCGCTATACAATAGAATTTGAATATATAGTCTATTTAAGACATGAAGAAAAAGAATCTCCACTGATGAATTTTTTAACCTGTTTTCACTTCTTTAAGCTTTCAATAGTCGAAATTTGAAATTATCGGAAAGTAATCAAATTTCAGATGTAGATTATTGAATATAAAATTTGACAAATCTTTCCCCGATTCTTTTTTTTCTTTCAGTTGGTGAAATTTGAAATTTGGTCTTTCGTTTAAAAGGTCAATCTAAAAAGATATTCTCAATTAGGTAACTTTATTTAGAATATTACTGTGCAAATAAATATTTCTGCTGTACATATCGTAGTCGATGGAAATTGTTTAACGGGAATCCTTGTCAGATATATGGTTAAAACACCAATTTAAGATCAATGGGGTACAAATCAAATATTTACGAGTCACTTACGCGTCGGAAAATCATGTTATTTATAATATAATACATGCATTTCTATTTTAATGACTTTGAAATCTATTCATGACTCTGGATTCTACTATAGAAATTTATTTTTGTCACTTGATTATAATTTAAATCAATTAATGTTATGGTACTTAGATAAAAATTATACACATAAAAATTTATTAAAAAGAAAAAATAAATAAATGAAAATATTATCCCTGTATGTTTATTCCATATTTTGCTTCTATCTTACTCACCATTTCATTCTCGTACAGTATCTTTTTGTTTTCCATTTGTATTCATTATGCTGTGGAAAATTCTGGGAGCTCTGTTTGTGTCAACCAGCTGCACAAAGCTCCACGCTGCTTTCGGTCCAAATAAATTTCTGGACTGGACATCCTGCATCGCATAACAATGAGGCGCCGGATAAGACACAGGATCGGTTTTTAAAAATCTAGCTTCTGACTTCTTGACAGTATACTTTATTACGATCGTGACAGTCTGGGATTTGGCATGGCATTTAGGGATTCGAAAGCTGGAGTATAAATTTTTAGTTTAAAATTTCGTGACATAATGGTTTTTCTTTTACTTAAGTTCGAGATAAGTGTTTTGATTTTAGTAAAAAAATAAAAAATGAATATAATTCTGAAAATTTTAACACTGTAGATTAGATAATACACACAGACAGGAAAACATGGCAAATATACAAAGCATATTTTTCACATTTATTCACTTATTCACTTATATATTTTTAAGTTCTCCATACATTCTTGTGTATTTCAAGCGATATTTTGTTTACACGTGATATGTTAATTCTGTGCGTAACGCATTGTGCAGTAAAATTTACCATTTATATTTTTCACATTTATTCACTTATTCATTTACATATTTTTAAGTTTAGGTCCTCTATTCATTCTTGTGTATTCCATTCGATATTTTGTTTATACCTGGTAAGTTAATTCTGTGCGCTACACATTATGCAGTAAAAGTACCATTTATACTTTTCACATATTCATTTATGTATGTTTAAGTTTAAATTCTCCATTTATTCCTGTGTATTCCAAGTGATATTTGTTTATACGTGATACATTAATTCTGTGCGCTACATATTATGCAATAAACTGTACCATTTTTATTTTTCAAATTTATTAACCTATTCATTTATATATTTTTAATTTTATATCCTCCATTCATTCCTCTTTATTCCAAGCGATATTTTATTTATACGTGATATGTTAATTCTGTTCACTACATATTATGCACTAAAATGTACCATTTATAGTTTTCATATTTATTCACTTTTTCATTTATATATTTTAAAATCTAGGCCCTCCATTCAAAAAATAAAATTCAATTTCATTCAATTTCATTCCTGTCTATACCAAGCGATATTTTGTTTATACGTGATATGTTAATTCTCTTCACTACGTATTATGTTAGTAAAATGTAGCATTTATATTTTTCACATTTATTTCTTCTAGCATTTGTACATTGTGATGTTTAAATCCTAATGCATTTCTATGTATTTTTTTTTATATTTTATTTATACTAAATAAGCAATTTTAAAATTTTATTCTCAAAAATTTTTTTTATTTAATTAATTTTTTTGAAATCAGAAAATTATGATTGAATAGGAAATTTCCCTTTTATCCAGATTCCGTTTGCTATTTCTTTAATCTCCTACCCCTTAGAAAAAGTAATAACATGAGAAAAGGACGACTTATTTTTTTTTCAAAGAATTTTGAAAACTATAAAACTATAATAAGGATTATTTTTACTTTTTATGTATATAATTAAGTTGTTTATATAATTTCTGAATTGGACATACTTCAATGAAGCGTCAGATAAGATACTAAGTCTGTATTTCTTTCTTTTTCTTTTTCTTTTTTTTTTTTTTAAATCTAACTTCCCACTTCTTAATAGTGTACTTCAATAGGGCCGTGACAGTCTGGGATTTGACATGACATTTGGTGGTTAAAAAGCAGTAGCATAAATTTAAAATTTTGAATTTTAAATTTCGAGACGCACTTTTTATTTTTTATTTTGCTAAAATTTTGGATTACTTTTAAAGAAGAATTAAATGCAAAACTGAAAAAAAAAAATGTTTACAACGTAATAATAGAATAATATCAATGGTATTTTACGCCTGTGTGCACTTTTTTCATCTATACTTTTTTTAGTTTAGGCTCACAATTCACTTGAATATTGTATCTAAACATTAGTTTATATTTCACCTGAGATTCTTAATTTCATTTGTAAAATTTTCGTAAAAATAAAATTCAATTTCATTCAATTTAAAGTATAAATTGCGTTTTTGAAGATATTATCGTTCTGCTTTTCTTACTTTTTATTTATTTATATATTTATTTATTTATTTTCTAAAAAGTTATTCCGTGGAATTAAAGTGAAAATATTTCACAAGAATTGAGTGTTATAAAAGTTTATTAATGATTAATTATACGGCTGCTACATTTAAATTAATTTAATTTCAATAAAATGTATTAATCGTGTGGACATTCATAGTTAATATTAATTGTGTGTATGCAATTATGTGTTAGAAAGAAAACCTTTTAACTATCTTATCATGAGCCTTTATTGATTGGCCTATATTATGGATCCTACATTAATTGCAGTAATCGTACTAATACCCAATAACTTCACTGAATATTTTTTTCTGTGTAGACAACACATTTAAACATTTTAAAACTTACCACCATTTTATTAAACATTTTATTTTGCCACCACATGAGCTTTTCTACAACCTATAAACACATACTCTTTGAAGATTTTACTGTCCAGGCTTTTGTAGTTATCTAATTCTCTCTCTCTCTCTTTTTTACTCAATTATTTATGGACATATTAACAATAGTATTGGAAAACAACATTAATGAATATTATTTTTTTAAAGAGATATGTGTCCCCATCTCACATTGTTCTGGTGCTTTAATAAAATCTACAGGTAATGTTTTAATTTTTTTAAATCATTTTTCTTGGTTATTTTCTCCTATCTTAACTGTTTATCCATTTTCTGATACATGGTTTCTTTTATCTCCTATGGGGGTTGTTTGAAAAATAAACTTAAAAAAATACTTATGACGTAATTGCAAGAAAACTATGATATAGCTTAAATAAGAAACACATTTTATTCAAAACTTAAATTCATTGTTCGTGCGTTCGTCTACTTTTAAAATAGAATTAAATAAATAATAACATACTGATTTTGTGACAGCGGCATTAATAATTAGTGTGGATGATTAATTTTCCCCATAATTATTTTATTAATTATTAAAAATCTTTTATGCTTATTTTATTTTAAAATGTTATTCTAACACCAAATTCTTTCTTTTTTATTTATATGTCAAAATATAAATATGCGAAAACATGAAGCGGCTTTTCCGCCATTTTTACAACTATGAAGTTTGCTTTCCTTTTGTCTAATAAAATTCCAGAAAGAAATTGTCTTTCGCATACCAATGAATTTGTAGTAAGCCACCGACTAGGTTGGAAGAGAACTTTTTAAAGTCGGCTTGCCAACATTTTGGAAACGCACGTGATCATAATATACGGTTTCTGACAGACGCCGGATTTAATATTGTATTTAGAGGATCAAATGGCAGGATATTTACAGTGGAAAAAAAAATAATAAAATAAAAAACAGGAAAACTTTTATGGATTTCTTTACACGAGTAGAATATTTCTTATCTATTTGGTGAATTTCGGGTGAAAAAATAAATAGAATGGTTTGTAGATTGTTTAAAGGACGCTATAGTGCTTTAAGAATAATCTGAAAAACTCTTAATGAAGTAATCTTTCTCTCTCTCTTTTTAGGCGCGTTCGTAACTATGTAAATATCTAACACCTATTGTTGTCGCTCAGTCTGTCCGTCTGTCCGCCGCATATATACCAGATAAAAAAAACCACACAACTTAATCATTCAAATTTTAAAATATATAACTGTTGTATGATTCTGTCAGTCTTTTCAAATTTTATGGAAATCGGATGAATAGTTTAATCACAGGGACAATCAAAAACATTCCATTATATTACGGTCAATGTGAAAAAATATGTCCAAGTGTATTTTAATGGTGTTACACTCTTTCAAACATAATAAAATTGATATGTATGATTGAAGTAAATACTAAAATATGCATTCTGTACAATCTGTGGTGCAAAATGTATGTGTTATTCATTTACAGGGTTACATAAAAGTAATCCACTTCATAATGATATAGGGGGAAGCTTAACGTGCAATTTTCAACTTGTTTTAATTTAATTACTGTTGCGCTAACAAAACAATACATTTCAATTCAAATGAAATTCCTTTAAAAATGATATTATTTGTATATTTTTCCAAATATATAATAAAATGAAGAAAGAATTAGATCCCTAGCTGAAATCGTTTAATAAAAAATGCATCAAGAAATTCTAGATTGTAAAAATTATGAAAATGTTTATCATTTCCCATGGTACTCAATGGAGGGTAAAACAGCATGTTACACATTGTAAGCAACACTTTTTAATGTTTGCATTTGCATCAATTTGTGGATTTTTCTTTTTCTTCCTTTTCCTTTTTTAGTTCATTCAAAATTTTATTTTAAACACTTATCTTATTTAAATTTATTGTATCTGTTATCTACCTAATTATTTAGTTAATTTAATTAATAAAGAAAAATGAATTAAGAGTTTGTAATTGAATAATATACGTATAATATGCCTGACAATTATTTGTACAAAATATAACTTGTAAGGAATTATAAGAGAATCTCTTAAATAATTTCTTTTGCTTCATAGTAGATGAAAGTTTGTTTTATTAAAAAAAAATAAGGGATAGTTTAATCTTTTATGTTATTTATGTTATCATAAGATAACATGAATTCTTGCAGCTATTTTTGTGGATTATTTCACTTTAGGCCTATTTTTGGCATAAATTAACCTTATTTTTAAAAAAGAATAATAATACCTTTTCCTCTCAGCTCATCCTTCATACAATTTTTAAAATGAAATATTCTCTCCTTGATGAATAAGTACAACAATATTTAAATTAAATATCAAATAAAAAATTAATTATTGAATAATTAATTGTTTAAATTAATTTAAATAACAACATTTAAATAACTACTAACGATGGTAGTATGAATTTTCTTGAAAACGTTTTGGGAATTAAATTTATTTGTAATATATTTTTAAGGTATTTTGTATTTATATTAATTTTTTATTACATGTATATATTTGAAAGCAATTTTAGTACGTTTTATTTATGCTTTATATGAATCCTAATTACTGACTAAAAGTGAATTTAGCACTAGAATTTTAACATCTCTTTATTGGAAATATTAAGTGGAAATTAACTGAAAATAATATATTTCATGAAGATAAAGCATATAAGTTAGTTGTGATAATTTATTTTCTCAGAAGTAAATTTTTCATCTATTGTCTCAGATTTGTATTAAATTAAGTAAAACTTATTCAACCCTGTACAAAAGTAAAAATATGTATTTGTTACTTCCAAAAGTATTTGAAAAATAAAATAAAGAAAAAAGAACATGCTTATAACACGAAAAAATTTTTTTAATTTAGACACTATATCAAAATATTCCATATTGTTTACATATAGATAGAATTGAGAAGATTTTAAACAAAATTTTACAACATTAAAATAAAGAAAAATTTCATTTAAAAACTGAGAGTCTAAAATAATCTTTATTTGCAAATTCCATTTCAAAAAGTATGGATGGTAATACTTAAAGAGAAAAATTTATGTAGTATAAATTTTTGTCTCAGAGAATTTAATGCATGTCTATGCACTCAGTGCACCTGATATAATCGAAAAATAGGATGACAAAATATGAAAACGTGCGCTTAATTCATAATCTTAAATATTTTCTTATTCGACAAGATTTAACGGAAATAATAATGACTATCCTTAAGTAAAAAATCCTGCATTAAAATATTTCTACTTTCAGTAAAAATATTTTGTCGAGTTCTTTAACGCATTTTAAGAATTATTTCACAGATTTCATCTATATATGAAGGAATGAAGAGATGTTTAAATATGTAAATTTATTATAAATGGATATCAAGAAAATGAAATCATATCTTTTTTGTTTGCGATAAAATAAAACATGAATGTATTTTTAAATTAAATTGTAAAAAGTAAAATTTAATCATAAAATAAGTACCTTTTTTTATAATAACAAAATATTTTGAAAATTTAAAGAAAAAAAAATGTATTTCGTTCTAATTTTCTAGCCTTACTATTCTTTTGCATGTACATACAGCATTTTCAAGAATTCGATGCACATATGATGGTATAAATCAAATAGAATTCGAAAATTTAGGCATACTTAAAAAAATACTTCATAACTATATGTGCGTTGAAAATTTTATCTTGCAGAGTTTTATACGCTGTCAACATTTATACTATTACTGTGATTAAAAATAAGACTATCTACAATACAAAATAATAAAAATTTATAATATAAATTTTATCATATAATTTAATCGATATCGACAAATTTATTGTAGTTCAAAAGAACAATTTTGTGAAAAATTACTTAATTCAAAATCTTAAGTAATTTCTTCCATAATCTTTTCCATAATCCTTACCGGAAATAATTATATACGATCTATTTTCCTCTTTTAAAATAATTCTTCCGTGTACATATGTCTTTTTGCAGTTTACTGTTGTAATATTTTAGCGGAAAAACAATTTTTGAAAACAAAATTAGAAAAAAATAAATGAATATAATTTAATATAAAATATTGCATTATTAAAATTTTAAAAGTGTGTTTTAAGAGCGAAAAATATATCAAAGCCTGTTTTTCAAATCCATTTCAGAATCTACAAACATAGCGAAATATATAAACATAAAACATTAAGGCTTTATAAATTTGATAATGAATTGTGTTATTAATTTTTATAAATTCATAGCTACTCTGAATCATTAAAAAGAATTCTTCTAAATGAATTCGCAATGAAATATAAAATTTGTCATGTAAGTTAACAGATGTATACAAACACGGTATAAAAAAAATAAATAAATAAGAATCTTGTGAAATTGTATACCTAATGCAAAATCATAAAAGTTTTTGTCTGTTCTTTCTTTTTTTTTTTAGCTGTTTTTTTATAAAATAAAACATGAATGTATTTTTAAATTAAATTGTAAAAAGTAAAATTTAATCATAAAATAAGTATCTTTTTTTATAATAACAAAATATTTTGAAAATTTAAAGAAAAAAAATGTATTTCGTTCTAATTTTCTAGCCTTACTATTCTTTTGCATGTACATACAGCATTTTCATGCTGTAAAAATGCTACCAAAAATGATAATTAAAAAATCGATCTAAGTCTGATTATCTTTCTACGCCTTTATTTTTTCTGTCAAAATAGTTTAAATCAAAAATTAAATTAAAGTAGTCAAAATAGTTATTCAGTCAAAATAGGAATCTTCCAATTCGCCAGTGTACATACTTTTCTATTTGCGCTTCAGCTTTCTTCCTTGTTTGACGAAAAAAATTACATTAATCTACGGACAAAACTTATTAGGTAGTTTTTTTTAAAGTTTACACCTTAATTTCTTTAAAAGATGAAAAAATTTTTAAATCTTCCACGAGTAAAAATTTTACAGCTTGCAAAATTTAAAGAAATACTTAAAATTTAGGAAAATGCTTTTCAAAAATGGACTAAGCCGGCATCAAATGTCTAATTTCTGATTGCAAAAATGCATATGTATTTTTATTTTATTTCGTTTATTATTATTATTTCATTCAGAAAGCTTAATTGCCACCAATTTTTAAAATAGCACAATTTGCTTTATTTTCACATTATTTAATTTGTTATTAAATATTCTCGCTTTAATAAAAATGGTAAAAATCAAACAGTGAGATTTTTTTTTTTTTTTTTTTTTTTAAAAGTAGTGAATTGGCAATAATTGTAAAAACTATGTTTTTTTTTTTTTTTTTTTTTTTTTTTAAATTATTATTTTAGAATTTAACAAATCTATAAATCCTGTTTGTCAAATTTATTTCAGTAACTTTAGACACATTAGAAAAAAGAAAAAAAATTATCTATTATAAATTTTATCTTAAGTAAATTTCTAAACATCTGGTACAGTTAAAAATAAAAATAAACGTATTATAAAAAGAAAAAATACATTTATGATGCATAAATTTTGTCACGTAATTTAATAAAGTCTACATATATTGAAATTGAAAAGAAGAATACTCTTGTACAACTCGCATTTTATTCAAAATCGTATATGTTTTCTTCCATTACTTTCTTATTCGATAATCCTTACCGGAAATAATAACAAGAAATATCTTTAAGTGAAAAGATCTACGCCCCGATCCACTTTCTTCTCTTAAAATAATTCTAACCTTCCAATTCTCCTGTGTACATACATCTCTTTAAAGAGTTCAGTGTAGCAGCATCTTAACCGAAAGGAAAAATTTTCCTTGCGTCTAAGAAATCTTGCATTCAAAATCAATAAAAGCAATCTCGACATTTTTTTCTTCCCTCTCGAACTCAAAAGATGGTCCTAGCGTGATTAAAAATTTTCTCTCTTTTTTTTTTTCTTTTTTTCTGCATTTTTCTTTACACAGTTGCGCTTCCAGATGGTCTTCGAAGAACAAAAACTACATTAGAATATTTATGAATATTTTATTGGTGCATTAGGCTAAAGGTAGTGTACGTTTACAAATAAATACTTCTTCCTATTGGGGTACTGTCACTTCTCATTAAAATACTTCAAGACGAATGTATGTATATTTTTCCTTCTCTTTATTTTTTTGGAAGCGCTCAAGTTCAATTACATTTCTTTCTGCCTCTGAAGGGAAGGAATAAGAACAAGCGCTATTTCTTTGTCAGCTCAATTATAACTACTGATATTTTTTTTCTCTAGCATTAATTTAGAAGATCTCGAGATTGCTCCGCTTTACCCTGTCTTTTTGCATTGCACCAGCAAATGGACAAAAATTTAAATGTCATTAAAAGTACCAGAAAGAAAATAGAGAAAAAGAAAGTTCCTAATTTTCGCCACGTAAAGTTGCTGTCCTATAAAAAGTTTGAATTTTTAATTTTTTTTTTTCCCCCAGAAATGTCGAAATAAGCAAAATGAGCAGTTCAAAGGTAGTTTATTGCTAATTTGTACCAAAATTCTATAATGAAAATGACGGAATAATTTAAAAATTCGAAAAAGCTTGTTTTCTTATTAAACACTGAAATGTAATATGCTTTCATCTTATAAAAAGTTGCAAAAGAGATGTTTGAAAGATCTTTATAATTGCTTTTTAACATCGTGTTCTTCAGAATTTAAATTGGATTTTTAAAAAATATTCGACTTTTTTTAAGTATCAGTTTGACAATTATATAAAAAAGAAATTATTCTTTCTTCTGTCGTTAATTTACACAGAAAATAAACCAAAACTTATTTATTTATTTTTTACGAAGTCATATTTCAAACAAAATTTCCAATTTTGTTTCTTTTTAAAATGTATTTTTTTTTTCAAATAAAAAATGATTTTGAAGCTAATTAACTTTGATGTGATAACTTGTTACTGTGCTTATCATGTTTGGATTCTTTATTAGAAAATTCATTATTACTTTTTCAAAAATTTCTTGTAAATACTAAGCTTATTAAAGGTTTCTAATCATTAACTTCTTTCTAGAATAACTGATTTTAACATGCAGAACATCAAAGAAAAATTTAAATAACTACGAACAAATTAATAACATATATTGCATTCATGAAAATTTAAATTGACAAAATTTGATGATGGATAAAAGCAATTAACTTTCTGGAATGCATGAGTAGATTTTGATGGAATATAAATTTCAAACTTTGCGTAATTTGGATATGGAATTTTCATATTCTAAATCATATTACGCTTTTAATACTACTGCTTAATTTTTTTGATACTGCAATATTTTAATCTCGCTTAATTTTAAGATCAGTTTTTAAACTTTCCAATGAAAAGTAAAAAATAAATGAATTAACTTATTAATAGTTAAATTTTTATAGACTTTTTTTAAATTCTTCAAAACCAGTTTTTCCCATGTAGTAATTTTGAGTTATTTAGTCGCTCAAAGTTTGAGATCATATTATGAGAAAATTTCCGTGCTTAATTCATTCGGATCCGAATTTTTTTTTTTCAATTTTTTGAAAAAATTACTTTTATATTAATAGCATCAACACTATCTATCCAAATAGATTAATTAGTGTTCAAAGAATATTTCATTGTCTGAAAGAAGACGAATTTTGTTGTTTTGCGTACTATTCAATTAATATTCATACGACAATAGGTTCAGGAAGAATTTTTGGAGATGTTTAGAAAATACTGTATTACAATCAGATTTAATTTATATTACAACAAGATTTAATTTATATTACAACTTTCTAATGCTTTTTGTGCATTATTATACACGATTCTTTCAGGATAGTAACTTTTATTTTAAATTCAAAGAGTGAAATATATATTTAAAACAAAAGAATCGCAAGCAGCGCAAAGAGAAATAAGCAAATAACAATAATAATAATTATTATTAAGTGCCTAAACATAAATGAAATTATATATTTAATGCATACAAGCATATAGTAATACTACTATATTTAAATAAAAGCAAAAGTATAGCTTAAAACAAAATAATACTCCATTAAAACACATGTACTATTAATAATACATCTGACCCGAAAGGGTTAAATATTGGTTTTGAACTTTAAATTTTTTGTTTGGTTCTAAGTGATCTATAAATAAATCGCTGGGTGGGTTAACATAAAAATTTTAGTGCTTTGTTTAACAATCAAATTTAAATTTTTTTTAAATATATTCTTTACGATTCTTTTAGAATTTAACTCTTATCTTGAGAAGTAATGCGATTTTTGTACAACAACCAAATTTATACTGGAAAATGTAATATTTATGAAAGAAAGAATGTATTTTTTTAAACGTTTTTTCAACTAAGCTGTCCGGTACTATGCTTGAAAATTATTTTTAATATTTAATTTGACAAAACCGTCGTCCAAATATAATTGAAACACATTGATATTCATCGCAATTCAAGCATACTATTGCAATAGAGCGTAACACTTTTCTCTAACTTTAAACTCTTAAAGCTATTCTCAACTGGTCCGCTCAACAAGCGCAAAACATATCGACTAATTTAGAAAATCATTTTTAATGGAAGGACTATGGGAACGATTTGGAGTCGAATTCAGTTTTTCATTTTGCAATCGATAAATTATCTATTCAGTTATAGACGAAATTGATCACGTGACGATGGTGTTTCCTATCCCACTTTGACAAATTTTTCTGTTTTCGTTGGGAAATTAAGTTCAAAACTCCAATTTTGACAATATTTCCTGAAACATCTATTGCGTGTGCAAAAAAAAAAAAAAAAAAAAAAAAAAACGGAAAACTGAGTGCGATTAGATAGTATCTGAAGTATCTGCGATTAGATAGTACTTGCTAGCTACATGCATTTCCGAACAAAAATAAATTAAAGTAAAGTTGCATTTTTTAATTTAAGAACAATCACAAAGGATTTACGGAAAATTTTCCGTTAAAAAACAGTAAATTATACTGGCGTAACGATTAGCAGAACAATTTCGTAAAATCGTCTCTTTTTTACTTACCCATCATACGTAGTATAGGGTAAGTCTTGCAATCGTTTTGGAAATCGAAAAAAATTTTTTGGCGGATTTACACGTTTTCGACACTGGAGATTTCGAAAAACATATTTTTAGCAAAAAAATGTTGCCGTCCGTCTGTCTGTCAGTCTGTCTGTCTGTAAACGCTCTATCTCCTGAACGAATTGAGATAGAGACTTGAAATTTTGTATGTACTTAGCATGTAAGAATGGGACGAAGCCTATTTAATATCAGTAACCTGGATTATCCAGAACTATTTTTTTCGGACTCTCGAAAAATTCGTTCTGATGAAAGGTATATAAAAATTTTCGAAATTTTTTATTTTAAGGAGTGATCGTAAAAAGCAATAAAATAACACAAATTTTGCATAAAGAACGAAGTTGATCGAATTATTAGTTGCCGAGATATCTGTAATCCTGTTTTCTACATTCTTCGATTTTTAATTACCCTGTATTTCATTCAAATTTCAATTCAAAGATATATTTTAATTGGAAATGAGACGCTTAATCCGACGTAATAAACTGTTAGTTAATAAGATTATTATTTTTGGAGTTATAAGGATGTTTCTTTTTCGCAATTCAGTACTACTTGAGTAGTTAAGCGTGTTGTATAATTTATCGAAAGAGATTCATCAGCAACTTATTAATACAGCATTACTATGCACAATAAAAATATAAATACAGGTTTAAATTTTGTTTTGGAATTGCAATCCATTTTATAAATAGTTTTCAAATGTATTATTTTCATATATTATATATTCATATATATGATGGGTAAGTATTACGGTGGCCCCCAACGACTATTTTTTTCTAGTGTTATAAGCAATTTAAATGAAATATAAACTAAGTAACCTAATATATGTATATACTTCACTGTGAATACTTCATCGTGTGTAATCATTTTGTTTTCATTTTAAATCTGTGTTAATGTAGCTGTATTTTTTGAGCCTCAGAGAAATTTTAGCTAAGACTAAGAGTTATTTGAAAAGTGTTTATATATTTACCCCGGGAGGACGCCCGGCCAGGCCTGATGAACCCAGAGTGCGTACATGTTTTTTATAGTCGTCACCACTATTTTTTAAAAGTAATCTTCGACTTGTTTTATCGCAGAATTTATAACAATTGTCTTCGACTAAATAAGGTGACGATTATTATTTATATTTCTTGGTGGCAAAGTAAAAATCGTTCACATCCTGGGTATCTGCGCGTTCTCCCGAGTTAATAGTTTTTGCCCATCTGTCAAGTAGTCTTTGTATACATGCCTAGATCATGATAAAATTGCAACATTTTAAACAAATTTTAGTAATTTGAAAATGTAAGGTTTTTTTTTTTTTTTTTTTTTTTTTTTTTTTTTTTTTTTTTTATTTATATTGATAGTTTGAATAGATTGGATAGGTTTTGGATAGATTGTGTTTATGACGGCCAGTAATCAAAACGAGAATTATAGGCTCTAAGGGGAGTTGGGGGCCCTCCGTGAGGGTCTTTCTAAGGGAACCTAACCCGTATTTAAGAAAAAATATCCAAAGTTCGAAGAAAACCACTGAAAACTCCGTTTGATTAGGCCGATGTGCGCGAATGGGTTCGAACCCAGCACCTCCTGTCTACTAGTTTGATTTTTCAGATAGGATGTAATAAGTGATATATAAATATTCCTTTCTTTATTTTAATTCGTTTCAAGACAAAATATTTATTTTGGAATTCTACACACAAATCATTAACGAAAAATCACGAATTGATTTAATTTTAATTTTAATTTATAAAATTATTCAAATTTCGTTTTACGAAAACATTCAAAATCCTAATTTTGTGCAAAAGGCAAAATAAATAAATAAATAAACAGACTAAAAAAATAAATAAATACAGATAAATAAAATAAAAGTGAATGAATTGCTTAAAACGAGAATCTAGAGGTAATTTTATTATTTTTATTAATTCGTAATATAGTTTAATTTAATGTATTGATTTGCGAATAGAACGGACTATAACGCAACATTAATTGTTACCACTATATCTTATAAAGATATTTAAAATTTAACATTTTACATTTAGTGCTAAACAGCAAAAATAAAAAGATATAAAAAAATAAAGTGCTTAGAAAAGAATTTATGTGTAATGTTTTTACTAATTCATGATACAACTGAAGGGAGAAGGAGCTTTCTCTCGTGGAAGGCACAATCTCCCTTTGGGCGATCTTTATCCCATCTTTTTCCGATTCAAAACTAGAATTATCTTTCGATTAAATCCCCCCACCATTCAAAACTCCCTTGGGGACCACCCTGTAAGCGTTGCTCTATAAAGCCTTTCACCCCAGTTTAATTCCTAGATTCGAGGTCTCGTGAAAGACCTTGCCTTAGCTATCCAATGAAGGCTTTAAAACTGGGAATATTTTGAAGGCTATTGAAAGGTGAGCGTTCAACTTCCTGAATGCATCACGGAGTCGGGTAGGAGGTTAATCTGTATTTGGACCTGGTCTCTTGTTCGTCGGAACTCGCCTTTCTCGGAGTATTGATTGGGGGGATCATACTACTCAAAGCCTGTATCTGACCAGTAATCATGGAAATCAGTAGTTCTCTATGCAAATGAAGAAAAATCATAAGAGGTAATATCTCAATAGCAGTAATTAAATATAGAGTTTTTTTAATCTTCTTCAAACTAATAACTGAAAATATAGTTATTTACCCATTTATTTTGTTATACTTTATCTGATCCGTGTTTCACTTCTTATATGGTGCAAATTCCGAATTTTAAGAAATTCGTATCCACACAGTCAGCTTATTCTTTTATCAAGAAATGATTATTTTGCCTTCTCCAGTGTAGTGACAGTATCAGAAATTGTGAATATAAAATATTTTAGCGTTTGAGCAGGTAAAACTCAGTGATGCTAATTGACTTCCTTAATTTATTTAGCTTTTCGATGTAAGCGAATATAAGCTTGTGTTTACAAAACGGAGTTAGTTAAGTTTGTTTATTTAATTGCGTTTGTGAATTATTAAATTTTTATAAAATAAAACTGAAAATTTTCAAAATTTCGCCCGTTCATTTCTCGAAAAAAAAAAAAGAAGTAAAATTTTGTTAAAAAGTACTTGAAAACACCCGGATTGTTTTATGCAATACCACTACAATTTTGAGTAACAGATACCCAGAACATCAAAAAACATCTTTGCAAGTTCAAATGATGTGATCTAGCATGGAAAAACGTGTTTCGCAAACTTTTACCAGAGCACATGAATTGAGAAACAAACAAAAACTCAAAGTATGATTATGTATAGTTTCTGTTAAAAAACGTTACTATGCTATGTAGTAACGTTATTAATATGTGTTATGTAGATTTAAGATAGACATTTCGAGCAATTGAAAGTAGAAAATTGAGATTTATCGTTATTATGTATGATGAGAATGAGATTAATGAGAATTATGAAAATGAGATTTATCGCCGTGTTAAAATTCTTTTTAACGTATTATACAAGTATTTTTAAAATATATTGCTGGTATAACCTTGATTAGCAGAAAATGTTTACTCATAAATGATAATGCCTATTAACACATTCATATCTATAATTTGGATATTTCCACGTGTCTGCATTTCCCGACTAGAAAACGGTGGACAATGTAGGAGAAATACAAAACTGAACAATCTAGCTCATAAATTATTCAGCTTCACTGCAATAAAAAAAAAAAAAAAAAAAAAAAAATGGAAATTGTACAGGTAATCGAAAAGCCTGTACAATTTAGTTTTTTTTTTTTTTTTTTTTTTTTTTTTTTTTTTTTTTTTTTTTAAATGAAAAACTTACGTAAATTTCAGAAAATTTTCGGTTTTGTTCGGTTGTTTTTCTGAAATTTACAGAACTTTTTCTGTTAAAAAACAGAAAGCTGTACTAGCGTTCCGATTAGCAGTACAATTTCTGCAAAATCATCCGTTTTTTTAACAGTAAGTTTTACGCACTTAAAAAATGGATTAGTTAAAAATATATATTTAATTGTACTCATGATTAATCAATTTTGGATAAAAAATCAAAGAGAAAAATGTTATAACTCGGTCCTTTCGTTCTTGAGAAACAGTAGAAAAAGGATGAATTCACCTGCATGGTTTAACGAAAGAACACTTTCGTGCACTTTTTCAACAACGAACACCCAGAAGGCTACCAAAAGTCTCCGCAAGGTCAAGTACTATGATCTACAATCCAAAAAATGGTCCACGAAATTTTATCACAATGTATGAATGGAGAAATAACACACATGTACTCAAGCAAAAAATGGTAAAAAGAAATTGGAGGCAAATACCCGACAGCTTCTAGGGAACTCGACTTTGAACACCATTGAAAAACCATCTTAACCTAATCCAAGGTACAGAAGGATACTTAGATGCACATATCTAATCCCTGCACTGTTGAGCACTTGAACAGTATGAAATCGAGTGAAAAAATACGGGGGTTTTCTCGAGGTTTAGCTTCCGTTGACACCTCTTGTGAATATTTGGACAAAGGAAGTTTACTGTTTCTGCTTCGTTTGACTCTAAAGCTCGTGCAAAGCTGTACACTTTGTGAAGATAGGGGTCTTCAAAGTTATGTGTTTTTGAAATTTGTTTAGCCTGTTTTTCTTCTACCTTTTCGTAAAATTTTTGTGCTTCTGAGAAGGGAAACACTTTTGTTACAAGGCTGTACTCCGGAAAAATAAAAGCTTGAGTATCGAGAATGTACTGCATGACATTAATTTTAATGGAAAACAGGTGAACTTATTTGACTTCCTGGAAGATTTACCATCATAGTCTGTGCAGTCGGTTTCAAAATTTGTTTGTTCTTGTGGTTTGAATGTTTTCAGGGGTTCAGATTTCACTGTAACCTGTTCCGATCTGTATATCCATTGTGAGATAAAATGAAGGTGCTATATTCACAATAGTATAAGTTACTAAAATTCAAAAGGAGCGTTTGATAGAGACATATTAAGCAGTTAATAGAAAGATCAGTATAAGTGATAGTGTTATAGAATTTATTTTAGGCTACCCCAGAAGATTTCACACCACATTGGAAATAAATAGCTATTGGACATTACACCACATTGGAAATTTTTAGTAGAAATTTGACGTTGCACATCTCTTTTAAATCACCATTAATTCAACGGCCCCGAAAATTATCGTATATCTATGTTTTTCAATTAAAGTCTTTAAGTAAACAAATAAAGATGTAATCAGATAATTAATTCTATAAACAGATAAATATTATATATGACCAAGGCTTTCGAAAATATACTGTGATGTAGAAAATTAATATCATAATTATTATTTATGTACCTATTGTTACATAAAATTTCAAGCGACATAGTTAAGTTAATATCAACAATAGAACGTCAAAATACTGAAACAAATGTCCGAGAAAACTTTTTTTGCTGTTGTTTAAATAAAAATTTACTTTTTAGACACATTTAATGCAAATCATTAAAATTTATAGGTACTTTAAGATATATTTGTTTTTATCTTCATATTTTTAACAGAGCATATTTTTTAGTTTCACGTAATTAATGAAATTTTCGAATTATTATTGCTTTTTTTAGCCTCTAAAATGTCCTCTGGTCACATTATTTATAATAAAATGTTTCACGTTGCACGCGATAACAATAATGTTTCAGGACTCGTAAGTATGAAGCGCAAGTTATGAAGTACTATGATGTCAAAATATAAATCTTTTAGTATTATCCCAAACTTTTTACGCTCTTGTTACAACATATGAATAAAATACAGATTATCGTATTTCACCTCTAGCTTCTTCCTTTTTTTTTTTTTTCTTTTTTTTTACGACTATTATAAAATTCCGATCCAGCTTCGAGCCCTGGTACTTAAAAAAAAAGACCAACAATAAAAAATAAAAAAGCTTCGACTTGGAGACAACACATAAAACTGATCCGTGTGTCATTATACAGCAAGCAAGCCACGCTCCATAAAACAGGGCCTTCATGATATGACATACATAAACTTTGAAACAACGCCAGTGGAAGAAAAAAAAATGCAAAAAATCTGATATGTTATATGCATAAACATATATTCCCATCTGTTGTATATACGTGAAAAGGAGTAATATTAAAAATCGGTGACTATACCGATTGTTTCCACCCTCCTTCATCTTAAAAAGGGAACCTCCCATTTTCTTTCCTCCCCCCCTCGATGTTGCTATGACAACTAGCATCTTGTGAGCTATTTTCTCCTTTCTATCTATCTCTTACCTTTTCTCTTCATCTTCCTTCTACTGATTAACGAATGGAACGTTCGCTAGTGCTGAAACAAAAGAGTAGAGTGAACTAGAAAAGCATGGTATTTTTTTTTTCATTTTTCGTGCTTTTATTAATATTTTTTCCCTCCAGCTTCAGCGTAGTAACTTTGTTCTTTTACTTGACTTCTTTCTTTTGTTGGAATGCAGAATACTTCATCGTTTTATTGTGATTTTGTTTTTGTTTTTTTGTACTGGAGTATTTTTTATTATGACTTAACGTGAATAAGATTTTCAGGAAGAGCATGTTCATTTGAGAACAAAAAAAGGTAAGATTAGAAAAATATAAACATACCTTTCCGGCGTATGTTTATGTGCATGATATGCTTAGTGTTTTTCCTTTTAAATGTGAACTTCATCAAATATTGCTGAGGTGAAATATTTCTTTATTATTTTTTTTGTGGAATGTCGACAGGTATGTAATGTATCAGGACTTTTAAAGCTTTGTTTTTGGGGATTGTTTCTGAGAACTATTCAGATAGTGATTTTTATTTGTGGGAAATATGGTACATCCGACCATCGAAATGTATTGCTAATTGATTTCCTGAAAATACATTGAAAAGTGAGATCGCTTAATTGTATTGCAGTAAAACCCGCTACGTTTGTCATCTTGTATGTTGTCCACTTGCCTTGTTTTTATAAAATACAGCAAATCTTGCTAAGTTAAACAAAGTCGTATTTTGAACACTTCTATTTGTTGGCATTATTAAGAGTGAATAAAATATGTACTTTATAAATTGCCATCTTTTATAGATTGATCAAGTATTGTTATACTATTGGTAGCCCTCTAAAGTGAAAGCTGAGTTCCCTGAGTGCTCATCCCTTGTACTATTGGTAGCGAACTAGCACACTGAATTGATTTACATAATTTTTATTCACATATATGTTGTTCATACGTTTAAATTATCCAGAAAATGGTTGCCCTGCTGGTGGTCATTTGATAGGATTTTTACTGTGACATTTATAAATTTGGTACATATAAGTTGTCTGTTTAAGATGACGAGAAAGTGATTCCACCGCTAGTGTACAGTTTACGCGGAATGCTTTTTATGCATTTTATACATTGATATGCTATCTACAGGTTTAAGTTGATCAGAAAACTTGCTCTATCGGTGGTCAACTAACATAATTTTCACTGCATGGCTTTATTAAATTTGATACATTTATAAGTCGTCCGCCTATTCAAGGTGTCCAGAAAATAGTTACATTACTGGCAATTAATTTAAACAGTTTTAACTCTATGGATTTAATAAATTTGATACATTTATAAGTTGTCGCCTGTTTGATTTTGACCAGAAAATGGTTGCATTCCTGGTGTTCAGCTACTGCAGTTTTCCCTGCATAGATTTAATAAATTTTATATATTTATAAGTTATCCGGTTATTTAAATTGACCAGAAAATGGTTGCATTGCAGGTGATCAAATACTGCAGTTTTTCCCTGTATGGATTTAATAAATATGGTATATTCATAAGTTATCCCCCTATTTAAATTGACCAGAAAATGGTTGCATTGCTTGTGATCAACTAATGCATTTTTCGCTGTATGGATTTAAAAAAAAATTGGTACATTTATAAATTGTCCGCGTATTTAAAATTAGCAGCAATTTATTGTATCGTTGGTGGTCAATTAATACATTTTCACTGCATGAGTGATGCGCATGCACATGCACAGAGATGACCAGGTGTTTCATCGCAACCATTGACATTATTGTGGACGCCATCAATTATCGTTAGAAAATACACCGCAAACGCGTGAAAGAGTTTTGAAACAGTAAACGAACATAAAAAGCAACACTTCTAACTATAATCGTTTTCGATTGTGTTGTGAATATGTTGCGAATGTGTTGTATGAAATAAAAAGGTTGTGAAAAAAAAACGTTGTTAAATGTTTAAAGATAGAAAACCAACGATTATAAATGCACAAATAAAGTATGAGAAGGTAGCAAATAGCTATTTCGAGTCTACTATCGAGATTCTTCATCAGTACGAAACTCAGCGAGCTAAAAAATAGCAAAACTGAGCTAAGTTTTGCTATTTTTTAGCTCGCTAAGTTTCGCACTGATGAAAAATCTCGATAGTAGATTCGAAATAGCTATTTGCTACCTTCTCATACTTTATTTGTGTATTTATAATCGTTGGTTTTCTATCTTTAAACATTTGTGCACAAATGCTTTATTTGCTATTTTAATGTTGTTAAATGTGTTAAAAATGTTGTTAACAATTATAAGAAAAGAAAATGTTTTTCAGAGACAAATTTCAAAAATATATTTCAAAATATTCATTTTTAAAAATTGTGTAATTTTAAAGGCATCATGCAGAAAATATTTTGAAAGTGTTTTACATATTTATTTTATAGTGTTCTAAATTGTGTTGTATTTACAGTGGGTTGTTAATTTGGTGACAAAGTATTATGTAGCACAACACTATTTTAAGAAACTACACAACTATTTCATCAACACTATTTACAGCACTATTTTAACACTTTATTAGGGCACATTTTTAGATAGCAATACTCTTCCAGCATATTAAGAACAAATTTATAGAGAGCAACACTTTTGAAATATATTAAGAACACAGTCACAATTCAAAAAACGATTCACAACACATTAATGTGTGATGTGAATTCGGGAACAAAAAGTGTTCCTAAATGTATTTCTTATTGTGATTGAGAATTTCCAGTGTATCACTAATCGTCAAGTAAAGTGCAGAAAAGTCACTCAAATTTTATGAATTTGATTTTGTATCACAATTTAAAATATACATTTTATAATTAAGTGCACATTTTGTAAACAAGAACTAAACTTTCTTATCTAAGTATTACTTACAATAAGTAGATGCACCCCTTTTAGTGCTAATAATTTTAACGAAATTATTAACTTCAATGTGGAATATGTTGCAGCAATAAACTCAGAGATTAATTAAAGTGTCGCATACAAGTGTAAAAAAAGACATTATTATTATATATTAAGGCATAATGTTTTTCAATGGAAACAAAAAATATTGCAGCTTTGTAAAATTTGTCTTTGTTATAATCAAAATGAATACAATATTAATTCAAAAATAATAATTATTGTCAATGTCAATAAAAATTAACTTTCAAAACTATAATACACCTTCATTTAATTTTTAAGGAATAATTCTAAAAGTCGCATTTTTTAAAAATGTTTTATTTAATATTTTATATTTTATATATTTGAGATGGATACAAAAATATATTCAATTTTGCTAAAAAATAATTTTTATGGGAATTTTGTGACGAATCTATGATTTTAAGCTTATTTTTATTCAAACGATAAATGATTGATTCAGCAAAACAACAACAACAACAACAGCAGCAGCAGCAATAATAATTCAACTTTTTTCTGCGTAATAATATTTAATTTAAATTAAAAAGTTTCATGCGCATAAAATATAACAATGATATTCATCGCTAAGTCCTGAAGCAAACTCTTTTCTTATACCAAATTGTTCTGATTTTTATATATGAAAAAAAGGGAAAAAAGAGAAGAAAATAACAGAAATTGTTGCTTGTAATAATGTACACTTTATTTTATACTTTATATTTTTCAGTATTAACCCGGGAGAACGCGCGCTTACCCAGGGTGTGAATGGTTTAATTTTGTCACCAATAAAATCAAATTATAACAGTCACTTTATTTAGACGGAGACAATGCTTACAAATTTTGCGATAAAATAAGTTGAAGTTTAGTGGTTACAATTATAAAAACCATAGGCACTCCGGGTCTTTTAGGCCCTGCGCGCGTCCTCCCGGGTTAAGTAATATAAAATAAAACATTTCTAAAATTACATAATACAGTTTTACTCTTTGGCGAATACCATATGTGGATATCTCAAAGCAACTCCAGTCAAAAGCAATAGAAAAATCAAATGAGAAAAATAAAATAAAGTACTATTTCTCAGCATTTGCGTGGGTGTAGATTTGTTAGATGCTTCACATATAGTAGTAAAAAACAGCTCTTTAATGGTAAATTTATGGACGAAAAACCCGGAACTTTTTTCGAATTAAATAGCACTAAGGTTAAAAGGAGAGAATAACTTTTTTTTTTTTTCTCGAAAGATATTTAAACTGCAAATATCAACAAATCTGGGTTATTGCTAATGGTTGGATGGCAGAATTAAATTTTTTTTAATTCTGTAAAAATTGTTTGTGGTCAATATCAGATCGATTTCTGTGCAATTTTTATCCGTTCTGTGTCTGGTTTAATATTCATGATATGTAAATCAATGAACTGAATATTATTTTTATACGAATATTAATTAAGACATTAATATTTGCATTGAAACGATCGTTGGCTCTGAGAACTGTTTCTAAGAACTGCAGAGATTTATCTTAGTTTATATTATTTCTATTTATAAATTTTGTAAGGAGAAAGAGTCTGTGATAATTTTTTTAAAGGAATTTTAAAGCTGCTTTATCTCATGCATAAAAGTATATAAATGAAGTTTAGATTTATAAAAAAATTTGAAAGAGATTTTAAAAGACAATATTTCTAGGTTTTGAAGGAAAATTTTAAATGGTGGACATTAAAGCAATAATATGTAAATAAATTCACGCAGTCTTTTGAAAGGATTAAAATGTCTCATCTACTGTTCCTTTCGCGATTTAATTATAATATTTTTTTAACAAGGTTATCAAATTATAACAACGAAAAATTTATAATAATTCCCTTTACAGTAGCAAAAAGTGTTATATGCGTAGTGAAGAATATTTCACTAAGAATTCTATCGCGTCATATTTCTTAGCATTCAATGTTTTGCAGTACTATGAGCAATCTCATGTTCTGTTTAATTCTCTGTTGATCAGTATAATGCAAAGTTGAATATAACTGAAAGCAACTTCACTGCTGCGTAATGTTGCAAAATCATATATAAAATGTAACCACGTTGATTTGACTGCTAAAGCTTAGTATGTCTTAATCGAAGGTATAAAATTTATTGCGAAATTAGCATATTTAACGACGTACACATACGCATTTTCTGTGATGTATGCATATTCACGAAAAAGCTGTATTTATTCGACAGTGTCTTGCGTTGGAGCAAAAGTTTTATAACACCACAGTGTTTACCTTCTCTTCTCCCGACACTGTCTCATCTTCCGTTCTTTTAAAACGAGATGATTAAAGGTCCATTCCTCACAGTCTTCGGCCGTTAAAAATGAACCGAGAAATGAAGCTTTCGCACGCTTCCCTCTACTGTACACACGCGCGCTGCCAGTGGCGTCGTTAGCGCACAGCCCCAGTGTTTTATGGCGGATGTCGTGAGACTTATTCGCGTGAGCCCTCCCCCCTGTCACTCCGATGGCCGTGTCACTACTCACGAGGACTAGGCTTGCGTGCAACAAATGAAAACAACGTTGCACACTCACACTTGGAAAGGGCACTGTATGAATAATCAACCTCTATGTTTTTATGGGAGGAAGCGGCAGGGCAATTGTGGTCGGAGGTGGCTGAAATCTGGGTGCCACGGCAGGCGGTCACATCTTTTCGAAGTCTTTTGTTTTCCTTTTATAAGCTTTTTGGTTTTACGCCTTACCTCTCAGTGGAAGAGTATGTATGTGTCTTTGTGTAGCTTGAAACAAAAGAAAAATCTCAAGGTTAATTTGTAAATCGAAGGTTAATTTTCAGTCAGCTCGTACGGGGCTGATTCTGGGTGCAGGTTTACTGTGGCAATACTGGAAAGAATACCCATTATGCAATAAAAATGAGGAATTGTGGTGTTTTATGTAGATTATTAATCACTTTTAAACATATGCAATTTGAAAGAATACATGCCTTCAAAATGTTTTTAATGAAAGATATTTTTTGTCATTAAAATTAGAAAAAAGGGCTACTATGTAACTTAATTTGCTGTATTTTTGACATATTTGTATAAATTATCAATTGTATATGTTATTTGTAACCAATTTAATAAAATTCCTTTGAATCGTTGAAACTCTCTGTATTCGAAAAGATGGGCGAAAGGAGATCAGTAATTCACAAATACCAAATCAGAGAATAAAAATTCACAATCAAAAATTTCCTTGTGGAAACTTATCATGTGATTTTCAGCGCAGGTCACACGCGTGCGGGTGGTAGAATTCACCTTTATGTGGACGTTACTTATATGCATGTTTACTAAAATTGGTATATCCTGCTCGATATTTCAACGGTCGTGTCACACTTACTAACTAACGCATGAACCCAAGACGTCTTAGCTAGCGTGTGGCAAATTGAAATAACGTCGCACACTCACACTTGGAAAGGGCATTGAATGAATAATCAACTATGTGTATATGAGATGTGGCAATTATAGTTGGAAGTGGCTTAAATCTGGATGTTACGCAGGTGGTCCTTTTTTTTTAATGTTTTGTTTTCCTTTAAAAAGATATCTTTTAAGTCTCAACTCTTATTGAAAATGTTTGTAACTTTATATCTCTTGAAACAAAGGATAAAAAGGGGTCGTTCAAGTATTACGTAAACAGTAGAGGAGAAAGGGGGGGGGTAAAATGTCTGCTTATTTTTTCTGACAAGGGGAAGAGAGGGGTCACGAGAATGCTTACGTAAGCATTTGACAACGAAGCAAAAATAGTTTAACAACAAAAATCAAAAGAACATGATGAGTATTCTTCGGATGTTGAATGACCCGAGAAAAATGTATGGAGTAACTAAGGACTGGAAACGAGGAACATTCCAGACCACCAGTATATTGTAAACGTAATAATAGACAATGCAGAAACATGGATTCAAAGATATTGGACACTATATTAGAAATGTGAACGCCAAATACATAATATTCCTATGATTCTTGCTCAAATTTTTAGTTATATGCCTAAATAGTTAGAGCCCGTTGTGTTTTTTAAAGATTTTTGTTGTTGTTCAGAACGATAAATAATAATATAATAAAAACTATTTTGTATTCTATGAATTGTTTAATGCAATAACAATTGTAAGGATATATTAAATTGATTTTGCTTTACTTCGATACCCCTACATGTCTATTTATGTAAATTTGAAAGATTATTCATGTAATCTATCACTAACTAATTTTCTATGGGAAGTACCGTTAATGTTAGATATCATAAAATTTTACGTAAGCAAAGGGAAGGGGATGTAGCATTTGTTTATTTTTCCTTACATGGAGGAGGGTGGTGTATAATATGACTAACAGTATGCTTACGGAATACTTGAACGGCTCCAAATAGACACACCAAAGATTAATTCACAATAAGATCTTACGAGACTGCATTTGGAAGCGAATGTTTAAAATAATCTTTAAAGACTGGTAATTTATTGTGATTTAACATGTTCGCTGCCCATAACTCCGCCCTCTGTGTTAAATGATTCAGAATTTCACGCGCTAGCGCGTGACGGGCAGCGAATGTGTTAAAAGGACAAAAATGGACATTAAATAAATAAATTTATCCTGTTTTATATTCTTCAGTTTTCCGAACCTGAGAAACAAGCCCCAGCAAACCTTGGCGCTTTGGTACGAAAGTCCTTGCTGTATGTTTTTTGTTACTATATAATATTTTCATAAAACACCAATATTTAATCAATTTAATTAGAATTTTTTTTCTGTACTCAAAAAGATGAACCAAAAGGTGTCGCTCTTTAATGAATGTTTAATCAAATAAAAAGTTCTTTCTCTTTTGTCATATCATCTTTTGTCTCTATCATATAATTCTCGGTGCAGCACCCAAAAGTACAGCACTGATTACTCATTTAAATTAAAGTACTAAAGGTCAGGTGGGATACTTATTATCAGGAGGTAATTGTGACTACCGCTATAATGGAAAAAACCGTGTACGGTAAAATTTTGATTCACGCTTAGATATTAACCTCATAATGCATTTTTCCTTTCAGATATTCTCTATTACTAGTCTGAAACATTTTAGAGGTCCAAATAGCAATTTCAACAAAGTCTACTAAAATTTTTGATAAACGGATTTGTCAGTTTGGTGTTCTGATGGTCTTAATTACCGCAAATAAATATGTGTAGGCAAGTATAAGAAAGAAATATTGTGGTCATAATTTCCTCACTAGTGGTCTTAATTACTCGAAACTTTTGTGATTGTGAATTTTAGGTAGATTTCGTAAGAAACACTACATATTGCAATCGCACCAGTTTATATATCTATCTATCTATCTATCTATCTATATATCTCACTTTTTTATGGACACGATAATTTCTATAATTCTTCACCAATCTCCACGAAACTTGTACATAAAATCAATGGGTATAAAATCTTGGCTGAGTTCGTTAATGGGCAAAATCGGACCAAGGGGGTCGGAATAGGGGGCGTTTTTGTGAAAACCGAAAAAACGCCATAACTTCTTAATTAAAGCAGAATCGAATCGGTTTAAAGTTTATATTACTTCTCAAAAATGGGCCAAAAGTATATATATGACAGAATGTTGATAAATTTAGAAGTGGGCTCAAGGGGCGAAAAAAACAGGGTTTTTGAGAGAAAAAAATTCATAACTTCGTCAATTTTCAAGATATCAAGTCCAACTAAATTTTTTATAAATGTTCTTAAAATTATCTAAAACTTTTGTATTTACAAGTTTTTGATAGGACCAACTTTTACCGATGAAAAAAATTAAAAACTAAAAGAAAAAGGGCGCTGAAAAAAGAGAAAAATCCATAACTCCGTCAATTTTTAAGATATCAAATCTGATTAAATTTATTTTACATCTTCTCAAAAATATCTACAACTTTTATATTGACAAGATTTTCATAGGACCATTTCGTATAGCAAAAATAAATTAAACAAAAATAGCAGTTGGAGAAAAAACCTCAAATCCAAACGGCTTATATTCTGACTCATTTTTAAATTCATTTTTGATTTTAAACGCATCCAAATGGTAGATCCTCTTATTTAGAAACTGTATAAAGTGGCGCATTGGTCAATTTTCTGATAAAGACAGAATATATTTCAAAAAAGGCTACCAAAAAGGGTATTTTGAACAGAATTTCCGAAAGTCATCGGGACTGAAAATTGAAGTAAGTATTCAAATAAGAAATTGCGTTTTTTTCTGATTCGTTTAAAATCCATTTTTGTTCTCAAACGCACCCAATTTGCAGATCCTCTTATTTAGGAACTATATAATGTGATGCATTGGTCAGTTTTTTGATAAAGACGGAATATATTTCAAAAAAGGCTACCAAAAAGGGTATTTTGAACAGAATTTTCAGAAATCATCGTGACTGAAAATTTAAGGAAGTGTTCAAATAAGAAATTGCGTTTTTTCTGACTCGTTTTTAAATCCATTTTTGCTCTCAAATGCATCCAATTTACAGATCCTCTTATTTAGGAACTATATAATGTGATGTATTGAACGGTTTTCAGATAAAGACAGAATATATTTTGAAAAAGGCTACCAAAAATGGGTATTTTGAACAGAATTTCCCGAAGTCTTCGAGATTTGAAAATTTAAGGAAGTTTTCACATAGCAAATTGCGTTTTTTATGACTCGTTTTAAAATCCATTTTCGCTCTCAAATGCATCCAATTTACAGATCCTCTTATTTAGGAACTATATACTGTGACGCATTGGCCAGTTTTTTGATAAAGATAGAATATATTTTTAAAAATGCTGTCAAATTGAGTATTTCGCACAAAATTTTCCAAAGCAATCATGATTAAAGAATTAAGGATGTATTCAAACAACAAATCGGTTATTTTATGACTCATTTTTAAATTCGATTTTTTTCTCAAATGCTTTCAACTGACAGTTTTTTGTTATTTAGGAACTGTATAATGTACTGTTTTGGTCGATTTTTTAATAAATTTAGAATCTATTTCAAAATATGTTGTCATAATGGGCATTTGAGCTGAATTTTTCTTGAGATGATTCTGATAAAACCAGTTTTTGCAGAAAAATGAAATTAAAAATTTTTCATAAACGGCCAAATGAAGTTATTAAACTGGGTTTATCTCTAATCATATATATATATTTTTTGTTGTTGAAATGAGCACTCTTCGAAATCTACCTCCGCCTATAGGCCCAGCCGACAGGGATTTTTTGATAGGGTGATTATAATCACCCTGATTTAGAGTTCACACACACACACACACACACACACACAAGAAAGAAAAAAAAAGTGGGATAGTGAGTTGCCCTTTTAAGACTCTGCTGCAGTGAAATTACTTGATCGCGAAATCCCATGCTAGCCTATGGGAAAACTTTGAAGCGCGATGATTCATTACCTAATATAAATATTAAAATACCATTTTCGCCATCAGAAAGTAGACGTCAGATGCGTTTTTATAAATTGTCTCTGTAAATTTAAAGTACATAAAAAATCTCTATAAACTTTGAAATTTTCATTTGATTAAATTTTATTATCTTCTTAAATATAATTTAAATTTACGGAGACAGTTTTTTAAAACGCATGACATAGGCATCCGAAGTATACTTTCTGATGGTGAAAATCGTATTTTAATAACAATATTAGGTAAAAGGCATCGCACCTCAAAGTTTTCCTGTAGGTTAACATGGAATTTCGCAATCAGGGAGAGTTCCACTGCAACAGAACCTTAAGGGTGTATTTCGATTCAAACTGCTTATTTTCCGATTCATTTTTGACTTCATTTTTACTCTCATATGCATCAAACTGGCAAATTATCTTATTTAAAAAATACACAAGGTGCCGTAAACGTCAATTCTTTGATAAATGCAGAAAATAGTGCAAAAAAAAAGCAATCCAAAACGGCATTTTGAACAGTTTTCCCCTAGCGGGAGATCTGTGAACGAAAAAAAGGGTCTTACTGAGAAGATACTTGTTTATAAATCAAATTCTAATGAACTGAGCGTAAAAATACATCACACGGCACCTTGTACATCTCTTCAAAAATGCCCTCAGCAAGTTTATGTTTCTACCTTTAAAAATGTGTCTGAAATCGTATCGGAAAATTTCGAGCTGTTGAAGGTGGAAAAGCGTTTTTTCGAATACACCCTTAAGTTGATGTCATTCGCGTAAATCTTTAGACACATTTTTAACTTGGTCTATCTCTGTAAAGTCTGTGTTCCAATGAGTATGCCATACTCATATGTCAGCACACGAGAGGCTTAGCTTTGCTTGATCAAATAAAAGCAACTTTACGCACTCATATTAATGATCAGTCGTATTTTTTATGGGAGAAAGTGATAGTGCAATTGTGGTTAGAGGTGGCTGAAATCTAGGTGTCACGGCAGGCGGTCACATGTTTCAGAAATCTTTCTTTTGCTTTTTAAAAGCCTTTTTTCATTCCTCATACCTCAGTGGAAGCATAACTGTCTTTATACAGCTTGAAACAAAAGAAGAAATGTAGAAACACTGAAGGCTAATTCGTAGTCAGTTCTTATGGGACTGAGTTTGGGTGCGGAGTTTGTTGATGCCAATCATTCTCGCTAGCAAGTTCTTGGTGGACACGGGCATGCCGATCATCATGGAATTTCTTGTTTGATTTATGCTCGAAAATTGATAATTTATTCTGTATCGTTCAAGGCTAATTTGAAATTCAGAACACGTGCAGAAGTTTTTCTTGCTGAATTTGTTGAAGGTATTTATTTCTTAAAGAATAGTTAAAAAAGTGAGTGCATTGATAAAAAGAAGAAGGTTTGGAAAACATTGTGGTTGGTATCATATTGTATGGATTGGATTATTCATTTTCTGTTTATTCTGTTTTCGTAATTATTTTTCTTTTTTGTCTTATTTTATTTATCTAAATTTATTCAAACAACAATTCAACAAATCAGTATGATAATCATACATTCTTCCACTTTGATCAAGTTAGGGAAAATTTAAAACAAAATGTAATTTCTAACGAAACTTTCTTGTATTTTTTCAGTGTTTTTCACTGAAAAAATTTGTATTTTTCAGTGTTTATTAACTAACGATCTTTTAATATTGTACAAAAAAACTAAAAAAAAAGTAAATGGAAAAATCTGCTTTTACATCCTAGAGCAGGTTTGCTAAAGATTTTTCATGAAAATATTCTAGTATAAGTGTATGGCAGAGATTATTTTTCAAAAAGTGGTACGAATAAAATATCAAGAATGAAAAATCAAGCGTATGGGATAGATTCTGTAACACTTTCCAACACATCCAGAATATTATAACAGAGCTTCACAGTTTGCTAAGACGAAAGATGATGTGTAAATGAACAATTTGAAAAATGCATAATGCATTTGAAAACCTAATTTCTGTCATTACCATAAATAGTCAGAAAATATACAATTTTTTTTGGTAGTTTTGCATAGGATTTATAGATAATTAGTATATATTCTATATAGTATTCTAAAAGTTAGTTCAGTTAAATGCGTAGCATAGCTGATTTCTTTCCAGCTATTTCCGCCTATAAACGGATGTTATTGCAAACTTTTGGCAGCCCTGTACGTGATCTAGAGAATGAGAATACATACAAAGTAATATTTAAAAAATAATTAAATTTAAAAACGCATACTACAATTGAAAACGCACTTTCAGCAGGGCCCGATTATGACTAATTGGGGCCCTGGGCAAGGGTAAATCAGGGGGCCCCCTTTCGAATAATTGCAACATTATTCAAACAGAACTGATGTACACTCATATGTGTATGTGTAAGACATAAACATATTTTCGTCCCTTAGATATAAATAGAAGAAAATTCTTAGCTCCATCAATTATAAATTAAATACTTTAATAATAAAAGTACTTTTTTTCCCCTTAGTGCAGAACAAAATTCTTTTATGTAACTTTAGCAATTTATTATATTACTTTAAGATGAATTAAATAACTTCAACATATGGAAGAGTTGGAATTGGGAAAAGAGAGTAAAAACTTTATAATTTAATGTATGGATTTGGGGGCCCCTTAAGGTCTGGGGCTCATGGGAAAAGTCCCGATTTGCCCATGAAGTAATAAGGGCCTGACTTTCAGGAATTATTACTCGTAAGCTTCAATAGTTCACTTATGTATATTGTTCATTTTCTCCGTTACATATTTTTGGCGCAGCATATCCCAAAAAGGACTTTGCGGCATGAAACCCCATTCAACCAATCAACCTGTTGCAAATTCTTTTGTGTGTTGAACCTCGTTACATGACCTCGCTATATAGTAAGAATATATTGTAATACACTTCAGTGACATACAAAGGAATTTCAATATGTTTAAAATAGTTTAACACCATTCAAATACACCGCAAACGATTTTTCACTAAAGACCACCATCGTATAACGCAATTCTTTTAAATACCCCTGTAACAATTTTCAACATCGAACATGCCATAGTAAACCCCAATAATGTCATGGATATCGTAAATATTTAAGATGACAGACATACTGCTGGCATAAAAATTCGGACAGGAAGACGGATAGAGAAACCGAATTCTTAAACACTTTTCAACTGTGTTGGAATCGTGCTAAAAAATATCTATTGGGATGAATATATCCTAACCCGTTATCGAAGAGCTGAGGTTAGAGAAAATTCTTCAAATCTGCTGCCCATTTCAGTTTTTTACATTGTAACATTATTTTTCCCCTTTTGAATGGCGACATTTGATAATAATCACAAAGTTTAGAATTGAAATTTTTACATGAAAAAAAAAAAGGGATATATATTTTAAATCTGACTATTTAAGATTAAATTAACTAAATTAAAGCAAATTTTTATAGTTTTTTTTTTCTTTTTTTTTTTTTTTTTTTTTTTTTTTGAGGTATGTGTATAATACTACACTGTAAAAAGAAAAATCTGCAATTTTTACAGAAAAAATCGTATCTTTTACAGGAAAAAATTATTTTCATAGAAAATCACAAATATTTTCCGTAAATTAAACAGTTCTCCACTGACGCCAAAATTGACAGGTTTTTCTTGTCAATTTGAGAGGTTTTTTTATTTTATTTATTTATTTATTTATTATTTTACAGTGTACAAATGCTGCGAGTATTTATCATTCCTTTCTTTTCTTTTCCTTCATGCAATATGTTTTGATGCGCTTCATTTTCCAACATACCTTGTAAATTTTTATTGTTGTATATTCGAAACCCTATGATAAGTACTCATTTTCAGAGAAAATATTGAAAGTGACTGATTGAACGAAAAGAAAAGGTCTCTAATTCGAGGCTTCCACCATGGTGGTCAATATCAATGTTAGCTCAGTAACCCCTCAATTATTCTCTAGCTTAAACAATAAAAGAACAACTTATAAGAAATTCATAAATGCAAGTGTACAATTACAAGCAGATTTAGAACGATGTCACTCGTTTCATGTCTCTCTGGCCTTGAATATAGCCTTCAGCAGAAGAGAACCTTTCTGAATGGTTATGATGCCATTTTTTGCTCTTTAACTTTCCTACATAATTAAAAGACGTTTATAAATTACAGTTTTTTTCTTTTATTATTTATTTATACGAGTTAACACATTTATGCATAGCGTCCCATTTTTTGGGACTCTTCGAATTTTTATAACTTTGAACAATTTACTTCTTCTTTATTACAGGAAAATTGTATAAAATAATTACGATAAATACACGATGAATATTTATTTACTTAAATGAAAGCCTGTTTCGGAGTTTAATATTTTTCATTTCTAGGTGAAATGTAAAAAAGTAAATTTATTTGTGTTTTTTCTACCAAAAATCGCCTCTCCCCCCTCCCCCCTCAAAAAAGGGTCATAATTTTAGCCTGTAGACTTCTTTGAAATACGCATTTTTTAAAATTATGAAATTATATATTCAAGTCTATTTTTATGCATTTTTGTAACGTGCAAAATATAGGACGTTAAACACGAATGGTACCTATTTTTATTAACCCCTTAGGGGACAGTTAATTGTGCAAAGTGTTATATACATATATATATACTTGTTTTATTGATAAAATCCATTGGTGAATCTTGTCTACTTTTAATGGTATTATATTATACATATATATATATATATATATATATATATATATATATATATATATATATATATATATATATATATATGTATATGTATATATATATGATATTTGTCATTAACGAGTTATTCCACATATTGATGTTGATTTGTAGTATTATCTAATGGTTATATATATATATTTAATAATTCATAAAAATACTAATTATAATATATAATTTAAAAGCTTTTTTTATATAAATTTAGACAAAACATATAGTTTTGCATATTATACTATTACAAAAATACCACGCATATTCTCATATTTAGTATGCTTCCCTTTTTATCAAATAAAGATAAAAAAAAATTCTAGCGTATTTATTATTATTATTATTATTATTATTATTATTATTATTATTATTATTATATTATTATTATTAGTAGTAGTAGTAGTAGTAGTAGTATCTTTCATTTTATTTTGCAACATTTTAAAGTAATTTTAACCAACTAACTCGAAAAAATAAAAAAAATAGGCACAAATGAGTTAATATTAGAATACCAACATTTACTTCATTATACCTTGCACTTTCATTTTTTATCCCTGTGACTATGTTATTTCCTAAAAAGCGATATACACCAGTCACCTAGATGAATTTTAGAGTTAATCTTGGTTATCTATCTCTAACGGAGAGAGAGGGAGAGAGAGATCTTTTCACAACCAGGCCCTTCGCTGTCCCGACCAGCCCAGTCCGCGAGAAGAGTTCGTAGTTTAGTTTTCGCTCTGCGTGTGTGCTCCTCTGCATATTCATGAGCGGGTGTGGGCGCGACATCGGCTCGGGGGGTCGCAGGGGTCAAATCATCGCCCCTTCTGCCGCTGACAACACCCACGGACAGCTGACAGGCCCCGCACACACAGGGCCCCCAATCGAGGAACAAAGATTTGTGGACAGAATTAAAAGGAAATTGCAAATAAAGTAATGAATTACGATGGTTTTAAAAATTATTTTTATTATTATTTTAATTTTTTGCTATCATTATTGATCGAAATGCAAGTTATTAAAAGCCTTAACTCGCGGGATTCAACATTGAATTTTATTTATGAATCACGTATCTGCGTATACTTACTATTTGTATGCTATACATTATGCACGAATTTATCTGCAAAAAAGTCACAGAAGACTTTTTTGTAGACGAAAACAATTTATGGATAATAAGTGAAAATTATATAGTTTTATTGTCCCTCAACTACAGTGAAAAAAATTTTCAATCCTCAAAAATTTTCATTGAAATAAAATGAATGTACAGTGTATATTTTAAAATAAACATATGCCCATGAGTAACTCTGATATCATTCAGGTGGTAACGCCTGACCAATAATTTTCTAAACATCAGACAATTTAAATTTTTATACCGTCGAATAGAGAAAACTAGTCGTAGGGGGACGACCGTAATACTGATAGCTACCGATCATCGATAAGCACAATATAAAATATGAAAATAAAACATGTAAAAACTATTTATAAAATGCATCGCAATTCCAAAATAAAATTTATACGCATATTTAAATATTTTAAATGCATAGTAAAGCTCTATTGATGAACTGCTGATGAACCAATTTTGACAAATTATATAAAACGCAAAACTACTCAAGTAGTACTGAATAGAATAAAAAATGCATCCTTGTAACTCCAAAAATAATAATTATAATGGCAAACAGTTTACTGCGCCGAATTAAGCGTCTCACATCCAATTAAAATAAGTTGAACCTACTAAAATGACCACCTTGGAAAAGTGGCCACCCTGCTAAAGCGACCGCTTTTGGAAAATTTTACTTGTGCTCATATAAAATAATATGAAAACTACCCGGTAATGTGACCACCAGTCTAATGTGTCCACCTGTGTAAAGTGACCAGTTAGCCTGCCATTGTCAATGTTATTTGAACCGGCAAAGTGTAACCATCCATTTTTCTGCATGCCGAAAATTTTCAAATTAAAAGACTAAAGTGGTCATTATCTGAAATTTTATTTTGATCCATTAAAAAAGTACAGGAATTTACCTCCTACAGTGACCGTTTGTTTAATGTATAAAGTGACCACTTTGTCCTTTATTGTAATGATATTTGCACTTGTCTAAAGTGAGTTTTTAATGAAAAGTTTACTATGGCCAGCTATGGACGCGTTATCATTATGCAATTACAATTAAAATAAGAATGCATATAAATTACAGTATACCTTGTATTTATGCGTTATTTAAATCAATCCATACGAATTTCAACTGCATTCAAAAGTAATAACGTGAATTTATGTAAATTATCTTCTATGTAGTATATCTTAAATTAGTAATTGAGGTATTATAGTTGTTAATTAATTAGTTCATTAATTAATATAGTGTATTTTTCTTCTTTTTCTTTTATTTTTTGTAATCACAAAACTTTTAATGTACCATTTTTCAAAGACACTCCATAAAGTGACCACCTTTATATAGTGACCATTTTAGCGATCCCAAAGGTGGTCACTTTAGACAGTTTCCACTGTATATCTTTGAATTGAAATTTGAATGAAATACAGGGTCAAGAAAAATCGAAGAATGTGGAAAATAGGATTACAAATGTCTCTGTAACTAATTATCCGATCAACTTCGTTCTTTATGAAAAATGTGTGTTATTTTATTGTCTTTTACATCCATTCCTTAAAATAAAATTTCGAAAATTTTTATGTACCTTTCATCAAAACAAATATTTTGAGAGTCCGAAAAAAAAAATAGTTTCAAATAATCGAGGTTATTGATATTAATTAGGCTTCTTTCTATTATTATATACTAAGTACACACCAAATTTCAAGTCGGGAATTAGAGTGTTTACAGACAGACACACAAAAAGACAGACGGTAATTTTTTTTTTTTTCTAAAAATATGTTTTTCAGAATCTCTAGTTTCTAAAAAAAAAAAAAAAAAAAAAAAAAAAAAAAAAAAAAAAAAAAAAATCGATTTTTAAAACAATTGCAAAATTTATTCTATACTACGCATAATGGGTAAGTAAAAATGTTCTTTCAAGTATAATTTTTTATTCTTGAATTTTTATGAGCTTGAAAATACAGAAATGTAAGATTTCGTATGATAACATTAAGTAAAGGCAATTTTCATATGCACTAATACAAGAAATTATATCAAGTAAACTTTTCACCAGCTGAAAATAAAAGTAATATTGCTTTTTTTTTTTTTTTTCATTTCCTAAATGTATGCCACGCATAAGTTTTATTTATTTTTAGTAATTTTGTTCTTTAAATCAGTGAATTTATTGCACCAGAAGATTGTTAATGTGAGTTTTGATTAAAAGGTTGTTTAATTATGATTTTTGTTGGATTTTATATTCTTGACGGTAAAATAATGCTGTTTTTAATCAGCATTGTATTAATGAAGTTGGACAGATTCTCATAACTGTGAAACAAATTTGTCAAACTACTTCCTTAAACTTTGATAATATGTTTGTTTTTGCTTTTGTGTAAATTCAGTTTCTTTGTAGGTTGTCAGGTTGTGAAAATTCCGCATCGTTTAAAAACGCTTTCATTTATCATTAAATAAAATGTGATCACTTACACTGAAAAAAAAAATGTTGCCAGCATTTTTGCCGTGAAAATTGTAGTAAAATTAGATGTGATTTCTCTTATTACATTTAATTTCACTGCAACTTTTACATCAAACACTGCTGGCAACATTGCAGCCATCAGTTCAGTATTCAAATTTCCCCCAGAGATATGATCATATATGTCAACTTCTACATATTCTTCTACATTTTTTCCCCCTCCCTTTCTTCATTTTCATCGCATCAGAAATATCCAATAAATCTATATAATTTAATTAGTAGGGACAGTACGTTTGAATAAGACAATTTTCACACATATACAATAGCTTTAAGTGCATACAATTGTAAATTTTCAAAGCTTTGTTCAAAAGAATGTTTCAATATTTATTAACTTGTTGGCACGATTTATTCAATAAATAAATATTCAATTTTTAAATAATTATTTTTATAATGGATACATACTTTTTCAGGCACCAAAAATTTGGAAAAATGAATTATGTTTAAGAAAATAGAATATATAAAATAAGCTTTGATGAAACAGGACATTTTTAAATCCAATTTGCATGATTATTTTATTTTATTTTATTCTAAAAAAATCAAGGTTTAATATTTTTAAATTGTATTCTTTATTAAAAAAAAGTATTTTTTTACCTTGCAATCTGTGTTTAGTTGTTAGCTATAATTTATGTTTAACAATACCTTTTTAAAATAATATCTTTTTAAGGTAATATCTAAAATAATATCTTTTTTCATTGGACAGCAAAATATATAACATACTCATACGATGGAGCAAATAGCTTGCAATTTTATAACTTCCATCAATTTGTCTAAATTAATCTTCTATCCTTGAATTCTTATAAATGTAAGAAAAAAGTCTTAGAATAAAATTTGAGATGATTTAATTCAATTCATTTAATTATTTTATTGTCTTTCACCAAATAGAAACTTGTCTTTCTTTGAGAAACTTGTTTTCTCTGAGATCCAGTATAGTAACTAAGTTTGATATTTGGTCTGTGAGTTCGTATGTTTTTCTATCTTGTTATCTAAATTTAATTATTAGTTAAACTATGTCTTTTAAATTATCATCCTTAAGTAACAAAGTACGTTTTACGCGCACTTAAGTTTTTTGACTAACTTATTTTTCTCTTTTCAGTCTTAGTTGCTAGTTTGAAGTGTTCTTCTTTAATTAAAATTCCAAAGATTTCCATAGTTGAAGGTTCATAAACTACTCAGATTTTCTCTATTTGCGTAAACAAGTGATTAAAACTAATGTCCCCCTTTTTCCCCCTAGAATGTGAGCCATCTTCCAAAATTTGTACAAGACAGTTCATAGATGAATTTTGACCATATTACATGCTAAAATTATCACAATTCCATATTAAGATGTTTGTTTTATTTTAGAGTGGTTCCATTATTTTATAATCACTGTTTTCACAATTTCACTTGCATTTTAGGTATGTTCTTACGTAGCTAACATTGTGGTGATAGCTTGAAAATGTAAAAATTACGATAAACAAAGTTCCTCTTTTCTCAGAAAGTTAGAGTTAATCCTGGATTTGTACATTTCCGTTCCTAGACAAACTAAGATTGTACTACACTGTTAAAAATCTGTATCATTTGCTGCATCATCATTCCACCGCTTTTACAGAATATCGCTATTCCGATCAATGAGAATGCTCCATAATACAGTGAAGTATACGTTTTCTATAAAAGCGGTGGAGTGACGATACAGAAAATGAAACAGATTTTCAACAGTATATATGTTAAAGTTTATTCTAAGTTGTATTTCTAAAACTTTTTTTTAAATTATTATTATTATTATTATTTAGCCCGATTTGCAGGTTCAAGCAGGTTCAATGTGTTTTTAAGTGACTAAAATTCTGAAAAATAAAAAAAAAAATAATAGTTTCCTATCCTTGAAGACTCATGCGCATCCTTGAGTTCTTAAGACGGTATACTGAAAAACACATTCCCATGTTCAAAATTTCCGTACACATTTTCAGACTCATTTTTAAAGGTGATAACGTAAAACTTGTTAATGTGATTTTTGAAGAAATGCATAGGAGGCCGTGTGTTTTCATTTTCCCATCAATTAATTAAAACTTTATTTAGATATATATAGATATATATTCAGTATGTTTTTCTTTTCTCTCCCACCTCTCTCACTTCAGAAAATTTGGTTCAACACAATAACTTTGACAGGTTTTGTTTTTTTTTGGGGGGGGAGGGGGGGGGTAATATTTTATGCTAAAAAAAAGAAAAAGAAAAAAAGAAAGAAAAAGAAAAAAAAGAAAAAAGAAAAAAGAAAAAAATCGCGAATCACAACGAATTATATAGTTTCTGAATAAGAAAATCTGCCAAAATAATGCTCTTCAGAAAAAAAAAAAAAAAAAGTTTAAAATACACCAGGTATTAAGAAGTTTGGATTTGAATACACTCTTAAATTTTCAATTTTTCAGCAAGTAAAATACATTCATTATTATTAATATTATTTAATTTTTATTATTGTTATTTCCAGAAAGTTAGTCAGGTATGTACAATAGATTTTTGAATGATGTAATTGTTTTAATCACCATCTGTAGATTTACTTTTCATTCAACTGATACTGTTAAAAATTTCTATAAAAAATCAGAAAAAAAGCGACACTCTCTATAAACACATACCAGTTACACCAGTTCTCGGAACATTCGTTCGAGATTCTTGATCATCATTTACCGACATTTCCTTTATATTATATCTAATTCCCTGTAGAATCTTGTAATCCCCTGTATTTAAAGATATTTTTGTCTTTATTAAAATTTCTAATTCAAAACACACATTTATCAAAGTATTTTGCAATTTTATTAAAAATATTTTTAAAAAAAGTCTATTTATTAATTTTAAAAACATCTCTTTGGTGTTAGTGGGGATTTTTCCCCCCGCATAAATAAAAGGCATATTTTGAATGGAATAGCAAAATCTGCAATTATCTCAGTCAGTAGGCTGCTCATCCAATGTTCAAGCTCCAGGACGGTTAGAAACAAATTGTGCAAAAAATAAATAATACAGGGTGAGTCATAAATATCGAAACAATAAGGCTATCTCCTTAAATATTGCCCCTAGACCCATACTTCCAATTGCAAAATTTCATAAAAAAGGGTGAATTTTTTGATAAGATAATTTGCAACTCCATGGGGCGTCTATTTAAAAAAAAATACGAAAATTAAATTTTTATACGGCCCCAGAGTATAAAACTTCCAATTAGAAAATTTTTCCTTATCCATTCCTGAAATGAACAAAAAAAATTCATCTCGATATCTACAAATCCCCGAAAGATATTAAAATCCAAAATTTTCAAAAATTCGTGACTTACACCACTTAAGCATACCTCTGAGTGCAGCGAAATCAGTTCATTTGAAGAACAATTTAGGGATCGACCATAAATTTATGCATTGTTAAATGTCGATCCAAGACAATACTTTAACTTTTAGATTTAAAATAAAAGCGTATAGATTTTTGCTTTAAACTTCCTTGAAATATGCTAGATGTCTGCAATATCTCAACCTTGGAGCCAACCTCGTAATTAGCACGACCCATTGGCCGGACCATCTTATTAAACACTTATTAAAAGTGTTATTAAATTAAGTGATATCAATTAAACTCTCATTGAAAGTGTCTTATAGACTTATTGCCGTAGGCAATACGTTTAGTAAAAATAGTAACAGGGATAATGACACTTCTATTAACGGAATCATTTGAAATATATTTTAAAAGATTATATTGAAATATTTTCAAAAATCTACTTTTTTACTATTTAGCTTCAAAGTTCATAATGGTTTTAAACCTATTTTTACTTTCTTCTTTCTTTACAAGAAGAAAGTATCGGATTCATAAAAATTTTGAATTCCGATTTTCAACGGATTCACACGTTTTAGGGCTCAGAGATACCGAAAAACATGTTCTTACAAGATGTCTGTCAGTGAGTCACTGCACAAGGAAAAAAATTTGAAATCGACGTGATAAAAAATGAGGTTTAAATCAACTGACGCATTTAAACAGTAATTAAAGAGGGTGAGAATGGCAAAACTTAAACAAACTATGAAATCGAACTATACAAGACGGAGTTAATCACCTAAAAAATTTTAAAAAGTATTTAAACTTTAGGAGTCCATCTTTGTTCAAAACTAAATGCACTTTTATGCATCAAATATTTTTATTTCAGTATTTCTCATTTTTAAACTGACATAAGTCAATAACCGTCGGTTACGGTAACAGTCCCGCGATTTCAATAGTTTTTTAACATTTCAAAAAAATAATAATAAATAAATAAATAAATAAATAAATAAATAAATGTCCAACGTGCCGAAAGCTGTTTTTAGCTCAGAAAATTTACTTTTAAAAATATGATTTGTTTATAAAAAATTGCATTTTTTTTTTATATTGCTATTTTAAATACTTTTATTTTTAAAAAATATATATTATTTGAAATGCTGAATCAAAATTGAAAATTAGACATTTTCATTTAATGATAAGAAAAAAATTCAACGCGACAATAAATATTTTGAGTTATAACAATTTTAATTTACTCTAAATTTTTTGAAAAAAAAAAATTAAAAAGTCTTATGGTGTGATAATGGTTACAAATTATATGGTTAACCATCATAAAACATTCAAAATTCTAACTCTATAAATAAATAAATAAAATAAATGTTTCGTGGTCCCATTACAGCAACATTGTTTCTTCAATTACACGCATTTCAATTTGTGTCTGATCCCTTGAAATCTCGCGATTTATTAAAATTGTCATAACTCTCTGAGTTTTGAAGATATCAAGATGCAATTTTTTTGTTCAGTTCAGGAATGGATAAAGAAAATTTTTCTAATTGGAAATTTTATCCTCTAGGGGCCGTATAAAAATTTAATTCTCGTAATTTTTAAAATAGACCCCCCACGGAGTTGCAACTTATCTTATCAAAAATTTCACCCTTTTTTATGAATTTTTGCAATTGGAAGTATGAGTCTAGGGGCAATATTTAAGGAGATAGCCTATTGTTTCGATATTTATGACTCACCCTGTATATCAGCTCAAAAATACTCGAACATTTCAAATTCTTTCAGACTCATTAAAGATTAAATGATTTACTGATTTTGAAAACTAAATTAAATTATTATTATTAAAAATAAATTTATAGAGTCTTATGTATTTTTAACGATGTTAATTTATTATTATATTACTCTATTGTAAATTTACCAAATAATTTCTGTTTTATTTAAGAGAATCTCTGTTTTTCCAATCTCTGTAATTTTACATAAAAGTTAAAACAATGGATTACCCGTAGATTCTCTGTAATTTCACAGAAAATTTTTTAACAGTGTACGTTTTCGTCCGATGTGCTTTTACATAATTAACATTTTAATGATAACTTTCCATCCTTGAAGATTAGAAAACGCATTCGAATCCTTGCGCAAGGAAAAAAAAGAGAAAGACAAAGATGATTTTTTTTTCTTTTAGACCGTCTTGAAAACAGGAAACTTTATTTTTTCTTCTGGCGAGAACAGCCATGTATTGTATCTCTTTCCTGCAATGCTCAGCATGATGCTCCATTTGTCATTATTTTTGGCTCTCCAGTATGAAAAACGAGCGTGAGTCGACGGACACAACTTCCTGAAAAGCCATTGCGTTTGGTCACGGTTTTATATTTGCTGAAATATACCGGCGAAGCTTTTCTTCGGGTGTCTACTTTTAAAAATTTTTAGTTTACTGGTGCGGAACGGGCCATAGAGGAAGATGAAGTAATTCACGGTTTGTATTTAATGAATCTGTATTGATTTTAATCAGACCATTCGGAAGCAGGACCCTTATTACCGCATGAGCAAAAATGGACTTTGCCCATGAGTCCTGGACCTTAAGGAGCTACTTCAGTCAAATGAAAAGACCCGTTCGCTAATGCTAATCCTATGGAAGAAATTTATACAGATATATCGGTTGCATTTCAATATTTTTAAATGATTTTTCGGCTTTGGATATCTGAGATCGATCTGTATGCATGACGTTAGTTACTTTTTTCATTTTGTTTACAGTTATTTTTTACAGGGACGCTTTCATTTTTAGAACCGGTTTGGAAAGTAAAAGCAACCCCATAAAAAATATCTGCAACCAAAATCGAAAAACTAAAAAATAACCTCCATTCAGATCAATCTGAGTTATCCAATGCAAAAAGAATCATCTAAAAATATTGAAATGCAACCGAGATATTTTTATAAATTTCTCCCATAGGATTAGCATTAGCGAACGGGTCTTTTCATTTGAGTGAAGTAGCCTCTTAATGGGCCCCGAAATCCACACATTAAATTATAAAATATTTAATTTCTTTTTCCAATTCCAACTCTTTCATATGTTGATGTTATTAAGTACATCTTAAATTAATATAGTTTTATATAACTACTAAAGTTTTATAAAAGAGTTTTTTATTGTACTGTAGAAATAAAGTTGTGCTTTTATTAATTAAAGTATTTAATTTAGAATTGACAGAGTTAAGATTTTTTTTTTTCTATTTATATCAAAGGGGCGAAAAAAGGATGCAAAAGTATGTTTATGCATTACACATACACATATGAGTGACCATCGATTCTATTTGAATAATGTTTCAATGATTCGTCGAAAGGAATGTCCTAATTTATCTTTGCCCAGGGGCCCAATTTGTCATAATCGGAACCTGCTCGGAAGCTTTGTTGTTTGTTGTTTAATTTTTAAACAACAGTGTTTAAATAAGTATGATATTTCTGACATATAATATACCAATAAGTTGTAATGGAATGCCTTGTGAGAAAAATGTTCTCATCAAATGTCACCGCAGGAATGTGCAGATAAAAGCCAGGTTAGAAGTCACACGTCGAAGGTAAAAAAAATCAGGATGTATTTTTATATTCAAATCAAAATCTTATACAATGATTTCTAATTTAAAATAAGCACAAATATTTGTTTACTCTGCAGTTAGAAAAAAAAATTAACTTTACTGTAATATTTTTTTTACACTGGATTTTAAGGATATTTTGTAAAATTACCTGGTTAATGTTAATCGTGTTTTCCTTTGAAAATTACAATAAAGTAAAAAATAAATGAATAAATAAATAAAAAAAATCTATCTACTATGATGTACTCAATTTGTAAAATTTTACCACCGTATGAAACCATTCTGCCCCTCAAATGGAAAATTATGGAAATTTAAGGAAAAATTTTAAAAAAAAAATACTTCAGAAATATGAATACTAAATCTTTATTTCCTCTAATTTCATGTCAATATCAATTTTTCTTAGTTGGACAATTTGTAAATTCTAAAATATCATAATTATATATATATAACATTTAATTCTAAAACAATATATAACAACAGAACGTAAAAAAATGAATTAAAAGGAATATTCGAAATATGCAGAACCATAGTAGATTTATCAGACTCCGTATATATCTATAAACCATTAAATTTAATACAAATTACCACATTGAAACATGAAAAAAATAAATTAAAATGAATATAATCAAAATAGAATCTTCAGGTGCACAAATACTCGTACTTAAGAACTACAAATAAAGCGTGTGGTCTCATATATATATAACATATTATATAATTGATTTTATGATAAATTTTCAAAATTCATGAGAGTATTTTTGCTAAAGCATCTGTAGTATACTATCAGAAAATTTTGATTTATCGTAACTAAGCAACAGCACATCCCGAAAGCTTCATAGGAAAGTCATTTGTAGTGAATCGCATATTTGTGTATTAAGCAAATGATAATATAAATAAATGTTCATAAAAAAAACTTGAATAATGCGTCTTTTATATACATTAAAGGGTTCTAATATGCACCCTGTTGCTTTCCTCATTTCGCGGTTCATTAAATTTAACACTGAACTTAGCAAGTAAATATACTTCAAAGACTGGCAGAAGACACATTATTAAATAAATAATGCATAATGATATGGAAAAAGATTGCTTAGAGATACTCATATGTTTTTATCGATTAAATTATTTTAGTTGGAATTCATTTCAATGACTAATGTTTTATTTTTAATATTAGCTTATGAGTTATGAATTAAACATGCATAGCAAATGTTTTGTTTTCTTCCATACATTTTTTAAGATGAACATAATTATATAAGCAATAGCTTTAAGTGTATAACACATCCAGTGTGTTATCCGGATCTCGATAATCTTTTATTAAATCAGACATTTTTTTTTTCAGAGATTGATTTTTTTTTTCAATAAATCTAAATAAGATTAACATTTCTAGTAATATTATGAAGAACGAAAATAACTTAAATGATGAGCTACATCGAAATATTCATACTTTTCCCTATATGAGTATTTTGCGTTGAAAATCGTATCACGCAGCAATCAAATATGGTAAGGAATATGTGATTCGTTCCTTTGAGATTCATTAAAATGGATGGATTGATGCAATAATTATGCTCGTTGGCAATATAAAGCATAGAAAACGAGAAAAGTTTTACTTCTTTTTTCAATTATTTCACAATTTCAAAAACAGTGTTTAATTATGAATGTTTTCGATTAAAATATAGACCATGTATCTCGTGGATAATGTAGTGATATGACATGGATTTAAGTGTTTATATATCTTCAGACCCTGTTAGAACAGTTATTCCGATCTATGGTTAAATTTTGGAATTTTCAATGGTAATTTTTCAAAAATTATCTGAAAAATTATTTTTGGAATTTTATTTTTGAATTTTACATATATAACTTTTAATTTTAGTCTTTATAACTTTACTTACTAAATAAATAATTAAATAAATAAAATTAATGAAAGCTAATGAAAATAAATAAATAAATAAATTGGGTTATTAAAAAAATTCGTAATAAAACAGAAATTTCTTTCCTTGAAAATCGCGTACCCCCTCCCCCCCCCCCCTCTATAAAGCGTACGGGTCAATATGGGTAACCCCTGTTTAAAAAGAATGTGTCTTGTATCACAATTAATTCATCAATATTGATAATATCTGTATTGGTTTAAGAACGCCAAAAATATATTTTACATTTTCTCAAGGCTTTTTCTTTAATGTATTTTACTTTTTTCAACTTAATGTAGAAAATAGTTATTTTAAACCTATATTTGATTTTTTCTTCTTTTTTATGACATTATGAAATTATTAAATACGTTAGATCTGTTTATGTTTATTGTACAAAAAACTTTTTAAAAAATCTGTTTAATAGCAGATTTAAAAGGATCATTACACTCACAAATCATATTGAAAAATGCTGTGGATTACCTTGTATATTTTCGCAATATCTTCCTTAAGTTTAATTATTTTCTTTTTCCTTCTCGTTTTAAATAAAAATTAAAAGCGATCTGATAAGTTAGGAATAAAAATAACGATACATTTAGAAGCAACTATTAAATAAAAAAATTGCTTTTAACCTTATTAAAAAATTTTATACTTTTATATTATGAATTAACTTACATAATCTACTATAAGTAACTGGAATTTGTGATGCGTTTACCCTTATTTTTGATTTTCTTTCCAGACTGAGCAAAAATGCAAACTCTATTTCTCCTTCAAAAATATATAATTGCAAGGGATAAATAATAAAAATTGCATTATGAGCGCTTTAAAATTTCTTATGTTTGTTTACAAATGCAGTTATGACATTGTGAAAAGACTGCAAAAATGCTGATATATTGCTAGCGTTAATTTTAAATTATTTCTTTAAAAGTACATAAACACATTTTTTGCCTCGAAATTTATGCAAATAAAAAAGGTAAATTGTAAACTCCAAAACGTTTATTAATAATTGATTAATATTTCTGTCTTTGATAATAGATTTAGTAATTATCGAATGTTAGAGGAAGGCGCACTTTTTTTCAGCGATACATTTTCTATAACTTCAAAATATACAGGTCTTCTACCACTCTTCGATAAATATTTTTATAGCACTTAATGTGAAATCTGTTTTTTTTTTTTTTTTTTTTTTTTTTTTTTTTTTTTTTTTAACTTGATCACGCATTCTAAAGTCACTGAAAAAAACCTAAAAAACAAAATTAACACAATATTTTATGTAAAAACTTTTAATAAAATATATCTAAAATAAAATTATAAAAGGGAAGTTATTTTTCTTTTTCTTTCTGAAAAACATAATTTTAAGATATATTTTACTCACAAATAAAAATAAATAAATAAATAAAAGAGCATTGTTTTGTTCTATAAAATTCATTTAAAATTTTAAAATAAGCAGATAAGTAACATAATTAAAACAGTAATAGACATTTTACTTCCTTTTCATATGGACAATGTTTTCATCACTAAAGAAAAAAAAAACTGTTTTAAAAGTACAAATATATACATTATGAAATATTACAAAGTATCGTCTATTTTGAATATAAAACATTATAACAAACATTATAAATTTTAAATTTGAAACAATTATTAAATGAAATAATTATAAATGAAGATTTAAGACAAGATCCAAGCATTTATAAATTAAAGTTAAAAAAAATTAAAGATTAAAATTAAAGGCTATAAAAAAGTTTAAAATTTTTTTTAAACATTATAAATTTTAAATTTGGAAAAATAGTGTGAAAAAGAAGTTGAATATTTAAAAGATATTGGAATTTAGTAATATTTAACTATTTGTAATTAAAAATTTTAACAAATGAAAAAAGACCAGAAAAAAAAATCATTGATAGTACCATTAAACACAGTATCCAAAATGCAGTATATCATAATGGAAAATATATAAGACAATAAAAAAATTACAAAAGGAATGCAAAAAAGAGAATGATACATGAATAAAATTTAGAAGAAGATGTGAAACTCGACTTCATGGGTAATATTTTGATATAATAAGTAAAATACGGTTAATTTCTGAAAGAAAAGCAGGAAGCAATGCTTTAATATCTATTTCTTTCATTGCCCAAACGTATCCAACAGTTTTACAGATAAATGTCAGACATGACAAATATTAAAAAAGGAACATATTATTGAAGAACTACTGATATATATATATATATATATATATATATATATATATATATATATATATATATATATATATATATATATATATATATATATATAATGCAATGACCCCTCTCTACAAAAATATATAAATAAAGATCATGGACATATTATTACTGGTAATCTTAATCTTGTAGATGATTTACCACTTAGAAGAATTATGGGTTATGGGACCAAGTACAGAATTCCATCCAAATTAAACATTAAATCTATCATAAAACTATTTACATATGATATAGATATATTTATTTATAAACTTGCAATTTATTATAATAAACCCATTGAATATTTTAATCAATGGAAAATATTAGTTATCGATAAATTAACCAAGTCCTTAAAATATAATATTTCACACCTAGAATATGTAAATACACAGCATCTGTTTAAGCAAATCAATAAATTACAGCAAAACTTTGTAATAACTTATGTTGATAAATCTCCTAATAATTATGCCATTATTTGTAAATCTTATTATCATCAACTGCTTAAATCTAGTATATCTAATAATAACACATTCCAAAAAATTAATAATAACTTACTTGCCAATAATCGTAAAATTAAAGGATTCTATAAATTATTAGACATTAACCCTACTAACTTTAAATATCCTTATCTAGTCCTTATACCCAAATTTCATAAGCATCCTGTTAAATTCAGAACTGTTACAATTGGTTGCAATACTTATAATAATGCTGCTAACAAACTTCTATTAGTAATTCTTAATCAAATATATAATATCACAAAAAAAAGTGATAATACACATTGCATAAAAAATAGTTATGAACTGGTCCATATTATGAATAATCTTAAATGTATAAAAAATATCACTACCTATGATTTTAAAGATTTATTTAATAATATCGATTTATCGGATTTACATAATATCATAAATGAGCTTTTTAAAAAATATCAACACGAGTTGGATATATCACATAATATCGATTCTGATTATTTTCATACCTTAACTAATTTCATTATCTATAATAATTTTACCATGCATGATAACAATATATATATTCAAAATGTTGGTATACCACAAGGTGGTAGTACATCTAGTGTATTATCTGACTTATACTTATATTACTATGAATGTCATTATTTAAATAATACAATACATTTATATCGATATATAGATGATGTAATTTTAATTGATACTGATAACACCTGTATATCTCAATTCCCTGTTGATTATCCTTCTAATCTAGAACTTTCAAAAAACCTACTTTTTAATAATACAATCAATTTCTTAGATATTAAAATTATATTAAAAGAGAACAAATTTATAACTGATATTTATGACAAAAGAAAAGAATTTAATTTTAAAGTTAATACTTTTACTAATTTTAAATCATGTCTTCATAATTCTGTATATCGTAATATAATACTTAACCATTTATATAGAATAAAATGTCTATGTTCTTCCCATTTAATTAATACTAATATTAAAAAGCTTGTATATGATGCTATAAATAATGGTTATCCTAAAAAATTCATATATTCTTTAATTTATAATTAGATATTACATGATCTTATAATTAATACTTTGCATAAAAAATGTATTAAAAAAAATTATAAAGCATAAAAATAATAATAAAAAATTAAAAATGTTAAAAAGTAATAAAAAAAATATATATAGGTTGGTTGGGTGGGTAGATGTTAGAGTACGGAGGAGGGTGGTGTTGTCTGGATAAAAACGCAAAGGTTAATTATTTATTTAAAAAAAAAAAAAATTGAGAGTGGGTTATTTATTTTAACATAATTTTTAAACTGTTTAATTTACACCAATATATGGATATTCGTCTAGTTATATCTATAGTTAAATAGCTATATTTTAAATATCAAATTATTTTTAATGTTATTGATATAATTTTTTGTATTATTATTAATAATATTATTACTATTATTATTTTTTATTTATTTATTATTATTATTTTTTTTTTTTATTTTTATTTTATTATTATCCTATATTAAGATAATGAGTTTTTACCATGTAAAGTCACAATAAATGTTACTGAATAAAGTAACAATAATGTATTTTAAGTTATATGTTAATATGAATGTTATCTCTTAATTCTAATTTTAATCATTTTATTAATTTAATTTTATGTTAATATCGATTATTATTTTTTCCGGTTCAATTATATTTCTATTCAGCTTTATCTTTTTTGTTTGTTATGGATAACTATTATTTTTACTTACTTTCAACTCCTTTTTGTAAAATATCTTTGTTCCTTGTTTAATAATTTGGTTTTTGTGTGATGGTAGTCCCAAATTCGTATTGTTTTGCTTTTTCATGGCAAATACGAAGATGAAACCACACACTCCATTTGTAGTTCCAAAGTATTTGGGACCTGAAGATTCTGCTTTGGTTCTACAAATTTCAACTGTATTCATATTATTCTTTTTTTCCTTCCATGTTCAATGTGCTATAAGTTATTAAATCAATGGTTAATTTCAAATGGTTAATATTGTTTACTATAATTCAATTTAATTCTTCGTTTTGGTTTATTGTTTTATTGATAAAATCCGTTGGTGAATCTTGTCTACTTTTAATGGTATTATATATATATATATATATATATATATATATATATATATAAATATATATATCAGTAGTATCAGTAGTAGTAGTACTTTTCACATATACACACAAATGGAATAAAATAAAACAAGTCTTCTTACATATATTTTTGTAAACATTGATCAGAATGGCTGAACCATTAGTCACTGACATTTATTTTAAAAACGTACAAGATTTTTTTAAAAGTAGTTTCGAGTTGCACAATTTTATTAATATTTCATATTACAATCTAATCTTTAAGTTATTGACACTAAATTAAATAACAATAATAATGGCAATCATTCAACTCCATTTTTAAAAATACTATATTTATTATCTATAAAGCTAGTTTTTCTGCATGGAGATAACATTCATTTTAATGATGCATTGTTTAAACCTTAAGTACTTTTTTAAATGTAGCTCTACAAGTCTCATAGAAATATGAATGCCTTGTGGCTACTGTAGTCATATCATTTGATGCCAGATCATTTGTCAGCACCTTTTCAATGAACTCCGTCCCTTAACACCCTTTCTTTTCTGTTTTACTTTCTTCCAGTTTCTTTCTTTTCTTTTCTTTTTTTCTTCTTTTTTTTGTAAATGTATTACTGGGAGCCTAAATTAAATAAAAAACGAATTATATAAATAATTTCCTCCTTCCCCCCTCCTTTTTTTTTTTTTTTTTTTTTTTTTTTTTTTTTTTTTTTTTAAATAGCAAAAACATATTTAAATCAAAATTTAAAAAAAAGAAAAAATAATAATAATATTCTGAAATTTGAAGAAAAAAATGTATTAAAATTTTGCTTCATTATTTCTATATATAAATATGTATATAATCTTCTTCTTCTATAAACCTATAAAAATAAAAAAAGTAGGCAATACTTGTTTTTTCTTTTTTCGCTTTTTTTTTGCTTATAAATTGATGTGATTTGTCATTGATATTGAATTTTAAAATGGTGCATTATTTTATTTTTTATATATTTTTTTTAGTATTTTTTCTCTTTCATTTTATCTTAAGCCAATCATTTTTTTAAATTATTTCTGGTAAATGAATTGCATCCTGAGTCATATGTTTTTTGTTCTTCTTGTTGTTTGTTTATTTGTTTTTCAATACCTTTTCGTTTTATTTTGAAACAACAAGTGTGCGTCTGAAAATTTTCTCAAAACACCGACGTTACACAGCCTTTTCTGAAAAATTCCCGTCCTGTACGCGAAAACAGAAAAGAATTCGATTGCATAGTTTTCAAATAAGAGCATCTTCCATTCAGTAGCTTTGCACACAGAATTAAATTTTAAAGTATATGAGAAAGTGGCGAGTTTAGATTTGAAAACAGTCTTAAATGCAAATAAATAATAGCTAAATTCTATTCTAAAAACATCTAAAAATAGATTGCATACTTAAAAAATGCTATTTTTTTAGTATGAAAATGACATTCCTTTTATTACATCAAAAATTTCAGAGATTAGACTAGTGACAAATTATACATTTTGTCGCCAGCACTAATTTAACAAAATAAATTTTGTAGTAACGCTGTTAATTTTATGTAAATTTGGATTGTTTTGACAAAATAGTGAAAAAAAAACATAAAAACTGGCGCAAATGTAAACACTGTAATTTAGATTTAACATTTGAAAACAACCTTAAATGGAAAAAAAAAAAGAATCAATTTTTTAAAAATCTAAATGTAGATTGCATATTTAAAAATGCTTTTTTTCTTTCTTTCTTTCTTTTTTTCTTTTTTTTTTTTTTATCTAGGAGAGGGGCATTCACTTTAACGACGCATTGTTTAAATCTGAAATACATCTTTTTTTTTTTTTTTTTTTTTTTTTTTTTTATGTTAACTCCACAGGTTTCCTAGAAATATACCTGCGTTGTGGCTTCAGTAGCATATCATTTGTTTCTAATAGCAGCTAGTTAGTGAACTCAGTCCATTAGTAGAAGTTAATGTGAGGTGTAGCGGATTTGCGTGATGAGAAAATACGAGTTTTGCTGTATTATTTTATGTCCAGGGAAAGTTGGGGGCGTATACAGGACAGAGTGAAAAGTCTTGCGGACAAGTCGCGTGTTGAGTTCGTGTCAAAAGTGGTGAGTCAGAAATGTTGCCAAGATGGAAAGAGTTATATTCTTGGAAACTTACAAGTCTTTATCGGCCTGATAAGTGTAACCATTATAATGTATAATAAATATGTACTAAGTATATCTAAATTTCTAAGGAATATAGTTTTAAAAAAATTCGACTTATTTATATTTTGTGTTTGAGTATGTTAATAAGTCTTCGCACAAATTAAAAAATATAGGCCTTAAAATAATAAAACTTTTTTTAAATTCAAGGTGTATTTTGAAATATATATGTTTTGGTTTATTGTTTTATTGATAAAATCCATTGGTGAATCTTGTCTACTTTTAATGGTGTTATATATATATATATATATATATATAATACCATTAAAAGTAGACAAGATTCACCAATGGATTTTATCAACAAAACAATAAACCAATATATATATATATATATATATATATATATATATATATATATATATATATATATATATACATTTAAAAGGAATGTTTCCACAATTTTTCTTCTGTTACTTGTAAACGTAAAAAATGTTTCTCGTTTGTACAATAATTTAAATTACAGAATACAGTCAAATGTCAGTAAAATTTTACAAAATTAATAAATTAACTCGCTCAAACTTCACAAGTGTGTGACGTGTTTCTCGTGTAAATATGGTTAACTATGGTTAGCAGTTAAAATTGATTATTTTAATATTCACATTTTTTTTCTTTTTTTACTATATATATGTATATTTATTTATTTATTTATATTTTATTGCAATAAAAGCGTATAAAATCAACAGAAATAAAATAAAATATATGAAAGTATAAATATTCGAAAATATTTTAACTAAATAATACTGCAATATTATGGAGCTATCTTATGAACAGAAGTATTGCAAATATTGCAAATATCTGATAAAACTTTATAATTATTTGCATCTTTATTTTATACCTTTAACATTTGCTATATTTTTATTTTTTATTTTTATTTTCTCTTCCTTCTTTTTCCTTATGATTGTTGTATTTTCATACTAACAACCATCTATGTCAAAATAAATCTTGCTTTATTTGTGTTCGAAACAAGTAAAAGATGGAATATATTGCAGTAAACATTACTTTTTTACTCATATCCATTTGTTCCTTTTTTGAGTTAAAGGGAATTCTAGACAACATAATCATGTTGGACAACGAACTCTTCAGCTTTCTTGTTCTTAACTTCACCTTTCTCTCTGTATGTCATTTGTTGTTGGATTATTGTTTCTTTTTAGCAGCTAGTTGGCTAAATTTGCATTAAATGTTATTGTGTGTATAGCGTTTGCGTGAGAAGTGCTTAACTTTCTTTACAGAGTACATTTGAGAAAGGGGCATGAGGGTGGCTTTCAGATAAAGAGCATCTCTCACAACGTCACAACATGTTTCATAGCGTGCAATGAAGAAAAATCTGGGCTAAGTTGCAAGTGTCACTCCTTAGAAAGAAAACTTAATGCATGGAATTTACGTGAGGCATAAGGTGTGAATTATCCCACTTCAGACTAATATATCATTTTCAAGGGCATCTTTTTTCCTGATTCATATGGTTGCGCTAGACTTGATGTTTATCCAAAACTTTTGTTTTGGATCGTGTATATTGCTATAACTGTGTCTGAGTTATAAAGAAAAATATTTGCATGTTTATCAGTGTGTCATTGCTTCAGTTTCCTTTACTTTTATGGTATCGATATTCAGGGTTAAAAAAATTCATGATTTATACTTTGAAAAGAAAACTCAAGCGTATTTCTACAAAACTTAATTATTTACATCTATACTAATTAATAGATTAAAAATACTTTATAAAATTAAAATGTTCCTTTTTGAGAGACAGCAGCAAACATAGGAAACATTAATGTATTGGGCAAACAACTCTGCACACTAAACGTTTCTTGTATCTATCTTTCTCAATCTATCTGTACGCCATTTATTGTGGGACTTTTGCTTCTTTTTAGCAGCCAGTTAGCTTCATTTGGACTCAGTATCATATCATCATGTGATCCGCGTACAGTGATTGCGTGACAAGTTCATAACTTTCTTAACACAGAACACAGAACGTTTGAGAAGGGGAAATGGGGTGACTTGGAGACAAGAGATCTCACAACAAGTTTCATAGCGTGCTATGAAGAAGAATCTGGACTATAAGTTGTAAATGTCACTACATGGGAATAAACCTTAATGCATGGAATTCACGTGAGACCTAAGGTGTGACCTACCTCATTTTTGACTTATGTACCATATTCAAGGAAGTTTCTTTTCTAATTCATATTGTTGTACTATAGTTCAATCAGAGCAGATAGATCTTTTGCCATTCAAAAGATAACATAAAAGTTTAAATAATTATCAAATTGTTTTGTTTTTTAATGTTATTGAAATTGTGTATGATATGCATGTAGTTTCTGTGCTCTTTTTCCTACATTCGCCATTTGTATGTAGAATGTGTGCATTTTTCATGAACAAGTATATAGTAATTAATCATTTGTTTCGCTTTCATAGTGAGATGTAAAAGGTCATAATTTTTACTTGATAGAATAAACGTTAAATATATTTTGCTTTTGTTATATTTATCATTTGTTTCTGATCATTTTGAATTGTTTGCGAATTTGCTAAAAAGACTTTAATGACGGCATCGGTTTCAGTAGCTATAGTAATTACATTAATATAATAAACTACATATTAATTAAAGATATGCGTTTCGAAACTCGTCTTATCCGAAATTCCAGAAAATCGAGTTTTTTCTTTCACTTCATTCTATTGGGAACCTGCATAAAAAAACACTACAATCTGAAAAATAAATAAATAAATAAAAACTAGGTTTTGGGTGTATTTCTGGCATTCTAATATTTTGGTTTACACGAAAAACCAATGGATACAGAAAAATCTTTTTTGCGATTTCCCAAAATTAGATTTTTCTGGATAAGACGAGTTTTGAAACCAACGTTCTCAATCATAGTTTAAATACTGTTCTAAATAAATTATAATGAACAGACGCTTATCCAATTAAAGGGTTTGCTGAATAAAAAGGAGGTATCTCTATTTTGTCATTTTTTAGAAGCTCACTTTCTTGTTAAACTTGCGTTAAAAACACATTCAGAACAGGTATTTTTTTATATTACCGATGGCAAATGTTTATAAATGTATGGAGTAATGATGACCAGAAAAAAAATCTACAAAACTTGAAAATTTAAATAAAATATATTTTTTTCTAAATTTCCTAAAAATGCAAAAATGGAGCTACCTTATTTTTGTTGCAAACACTTTAATTTTTTAATGCATTTTAGTCTGCATTTAAAATTTTATGTCGTTGTGTACTTGTACACTTATATATCTTTTTCTTTATATGTTAATATGTAAAAGCAAAATAATTTAGGCTAATTTATTTTTTGTATCTTTTTTCCCCATTTAGGCGTTTCGGCACAAAGTGTTCTGGTTGCTCCCAAGGCATTTCCCCCACAGACTTAGTGCGAAGGGCACGCAATAAAGTGTTTCATTTAAAGTGTTTCACTTGTTTAGTGTGCCGTAAGCAACTATCTACGGGGGAAGAACTTTATGTTCTTGATGAGAACAGGTTCATCTGCAAGGAGGACTATCTAAGCAGTCGTCACGGACCAGGTAAGAAAATCTTTCTCTATTTTGGATCATGAGATGACATAAAAAATAAATACGCATCGTCTAAAACAGCATATTCGCAAATTTCTATGCATAACCAATTGGTCTTCGATGAAAGAAACGACTGGATGAACAAAACCAAAATTAAGGGGACAAGGGACCTTCAAAACCATTTTTTTAAATATTTTTAAAATTGCACTTTAAATATTATTGGAGGGTACATGATATGTATAATAACATATATTTATCACAAAAAATGTTTAAAAATTTTTTTTGAGAAAAATAGGGAAATTTTTTATAATATTTTAGATTTAACGAGAACTTTTCAAAATGCTCCATGCGCATTATTTTTTTTCTCTGAATACTTTGAAATTTTTTATAGTTATTTATCATAATATATATCATAAAACTGTGCATGGGTTTTTGAAAATAAAAATAATTGTAAAAGTTATAGGCAGTTAAATGTAAAAATAGATCATAAAAAGCTCAAAATTTCAGAAAAATTTTGAATTTTTTTTTCTTACCTTTATATTCAGATATATAAAATTCAATGCACAGTTTTATTTATATATGTAAATCAAACTAATATAAATAATATTGGAGATTTTCATTGATATGGAATGCGCATGGGACATTTTGAAAAGTTCTCGTTAAATCTAAAATATTACGAAAATTTCCCTATTTTTTTTCAAAAAAAATTTTTTTTGTGATAAATATATGTTGTAATGCATATAAAGTACATTTAAATAATATTTAAAGTTTAATTTTAAAAATATAAAAAAAGTGATTTTAAAGGTCCCTTGTCAAAAATCTTTACTATTATATCTGTAGGTCATGGAACACCTTTCTTTCAATGAAACACAAGTCTTGAAGCATTGTTCAATCTTATTTAACATTTGCGCATAGTCATTAGCATTCTTCTTTATTAATAATAGTTTAAGGGGGATAAAAAAAAAATATATCATGAAACTGTTGTTGATGTTTATCAGAATTATTATTGTGAAAAACTGGTGAGTAAAGTTAGCTGCATTTTTCTTATTAAAAAAAGAAAAGAAAAAAAACATTTTACTTAGTTTTTTTGCTAGACCTTTGTGAAAAGACGCAAGTTTTGATATTTTATTTACATATTCTTTTCACTATCTTTCTTTTCCAACATCTTTGATTTTAAATATTATTAAAGAACGAAAATCCAGCAAATATAAAAACAAAAATTTGGGGCTTTTCATTAATTCGTACTTTTATTTTTAAAGGAAATCATTATAGATATGAAGACGTAAGTTTCAAAACGTGCCTTATCATAAATAATTAAATAAATAAATAAGAATAAAAAGAAACTCGTTTTTTCTACTCCTTGTTTTTTTTTTTTTTTTTTTTTTTTTTTTTTTTTTACTTTTCTTTTACCGATTCTGTTAGTAAGCTTGCAATGAAAAAACTCAACAATCTGCAACAAAGCTAGCATTATCTCACATTTTAAAATCTTGGTTTATTTTAAAAACCGTTCTATATACTAAAAATTTAGGAAAGTTTTGGTCTACACTGTAAACGAAAATCTGTAAAGTTACTAAGTTTTTTCTAGTAGATTTGTATTCCAAGAACTTTTCATGTAACGGTAACAGCAAAAACTCATATAACCGAGGTAAGTTACATGAGTTTTTGCTGTTACCATTACATGAAAAGTTCTTGAAATACAAATCTACTAGAACATTCTTAGTAACGTTATAGATTTTTTTACAGTGTACTGAGATTTTCTTTTTCTAGGTAAGGCAGGTTTTGAAACTCATGCTCTCTATACAAAATTTTCTCGTTGAAGTTGCAAAAATTTCACAATCCAATTTTTAGTGTTTTTTTTTTTTTTTTCTTCCTTACAGTTACTGCAGACAATATATCATCGTTTTTCATGGGAATATTCTTGAATTCATTTTTAAATTACCAAATTTCTATATTAATGAATTCATGATTTTTTTTTTTAACTTGCAATGCATAAAAATGAAATTATTATTCAAAATAAACTAATAAATCTTTTATTTATTTTGCAACTTCTCTAACTTTTTTTTCTTTTTGGTACCATTCTTCGGAATGTTTTACGTAATCTGTTTTTGTAATTGTTAATTGTTTTCTTTTGTTTCTTTTCCCTTTGTCTTTTTAACCCTTTCCAACGCAATTCAAAATTATTCCCTTGGATCGTCTTTCTATTTGCTTGTACGTTTTCCCAACTACCTTTGCTCAAGCCTTTGTAAATATGTTTACAAACGGTATTTACATCTTATATTAAGGTTTATTTCAGTATGCTCCTACAAAAAATGGAACCCATAATAATTATTTTTATTTTTGTAACGAATATATTCAATTATTATTTATTCAGAAAGAATTTGGATTCAGCTCATGGGGCCTAATTTATGGCAGGATATTAGATGCATCATGTAATACAAGAGCCTTTTTGACAATGAGAGTCCATGTCACGCGAACCTTCACTCTGAAAAAAAGCCCTCAAATATGTGAAATAAGTCTAATAATAAAATTTAAATTGAGGTTAGAATTACGAAAGCGCCCCCCCCCCCATGAAAGTGAGCTTATTGTCCCCGTAAATTAATAAGTTCCTGATTGTAATTCTTTTAAATATATTTCAACGCGTCGACCAAAACAAATTGCCACAATTTTTTTTTTTTGAGGGGGGGGGGGGGTGCAAACCAAGCTAAAATACTAACTTAAAATTTATAATGCTGCTTTTAGTGGTGTTTATCTAATCAGTTCAAAATTTTCAAATCACTGCAATATTTGTTAATTTTGGACAGTGTGTTAATTTAATACATTTTTTAATTAAAAATTATCATTTTTTTTTTGTATTTTTACACCATAAATGTTAATTTACTCATAAAACTACTAAGAAAACGCCTGGAAAATTATACCGTTCTTCCTTTGAATACATAATAATAGGTTATCAATAGATATATTCGTGTCTTATGACGACCCGGTTGAGATATTTGTGTAAAATTGCAGTTAATGTGTTAATGGTGTTAATAATTTAATCCGAGAACATTGATGCACGTCAATGCAATTTACTACTGCATTTTCCATATTGAAACTAAAGTGCGTAGCTTTTGAATTTGTTTTACACACTTAAAGAAAAAAAAAATCTGTAAAGTTATCAAAATTTTTCTAGTAGATTTGCATTCCAAGAGATGTTTATATAACGATAGCAGCAAAATTTCATGTAACAGAGGAAGGTTACATGAGTTTTTGCTGTTACCGTTACATGAAAAGTTCTTGGAATACAAATCTACTAGAAAAATCTCAGTAATTTTACATTTTTTTTTTTTTTTTTTTTTTTACAGTGTATAGATAAAGTAAGGATTTTCCGCGATTTTACAGTCTTCAGCTATAATTTTTTAAGTAACATTAAATATGTTAACGCATTTTTCAAAAAGGGGAAATAAGATATAGGCTATAAAATAATGTTTATTTAAATACGTTCTTTGTAAATAAATAAATAAATAAATAAATAAATAAATAAATAAATGCATGTAGCATTTTATAGTTTTTTTCACGCAAAAAGAATTCGATAATGTAATGCATGTCGACAGTTGTGTTACAAATGCATTTTAATAAGTGCACAATTTCAACTTATATATATATATATATATATATATATATATATATATATATATATAATACTGAATTGATATAAACATTATTCATTCTTTTATTCGACTGATGTTCTTAAATTGAAGATGTGCAATCCCTTTTAAAGATGAACAATTGTGTTTCCGTAAAGCTTAATTCACACTAGATTATTTTATAGCTTTTTTCCAATAAATTTGTAAAAGTAAAATTTAATTAAAAGTTTTTTGTGCAAATTTTGATTAAACTTAGTTGCGATATAATATATTCCACCGCCTCTCAAAGGGATATATTGATTTTTCAGTACGTTAAATGTATCAGTTACTTAAAATGATTCTTATGATATTTCAAAATTATATTTTACTTTAAAATAAAATATTTTATATTACGAATAAAATTTATTTTTCACGTCGCTGTGACGTAATAATATACAAATACACAATGTGTTATTATTATTATTATTATTATTATTATTATTATTATTATTATTATTATTATTATTATTATTATTATTATTATTATTATTATTATTATTATTATTATTATTATTATTTTCAAATGAAACGATTATTTTTTTTTAAATGCTATTTTAAGACTTTGTTTTCAAAGCGTTAACAAATGTATAAGTACCATTTATTATTTGATGTATTTTTTTTTACCATGTTGATTCAATTACTTTGTTAACATAAACTAGTTTCTTACGAATACAAATTTTACTCCTAATTATTATGGCCTGAAACAATAGTTTTGTTTTCTTGTAAAACATTTTCATCAACCGAACTTGTTTCAAAATGTTTTGCTAATTCTAGAATTATTATTTCTTCAAAACTTAGATGTAATGAAAACACATTTGTGCAAATATTATCAAATGATACACTTTTCTAAACTTAAATATCTGCGTAATCTGTAGACATGTCTGGAATTAAAGTTTACGTCTGATTTTCGCATGGGGACATTTTGATTAGGATATTTTATGAAAAATATATTTAATTCATATAGAGGTTTGTGATACAATTATTACAACTGACGATGTAAACATCATTTTCTTCAACAGAATATTTTAATTTAATATTTGCGATAGTAGTATTTAATTCCTTTCTCTTTATAATGAGATATTTAATATTTGTAAATATTTGTACAAGTGTATCACAATATATCACTATATCACAGCAAGAATATTAATATAAGTATATCACAATCATGATTTATTAACCTGATACAATGCTTAATATTATAGAATGATTATTAAGAAACTACATGTAGGAATCAATATTGGTAGCGAACATAAAATTAAGTTCTTAATATTATTTCTTTTTCAAAATAAAAAGATACATTATGACCATATAAATACAACAAATATAGATGTTTCTTGATGTATGGAAAAAATTTTAAATGATTGCCGAATGAAAAAAAAAATGCATTATTATTACATAAGTATATTAATAAAAATTCGAATAAAACGTTAAATAAATTTTTAAAAAATCTTTTCATAGTGAAACAAACACGTGTAACATGTTTAGCGTCAAATAAATGTGATATTTAGGATAATCCATTATTGGCATCTAATCTTACAATTTGGCGAAAGTTTCTTAGTCGATGGGAGAATCAAGAAATACTTAATGTGTTACAAATTTATTCGTTCTTTCGTTACTTAAAATTATTGCAAATTTTGATTTTTTTTTTTAAATTATTATTTACAAGCTTATAGCTAATGTTTAAATACACTTTACAGTTATATCTATCTACCATTTTTTAAATTAATTAAGAGCATTACGATCATACAATTTTCCGTTATCATTGATATTTGTTGCATCCCTTATCAGATTCGATTATTACTTTTAAAATATCTCATACTTTATTCACAAATGCAATATTTAAAAAAAAAAAAAATCTGTTTTTTTATGGTTTAAATTAACAATTCTGAATTTAAATACGAAACTATTCTTGGCATTAGATTTTTCGAAATGATATAATTAAATCAAATTTTATATTTGATACATTGCTATGCCGGCCATAAATGAACATCATCATTAAAGAAATCCTATTTTTTAGTGATCTTTTTAAAATTTAAATTCATTAATTTCCATACTTTAAAAATTTAGAATGACAAGATCCTTTCATTTGTATAATCCAGCGATTAGTTTGGCGATTTGTATAATTTAGCGAAATTGGTCGATAGGATAATTAAGTACTTATACAACCGTATATTATTATAGAAAACATTTTTTAAGGAATGTACTTTCAGAAATAAAATGTTAAAATATTAGAAGGCGCTCTTAGGTAACACTTTTATCGAATTAAATATCTGTGCTGCATGCTCTCGGTTTTTTAAAAATGGCTTTTGATTTAAAAAATGTTTAATTAATTTCATGGAGTTATTTGAATTATCTCTATTTATTAATGGGGGGACTAAAAGGCCCTCATTAATATATATTAATTATTATTATTATTTTACTTCAGTCCGTAAGAATTTTCTATACAAAATATTTCTTCAGATATCAATTTTTCCTCAAAATTAGTTCAATTAATTTCAGATAATTCTTTTTTTTCTTTAGTTTTTGTGTCAATTTAAAAGTACCTTTATTTAAAGAATGCGCAATTTAAAATGAAATCCTAAATAGGGCAATGTGTAGTAATTAACTCGCGTAAGCCCAAAAGCAAATAGTCTTTTGATTTTGCTTAATTGTTTTATTTAGCAATAAAGTATATTCAGAATTTTTTTTTCAGATTTCTTTCGTTGAATTTCAATTATAACAAAACAAAATCAATAACTGCAATGATAAAATTACACTTATTAGCAATAAGAAAGAATTCCCCTTTACAAAGTTCAAAAGCGCATTTTGTTTTATACGTTTTCAGCTTATGTAAATAAAACTACCTTTTCAAAAACCCAAATAAAAAAAACGCTGTAGACACCCTAGCTTTCGGGAATGCAGTTTAAAAGTATCCGTATATTAATTGACATTTATATTGCCTAATTTATGAAGATGCAATATTATTAATATTGCACGCTCACTGTTTGCTTCATTCTTCCCATTAAGTTTTTTATTTTATCTAACTAAAAAAAAGGATATCTTCTCCTACAATTCTTTATTAAAGTCTATTTTATTTTGCAATTTTAATAGAATCATCTCATACGCATTCTACTGTTTGTTCCTTTTCTTCTTGATGAAATTTTCCGTTTAACATTATATTTCTGTTTTAACAGTTCTTCTAAGCCTGTAATTAAATACATCTAGCTGAAACAAAATAGAATATTTTATCAATATGATAGTATATAGGAATGCTTCCTACAGGTTTTTAAATTATGAAATAGGGATATGTTCTTTTGAACTGTTGCGAAAAAAGTTAAATAAACTTTGATTCAAAAATACTTAAAATGAATTTACTCCGGCGCTGTTATTCAAGGTTAAACACGTATATTTTATGTATTAAACTTATTTTGGCAAATTAAATTTTATTCTAATTTCTTTTATACCGTAATTTAAAATGTATGCGAAAGGATTTTTGTTTTTATTAATTCCTTTTTAAACGAAGCTTAAGTTACCCTTTGGAAAAACAAAGATGATTATTACAAAGGTATAGCAATCAAAATTGTGCCAAAACTAGAGGTTTGCTTGTTTTTTTAGTCAGTGTGTAATGCAATTTCCAACGTATTTTAAAATAACTGCAGAAGGCAGATTATACATGTTACTAACTTTTATCCTCTCTGTGTTATTATTTTGTAAAAGTTGAATCCAACGAATAAAGTTTTAAGTTCAGTTGTAACTTTATATGGAGTTTCTTTCAAATTTGCTTTTTAATTGGTTAGACAATAAGGGAATGTAGTTAAATTTATTGCCTTGAAAAGGATTAGTCGAAATTACTATAATCTTGCACAAGGTTATAAAAATGAAATTATTTGAATATTATTAAGTGCAATTACATTTTTATGAACGTTTAAAAAAAAATACATATTTATGGTTGTTTGGGTGAAAACAGAAGAATTTTAAAAGCATGCAAAATAGAGTAACAACGCATAGTAAGACCTCTTGAGGTCAAAACCTGTATATGAAGGAATTCTGATTTAAATCGACAGGTGCCGAAGATGGTGCCGAATGAAGAAGTACCACACAATTAGACCTTTAAAAAGGGATACTTGTCTAAAGTAGAAAATTTTCTTGATAGGTTCAACTATATAAATATTTCGCGATTTAAAACAAAAGAAAAATGTAGATTATATGGTAGTTGGAAGAAATAAAAGAATTTTAAAAGCATGCAAAATAAAAGAAAAGTACACAGTAAGACCTCTTGAAAATAGATCGGTATGTAAAAGAATTCGGCTTTAAACATAAAATTGCGATGATAATGCCGCAAGAAGAAAATACCATACAATTATACTTTTAAAATAGGATACTTGTCAAAAATAGAGAATTTTCTAGGCAGATTTTACTGTATAAAGATTTTGAGATTCAAAATAAAAGAAAAATAATTTCTCTCTCTCTGTCTCTTTTTTTTTTCTAATTTGTTTCATTGAATTATCTGTTGAAGAATAATTCAACGTTTCGTTTATTAAAGACAATTTTAAAATAAAGAAAATCAACATTTCTTGAAAATAGATTTTATCAGTATTTGTATTGATTTTAGGCACTTTTGCTTTGGTATTAATTTTTAACGCATTTAAATGCACATCTATTGATATTCAATGTATTTCTGATCAATTTAGGAAATGCAATTAAAAGAGTAACCTTATCATTTAATACTTATTCATTTATTTATACCTTAGCACTTATTCATTCCGATAATAATATATATAAAAATCATCAAACATACATTAAGATGCTTTTAGAAAGCACGATTTGATAAACTTTATTATTAATCTACTTTTAATTACATGAAGCGTTCGAAGAAATCGATTTTGAATGATTGTGCATGATTAATAGATAATCACGTCGTGAAAGACCTGGTTATTGTTAAAAGTTACTCGTTATGCCAAGCAAACATATTCATGTATTCATTTCATGTATAATTATGAGTGGCCCTAAAATACTTTTAGCGCATTTGAATTGTTAAGCTTTTTTTATTTTGAGTTATTAAAAAATAATTTATATTTATTGATTCTGAGTCGGTAAAAGTTAGTAAATTTAACTTGATAGAATTCTAAAAAATAAATTTATCAGTTTTAAAAATATGATTAAAGTTCTTGATTAATTTTATTTTTGTACTTAGCATGTGCACTACACCTAAACCTTAAAAAATATTAAATTAGGAAATTGATTCAATAAGGTGTATCATTTTTTTTCGAGAAGTTGTTAATTTCGAGAAATTTCGTGATGCTATTTACCAATGCTGTTTATTAAAACATTTCTTACATAATAACGTAGTTTCTTAATTTACAATTGACATACAATGTCATCCCATACGTAAGAATTTATAACATCCCTTGATTTCCATTTTATTACTGTCATTTTACAGATAATGAAAATACAGGCTTATTCATTTTTCGGAATTATTTTAAGCCCTTTCTTATGATTGTCTTCTCATCCCTATCTAAAATTTAATTTTAATATGAATTATACAATATATATTTTCAACATGATACCAAATTATCTGTGAGAAAGTATCTCGCGTACGTAAGCAAGATGTAAATTTATGCTTGAAAATTTATATCATCATTTGGCTTCTATGTAGTAATATATTTATTTATTTTTCAGTTAATGATATTTCACAGGCAGTCGCTTTTTAGTTGTGCCTCAAGTTTCCTTCCTCCTGTTGTATTTATCACTACATAAAGGCTAATATAAATATCGATTTTATATTTGGATTTTTGAACTCTAAACTATAATTACTGTCCCTCAAACAAATAAGAAAGCTACATGAGAATTTATAACATCATTTGATTTTAATTTTGTTATTGCTATTTTTTGCAGTTCATGACCATTTAGAGATACGTTCGTTTTCCACATTTACTTTTTGAGTCTTTCCCCCCCTTTTTTTTCTTTCCTTACCTCTGTCTAAAATCTGAATATATACTTCCATTAGGTTTAATAGCCATGCCTGGCCTGAATACTTACCCTCGCCTAACCTGCCATTGTTCTCAGAGATATATAATTGTACAACCTGTTTTCACAATCCTAAAGAACTGAGTTCTTTAAGTTTGGACTGTTTATAGCACGGCCTGGAAAAATTTCAAAAGACTCTTGAGACTTTTTAAAGTAAAAAACTATGAATTCGCTTTGGGAAAATGCAAATAATATAAATCTGAAAGACTACAAATATTTTTTTTCTTTATTTTTACTAGATATTTAGCTGATTTTGATATTGTCGGGACGTCAGTGTGCTTTATAAGATATTTTTACAATTTCTTTAACTGTATTTTGTGAATTTAATCTTAATTTTTTTTTTTTTTTTTTTTTTTTTTTTTTTTATGTTTAGAATAGCTGGTAACAAAGAGTTATAACATCTCATGTAACAACGTAATAATTAATGTAAAAATGTTGACTCTATATTATAGTGATTGATATCTTCATTGAATTGAATTGTTAAATTACGGAATTCAAAGGCTTTAACAGATTCATTTAAAGTATATGACATGAATAATATACTTAATAACATTTGTACTTCGAAATTTTTTAAATGAATTTGAGCATTCTTCCGTGATTGGATCTTAGTAGATTAAGTGTCCATGTATGAATCATATTTGAAAAAAAACGTAATATAACTTAATTAAGATGGTAATTCAAACAATACATGTTTTTTTTTAATGTATTATCACTTATTTTATTTACGAAAAGTTCTACTTCTGTTAGTAAATTCATCATAAGCGACTACTTCTATACCATCACTAATAAGTAAGTTGTGGAAATTAGCAATTAACTAATTTTTAAATGACTAGTGACAAATTTTTAAATCAATTTGCGTATTCCTTTGTCATTGGATATAAATGTGTTAGTATCAGATATATGAATCATATTTGAAAAATAATATTTCATTTGCTTAAAATGCTCATTGAAACAGTACTTTTTTTTTTTTTTTTTTTTTTTTTTTTTTTTTTTTTTTTTTTTTTTTAACGTGTTATTACTTATTTTATTTATGAAAGATTCTAGTTCTGTTAACAATTTTATTGTAAGAAACCAATACTGTATCACCACTGATAAGTAAATTGTGGAAATTAAGTAATTCTTTGTATCGTTCCCGATCAAGGATTCGTGGCACAATTCCAATTCATGACATACAATAAAAATTACATATTTTTAGATATGTACCAGATATTTCATGTTGTGCAGTAAAAAATTAAATAATAGCTACTACTCCAGAAAAATAGAAATTAAACGACGATCACTTCAAAGCCAATTAGTTCATAAACATTTTTATTAGAGTGAAAACGTAATAAATGTCTAGTTGATATCATATGTAGCGAACCGTAATTAAACAGATTTTTGCTACAAGGATTATTTGACTTAAAAGAAAATTCTAGTCTAATGGTATGCAAAACCTGTCTTAAATTTTCTGCCTCTCTTAACATAAACACTTTTCATCATCCTTTCTTCTTGTGAATCTCAATTAGATTTCAATTTGTTTTGTACTAAACGTAAAAGTAATAATAATAATATTTTTATTCTTAATAAATACATTCTACAAAAATCTATACTTTTTTTCTTCATTAATTTTTTTAAGATTTTGATTTGTGGCAATTTTATTTGTAATTCTTAAGCTAAGACAATCATAAATCAAGCATTGAATGTTTAATATGCTCACAAAAAGGATTTGTGATTACTTTAATTAATAATTTACAGATAAAATATTCAAAAAACAAAACTTTAAAGTGTATCATTTGACACTAGTAGAAATAGTGTTAATATAGGAGCACTGGACCAACGTGTTGTGTGCATTAGGCATTAGCTTAAACATTTCCGACAATCATACTACAAAATTCGGAAGCATTTTAAAGTTTTAAATCATTTATTTTCTGTTATTTTTACCAATACTGGTGAATCAGATTTCATTTCAATAAGATTTTAATAATTTTCATTAAAATTTAACCCAAAATCGTAATTACGGAAAACTTTTCTAGAATAAAGGAAATTATGTTGAATTCAGTTGCATCCACCATGTCAATAATTCTTTATTCAATTCGTTAGCGACTTACGAATTCCTTAGAAATTTGCTACCGAAGCTAACTTTTCAAATACAGTTTCTACGTTTGGTGTTTTACTTGTTTAAAACTGAAATCTTTATTTAAGGACCAAATTGGTAACTTGAGAAAATACCCGATAACTTGAACCATTAATTTGGAACTCTGCGATCATTGGCCAAATACATCCGTCGAATTCCATACCACGTATGAAATGCTGAACTGTACCTTCGGGATTTTTAAATGAGTCCCCTTTATTCGACTTAATCACTGAACTGGAACATTTTTAAAATACCTGAAGATTATGCTTGTGACTTATTTTATCGGTAATTACTCCAGCAATATGCAATTGATCTCGCAAGTACGTAAATTGATCTTCAGTCGTGAGCTGGCTCTCTCATTCCCGCCAGATTTTGTTATTGATAATTATTTTATTTATAAACCTGTTTTGGTACTATTAAAGACCGAATTATTGTTATTATATGGATTTTCGTAGAATCCATCTGGACTAAAATTGTTACCTTATACATAAGTTTTGTTTTGTTTTGAAGCTGTGTTAGTGATACCAAATCGGAAATTGCACGAAAAGCATATCAAGTGAGATGCGTTCGTACTATAAGGGAGTTTTTAAAATATTCAGGTCTTGGTGTAGTATCATACAATACTTCGGTTCTGTACAGTATCTGAAATCTTTTGTGCATCTCTGTAAATACTATTTTCTTTCTATTATACAGGAAGTAATTTGTAGTAAACCTTAGCAACGTATATCAATTTTATAAAATGTGAAGTAATTTAATATTATTAAAACGCGTCCCAAACAATATTTCCCCACATATACCATTATGTAATGGAATACTTTTGTGTAGCCCTGTAAATTAATAACAAATATTCTTTGCCCCACAGATTTTACTTGATAACAATTGTAAATCGTTCACACATACGTATTCATTAGACTGAATTTCATCTTTTGTGTTTTCAAATTGAATAATGACAAATCAAAACATATATAAGTATCGATGATGCTATTTGAATAATTGCGTGAAGCATTGAAAACATATGTATTTCCTAATACTGGTCAGCGGGGACAAATGAATACATAATGGGAGTATCTAACTATATCAGTTGTTCATATTATTTTAATAAAAGCATATGTCTCTCTGACAAAAGTCCTAAGATAATTAATAGGAAAGAAAATTCACTGGAGTTGTAACTGATTGGTTTTTATTGCCCAATCAACTTCGTGTGACCAAAAGTGATCCCATACGACACCAGTTACGCGGGGAACAAATTAGTAAAATCGCCCATTTTTTTATGAGAAAATTGACTGAAAATGAAACGAAAAGTTCTATTATTATGGTCAAGTAGCAAACTGAAAACAGCCGTGTATTTGAAACAAAATAGGAAAGGAACGCGTGATTCGATTGAAGAGAGTTGAGTTTTCAATGGCGATTATAAATAGTTTATTTATGGCATTAAGTTTCATCTTTTGGGGTTTTGAACTGAACGATCATATATCAAAACATATCATAACATATACATATCGGTGATGATATGTATTGAATAAATGCGTGACATATTAAAAACATTGAAAAGACTGGTCAACGGTTACAAAGATGAACTAATCTGATTAATTTTTACTGTCAAATCAACCTCGTGTGACGAAAAGTGATTCTACAGACGCTGATTACACGAAATACAAATTAGTAGAATCACCCATCTTTTATGCAAAGATTGACTGAAGAGAGTTGAGCTTTCAATGGCGAGCATAAATATTTTATTTATGGCATTAAGTTTCGTCTTTTGGGTTTTTGAACTGAACGTTCATAAATCAAAACATATCACAACACATATGTATCTGTGATGATATTTATTGAATAATTGCGTGACACATTGAAAACAACCTAAAGACTGGTCAGCGGTGACAAATGAACAGCCAGTGGGAGTACCTGGAGCAGTTATTCCTATTACTTTAATAAATCCAAATGTCTCTCTGATTGAAACCTTAAGATAATTGAAGGGAAAGAAAAGTCACTTGAGGCACACCGATTGATCCGCGTTTCGGTATGGTTATATTCACTTTAATGGGGCTGAGCCGACATGTTCGCGTGCACTCCGGGGCAGTTCACACGATCCATTGATTAATACCTGGGGTGTCGGGGTAATTAAGCGTCGTCTACAAAGTAGGAGGGTGCTGGGAAAGGGCACGTGCAGGTCAGGAGGGGGGAATGTTGCTCCATGGCAACGACAAAACAATTGCGGCCCAGGGGCGTAAATAATTCACGAGGTTTGGGAGGGGGGCGGCACGCGATCCAGTCCAGGGATTTCGGATCAAGATTTCATGAAGGTAGAGAGGCAAGGGGAGAGTTTTTCGTCAAGCAGGTGGGTTTTTTCCCGGCATGGATACCCAGCACGGAAAGGTGGCTTTTTGTTGTTATACCCGTTTGTGGTCGGCAGTAGAAACTTTTTATATTTTTTTTCGTGTGTTTCCGTGTTGTTTTGCTTGGACATATGACCACGAAACAACCATTTTTGGTTGGAATTGTCTCACTGATGTAAACTAATAGTTCTGCTTGCTGCATGAATTATTTAATATTTTATTAAGCTGTTGTAAAAAAAAAATTTTGAATGAATGAACATAATTTTTTCTACTTTAAATATGCCACAGGCGTAAAGATTTTTTTTTCTTTCAGTTGCTAATTTTTCAGTGTTGCAGTTAATGCTTATTGCGATTTTTAACTTTGAGCAAATAGATAATAAATCATAATTAAACTTTTATGTATTTATATTTAGCTGTGACGAAGCTCAGAATTTCTGAATATTTTGGGTTTTAAGTTACTAAGAAAATAAAATTGAAACAGACATGAAATACATTAATTTTATGTTTAAAACAATTCGATATAAAGATATTGGCACTTTTCATACATATATCTAGTCTTAAAGATTCATTAGTGATTAGCTAATTTAATAATTGTTGTTCCAAATTTAAAATGTATAATGTTTGTATTATATCTTGATAATTTATAAATTATATTTGAAATAGATGAAGCTTTGTAATATTTTATAATGGTTACATATATAAAATATGTACAAAGTGCCAACGTCTTTACATGCGAATAGTTTTAAACATTAATTTATAATATATTTATTTCAATTTATAATACAGATTCTATCGGTTTTCTTATAAAAGCCAGTTTAAGATCTGTTTTATATTATAGATTTTACTTATATTTTATACAGTTTTAATGTCAATAGTTCATTGTTTCAAGCATCTATTTTTCCGACTTAGTATCTTTTCAAAGAAATGTAAACATAATTGTATCTTTTCATTCCTCATCAGTTTCTTTTTACTTGAGATAAACATTATATTCTCCTTTGTACTCTCTATATGCACCTGGACAAGAAGCAAATAACATGTTTCTTCGTTTCTCTTAGTTTTTATTCATCATTCCGATCTCCGCCAATTTGGTTTTACTTGTTTCATCAGTGCCAGTTTAAATTGATTAAATTAATAAGAAAGCTAGCTGCGTTATGTTATTTTCTTATTTATTTTAAAGTTAATGGACTTATAATTCTGTAAAAATTTCTTCCTTTCTTAGACACATTTCCATTTTAATTGTTTTCTCATCACATGCTTTCTATATTTTCATATTTCTTAAAATTTGTAAATATTTTTATTATTATTATTATCATTAAAACAAAATAAAATAAAACTATAGTACAGCCATTTCGACTAGAATATAACAGTTGAGTTGATATGTTTATAATTCTTTAACATATATTAATATAAAAATAAAAAAATAAAAAATAGAAAAATAAAGTACTTGAAAAAAATTAAGTAAATTATAAGAAAATCATTTTTGGTGAATTCCATGAAAATGCGACATGGACATCATTTTTTAAATTTGAACTAAACTAGTATTTTTTTGTTCCAATTGATAGAAAATAAATCAAATTTCATGAAAATAACAAGATATAATAAGATAATTGTAAAAATAAATTTTTATAGTTAATTATTTTCAAGATTAACTTTGAAATTAAAATTCTGCTATTTTTATCTCTAGTTCAATGTCCCTTGAAGCATTTAAATATCACATGGATTTTTGAAACAAATATATGTTTTTAAAAAATGGCTAACAGTATGTTTAAAAACACCAACATTTTCACCTGAAACATTTTAACTATTTTGCTATTGCCCCCAAACTTTATATTAGTCTTCATGTCATGTCTGTCACAGAAAATGTCGATTTTTTTATTTTCAAGGAAATCTACATGATAAAAATTATTAACACTTTATTTTCTCTTTTTATATGTCAAAAGGAACAGTTCATAAAAAAATTGAAAGATAAATTCAAAATTTGAGTGAAATATAAAGCATCACATTTTGTCATGTCTATCACATTTGTCATGTCTGTCACGCACGTCATGTCTGTCATAATTAGTTTTTCAAGCAACTTTATCTTAATCTCTTTCCTAGAAAGTTATTTTTGTAATTTTTAGTTGCGTTCGTAATTATGTAAATACGTAGTACCTATTGTTGTCGCTCAGTCCGTCCGTCTGTCCGTCTGTCCGTCTGTCCGCATATAACAACGCAAAAACTACCCAACCGAATCGTTTGAAATTTAAAATACATAATTATAACATAATTTTGTCGATTCATTTCAAATTTTATGAAAATCGGATGGATAGATCAATTACAGGGATATTCAAAAGGATTCCGTTACATTACGGTCAATAGGGAAAAAAGTTTTAAATGCATTTTAATCGTTTGAAATTTAAAACATATATATATGGCGTAATTTTATCAAGTCATTTCAAATGTTATGAAAATCGGATGCATAGATCATTTACAGGGACAATCAAAAGGATTCTATTACATTACGGTCAATGGGGAAAAAGTTTCAAATGCATTTTAATGATGTTACACTCATTCGAATATAATAGAATTGGCATGAATCTATGAAATATATACTAAAATATGCATTCTGTACAATCTGTGATGCAAAGAATTTTTTTTATTAATTTACAGGGCCACACAAAAGTATTCCACTATATAATGCTATACGGGGAAACATGGTTTGGTACGTGTTTTAATTATATTCAACTATTTCACATTTTATGAATAAGATATACGTTGCTGAGATGTAATAAAAATTACTTCCTGCATATTTACAGAAACGTAAAGATTTCGACTACTATACTGTAACCGGAGTACGCTCTACTATATCAGCAAGATCTGAATATTTTTAAAACTTTGTTATCGTACGAACGCACCTCATTTGCTACGTTCACGTGCAATTTCCAACTTGTTTAACTTAGTGTTGATGCCAATAATATTTCTTTACACCTCAACTCAAGAAAATGCTTAAATTTAGAATGCATGTAATAGTTACCAGATAATTATGTTGATACCAATTTCTTTGTTTCAGATACATTATCTGTCACAATTATAATTTCAAACAGTTTTGCTTTAATCTTGTGATTTGAAAGTTATTATTATTTAACTTGGAATTGATGGCAATGGTATTTCTTGATGTGAAACGTACACAATCTAAAGTTTTCTACTATTTAAAAGAAAATCTGCCAAATAGAAAACTTCTGGTACAAACTCATTTCAGTGAAAACTTCCAAGGGATTTTATAAATTTTAATTTTTTTGAGGATTTTTTAACATAATATACCGTTATATCATATTGTAATCTCCAAGTTGTGATAAAAGTAAAGAAAGTAATAGTTAAGAAAAAAATACTTAAATTCATAGAAAATTGTACACGTGTCATGTCTGTCACAAAACTTTGTCATGTCTGTCACGCTGATAAATATTTTATAATATTTTTCTATTTACAAATTTTTCAATATTTTTCTTTCGGCTTCACATATCTAAGTCTTATTTTGTTTCCTAAAAAATTCTGGTCTTGGTATGCATGCCAGTTAAGAGCAAATGATAATAATATGTGTCTAGTCAAAATCTATGTCTAAATTTTGTCATGTCTGTCACGGCAGATTTTAACCCTCAATTAAATTAAGTTTTTCCTTGAATTAAAATTTTAGTGTTTTCTTATAGCATAAGGCCTATATTTACATCACCCCATGCAATTTTTTAACTATCAATTAATATTTAGTACTTAAAGATGAACAAAAAAGTTCTCTCAGTCATGTCTGTCACAAAATGGAATTCACCTTTTGTTAAATTTATTATAAAATTCTTAGCATTAGTGTTATTCGCGTCATAAGAACTTATTGCCATTTAACAATTATCAACTTTTTTTCCAAAACTCTGTTTTGTATATGAAGATTTTTGGTCATTGTTTTATTTTATTTTATTTCTTTTTTTTCTTTTTCTTTTTCTTTTCTTTTTCTTTTTTTTCTTTTTCTTTTTTTTTTGTGTGTGTGTACTATTTTTTTTTAATAATTTTTTTTTTTTTTACTTATGTTTATTTTTTGTATTATGTACAACAACATTTTAACGATAATTTTTGTCGTTCTTTTCATTAATGAATACTTTCATCAAATATATTCATTTTATGACAAATAAATCAATGAATGCCTGATTTTGTTAACTTGAATTATAATACAACTTCAAACATTGTGACTTTTTCTTCTAATGAAGCAATAAATATGTTAACTGTGGACTCTAACACCATACAAAAATTATCTTTAGAAACGAAATATTTTAATTTAAAACAATAAAAATTAAATAATTATCTAGCATTTAAACGAAATTACAAACATTGTAAATGTACATAATCCTGCCATTTTCAGTTGCATTATTATAGACTGATAATGTTTATAGACTTATAGACTGAATTATTATAACATTTATAACATTGTATTATTATAGAACTTATAGGGGTTTTTTTTTAAGTGTGTCTTGTCGTTTTAATATTTTGATCTTTTGAGCTTAGCTTTCAATTTATATTTTAATCAATCGCGTGATTATGACGGATACTAATTTCATCTCCATAAAATTCGAAAACAAATTGAAAAAATATATAGAAAAATCTGTAATGCAAAATAATAAAAATCTCGGAGCGTAGAGTTGGCGTCAGATAAGAAACCCATTAAATTCTTAAACAGTTCAATTGCATCAAAAGAAAAATATTTTTTGGCTGATAATTGTATTGAAATTATCAAGTTAGAATGCGCTTTAAGTTGCTTTAATAAAATGCATTATTAGAATCTCGTAAATGCATATATGTTTCTCCGTAAAATAACTACGCGTTCTAATAGCAAACCTGGATTTGTTACATTGGTTACATTTAGAAACACTTTTGTGCCATTTTTGAATTCGTCGAAATGCTTCAAATAATAATATCAATATTTGTTTCATAAATAATTTATAATATAAATATCTGCATTGGAAGTATTTGCCATCATTATAGAAATATTGGATTTACGTTGTAAACACATGCAGTGAATTGGTTTCAATGAATTATTTCTTTTCGATGTTTAATATAACATTGGTAAACATAAAACTCCCTGTTGGGGTAATACTTCTTGACACTATTATCAATATTGCCAAGATTAGTGCACTATTTTAACAAAGCTTATTTTTAGAACAATACCGAATTTTTTTTATACTAAACCTTCAAAGTATGCATGCTAAAACAATTGTGGTTAACAACCAGGAATTTTGTGCCTAATACCAGCTTGATCTCGAATGATAATCTCGCTGTTAATAGCCCTCCTTCTCTTTGAATTTAAAAACGCCAGCAAAAGTGCAGTATTTACCCACGTAATTTACCATCCTCACGAGCATCAGCGTCTATCAGATAGATGAAGTTATAACAATTCAGCCCCAGTTTTGTGGGCGATTACGGGCAATTAGTGGACGCTCTACGGGCGTACGGAGGTGCCGGTGTCATGCGCTTTTCCAGAGTCTGCGGGATCAGTCACGATGCTCGAGCGATTCGTGACGCTTGAAAGTAGACACTTTCGCTTGGTTTGGCGGTAAATATGGTCGTGCCGATTGACTTCCTCGTGTTGTTTTCTGATTTATTATTATTATTATTATTTATAAGTATCGGGGAATATTTGAAATTAATTATTCAGGATAAGTTTATTTTTGTTTATATAATGACCGATAGTAATATTTAAGGCTATAATATGTTTGCTTAGTTAAATGGTTGAACGTTGTCTGATTTGTAAAATAAAGAGTATCTGGGAAAAGTTCTATATAGTCAAGGCAGTGCAATCACAGAAATTCTATAGTGTCACATCCTTACATATTTCATAGCTTATTTTTCTCATTCATAATTCAAAAATAACTGTTGAATTTACAGTATAATATTGCAGCTTGGGTGACAATATTATGCTGCATAATGACCAATTAATATTTAAAAGGCTACATATGTTTGCTTAGTTAAATGGTTGGGTGTTATGATTGACTTGCAAAATGCAGAGTACCTAGAAAAGTTCTATTCAGTCAAGACAAGACATTCAAAAAAAATTCTGTTGCATCACATCCTTATATATTTCATGGCTTATTTTCCTCATGAACAGTATTGTTAATTTTATAGTATAACAACGCAATCACAAAAATTCTGTAATATCGCATCCTTACATATTTCATGTTTGATTTTCGTCATGCACAGTTAAAAATAATTATTGATTTTACAGTATAATATTTCCGCTGGGTGCCAGTATTATACTGTAAAATAAATATTAATGAACCGTAAGTAAAAAGCAGCATACTGTATGGCAGTAAATATGGTCATGCCGATTGACTTCGTCATGTTGTTTTCTGATTATTATTTTTTATAAGTATCCGGGAAATTTTTTAATTGATTAGTCAAGATGAGTTTCTTTTTGTTTGTATAATGACCGATAGTAATATTTAAGGATATAATATGTTTGCTTAGTTAAATGATTGGATGCTATGATTGACTTGCAAAATAAAGCGTACCTGGAAAAGTTCTATCCAATCAAGGCAGTGCAATCACAAAAATTCTATAGTATCACATCCTTATGGCTTATTTTTCTCATGCATAGTTAAAAATAATTGTTGATTTTATAGTATAATATTGCAGATCGAGTGGCAGTATTACGCCGTATAATGACCTATAGTAATATTTAAGGATATAACATGTTTTCTTAGTTAAATGATTGGATGTTATGACTGACTTGCAAAATAATATTGCAACTTGGGTGCCAGTATTATACTGTAAAATTAACAGTAATAAACCGGAAATAAACAGTTGCATACCGTATCATAAATGAAAATGCAGAAATATATTGTGTAATAATTTATTATTTTATTTTACAGTATAATATTGCAGCTGGGGTGCCCTATTACATTGTAAAATTTGTTGCATTTTGAAAACATATGAAATACACCAAAATTTGGGTAATAAACAAAACATTTTTTGCGATCTTCACATCACCGAACTTACCAAGCAAATTTAGAATCGGACGTATACTCTTATGTGCCTTTTCCGGATATAACGTTTTCAACTGTAATAAATTAACTTTTAACGGTTGTTTGTGATTTATATGGATTGAGAAACTCGTTAGGGCCATTTTTCTGGATTCCTTCATAATTACGTGTAATATTAGCACTGGATGTTATTCCCACCCTCGTATTATTATCCCCGAATACCATAGATTTAAATTATAAAAATGTTATACTTCTTTGCTAATTAATTGGAATGCGTAGAAATGTCTTTTGTTATATTTCTCGTCTTTCTTATTTAGTAATTTTTTTTATCCCACAATGGTATGTTTTCCACATAACAAAAATAAGCAAGGAATAAATAAAAATACTAATCTCTGTTTTGTTCGTTTTAATACAAAGCAGCATTTCACAAAAAAAAAATATGAATATATGTATTTTTTTCACGATAGGAGAACATGAATCATAAATAGCGAGAAAGATCGGCACGGATCATGCCACTACGAGATTGATCAACGTCATTCAGCCTTGCCCATCCGTATGGATGCATAACACGTAACTGCTACCGCATGTTAACAAACCCATTCTCGCGGTATATGTATGATGTACTGCATACATTTCTCATATCCACAGTTCCAAACGTTTTCCATTCCGTTTTAGAAATGAGAATTTCTGATGATCGATAAACCAGACCAACCAGGCCACAATCGTGATGCATGCATATCAAACGTAATTTAGTTCATCTGTAGATCAAGCTATACTTCCAACGAGGCAGATCAAAATCTGCAGATTTTTGCCATTATGCTTCCATTCTCTTTCTGATTTATCTTTTTCGCAAGCTTTTTCTAAGCAAATATGAGCAGAAAGAAGTCAGGGGAAAGAAAATTTCCTGGAGGCATTAGCAACAGTATGTCGATTTTGTGTCTATTTATAGTGCAGCTTATAATAATTACATTTGAGTGAAGGATAGAAGAATAAAGCATTCTAATATCTCTATTTAAATTTTTAATCCAGAGATTTGTTTTAAAATAAAATTTATCTTCAGCGATTTTATGGAGTCTTGAAATACATTAATGTAGAGTTTTCGAAACAAATAACAATATTTCTGTATTTTTACAATTAAAGTATATCTTTTTTGAGGATAAAATTTTGAGATAAAATACTTTTTTTTTTTTTTTTTTTTTTTTTTTTTTTTTTTCCTTAAAGTTAAAAATTTTGTTTTAGTTGGAGTAACACTTAAAAGGTGTCTTTTTCTTTCTACTCTTCTGTAAAATTAAACAGACCATCACCTCTTGGTTGATTCTGGAATACTTTAGTTACCTAAACCATAATTGAATTACCCTCCGCCCCCTTTTTTTTTCTTACTTAGTTAGCTACTTTAAAACAAATAGGTAAATGTGATCGCAGATCGCACAGAAGATTTCGCTTAATAATTCTTTCAAAATAACTTGTCCTTTAATTAATAAATCCAAACTGTTAATTTATAATTATTGAATTCTAAAGTAGATAATAATAACATAGTACAATAAATTTAATTTAAAATAAAAGGTTATAATATAAACTTATTTATTTGTATCAAATTAAAAATGTTCAAATCAAATTATTTAAATAAAATTTCCAAAATTTTAGATTTTTTGAAAATTTGAAGTTAAAAAAAATTAGCGGAGGTATAAATAGAATTTTAAATTTCTAAAAGAAAAAAAAGGTTTAAAATTAAATTTAAAATGTTGAATCATTAATAAATTGCAAACGTTTTTAAATTAAAAGAAAATTGAATTCCAGACAATATTATGAATGTCGGATGAACAAAACCCTAACAACATAAACCCTTAAATTGGCCGAAAATATGAATTTTTTTCTTATTAAACCCATCTTAATATGAAAATTTGAAGTTCCAGCATCGGGGTCTGACTAAGAATCTTGTGTTTGCTAGCGAGACTCTTTACCTCCAAGCTATTATATCTACACGAAATTCGTTAGAATTAAGGTTCTCTTTTAAAATTTAGATCACAAAGATGAAAGGGTGACACTGAAAAAATTAATTTAATTAAAATAATAGACTTTTTAAAAAATTTATGTTTTGTCATGTCTCGTGTGACACGAGGTATTCAGCTGTAAGTACATAAAATTGGAAATCACTGACTTATACAGCTTTTGCGTACGGACACAATGACGGACAGACAGACATTGGATAGAGACGATTTGGGTTTCTTCAGATGAACAAAACCCTAAAAATGTGTTGAGACAGAAATTTGTTGCAATTATTTTTTACTTTATTTTACGTTATTTTATTTATTTATTTATTAATTATTTTTGCCATAGAAATTAGAAAATCTGATGTAACGTAATTTTTTTTAACGTAATGCATAAAACTTAGATATTTTAATAAATGAACAAAATCTGGAATATTTTATTGGGGGATTTTACAAAGTGAAATAAAGAGCAAACCCTTATTATTATTATTTTGTTTCCTTATTTCTGAATTTAAAACATAATGATACGCTTTTATTTCAAATTTAATTGATAAAATCTCATTTCGCTTAAATTTCCACCTTGGCTAGCAAGTTGAAAAAAATTTAACTTTTAGTAATATTTCGGACAAATTGTTTAGTAGATATCTAACAAAAACAAGGAAAATATCAGCAAAGTATTAATACCTATATGTATTCAGATTTTTAAAAATGGACATTGTTGACTCCTAGTAATTTTTATATTATCGGGCAAACATTATACATTTTTTTTTTCAAAACATTTACAACTTATTTGAATTTCTTTTCACAGTTAACGAAGTTAAGTGAACAATAAAAAATTGGTTCAAAATTTGGTGAAAAATAGCACATTGTTTTTTTATTAGTTGTACGTAATACTGCTTCCGATTTAGTACGTTTGATATATTTTGATATACAGTGGCGGTCAAAAGTTTCCGGCCAGCAAAAATTTTTCAGTTAATTTGTAAATATACCCATATGAAGAGGAATCTCAAAGCGATACTTATACATTTTATTGACATATTACTTAGGAACTTACTTATAGAAGAACGTGTAAATATCAATAAATTTAATTGACAAAATTAAGTATAAAAGAAAACGCATGTTCTCAAAAGTTTCCGGCCACTTATCATTCTTTAGTTTTTTTTCTATCCGTAAAGTGTTTTTCGGTTGTGATTATGAATGAATCAACGTGTATAGCATAGTTTGAATTCAAATTTGAAAAGTTCAACAATTGTTGTTCATAAATGAGTGATCTTCTCGAGATATTGCGGCTAAGTTATCGATCGGTAAAATCGACTTTAAACGATATTTAAAAATTATATAAAGATGGCAATTGTTCAGGACTTTCAGAGGTCCGGGAGACCCCGGAAAATTACTATTCCTGTGGACAGAATTAGCAGGAGAAAAACCAATGATAATCCGCATGAAAATTCCGTTGCAATATACTGCGATTTACGGAATGAAAATATTTCTGAAATAAGTTAGTCTACCGTGTTATGATGCTGACGTGATACAAAACTTTATGGAAAAGTCGGTGTTAAAAAATTTTCAGAGGTAAAAAAAAATACCGACGTACCCTACTTTCATTTTCCAAGGAACACAAAGTCTGGTCAGGTGAAAACTGGACAAAAGCTCTATTTTTCCATTAATCGAATTTTAAATTTTTTTGGTAGTGATGGCAGACACTACATACGAAGACCTAACAACAAAAGGTATGGTTCGACCTATGTTATTCCTACGATGAAGCATGGTGGAGGACACATTATGCCGTGGGGAGTATTTTCTTTAAAAAGTGTCGGTCCGTTATTTGAAATCCACAGCCAGATGAATGATACAATGTATAAGGATTTCTTGCAAGACCATTTTTTGCCTTATTAGAGAAAAAAATTTGGTCGCAACTATTTTTCGTAACATGATAACGACATAAATAATGTATGCAAGCCTCGATAAGCAATAGTTTTCGCACAAAAAATTTCGTTTTTGAAATGGTCAGCCCAAACGCCCAACATGAATCCAATAGAAAATCTTTGGAAAGAAGTTGGCAAAAGTCTGCGGAACTATAAATATTGCAACTCAGCCGAAATTTCGCCAAAATTGCAAGAAATGTCGAAAAAATGTACCACAGACGATCTTTAACCGTTGATTGTATGAATGTCACGTTGCTGCGCCGCAGTACTTATTACTGAAGCTAATAAAATAGTAATACGATAAAGTAGTATTTGTAAATGTTGTTGATCACTGTAATTTTCTATTACAATATCACTTTTTTACGAACTTGTGAAGGTGGCCGGGAACTTTTGAGAACATGCGTTTTCTTTTACACTTAATTTTGTCAATTAAATTTATTGATATTTACACGTTCTTCTATAAGTAAGTTCCTAACTAATATGTCAATAAAATGTATAAGTATCGCTTTGAGATTCCTCTTCATATGGGCATATTTACAAATTAACTGAAAAATTTTTTGCTGGCCGGAAACCTTTGACCGCCACTGTATTTTCAGAGATATTTATAATCATAAATATTTATGAATGATACTTTTATTAGAATATTCACATTTATTTTATAAAACTTATTTTTGACAACTTTTTTATATAAAGTAAAACCTCTAAGATGCAATCTACACCTAGAAAAATTACTGTTTTTACAGATTTTTGCCTTAGTAAGTAGCTTGTCTTTGTAAACATATTGCATTCTTTTCACTCATTATTATTATTATTATTATTGTTATTTTTTTGTGTGTGTGTATGATAAAAAGTTTAGTTTTACATTAGGTTTAGGTTTTTTGTTTAGGTTTTCATGAGACACAGGCTTCATTGTTTTGCCTGTGTTTGTATATATATATATATATATATATATATATCATGGTATTATTCCACATAATAATATTTTTAAATCTTTGTAAAGATAATAAACGTCAGTTTTTATTTTTAATTTTTTAAACTTTTATTTTTAATTTGCTGTATTTATTTGTAAACTTATTTATCAATTGGTTTTGCATAACTAATGTTAACGTTAAAGTAAACACAAATAGGGATGCCGACTGCTATCAGTCTCAAATCATTAGACATTTTAGACCCTCGCCATACATTTAGAGTGAATTTAATCAAACAACAGATAGCCTCCCGAAAGCGAGGATAAATTAAATCTTCCGTTTATTTCTGAATGAACAGCAACGCGATAGTTCTCGGCATCCAACAAATAGGACCATTACCATGTCCTCATCCATTGTAAAGGAGAATTTTCAACAAATTTCCATTTTCAACTTCAGAGCAACGAATGAGGTCCTGACAAATGTATCGACGGGAGGCGATCATTAGCAATACCTCTGGCCGTAAACACAGGTGTCGGCACCGGGGCCATCTAAATGATTCATGCCAACGCTGATCTATAATCGGAAATCCGAACCTATTGATTTTCGTGAGAAGAGAATAGCTAGAAAAATGTGTCGCCCCTCTCTCCGTTTTCTCAGTTAAAAATAGAAGAATACCTTCTGATGTATAGTAGAAGATGGTGTAGGAAGTCAAAAGAAAGATTACTATTAGAGTGTTGTAATTTTGAAGTGAAATGTTCACACTAACTGCATGATTACATAATAATAAAAAAATTAAGTAAAAAAAATCGATAGACATTTAATTCGAAATTTTTCCTTGAATTAAGAATTACGGAAATTGATATCCAATTTTAAGTAAATGATTTTAAATTTTAAGTAAAATTTAAACATAAAAATCTATTTTTTATGATTAATCAACTCCTATTTGCTGATCGGTACACTAATTAACTTGTGTTTTGGAAAATTATTTGCTGAAAACTGCAGGAAAAAAAAAAAAAAATACGAAATGCATGAAACAAAGTGAAAATCAAAAAAGCAAATCATAACTCCCACTTCAAAAATTAAAATATTAAGTCATTTACGCCGAAATTCCTTGTTTTATCATTTCCTAGTCCGTAGCTCAAAGTGGATTTATAATTTATGTATATAAAAGGACTCATTTAAATTTTACTGAAATTCACACCTTTTTGAAATTCCCAATAAGCAAGTAATTATTATTATTTTTTTTTTTCAAAACCAAAATCAATTGTCTACTCTTAACGCATTTCTGACTCAAATAATAAACATACTTACATTGTCGCACTCAATTTTAGAGAACCCAGGTTATGTATAAAATTTTTGTTCGTTTGCTTCCTACAGATATCCAATAGCTCGATGTAACAAAACCTCTCATGTAAACAAACTAAAATTTTAGGGAAGATTCTGTAGAAATCGTTTGATTGTTTCTGCCTCTAATTTTTGTCCTGTTATTAAAAATACTTTATTTGCTCTGCAAACACTCAAAAAAAAAAAAAAAAAAAAAAAAAAAAAAAAAGCAGAAAAGAAAAAAAGAAAAATCCATTGATTGCTATTGCAGTTTTTGTATTTTTACGGTTTTCTTTCCTCTCCTTTTCGTAAATATATATTAATGATTTCGTGAAGGTGTCAAAAAGTAGCGAATATGAATTTTAAAATATGCTTGACAAATGATAACTCAAAAAGTCTTATTAATTCGTCATTTTTGCAAAGTGTTTAAAATTTTGGATTTTTAAGGATTTTTTCCTTTTGCAGTTTATTAATAAAAATGAACCATACAACCACAGAGAAAAGGAAAATTTCATATTACCTACCAAAGGTACAATCCATGATTGCAACATTTTTTTGACTCATCTCACAAAATCACTTTCATTCGGAAAAAAAGAAAGAAAAAACACTGTAAAAATACAAAACTTTTACTAGCATTTTTTTTTACAGTTAGGATTTTAGTGCAACAGTGAAAGCCTTTCGAAATTTTCATGATTACGAACAAGTGATTCGTTTCGAAATATAAATTCTAATCAGTTTTTTTTTCTTTCTTTTATTTCTAAGAATCTATGTGGGAAAGTATAAGTGAAGAAACGGCAAGCTGTTCTCTCTGAAGATTTGTAGGAAATGGCCTACTTTCGCCCTGTAGTCCACCTGCTATTATTTCAGTGTGAGGTTAGATGCCGAAGTAGAGAACAGAAAGAGTTAGGTCAGATCTCGGACGTAATGCACGAAACTGATGATGGGAGGGTACCCATTTTTTGGCAGGTTATCGCTTTTGGATAAAATATTATGCATGCGAAATGCATGAAAGTAGCTGATTAATTGAAGTTCAACAAAAGACTGCTTACCGATTAGATCTTCTTGGAGGGACTCTCTTATTTACCCTACGTAATTAAATTTTAATGAGGAAGGATAAACGTGCATGATTTTTAGGCATTAAAGGTTCACTGCCACTTCTGATAAAATAAACAACAGTGAGGGATTAAAAATTCATGATAGTTAATCGGGGCAACAGTATTTTTAAATTGACTTTCAAGTTAATCTAAAATTCAGTAAATGCATGGTAAAGTATGAAAATCAAAAAATATATTCATGTTAATGCTCATGTTAATGCTTAAGTGCTACTTATAAATAATTTATTTGAAATACGAATGAATAAATCATACTATACAATCAATTAGCAGTATATGTGCGAATATCATAAATAAATTTTCTTTGTTGATATTAATTCATTTTCATGTTGCGAACTTTTTACTTTTCCAAATTTAACAGATTGAAATGCACTTACCTCTTCACTGTAAAAAAGAAAAAAAAGTATGATTTTTTGGAAATTTTATTGTTAATCGGGACGCCAGTACAATTTACTGTTTTTTACGAAAAAATTTCCATGAATTCCAGAAAAATGACGAAAAATTTTGAAGTATTTACAGAAAATTTTCAGTATTATTATTGAAAATTACTTCCCAAAATTCTTTTCCGGAAAATTATTATTGGAAACACTAATAGATTTCTACATTTAATGAATTCTTTTAGATTAATTACCAACAGTATCAAGAAGCATTTTTATATGACTACATTAACAATGTAAAATATTGAAATGTATTAGAAGCCATACTTGCGTACTAGATGCATGTCAAGAGTTAAAAGACCCCCAAAATTCCAAAGATTTTTTTTACTAGGCAGCCTTTTCCATGCTACTTATGTATTCTAGATGGTTTTTTTTATATTATTTTATTTACTAATTTATGTATTTTCATTTTATTACAGAACATCAGCCGGAACGAAATGCTGAACTATTAATTCTACTTTTATGATTATTTACTTACTTTTGGGAACATTTCATTAATTTTTCGTAATCGCATTAAATGCAAAAAAAAAAAAAAAAAAAAAAAAAAAAAAAAAAAAAAATGTTTTAAAAAGATAATAAAATGATTTAAAAATATCTCTAAAACCATAAAATATCACTTAATTTTCATATGATTTTCAAACAAACTAAATTTGAAAAATGCTCATTTTTTTTTCAGTACGATGGTGTAAACATTAAAATGATGTTATATTTTAAGTTAAAACAAATGACAACAAAAACCAAATTTATTTTTTATGTGTTTCCACCGTTAATATGATATCTGCGTTACTCGTCTTTGTGCTGTGTAATGTTTTTACCTTTTAAATATAAAATTTTAAATGTAATGAAGGTTTAATTAAAATATTTGATAAAATTTGTTTAAGATTTCTATTTTTAAATTCTTGTTGAAATGTTCGTAGAAATTAATTCTCGAACATGTGTCAGAGGAACTAGTTTTAACTTGTTCTTTTCATTAACATTATTTTTTTTCTGCAATATTATTAACATTTGACTGAAATAGAGAATATCTCTAATACATATTTAAGAAAGTAATTTTCTGCATATTTCAAAAGCTATTGTTAAAAAGTAAGCATAAAAAAATCCCATTAAACGTAATTAAAATTTGACTCTAGTATTACAAATGCTGTGAAATAAATTAAAGTTAATAAATTAATATTGATGCAATATAAAATTGCACTATTTCGGAGTACATAGAAATTATGATTACATATTATTTATATACGCATTCTAATCTTATTTAAATGAAGAATTGCTTTAAAATTGTACATTTTAGCCAATTTAAATTTTCTTGTAAATTAATGTCGCAACAGTGCATGTTAATTTATAAACTAGATTAAGATTTAATTAGTGAATAATAATTGAATCTTTTTCTTCTCTTTCAAAAAATTCACTAAATTGGAGATTAACTCAGATGCGAACAATTAATTAGAATAAGCCAATTTTTAGATCATATTTGTTACAGACAAAATAGTATTTGGATAGAATTTTTTAAAATTATTTATTTATTTATTATTATTAATTCAATAGAGGAGTAACATCTTTTGACATGTACTGTACATTTAATAACATTTAGTTTATATGCTATTCAGAATTCCTATTATGCTTAACTGTTAATATGTCTACATATTGAACATACATTCGCCATGTAAATAGTGTAAAAGCTTTCTAGTTAAATCAAAAAAATAATTGTATTTACAAAAATTATAATATAAACGTATTTTAATCGAAATATTGAATTTATTTAAAAGTTACACAAATTTTTCCGGCGAAAAGTACAAGAATGAAACAGTTTCCAAAACAAACTTTTAAATTACTATTAACACAAATGTCATTGTGAGATATGATTTCGAGAACTGGAGATAAACTTACAGTGCAAAAATTATGTTGATCTCAAAGATAAAAATAGAAAAAAGACTTTTTGCTTGCAAACATCATGTATATATGGATTCTATTGCTATTTTCAATTAGTGATTGAAATAATTTAAATTTTTCAGTTTAAAACAGTTTTTAAAAAGCAATGCAGATAATCTTGAATCAGAGATATACCGAAACAGTTAGGCTTGGATATCTCTAATGAAGAAACATAAAATAAAGTGGCGAATGTGACTTCGTCACATATGTAAGTTTGCTTCAACTGTTTAGCTCTTAAATCCATAATGTAACTCAGGCGTTACGTATACTTTTTATTTATTTATTTATTGCCATTTCGCGTTATTATTTTTTTTTTCATTTGGGTCTTTTGAGGGAACTATTATGTAATTACTTACGTGTGACAACATGCATGAAGTCTGTTTTTGTGCTGATATGTTATCACGAGTAGATTATAACATCTTTTGCTAAGTCTGCTTGGAATGTATTCGACTGGAGTTTTTTTTCTTTATATTTATAAGGTAATATTTATTAATTCTGCAAAATATTAAAGGTATTATAAAAATTATTACATCGTTTAATACTAGTTGTTGTGCATGGTAAACACTTTTAAGGAAGTACATAATTAAAAATTGACATTTTTTGAGCAATTTCTCTGATGTAACTCTTTAGTGACATAGTGACATAGTCCAGCATAAACATAAAGTAATTTGTTCAGTATTTTTCTAGAGGATAATTAACAGAAATAGACTCAAATATAATTTTTTTGGAATAAAATAGAAATTCGTGCATAAAATAATTAATGGTTTTACAGTGATTCAAAAAATATAAAATTCCGTGTCTGTTAAATACATTTATATCCATTTTGTATCCTTTTTTAAAATCAAAAACCGACTTTAATACTTTAATTTTCTATTTAATTAAATATATATATACATGATTGCAAATAAAATATCAAATCGAATACCTGGAACATTTGATGAAAACATTTTTAGCTTTCAGTATTTCATATTTGAACGTCAATTATTGTATTCTGTATTGTGTTCTGTTATATTTGAACGACAGTTATTGTGTTCTGTGATATCAGTTCGACTTCTGAGAGTGCATTATCCTTTAATGTGAAATTGGCGCCTTTGGCGTATCTGAAATTGTCTAAAAAAGAAAGGGGGGGGGGGTGGCTGCAACCCTATCCGGCAGTAAGGAGTAGGAAGATTCGGACCCTTCAAAATTACAGGTTTCATCTCGGAAATGCTTCATCCCTCGGGTACACATCACGTTCTTTCGTGAAGGCGTCCTTGCCCCATTTAAATCTCACTCGCACATTAAAACAAGAAGAAGAAGAAGAAAAGGCTCTTTCTCTGCTCACTAACAATCTTCTTTTTTTTTTATGATTTTGAATCATTATTTTCCAAGTCGTGCGCTACAGGCCTGTCTACTTTAATCCTTCTACGAGATCTCGCTTAAGTTTGATAAAGAAAAGGGAACAACAAAAAAACACAGGAATCGTGTTGTACGAATTACGAGTAGGCTGTTTAAGGTGATGGTACACACAACTACTTTTGCGGTTAGAAGTCGGCGTGTTTTACGTTGGCAGGCGTTTTGTTTCATGTATAATGATTTTTCCAGTTCAACTTTAATCCAACTGTAGGACAGTTACCTTTTCCTTAGGTAGGGTTGAGGTAGTTATCTCTTGAACCATTGTAATGCCCCTGTTTTCTATTGTCAATAAACTGCAAAAGGGAGGAGAAGAAATGATTTCCTCGAATTCAGTTGAAGTTGGGCAAAATACACGTGTGCTCGGAGCCTTAGCTCTCGATGAGGTAGCTGGTTGCAAACCATAGTGTTCTTACCCGGTCTAATTGGTCCCGGTTTTATTGTAGACGGTGGCTGGTGTGCCGATGATATGTTTTCATTGAAGTTTTGATGGATAGTGTTCAAAAGTCGACCTAATACCTGTTACGCCTCACCTTTTGGTGAAGAAAAATAAGTTAGGTGTTAGAATTATAAAGTTATTTGTTTATATAATAAGTTGTCGTAGGCACTTTCATTTTTTACCTATCGGGCAACCGAGAAAAAAACAAAAATGATGAACATTGGAAAGATACATTCATGTTTTAGACTTTTTTTTCCCCTGCTATTTATAGCATTTTTAAATCATAAATCTTATTTTGTTTCCCATAACATATTTGTAATGTAATACTACTTTTTTCAAAATAGTCAATTTATTTAATTAATGTACATTAATATCTTGAAATATACATGAAACAATAAAATATTTTCTAAAAAGTTTGAGTAAATTCCGTCAGTATCATATTGGGATAGTTTTCAACATTGATGATAAAGCATGTCGAAAAATTGTGCAAATTTTTAATTAAAAAAATTGAGACAATTACTGTTGCCACACAATCCAGCATGTTTTCCAGTTTTAAATATGAACAGAAAAAGCATACTTTTTTTTCTGAAATGCGAACCATTTGTTCAGAATCCTTCCAAAATAGAGAGAAAGTGAAATGTGAAAAAAAAATTTTGCTTTCATCAAGGAGAATTTATACATTATTAATAACATTTTTTAAATATTACATACTACATATGAGTTTTAAATGTTTCCTTGAATTTAAAAATTGTGATTGTTTTTGTTTATTTTGAGTTATGGCAAGTGGACTTCCTTAATTTTTTATCTTTAAGATATAGCCATAATGTGTATGATTACTACTGCACTGGAACTTTTACTGTCCATCATATCCAAATCAAGTAAAAATTCAGCAACTTAATTTGTCAAAATAACAGTTATTAATAATTAACTTGAAAACTTTTTGTTGTTATAATAAGTTGACTTAGAATTTTTCTTGTTTAAATCAAGTGAAAACTTACCATGCTAATAACTAATGTTTCAAATTTTAAAGCACAATTATGACATGAGATAGCGAATTTCACGAAGATTTTAAGATTATATAAAACGACTTTAAATTTGTCTGTATATTTTTTAAATGGATTTAATTTACATTCAATAATTAAAGTATGTGACCTGCAAATCTGAAACGTTTTTTCGCTTGTCCAGATGTCGCATGCTGTAAATGATATAGAAAAGTTCTTCAAATAGAACTACTGTTCACTAATTTAATGTCTTATATTTTATATCACAATGATCATTTTTTTATTTTTGTATCACAATGTTTGCTATGCATAAAAAATATTTGGGTAAGAAAGTATAAAGTAAAAGTAAATAAACAAAATAATAAATAAATCAATTCATATTTCATGTTTTTCTATGTTTAACGATGCAAAACACATGCAAAAAAAAAAAAAAATAAAAAAAAAAAAATAAAAAAAGAAAAAGGAAAAAAAAGAAAAGAAAGAAAAAGAAAGAAAAAAAATATCTTTTTTTTTTTTTAACGAATGAAATAATTTTCAACAGCAGCTGTTTACAAACAAAAAACATATAAACTTTTCAAATGTTACACCACAATTCTTTTTTTCTTTATTGAGGTTTATTCTATATTGTTTACGCGTGCATCAAGCTTTTATATCACACATGTTGATTTAACTTCTTTGGGTAATTTCAGAGATAATCACGACTTTCTACTGCTACTGCAGTTTGTGTAATAGCGTTGTAAATCATTGTTCTAAATCTAAAAAATTGATAAGAAAATGTCATGAACTACCTCTATGTTCTACACTTTCTCTGAAAGCTAGTATGTTTTATTTATTTATTTATTCAAATAGTTAGTGGAACCTGCCTAGCAAAGAAAGGAACTTTTTTTAAGAGAAACCGCTGTCAAATGTCTTGCAAAATTTCCTGAGGCAAATAAAATAGGTGTGCTTTTGCTTCAAAATACTTTCATGTTTCATTTAATTGGTGTGCAAAGGAAAATGACTTTTCAAATATATGTTATGGTACTTTAAATACCCTATTTTCAGAGGAAATGTTAAAAATTAGCTAACTAGTACATTAGATATTACCATTAACTGATATTTACAGATTAGAGGTATGTCAAGTAATTAAAATCTTCTTTTAAAGAACATGCCAAGAAAATTTATGTAGCAAAGTAAAGTAAATCTATCCATTCAAAAATACATGATCACTCACACTAATTCGTATATAACTGATGTTTATAACTTTATCAAAAATTAAGAAATTTCAAAGAAATTTTCAATAGCCTTACCTAGCTTTGTGAGAAATGGATTGACATCATAGAACATAGTCGAAATGTATAGTATTTTGTTTAGTGTAACCTTATGTACTGTCAGTTACAAAGGTTATTCGGGAAGTAATGTCCGATTTCTTATAAAACATTTTCTTATAAAACATTTTCTTATAAAACGTCCGATTTCTTATAAAACAAGAAGACATTTTTTCAAAAAACTTTTTTTATTTACTTTCTTACGTGTTTCTCTATTATTTTCCCACATAATTTCCAAAGTTGATTTATAATCTGTCCTAGCGTTCTTCAATTTTTTTGTATGACTAAGTCATAGACCTCTTACCACCTGCAAAGGTAATCTGTCTTCAATTGCTTCTTTCAAAAGTTATTGACTTAAAGTTGAAATTGTTAATCACCAGTTTTCACAAATCTTTTCGTCCACGGGACAGACCATATCTTCTGTGATTAGTGTGATGGTCTGACTGATCTCAATTCATCAAGGACAGGCCGACCATGAGTGATTACAGATGATATGGTCTGTAATGTGGATGAAAAAGTTAATATAGGCCGGTGATTCACAATTTCAATTTTAAATCAACAACTTTTTAAAGAGGTTGTTAAAGACTATAGTTATCTTCATAGACGACAAACGTCTATGACTTATAACTTGTAGAACGTTATGGCAAACGTGTAAACAAATATAGAAATTATGTAGAAAAATAAAGTAAGGAATTAAATAAAGAAAATTTTTATGAAAAAATCTGTGATAGTTTATGTTTTATAAAAATTCGTCCTTAGTTTCCGAATAACCCTTTTACATTTGGAAATATGGAGCGTCTAGCTTCTTATACCAAAAAGTGTTTGCTGTAGTTGCTTTACGACCTCTGTTATGAAAATTCTTTTCAATTCCACTCTATCTATGGCCTACAATAAGTATTAGACAATGAAACAAGTATCTGAAGGTGATATTTTTAAAGAAGAGGCAGATAATACCTGTAGTGTAACATAAGATTAAAGTATGACTGTCATTAAATGGTTGGAAATATATTTAACACAACTTTCAAACAATCGAAAGGTTATCAAAATTTTTTCTTTTATTCAAAAGTTATCAATTTATTCACTGGAAAGTTATGAGAATAAATTGACTGTAAGAGTGACTTTTTTCACTCTAAGTCGGTTAATAAAATTTTCCGCCAAATCAATCTCTGAACATCTTATCGCTACCCCATAGCGTTACTCGGGATCTTTGCAAAATAGGGGTATGAAGTGCGGTGGGAATATGACAAAGAAGTTTAACACGCCAGGTACAATAGTCGTGACTGCTTTTTGACGTGTGGCATAGGTGAGTCCACTGATGTCCCAGGGCGTGGTACTTCTGTCAATTGAGGGGCGTCCCTTGAAGGGGCGTCCTGTCAGCGGTCGTAACAAGAAGAGTTGACTGGTCGTTAGTGCTTGGTGTTTGTTGCGTTCCGTGTTCGGTCAGTGGGTGGTAGTGGGGCCATTTTCAAAAGAAGATATTAGTATCTGAAGATACAAACATGGAATGCATGCTATTGACACAAAGCATACTTTTAGAGCTGAAATCGCGAAATACTTATTGGATAGAAATAAAATTACAGAAAATTTTGCTTAAAATGTGCATTTAATACGCCATAAAAGTAAAAGATGTAAGAAATATAAAAGACGTTAGTAATAATAAATAAAATTTTTAAAATATTAAAAAAATCCACAAATTTGCACCAAGGGCTTCCGACATGACCTTGCTTGTCATCAGGGCAGTCTCTATCTTCAGCTGGATAACCAGGCAAGTCCAATTTCCTGTGGAAAGGGAAAGGGTGAGGAGTCGATTTGAGTACGATTAGAAAGTTTCAGTATGCAATCAATGCTGCCCTGATGACGATCAAAGTCTGATCGAAAGCGCTCTGAGCGAATTTGTGGAAGTTTCTAAGTTTTTAAAAACCGCATTCATTAAGCATTAACATATTTTATATTTCTGTCATCTTTTATGTTTTTAGCGTATTAAATGCACCTTTTAAGAAAGTTTTTCTTAATTTTACTTCTATATTGTTGAACATCAATGCGACATTCCAATGGTATATGTTTTTTTCATATATACATTTGTACTTGGTGGATGACAAATGAGATTTTTCAGATGGAAAAAGATTTTCAAAATATGTTTCATTTTAGAGATTTTTTGTAATTTTTAAATTTCAAAATTTAATACATATTTAAGAAAATGTAGCTGTATAGAGGTCATTGTAGTTCATAGTCAGAGTTTATAGAGGTCAGTGTAGAGTAAAAATATCGAAATCTCTGTAAAAATCTATAAAAATCTATTTTAGATAAAGAGTGGACATTAAAAGCTTTTTGCAACGTTTCAAATGCTTTTGTAGCAGGAATTTAATTTCAAAAACAGAATTTCTGCATTTTCTTTGCTCTATATCATTTGCCATTTCGGAAAATCCTCATAGTGGAAAAGTTTATGTGATTAAAAACAAATTTATTTTTAAAGATAAAATAAAACAATTCCTGACTATTGTCTGATGTTTATAGAAATCGTAAAAGTGTTTTATAAAATTAACGACGATATCTACTGTAGATGTACTTTAAATAAAGCAATCCGAATAATTTTTGATCACAATAGCCTGTGGCCTACCATAGAGTAAAGATAAAGAATAGAGATGAAGTGTGGTGGCTGAGGATGACGCTAAAAATGCAGATCTGAGATCCGCTACATTTGGTCCAAATACAACCACTTCCTTTCGCAAAAAAATGAAGAAAACTTTTAGCTAAATTGTTTTTATTTATAATATAATGAAATACTACTTTAGAATGCCTAAAATAAGAAGATCATTTTCATTTAGAGAAAAAATGCACGTCTGATGTCAAAGAATTTGGTTCCTATTCCACATGCTTATTTTGTTTGGGTCAAATGAGAGCATTTAAATTTGAGCGATAATGTGTATCATATTACAAACCATTTTCTTTCTTTTATGGCATACAGCATATCCATTTATCTTTTTCCTCTATGGTGGCTCACCTATCGCTAAGAAACAAAATATTTTATTTTATTTCACAGCAACTTTTTTCGCTCGTATTCTCATTTACCTAAATCTGAATCAATCTACAAAACCGAAATCGAGTCCTCTGCTGAGGCATCTTCAAGTGTTTGGCTGCGTGAACTATTTTTCGTTTATACCTGTTCCCTTCGCAAGCAGGTCTGTTTCGCCGATGGAGAGTGTAGCTATCTCCAAACAGATCTATACACACAATCTGACACACCTTGACTCCTTATCTCCTCTGACCTCCTCGCTGACACGGGGACGGAATTCGTATTGTAACGTGGACAGGCGACAGCACTCAACCTATTGGTTTGTGAAGCCAAAAGTTTTGCATTTGATTAATGGCACTCGGTATAAATCGACACCTTTGACACCCGCGAATATGTAGGTTGTTTGCTGATTACCGGATAGTTGTGAACAAGTTTATTTTGACCAGAAGTCATTTTTCACGAAGTCTGTTAACGAAAAGGAAATGTTTTTGATCGTCGGTATACAGTTTTAGAACAGAATTATTTCTGAGATACGTTCATTGCTTAGTAGTGTTTAGTAGTTTTTTTTTCTTTCTTTTGATAAAAGATTTGTTCTGTTTTCAAATTTATTAACTGAGTCAATCTCTTTAATCTATATATAGATAGTAATCGCCAAAATTTGGCGATAAATAATTTAAACATTCCACAGAAACAAAAAAATCTTAATTGTATGAAAAATCCCTCCTTCTGAAATTGGATTTTGGATCAGTTGCTTTTTAAGCCCTTCATTTTGTTTAATTTTCAATTTTTTACCACCAATTTTTAAAAGCAGAAAAATTTCTGTAATTAAATCGATAAAATGCTCTGTTTAAATAAAGTAAAATTTACAATTAAAAATAACTGATGTGAATAAGGAAAAGTTTCTAAGCACCTTAAGTGACATGAATACCGGTCATTCATCCTCGAAGTGCTCAATTTTCGGACACAGGCAACAAAAATTTTCAAAAAATCAGTTTTTAGATCCAAATAAAGTAAATAAATAAAAAAAAATCGCAAAAAATTTAGAAATGAAGAAGTTTTTGAAATTAAAATTTTATTAGATTTTTCATATTTATATACATCTAATTGCATTACAATACTAATAGATCGCACTACAGTTGTTTGTTGATACATTAGTTTTTTTTATAAATATTTTTCCTTCTACTTCTTTTTTGTTTTTTCTTTCAAGGCAAATAAATATTTATTTTTCTTAGTACACATATATGTCTTATCAATCAATTTCGTGAAAAAGGCATGGCCTTTTAATGTTGTGAGTTTTTTAATTTATTTAATTCTATAAATATATTCTAAAAGTCTTTAATTTAAAATTTTAAATGCAAAAACCTTAATTAAAAAATTATTGAAGGTGATAAGTTTTACTTAAAAATAATGCAGAAAAAATAATTCTATAAATAATAAGTTATAATTAACATTATTGTATTGAACTATAATTATATAAATTAAGTAGTTCCTAAGTTGAAAATTTATAAATTTAGTAAGGGATAAATGAGACATGTACAAATGCCGTTCAAGTAATAAAATCTATTATCTATTAACAAGATTTGGTTATGCATATTAAATACATCAAACACATATTACAATGATACTAATATGTTAGTATTATTATACCAATATATTTATGGAAATATTATTGACACAATGCATTGTTATCACAACTGATGTGAACTTAGAAAATCAATACAATTAATTTGTAATTTTCAGTTTATAAATATTTCAAATTTGTCTTAATCGGTAAGTCGATGAAATCTTACTGATATTATAAACTTTTTGTTCTTATTGTTTGTCTATTTAATTTTTCTTGACATCTTATTTGTTGCTTTAAAAGAGCAGCCTTTAATCAAAGTTAATCATTTCTTAAATATCCATTCAGTGTTGAAATGTAATAAAATCCATAAGCGATTATAATCGTGCATTGTTAAATCGAAATGACTCTCATTCTATACTTATGTGAAAAGGCTTATTTGTAGAATATATGTATATATGTACTCATATTATCGATCATAAAGTGTGCATATTACGGATTATAATGTGTATGGAAACTTGCGCATGACAAATGATTGTGTAATTGGAATCCAGCATGTAATTGTTGTATATAGAATCAATGTATTACTAGAATTAGAACATGCGTGCGCGAGAAACATTTTGCATGACTGATGATTACATAGTAGATAGAACTATATACAGACGCAATCGTCTACATTATTATAAGGTCTTTAAAGTACTACTGTTCAAAGGTCAGGCATTCTTATTAAATACAAAGAGGCTAGAGAGGGAAAAAATCAATCCTATCAGGTATTGAAAAGTCAATCGGTCTTATTTCAGCGAGTTCAATAAGACAGACTTAACAGACAAGTTCATATTTCGTAACTCTCTATTCTTTAAAAAAGTAACTAAACGCTGTCACCGCCGTTGACAATAATTTATTTGTGACCGGAGGTCTTTCTTCGTTTATATTAAGAGAGCAGTTGCATATAAAAATATGAAAATTGGTGGTGTTATGGAGAAATGTTTGCTAAATACGCTGATGCAGGCATTTTTTAAATCAAATAATTATTTTAAGGAATATTTAAAGTTGACAAGTTATAGTAAAAACTACAGGTAGAAATTTAATCGTTTTCAGACCATTTTATACATTAGAAATTCCCGGTGTGCAGATTGCATTTAATTTTTTTATTTGATTTTTTTTTTTTTTTTTTTTTTTTTTTTTTTTTTTTGAGGATGTATTTCTATTTAAAATTTAATTTTTCAACATTTCGAAAGATATTTTTTAATTATTTTAGAAAAGGTTATTACTTTAAATTGTTGTCAAATTTTAAAATAGCACAAACAATAATATTTCCTTCAGATTAAATATTTTTTGAACCGTGGAAAACACATATGGACTCTATTATAAACAATAATAATAATAATATAAAAAAATCTTTGGAATTATGAATTAAATGATTATGAGTTAAAAGCAATACGATATTGAAAATTGTGTCAAAAAAGCAATATTTACTCAGGAATTTTTACAGAGGAAGAAAATTTTAAAATAATAAATTCATTACTATGTGTTAAAAGTCGTGAAAGAAGGAAATTATGTCATATTTAAAATGGCCAAATTATAATAATGTCAAGTAGTTTAAATTTAAAACTATGTTTGAGCGAGACATTTATTTAATATTTTGAGACAATCTTTTTAATTGTTACTGTGAATCCTAAGACAGTGCAAATAATATTTTTTTTTCTAACAGCAAAATTATTTTTTACGTGAATATTAAAAGCATAAAGAAGAGTCTGGTGAAAATTACAGCAGATTTAAAAACGACACAACAGTTTAAATTTTATAATATATTTATACGAGACATTTAATGCTTCTAGATATTCTTTTAAACTACTGTTGCCAACCCTAAAGCAGCGCAAATAAAAACATTCCTTTTCTAGCAACAAAAGCATTTTCACGTGAAAACTGCAAAATAAATAAGTTAATAAAAATAAAAATAAAAATAAATAAATAAATAAAACTTAAAATAATAAATTCATTAATATGCATTAAATCAGTAAATAGGAGAACTTGCTTCACATTTGAAATGACCAAATAAAAACAATTCAAAACAGTTTAAATTTTAAAATATATCTGCGCGAGACATTGCTTCATATTTTGAGATAATCTTTTCAACTATTGTTATGAATTCTAATATAACGCAAATAATATTTCATTTCTGACAACAAAAGTATTTTTACGTGAATATTAAAGAGAGGGAGAAAACTTTGGTGACAAATACGTCACATTTACGTCACGCACATCGAAACGATATATTTCGAATGTCTTTTAAAAGAACTTTCTTATAGAGTTGTAAAAAAAAAAAAAAATACCAAGTGTTTGTAGAGACTGTTTACTTAATTCATTTTACCTTAGCTTATTTTAAAATTTGTAATTGCTTTTTGTAATTAAAGACAAAAACAGGCATTGTATCGCTTAACAGCGGCTGACTTGGCCTTAAAAATCTCCAGTCAAAGGCAAATAAATAAAATACTGCTTTCAGGGAAATCGCCACTGTTCTTTTAAATTATAACTCTATCTTTTTAACGCTGATGAAATTAGCGTGCTTTTAGATTTTAGGGTATCTGAATGAATGGTTGACGAGTGTAGCTCGTACGGGGCAGAGCTCCCTAGTTATAAATGTAAGATATATACGTAATTTTACTTTCGTAAAAAAATTACTCACATAAATGATAAAAAATTATCACTCATACAGTAACAATTTCAAGCAACTATATTAGAAACATGAAATTATATTCATAAATACGAATTAATGTTTATTTTTCTATTTTTTTTTATTTCTATATTATAAATAAGTAGAAAAATATTATAAAAACGGTATTTAAATAGTTTGTAACCATTTATTTATTAGTCTATAAAAAATACTACAAATCGATAAAAAATATTCCTTTTTGATTATTGATTTCATATCGTAGATATTCTTTTATTTTCAGTTAATAAATTTAAAAATACCATTATTAAAATATAGAGATCTGTCAGCCAATGGGTATTGGCTAGATAATTTTATAGCCAAATAAATTTATAGAAGACCGCAAATTTGGATAAGGCCGAACGCATCTGTAACTCAGATATTTTGATTTTGATAACTAACCGAGATATTAATTAAAAAACTTAATGAATGCTTATGAAATAGTTTCGATTGTCCCTCAACGATTATTTCAACGATTACAACAACAGTTTCGATTGTCTCTTGTGTCGCTTCTGCGCATGTTATGTGGAAAATACAATTTTCCAAGTGTTTTACTTCATTTAAAATAGCGCAATCGCCTGGAGTTACAGAAAAAGAAAAGAAAAATTAGTTTCACGGTAACTTTATTGTACAGATGATATTTTTCATTAAAAATATATATATATATATTGTTTCAATAAATATATTTTTCTCTCTCTCACATCTGTAAAGTCAATAAATTTTTCTCGGAAACTGGGATTCCTAGACCCTTTTTTATGTCCCGATAACAGCAAAAATTCATGTAACATGTCCTGTTGCATAAATTTTGCTGTTACCGTTACATAAAAAGTTTTAGGAATCCCAGTTTCCTTAAAAAAATTTATTGACTTTACAGTTTTATTCCTATTACAGTGCACTTTACTTTTTATAAAAAAAAAAAAAAAAAAAAAAAAAAATACAAATAAATAAATATTTTCTGTATGTCGTTTTCGTATTTTCTGGATTTTCAGCAGTTTAAAATATTCATTCACATTGTTAGATAGAAATACAAAAGAAAAAAAAAAGAAAAAGAAAAATACCACTGACACCTTTCTGTTGGCCTGAACTCAAAATAGTTATAAATAAATGAAAAAAAGAAAAAGTCATTTCATATGGAAAAAAAAGAAGAAAGAAAAAAGATAATTTTTAAAAACTGCAAGCATGTGAAATATGTATAACGTAATGCAGTTTGGTTTAAAAGTAGAAGTTACAGTTGGCAATAATAATTAGCAAGGATTCAGGCTATAATAATTATATACTAATGCGAAAAAATAAAAAAATAAATAAAAATAAAAATAAAATAAGAGGCTGATTTTGATCAGTAATTGTATGAAAAACACATACATTATATCGCGTGATTTTATGTAATTAAAATTGGAAGTTGGAAGATCATAAAATATCAATAACGAATGCACATACTAATGTACTTTCTTCGTATTTGTATTTTAAAATTTATGTTTCACTTCATTTTACCCATAACGCTCCATAAGAAAATTGATGGATATTGATGGGGGAAAAGTTAAAAGCACTTCAGAACGCGAAAACGCCTGATAAATTACTGGAGCAGGGGAGCAGGAAACTTAATTTAATAATTGTAGCCTCATTTGATCTGAAAAATATTTTTCAACCAGAAATCAAACTAAATCGTCTCTCCCATTCATAATTCAAGCTGTAAAACCTCATTTAAAATCGATTTCCTTTTATAGCTAATTTCTTCAATTTTAATGCCAACTTCTGCTTGCACCAGGGGGACTATCCCACCACCTACCAAATATATATTCCTTTCACACTCTCTTTTCGTATTTTCTGGATTTTAAGAAGTTTAAAATTTTCATCCACATTGTTTTATAGGAATTCAAAAGAAAAAGGAAAAAAATACAACTGACACCTTCTGTTGTCCCAAATTTAAAATAGGTATAATATATATATATATATCATTTTATATGAGAAAAAAAAGAAGAAAGCAAAAAGATAATTTTAAAAAACTGCAAGGATGTGAAACATATATAACGTAAAACAGTTTGATTTAAAAGCAGAAGGCATTGGTTGAACATTCATGAACACTGATGGGGAAAAAGTTAAAAGCGCTTCAAAACACGAAAACGCCTGACAAATTACTAGAGCAGGAAACATAATTTAATAATTGCAACCTCATTTGATCTGAAAAATATTATTTTACAGCCAGAAATCAAACTAAATCGCCTCTCCCATTCATGTAAAACCTCATTTAAAATCGATTTCCTTTTATAGCTAATTTCTTCAATTTTAACGCCAACTTCTGCTTGCACGCCGGGGACTATCCCACCGCCTACCAAAATACATATTCCTTTCACACTCTCGTCCCTGTCTGTTATATCCGCAACACTGTCTTTCGTGCATATGGGATGCGTACGCCTCCGCGCATACAATGCCATGCATGTGCACCCCGCCGCGTGCTCCCTTGAAAAGGATGAGTGTGTCAAACAAGTGGAACTCAGAGATTCCGTTCCCCTACGCCGTGCAGATGTCGTTCTCCGCATCACCGGGGATGTTGGAAGGTACACATGCAACATCACAGTGCCTCGCTACACACTCATTTATGCAGTTTTTTTCCCCCTTCCTTTTCAAATTGTTTTCTATGCTTGTCTGTTATGTAAACGGTTTTTCTGGGACGGTTTGAATTGAAAGCTGACGTTAAATTCTGAGGGTTTCATTTGGGGAATTACAAAGAAAGAAGTCGCTACTTCAATTCGTGCGATTTCGGAATGTAACAAAATCACAAATTGTTACGTTTTTAGTAAGAAACTGTCTGCGCTTGAACGCAATTCCTCAGTGTGGTAATTCGATTTATTTCCGGTTTTTGTTAATGTTTATTTTTCTGTTTGGATAAACACTTAGATAATTTTAAGATGAAATCACATAAGTTTATCACATAACATTTTCACATGCATTGTTAACTATTTAAATGTTAGGTGTTGTGGCCTGCATTTTTAATGCAGGAATTTTTATATAAATTGTTTTGTGTTTGCGTGCGTTTGTTTACATCAAAATTGAAGCTTTTCAAACTTTTTTTTTTTTTAATTTTTTATGTTTTTGTAATATGTATGAAATCGAGTGATTTACATTTTTGTATTGCATTTTCCACGCGGCGTTTTAGTATTTTTGGTAATAATCCAATTCATATGCTTTTTTTTCTTTTAAGTTATTAAGTGAGCGTAAATATGGTAAAACTTTAAAATATAAAATGTAATTAGATGGTAAAAATACCCATGGTAAATCATTTTATATGAAAAAAAAAATTCTTGCTGAAGGTTTTATATACAGAATGATAGCAAATTTGCTCCAATATCTACTTCAATTTACTGCGATTTCTTTGAGCTTAAGTAGTATTTAATAGAACAAAATTTAAAATGTAACATGCAACTAAGTTGTAAAAACACCTAAAATAATGAATGTAATAAAAAATTCTTGCTGAGGATATTATATAAAGAATTATAAAGAATTCTAATCTCAAATTACTTTAATTTACCGCAATTTTAGCAAATACTTATCTTATATCAAAATGCTAAGTCTAAATTGTTATATCTTTTCCATGGATATATCAAACTTTAAACTTTATTATTCGGTGTGTAATTTGATTTATTTCTTCACTGGAAAAAAAAATCCAGACTTTTTTGACAAAACGGAAAATTTTCTGGAATTTACGGGAATTTTTCCGTTAAAAAACAGTGAATTGTACTGACGTTCCGATCGCAATAAAATCTTCGTAAAATCGTCGGTTTTTTTTTTTTTTTTTTTTAATAATTTTTTTATTCATAATGTTGCGTTTTTTAATATATATATTACTGCTTCAATAACCACTCCAATAACTTATTAAATAAAAAGAGATATTCCCATAATAAAAAAAATAATAATAAATATAAAAAAATCATATAAGTTTATTTGTGTAAAATCACTTTGCACATAAAAGGTAACTTATAAATTAAATTTTCTTGCTTTATTTATGTTATTTTCAATTATAAAACAATGTTGGTAAATCGAATATATAAATTATGTTCTATCACATTCCTGAAAGATTTATAAAGTAGCATTTTTATAATACTTATTTAGTGTAATTTTCAACCAGAGACTTGAAAGAACTGAAAGTTAATAATATTTATTTCTCAAAGAGCCATCGAAATTGTATATTTGTAAAAAGTAATGCATTTTCAGTTAAAATGTATATACTGATATATATCATAAGTATGTATATTTCAATATGTCTGTGCATCTATATACATGGAAACACATATGCGCGTATCTACATATTTGTGCATGCAGGTATGTATTTCCGTATGTGTGCTTCATAATTAATTTAAATAAATCTATCATCAATGTGTGTGTACAATAACCAAAAGGGAAGATAGATCAAAAGTGAACTTGTTTAAATGTTTATTGCTTAATTTAATAGTTTAATCATTAAAATTTCAATTATATTTACGCTGATAAAATTACATATAAACAATTTATTTGTATGTCTGCGGATAATATAGATTCATGTATGCGCATGGGCAGATATGCACATCCTGGCTTCTAAATTATTGAGTACATAAGCACTTTACGAACATTTCATAAACATTTTTTGCGCACACATATATACATGCACAAATCTGTATCCAGATCATCTAAAAATTTGTGTATGCGTACTGGAATAATATAATTTGTATGCATTAGAAAATATTTTACATATGATTGTTAAATGCTTTCATGTTTATTAAACCGGCATACAAACTGGATCCTTGAATACATATTAATATTACATACATTCTGTTTCTGTTGTCAGCAATTGTAATCCGTGTGAATAAATAGCATTTGTAACATAGTATTCCGAACTAAATGTTTTCATGGACGCGCAACAATGTTTATACTGAATAATAGTTTCGTGTCAACAGGATTTAAAATCAAACATGTGTTGTACAAAGAAAGCGCATAAAAACAGCTAATTCTGCAACGAGTCTAAGCGGAGAGGAAATCAGGATTTATGCTAATGCAAGTTTAGTATTTATGATGGGATGTTCTATAGACAAAACCTAATGCAAATACACGACAGCATAGTTACACAAATATCAATCAGATGACATTTATTTGGTTTTGCATAATAAATGGGACAATGTAACTCGTGAAAATAATATTTTATTTGTTTTCTGGATTTATAAAGTAAAATTATCTAGCTGTTGTATTTAAAAAGAAACATATTTTTTTATATCTTAATTAAAAAAATATATCAAGAATGATAATTTTAAATCATTAATTTTATTATTATTATAATTTTTAAATATATCATCACAGTTTACTTTTTTTTTACATTTAATTTTTGCAAACAAGTCGATAATTTTTTGTGTTTTTCTCTTGATGAAAAACAAATAATAGTCAGTATAGTAACATAACAGAGAAACACTAATCTGTTAAACTAAAATAATCTATTGAAAATAAAGTTTGAATGTTCCACAAAAATGATACGATTTTCAAACAATATGGACACAACTTTTCTTTATAAAATGATGAAATTTAATTTCCCGTTTGACAGCGTGTATAATTCGATAAGTAAAATTACTAATGTTGTCTACTTTAAGAAAAAAAGCAAGGGGAAAAAATGCAATCATAATAATGATACAATTCAGTTAGAAAGTTGGAATACATTATTTATTTATATAAATATGCTTCTCTTGTATTTAGTTTTAGCTTCTCTCACTCGATTCTGTAAAACGTTTTGAGAACTTGGACAAAAATATTCGTTATAACTTCTTTAAAGTAGTCGTTCACAGACGATAATTAACATAAATTTTTGAAAAAAAAAAATCAAATTTGCAAAACGAAGTAATTTTAAAGTTTTATTCTACAAAAATTATTGAAACTATGGTAAAAAATAAAGTTAAAAATCTGAAATAATTCAAGATTAATTCTCAGTGCATCGATATATATTGGAATTTGGCTTAATATCAGAACTGACGCAATGCCAGTTTTCGTTAACTTGTCTTAATGTGAGAGCTGGATATATATATATATATATATATATATATATATATTTTCCATGAAAACCAAAACTATTCATCGATATCGAAATACATAGAGAGTATATATTTATAAATATATATATGTATGTATATATATATTTAGACAAATATATATTTATTTCTTTTATAAAATCAATATTTTTTCCATCTTTATCGGTAGATAAAAGCTTACCAAAAACTACAATAAAATAAAACATTAATGTTCTTAACTGTATTACTTACATTTCTATATTCTTTACTTAAAGTTACTGCAGGTAATAAAATAGTCTATAGAACATAGAAATGCTAAAAAAATAAAAATAAAAACTAAGCATAAACTACAACCTTTTTATAGATTATTCTATTGGTAAATATTTGTTCTATGACACCCGAAATACAAAACGTATTGTCAAGAGTAACAATTCGAACCTGCGGCCGGTGCAAATACTACCATTCAAGGGGCGTATTATATATAACAAAACACTGCTCAATAGAGAGGAAATCCAGCGTTTTGACCCCACTGCGGGGCGCCTTGCCCTCAAAGCTGTTGCGCCCCCTCTCTTTGAAAGTCTCCCTGCTGTGCTTGCATGGGCCCCCTCAGTGGCTTGTTGGACGCCGTCAATAACTTTTCGTCTTTTTTTATCTTTTTTTCTTTTCTTGTTTTTCCTTTTCTTTTTATTTTCAAAAATAATTTTGGCTTTGTTTACGGGTCTGCGGGGAATATACACTCTGATCGTGTCTATTTTGCCACCAGGGATGCTAGAATGAAAATACACTTCATTAAACGTTGACATCAATACTTGGAAATGTGTATATTTTAAGTACATATACGGGTCTGGTGAAAACAATACTTATAAAGAGGGCCGGCCATGCAATATCCACCTACTATGTTCGCCTCCAGTCGGGTGCATTGACTTGTATGAAGGTAATTTATATAGTTGTGTTCACTTATTCGAATAAAATCTTCTCCAAAATGAATTATTAAAAATCTGTCTTTTGTATTAATATAATCACAATTGAAGCATAAAATAGTTTAAGTTGACAGTTTACATTGAAATTAGTCAAAAATTGATTTATCTTTTTAATATCAAATGAAAGCCTGTTTAATATAGAATTTTTTGACATCTCATAATTATGTCACGAAATCTTGTAAATTTTCATAATACACTCAACGCAGTTATTCATACAAATTAAAATTTAAATGGCTTTTCTCTATGTTCATATTTTCTTCACTTTTATGTTTAAAAATTCTAACGCCTTTTTTCTTCTTCTTTTTTTTTTTTTTTTCTTTTGTATTTGGGATAGAGATTTAGCCTTTTTTGTACATGTTTTTATATTATATGTGTGCTTATTTTTTTTAAATAAAAGTATGTGAAGATCTCTTAGATTCCATTATTTTACGTTATATATATTAATAAAAAAAATCTAAGTTAAATGTAGTGTTAGATATATATAAAAATCCAAGCACATTCTTGTGTAATACACATTTGAAAATCTTTTTAGAAAAAGTTGGGCATAAATATAAATTATTAAAAAAGTAGTAAAAATTTTAAAAAGTTGAAATTTATACAATCTTTTTAAAAATTTTAATAAAATATGTAGTTAAAATGTTGTAAAATCTTTATAGAACTATTTTAGAAATAATTTAAAATTATAGTATGTCAAAAAAAAAAAAAAAAAAAGTTTCCAAAATGAACTTTTAATTGTACATTGAAATACTGTGAGTTCATCATTCGAACCATATTTTTTAAAATAAAATAAAGAAAATTTTTGAAAAAATCAATTGTTTCTTTAAAAGCGTAGTACCAATATCGCAACTTCGTAAAAATTTTAAGTATCAGATTTTTTTTCCTTTTTTTCTGACATACCATATATTTTAAATTATCCCTAAAATAGGTCTATGCATACATTGAGTTCAAATAATTAACCCTTGTATAAAAAAGAAAAAAATATCAGTCTCTAACTTCACTGTTTCATTATATAAAATGTTTCGCAGTTCATCAGCATGAAAAATTTCAGAAGATTTTTCTTGCTAATATTTATTACAACAATATCATAAATGTGAACCAACTATTGGAACTATGCTTCAACAGACGCTCCAAGCATTGGTTTAAAATTTCACCGTCTTACAGTGGCAGCTATTGAGCACCAAAATTTGGTTCAGACTAGGACAAGATGCAACAGATACATATTTGCACTATAAATCAAAAAGTCTATAAGGTTACTAACAAGGAAGGTCTCCATTGGCGGCATACTCAGAATTTTTTGAAAAAAATACGAATTAAACTACTCATGTAGGTAATAAAGGATCAGTGAAAATTAGCGGCTGAATTACATTATTAGATATGTAAAAAAATAAAATAGTTTGGAATAATTGTGTGAAAAGCTGACAGCGACGCGGGGTTTGGCGAGCCGTGCATTTCCTCGCCAAAAAGCAGACGATTTTAACGAATCTGAAAATTGATTTTAATTGAAAATTTTAAATTGAAACTGTTAAAAATCTGCAGCATTTACTGCAACGTCACTCCACTACTTTTATAGAATATCTCTCTTCTGACCAATGAGAATGCTCCATAGCATGGTGAATTGACCGTGTCATACACTGTTAAAAATCTGCTGCATTTTGTTGCAATGCACTCCACCGTTTGTATATAATATCTCTATTCCAACCAATGAGAAAGCTCCATTTCACGGCCAAGTAACCGTTTTCTATACAAGCAAGGGAGTGCGTTGCAACAAAATGCAGCAGATTTTTAACAGTGTATTTTTCAATTTGGAGCAATTTTAACCAATTTAAATGATAAAATATATTAATTTAATTTTGTTATAAGTACATATAAACGTACATGACAAAATTACACTTAAAATAAAGTAAAAATGCAAAACTAAAATTACTTAAACTAAACTTATTTAAATAAATTGAACATAGAAAGTTTTTTCTTTAAAAAGTATTCGAAGCGTAAAAGCGTATTTTTCAAAATTTCGTTTTTTCGCCAACCGGAGATAAATCGCCAAATAAACGAAATTTTTATTATTTTTTTTTACGGATGTTATAAGGAGATTCCGCCGAAATTTTTTTTATAAACATATATAACTATATGAGAAGAACATTCTGTAATTTTTTCAGATTTTTCTGAGTATGCCCGTATGGAGACCTTCCTTGTAAGACATTTTTGGGAATGTAGAATGCCTGGAACTGTTTATGTAACCTCAACCTGTATTACAGGTAAATTTTTAGTTGAATTACTGAAATGTCAGTAGATTCTATTATAAAGCAAGAGATTTTTGTAGCTTTGCAAAAAACTAGTTTTGTAGATTTACATCTATTTTTGTACAGTGTACAAATAGTATTTCAGTAAGCCTAAAGATTTCCGTAACTTTACATCTGTAGAATTAGATTTTTTTTACAGCGTAATGAACGAAAATTCATGCCCCGGAGTGAGATACACTGCATAATTTTGGCTGAAAAAATGGATAGTGACACTGGTTTCTTTTACAAAAGTGGTCATCTTTGTAAGTACTATCACTCATTTTATTTTGTTAAAACAGTTTATGAACACCGAACACCTTGTGTATGAAATTAATGAACTTTTATAAAAATTCTAAGATAGAGGACTATTTCAGAAACCGTAGAACAAATGATCTGAGGAGAATTTATAGGATACTAACTACAAATTTTCACTCTGTTCAAAGATGAAGTGGTCTTTCAGAAACTGTGAACGAAAACCATAAATCTAAATCATAAACTTCTCTTAGAAAAATGCGTGTGCTCAAAGGCTGACATGGAACACGAGCCGGTGCATGTGTCAGAGGGTTCAGACCTTTGTATCGACTCAGTAGGTGGTGGCATTTCAAACAAATCTCTCTAAATGGCTTACACCTGAACGTTTTTCTGATTCTTCACTATTTATTCAAATTGCCTGTCTTGACATTTTGCTTCATATTTTTGAATTAATCATATTTTAACTAATGTTTCATGTTTTTTTTATTTTTTTTTTATCCTTTTCATGGAAAAAAATATATTACGTTGTCTAGGAACATTCGTTTGTATTTTTATTTGTGCAATTATTTTTTCTATATTTCTTAGCTTAATTCTTTCCATGGTTTCTAATCATAAAGGTTTTTAATTTTATGATGAGAATATTTATTCAGTTTGGAATATGATTATACTGTTGATTTTTATCGACACAGTGGATAATGAAATAATAATGGTTCTCTAAATGGCTTACAGTGAAAAATTTTCTCATTTTTCAATGTTGATTTATATTCCCTGTTTTGAAGTCTTGCTAGATTTTTCTGAATTAATAATTTTTTAACAAATGATTCTACGTTCTCTTTTTAGGGTTTCGTTCATCTGATGAAACTCTATTCGTCTTCTTCCTATGTGTGTCTGTCCATCATAGAGTCCATACACAAACATTGTATAAGTCAGGGCTTTCGAATTTTGTGTGCTTACAGCTGACTACCTCGTGTCACACGACAAATCGTAAAATTTGGAAAAAATCTATTGTTTTAGTTAAACTAATTTTTTCAATGTTATCCATGCGTTTTAAATTTTAAAAGCGAATCTTAATTTCAACGTTATTTGTGTAGACGTCATAGCTTGCAGATAAAGCATATCGCTAGTAAATAGAAAATTCTTAGTTCAAACGCCGGTACTCCAAGTTAAAATTTTCATATTAAATGAATTTAATAAAAAAAAAATTCGTATTTCTGTTTTTTTTTTTTTTTTTTTTTTTTTTTTTTTTTTTTTTTTGGCCAATTTAAGAGTTTATATTATTTTTATTATTATTTATTGAAATTACTTGTATAATGAATATATTTTGTTTTGTTTTTAAAACTATTTTTACCTTTATACTTATTTTTTATATATATGTTTCTTAAATAGATCTAACAATTAAAAGAAGAATTTAAAATATTTTCATTTATTAAAAAAAAGAAAGAAAAAAGAAAAAAAGAAAAAATGTTTAAAATGAGTTTTTGGAGTATATTTAGGAATTATTTCCAAATAATTACTTTTGACATTTTTAAAGACATATTGAACAAAACCCTCATTGAGATCTCCGAGCACACTTACCCATTTGTTTCTTCTTCGCTTCAAAAGAAAAAAAAAAAAAAAAGTCCGGTATATGCTCTAGAACTGCAATTGTGTATTTTTTACTTATGCGCTTTTTTGTTTGTTTGTTTGTATCTGTTTTTTTTTTTTTTTTTTTTTTTTTTTTTATGCTTTTTAGATTGGGAACTAATTCAACCTGTGATTTTTAATCATAAAATGTTTCATTTTATTTTATAATAAATAAAGTAATATTATTTTCATTTAAACATTTTATCATAAGAATATAAAATTCTGGAGTTATTTTAGAATATTTAAACTCCTTTTCATTTTGAATTCCATATAGAAATGTTGGACCAAATAATATAAAATTTCCATATTAGGACTATTCCGAATAAAATAAATAATAGTATGACTAACAAAAAGATTAATAGAAATGCTTTCTTTTTTTCAATGATAAGTAATGGTTTTATCTAGATACGATTTTCCGTCGTTTAATAATGACTATACCGTATACATGTGCGCTTCGTGCAAAAAAAAAAAAAAAAAGACGTATTAAATTACCTTGCCGTATAGGTCCATTTAAGTCCAGTATAAAGAAATTGTACTTTTAACTAGCAAAAAATAAGTTACATCGCCTTTTTTTTTTTTTTTTTTTTTTTTTTTTTTTTTTTTTTTTGTTAAAAAAAATTATAACGACGTAATATTTTGTCGCACGCTTTGTAAAATATCTTATTAAAACTACTAAAAAACGTTTTTTTTTTCTCTTTTCTTTTTCTTTTTCTTTTTCTTTTTTTTTTTTTTTTAGATGTCTATACATTGAGGTAGCTCTTAATGCATATATTATACTTGCATATATTATAGTGATTATAGACAAAATCTCCTATCGATGAAAGTACTTACTTATCAGTGAAAAAGAGCGAAATACATTTTTATTATTCATAATAATATTTCTTTCACCTATCAGAAAAAAATATAAAAAGTGTGTATTGCAGAAAAAAAGTAAAAAAAAAAAAAAAAAAAAAAATGAAAATAAAAATTCCCCTTTTTCTATACTATTTATTTATCTTGTACCTAACGAGAGAATAAATACTTTATCTGGAGCCAATACATTATAATTTTATGAAATAATTATAAATTTTTGAATTTGAATACTTATATACAATTTTTGAAAGATAGTCAGAGAATATCTTACAGATATATTTCATTTTATTTCAAAATCTATGCATACTTTTCCTTTAAAATGCAATATTTTAAAAACTTGTTAAAAAAGATTTTTTTTTAATATTGTTTCATAATCTTCTCTAAATATCATATCATTAAATGTATTTAAGTTTTTAATTTTCATGTGAAATTGATTGCAATTTGTTTTGTAATAACTGTAAAATTCTATAAGATAAAATTATTTTCCCTCATTTACTTATCATATGTTAATGAGTTTAAGAAAAATAATTATGATAATTATCGTCTTGATTCATTTTAAAAAAGAAATTGTTTGAAGCATTTGTTGCGGCTTCAGCTACAGATAAATTTAAATTGCAACATTACATCTATGTCATCCCAAGAATAAATGATAGATGAAAATTTAACAATGCAACAAGTTTGCTAATGTTTAAAGTCAAGAGAATTATCTTTATTTTCTTTTTATAATTGTTTTATCATGTATTATAACTATAAAATATAAACAGTATCCAGCTATCTATGCAAATTTAATTTGAAGAGCTGGACTGTTGTATATTGTATGGCATTCTAGAAGCATGTTGTACAGCATTGTAGAGTATAGTTAGTATATTCTACAATATCGTATCGACACATTTCGTTTTATTTCCAAATCCATACATATTTTTCCTTAAAAATACAATCTTTTAAAAACTGGTTAAAACAGATTTTTTTTCTTTACTTTATAATCATTGTTCCATAATCTTCTCTTAGTATCATATGATTAAATGTATTTAAGGTTTAATTTTCAAATTAAATTGATTGCACTTTCTTTTATAATAACTGTAGAATTCTAAATGATGAAATTATTTTTCCTCATTTACTTATCACATGTTAATGAGTTTATGAAAAATAATTACTATAATTATTGACTTAATTCATTTTAAAAAGGAGCCATTTTAAGCATTTGTTGCGGCCTCAGTTGCTGATAAATTTAAATTGCAAGACTACATATTTGCCATTCGAGAATGAATGATAGAAGTAAATTTAATAATGCAACAAGTTTGCTAATGTTCAAAGCCAGGAAAATTATTCTATTTTTTTTTTTTTTTTTTTTTTTTTTTTTTTTTTTGTAATTGTTTTGTCCTGCATTATGACTACAAAGTATAAACAGTATCCAGCTATCTATGCAAATTTAATTTGAAGAGCTGGATTGTTGTATATTGTATGACATTCTAGAAGCATGTTGTACATTATTGTATGGTGCTGAGTTGTACAGTATTGTACAGTTTAGTTAGTATATTGTACAGTATTGTAGAGTTTAGTTAGTATATTCTACAACATTGTAAAGTATAGTTAGTACGTTGTACAGTATTGTACAGATACATTTCTTTTTATTTCAAAATCGATAGATTTTTTTTCCTTTCAAATGCAATCTTTTAAAAACTTGTTGAAACAGATTTTTTTCTTTTTTTTTCTTTTTTTAAATCATGGTTTCATAATCTTATCTAAATAGCATATCATTAAATGTATTTAAGGTTTAATTTTCAAATTAAATTGATTATATTTTCTTTTGTAATAACTTTAGAATTCTAAATGATAAAATTATTTTCCCTCATTTACTTATTACATGTTAATGAGTTTAAGAAAAATAATTACGATAATTATCAGCTTGATTCATTTTTAAAAAGGAACTGTTTTAAGCATTTGTTGCGGCCTCAGCTACAGATAATTTTAAATTGCAACACTACATGTATGCCATCCCGAGAATAAATGATAGCAGAAAATTTAATAATGCAACAAATTTTGCTAAAGTTTAAAACCAAGAGAATTACCTTTATTTTCTTTTTATAATTGTTTTTAATTATGTATTATAACTATAAAGTATAAACAGTTTCCAGCTATTTAAGCAAATTTAATTTGAAGAGCTGGGCTGTTGTATATTGTATGGCATTCTAGAAGCATGTTGTACAGCATTTTAGAGCATAGTTAATATATTGTACCGTATTGTACAGATACATTTCATTTTATTTCCAAATCCATACATATTTTTCCTTAAAAATGCAATCTTTTAAAAACTTGTTAAAATAGATTTTTTTTTCTTTATTTTAATCATTGTTTTATAATCTTCTGTTAGTATCATATCATTAAATGTAGGTTTAAATTTCAGATTTAATTGATTGCACTTTCTTTTATAATAACTTTAGAATTCTAAATGATAAAATTACTTTCCCTCATTTACTTATCACGTGTTAATGAGTTTAGGAAAAATAATTATGATAATTATCGGCTTGATTCATTTTAAAAAGGAACTATTTGAAGTATTTTTTTTACGGCCTCGGCTACTGATAAATTTAAATTGCAAGACTACGAATATGCCATCCCGAGAATAAATGACAGAAGAAAATTTAACAATGCAACAAGTTTGCTGATGTTTAAAGCCAAGATAATTATTTTAATTTTCTTTTTATAACTGTAGAGTATAGTTAGAGTATAATTTTTTAGAGTATAGTTAGTATATTGTACAACATTGTACTGATACATTCAGTTTTATTTCAAAGCCCATACATATTTTCCCTTTAAAATGCAATGTTTTAAAAGCTTGTTAAAATAGGTACTTTTTTGTATCACTGTTTCACAGTCTTCTCTTAATATCGTAGCATTAAATGTATTTAAGGTTTAATTTTCAAATTAAATTGATTATACTTTCTTTTATAATAACTTTAGAATTCTAAATGATAAAATTACTTTCCCTCGTTTATTTATCACATGTTAATGAGTCTATGAAAAATAATTATGATAATTATCGTGAATATGATAATTCATTTTTAAAAGGAACTGTTTGAAGCATTTGTTGCGGCATCGGCTATTGATAAATTTAAATTGTAAGACTACGAATATGCCATCCCGAGAATAAATGACAGAAAAAAAATTTAACAATGCAAAAAGTTTGCTTATGTTTAAAACTAAGATAATTATTTTAATTTTCTTTTTATAATTGTTTTATCATGCATTATAATTATAAATTATAAACAGTATCCAGCTATCTAAGCAAATTTAATTTGAAGAGCTGGACTGATGTATATTATACGGCATTGTAGAAGTATGTTGTACAGTATTGTGTAGTACTCTATTGTACAGTATTGTACAGATACGTTTCATTTTATTTCAAATTTCATTCATATTTTTCCTTTAAAATGCAATCTTTTAAAAATTTGTTGAAATAGAATTTTTTCTTCTTTTCTTTTTTTAATAATTGTTTCATAATCTTTTTTTAATATCATATCATTAAATGTATTTAAGGTTTATTTTCAAGTTAAATTCATATTATACATTCTTTTATAATAACTTTAGAATTCTAAATGATAAAGTTGTTTTCCCTCGCTTACTTATCACATGTTAATGAGTTTAGGAGAAATAATTATGATAATTATCGGCTTGATTCATTTTAAAAAGGAACTTTTTTAAGCTAAGATACTCATAGCTACTGATAAATTTAAATTGCAAGATTACTAATATGCCATCCCGAGAATAAATGATAGAAGAAAATTTAATAATGCAACAAGTTTACTAATGTTTAAAGCCAAGTGAATTATTTTAATTTTCTTTTTATAATTGTTTTATCTTGCATTATAATTATAAATTATAAACAGTATCTAATTAAAGAGATGGATTGATGTATATTGTATGGTATTATAGAAGTAATGTCGTTCAGTATTGTATAGTACTGTATTATACAGTATTATAGATTATAATTAGTATATTGTACAGTGTTGTAGAATATAGTTAGTATTGTATTATTGTAGATTATTGTACATATACATTCCGTTTTATTTTAAAATCCATGTATATTTTTCTTTTAAAAAGCAATCTTTAAAAAGCGTGTTAATAGAGATTTTTTTAAATAATTGTTTTATAATCTTCTCTTAAAATCATATCATTAAATGCATTTATGGTTTAATTTTCAAACTAAATTGATTACACTTTCTTTTACAAAAACTTTAGAATTCGAAATGATAAAATTATTTTCCCTCATTTACTTATCACTTGTTAATGAGTTTTCTAAAAGGAATTATGATAATTATCGCCTTGATTCATTTTAAAAAGAAAATTTTTTAAACATTTTTTGCGGCCTTAGCTACTGATAAATTTAAATTGCAAGACTGCATATATATGCCATTCCGAGAATAAATGAAAGATGAAAATTTAACAATGCAACAAGTTTGCTAATGTTTAAAGCCAAGAGAATTATTTTAATTTTCTTTCTACAATTTTTTTATCATGCACTATAATTATAAAATATAAACAGTATCTAGCTGCCTAAGCAAATTTAATTTCAAGAGCTGGATTGGTGTATATTGTATGGTATTGTAGGAGTATGTTGTACAGTGTTGCAGAGTAAGTAGTGTATTGTACAGTACTGTAGAGTATAGTTAGTACATTCTACAGTATTGTAAAGTGCAGTAAAAATGAAAACAGAAACCATTGTTTGTAGACATTATTTCTATAGAGATCATCTAAATATAAGTAATGTCATTAAAATGTTAGAAGTTGAACATTATTAAGTCAAAAAAATTCAGCTAGGAGAAATGTTTAAAAAAATTTCTTTTATATAATAATTTAATTTTACTGAATTTTAGTGTTGAATTATGATTTAAAACACTTTAACGAAAATAGATCAGTGTCATCATAAGAAATAAATTATTGTGTACAGATTTATATTATATGTCGGTAATAACATATATACTCGTGTATAAGTCGACCCCCCCCCCTATTCTTAAACAAAATTTTGAAAAAAATCGAATTTTCGTATATAAGTCGAATCACATTTCTGACTTTATGTTGAAAAAATTTAATCGAAGCTTGAAAAATAAATAAATAAATAATAATAATAATGATAAATTTTTATTAAATTAGTAAACATTTTTTTCTACGTTTCTAATCAAAGATTTTAAAAAAAATCAACTTTTTAAATCTATATAACTTTGAAAAACTGAAGAAGTTTAAACTATTTTGAAACTTATTCATATCAAGTTAACTATACTTAAACAGAAAAAAGTCTTACAAAAACCTATTCCAGCCTTATTTATATGGGTAGACAATTTCTTGAATTCTAAAATATAGTACTTCTTTGTAATGTAGGACTTTTAGAATAGATATCTAGAATCATTCTCAAGTTTAATTCTTTTTTAAATGGGGATTAAAATGTTAAAAGGGATGCTCTTGTATTGTCGGGAATTCTATCCCAAGAGAAAATGAGCGGAGATCAATTATAGGAACATGATTGTTGAGTTGTTTTGTCAATCACAGTTTTTTAAAATCCGTCCAAATATAAAGGGTTAAATAAAACAAAGTAAGGCTTAAATAAAAATAAAAAATCGAAATGAGTCTTTCAAAGTATGCAAGAAAATTCTGTAAAAGCTGCGATTCATTAAAAGAAAAAAACATATAAATTACTTCAGTCCTTAAAACAAAATTTTGTCTTATTTATTCCATCTTTACGAGCGAATTTTCTTTAAACATAACGTAATGTCTATGAGCAACAATGTTTTTCAATTCGTCCAAAAGAATGTTAAGACCTGGTAAAAAAAAAAGCAGCAGGTACAAGAGTACAAAGGAAGTGCTAAGAACTGCAAAAATTTTTGAACACGGTAAAAAGCAATTAATATTCATTGCGCTTAATCACGCACTATCACGTGATCAGTGTCATTTTTCGTACCGCAGAGGCAACAAGAAATGTTTTAGTTTGAGTTAATTCAATTTATTCGTTTTTGTTACTTTATGATCATTTTTTTTCTTTCAAATTTGAATGATTGTACAAATACAAGAGCAACCAATAAAGAATTTAATTTTGCCTCTGATTGTAATATTAAAAATGTTATGTAATCAGAATTGCATTTGTATTATTTTTGTTTTATAGTAAAAATTGTAAGTTACGCTGTAAAACTTTAGACACTTTTCAGAACACTTTTTAAAACATTTTGTCACCTTTTTTAAAACACTTTGAAGCGTACCTTTTGGAGCAATTTATTGAATACTTCTAAGAACACTCATTTTTTTTTCAGCACACTTTCTGGAGCACTTTTTGAACATGTATGGGTACGCGTGATTTCACAAGTTCAGAAACATATTCTTAATAGGTTTTCAAGCATGTTCCCCAATTTAGATTTAACTAATATCCTGAAAATAACACTTTCATTATAGCGGAGCACATTTCAGTATACATTAAGGTAACAGGAACATTTTTGAGTTAAAATGTTTATATTATCAATGTATGCTGGGAATTTTCAGTCTAGTAACAACTTCATGCTGCAACAATATTAAATAAAATATAAAAAAAAACTTGAAAATCTAGTATTGATTAATATTAAAAATTGTTTAGCAATTAACATTTATTTTTAATTTGGACATGTGTTGTATATTATTGCTAAATAATTTATTTATAACATTAATGTCTTCCAAAACATAAACTGTCCAAAATTAATAAAACTTTATCAGAAATACTCTTGATTAAATAATTCAATCTTATTGCATGAGTGGACGATAAATTGGAACATATTTCAATAATTAGAGGCAATCTTATTGCCTTGAACATTGCATTTTTTAACTTCTGTGGCATGCACTCCGATGACAAGCACAAAACAAATTGCCTAAAAAATGATAAAACTCAACTGAATAAAAAAGAAGCGGGAGAAAAAATTAACAAATATGTAGTTCATTATATCTTTATTACCTTGTCTAATATACATTTCTAAATTTCTCTCTTAATTCTGTTTTGTTAATTACGATTTTGATATATATTTTTTAAATTTTTATTTTGTGGAATTACTAAAAACACAATTTTCTGCATAAAATCTAATATTAAAAAAAGTTTTGGGCCAGTATTGCTTATATTATGGAGTTTTAGCTTGTAAGTTTTTCCAGCTTTTATATGTAGTACGTTTAAGCTATTCTAGTACAACGGCTTAAGCTTGTTTATTTATTTATTTTATAATTTTATGATTATTAATAATTTCAATATTTCTTTCTCAGTTTGCGTTATCAGTTTGATAAGAAAATTTCGCATTTTGTTCAAGTCAATAAAACTAATCCCCCCCTTTTTTAGAGAAATCTGGCAGCACTAATGTATTGATTATGCCTTGGCCAAAATTAACAATGTTTTAAAATACTGTTTCCATATTGAAAATTTATGTTCTGAAAACGTTTTGTCAATATCGGTAACATATATTTTTTCATTTCATTGCCAACATTTCTGTTTTAAATCCAATATTTCTACAAGATTGATATTTCATTGCAATCTTTAATCCAAAGCTTTTTTTTTTTTTTTTTGAAAAAATGCATCTTCAATTAATGCATTTTTGGGTTTCACTTTCGATATAGCCATATCGATTTCCTAAGGGATACAATTATTCTGAGAGCTTTTTATTTCGGCGAGTGCATTGTGGAGAAAAGGAAGCGCAACGAAATATATATATATATATATGCTAACTTTTACCAATGAGTGACAAACTCTAACGCAGTTCGGCAAAATTTAAGATGCTAGACTTGACCTTTCCCAACCTTGCAGTGTAAATCTACAAATCCAAGCAGATATATACTCTGAAAATACATACCAAACCTGCACGGGAGCTCCAATCTGACATTTTACCTTCTTTACGCGCCAAAAATACGAGTTTACTTGGCCCCCACTAGCTGAGCCTTTTAATTTAAGTCCTTACCACCCTTGTAGTTCAAGAGTTGGGCTGTTTGGACAAGTACTATACCACTATGACAATAGAATACTTGATACTAATTTTCTAGGCAAGTCATTCGTTATGTTTTACTGCACGGAAAGTTAAGAGGCGAAGGGGGAGGGATTCTGTTGTTTACCTTTTCGTTAAACTATGGTTCGTGATACGAGTTTTATTATTATTAATAACATGATTACAGACCTAATAATAGTGTGCAACAAAAGATGTCAAACAGAAAAGTAAGTGTTTTTTCCCCTATAATGATTAAAGAGCATAACTATAATTGCGAGATCAATTAATAGCATCCCTCGTCATGAAGTGATTAGTAAGAAAAATTTATTTCGGAAGTTTACTACAAGCCGTTTATTGTAGAATGTGGTGTTCATTGAATTTATCATTTATTTACAGGGACACTCTAAAGATTTGGCTACAGAAGAAAAAGAACAATAATTAAATAACTGAAGCCTTTGAACAATAGCTGCTGGAAGTGTGTTTTCAATTACAATATGTGTTTTTGAATTTAACTACTTTTTCTTATATTACTTGGTATTTGTTAATGCTACAAATTATGTACAGAGCTGCACAAATTTCACAAGCACATTTCCGTTTATTCACGGAAATTGCTGCATGGAAATTTTCAACACTGCTATGCATAATTAAAAAAAAATTATAAATTACCGTATTTTACCGTGATTTACTCCAGTAAATTTACGGAAAATGTCCCTTTATCCTGATAAACGGTCAACTTCTGTAAGTTTTATCATTTACGGACAAAACCCGTTTATTTAAAGGCAAAGTCCGCTTTTCTAGCAACAAAGTCTGTTTTTATGGACATTGCCCGTAATCTCTGCTGCAGTAAAATTACTGCAGCAATTTTTTACATAGTGCTTCCTGCTGCATAACTGGACTTGATTTTAGCCTGCTATGTTGGCATACATATATATAGATAAGATATAGGGCTCCACAAAGAAATCGTATTTTATAACTATTTATTAGTGGTAATAGCAGAAATTATGTTTTCAAGCGCGTTCTTCTGAAAGTTTTAAAATTAAGTCTCGTGTAAAATCTGGTCACTTAATTTCCAATTTTTTTTTCTTAAACCCAAAGTTTGTTTATTTATCACTAAAATTAAACCATGAAAGAGTTCCAGCACATTTTTTAAGACTATCACTCAAAAAAAAAAAAAAAAAAAAAAAGGGGGGGGCAACAATTTTTTAAAGCAATAGATTTCAATAGAATATGACTTTAAGATTATATTCCACAATGAAAGGTAACCAAACGTATTTAAAACGTCATTTCAAAGATTATCTTAAAATGTAATAACAATAATTAATAAAATAATCGTTCATAACTTATTTTGAATTTTATTATTATTATTTTAAACTAGAACATCAATTATTACTGTAAGAATTTTATTTAATTCTGAAAACTTGTGATTAATTTATATTTATAACCAGAAAGAGTTTACTTTAGGAATGTTAATGCCGTTAATAATGTCTGAATTACCTTAAAAATACGATAAATATCCAATACAAACTTTAAATTTAAGATTTTAATAAAAAGTCAAGCTATTTTTAAAAATCTGAAGCAAGGAATTTCAATAATATGTCACTTAAAAATTATCATCCAATAAAAGCTAATGAAACATATTTAAATAATTATATCTAAAGAGTATTTTAAAAACTCAACAATAATAACTAATAATTTATTGAAATTCTATAACTTAAAACTAGAAAATCCGCGATTACCGAAACAAATTTACTTTATTTTATTGTGAAAAACCGTGATTAATTTATATTTATAATCTGAAAGAGTTTATTTTAAAGGAACGTTAATGTCTCTAATAATTTAGCCTAGAAGAAAAGCTCTTTCTCGCTTTCTTAGAATAACAGTTGAAACTATAACCAGTTTTAAAAAGATCCTCCAAAAGGGTTCATTGTTTGAATTTAACAATGATCAAACACGAAAATAGCACATCGGAAAAGAAAATTGCTGCTGATAAACCACCTCCCGAAAGCAAGAAAAAAAAAGATCTATTCTTTTATGCAACATAATGGCTCCCGCTAAGGTGTTTACAATGGACTCCGCACCAACAATAATTTTAAGCAAACAAATTCTTCTGTTCGCGAAACAAAATGATGCGACTGGTAGCATGAGAGACAAAAATACGGAAGAACTCTGTTTAACTTTCCGATTATAAGTAAGAAGAATTTATATCTCAGCGGTAAATACTGACTTTACATAAATTGTGCAGTTTTCTTGCATTTTACCCTAGAAGGAAAGCAGAAATCAAATTGCAAAAGGCCTATTCATACAGAATTGCACTTTGTTTGCTTTAGAGCAACCGAGCAATTTTTTTACAGGATGAACCTCGGCAGTATACGTATGGATATTTGTATATGATTGTTTAACTTGATGCTAACAAGGACAGTCTTTTGCGTTTATTTAAATTTGTTTTTCTGTTTTTGTTTTTGTTTTCAGGCTTTTCTGCAGTCTGGCATTGTATTATATGTTAAGTATATATGGGAGATGAAAAGGAAGTGATACATATAAGAGATTTGAATCCTTGGAGATATCTAATATTGATAGATGCATACATATACTATTGTACATTAAAAAAAAAAAGTTTATTAATATACGAAAGTATGATATATCCAAGAAGGAAAATATACAATAATGTTCTTTAGGATACCCACGATTCCAAACTGCGTTCTTTATCTTTAAAAACCTAAGAAATCAATATATTTTCCAGACTAAAATGCGTATTTATAAAAACATCTTTTCTAGTTACTAAATTTTGAAAATCTTTCCGAATAGATCTAATATGGTAATGTTGCTTTTTAGAATGCTATTAACTCTCAATAAAGGATATTAAAGTGCATAATTAAATTTATGAATGCAAGTGCAACAAAATAATATTAATTTTTATGTTAACGTTAATACTGTTAAAAGGTTACTTTAGTAACGAATTAGTTCCCTATTCACTTATCTTATCAAGTGGGAGAGCTTTTTTAATATATTTGCATTTGAATTTTTCTTTCTTTTTCGCTTTATAGCTGATGTCAATTTTTAAAAAGACCGCCGACTACTTTTTCGATTTGTTTGCAAGGTTTGTTTATTTTTTTAATAAAGATGCCTTCACTTTCGAAACCTGTTCCGAAAGTGAAAGTGCCCAAATTAAAAGTATTTATGTATAAAATCTAAAAAATGCAAAACGATCTTTGTATAGATTGAACTCAACTATACAATGCAAGAAGAAAAAAATTAAAATGTTCAAATGTAAACAAGATACCTTAAAAAATTGTTCCCATTGGATTAAAATTAGTGAAACGCTTTTTTCGCACGACTGAAGTAATCTCTTATTTATCCTTTTTGTTTATAAAAAATGTTAATTGAACAAGAAAATTGAGGATTTATTGCATCCGAAAAACCGATGCCGTTAGATTTAGGTTTTTCGGGGTTTATATTGGGGCCACTTTTCCCTGATTCCACTATTATTTCCATTATTAAAAAAATATTATACATGATTTTTCAACTTTGAAATATAGTTGTAAACAATTAATACAAAAGAATGAAAAAACAGTATGGTTTTAAAGAGGCAGATTTTTATTTATTTTTTATTTTTTCACTATGTTTAAAGTTTTGGAATAAGGTAGCCCCTGGCGGGGGCTTTATATTCTGTTCACTTTGTTTCATATAAAATGAATACTTTCATATATTGGGATCTCCTTGAAATAGGATCTGCTAATGAATTAACCCTGCAAACTTAATAAACATTTTTTTTTTTTTGTTTTTGTTTTTAACATTTAAACACATTAAATCAATTGTTAGTATTACAGACACGAGAAACAGTTTTCATCATGTTATCCTCAGCAACTGAAACAAATACAATTAATGTAACATTTTGCTACGCGGTAACATTTGGAAAAAAAAAATACTCAAAACATTTTTTAAGGAGATTTGGATGTATAAAAGGTATTTCTAAGTATCTGCGGCTACTTTCGGACCAAAAAAGATTTGCTACAAATTAGCCTGGAAAAATTAATTTTTATGTTCGCTTTATTAAAAGGTATTATTAAATTTCCTGTCAAATTAAAAGATTCTATGATCACACATGGGTTACAAAATTACTATATAATAATATTTTGACACTTACCTTATTTGAAGCTCTTATCCAGATATTTTTACAATAGAAAATTTGGAAAGTTAAAATCTGCACACGAAAACAGATGTTTGCAAACACAGTGTTGCCATTATCAAAAATTTAAATAACACAAAACTATTAAAATACCCTATAGTAAGATATAAATTATTTTACAAAATCAAAAACTCCAAATTATCTTGTCTTATTTGTTCAAAACAAAGAATAAAAACATTTTTATGTGATGGACCAAAGTAGTTCCGGTTGGTTTGTCAGGATGATAAAGATTATTGATACCTACTTTGGTCCTTGCGGTGATTAATACCTACTTTGGCTGCTTTGGTCCTTGCGGGGCTATTTCAAAAATACGTTTTAAAAATTTCTACCTATATCCTTTCAATATTTGGGGATCTTAGCAAGTAATATGTAATTAAAATAATACTAGCAAAAGCCGTGCTTTGTTTAGATTCGCGAGCATTATTTGATAAGATAAATATTTGAAAGTAACAATATTTTTTACATTATTTTTGCATCTTTATTAAGCAAAAACGTTATCTCATGTTTTGCGCATTTAAATTTTAGAAATGTAAATTCAGCCAAATAACTAAGAATTTGCTTGAAATTATTTATAAACGGAGTTAATATATTTAATTTGGTTCAATTAAATTATCCTTCAATCAATTAAAATATTCTTCAATCTCAATTATTCTTCAATCTTTCATTTCGAATACTAAACTTAAGAAACTTACCAAACTTAACAAAATATTCACTTTAAATACCAAATATAACAATTAATTTTACTTGTTTACGATTTTTTTGTTGCCACTTTACCAAACTAAATACCTAAATGAATAAATCATAATATAATTCTTTTAAAATCTATAAGTATAAACTGCGTAAATTATTTTGGCAGAATAATGAAAATATATTTTATTTATTATATTAATCATGATTCTATCTATAATTACTAACCCCATGGTTTATTTTCCTTCTTAAAATAAAAAGATACAGGTTCAATTTTTTATTCGCAAATGATTTTGGCGGAATAATGAAAATATATTTTATTTAATTAATAATCATGATTCTGTCTATAATTACTAACCCCATGGTTGATTTTTCTTCTGAAAATAAAAAGATACGCGTTCAATTTTTTATTTGCAAAAATGCGTCCATAATAGAAAAACATGTAGAATAAATTGGTTATTAAAATAATATTTTTTAAAGGTTATTCTGTAAAAAAATAGCACTGTGCAAATCTACAAATCATAATTTATTCTTATGTTTAATTTCAAGTCAAAATACTGAATAGTTTTTTTATAAAGTGTACGACAAAATGTAACTTGAGTGGCCTAGTAGAGGATTCGCTTCGCTCATCCTAATAATTTAGAGATCGTTTACCTATTGAACAATTTGATTAATTTTACCTTAGGGGAGAGTGGGGATGAATGGGACAGGGGATGAATGGGACAACAGAAATTTATATATGTTCCCCAAAACATAAATAATTTGATAATTTACCTGACTGATGGCAGTACTGAGGTCATTCAATAGACATAGTTTCAAAGTAACATCCATAAGAGAAGATTAGCTATTGTACAAAGTGTATTTTTCAAAAACCAAAGTTACTTTTTCTGTTTAATCTCTTTAGTATTTAATTGGTAGTTAACCTTCTCAAAACCTTAATTTTTTTTCTGTTAAAATGATGTAATCTCTTGTTATACTTATGATGCAAATGAACAATATTGACAGTGCTTACTAAGCATAATCACTGTTTTATTAACCATGTGGCTATGGGGATGAATGGGACAGTCTCATTCATCCCCAGGGCTATTCCATAATAAATAAAATTACATTTTATCATTACCTAGAAACCAGTTAAGAGGATAAAACGAGGCCACAGTCGTGTCCTAACCGATACACCAGAAAAACAATGTTTGGAAAAGGAAATTGTAAAAAAACAGACCAAGCAAAATGAATTGCCTGCCTCTTAGTAAAGGTATGGACAGTAGTGATGAATCTGACAATCTATCATTTCATGATGAAAATGAAAGTGATTTGAACATGATTTCAAGTGATATGGACCACCAAGTTTGCAGCTTGGATATTATAATAGAAGACGACTTTCTCCTAACAAAGATATGTGGAAAAAAATATTTATCATTACGTTGCTAGGGTTTTAAAGAGCAATAATGATGATAACCTTCAAGTACAATTCTTGAGAAAAAAGGTTAATAATTGCTTATTTTATTATATTGCTTCCCCAAAAATTTATTTTGTTAATCTGGAGGATATTGTTATGGAATTACCAAAAGGGCCTAGACCTCTGGGAACTGACAGAACTAAAGGACTGTTGTCATTTGATATTAGCTTCAGTCCATATGTGGTAAAATAAAATGTATCACTCATTTTTCAAATAAAATATGTTTAAAATAATTTTTTTAACTGTCCCATCCATCCCCACCATGGGGATGGATGGGACAATATGCATGTATGTTAAAAAAATTTATTAAAAATTAAAAAAAAAAAACAATTGTTTATTGAAATTAGTATGTCAATAAGATGCTAAATGCTGAAGTATTCTTTAAGTAATATTTTTTAAATTAAAAACTGTATACAGTTTAAGTTATTAGTAAAAATGTAAAAAATGTCCCATTCATCCCCACTCTCCCCTATTACTAAATACATATTTAAATGGGAAAATGTGGAGAGTTTTAAAGGTTGACATTTAAAATACCTTCTTTACCATAAATAATAATCAAACACTATATCAGTTTTTAGCATTTTATAATGCATTTCAGTTTATTATTTTCAATTTTAAATTATTACAATTTTAAATTATTTGCAATAAAAGATTTTAAAATCTTTAAAAGAATAGCTAGAAAGCTAAATGGGGCTCAAAACAGTGCTAAAATGACAGAACCTCCCCTTCCCACCCCTACTTCCTCCGCCCACATGGTTAAGGCTATATGTATTAGCTTCATGTTCACTGTAATTCATACACAATTCATTCATTAAATGTCAGCTTTTTTCATGTACACCATCAGCTGCGAAACAGCCAAGTACATTGTCAGTTTTACTTCTCGTAGCATCAAAAGTAGTTGTCAATATCGATTTAGAAATCACCGATACAAATGTGTTACAACAAGCGCATGTGCTTCGTTTTCATTCATAATTTCATGTGTTCCGGCACGTGTGTTGTTTCCGGCACGCTGTTAATAAACTCACTTTAAAAAGCGTGTCACTTGTCGTTTGTCCATCAAAACTATGCGATTCTTCAGAAGATGCCAGTCAGCGCCATGTAGGCGTGGCAACCAACCCTTCCGCCCACACAATCTTAACACAGATGGTGATCTCTTTAAATAAACCAGTAACATAATCTATCTTCTGTCATCCCTAGATGTGTGTCGATTTGCCCTTCGGGATTTATTGGACAATTCCGATTTAGACCACGTTAAAACTGTTCTCAAATCCAAACTGAATTATTGCTGACACATTTTCAGAGATCGATTGTAATTTTTGATATAATACACTTATCAAAAATAATAAAATTTTATTTATCTGCAAAAACGTGAAATATGCCAGTTGAGCTTGTAAATTTTATATATTAACACTTAAAGGGACATTTATTAATATTTTGCCAGATTATGCAAGGATAAACAAACCCATATTATGAAAATAAACATTCTCCAAGTCAGGTTCTCAATTTTTTAGACCGACGATTTCAAATCACGATTTTAAATAACTTTGGTGCATTAAAAACGGAATTCCGTGAAATAGAAAGAAATTTATACGCTTTATGCAGACGAGGAAATTTTCACTCCGCAAAGTTATATAAATAAGGAATTACATTTTAAATAAAACTTCGACACTGAAATAAAATGTCAACACCCCCTACCAGATTTTTCAATACAAAATAATAAAAAATAAATTTTTAAAAGGGGGAGGGTGAAAAATGGCGTTATAAAGTACATTTAGGGGGGAAAAAAATCTAATTACAGCTATTTTAACAAGCTCCTCCTATATCTTACGCAATCAGACTTTACCTTCAGATAATTGAATTTAAAAAGCATGTTCATAAATGGTTTTTCTGCTAATTAAATTTCTTCCATCAATTAATTTTCAAATTAAGTCTTTTTTAACAAATTTTAAATTTTTTATAAAGAAATTTTATTTTTCTCTTATATTATCATTATTATTTGTTTTTGATTATTATTATTATTAGTGTTTAATTTTAGAAAACTCATTGTATCATCAGCAATGTGTGTGGACTTCAGAGAGTGTGCTAATTGCAAAAATTTCTAGTAATTTCATAATGGATGCAAATAAATGCAATCTCTAGTAATTAATATAAAACATAAAAAATAAATAAATAAATAAAGTTTAAAATTTTTTATTCGTCTTCATAAACTTCTGAAAAAAAAAAAAAATGAAAAAGTGTTTGAAGCTTTTTATTTGCATTCAAAAATTTCCTGGATGATAAATTCACCCCTTTTTTATGTTTTTTACTGATAAAACTCACATTTCTCAATCAACTTTTACAAAGAATGCGTTCTATAAATATTTTTGTTTTTACGAAATGCGTTTAAGAGAAAAAACAATTGCTGTGTGTGAAACTAAAACGAAACTTTCGGGTGTGTTAAAAATACAGTTGACCAAAATTCTGAATTTCTCAATTAAATTGGAAGCCAAATTGACAACCCTTCTTTAAAAGTTCAAACATTTATAAAACTCTGTGGTATCAATGTATGGTTTACATCATGCGACTTGCTAAAATGCCCCCCCCCCCTTTTCTTTTGTCATTCAAAAATAAACGAAAAAAATAAAAGGGAGAGGGAAGTTAAACTTTTTCTGAACTAATATTTGCTATAGAAATCCCTACCATTTGCAAGTATTATGCGGTGTAATCCGCGTTCCGATACGAACGTTAATTTTTTATGAGATTTTGAAATGCGAACACAGTTATAAGGTTCCTTCTGTTTCCTCTTTTTTTCTCGCCACGAAATTTTCCACTTTTTGACAAGTTTTATACTGCAAACTGTACTTCATTGGGATTTTTGAAATCTGGCTTTTTTTGGGATCTCTTTTAACTATTTTTCTTCTTTTTTAATAGTCAGAAAATATGAGGCTTTTTGATAGCCTTATTATGCAAATTGCACTCTAAGACAATTTGTTAATTTATTTCTTACGACTGTTTAAACGTGAAACACATTTTTTGAAACAGCCATTAGAATAAATGAAATATTAAATGAAACGATAGTTTTATTTAAATTTTAATTAACCTCTTATTAATGTATGAGTTAATATAATTAAACCAATATTTAGGTTAAATCAATATTTTATTAAAACATTTAAGTTAAATCAATAATTGGTTAAATGTTAAATTGCACTTTAAATTTAAAATTCGCTTGTATTTTGCGTATATTATTACTTTAAATTTTATTATCAGAACACTGATCAAATTACGTTAACATCTGACTTTTAAGACAAATTTTCAAACATTTCTATTTTTCCCATGCATGCTTTAGTAAATCAAGAATTCTAATTATTTTTACAAGTTTTCTAAAATAGATTTTTAATTGTAAAATTCATATTTTTTCCCTCTGTTTTATATCTCGGGGAGTTATTATGCATCCTTAGAGAAAGTTATGGTTTCACATTTAATACACTAAACTGATAAAATTCATACTCTCATTCCACATTTATCTTTTACAAACAGTGTCCTTCAGACATTTTTTTATTATTATTTTACGAAATACATTTAAAAAAATTCAAATATCAGAAAACAGCTTTACTGTTTGTACTACTAAAGCGAAAAAAAAAAAAAAAAGTAAAGTAAAGAAAAAAGAGAAAGAGAGAGAGAAACCGCTTTTCAAAGTCCTCCTTTAAAAAATTTCTTGTTTACCCAGTAACTGTTTGCTTGATCCTTTTTTTTTTACAAAAAAAAAATCCTATCGGCTAAATTTTTTAGTTTTTCTCTCGAACCAAATCTGTATTAAAAAAAAAAAAAAAAAAAAAAAAAAAGGCCTACCTTGACTTTGAAAAGAAATCTGTCGTGAGAAATCCATATTATATTTATTATTAAAAAATTCACATGCAAAACTTTTTGCGGTTTTTCAATATTTTTTTCATTTTGATCTTTTTTTGTTCGCCTTGCCGATATTTGATATAAATATATATCAAATGCTGATACATTTATTTCTCAATTTACACTCTTAAGATAATGGTATGCGTGGCCTTGTGCTGCATGTAATGCTTAATATGCATAAAATATAAAAGCACATTTAAGGTTTTAATGTAAATAAGCAACATTTATTTGAAAATATTTAGAGATTTTTACGTCCATTTGCGATTTCCTACTGAATACTTAAGGCTATTCTGAAGCTCGCCAGCGTTTAACTTTTTGACACAGTGACATACACATTTTTAAACATAAAGGTATAAAATGAACAAGCCTGATTGTGAATGTGATTTGAAATAGAAATGATTTTTTTAAACTTATTTTTATAAATAAATTACGTATAGAATTATCAGCGCTTTTGATTACGTGACAAACCGATTTTCTTCCTTCATCGGATGGCTTTTCTGCTTTCATCCGGAAATTTGATTCGAAACGCCAATTCTGATAAGTTTTTCAGAAAAAATCAATTGCGTTTACATAAACAGAAACAAAAACGGAAAACCTCTTTCGATTACATAGTTTCTGAATAACAACATCTGTCAGCAGCATGCGTTTCCAAACAAAATTGAATTAAAAGTTATGTCATAAAGTTGAGAAAAGCATTAAATACTTTTCCAAGTCACTAAGTTTTTAAATTCACCTTCCAGGGGGTTATCTACAAAATAAACGTTATATAAATAACTTTGGTACTAAAGTTTAGTAACAATTTTTAGCCCATTGATTCATATGCCGATATTTTTCATGAGGCAAAATTCATTTTTGTTTTTGCTTTTAACCTGTTTAAAGCTAGTGCACTTTAGTATCAATTAAATATGCCACATAGAAATATAAATATTGCTGTAAGAACTTCAGATTGTACAATACTCGAAGGCTTGGCAGCATAAACCTTTCCTCTCTCTGTCGCTTCTAATGTTTCAACCAGAATTGATGTAACGTTACAATTCAAAGTAAATGAAGTACTTTTTCTTATTTTTCTTTAATTGGTCATTCGCTCGTCACATTGACAGAATGCATAAAATCAAGAAGATAAATTTTAAAAGGAAGTGCGAATACCTGTTTGGTTGTTGAGAAGGATTTGCTTATTTTTTCTTCAACTTCATGTTCATTTGTCATGCAGGTCTTGTATGTGTCAAAATGATCTCGTGTGTTGAGTTGCATCATACTCGGCCGTCTACTTTTACGTTCATTCATTCACAAATTTTCATTCTTTTTTTTTCTTCTGGCATAGCTGTTAGACAATTTATCAATGACTCTCCAGGAAAATGTCTTCGATGCGGAGGAACTGAGGGGTTACAGTTACGGGTGAACTCTAACCTCTCCAAAGACTCATCTTTGGATCCGAGATGTCAGGCCACTCAAAAGTTTATCATGATTCCACTTCTCCTCCGTAAGTTGCTAAGAGGAGTTTGAAATGATATTGAGAAAAGTTAAGAATAAAGTTTTTGGTTCCTCATTTGTAAAGAATTTGATGACATACACGATCGTTAATATTCGACCTTGAAATTGCTGGCAGGCCTTCACTTTTAGGATTAAAGGTTAGAAAATATACTTGAACACTTTTTTTTTTCTTTTTCTTTTTCTTTTTAGTTTTTTTTTTTTTTTTTTTTTTTTTTTTTTTTTTTTTTTAACGAAAACAACTAAATTCCGGTTAAAGTTAGATTTTTTAATTCAGGCAACGGAAATGTCCATCAAAAGACATTACTCGTTTAAAAGAACATGAACTGAACTGACATATTGTGTGAACTATTCCAAAAAGTGAACGGTGATTTCTTTAAGTTACATCGTATTTGGTTGTATACTTTTACGTTCATTCATTCGCATATTTATTTTATTTTTCTTTTCTGGCATAGCTGTTAGAAATTTTATTAAAGACTCTCCAGGAAAATCTGCGATGCAGAGGAATTTAGTGGTTACATTTACGGGTGAACTCTAACTTCTCCAAAGACTCATTTTTGGAATCGAAACATCTGGCCACTCAAAAGTTTATCATGATTCCACTTCTTCTACAAAAGTTGCGAAGAGGAGTTTGAAATGATATTGAGAAAAGTTAAGAATAAAGTTTTTGGTTGCTCATTTGTAAAGAATTTGATGACATACACGTTAGTTATGTATTCGACCCTGAGATTTCTGGCAGGTCTTCTCTTTTAGGATAAAAGATCAGGGAATATACTTGAACATTATTATTATTATTATTATTATTTTATTAATGAAAACAACTAAACTCCTGTTAAAGTTAAATTTTTGAATTCAGGCAACGAAAATTAACATCGAAAGGTATTACTCGTATAAGAGAACATAAACTGACCTATTGTGTGAGATATTCCAAGAAGTGATTGGTGATCTATTTAAATTTCTTGTATGTACTATTTAAGTTCGTACTTGACCATCTACCTTTAAATTAATTCATTCGCAGATTTTCATTCTTTTTCTTTCTTGCATAGCTGTTAGACAATTTATCAATGACTCATGGGGAAATTGTCTTCGATGCGGAAGAACTGAGGGGTTACAGTTACGGATGAATTTTAACCTCTCCAAAGACTCATCTTTGGATCCAAAGTGTCAGTCTACTCAAAAGTTTATCATGATTCCACTTCTTCTCCGTAAATTGCTAAGAGGAGTTTCAAATGATATTAGGAAAAATTAAGAATAAAGTTTTTTTGGCTCCTCAATTGTAAAGAATTTCGTGACATACATAATCATTAAGTATTCGATCTTGAGATTTCTGGAAGTCCTTCACTTTTGAGATTAAAGATCAAAGAATGTCCTATATATATATATATATATATATATATATATATATATATACATATATATATATATATATATATATATATATATATATATATATATATATATATATATATATATATACATACGAAGCAACTAAACTCTGGTTAAAGATAAAATTTTAAATTCAGGCAACGAAAATTAACATCGAAAGATATTACTCGTATACGAGAACATGAACTTACTTATTGTATGAGCTATTCGAAGAAGTGACCGGTGATCTATTTAATTTGCATCGTATTTGGCCGTCTACCTTTAGGTTTATTCATTCATTTACAAATTTTCTTTTTTTTTTCTTATAACATTTGGCCTAAAGCGTATAGGATTTTTGGAATAGGTTTGAAAAATATAAGGTTGATTGGAATCTGACATTTCCTCATCCAGTTAGTCTGACTCTTCTTCTTACTAGCAACCGGATTTCTCTAATTAATCTATGACATATACATAAGTGTAAGCATATTTTAAAACAACTTATTTCAAGAAATGTTTTAAAAAATATCTACAATAAACAATTAAATGCATATTTAAAAAAAAAAAAAAAGCTTTAGATGCATATAAAATGATTAATAGAGTTATCGCAATATAGCTCTAACCAAGATACTTCAAATTTTTGTGAAAAACGCGATAATAACTAATGATATCATCAAGTATTTCTTCCTAAGAATTGATTATTTTATAATCTATCATCATTCGAGTTTGGTGAAAACTGCTGAAGTCATTTGCTACCATAATCCATTCACTGAAAATTCTTTATGCATGGTGTAAGGCTATTTTAAAAGAGCTTATTTCAAAAAACGTTATTGAAAATATTTATAATAAAAATAAACAGTCAAAATTAAAAAAATTAAATGTACAAAACTGATCCTGAAATTTTCCATGAAATTTTCATGGATAAACACAGTAAAGTGTAATGATATCTTCAAGCATATCTATTGTAAGACTTGAGCACGTCATAATTCATCATCATTCGAGTTTGGTAAAAGCAATGGAAGTCATTTGTTACCGTGACCCATTCAATTATTATTCTTTATGCATGAATGTAAGAATATTTTAAAAGAGTTTATTTTAAGAAATTTTATTGAAAATATTTATAATAAAAATAAACAGTCAAAATTAAAAACTTTAGGTGTACCAAACTGTTAATAAAATTATCTTAATGTGTCATGTGTCTTGCATCCTTTAAATTTTCGTAGATAAACATGATAACGTGTAATGATATCTTCAAGTATTTCTGTCGTAAGAATTGAGTGCTTCGTAATCCATCATCATTCAAGTTTGCTGAAAACAACGGAAGTCATTTGCTACCATAACCCATTCACATATAATTCTTTATGCATGAGCGTAAAAATATTTTAAAAGAGATTATTTTAAGAAACGTTATTGAAAATATTTATAATAAAAATAAACAGTCAAAATTAAAAACTTTAAATGTACAAAACTGTTAATAAAGTTAATTTAATAAGTCATATGTTATGCGTCCTTGAAATTTTTGCGGATAAACACGATAATGTGTAAATGATATCTTCAAGCATTTTTATCGTAAGTGTTGAGCACTTCGTAATCCATCATCATTGGAATTTAGTGAAAACAACTGAAGTCATTTGCTACCGTGACCCATTCACGGCCAAAGAGATGTAAATTTCGATTTGCCAGCAGAGAAAAAGACAGAGAAGCTTCATCATTCGCCAGAGGAATGAAAAGCTTCTGTGTGTGTACAAGGGCACATTAAAATACAATTACCATCATCGGTTCATAAAGTAAAGAGGCAACATTAAGGAGTGTTGGATAATTAGCATTAGTCGAAAGGTGGGCCCCCGCCAGTAAATGATGGCGATTTAAACACACATTACCCACAATAGGGGGAGCCATTGTTCTTCCAAGGATTATTGTTTCCTCGGAAAAAAGGCGCAGTCTTTAAACGATCATTTTTGAGCGATGGCGATTTAGTGAGCTCTCTCTCTCCAACTCCTTGTCAGATGAACTGGGGATTTGGTGATAAATGACACACGCATTTGGTTTTATAAGAAATCCGGCGGAGAATTCGTTTAAAAACCTCAACTTATACTCCCACCCCAACTGATATATATTTTTATTTTCCACGAAATCGGCGAAGTCATCGAATGTATTTTTTCTACTTTTGTTTATTAGGAAAATAAATAAAAGAGTCTCTTTAGTTTTGGTTAGAAATAAAATATTGACAAAATCAGGGTAATGTTCCTGTGCCTTTTCATTTATATATACATTTTTAAAGAAAAAGTGTTTTTTAATATTAATTGAATGAGTTTATGCAAAGTTTAATCAATTTTACTGTCTTCTATCTTCAATAGAAGAAAGTATTGTAATCGAAATTTTTTTCGACTCCCGGTTTTCGACGGATTTACACGTTTTAGGGGTCAGAGATTCCAAACATGTTTTTACAAAATGTCTGTCTGTCCGCGTGTGCGTGTGTCTGTATGTCTGTGTGTGTGTGTTTGTATGTCTGTGTGTGTGTCCGTATGTCGCCATTCTACCATCAAAAAGTGTATGAAGATATGCTTAGAATTGAACCAAATTTTTTGTAAATGTTTTTGGCTGTGGCAAGCAGGTCCTCCTTCAATTTTGAAATATTCCGCCGGAAGGGGGCTCTGCAATAGCGATTTTTGTACCATTTTCAATATTGTGCCGACCAAAAATATATGAAGTTATGCATCGAATTGAACCAAATTTTTTTTGTGTAAGTGTATGGATATGGCTAGTTGGTCCTCCCTGAATTTGAAAAAAATCCGCCGGAAGGGGGCGATGCAATAGCAATTTTTGTGCCATTTTCAATATTGCACCACGTAAAAGTGTATGAAGTTATGCCTAAAACTGAACTAAAACTTTTGTGTATGATTATTTTTTGGTATGCCAGTAGGTCTTCCCTGAATTTGAAAAAAAATCTGCCTATCATTCTATTGTCCATCGGCTCGTGCAGAGACGGAAACTCTTTTTTACTCCGGTTAATTGACTGAAGCAGAAATTTAAGATGAAAATAAAAGTTCGTATAGTATTGAGTTAAAGTTATTAAAGAATTAACATGAGTAACTATTAAAATTATTAATATTAAAATGTACATATGAGAAAAAAGAAAGTTTTGGGATTGGCACATCCAACTAGTTTAATTTTAAGCAACATTGAAACAAACACATGTATATGCATGCATACAGAGAGTTTGATCGAAATATTTTGTTATCAGAAACTGGATTATTTATTGGTTCTTTATTGAGAAGAAAAATAAATAAAAATACAGTATTACTCTTATCATTGAAGAAAATTAAATAAAAATACAGTATTACTCTTATCATTGGAAAAAAATAAATAAAAATACAGTATTACTCTTATCATTGAAGAAAATTAAATAAAAATACAGTATTACTCTTATCATTGGAGAAAATGAACCTTAAGTTAATTTGTTGTTTAATCAGTTCAAAATCAGATTACTTTATAAAATTCCCATTTTTAACAAATTAAATGAATGAATAAAATAAATCAAAATTTTCCCATCATACAGGAAGCTTGCCTTTTATTAGGTAAAATTGATAGTCAGTTTAATTCTGTTGTAGCTAAACCAAAGAAAAATTATCAAATATTATGTCTACAAACAAATATATTCATTCACATTGGTTCTTTGGGAATTTTTTCTTAGTTTATTTAGGTAAATGGTGTATTTTAATACTAGGTATCACATTTCGGTTAAACATTAGTTTTATTGATAAAAATATATTAGAAATTTTACAATTATATTATGATGCTTGTTGTGCCAAGAAACAGTTTCTGTACTTCTGAACATCCTCATTGATAATTATTTTTATAGTTATTTACAGAAAACACTACAATTGTTTTTTTTTTTTTTTCATCAGTGCCACTAAGCAATGTTTTTAATGACTATTAATATTATTACTATCCCTAAAAAGTATCACTGGCGATTATTTTTGCAATTTTTCACCAATTTGATATTTTTGAAATAAATATAACTGGCGTTAAACTGGATATATTTAGTAAAGAAAGATACTGTTTTGGGAGGATAAAATATATTTCTTGTACAATTCAGTTTCCAACATAATTTGAAATCAGTAAATGTGTCGTGCAGAATTCATACTTTTTTATGGAGTTTACATTTTTCGCATAAGATATTCTCTAGTTTCCATACATACTGGCCGCACCAGTGGCTGAGAGGTTGTGCCCTCGAAGCCGGTTGACGAGAGGTGGTAGGATCGAACCCAATCGCGCACATAGGCCTAAACTTTTGTAGTCTTCCGTGGTTTTCTTCGAACTTTGGGTAACCTTGTGTAAATACGGGTTAGGTTCCCGTGGAGAGCACTCTTCCTAGGGCCTATATCTCTCGTGCAGGTGATCAGCCGCCATAAATAACACCATCTATACTGCACCAATCTGCAATAAATATGTTATTTCTTTCAAAGTTGACTGAATATTTTATATAACTTGATTGGTAGAATATAATAAATGTAATTTAGCTTAAAAATACTTTTAAAAGTTGTCCCCTATTTGTTTGTTTTTATTTATGTTTTGTTGATGTAGAATTCTTAATTTAATTTTCTATGCAGATCTATTTTTAGCCTCCAATCTCTACTTTTACTTATACTGAAATTTTTAAAAGGAAAAACATAAAAAATTGTACTTTCTCCCCAACACCCCCCCCCCCCCAAAAAAAAAAACAAATATATATATATATATATATATAGAAGAGTGTTGGGGAATGGTTTGCAAAGTTCATCCAAAATTAAATTAAAACTCCTAATTTTATTATAGAAATAAAAAATATGTTGTTCCGCGTTATTCGTAAAGTTTAGCTGTTTTGCGTTCCTCACTCTTATATCCACATATTTTAGCCTCTCTACTTCCGGATAAAATATAAAGACCACCCACAACAACTCTCTATCAACTTGGTTACATACGTGCAACTCAGCTTGCTTCCCATCTTCCCTAAGGTTTTTCTATAAATAATAGGCTTCGAAGACCGAATGGGTGGGAACATGGGAAGAGCAAAAAGCCGCAATTACGATGACAGGGTAATTATGGAGTACTGGTGCCAATGAGTGTCTGCACTTGCTACTGATTTCGGAGTCCGGAACTTGTGGAGTTGTGAAGAGTTTATCCACCTTTTCGCAAAGAATGTAGCGCTGAGGAAGACAGATGGAAGGTCGTTATTAAAGGCTCCGTTTATCATATAGTTTATGAAGTTATGTATGAATGGCCAAGAATTGTTTATGTAAGAAACGTGGTAATAAGAATTAGAAAATAAGTATGTATGATTTTTGTGAGTTAATGCAAATGGAATATTTCTGTGATAAAGAAGAATTTTAACTAACCAGATTTTTACAGAAAGATATTTATTTCTGGCTTGTGTATTTGTGTTCCCGCGTAAACTTATCACGACTTGCATCGATCTAGATAGTTTTGTTCCAAAATGTAATCACTTAGATGTCCTACTTGATATTGCTACTGACATTGGAATCCTGAACTTGTAGATGTATAAAAAATTTATCCACCTTTACAAATAAATAAATAAATAAATAAATAAATAAATAAAAATAAATAAATAAAAAGTAATTTAACAAATTAGAAAAATTATTTGGAAAATGAAATTCTAATCAATTTGACATGTTAAATTCAGGTTCAGATCACAAAAATTTAGTTGATTTAGGTTTATCAGATTCATATTTGAGTTTATCCAAAGCAAATGATCAACTATTGGTTTAATAATAATAAGCACGACGCAGCTGTGGTCTTTCAGTAGCTTCAGAATCCCAAGCCTACCCTTAACCTATCTAAAAATACAAAATACAATATGAGATTTTACATGCGCATATATGCACTGCAATATACGGTATATCGGCCTTAGATTTAAATTGCTGTTACTGGCAAAATATTTAATATAAACCATCTGAAAAGATATATCGTTAACAAGTTTGGGGTTTGTTTATGTATCTGCTGTTACAATTAGTAAATTAAACATATATAAATTTATTATTGGAACATATGCATGTATATAATGACTTTTCTTTTACCGAAAAAAAAAAAAAAAAAAAAAAAAAAGCATTTTTTTTTTTTTTTTTTTTTTTTTTTTTTTGTTACATAATTTTATATACAAATTAACATCTGTGATGCAACAGAAAAAAAAATATGCCCTTTCCTTAATAACACTTGATGCTAAATTTGATTTCACATGTGCATATTCCTTTACGGTCCTACAGTTTTACAAAAACCTTCCATCCCATTCATAAACCAAGCAAACCGAAACTCAATAATCTCCTCAGAACATCACGGGCGATAAAAATAGGAACAGGAGCAACAAAACAAAAGAAAAGAAAATTTCCAATAACCTAATCAATAGAACTAGAGACCACAAGCGGATGTGCAGGGTGCCAAATGCTTGCGCGGTCACCAGATTTTGTCAAAAACTTGTCACAGCAGCTTCACTACAAAATCCAATTCACTCTTCCTATTTCGTTTACTTCCTAATTTTATTTTCAACTACGCGCTTCGTTCAGTCTAAAAGACCGCGAGAATCTCTGTCTCTCTCTCTCTCTCTTTTTTTTATTCCCCCTCTCTCTCCATATATTGAGAGTGGGGGGAGTGGATGAGTTTGAAAATTCTTGTAATATCGTTTGAGCATCACAAATAAAGTAGAGGGTTTTGTTAGAGGGAGGAATTCTTTACAAAACATGGTGTGTTTCTGTTAACACTCTATTAGTTTTTTTTTTTTTTTTTTTTTTTTTTTTTTTTTTGGTGTGTGTGTGCGTGTCATTTGAACAGATTGAATATTTCAGGATTAGCTCAGCAATGTAGATAAAGATAATGAATTGGAAAAAGTTTTGTTGAGATATTCTGAGTATTGATTCTACATTACTAACACACATCTATAAGGAAATTTCAAGTTTTAATTAATCTGTTCAGTTACACGATTTTATTATCTTAATTATTCATGTTTTTTATGTCTGAGATTAGGTTAGAGAAGTTATATCGAGGCGACTTTGCTTTTGCTTTTTGAGATTTCTCATTCATTCTTTATAGCAAAATAATACTGTGCTAATAACTTTTATGCTAGTAACTTAGCTCAGCAATGTAGTTAAAAATAAAGAATTGGAAAAAGTTTTGTCGAGGTATTTTGAGTATTGAATTTACAATTACTTAAACACATCTGTAAGGAAAGTTTTAACTAACCTGTTCAGTTATAATTTTATTACCATAACTATTCATGTTTTTTTGTATCTGAGATTAAGTTAGAGCAGTTATATTGAGACGACTTCGCTTTCCTTTTTGAGATTTCTCATTTATACTTTTAAGCAAAATAATACTATATTACTAATTTTTAGATTTACTATAGATGAACCAATAGTGGCAGGAAATGCAGACGCAGCATTAAGAGGTTTATATTTCACTAATATAATATTATATTGTATTATATTTGCTAATATTTGGACAATTTACTTGTTTTATTTATATCTTGATGTTGAAATGAGGCAATAATAATGCTGCTTAAAAGTAAAGTGACTCAAGTTTTTTATATTCGTAAAAGGGATCAGATTTTAATAGAGCTAATTGCTCTAATTAGCTAAAATTTTTAATTGAGCTAAAAGCTCAACGTAGATCAAACTTTATTGTTTTTTTTAAAGGATGTGGATAAAAAATTTTAATCCTTTAGATTTTGATGTTTTTCTCAAGAATTTTATTCCGTCGATACCATGTTTTAAAAAGAAGTTTCTTTCATTTACACAATTTCAAAAATGCTCTGATTAAATAAGGCAATTTTTTTTTCCTTTATTACTGCTGCCAAAAGCAAATTTTGCAAGGAAAGAAAATGTCGCCGCAGCACGATAATGGAGTGTACTCGAATTTGTGATTTTTTGTACTCTGCCATGTGTGAACTTTTCGCGAAATTTTTATCCGGTTGTTACACTTTTTTGCCTTCTTCGGCAATTTTTTGAAACTCGGAAAAAAAAGAATCCATTTTAAATCTTTTGGCCCAATATAGTATATTTTGTGCTCTGTAATTTATGAACTTTTCTAAAAATTTTTGTATAGTTTTTAACGTTTTTCTGTGTTTTTTTCTTGCGAATTTTTATTATTATTATTATTATTATTATTATTATTATTATTATTATTATTATTATTATTATTATTATTATTATTATTATTATTATTATTATTATTATTATTATTATTATTATTATTATTACTATTATTATTATTATTATTTAATGAAATGCTCTTTCCGTATATGATAACCAAAAAATAAATTTAAACAACACTTAAATTTATTGAAGACTTTAAAAATAACAAATCTCAGGCGGCGAGAAAACCAAGTCCTCTTCCATCATATCCTGCAAAATACATTTTCTTCTTTCAAGTTTCGATTCAAAATCCTTTTGTTTGAAACCAAAGCCTCTGCTTTTTAACCGCCTTTTGTTTAAAAGGGGGTAAAACTGATAAATGTTGATGAAACATCACAGTGTATTTTTAGCTTTTTATCGCGTTCTCCTTCGATGGTTTATTTATTTGTTCTAAAACGACATTAATTTTCTGGTAAATTTTATTGTTGCACGGCCACATTTGGAATGAAAGAATGGCAAATCGGTTTACATAACACATGACCGACAATGATGAAAATTTGAATTTATTCTGCATCGAAATATAAAATCATAATTAATCAAAATATTTTTATTCGAGTACGCATAACTTGCAAAACTTAAGCTATCCTAAGGTGTACGCATTCGAACGTACGCTGCTGAAGGCTGAGTGACATATTCGTTTTGGAAAAACTGACCAGCGAAGCGAGAAAAACTTCACTAGTTATTAAATACAAGTTAAATTTACATAGCGTTACTAAAATTTTCCTAAAAAACTGGAATTCCAGGAATTTCCTATGTAATGTCAACAGCAAAAATTCATGTAACAAACACACGTTTGCACTGTAAATCAAAAAATCTGTAAAATTACTAAGAATATTTTGGGAAATGGTGGTGCCTAGAATTTTATAAGTAAGTATAACCCGGGTTTCAGATGAAAATTTAGTAGGATACCTGTAATTTTAGTATATTCGTTTGTAAATCTACAGATTTCTATAGATTTACAAAAACTATTTTCGTAGATTACATATTCTTTTGTACACAAACAAAAACAGATAAAATTTTAATAAATATACGCATTTCTGAGACTTTATATCTGTAGAATTACAATTTTAGTTTTTTACAATGTACTTATTTTCATATTTAATTTTTATTAATACTATGAATACATTCACCATCTTGCAAATTATTTAGATAATTAGGTATAAAAAATAACAATTACAAAAAAAAAAAAATAATAATAATAATAATAATAATAAAATCATATGCGTTTGAATGTAATTTCTGAACACGATAAACTTTTATAGAAGTCTTACATGTCAATATTGTCATATTTATTTATTTTTTATTTTTTTTTTTTTTTAAGTGAAATATTTCCTTTGTATATGAAAACCAAAAAACAAAGTTAAACAACGCAGAACTTCGTCTTTAGTTCCTCAAAAGATAACGAAACTCGGGCGGCGAGAAAACTAAGTCCTCTCCCAACATATACCCTGTAAAATACGCTTCCTTCTTTCAGGTTTCGATTCAAAATCCCTTTGTTTGAAACTACAGCCCCTGCTTTTTAATCGCCTTTTGTTTAGAAGGGGAAAAACTCACAAATGTTGATAATATTTTTCTTCCTTTTATGTAGAAAAGTGCATGAAAATATTCCGTGAATCGCCAAAACAGGAGAATGCTTTACAAAGCAAAGATAGCAGTTGTTTTGTTCGGATGCAATTTATGCCTTATATATAATGCTTTTTTTTTTTCCTAAATTCCTTGTCGCGCTCCCGCGTGCTTTGTTTAAAGATCTAAGAGGCGTTTTCAAAAGTTTTCTTTTGTTTCCGGAATTTCATTCCCCCTTGGGACAAAAACAAGGAAAAAATATCAAAATTAAAAAATCAACCTCTCGTTCTTTTAAACATTTTTTTTGCGCAACTTTTTTTTTTCGTCATCTATTCATTGTTCATCTTTTCTAGAAAAAAAGGGGAGAAGTTTTTTCATGCATTATGAATTTTTTATCACTTTTGAAATTTTTTGTCATAATATTGAAAAAAAAAAAAGTTTTAACTTTGGCTTAAAATGATATACTTTCGAAGAGGGCGGGAGAAGGCTTTATTCTATGTATTTTTTAAAGAGGCTCCTGTTAATAACAATAATAGATCGATTCTAATTCTTGCTATTATCTCGAAGAAAAGAACTGGAGTTCATTATTTAAAACTCTTTAGGCTATTTTTTAAATATATATTTTCTTAAATAGTAACTTGTAAAAATTCTTGATAAATTAAATCCAATGTTAGTATTTATCAGGATGGTTTAAGATGCAATTTAAATAGTTCCAAAAGAACAATTCAATATAACTTGCGATTAAAATCTAATAAAACTTTTGAAATATTGATGATTTCTTGAAAAAAGTTCTCTAAATATTAAATAATATTGTTTATTTGAATGCAGGCAGTTTCCAAAGCCCTTGTGGATGTGGCTTAGGTATCGAATAAAGCAATTAAAGAAAAAGGCCTACATAATAAAAGGTTCTTTCAACTCTTATTCAAAGTCCTAAAGTATGAGATAAATTTGATAAAATAGGAATTCTTCTGATATTTAACTTCATAAATCGTATTTGTAAATTGGAAATATGGAGAATCATTACATATATAGTGGTTTCAATTTTATCGAATATGAAAGATGGTCAGTCTTGCTTCAAAATTAAACAATTAGAGAAAACAAGAATCTTCCCCAAAGAAAAAGTATGTTTTTTGTTTTCTCAAAAAAATAAAAAAATAAAAAATAAAAAAAAATAAAAATAAATAAATAAAAAAATAAATAAATAAATGTTACACGGCAGTAATGTAAGACGAGATTGGTGGTATTAATGCAGCAATACCAGAACACAAACTACAAGTCGACAAATTACAATCCTTTGACGTCTAAATCGCGTTTTATAAAATATTAACGTCTTCATTTTGCCACGAGTATCTGTAAGACATAGAACCTGAATAAGAATTTAGAATCAATAAAGATACATGAAAGAAAATATGCTTATATTATGTTTCTTTTCTAGAAAATACGACTTTATAAAATATAGCATCAGGAAACTAGAACGCAAATTTTAAACCGTTTCAGATTATGCAGAAATTTTAATCGCTTACACTTTCTAAACAATAACTGCAGTTACTTGTTCGTCCCAAGCGTTACATACTGCGTCGTTTATATAAATAAAAAATTAACTCGCCTGTTTCAGCTGAATATCAAGAAATATGGTCTATTCCTGACTTTAAAGTTTCAACATCGGCTGCATACATTACGGCTTCTCGTGTTATGTATATCCCAAGAAAACATTAAAGGCAACTGTATACTAACTGGCTACGTCACTGTGGCTTATCCACAGGATTTTATGCTTCATTTCGCCGTGTAGCGGGACGTTATCACAGGCTGTAATCGCCGGTCTTGCCCTACTCTGTGCAGGACGTAATGTAACGTTCCCGCTCCTTTATCGCTAAAGCTTCGCCAGTTTGTGTCTTCAATGTGTGTCATATTCCTTGTTCACTTTATAGCATGACGCCACTGAAAAGTCCCTATCTTGATTCCAGGCACTTTATGACAGGGGCGCGTGAGTTTTCGATAGACATTGAATAGAAATTTTTGGATGTAATGTACGGCTTTGTTGACTCACAAATAGGCTGTGTTTTGGGGAAAGTGCAAAGCCATACGCAAAATGGAAAACTTAGAATGATAGGCTATATTAATTTCTATGAGTGTGGAAATATTTATCATCTCATTGTTTTAGATGTGTAAATGAGCCTTTTCTAATCTTTATGCAGCCACAGATTTACCGTGTTGTAAATCGAGCTTGTAATTTATTCGTCTAAGAAAACTATTCATATGGAATATTAATCAATATAATGATATGCGAAAATTTCTTAGGTGAGTCTTGGAATAAATAATTATTGATTATAATGAAATTAAAAGGATGATTATGATCCATGATGAGCATGATTATATTTGAAGAACATATGACGAATTATGAATATGATGAACATGATGAAAAATATTAAGGTAAATTCGTGCGGTAATATTTTTTTTTTTCAAATTGCCATTTTCATTTACAAATACTTTTTCTTGTGTTTGAAATTTCTTAATTTTATAAAGTATAATGGGGTTTTTAAAATCTATGAATAATTTCATAGAATAATACAAACACAGACTTAAAAAAATGTAAAAATAACATCCTATCCAGTAATGTCTCTTGAATTTAAGGTCTATCTAAGAATCTAAAAAAAAGCAATTTTATGACATAAATTTTAATTTGTTTTTGTTCAGAAATGCATGAAACTAGCAGATGTTGTTGTTCAGAAACTATCTAATCCAATTACTTTTCCCGTTTTTTTTTTTTTTTTTTTTTTTTTTTTTTTTTTCAATCGCAATAGATCTTTTAGAAAAAAATGTCAAAATGGGCGTATCGAATTGAATTTCTTCGCTAAAGAAGAATGACTCCCTAACTTGTCATTGTTGCCGCCGTGGTTAGATTTTGATGAGCTCTTAAAAGATCATTTGAAAAGAGAGTTATTTCAAACAAAAAAGGAATATTATTAAATCTAACAATCGGAAAATAATCTTATACATCAACCGTCCCATACGAATTCTTATTTTAATTCAATAGAAGTTATTATAAAATCCTGGTAAAAATTATAGAAGATAATATAGAAGAGGTATTTATCTAAAGAAATTATTAGTCGATATATCTAATGCCTAATAAATAACTGAATTTAAGATAAAACAGGATAAACAGTCTAAACAGAAAACTTTATTCTTTTCTATAAAATAAAATAAATACACATAAATGTAATTTTTCTTAGACAAAAGATGTTTCAAGGGCAAAAAATGACTGGGAAAACTTTAAACGATTATAGGATAACACCGCAATAAATAAATTTTGCATTGTGCACGGGATTTGGAACCCCATTTATTCAATCAAAAATGCGGGATTTTCACTGCAATCCAAATCCAGATTTTTCTTTGTAATGGCAAAAATATACATTTTTATGACAATATTTTTTTAAATATTCGAATTATTTTTTTTTTTTTGCGTGAAATACACTGGCGTCACCAGAAATAGCAGAAATCATATGATATATGTGGGGGTAATATGGGGAAATCGTAAAATGATTACGGTGCGACCTTCTAGTAAAAAATTGATTTTTTTTTTTTTTTTTTTTTTTTTTTTTAAGGAAGTAAATTGCTTTTTCCCATCATTCCATGCCACGTGTGGAACAGCTGTTCTACATATTTCTGCTGTTGTAAAAATGTATTATATTTTCAAATTAAAATAACCATAATAAAATAAACATAATGTAAACATCAAAAGTTTTTTTTTTTTTTTTTTTTTGCGATGTATACGAATTAAATAGTTCCAACTGAGCAAAAAATTGCCCAGGCCGGGAATCGAATCCAGATACTTGGCTTACAAGGCCAATGCTTTACTTAGTATTACCGGCATGGGCAATTTATCGCTCAGTTGGGAATATGTAATTCGTATGATAACTTTACCAATCAGTTTGATTGTGTTAAAAAATGCAATTTTGTGATGTATAGTTTATGTTACAGCTTATTGGTCAATAGACATAGGTATTTATGTAAGTGTAGCACACAGGACATTTTGTCAGTTTTTTATGGCATGCCACTGGAACGGGCATATTACTTAGGTCGAACTTGTTAAGCTAGGAATGTTGCCCGACAAATAGGAGTCTGGTCTACGGTGTTATAATAATAATAACTACTTGGGTCTACGATTTCAACTGTGAAGATTTTTACTATCAATTATATTTATTATTTATTTATTATTAAAAAAGGGCAGCTTACTAAGATCTAAGAATTTAAAATGTGAATATTTTTAGGCCGTTCCATATCACGTGTGGAATAGTTTTTCTATACATTACTTTTGTTTTAATAATTCTATTGTTTTAATGATTCTATTGTCGAATTAAAACAATTATGCAAATATGAAAATATAGGGGGGTTTTGTGTTAATTTTAATGTATAGGTAATATTTTAACAATTTATAAGTTAATAAATATAGGTGTTTATGTAAGCTAAACGTGCGGGACATTCTGTTCGCCACTCATGGAATGATCCCATAGCCTTTATCTCCACACAAAAGCTGAAGATTCGTTAAATGTCAAGTAAAAATTTGATTAAGAATTCTAGGTGAATTCCAGTGTTTATGTATACAAATGTATTGTATTATTGATGTGGCCGTGATATATTAAGGATATTGTTTTTTCGAGTGAATATGAATGTTGCAGAAAGTTGAAAAGTCTGATAGATTACATTCATTTGTAATCATAAGCCCAGTGAATCTTTCAATACTTAGAAAACAAAATCCTACATATGTTGGATACTGTTGGTCCTACATATGATGGTACAAAAGGGACTGAAATTAAACACTACATATTTCAAAATGCAAGTGACATTATGCGCAATAAATAGCAAATAAAGCCTTTGTGCAAAATTGTTTAAAGATAGAAATCCAACGATTATAAAAGCACAAATTTTTCATACATTATTTGTGCATTTATAATCTTTTTTTTTTTTTTTTTTTTTTTTTTTTTTTTTTTTTTTTTAACATTATACACAATGTCACTCACTTCTTTTATTTTTTAGAGGGCTGGTCACTCAACTTCGACTTTGTCTTGTATATATATATATTTTAATAGCTTGTATAGGTATAATTAAAAAAATCGTTTCAGTGCGAATATTTTGACGCTTTATTTTTACCCATTCAAAAATTATATCGCGAGAAATTGTAAACATTGTTAATACACCCAGCGCAATTTCTCATACAAATTAAAACTTTAGCCCTATCTGGTCTGTTGTACTATTAGCAGCCATATGAATATTCGTATTGTCATATGAATATGAATTGAATAGAGTGCAAATTAGCAACATTCGTTATGTTTCAGACAATGAAATATTTGTTAAACACTGATTAATCTATCTGGATCACTAGTGTTAATGTTATTAACGTAAAAGTATTTTTTTCTAAAAATTGAAAAAAAAATGGACCCGAAAGTATTAAATGGTTTTTTCTCCATGTTCATATTTTTGGCGTTTTCCTGTTTTAAAAATGCTAAAACTTTTTTGTATTTGAGATAGAGATTTAAACTTTTTTGCGTATGTTCTTTGTTATATGTGTGATAAATCTGCGCATGTATCTTCATTAATCTTAGAGGTTTTTTTTCTTTTAATGAAAGTATATGAAAATGAATTAGATTTCATAGTTTTTCACTATATCAGTATATCATTATATCAGTATTCATTATATCAAATTATCAGTAAAATATATATATATATATATATATATATATATATATTAAATGTAATATTAGCTGTATCTAAACATAAAATTTTCAGTCTTGTGTAATACACATTTAAAAATCTTAATAAGGGGGGGGGGGCGAAAATATCAATATTTAAAAAAGTAGTGGAGAATTATAAAAAAAGCAATTTCTTTTAAACTTAAAAAAAAATTAAATGTGCAGTTATTTTTGTTAAATTTATCTTTAGTTGAACAATGACATGCAGTGAGTCTACCATTTGAACCACATTTTTAGAAATAAACAAAAATGTTGTAAAAATAAACTGTCGCCTTAAAAGTTTAAGTGCATAACTCGAAGAATATAAAGAAATGTTCCCTAAATTTCTATGTTCAACTTAAACATACATATTTTCACAATATAATACTTTCAAATCTCATCTGAGAATTACCTAACTATACATATCCCAGAAGACCATTTTTTTTTTCTTTCTCTCTCTCTCTCTTTTTTCTTTTTTTTTCTTTTGATAAAAAAGATAAAATAATTTGTGTTAACAAGAACACTTTCAAAGCTTCCATTTAAATGAAGAAGTTCGAATATCAAAGAATAAAAACAATTACGGTTTTTATGTCTTTCACGCAGTTTTTTAATAAGGCAATTATAATTAATTAATTGGCTGTTTCCGGTTATTCAATGCTTGGAGTGTTAATTACCCTTATCAACTTAAGTATTAGAAGCTCTTGAAGAACTGTTGAATATGTTGATTGCATTTTTTATGTATGTGCGTTTATTAATAGAAAAAGTAAGTATAATATTTTTATTTATTAAGAAAATTATCATCGCAAAAATAAACACATTGTTTTAATAGTTCTGTAACTATTTGTTTGTTTTTGCATACAAAACTTTGTTGAAACTTGTAAATTGTATTTTTATAACCGTAAATAAATAATTTTAGTTTATTTAATATATAAAATAAACAACATGGCTGATATAATATTTTATTTAACAATTCAATAAATATGTAACGCTTTTATTATTATTATTATTATTATTATTATTATTACATTTATAGAAAAAAAATTACAAACAAATTAAAACGAAACAAGGAACAGAAAAGAATTAATAATTAAAATTGATGTTTTATTGTTTTTGTCTCAAATAAATTGTATTTTAGAAATATCAAAACCTTACCGTTGTTAAAGAACATAAAATATTTGTTATATTATTGATCACTAAATGAATGAACTAAAAAAAATGTAGAAAAAGAGAAAAGTCTGTTTTTCTTTTAAACTATGCACATTTATACTCACTACATGTAAATTTCTAAATTACCAAATTTCGGAAAATTAATATAAGTAATAAATAAATCATCATATTTGCATGTACATTTATAATGCTCTGTATCTTTTTTAACCCTTTCGAGTCTGGTGTACTATTAATAATACACGTCTTTTCATCGAGTATTATTTTCCCTTGACAATTACTTAATTATTTCCTACATATATAAATGAATAAGAGATAGTATGTGGCTGTGCCTTTCTTATTATGACTTCATCTACGTTTTGACATTTAGTAATAACGATAATAATGAAAGCTTGCTTAATTATATTTGGTCTGTTGGCAGTTTCTTTACTTTATGCATATGTTTCAGTCTTTTAATTTAAAATATAAGTTTTCTTTTCTGAACAAATCATGTACGATAAAAAGCAAAAACATTAGAAAGTTGTAATATCCGCCTAAATTTTGTCGTATTACGTTATTTTCCAAAAGTCTCCCAAATGTCTTCCTTAGAATATTTTCATATTAAAATGCAGTGAATAGTGCACTAAATATGTACATTCATTAAATTTCAAACAATGAGATAATCTTTATACTTTAGTAAATGTGTTTGGTTAGATACGATTAACGTTATTATAATAAAACTAATTTTGTTCTCAAACTGGGAAAAAAATCGGATCCAAAAGGATTAATTATTTTTACGGGGTCTTATATATTTACTTATTTATTTATTTATTTGCAAAGCAGCAATTTAAATTAAATAAATTAATGAAATTTGTTAGTTTTATTGAAATGATATATATATATATATATATATATATATATATATATATATATATATATATATATATATATATATATATATATATATATATATATATATATATATAAGTATGCCACATAGGCAGAAATTATTTTATGCTATTATTTAATTTTATATCGTCTACTGAAAGATGTATATCTTTCTCATAAATAGTGGATGTTAAAAGTCAATTCTTATGTTTAAAATGTCCATACTGATTATTTCCACATGCTAAACCAGCAAGTATAATTTAAATCTGAAACCAATAAAGCGTGTAATGTGTTGGAAGCGAAATTAAATAAATTATTTTCTTTCTCTTTTCTCCCCCTCCGCCTTTTAAGAGGACAGTTGACCTTTTAACAGTTTTGTTTAATTTTTTTTTAAAAATTTCATTTTATTTTTAAATCATTATTACTTTTTAAAAAATTAATATTTTTGCCCAAAGTTTTTTTTTTTAAGATTCTCAATTGTATATAATACAAAACTGCGCATGGACTTCTGGATATATCTAATATTAAATTTAATATAATTTTTTTACTGATTTATACAGAAAAAAAAATTCCGGTTAAATCTAACACATTTTATATACCTTTATTTAAAAAAAATATATAACAAAAAACTTGAAAGTTAATTCCATACCTACATTTTTTACGTGTATAATAAAGAACATGCACAATAAAAGCTTAAATCTTTATCTCAAATACAAAAAAAAAAAAAAAAAAAAAAAAAAAAAAAACTTTAGTATTTTTAAAACAGGAAAATGACGAAAATATGAACATGGAGAAAAAGCCATTTAAAGTTTGAATTTGTGTGGCAATTACGCTGAATGTATCAACAAAGTTTACAGTATTTCGCGGTATAATTGCCGTGTGAGTAAAAACGATTCGTCAAAATATCCACCATTAAACAAGCTTTGATGTAATATTAAAAAAAGATAATCGACATTATGACCAATTTGGGGGAAACAGTCACCTTAAGGAAAGGGGGGGGGGGAACTGTAATCAGTATTTTTTTTATATATTTATTTAACTGTTTATTAGTAATTAAGTTACATATTTGAAAACCTATTTAATCCTTACAGATCAATCATTCTATTTCTGTATACGAAATGGAATATTTAAACTTAATTTCAATGAAAATCTAAATTTTATTTCAATCTTAGTTTTGATGATAGGATTTACTAATGTAGCACACTCCCAAGTATATTTTTCCCTCTTTTCTCTAATCAAAGCCAAAAATTTCTGAGACTTTTCTTTTTCCCCTTGAAGAACATGGAGAATTTCATTATGATATAATAAATGAAAAAAAAAAAACTTAATTTTAAAAAGTTTATAAGAACAAAATAAATCCAATTAAATCTCTCATATCAACTATCAAATACATCTTTTATATGTTTAATTTCTTTGAATACCTTTTAATCGCTTCTCTATCAGTTTTAAATTTCAGATATGAATTATATTGGAGTATGGCAAACCACAAAGTTGTTGCATTTGAATATTGAAATGGCAACATCTTATTTCAAGTCAAAATTCCTTTGTTGAACCAAACTCGATAGATCTTCTCTAGATAGATACTCTGTGTATTTCGATATACAGAGAAATCATTACCAACTTGCTTTGAATGTACTTGAAATTCGATATGTCCGATGCACTGGAAGATGGAATCTTCTCCAATGACACTTCTGTGTCTCCCAATCACCAAAGGGACTCAACAGCTGACAAGCACAGACATGGGATATGTCTAAAGCACGTCATGAAGCTGGAGACAACAGAGCAGCTTCCTCTCTCTTGTTGTCCAAACAGCATTTAAAACGTGCGCGTTCTCTTATCGGTAAATATCTGCAATATATTCATACAATACTGAAGGCTTCAGAATTCCGAGGCATTTCTATTTGAATATGAAATTTCATGAAATGTATTAGAAATTTCATCGATTCATCCCATTCGCTTATTAATGTCATATCAAACAAAATGTAGGTAAAAATTATAAAAGAAATATGATGAGACACAAGAATGTTGATGTATATGACGGACTAGGCACGCTAAAATGGTGCTACAAAATTTTTTTGGTGGTATGCATTTTAGGGTTTCTTTTCAAGTTGTAATTGTCTTTTGTTATGCGTAATGTAATTTTTGCAAGATGAAACTTTTTAATGTATTTCAGTAAGATATTTAAATGTTATTATTTGTGTATCGGATACCAATACAAAGGGTTATTGAAAAATAAAATTGAACGAATGATTTTCATAAAACAATTCACACTTCAGATATGAATTATATTAGAGTATGACAAACATATAAGTTATTGAATTTGAATATTGAAATGACATTGTCTTACTTCAAGTCAAAATTCCTTTGTTTAGCCATACTCACTCAATAGATAGTCACTAAGTTATAATATTATGTATATTTTGGTAGCCAGAGAAATCAGTACGACTTGCTTTGAATGTATTTGAAATTTGGGATGTCCGATGCACTAGAAGATGAAATCTACTACAATGACACTTCTGCGTCTCCCAATCACCGCTGAGACTCAACAACTGACAAGCGCAGGCAAGGGATATGTCTAAAGCATGTCATATAAGCAGGGAGAGCAGGGCACCTTACTCTCGCTCTCATAGTCCAAACAGCATTTAAAACGTGCATGTACTCTTATCTGAAAATATCTGCATACATTCATACAATACTAAAGGCTTCATAATTTTGATGACTTTATATTTGAATATGAAATTTGATTAAATGTATTTGGAGCTTCATTCCCCTTATCGATCGACATTTGCTTATTAATGTCATTTCACCAAAAATCTAGGGTACATTAATAATAATAATAATAATAATAATCTAGCATTTGAATGCAAGTAACCATTGCAGCCAAATCTTCCGATTTTTTTGAGTTCCACTATTTACTAACATTGTCTCCGTTGTTAACTTTTGTCTTATATAATCAAAAATTTCTGTTACTAAGCAAAGTTAATATTTTTATAAGGAAATAGTAGTAAAAGAAAATGGAAATTTTACAGCTATATAAACATTTTTAAGTTATTCTAACCACTTAAACTATTTCTTAAATTGTATGTCTAATTCAAAAAAACTCAAAAAAAATTTTAACAAAACATTTTTTATATTACCAGGTGATCCAGAAATCCCAAGACGTAGTACATATAAGTATATGTGTAATTTATTTTAATTATACATAAATTTTTATTCCAAACAATGTATTTTCTTTACATTAAATACCTATGTAATCATTTTTAATGAATCATTTAACGGCAGAGAGCAGCACTTTATTGATTCATTCGATAACACATTTAAAATCTTTTTTAAATGTAATATAGAGGGCAGCACTCATATGTTTTAATTTTTACGCCTGTCTATACTCTACATTATTACTCATTGGTCCTACGGATGATTATCATTATTATTATTTTTAATTTGGCAAGATGTGCAAATCATCTCTTACGTATATATATATATAAATCTATGTTGCACTTTTTATGGGGATCTGCTTTTTAGTCTTTTATGGTGATGTATACCTTATTTTTTATTTAACAAATTCCTTTATTATTTATACATTCACAATAGTTTTTGATAACATGTAATGTATATATGAAGATTATTTGACATATATAATCAAACTGTTGTAATTTAAACATTTTAATAAATGGGAAAGGCCAGAAAATACGAAGTCACTGATTGTACTATTAAACCCATTATCCAAAATGCAAATGTAGTAAAAAATATGTAAATAAAAAAAAAAAATACAAAAAAAATAAAAAAATAAAAATAAAATGATACACGAATAAAAATGAAATTTATGATGTGAAACTCGTCTTCACGGAAAAAATTTCGACATCATAAGACGACGTTGATTTCAGAAAGAGACAATGCTTTAAAATCTATTCTTCTCATTGCCTAATCAATCATATCCAACAGATTAAGACATAAACTAGCCAGATAAGAAACATTTATGTATATTATAATATATATATACATATATATATCTTTATTTATTTAAGTTAACCTCAGAATGAATATGACATTTTTATGAGTCTAAAATAGAAAAAAAAAAAAATAACGAAAGTCAAAAAAGGGGAATTTAAAATGTATTTTAATATTAGAGTTTTATGCGTTAACGGTGAATTGTAGTTATATACAGTCAAATACATACTGCCCATGCGTATATATAACTAATTAAATTCTAATAATTAAATATTCTTTAATTTCTTCTTCTCTCTCTCCATATATATAACAATTAATAATACACCAGCTTCAGTCAGCTCTGTCAATTCATTTCTGCTTTACATGTGCTAATTATATTTTATTTATTTATTTTTTAAATTCATAAATCCATTTAACATTTACTGTTACAAAACATATTAATTTTTTTTTTCATAGTATTTCCTCTTTCAACCCTGTAGCCATATATTCGAAAGAGAAATAACTCAACTGAATAAAGATAACATCTCTTGCAGTCTGACATTGTGACATAAGCTTCTCGGTTTTCCAAGTTATTTGACAGGAAAACAAGAGGATGTGCTCCACATATCACAGCTTCAAAAGGCTTGCGTATGAATCTTATGGTGAATATTTCCAAATGATTATTTTGCAGTAAGATTTATATGATAGCTGGCAAGTGAAAATGGTCTTGTGGAATTTTCGATCGAGAAATTTTATGAAGCACACTGTTTTCATCACATTCTTTCTTTATTTATTTATTAATTTACCCGGTTTCACATTTCTAAAAAAGCCTTGTAAACACAGGTTTTTTTTAGCTGATACTTGAAATATTAAAAATTAAATAATATTTATTTCATCAATATTGATTTATAAAAGAGTTTAACATGGTGCTTTTAAGCATATAGAATTAGAAATAAGACAATACAGATTAGTAAAAAGAACTAAGTATTTTTAATGAATATATAATTGAAATTAAGTAATAACCTTGATTTTATGGAGAGTAAGAGAAATACAAAAAAGTAATGCAATATTTTATGGAATATTTCAAATTTAATCCAAAACTAAATGACTAAGAACAACTTTAACATGAGAAGATAACAGATATAAGTTCAAAATTATGAAACTTTATTTCAAATATAATTTAATCCTGTCTCAAATTTCAACTCAAAATTAAACTTAATATGAGATTTGGAATTGTGTAAGGCTTAAATGCGGAAGAATTGAAATATTTTTTGAAAGGAGAATAAAAACAATGAAACACCATTCTGCAATACTCTAAAAACATTACAAATTAAAATCTATAATTTATTAATTATTTGGCGTTTTTTATCTTTTTCTTCATTAAACAAATAGATATGTATTTTTAACTCTTAAACCTGTTACTTTTTTTCAAGAAAACAAAAATTAGTGCTTGTATATATTCTTCATAACAGCACATTTTTTCAATCTTGTTCAATTAACCTCTTTGGCACGGGGTCCTCAAATAAGAACCTCCGTTCTGTCCCGTTTTATTAATGGTTCTCGTACTTAATTACAATTTCGATATCATAATGATATGTATCGATGTCTAAGATTCGAACTGATGAAAATAAAATAAAAATCTTGCTCTGAAATCAAATGGCAAAATAAATAGTTCAATAACAATTAATAATACTTCATTAATACTCGGTAGCGAAGAAGTTAATGCAAGGCAACATTTTATATTTAATTGATTCGAAGTTTATTATAAACAAAAAAATTTGAGACAAAAGAAGTTAACAAAATTCACATCACATAAATATACTGTAAAAATATTCCTTTTACTACTTAGGAATTATACGCAATTCGGGCATCATTCTGTGTGTTCCCTCACCGCCGACAGCAAAGTAATCATAACAAAAGAAATTTATAGAAGGTATCAGAAAAGGAATACACTATCATAAGTCCCTTCCCCCAGATTGCAAACATAGATCATGGCCAATTAATCCCATCACTGCGCTTTCAAACCAGCATGGAGACGTTGTAGAATAACAACGGGGGCTGTGATCCCTTTTGCAAACATAAGGGTGAAATTCAAAAGATCCAGAACACTGAAAAAAAGCTTCGTGACAATGTTACAAGCAAGTGTTAAAAGTACGTTATTGAACAGCTTGAATAGTTCCCAAGAACTGTTACAAAATTGAAAGTACAAATTGAGAAAGTTTGGGATATACATGATATTTGATACTTTATAAACTCTCTCTCTCTCTGAGAGAGAATCCTTGTTTGAGTTGGCCTCTTTACAATAACCATGAGTCTTAGAATAATTTTATTTGAGGCAGAAAATTTCGAGAACCCAAAAGGTAATAGTATTTGTGCATTTTTGAATATATACATTTTGAATAAAGATGTTCATTTGATTTTAAAGTCCTGCATATTTTTTATTTTTTATGAATTTATATATTTATTTATACATATATATAATTTATTCAAAAACTGTTTCATAAATATAGTATAAGATTTATTTTTGATATGAAGTCCATTCAAAGTCTGTTTCAGAAATTCTTTTGATTTGAAAATTTCAAATAAATAAAACATTTTTAAGTAAAACAGTGACCTTTTTAAGTTCATATTGTGTGGAAACAGCACCAAAAACTAGCAATAAATAACAGTTTAAAAAAATAAAACTTTGTATAAAATCGCCATAAAATTAAAACAATATTTAGGATCCATTTCGAATTAGAAATTTTTACAGCTCATCACCAGTCGAAGTAAGCACCTGAATGTAAGAGAACAAAGTCACAAATTCGTCATCAGCCGAAGTAAACAAGTGACCGTATAAGGGAACAAAGTCACAATGACGGGCTGTTGAAATTCCCAACTCAAAATGCATCCTATGTATCGTTTTGATTTTATTGTGATTTTTTTACAAAGTTTTGTTATCATATTGCGTATTTTATGATTGATTCAACGTGTAACGTTGCATTTCGTCTTACGATTTTATTTACTCATGAAAGAAAAGCAGTTTAATCTAAGTTCAACAGTGTATAACTATTGAGTTCAGCGTTTTTGAATTTATCTTTTCTACAATCACACAATTTCCATTAAACCTTTATTATTATTATTATTATTATTATTATTTAAATAATCCTTCAATTTAAGAAACAAAAACAATTTATAACATGTATAAAGTGTGTTATTTTCTCATGAAGCATTTATTTATTTATTTATTTTTTCATTAAGTTTTTTGTGATAATTTTTTTAATCATCTTTGAGTGTCACTTTCGTTTTAAGGGGATGGTGTACGTTAATATTTTTTTTTTTTAATCATAGCAATATGAAATTTTGTGCATATATACATTTCACCAAAAACATAAAGAATACCTCCAAAAAATTTCCAATCTTATTAATTTTTTAAAAAAAATTTAAATTTTTAAACGAAATTTTAAAATGATTCTCGTGTTTTAATTTTTGAGATATTTTCTTGTTTTTACATTTTTATCACTTAGATCACTATTATAAATAAATGTGTGTAAGATTTTTTAAATCTCTGGAATAGTTGATATTTTACAGATTTTTTTCTTAATTCCATATCGATTTTCATCAAAATTTTGCCTTTTAATAAGTAAAAAAGCAAATTTGACTATCTTAATGAAGACGAATTTTTAAAAGCTTACTCAATTTCTTTCTAAACAATAACAGGATACTTATTTACCAATTTCATAAATACTGATAAAAAATTACGTCGAAAGATGCATTTTTTAAATCTAAAAACGCTGAAAAATTAGTTTTGAGAAAAACAGATTTAAAGTATATAAACACACTTACCTTTATTATTCACTTCTTAAAACCTTCATAAATGATATTTTAATAATAAAAAAACTGTTTTGGTACTATTATACCACAGTAATAGACCTTTTTTGCAACGATTTTACTATAGACTATTTTGCTCAAATAAAAGTCTACAGTCCCCTTAAAAAATTCGGTCCAATAACGAATCTTATTAAAGTTTTTTTTTAAACACACTAAAGATTAGTGGAATAATTTCCCTTGTTTATTTTATTCTCTTTGAAAAATTTTCTCTTTGTCCATCGGCTACATTAGAAATAGTTTCAATAAACATCTGACGATGAAGCTGATTTTTTTTTTTTCTTTTTTCGCAAGTAACTTCTAGCAAAACGTAATCGAAAATAAAAACATCTTTCCAAGATTCAAGAAATTAAAAGAAGAAATTATCACTTGCTGAACTTTTCTAGAACACAAAATTAATCTTTCTTTTCAACACCAAGTTTATGCAACAGATCAAGTTGCATATGAAAACAAAAACTTTGATTAATGATCATACTAAAAGACAGCGAAGTATTTTTATTTGGATAGAGAGATTTTTACAGCAAAATCAAGCTTTGTTCGTAAAATATGCCTCAGGCCAGAGCTTTTCTCAAAGTTTCTTTTAGCTGATTAGACTTTTTTTTTCAATCAATGATTTGCCCAGTAGTTTTAAAAAGTATCTCACAAGATTCCCATTAGGGTATTCAAGAAAAGTATCTAGTGTAACTTTTCTTTAATAAATATCTTCAGCATTAAATATTCTAGCAATGTGGCGAAAAAAAAATCATTTAATTTAAAGATATCTTTTCAACATCTAAGTTAAACGAAATACTTTTGTTTTTAAAACTTTAAATATTTGTTATTTACAACTTGGAATTTCAAATAGATGCTTTGATTGAAACAACTGTACATGAAAACTTGTATGTTTGCACTTAAAATGATAAAATTCCTCTGATTTTTATTTTTATAATTTTTATAAACTAGATTAAAATTATTTAGTAAGAAAATTTTACTAAGACATTTACACTATGTTGTATTTTTGTAAATATATTTTTGTTTGCTAACTAAAAGAAACACTCTTCTTGCCTTTAGAGGGGGAAAAAATGATGTATGATTATTTATCATGATTTTGAATTATGGAAAATATACTTTACATAAATTTCTTGTTTGTAAATATTTTAAAAGTAAAATATGTTGAAAACATCTGTATTATATTAGATTTTCTATTTGAAAGAATTTTTTTTAGTCGTTTCATTAGAATTTTCTCATTTATTTTAATATCTTTTGTTAAATCTTTTTTATTTATTTCTGTATAAAGAAATATATGAGGATCCCAGAATCCAAGGGGTATAAGTGATAAAATTGAAAAAACTCAACTAAATGCTCAGGCTTCATGGAAATAAAGCAATTTGTTTGGAGGAAAGGAAATATTCTAATTATGTGCTACGTTCTAAAGGTCAATTACTTAAGTTATTTAAATCAAATTCTTTAATCTCTGTTTGAATTTTAAAGAATATATTGTATTCCACTTTTCTTTCACAGCTATTGAAACAAGAATTCAAAGACCGATGTGAAAAAAGCAACGGTTTCATACTTTAAAAGGCTTCTTCAGTCAAGCGAAAAGACTATTCATTAATGTTAATCCTGTGGGAGAAATTTATAAATTTATCTCGGTTGCATTTAATAAATTTTTATTTATTTATTTATTTATTTATTTTTATTTTATTTTATTTATTTATTTTATTTATTATTTATTTATTTATTTATTGCATTGGATAGCTTAGATTGATCCATGAAAGGCCGTTTCCTACTTTTTGATTTTGTTTACAGATTTTTTTAATGCGAATCCAGAATCAGCTTCAAAAGTGAAAGCGTACTCTAAATAAAAATATGCAATAAAAAAATGGCCTTTGTACTGTTCAATATCCGCTATCAATTGAAAATAATAATAATAATAATAATAATAATTCTCATGTTCCAACTCTGAACTCAATTTACTCCAGATCTAAATTTTCCAAATGCATCCATTGTCATCTTGCGTTCTCATATATATTTTTCATATCTCAATATGTTCTGCTTAAAAGTGACAGTGAATGCAGGGAATATTTATATACAAAAATTCCCGTTTAAAATAATTCATTTCTGCTATACCAAAATCAAACATTTCTGCAATTGAAATTAAAGCAGTACTTTGCGTAACAATCCGATGTGTCGCATTTGCTTCATACCAGATCCTTCGATCTTGGTAAAAGAAAAAAAAATCTAATTATTTTACTTTATATTTAATAAACATTAACCGTATTTATTATTATTATTATTATTTCGTACGAACGCAATTTCATACTTACAATGTAAAAAAAAAAAAAAAAAAAAAAAAAAAAAAAAAAAAAAAAAAAAAAATATGCGCAATATTGTTATACTGTAAGCACTCCGATTTCCGGATAGCATTTCATATCAGTATTGTCAATATTGGCCGAGATATTTAGCCAAGGTATTGTTGGTTGAGCCAATATATAACTATTGAAAACGTTATTGGTCTATTATTGTATTAATATTACTGATTAATGCGTGCCAAATTATAATTAACAAAACATAAGATATCAAAAGTTTTTTTTTATGCCTACAACATAAACTTTTTGAGTCTTTTTTTACACGTAAAAAAAGGTACTTGCTAAATTTCTAGAAATATAAAAAATAAAATAATCCTTTATTCTTTTCTTTTAGGATTTTCAAATTTACATAAAAGGGAAGAAAATTTTCTCTATAAATCATTCCTTTTTCATTTCAGCAATCACTAACTATAAAAATAAGTATCAGACTAAGCTCTAGTTACTATTAACCAAGCCTTTCGAAATGATCTAACAATATACACGCCACATCTATTACAATACATTTTCTTCCTTTTTTGTGATTGTTGAAGGCAAACTCTTCACTTACAATGTTTGCCAAAGGGATTATAGCCCGTTTTATATTAAGCCGCGCAATTTTTCTGCCGCTTGTTTTCAAGTGTGGTACAGGATTAATTGGTCATATAGTCCGTGTTTGCTTCTTCATCGAACACCGCTTAGAAGAGTGCTCGAATAATTTTTACATTTTGTGACGATATTATTAATTTCTAATATCTGCCTTTTCGTTTCTTGCTTTACACAATTGTAAACTTAGATTCTAAGATAAAGACTGTATTTTGTAACGTTTTATTAAGTGGCACTTATGAAAAATTCTATCATATGTATAACTGTATATGTAACTGGAAAATTTAGATGAAATGACATGTCTTTACTGTGTATTATGCTTATGAAGTTCTACTTAAAATTCCATAAATTACTCATAGTTTCTTATTTTTACATTTCTGATTTTCTGTGTTCATTTTTTGAATTATTTTTTGCCATTTATTTCTGCATACGTGATTTTCTTTAAATTATATACATATGTAGGTTTTTATCTTACACCTATGTAATCTCTTTAGACACTTAGCTGCATAACATTTAATTTTTAACGCTTTCCAAAAAAGTTAAAAAGTATTTATGTATTCGGTTTGTCTATCTGTCTGTCCACACTCTAACTCCCGTAAACATACTCAATTTTTCATTCAATTTCAAAAGTTTGTTTAGAGTCGCTCAGGCATGATTGGCATTGAATGTGAAGCAGTAGTAATTAATAGTTCATTTACAGGGGCACCTTAAAGAATTTCATTGCATTATGGTATATATGGGGGAAAATCATCTACCGAGTATGTTAATGACATCACGCTATTTCATATGTATGGAAACGGATATAAATAGCTGAATTTCTCTACAAGATGATTACGATTGAATAGGGCATTGATAGGATTTGTCGTTAATTTACAGGAGTACACAAAAGAAATCCGTTACAGGATTGTTTTTGAGCAATAATTCCTTAAAATGTGTTTTCAGTTTCGGCATTTGTTTTTAAATTTAATTATTTTTTACATTTTTCTTGTTGCATATAAATTCTATACCTCATATATAGGGCTGCACAAAAGAATTCACATACCATTCTCCTCATTAGAAAAAAATTGCTTAATGAGTATTTTCAATTAAAGCATAAAAATATTTCTTAACTGAATTAATTTTTGGCATGCATGTAGTTAATAAATACAAATCTTTAAACCTACGCAGCTTTAAACCTACCATCGTCATAAGGGTAGATGCGGAACTTCATATATACAGCTAACTCAACTTCAAAGGAAATCGGAAAAGCCGCCTTCTAATAACTCAGCAAATATTGGTCAGAATGGTCCAATTTTTTTAATATAGTCCTATGTTCCCAGTCTAATCCTATCCTACAATTTTTACATTTCTACGTGCCGTATATTTTTAGATCTCGATAACCATTTTTAAACTGAAAACGATGGTGTTTGTTCCTGATAATGAGATCTACAAAACGGGCTGGGAGATTTTATTAAAACTTATATATAATATGAATCTCTTTAAGATAGGGGGAATAAGACTTGCCTTGTTTCTAGGAAAACTCTTGTTTGTTATATATTGATCTTGGAAAATTGGACTATATTAGCTCGCGGATTACATGTTATTCTATGGGTTAGCAGACGGTGAGACTGCAAACAGGCAAATGTACTAATGGTCACAGTTAAACCACCCGCATCGAAGCAATAAATGTTTTTGAAACTACAAAAACATCTTATCATGCGCTTTAAAACATTCAATAAATATATACTAAATCAAATTTCTATTTATTTTGCCTTTATTTTTCGTAAGAAGAAAATATTACGTTTCTTACATCGGATATTTTTGCATTTTGTGGAAAAAATATTTTGAATCCTTTTTTAAAATAGGAAAATATTTTTTAATTATACATATTCAATATACTTTCGACTTATGATTTTTTTTTTTAAGTTTTCAAACGAAAATTATTTTAAATTATTTGTTGTTGAAAAGTCATGTATTCATACGCGTAGAGGCGCCACTTGTCTAGTTTTGTTTTGAATCCGAATCCGAACGCGGCAAGTTATGGATATTGGTGTTAACAATTCAGGTAGGATTTATTTATGTACAATTGAATTTGATAAAGAAAATGCACAAATTGAAAAACATCGAACAAACATGATAGAATCATTAAGTAATTTTCATGGTTTTAATAATCCACATGGCTGTTTCTTGTTATGCCAATTCAGTCTTGCAATGTCTTAATATACAATGAATAAAGTTAACCCGAGAATCTTGCAATGGATTTTTAATATAGAATGTATTAAAACTTATGGATTAGACTGAGAAGGCAGGGTATATTTAAAATTTTACGAGAATGCCAGGTAAAAATCCTGCAAAAAAATATTTAGAGATTATTTATTTTTAAAAATTTTTTTGCTGCTTGAGCAAAGAATAGGTTTGCACCCAATCAACTAAAACTTACTGATTTGCTTAAAGTATTGTTTTTAAATACAGGGTGAAAAATACGTGAATTTTCTTAAATCCCCAGTTTATTTCATTAAAAAATTTGTCATTTCATGAAAATAAAAAGTATTGCATATCTTTATCTTTGAGTTTAAATGTTAAAATACTTTTCAATGTTTACATTTTAGCATATTTTGCAGATAATGCATTTTGTGGATTTCACAGAGTTGACTGTATTATACTCTATTATAAGCATTCATTATGATTTCTTCTCCATTATTACAATCAAAGTACTCTTTTTAAAAATGTAAACAAAAGATGAGCACATTATATTTTGCACAATGTCTGATCCCAAGTTACACACACTTGAGGGACTTTACAATTTCTATATATTGCTTGTTTTAAACTTAAGTGAAATGTTGGATAAAACATTTTCAGTTACATAAATTATTTCTATTATGAAATATTTTAGTAATCGGTACTACTCTGTTATTCCGTCGACCAATTTCGCCAAATTATACAATCACCAAACTAATAGCCAAATTATACATGACATATTTTTTATTTCAAATAATGAAAAAACAAATAATTAGTAAAATATTAATAAAAAGTCTAAATAAAAATCACTTAATGACATTTTAAACACACAAATCGTATTTAATGGCATTGAATGTGACATTCACGATCATCCATTATTGGCATTTAATCTTATAGTTTGGCGATAATTTTTTGGTCGATGGGATAACCTAGTAGTACCTAGTAACCTATAGAGTTAACAAGTAAAATTTATACAACATTTCATTAACTCGATTCCTCTTAATTAAGTAAATATGAATAAGCGGCAGGAAAAATCCATTGCAAGATTCTCCAGTTAACCTTATTGCAGACTTTATTCATTGTATATTAAGACATTGAAAGACTGAATTCGCATAACAAGAAACGGCCTTGTGGATTATTAAAACCATGAAAATTATTTAATGATTCTATCGTGTCTGTTCAATGTTTTTCACTTTTTGCATTTTCTTTATCAATTCTATTCTAAATAAATAAATTATACCTGAATGAAAAATGCTAAACCAATTTCCATAACTTGCCGCGTTCTGATTGAAAACAAAACTAGACAAGTGGCGCCTTGTTAATATACAATATAATATAGAATGCATGAAAACTTATGGATTAAAGAGGGGAGATAGGGTATATTCAAAATTTTACGAGAATGCCAGGTAAAAATCCTGTACTGTAATTTTTTTTGGTTTGTTTTCAATAATTTTTTTTCTCATTACTCCTTGCACCAACATAAAATTGTCTTGTTCAAGAATATTTACTGAAGGAGATATGTATCAGTTTTGTTTGATTAAAAAAAAAAAAGAAAAAAAAAAAAAAAAAGAGATAAAATTATTTATTTTTAAAATTTTTTTGCTGCTTGAGCAAAGAATAGGTGTGCATTAATCATACCCAATCAACTGAAACATACTGACTTGCTTAAAGTAATGTTATTAAAAAATACAGGGTGCAAAATACATGAATTTTCTTAAATCCCCAGTTTATTTCATTAAAAAATTTGTCATTTCATGAAAATAAAAAGTATTGCATATCTTTATCTTTGAGTTTAAATGTTAAAACACTTTTCAATGTTTACATTTTAGCATATTTTGCAGATAATGCATTTTGTGGATTTCACAGAGTTGACTGTATTATACTCTATTATAAGCATTCATTATGATTTCTTCTCCATTATTACAATCAAATTACTCTTTTTAAAAATGTAAACAAAAGATGAGCACATTATATTTTGCACAATGTCTGATCCCAAGTTACACACACTTGAGGGACTGTACAATTTCTATATATTGCTTGTTTTAAACTTAAGTGAAATGTTGGATAAAACATTTTCAGTTACATAAATTATTTCTATTATGAAATATTTTAGTAATCGGTACCACTCTGTTATCCCGTCGACCAATTTCGCCAAATTATACAATCACCAAACTAATAGCCAAATTATACATGACATATTTTTTATTTCAAATAACGAAAAAACAAATAATTAGTAAAATATTAATAAAAAGTCGAAATAAAAATCACTTAATGACATTTTAAATACACAAATCGTATTTAATGTCATTGAATGTGACACTCACGATCATCCATAATTGGCATTTAATCTTATTGTTAGGCGATAATTTTTTGATCGACGGAATAACCTAATAGTACCTAGTAATCTATAGAGTTTTCAATTAATATTTATACAACATATCATTAACTTGATTCCTCTTAATTAAGTAAATTTGAATAATGTCACACTACTTAATTTCATAAATTTTTGTGACGCTTTGTGAGTTGTTTATTTTATTTATAAGTGATTAATAAGTCAGAGGTGGATCTTGATTGATGAATATTATTTTACATGATTTATGTCAAAAAAAAAATTTTCATATCGTCAATTTCAAGATATATCATACAATGTTACTATAATTTATAAAATTACTCCTTGCACCAACATAAAATTTTGTTGTCAGTGGCGCAGCCAAGGGGGTGGTTTTGGGGTTAAAACCCCTCCCAGAGCTAAGAAAGATCACTATAATTGTCACTTATATGAATCAAAACCAAACTTAATATATAAATGTTTTGGCACATTTTAGAATCCGCCGCTTTTTTTAATCAGATTTCATTTAATAAAGCAATTCAATTATCTGGCGAAAATTCTACTTAAAATTGTGAAAGTGCATATTACATGGATTAGTTAAGAAAAAATTCGTTATTTGAAATAAATCACTTTTCTGAGACGCATTATGCTAAAAAAATGATAATTTCTTGTCACACCGATGCTCTTTGAGTTTAAGGAGGCTCAGGGGTTGAAAACTTTTCAAAAAATCGATTTTTTTATGATTTAGTTTGATTATTCAATTAATTCTTAACTCAATGCAAAAAACTACATAAAAATATTTGCATTTTTAACGGAGTTATAAGCTTTTATGTATTAACACATTCATAGTCGCACCCATAGAATTTCAACTTTAAGTCGCGTTTTCTCAAAACTTTATTTTTGACGACTAACACCAAGATTTAAAAAAAAAACTGTTTGATGGAATGGCTTAATTTTTTTTTTTTTGCTTGCATATAACATTATTATCTATTGAATGAATTAAGACTATAACTATCACATTAAAAAACTCTCAAATTTGAAAAATTAAAAAACTTCTAAAGTAGGGATGCACAACCTGTGGCCCGCCAGTTTCGTCAATTCGTCTTCGACAAAAAGCTCAAAAAATGCAAAATATGTCTACGAATCGCATAAATATAGCAAATTATATCCATAAATCATGTAAAATGTAAATTACATTCATTAATCGCATAAAAATCACGAATTATGTCCATGAATCGCTCAAAAAAAGCAAATTGCATAAAAAAAATGCGAATTACGTCCACAAATCGCTCAAAATGTGAATTACGTCCATGAATTGTGTAAAAAAGTGAGAATTACGTTCATAAATTGTATGAAAGATGTTGTCTAAGTTGTCTTGTCAAATTATGTCTATAATTCGTGTAGTAAAACGAGAATTATGTTCATAAATCGCTCAAAAAACACGAATTTTGGCAGCAGAAAGCTGAAATGCAAATTACGTTCATAAATCACTCAAAAAATGTGAAACACTTCCATGAATCGTGCAAAAAAACACTAATAAAATTAATAAATTGCAAAAAATGCAAATTACGTCCAAGAATTGGTAAAAAAAAAGCGAATTACGTTCATAAATCCTATAAAAACATAAGTAACGTCAATAAACCGATCAAAAAACACAAATTTCGTCGATAGAAAGCTCAAAAAATGCAAATTATATCTATGAATCGCATAAATATAGCAAATTACATCCATAAATCATGTAAAATGTAAATTACATTCATTAATCGCATAAAAATCGCGAATTATGTCCATGAATTGCATAAAAAACGCGAATTGGGTCCACAAATCGCTCAAAACGTGAATTACGTTCATGAATTGTTTAAAAAAGTGAGAATTACGTTCAGAAATTGTATGAAAAACACAAATTATGTCTATGAATCGTGTAGTAAAACGGGAATTATATTCATAAATCGCTCAAAAAACATGAATTTTTGCAGCAGAAAGCTGAAACGCAAATTACGTTCATAAGTCACTCAAAAAATGCGAATCACTTCCATGAATCGTGCAAAAAAACGTACAAGAATTGGTTTAAAAAGCAAATTACATTCATAAATCCTATAAAAACACAAATAATGTCAATAAATCGATCAAAAAACGCAAATTTCATCGACAGAAAACTCAAAAAATGCGAATCATGTCTACAAATCGCATAAATATAGCAAATTACATTCATAAATCATGTAAAATGTAAATTACATTCATTAATCGCATAAAAATCTCAAATTATGTCCATGAATCGCATAAAAAATGCAAATTGGGTCCACAAATCGCTCAAAACGTGAATTACGTCCATGAATTGTGTAAAAAAGTGAGAATTACGTTCATAAATTGTATGAAAAATGCAAATTACGTCTATGAATTGTGTAGTAAAATGGGAATTATGTTCATAAATCACTCAAAAAATACGAATTTTGGCAGCAGAAAGCTAAAATGCAAATTACGTCTATAAATCACATAAAAATAGGGAATAGCATTTTGCATTCATAATTTGCATAAAAAACGCGAATTACATTCATGAATCGCTCAAAAAATGCAAATTACGTCCATGAATTGCATAAAAATGTGAATTATGTTCATAAATCACTCAAAAAATGCGAATCACTTGCATGAATCGTGCAAAAAAACACGAATAACATTCATAAATTGCAAAAAATGTGACTTACGTCCAAGAGTTGTGTAAAAAAAGCGATACATTCATAAATCCTATAAAAACCCAAGTAACGTCAATAAATCGATCAAAAAACACAAATTTCGTCAACAGAAAGCTGAAAAAACACAAATTATGTCTTTGAATTGCATAAAAGTAGCAAATTACGTCTATAAATCATGTAAAATGTAAATTACATTCATTAATCGCATAAAAATTGCAAATTATGTCCATAAATTGCTCAAAAAATGCAAATTACATTCATAAATCGCATAAAAAACACGAATGATGACCATGAATTGCACAAAAAATGCGAATTACACCCAACATTAAATTAATTTGCAGAAAGTTTTTGGTTTTATACAAGTTTGCCAACAAGAACCTACAAGTTATCCTGAAACCCATTCTAAACCAACAAAAATTTAATGGAAAGATAAATTTGTCCAAGAAAGACAAAATAATTTCTATTGAAATACATTGACCAGAATCGAAAAATTCCTATTGAAATCTATCCTATACAATCCAAAACCAGAAAGAAAAAAATCCCTCCAAGAGTAACTCAATCTATCTGCTGCAAAATAAAATACATTGAAATGCAACTGAACAAGAACCTGAAAATTACATTTGAAGTCAAACTGAAACCAGATTCAACTCCCCCCCCCCCCCAAAAAAAAAAAAAAAAAAAAAAATTATCCAACCATATCTCGGTTCGGGAAAGAAAAATTAATTTCCAGAGATATGCGTGATCAGAAATCTGGAAATTCCAATTAGTCTATCTTAAACCTAATCTGAATCTGAAAAAGGAAATTCCATATAACCGGAACCCAGTATCTATACAGTACAAAATATTTTCCATTAAAGCACAACCTGACCGGAACTTGAAAATTCCATTTGAATTGAACCTGATTGAAACCTGAAAAAAATTTCTATCAAACCTTAACCTAATCCGAAAAAGAGAAAATTATTTCTGCCGATACACACTGACAAGAGTCTGAAAGTTAACATGAAACCTAATCTAATCCAAACCCGAAAAGGAAAAAACAATGGAAACACAAGTCTGTCCAAGAAAGACCAAATAATTTCTGTCCACATACACTGACAAGAATTTCAATTGAAATCTATCCTAAATCCATTTCAAACACTACCCCCCCCCCCCCTTCCACCCAAAAAAAAAAAAAAAAAATTCAATTGTAACCCAATCTATCTGCCACAAAATAATATACTTGAAATGCAACTCAACAAGAACCTGAAAATTCCATTTGAAGTCAATCCGAAACCAGATTCAATCCCCCCCCCCCCAAAAAAAAAAAAAAAATCCAATCAAATCAAGATTTTAGAAAAAAAAAAAAAAAAAAAAAAAAAAAAAAGAACAATTTATGTCGATATGTACTGACCAGATCATGGAAATTCCAATAGAAGTCTATCTCAAACCCGATCCGAACTCTTAACCTGAAACCCAATCCAATCCCCCCCCCTCCCCCCAAAAAAGTAAAATAAAAAAAGTAGGAAATATAAATCTGTTCAAGAAAGACAAAATAATTTCCGTCCCCATCCACTGACCAGAATTGAAAACTAGTACTTGAAATGCAACTTGACAAGAACCTGAAAATTCCAATTCAAGTCAAACTGAATCGAGATTCAAACCCGAAAAAAAAAAAAAAAAAAAAAAAAAAAAAAAAAAAAAAACAATTATCCAACCATATCAAGATTTTTAGAAAAAGAAATTATGTAAATACGTACAGACTAGATCATGGAAATTTTAATAAAATCTTAAACCCGATACAAACTCCCCCCCCCCCCTCCCACCAAAAAAAAAAAATAGGAATTGTAATCCAGTATCTGTACATGACAGAATATTTTTTTCATGTAAACGCAACCTGGCCAGAACCTAAAAATTCTATTTGAATTGAACCCAAATCGAAACAAAACAAAAAAATATAAATAAAAATCCCATCACACTGTAACCTGATCCGAAATTGAAAAAATAATTTCTGCCAATAAGCACTGACAAAAACCTATAAGTTTACCTGAAACTCAATCTAAACCAAAAAAAAAAAAAAATTAATGGAAACATAAATTTGTCCAAGAAAGACAAAATAATTTCCTTTGACATACATTGACCAGAACTGGAAATTTCCAATTGAAGTCTATCCTAAACACAATCCAAACACTAAAAAAAAAAAAAAAATCCCTCCAGTAGTCAATCTATTTGCGACAAAATATTATAGATTGAAATGTAACTCAACAAGAACTTAAAAATTTCATTTCAAGTTGGCCCATTACCAGATTTGAACCTTAAAAAAAATCTATACAACCATATCCTGAAACAAGAAAGAAAATGTAATTTTCATTGATACGGACAGACTAGAAGCTGTAATTCCAATTGAAGTCTATTTTAAATCCAATCCCTGCACAGAACAAAATATTTTCTGCGGAAATGCAATCTGACCAGAACTTGAAAATTATATTTGAATTGAACTCACTCCAACAACCCCCCCCCCCCCAAAAAAAAAAAAAAAAAAAAATTCTATGGAATCTTAACTTGATCCGAAGAAGGAAAAATAATTTCTGCTGATACACATTGACAAGAACCCAATTTGAACTGAAATAAAAATCAGTGTAACCATTAATCTGTTTAAGAAAGACGAATTAATTTCTGTCAACATTCTGTCATTGAAAAAACCACAAGAAAAAAAAAAACCTAATTAGAACCATTTTACCTGTTACAAAATAATATATTTTGAAATGCCACCTGAAAATTCCAATTGAATCTGGTTTAAATTTTTCGGGTTTAGGGTAGATTTCAATTGGAATTTGTATTTATAGCTGTTTAGTAAATCAAATGTGGTTCTTAATGGATAAATGTTATTTTACATGATTTATGAGAAAAAAATAAAAAATTTTCAAGTCGTCAAAATATTACATACAATGTTGAAAATCTAGAAAATTGATGTATTGCACTGCAAGACTATTCCGTATTTGCTAAGCAAATACGGAATATTTTTTAATAGCTGTCTGCTTTTTTCACAAAATTATGTTAAAAAAAAAAAAAAAATCTAAAAACATGAAATGTTTAAATTTATGTACTTTGCATGTTTTATGCTTAGTGACTGAAATGTTCAATAAAAATATATTAGTTTTATTTTGTAAGTTAAGTCGTCCAAGAATGGAAAGTTTCATATGAAATGAAAATATTTAAATAAATAACAGAGTCCTGATTTTCTTTCTTTGTCAGTTAAACATTTTCCTAATTGAAGTATGAAACTTATAGGGTGGACTGGGGTAATTCCTGATCAAAAAACACTAACATCTAAATATCTTTTTAATGTTTACAATAGATGTGACCAAATTTAGCATGGTTAATGATTCACCATGTTTCTATTCAATAAAATATAAGCTTTGATTAAAATATTATTTAAAGTTTGCTTAATTAAAAATTTTTGATTCTCGGTAACTACCCTGGGAACATTGTAATTATCAATTACACCGGGGCAATTACCAATCAGGACATTCTTTTGTACAAATGACAGGTACATTGATTAATTTAGAATATATATTGTCAATTTTAATATAAGCCTGATTTAATTAAATGCCTTCATCTATCTGCAATAATTTTATCAATGTGTAAAGAAAAAAAAAGAAAAAGAAAAAACAAGAACGAAAAGTTATGTGTGCAACATAGAATATGATGCAACTTCCAACATATTCTGAATACTATTTTCATCCATATACAGCAATTTTTCCACCCAGTGCAAAGAACAAAACATAACTAACAAGAACAAAGAATCATGCATACTGCATCGATTATGATGCATTTTCCTACTCATTCTGAATACTGTAAACTTATTGTCACATGTACAAGAATTTTACCATTCTGTGCAAAAAACAAAGCATAATTAACGACAATAAAAATTTTTGCATACAGCATGTTTAGATACTTTCCAATTCATTCTGAATACTTTAAACCTATAATTTTCATCTTTGTACAGTAATCTTCCCACCCTATGCAAACAGCAAAACATAAATAAACTAAGAAGAATGAAAAATTACGCATAAGTATAGATTATGAAACACTTTCCAATACATGTTCAATATTGTAAACCTATCATTTTAATCTATTTGCAGTAATTTTACCAATCTATATAAAGAACAAATCATAACTAACAAGAAAGAAAAACGTGTGCAACATAGATTATGAAACATTTCCAGCATATTCTGAATATTGTAATGCATATAGTCTTAATCAATCTGCAATATTACCAACCTATACATAGGTTGAAACATAATTAACAAGAATCATGCATGCAGCATAGATTATGAAATACTTTCCAGCACATTCTGAATATTGTATCCCTGATCATTTTAATCCATCTGCAATATATGTATCAACATGTGTAAAGAAAAAACATAGTTAACAAGAATGAGAAATGATACATTACATACAGCATAGATTATAAAACCCTTTCTGAGATGTATGGTGCTGAATGTACATTACCTTCTTATCTTTTACTAACGTATTTTACTACAGAGTTGTTTTTAACAAAATCAAGTAGTACAGCACACATTAATAAAATATGAAATATCTTTTTTTTAAGTGGATGGGGGAGGGGTAATTAAAGGTGAATGAATCATGAATATGAATTTTTTGCATTAGTCTTTAATTTTTTGTTTTTATCATTAACCTAAAAAAAGCAATGATATCAGTACAAAAAACCCTGAACGGGTTAAAAGCTTGTGACGCAGCATTTTATCTTATATCTCTAAGAATTTTAAATTTGGGACTTAAAATTAATGATATCAAAATTTATGTGACGCTATGCTATTAATTAATATACATATTAAAATTTATTCATTAAGGTTTTATCAATTACATCTTTCATAAATTCAAAATATGAATCTTGAAAGATATGATATCAAAATTTAAGTGACGCCTTGACGAGGCTTTAAACGATGTTTTAAAATTCCATTTATTTATTTATTGTCCAAATACATTTTCATATCTAAACAATATTTTTTATTTTCCAATACACTGTTAAATACATCACTTTCACTGAATATATATAATGCACTGAAATGTATTTATTTGAATAAATAATTTTATCTTTTTGGGCTACGCTGTCCAAAATCAAAAATAACATTTAAATGAATAGTTTTTGCGTCATTGTATCCAAAGTAAGTTAAATAGATGCAAATAGATACAATGATGCAAAAACTATTCATTTAAATGTTATTTTTGATTTTGGACAGCGTAGCCCAAAAAGATAAAATTATTTATTCAAATAAATACATTTCAGTGCATTATATATATTCAGTGAAAGTGATGTATTTAACAGTGTATTGGAAAATAAAAAATATTGTTTAGATATGAAAATGTATTTGGACAATAAATAAATAAATGGAATTTTAAAACATCGTTTAAAGCCTCGTCAAGGCGTCACTTAAATTTTGATATCATATCTTTCAAGATTCATATTTTGAATTTATGAAAGATGTAATTGATAAAACCTTAATGAATAAATTTTAATATGTATATTAATTAATAGCATAGCGTCACATAAATTTTGATATCATTAATTTTAAGTCCCAAATTTAAAATTCTTAGAGATATAAGATAAAATGCTGCGTCACAAGCTTTTAACCCGTTCAGGGTTTTTTGTACTGATATCATATACAGGGTTACTCAAAGAATTCGGATAATTTTTCAATCGTAGGTATAGGCACAGCTGAAATTGGGATTTCAAATGCATTGTGTGTTTCCATATAGTTAAATTAAACATAATATTTTAACTTATTAAACGGTGCAGTTTTGTTCCATTACTTTGAAAGGGCTTTAAAATCTATGCTTCATGCATGATTTTTTCTTTCTTATTTAAAATTGTAATTGCTATCAATAATAAAAGAACAAAAATTTGAAAATAATTTATTTACGGCAGATTCCGTCAAAGAAGCAGAAAAATAAAAATTTTATGGATTTTGTTGCACTGATAGAGTTATTTCTGAGTTAGAGATATAAAAAAAGCATGGAGAAATTTTTAGGCAGTCAGTGTCTGAACAAAACGATAATATTTGATAAAAAAAATATCAGATATATTATTGATATTATAAATTATAATAATTTGCAGAAATGTAAGAAAAACTTTACTGTTATTTTATTATTATTATTATTTTATAAGACATCATTTCACTCATGAATTGCCATTAATGCTCAATAGCCGCAAGATGTGTGCGTTTCTTTTCTTTTTTTTTTCTTTTTTTTTTTCCCTGCAATTATAAAATGCCATAAAAAGTTTTCCCTGTAAAAGTTAAAAATTCCCTTCGTTTATAACTACGAATGACTAGCTTTCCAATTTTATACAAAATTTATTATTCACTCAAACAAATATATATGACTAATTAAATCAAGGCATTTCAATCACATTAGTAGTAGAATACACTTGTTAACAAAAATATTTGAATTCACCTAAAATTCTTGCTCAGATCTTTCATTCAGCTTTTAACGGAACTTCAACTTTCATCTCGAGATAAAAACTATAGAGCTTTCAACTTCTTTGACACTTTAATTTAAATATTTAGTGCGCAAGAAGATCTCTGATATCTTATGGTTACTCCAAATTTCTCATGTTATGTTTTTTTTCCATATGATATTATGTGTCAATTAATTAAAAACTTGACTTTGTTAAGCTGAATTGTTGAGGATATTTGCTAACCCACATACATTTATATAAAATAAAACACGCACATATGTACATATAATAAAGCTTTTATGATAATTATAATAACTAAAATTGAATATACTCAACACAAAATAATTTAATCAGTAATAAAAATTCGATGTAAGAATTATATTGCTAAAAGCTCTGATTAAAAAATATCTATATGTGGTATTTATTGAAATTCGATTTTCTTATATGATATTTTGTTGCACTATTCTGAATGTATTTCATAATCTATATTTCACACATAATTTTGCTTTCTTGCTCCTTATTAAAATCCATACTATCATGATATTTGAACTTGATCTAAATTGGATAATACCTTTGTCTAGGTTTCCATGATTCAGATCATGGGAAACTCCCAGTCTGTTTAAGTTTAAAACACTCACACACGTGACATCACATTACACGCTTCCAGGTTTTTTTTCTCCCTTGCATCACTCTCGTATCACACCAATGTTTCCATAAAGGATTACGACCCTCAGCGCGTAACACCACAGCGCTGCATTCCGAGTTTAAAACATATTGTTTGGATTAATTAGTCGAGCTTTGCTCTGTTTACTCTCCCCTGAGTATGGTTGCGAGAAGAGGTTTGCACTACACAGAGACATGCTTTTTTTAAATTTATTATTCGGCTCTTTTGTTCGCTGTTCGAATTCCTTTATCGTTCTACTCTCTACTCAGTTGCGTGTTTGAACGGAAAGTGTATTTTGAAAAGTTTCCGTAGTGGTGGTATGACTGCACGAATGGAAGATTGGAAAGAGATTCCGATGCCGTGGGGGGGAGGGGGTGAAATATTATTTGAATGATCTTTTAGAGGTAATGTTAATTGTAATAAGTATTCGTAAAATTATTACGTTTACTTTTTAAAACATTATTCGTAAAAAAGTTAAAGAAAAAACTTATCAAATGCTTTTGAGCTCGTCAACCAAATTTCCAAATACTTTGATGATATTTACTACTTTATACACGAACTGTATAAATCAGGTGCGTCCAGTATTAATTTACCTGACTTAACCTATGAAGGTCCCTTGATCAAAGATTCCGTTGACATTTCTCGTGACTTTTATGTCGTCGTAATTTGTAATTTAAACTCATTTTAAGAAAATAATTTATTTTGGCATTGGAGACCCATTTTAGAGATGAAGACATATATCAGCCAGCAGTAATAAACGGTAAATACCCTTAATAGTAATATACCCTTAAGCAGTAATATATTATTTAATTCATTTATACGACGGTACATTATGCTGTTTATTTTACAGTAATACACTGTTAAATATTTTGCTCTAGTTTGCACCAAATTTTGGTGTTCAGTGGCTATCACCATAAGATGGTGAAATCTCGTACAAACATTTGGAGCTTCCTATTATTGGAATTATGCTTCAACAGTAGCTCCAAATATTAACTCAAGATTACGCCATCTCACAGGGCAGCTATTGAGCACTAAAGTTTGGTTCAAGCTAGGGCAAGATTTTTATCAGTGTGCTAGTGACCTAGTTGCCAATATTTATACAGTAAAATCAGCTTTTTCATTTGAGGGACATTTTTAGTTCGGGGACAATTCCTAGTTTTCTGTTTATCATTATTTTATATTGAGTAGCCAAATTATTAGTCAATGCCTAAACTTTACATTGCAAAGAATATAAAGCGTTGTTTTATTGTTGTTTACTGGTGGATTGTTAAACTACTTTTGGTATATTTGGACTGAATACATATTTGTTTATAAATAAAATCAAACTTTCATTCATAAAATATAAATTTATTGTGAAAAACTCAACACAAGTGCTCCAAGACAAATTCCTCTATATTTCGTCGAACCTCTCTTTATTCCTTTGGACTTGCTATGCATATATATTTTTACACATTCCTTTTAATTACACATTATGATGCCAGATCATAATTAAGACTTCTGTCACATTTCTTTGGTTTGTCATGTTTTCTTTTGACACATTTAACAAAGAATAAAATTCATCTTATACTTTAAAAATAAAAATTAAATCACTAAATGTTCCCATAACATCACTGACGCACGTTGTGCACTGAGAGTTCCTTACCGGTTGATGATACATGTCAAATGTCACCTGTTAATGTTGTCAGCACAAAAACATTAAAGCAAGATTGCCAATAAGAAAAATTATAGTGTAACTAATAATTTGGCCGCTCACTATACTTTATACATCATTTTTAATTGTCCCTTGATAGAAGCATAAATGTTTCATTTCCGTATAATATAAATGTGATTTACTTATTTTATAATTGATTGTATTTCTTTTTTAAAAAATTTAAAATCTTACGCAGGAGAAGAAATTTGCAATGCACAGGAATAAGATGTTTTCTTTTTTGTTTATTTTAATTTGGGCCGGTTTTGTTCACGGAATTTCTTTATCACTCCATTGTGTTTGAACGAAAAATGTATTTTGAAAAGTTTCCGTAGTGGTGTTATGACTACACTTACAGAAGATTGCAAAGAGATTCGCAGAATAAAATAATATTTGAATGATCTTCTAGAGCGAATGTCTAATTATAAAAGTTATGTATTCAGGTAAATGATTTTCTGTTATTTATATGATCATCAAAAATGAATATAATGCACGAATTTCCTTACAATAGTATCAGAATTGTAATAATTTTTTTTAATCAGATGAAATGTGTTTAGAAAACTTGATAAATATTTTATATTTCTCGAACATTCAAAGTTCTGAACAAATATTTTTTCATTTTTTATTTATCACTAACGTATTTTTCAAGAGGTTTATTATGATAGTTAATTTTATTAATGTTTGGAAAGGATAATTGTAAGATAAATATTATGTTTTTAATTTACAGTTAATGTTTCCTCTGTTTTTCTAAAAGATAAAACTTATCATAATTTTCCAAAATAAATTAATAAATATTATCATAAATATAATAATAAATTATCTTATTCAGAGTAATTAATAGTTTAATTTATTCTAACTATAGCTCATTAGTTAATCCAATAAATAAATAAATAAATTAACAGAAATGAAATATAAATTTAATAGACATGTGATAGAACTATATGCTTAAATAATGAAAAAGCATCCAGAGTAATTAATAGTTTAATTTATTTTAACTATAGTTCACTAGTTAATCCAATAAATAAATTAATTAATTAACACAAAGGAAATATAAATTTAAAAGACATGTGATCAAACTATATGCTTAAACAATGAAAAATTAGAATAAAAAAAGATGTTTGATGTAACAAAATATTTTTTCTTTTCTTTTTGCGATTAATCACTGGCACACGAATAATAGAAGGCATCGCTTTTAATGTACTTGAATCTTTATGTGAATGCATAATTGCTATTTTTAATATAAATATATGTTATGATATTGTTTGTGGTCAATCTAATATATATATATATATATATATATATATATATATATATATATATATATATATATATATATATATATATATATATATATATATATATATATATATATATATATATATATATATATATGTGCAGGTGGATGCGTATGGTTTTTTATCTATAATCTGAAAACCTTGAATCCTGTGTTGCACTCTTATGTTTTTGGACATACTTTTGGGCAACAGAACGTATAAAATTACACAATATAAATTATAAAATATAATTGTAGTTTTTCTCTAAAAATAGGAAATACTGCTGTTCCTAATAACAAACGAACAAAATTTTGCTATGCATAACATTTTGTATAACTTTAGTTTTCATAAAATAGTGACTTCTTTTAAGCATTTTTTCGTATAAAATCCACTTTTGCTACACATATTATAGGATAAACCTACGCATAAAAAAATATAAGATTACAATAAGAATTTAGATATTTTTGTTAAATTTTAACAGCTGATTTTCTACATTTTGATTCGATCTTCAGTTCCTAAATATATACAAAGTATATATTTTCTCTTTTTATGTGAATTTGTTTTGAACGCATCTATTATATGTGTGTACAGAATTAATACACGACCATTTCCCTCGAAAGAAACGCATAATCGCGTACATATCTTGCGTTTATATCTCGAAAAAATGTGAGTGTGATCTAACACTTTGCCGTTCTAATCCTGTTATCCTGCCAGCCAAGTAGAATCGCGTTCCGCTCTTCTTGTTCCCTAATCCCGAGTGTCAACAAGCTCTTGCTATACTGGCCCATCTCTTCTCCACCCCCTCTTCTTGTGCAAACTCAGTTCGAGTGATCCAGAAGCAACGTTTAAGCTGAGATCGAAGAAAAGAAGAAACTGTGGGAGATTTCTACAACTGTGAAAGTGATACATGATTCAGATAAGATTCGAGAAGGTAAGGTAAGGGAGCTGCAGAGATTTGTCCGTAATTATACCTCTTTTGAAATGGAATGTAACTTGCGTGCAAATTGCGAATTCTTTATTTTAGAACATGAATTTGAAAATCTTCAGTAAAAATCAGTATTAAAAAAAAGATGTTTCAAAAAACTGAAAAAGAAAGACAGAAATTTTATTAATATTTTTCTCTTTCTGTTTGCTGCCTATATAAATTCGAATTTACAATTCATCTTTATTTCTTCAAATATATTTTTAAAATAATTTTTTGAATTGATGTATACACTTAATTTAGAGAAAATTAAAATTTAGTTTGATCCTTTCTAGTCATCCTGTTCTAGGTCCAATACAATTATTGTTACAGTTGAATGAAATCTTGTTATTTCGTGTACGGACTAAACCGGGTGATCAACAAGTTTAGTTGTAACTTATGAAAGTTAAAAATCTTGTAAACAGTCAAAGTTTCGTTATTAAAGTATGTTTATTCTAATATGAAAGAATAGCAGAGTGCTACTGAACCAAGTTATAATAGAACAATACAGTACGAATTTAGATACGTTTTATTAAAGTTTAACAGCTGATTTTCTATGTTTGAATTCGATCTTCAACGTCTCAATAGATACAAAGTATTTTTTTCTCTTTTTTTGCAAATTCTTCTTGAACGCATCTATCATATGTGTGTACAGAATTAGTACATGACCATTTCCCTTGAAAAAAAACGCATAATCTTACGTTTATATCTCCAAAAAATGTGAGTGTGATCTAACACTTTGCCGTTCTAATCCTGTTATCCTGCCAGCCAAGTAGAATCGCGTTCCGCTCTTCTTGTTCCCTAATCCCGAGTGTCAACAAGCTCTTGCTATACTGGCCCATCTCCTCTCCACCTCCTCTTCTTGTGCAAACTCAGTTCGAGTGATCTAGAAGCAACGTTTAAGCTGAGATCGAAGAAAAGAAGAAACTGTGGGAGATTTCTACAACTGTGAAAGTGATACATGATTCAGATAAGATTCGAAAAGATAAGGTAAAGGGGCTGCAGAGATTTGCTCGTAATTATACCTCTTTTGATATGGAATGTAACTTGTGTGCGAATTGCGAGTTCCTTATTTTAGAACATGAATTCAAAAATCTTTAGTAAAAATCTATGATAAAAATATTTGAAAAAAAATGAAAAAAAAATTAAAAAAGAAAGACAGAAATGTTATTAATATTTTTCTTTAGAAAAACAATAAAATTTGTTTTCATCGTTCCAAATCATCCAGTTCCAGGTCCAATATAATTATTGTTACAGTTGAACGAAACCTTGTTATTTCTTTTATGTACTAAACCGGGTGATCAACAAGTTTAGTTGTAACTTATGAAAGTTAAAAATCTTGTAAACAGTGAAAGTTTTATTGCTAAAACATGCCTGATACCTGAGTGATACATGATTCAGATAGATTCGAAAAGATAAGGTAAGGGGGCTGCAGAGATTTTTTCGTAATTATACCTCTTTTGATATGGAATGTAACTTGCGTGCGAATTGCGAGTTCCTTATTTTAGAACATGAATTCAAAAATCTTTAATAAAAATCTATGATAAAAATATTTGAAAAAAAATGAAAAAAAAATTAAAAAAGAAAGACAGAAATGTTATTAATATTTTTCTTTAGAAAAACAATAAAATTTGTTTTCATCGTTCCAAATCATCCAGTTCCAGGTCCAATATAATTATTGTTACAGTTGAACGAAACCTTGTTATTTCTTTTATGTACTAAACCGGGTGATCAACAAGTTTAGTTGTAACTTATGAAAGTTAAAAATCTTGTAAACAGTGAAAGTTTTATTGCTAAAACATGCCTGATACCTGAGTGATACATGATTCAGATAGATTCGAAAAGATAAGGTAAGGGGGCTGCAGAGATTTTTTCGTAATTATACCTCTTTTGATATGGAATGTAACTTGTGTGCGAATTGCGAGTTCCTTATTTTAGAACATGAATTCAAAAATCTTTAATAAAAATCTATGATAAAAATATTTTAAAAAAATGAAAAAAAAATTAAAAAAGAAAGACAGAAATGTTATTAATATTTTTCTTTAGAAAAACAATAAAATTTGTTTTCATCGTTCCAAATCATCCAGTTCCAGGTCCAATATAATTATTGTTACAGTTGAACGAAACCTTGTTATTTCTTTTATGTACTAAACCGGGTGATCAACAAGTTTAGTTGTAACTTATGAAAGTTAAAAATCTTGTAAACAGTGAAAGTTTTATTGCTAAAACATGCCTGATACCTGAGTGATACATGATTCAGATAGATTCGAAAAGATAAGGTAAGGGGGCTGCAGAGATTTTTTCGTAATTATACCTCTTTTGATATGGAATGTAACTTGTGTGCGAATTGCGAGTTCCTTATTTTAGAACATGAATTCAAAAATCTTTAATAAAAATCTATGATAAAAATATTTTAAAAAAATGAAAAAAAAATTAAAAAAGAAAGACAGAAATGTTATTAATATTTTTCTTTAGAAAAACAATAAAATTTGTTTTCATCGTTCCAAATCATCCAGTTCCAGGTCCAATATAATTATTGTTACAGTTGAACGAAACCTTGTTATTTCTTTTATGTACTAAACCGGATGATCAACAAGTTTAGTTGTAACTTATGAAAGTTAAAAATCTTGTAAACAATGAAAGTTTTATTGCTAAAACATGCCTTTTTAATATGAAAGAAAGAATCAAACAATAATAGAATATCACTTCACCAAGTTGGTCCGGGACGTACAATTCTATCCATACACCAGACTATAAAAGTATCCACAATTCACATAGCTTCACTTATCAATGTGTGAAGAATATAAAGACGCAAACAAAAACTGAAGAGATATAGAAGATTTTGAATAAGAGATATATTATTCTAGGTCAAGTAGTCGGAAAGCATTGATTAATATTAATAAATAGTATAATGAGACTGTATAGATTGCAGGTATTTCAAGGAAAAAAAGCCTTTGAAAATATTTTACGACATTTATATTTTACTTTCGCATATATGTATATAACCATTATATTACTGCAACGGATATCCAACATCTACAATGATTATAGAGTAACCCAATGTAACAAACTTAAACTATACAAGACAATCAAATGGAACCAGCAATAGTTGAACAATTACAAATAAAATTGGAATTATGTGGCTCGTTTAGATAGATAGATATAAATGTTATATAAATATGTATATATACGTAGATAGATTCTTTTCTAGCCTAATCATGTAATAAATTTAAGTTTAATTTCAGATTAATAATTACATTGAAGATCATAGAATCCCATTGAAAACTAAAGAAATATCAAAACATTGTTATTGGAAAATATGTGAAAAACTCGAACACACATATAATTCACATAAACTCATAGTTACATATTATCTAGCGGATTACGTTAGATCAAAGAATTTCTGAAAAATAGATTCTGAAAAAAAATTTTTTTTTACTGGAAAAAGTTGTTTGAAAACAGAACGTGAAGACAGTCAGTCTAATTCTCCATAGTTAAAATATCTCTATTATTTAATCAATTTTTAATATGATAGGATATACATATTATGGTGTGCTCAAAACTAACATATACAAAAATATTAACAATTAAAATCATCATATGAAGTCAGTTACACTTTTAAAAAACACCTCTAAATTGGGATATAGTTTTGATTAAATACCAAAATCAAATATGTTACAGAAAATTGGTTTTGGCTATATTTATCGAAAACTTCTCACAAAGGCGTAAGTTGCGTTCATTTAAAAAATAAACTGCGTTGAAAACTTCTAAAATATGTTTCTTAAGAACACTTAGGGAATTTCAGCTTCGTATTCATTTTACTATATGAAGAGAAGAAAAAAAAATTCTCGCGCTCTTTAAAATCCTTCCAAAAAATTGCAAACTATTTTCTTGCGTGTGGAGCTGTCTATCGATAGGGGGTGGTAGAATAATCGATAGAGAGTGGGTGGTGAGGGTGGGGCTCTTGAGTTGCTGCAGGTGTGGTGGGAGGGATGAAGAAGTCCATGATACTGGAGGGGGGGAGGAAAAACCAATGGGAGGAGGCCATTGATTAGACTCCAAGGAAACAAAGAAGAAATTGCTTCTCTTTTCCTGCGCCGTTCTTTCTCTTTTCCTCTTTTTGTTTTGGTTGGGGATTAGGGGATATTTTCTGATTTTATTTCTAGCGAGATTTATGAATTTGATGAAACATTTCAATAGCTGAGATGTTCGAACTGGTAATTGACACGAGTTTTAGTTATGCAATACACTGAATTTATTTTCTTTTTTTTTTTTCTACATACTGTGTCTTTATCTTTTGAGTACAGATCGGATCAATTAAAATGAATAAATATTCTCCGTTAATTATTCTTCAGAAGTCAATGCATAGTGAATACTGACTATACAAAGAAATTCACAAATTTAAAGTACACTGAAAAAGGTAATTTATTTTTTACTAATGCTAACAAAAGTTAGGTATATAGCATACTAGTTTACTTTGTTCTTTTCCCTTCCCTTTCATTTAACAATGTGTTGTTCTTTTGAACACATATCAGATCAATTAAAATGAAAAAATTTTCTTCTTTAACTATTCTTCAAAAGTCACTTGATAGTGTCTCTGCAAAGAAACACACAGATGTTAAGTATGTTATTTGAAGAAAGCGAAATTTATTTTTTTTTCTTTATTTTTTAAATGTTGTTTATGCATTATATTGTATTGTTTTTCTTCTATTTTTCCTTTTCAGATTGAGATTTTATCTACAGATTACAGATCAAACCTATTAAAATGCATAAATATTTTTCATTAATTACTCTTCTCAAGTCAATACATGAAAATGCGAAGAAAAAACATTTTAAGTGTACAGTTTCAAGAAAAAATACTTATTTTCTGCAAATTCTATGAAATGTTACTTGTGCAATGCATTGCATTACTTTTACCCTTTCTTAATTATCAGGCTATGTCTTTATCTTCTGAGTATTGATCAAATAAATTAAAATATTAAAACGAACAAATGCACTTTTTTCATTGTTTTTTGAATGTCAATGTATAGTGAATTGGGAAAAAACTAATAAATTTTAAGCACAATATAAAAGGAATGTTATTTTTTATATATATATATTCTATTAGCTGTTAGTTATGCAATATAGTGTATTGCACTTTTTGCCTTCTCTTACTGTATTGTAAAGGGGAAAAATTAGTTAAAATGCGAAATTGTACTGGCAATCAAGACCTTAGTATTATTTCCGTATTGTAATGGAATGTTTTCCCGTAAAATTCAGAAAGTTTTCCGTTTTTTAACAATTTTTTTCTTTTTTTTTCATATTTTTGTCTTTAAAATTTTCAAAATTACTTGAAAAAAAAAAAAAGTATCTTTTTTAATTTATACTTACATCTGTATGAATTTCAATCCTCCCTTTTCAAAGAAACGTTTACACAAGGTCAAATTTCTATATTTAATTTTCATTTAATATTTATTAATTAAAACAACCGTAAGAAAAAAAAAAAAAAAAAAAAAAAAAACTTACCACGGGATATGAACCAGGAAACAGTCCTCTTCCAGAGTATCACCTTGACCATTCAACCATGATTACACAAGCTGCGTTTCAAATATCGTTACCTATTTCAGGTGCCTTTTTTGAAGCATGTGCAAAGTGTTAAATATCATATACATTTTCGGTAGAAAATCTGCGAAAACCTTACTGAATTTACATGAATTTATAATCTGAATGCGAATTACAGAAAATGTTCTGTTTTCTTAGAAAAATGAAACGATTCTGTAAAATTTTACAACATTTACAGATTTTTTGTTGTCTTTAATTTTTTTAATTTACATAAAAAAATATTTTTCGATAATTATTCTTCAAAATTCAATTACTATTCTTAAAAACTGTCAAATTTATTTACACTACAAGAAGAAAAAGTGATCCAGTTTTTTTATTTATTTTTTTCCAATGTTAGTTATATAGCATACTGTAATATATTTTAAATATTTTTCTTCTGAAACTATGTCTCTAGTACGTACAGATCAAGCTAACTAAAATGAAGGCTTATTTTTCTTTAATTATTCTTCAGAAATAAATATACAAACACAATTCATGGAAACTTAAAAATTTTAAATACGTTGTTTAGAGAAAAAATAAGGGTAGCAATAGTTCTAAATTTTTTCATTTTTCTCCCACCGTTTTAAGACAATAACCTTTATTTTAAATTTTTATTGCATGTGTTGAAGGAATCAAAAAATACGATTTAAAATATTGGTAAGAAAAGTAGAATTTTTTTAGGAGCGCTGCATCTTCTGAATAATTTATTTTTAAATCTTTCTGCCAAGTATTAATAAAGCAATGCATAGAAATACATTTATTACAATAGGTTTTCTTTATTGCGTCAAACACTCCCGAATATGTTTTGGTATCTATATAAACAATGATCCATGTATTAAAATGAATAAACAACTTATGTTAGTTATTTTATTAATGTAAAATAAAGTTGAAAAATAAAATGAGTTCATTGGTTTGAAGAGATTCACTTAACAATAATTCTTTGGCGTTTCAATTATGCCAACGTTTTATTTATATCTGAGAATGTTTTATTCTTATATCTTATGTATCTTATATTCTTATGTATGTGCGTTGCGTATGTCGTTTGCTTATTCTCTAAAAGAAATTTTGATGACTATGCAAATACGCGCGCATATACTAAGTTCACCTTTTTCAAAAAATGAGAATTTATTTGTAATGATTTCTGCCGAGTTAGAATTATGCAACACAATGAATTATTTTTCGCGTATTTTCTCTCAAGATATGATAATTATTACCTTCTAAGCATACATTAAATCAGTAAAAATAATTAAGCTGTTTCATTAATAATTTTTCAGAAGTCAGCTCAGGACGAACAATACTAAAAGCAACTTTTTTGAATACACGAGTTCAAGAACTTATGCATTACGTAGGTGGCTGATTGTACACAATATATATTAATGAAATATTTCGTGTTATTTTTCGTATTTTCACCTTTTATATACTGATACATTATCTTTTATACCCTCAGTTCTTTAGAGAAAATAACATCTTTGTCAACTATTTAATATGAATGAATTCAGGATGTGTTTTAAATAAAATGAAATATTATATTTCGGAAAAGAGGGAGTAATTATCGCACATTCTACAGATCTTTAGGTATGTATGCACTGTATTATGTACATGTGTCAGAAGTTTTTAAAATTTTCTAAATGTATAATTTATTCTAAAAGTTAATAAATTTTCTTTGTAAATCATAAAATGATGTTACGTCACTTTTAGGATTATATTATTTTTTTCCAATAACAATATTTTTTTTCTTTAAAATTTAAAATGAATATGTGATCTGTTTTTCATTAATAATCTAAAGATTAATACCGACATAATCGTTCAAGTATTTAGAAAAATTGGTTATCTGTTTTCCAAAACATCTATTTGCAATCATTTTTAATTAAGAAGAGAAAGAAATTAAACAAAGTTGATATTGGTATTTGGTAGTGTACATTGGTAGTGTTTTCTATAGGAGCACAATCAATTGCATGTAAATTTAGCTTCGAATGAATCTTTGTTCGGGTAGTTTATGCGGTATTCTGCATTAAATTGTTATTATTTACTACCAAACTGGAACTAAAAGTAAAATTAATAACATTAATCCCTTAAAATTTACAATAGAATATTAATTCGCGATTTAAGAGAAATCTAATCTGTGTCGTATTGCAGTGTTTAATCACAGTATTGTCATGTTACAGTATCAAGCAGTGTTTAAGTGAACGGCAATGTTGTATTTAACAGATCTGTTCAAATAGAAGTACCAAAAAGAAAAAAAAAATGCGTTGATAGTAAAAACATTTATTTTATATTTTTTCATAATTATTATAGTTTAACTTCAATATTTCGAAAAGATTAACATTGTAAAAACTAAGTATGTTTGACATAAAGTATTTTGTCAAACACACCATGTGTATTACATAAAATTACCAAAGAACTGAAGTGATTTTTCACACATGACTGAGAATATGTTTAAAAAGTCACAAAGCTGTACCCCTAAAACCTTGTTATGCCCGCCTTAAAAGTTATGCTTATCATTTAACGCAAATGATGAAAAATGTTTTCCCCACTAAAAAATATTCTTATATTTACATCTTGTATAAAACAAACTTAATTTTTGTCCTTTTCTTTTATGTGAAAGAATATTTCCACCTCTTTCGAAATTTAAGTACCATAACATTTATATGCCTATATAACACATAGCATGAAAAAAACTTAAGGCGTTTCATTTACGATCCATGTTTAAGTACCAGTGTACCGCAAGAATGCTTCGGCTATCCACTCGTTAAAAACATAGTAGTTACATATTACATAAACATAGGGAACAGGGGCCAGAGTGGAAACAAATTAAAGTGAAATGCATACCGGGGTAACGCTTTACTGGACAATAGTTTTTATGAAGTGAAGTGAAGTTGGAGGAGGGGCGGGGGAAGTCAAACCTCACATAATTCAGAACATGCTGTATTGGACTTTTGGTTCCGCATTTTTTATAATCCTTTTTGATCCTGGTAACTTTTTTGCTGTTCCGACTTCGATTTGTCACGCTACGGCAAGCGTAAAAGTAGATTTATTAAATATGGATGCAAAGGGTCATATAGCGAGAGATTCCTTTCCAAGCCGGTGGTTACAAAGTGTTGTGAAATATGATTTTTACCAGTGAACTGTCGTTTTTCGGTATCATTAGTAATAGTGTACATGATATAATGTGGCTGAGGTTAAGATTACAAATACAGATTTTCATTACATCATGTAATAGTAACATGCACGAGCTATTTATTGAGTGATTTACGTTGAAAAAAAATAAATTATTAATTTCTTAAACAAGGGAAGGGAGGGTAAATTGGTCACTCTAAGATTAGATGAATATTTCTGATACCTTTTTAATCAGTAAAGTCCTAGAAACAAATACCAATAGTAACTATTATAACTTTAGTTTCAATTGCTATTTTTATTACTTTATTATTATTATTTCAAAATGTACTCGTTTTTTTAAATAATAATAATAATAATAAACTATAAAATAACCATTTTTTTCTCCTAGGCCGGCTAAAGTAGCCAACATATAGAAATGAACAAATCACGTTGATTGTATAATACTGATTGTATAATATATTTGATATAAAATTTATATTATATATATTATAATGTTATAAAGATATTATAAAATATGCCAAGCGAGGCTAATTTTACCAGATACTATGTTTTTCTGCAAGAACTTTTATTAATTTAGCACAAGCAATAAATAATAATAATACCAATTTTAAATATATTTTTTAATGAAATAAATACCACTTTCGCTATTTGAAATTATTTAGAAGCAAAACAGTTATTCATTTACAAGTCAACGACTTTCGAGACAAATAACCACTGTACATAAAAGTATAGTTATCGGTAAAAGATCGCGTAAATATGACGCACACGTTCTACGGATCTCTGTCAATATCTTTTATCGTCCGCCATTTCCCCCGTCCCCACCCATACCCCCAAGCCGAATATATGCATTATTCACAGCCTCTATCCCCCCTTTTCATCCCCCTTCTAGATCCCGTGTCCAGATGGCATTTAAACATCCACCCCGATCCTTTTTTTATGGGGCCTCTATAGACCTGAGAATTACATCATTTAGACCACCCCTTCTCCCACCCGCGCACGCACCAGTCAGCGGCTGTACGTGCGAGTGACACATGGATAGCGGGTGTCGTAGTTGTGCACGCGACACGTTTTTATTTGCTTCGACCTCTGACTTAAACAGTGTCCTAATCGCCACCCTAGGGAGATAGACTGTTGATGATAAGTGGCAAAGATGACGGAGAGTTTAAATGGGATTAGATACGGAGTTGGGCGCATAACGTATTGTTTGCTAGACGGCAAGGAATACGAGTGGTTTGATTGTCAGCCAATCTAGAAATTTTACTATGAAAACCAGGACCCGCTTAAGGCTGGTCATCCACTTTCCGAATTCTCCTCAGTAATGTTAAGTATATGGGCGTTTGATGCATTCTTATATGCAAAATATCTCCTCGGGAAATTTATGTTTTACCTTATTTTTCAGTGTTCTCTTTTTAAAGGATTTTCTTTTAAATTAACTGAAGGTGTAAATACTAAAATTATCTATGTTCTTCAAATAGTGACAGCTAAATGATCTCATTTAAGATGTTTCTCGCTGTTTCATTATGCTGTAGAACAACATACAGTAACTAATTTTATGAATCGAAAGTTGGGAAAATTATTAAGTGACTTTGCAAATGTTTGTTCGTTATATGAGAATTTTTCTCATGGTAACTTTGTTTTCTTTAATGCATTTTTATTTTAGACTAAATATTTTCTTTATCATTGTACATCATAACTGGGTTTTTATAAGTTCCGATAGAGCTTGTTTATAGTTTCATAGTAGAAATCAACAGTCTACTAAATACTATATATGCTGTTGACAAACTCGACCGACAGATTCTGAGACTGATCGTAGGCATCAATAAGATGAAAAATTACCATACAAGATGGAGTCGCAAACCACGTACTTAATAAAAAATACAACATATTCTGCCCTAACTTAATTGGGGTTTACAATAATATAAGGATCGCCCAAATAAAAGTTTCACTGTTGTAATAACTCCGCCATTTGAAGAGAAAGATGACTGCGAATGTTCCTATAGTGGTCACCAAGTCCTGGGAATGCATGCGGTATCGTTTGATTCCGCCAGAAGCGCGTGTGGTAGCGTCAGAGCTCGCTAAAAGGCATCGTTCGCATCATGGAGCCTCCAAACGGTGACAACGCATGGTCGTGCAATTTTTAACAGCCTGAAATGTAAGTGCTAGTGAAATCTAACGTCGCATTGTAATGTCGCGAAAAATCTAACGTCGCAGTGCAAAATATGTATTTCCCGGAGTGTATGTTGCCACATCTTCGGTCCACTCAGAAATGCTCTGATGACATGGCGATTTGCTGACGATAATGAGGCCCATGCTGCCGTTGAAAATTTGTTGTCAAATTGCTGTATCTTCAGAGCTTTCTTGAGTGGACCAAAGATGTGGTGACATTCAGTACGTGCCACACACATTTTGCATCCGACAATAGATTTCACTAGCATTCAAATTTCCCACTGTTGAAATTTTCATTATCGCGCATTTGGCACCATTTGGAAGCATCCATGATGAGAACGATGCCTTTTAATGAACTGCCACGCTATCACACGCTTTTCTAGAAGAATCACGATATCGCAAGCATTCCCAGCACTCTGTGCCTTATATAGAAGCATTCAAAATCATCATTCTCTTTAAATTGCGGAGTTATTACAGCAGTACCACTATTAGTTGGACAACCCTTGTAACTTTTAGAAAACTGAAGTTTACTATAATAAAACTTTCAATAAATATTATTACCTTTGTTGTAAAAATGATAATATATATATATATATATATATAAATGATAGAGGTTTCCTTTATACACGTGAGCAGTATTCATTTGACAATGGACGCTCCACATTTTGAACTTCGTTTACCAGTTCATACGGTATCACCTATTGCTTGAGCATTATATTTATCCAGAATTTCTCGTGATGTTATAAATTTTACACAAAACAAGATACATAATGTTGAATTTTCATTACAATGCATTAATTTTTCTTAAAATTATTACCGTCAACCCAAGTTTAGTAAGTAATTAAATATCCTGAATTTTTGACTAAATGTGTAGTTGAAATCCCATATTCTATGACAATTTTTCATCTTCTTGATTCATACTATCACCCTTCTGAATTTTTCGGTTCAATTCAGAAACGCGCTGTATAAAATAAGGAATGCAAATAATAACAATGTCGATGAATGTATTCGAATGAAAACAATGTTTCACTCGGTCACTTTTTGCAAAACTCTCAGCATACTTTATGTCAGCTCTGATAAATTCAACAAAAATGGGAGCATCTTTTCCCCTATTACTTTGTCCCTATTCAAATACATGATTCATAAATAGACCATTTGTTACCTTTGCGCCCCCTCATCGTATGAGAATCCGTCTTGTCAAGAGACAAGTTCCTCTATCTGATGATGACACGTACACGCGCTGTAGCATGTCCCGGTGATGTTGGAACAACGTTTTCATATTCATCCGAGAGGATTTCTATAGTGAGGACCGGATGTAAGTTAAACGGGAGCTAGGAGGAGGTAATTATTTGGTTTTGACAGGAAAAGAAAAAAGAAGTGTTTGCGTACACTTGCATAGAATTTATTTTATCGTGAATTAGAGAAAATATTGACAGAATCGTAAAGAATTACGGTAAAAAATTGTTAAGCTGTTTATCTTCAAGTATTTTGTAGTTTTCAAAAATAAAATAAATGTTTTTTTCTGCGCAAATAGATTGAATGTCTTGCATCTTTGAAAATTTTGAAATATTTTTTTGGAATATTTTGAATAGCTAAAAAAAGAGCAGGAAAAGAGGAAAAATTAGCTATTTAAAATTGTGTGAAATTTGAGAAACAAAATTTCATTATATTGCCTCATCTATTTACTTTGATATGATGATATTGTGTATCTAGAATAGAAGATATCTTAGCGTGGCAGATGTTCATAGATTAGCGTAATTAATGTTGATAGTTTAGCGTGGTTGATGCTGGTAGCTCACCGTAGTTGATGTTCGTAGCATTGCGTGGTTGCTGTTGACATCTTAGAGTGGTTGCTGCGGATATCCAGAATGGCTGGTGTTGATAGCTTGAATTACAGGTTAAAAATTTTGTAATAAGTTCAATCAACTTTTATGCTGTTGTATCTGCAACCATAAAATGGCAAAATCTCACTCCAAGATTTAGAGCTCTTGTTAAACCTTAGTTGTAAATTTTGGTACAAGATTTCGCCTTATTATAATTGCAGCTACTGGAACACCAAAAAATGGTTCAACGTATCACAAAATTTTAACAGTATATACATTTTTTGGAATAAGAAATGTTTTGATTAAATCATTGATAGAACGATATCCGTATAAAACTAGTTTTTTTGTGGTAATATCGTTTATTAGCAGGGGTTTTATACATTATGTTTTTGTAGAAAAAAAAAAATCTTTGGATTTGAACATGAACTTTTGACTACAGTAAGTTTTTAAAACATAAAAATGTATTGCGATACGTAAATGTATAGAAGAGCTGGAGCTAATGAAAAAGCTTCGTCTCGAATACTTTTAATGCATCTTGAACAAAATTCATATAATTTTTTCTTTTCTTCCAAAGTTCAACAACGTGATGCAAAACGAATCTCTTAAATTTGGAAGACAATGGTTGCACGCCTTCTTTCCCAGTTTAGTTGCTTCAACATGATAGAGACAAAAGCTGTTTCCTGCAGAAATAGTATTATTAGATCCAATTCATGCACGATTATCTGCAAAGCAGTTGTACAATAGTTAAAAGTTATTTCAATTCGAAACTTTTCTCAAAAGTCATTATAATAACATATATTTAATAATTTGTATCATTGAATACGTATATTTCCTCATCAAAACTTACTTTTTACAAGATCTAGACAAAAATGAATGATAATGAATTTATTTTTCATGAAATATATTAGAGAGGATTTATCTTAACAGCTTCTTTACGTAATATACGTCATCAGCTCCTGTACACATGGTACAATGTATGCGCCACTCCAGGAAAACATGCCTGAACCCATTGTTCGACATCGTCTTTAAACCCTTATTGATTTTTTTTTCCAAAATACCAAATCATTAACCAAAATGGCGGCCTCGAATTGGAGGATAAAAATTACAAATAGTCGCATAGAGCTAAGTCTGGGCTATATACGAGATATGATAAACATGCTTTACTTTGTTGCCGCATATTAGCTACTTTTTAAAAAATGTATTTATTCTCATTATTTTAAACTAGCATATGTGTATAGTAGTTAAAGAACACATTGTACTTCCATAATTGCCAAATCTTCCGAATTCTTGAGTTGCCAATTTTGAATAGCAATCGTTGTCTCATTTAATTGGAAATATATTTCATTAAATGAATATTTTTATTAGGAAATAGTGTACTCAAAATAAAGAAAATACGACAATTATGTATTTCAATTAAACTTGTCTTTAAATTGAAAGATTTTTGCGCTTAAAGATTTGAAAATTAAATTCATTGAAATTATTTTGCACGTGTAATTTCTTGTGAGTAACGCTGAATTTGTTATCCGCAGGTATCTTGACGGCGAGTTCTCCTTCAGATGGCAACGACCTGGATGATCTCGGTGATGGTTTAGGACCCGATGGCGAGAGTGCCCTTAGCGAGCGAGACTCTAGCGTAGAGAGGGAAAGTGGAGCTCCCTCTACAAGTAGTCCACCTCTCACCCACCTCCATTCGGGCTCCAACTCGGGGCCTCCGAATGGGACAAGCGCCAACTCAAATTCTAAAGTCAGTGGCAGTAACAACAGTGAAACAATGAATTCAGGGGGCGCGAACGACGAAAACACGCCCGGAGGCACGAAGCGAAGAGGACCTCGCACCACCATTAAGGCAAAGCAGCTGGAAACGCTAAAGGCTGCCTTTGCGGCAACTCCTAAACCCACAAGACACATCAGGGAGCAACTCGCACAGGAAACCGGCCTGAATATGAGGGTTATCCAGGTACGCCAAACATTTCTACTTTACCACACACTTAGGAAAAGTTTATTGCAAATTATAATTCATATGCAAAGAAAGAAATTTTATAAACCCAAATCCATGGTTAGAATCCTTTATAATATTGATACGAAAAAATCCACCATATTTCATGAAAAATTATAAATAGCTTGGAACTCTCAATTGAAAAAAAAAAATATTTGCAGAAAATATTATTTAAAATCTAAATTTTCTTTGGGTAGAAAGCCAAGGTTACTGTATCAATGAATGCTCAGTATGTCAGAAGAAAGTAACTTATAAGCCATTAAATTAAGATTATATATTTTTTAATCTTAAAATTTAATTGATCTATTTAAAAACTATAAAAAAATATCTATACTTGAATTTTTTTTTTTCAACTGACGGATGACCATCATAGTTACCGTCACTAGTTTCCACGGAAATCCCAGATAACTCGTTAATCCTACTCTTCACTATAAAAGCTCTGAAACAACCCCAAATGCAGTGTGAAAAAAGTAGTCAACTGAGGAATTCAGAACCCCTTATCAGAGAAACACCTTCAAGGTTATACGCCTGTCTTCGCGAAAAATTCTATAGTTCATGACTTACATGCTAATGTACTTCTGAAATAATATGGATAGAGAATTTTATGACATGACAAATTAAGAATGAAATGACTATATTTTTAAACTGATCACATGCAACAAGTGGAGAAATAGCAGCAGTACATAGAAGAGTACATAGAGTACTCCAGCAATACTTAGAGGTGAATGTCAGAAATTAAATACTATATTTCAAAAACTATAAAGGATAAAGACAGTACATGTTACAGTATTTGGATAACTTAGCTTACGATTAATGGTAATAGAAGAAATCAACAATATGCTTGTACATTCTAGGAACAGAAACGTCGTAAATAAAACTACTGTTTCATTACTTTATAATGTTAGTTTTAAATAAATTGCATCATAATGTCATTCGTGGTTTATTTTTCAGTAATTATTCATGACCAATACATTTATCTTCAAATTTTCTATTTATATTTTATGGAATTCTTAAAGCAGCATGCTGAAATTATATATTGTCACCAAAAAATTAAACTTAATATCAATATGCCATGATTAAAATTTTCCGCTTAGCTTTTGTTAAAATTTCAAAACAGTCCAGGCGAATCAATATAGTATACATTTTTGAATTATTGCACACTTTGACCGCCTAATTACATGAATTAGTCATGGGTAAAATAACATAAAGAACTATTCTTTTGTGTTAGAATGAACGTGACATTGTACAACAGCAACTTTCCTAAGGTGGGGAATGAAATAGACAGTTACCCTTTGAGATCTTACGAAAGGTCAACCATGTGTCTCACGCTATCGCGAATCAGTTTTAAAAATGACTTTTACCGAATTAATTTCTGTTATATTAAGCCGTATTTAACTTTATTGAAAGAAAATTTGGAGAATAATATTGTGTTTTTAAATATTATTATTATTATTATTAATATTTTATTTTGTTTTGTTTTTTATATGGTGAACGTTTAGAGCCCAATTTTAGATTCATCGATGTAAGTTTTAACATCGGAAATTGGCTTTAAAGGCTTTGTATTGACAATTATTTGAGCAATAATCAGATTTAAAACTCAAATATTTTCGTTTTTCCATCACATCTAGAAATTAGCAGTTTTATCGAATTTAGTTTTGAAATAAATTATCATTAACTTATCATAAGTTATTAAAACTTAAATGTAAAATTTTAAATTTCAATTCTTTTTATACCAAAGCTCCAGAAGAATCTTATGAAATTTCGCACTGTAATTACTGACAAATGAAATAGAAAAAGTGGAAAAATTTTAGTCCAATATTCACAATTGATATTCAGGCCAAAAAATTTGGCTTTCGTTAAATGGTAACACTTAGAAAATTCATCCATTGTTGGAGAGTACCCTCGTTCGAATCCATAGGAAGGTAAGGCATAGTAAGAAAAGAACATGTCATAATATGACATTAAAAGTACTCGTAAATATGCATCAATATAGACATAATTATTATTTAGATTTCCCTTCAATATTTATTTATAAAAACGGAAATATTTCGTCTTAAATATCAAAAAATTCATCGTCAAAAGCGAAATTTTTTCATAAGGTAAACGGAGGAATGTTACATAGAAGTTTTGTGAAAAAAAACAGAGAACAAACGATAAACACTGCTGCCAGTACATTTGACGGGATTATATTTTTACAGTGCAAAAAAAGTTTCAAAAAAACTTCAAAAAGTTTTCGTCTTGAATAACAAAAAAGCTCCATCGTTAAAAGCGAAAAATTTTCATGCAGTAAACGGAGGAATGTCAAACGGAAATTTTGTGAAAAAAGAGAGAGCTTTATTGCCAGTACATTTGACGGACTTACTTTTTACAGTGCATTTAATAACTCCTCTACATAGGTATATCTGCATATCAAATTGTTAACATTATTTGTTACATATTGTTCATTGTCATATATATTAATGCTTCCGAATTAGTAACACACAAGTATGCGTAGTGTATTGGACGACCGGTGGTTTGGCCAGTAGCCATCGAGGCTTATATATCAACCAGCCATTTATACTATCTTAACGCGGTACGTTTCCCATTGTCTGATACGTGAGCAAACTCAAGCATCGACCGGATTATCTGACGTATTACAAGATTATGATTCACGCGGTACAGAGAGTTTGTGTCACTATGCGATTGGATTTCTCCTATTAAATTCGATATAAACACTCGTGCTTCGCTATATAGAAGCAAGAATATAAGTATTTACAACAATACCCAGATTCAGTGTTTTTTCAGAGGATTATCAAATAAAGAAAAAGAAATATATAAGAAAAGTATATTGAAGTCAGCGAAGAAGGAATAATTCTTTTTTTTGTCTCTACTCTTTCTTTCATTCCTTTTCTCTCTTGTTTAGGATTTCGTTCTTAAAAAATAAAAAACGGAGCCATTATAAGGTAATCCATCTATCTGTATGTTAAACTATCACAAGCAGTTTTTCACGTAAATTTATGAAATACTATAGGAAATAGGAAATAATAAAAGGAAATATAAATATAAGAAAAAATAAATAGGGAATAAATTAAAAATTAATATAGAATAAATATGTAAATTTTTAAGGTTAATTAAGTTATTATTATTTTGTATCTCTGGAAATATCATGTAACACGGAAATCAAAAATATATCTTTTTAAATCTTAGATAATATATTTTCAGAGATATCGTCGAAAATACATCGGGAAAATATCATTCCCCACCCCCACCCTCTTCTATTTACAGATCTACTGAAATTAAAAATATGCGAAAAATTCGGGGTAGTAGGAGTTTATTTAAATCTTTTAGGAAAACAATAACGATTATCTTAGATTACATAGTTTTTGAAAAAGTTTCATTTTTTTATTACACACAAACTTTACTTTGCGGGCACTCAGCATGGAAATTTGAAGAGCGCTTAAAGTACCAGTCGTCGCAGAATCATCCAAGGATTATTCATAACGATTTTTGAAAGAAAAATGTTGCCAAGATAGTAATTAAAAACACATCTAGAAAACACCGGCATTAATTAAAATGGCGTTGCAGCTTTACTACCTCCTTTCTAAGCGCGTTTTGAATAATGCAAAGTTAAAACTTTGCACGAGGTCTTTGTTGTAAGCATCCTTTTTGTGCGAGAGAACTTGACCGATTATTATTCTTTTTTTTTCTTTACATTTTTTCTTTATTGTACAATTTATTATTATTATTATTATTATTATTATTATTATTATTATTATTATTATTATTATTATTATTATTATTATTATTATTATTATTATTATTATTATTATTCGGTTAAAAAACTTAATACTGGCAGCTAGTAATTTGGTGCTTTAGTAATGGAAAATTTTATAACAAAAGAAACAAAAATGAGTATAATTACGTATCCAAACTGTTCTAATAAGTATACATATTAAGAAAAAATTATTAATGCAACGATTATTTTCCAACATAACGGAATTTCATTGGGAAAAAAAGGCGTTTTTATGAATGTTAAAAACATGACTTGAGGTAAATAGAAAGTCAGATATGTAATATTTTTTTTAAATACAACATTAAAAAGGAAATTAGCATTGTATAATATTATCGAAAGCTATGCATGAGCATCATGAAAAATATACAAGGTTTTTCTAAACTAATGAAACAAACTTTCAGAAATTATACAAAGTGGCAGCGAAACATGTCTGGTATAGGAAAAAAGGGTCATAATCGGCCTTTCAAACCAAATGAATTTAAAAATAATTTGAATTCTGGATTCTGAATAAAAAATTTTCCAGAATCCAGAATCCTAATTATTATTGTTATTATTGTCGTGGCAAAAAAGTAATCTAGATACATTCTTTCCTTTACCCAAACTGTAGGAACAGATTCACGGTCACCAGTCGCTAAGTGGCGATTAAATATTTTGACTTCGCGACTAATTTTTGCCAGTCATGTTCGTTATTACTAAAAGTCTGAAGGGATTTTCGAATTTAGTTTTGAGGATTTGGTTTATGAGACACCTTGTATTTTTTTCTGAATAGTTTGATTACAATTCTGAATTCCTAAACAAAAATTGTTTCTCTTAACGCATACCCCTGAAAGTTTTTTTTTCTATTATTTTTGAAACATTTTTTATAAAAATTAATTGAGCAAACTTTCTTCCTATAATAATCTTCCTATAATATAAAAATAATTTTAGCTAAGATATACTGATAAATAATAATACTGATTTCAAAATTTATTTATTATTTTTAATCATTTTTAATTATTTTTAAAGATTTTTTATTATTTTTAAAGATGCTTGTTTGTCACAAGAACATAACACAACGTACATTTAAGGTAACAGAGAACAGTAAACCGTTATTAAATGTTTTTAGACTGACAGTATCTAATTCCAGTATATGAACTATGGGATGTGTTTGAAATGCGATTATGGAATGGGATGCTCTAAATACAGAAGCTTCGCAAATAACCACGTGTTTCGGAGTACACGCTGTACAATCCCAACATGGCTCTCACGTCTGTATACATCACTGGGCCCTATAAACGCAGGCATGCAGAGGATTATTTGACAGGTTACAGAGTTAACGTTTCGCAGGGTATTGTCATTTCCATTGCACTCGGATATTCAATTCAATACTACACCGTGAGTCATTTCGTGTTACTAGATAGGGCTGATTGCAGCATGCTATAAACAGATTATGGTATTATTGGTTATGAGTTATGAATGTTTTTTCATCAACATCATTTATTTATTTATTTTATTTTACTTTATTTTATTTTTCATTATTTGATACAGTCAAAAAATTATGTAAATTTGTAATCTAAAATATTTAAGAAAATTTTTTAAATCAAATATCCAGCACACAATGTTTATTCAAAAGACTGAATAATTTTGTGTAATATGCTATGATATAAATCGAAAGGACTGCGTACTTTTTTCCCCAAAAAATTATTAGTCCTTCAAATAATAAAAGAGTGAGGAAAGCATTGTGATTTTAATAAAATTGTTTAGTAACTCAGTTTATATCTAACTCAGGGTTATCATACGCGACTATTTTTATACTTTGTTTGTAGAACAATATTTTAAAAAAAACTGAATTTTTTGGTAGATTTCTTTTACATATGTTTCGAAATCTATGTCGTGTTACACATAGAATAATAATTGTAGTAAGAAAGATACTTACCAGTGGTGAATCTGATAACTGATTTGGCGATATTCCGTTTTTTGTTTAATTGTCTAATTTTATGCAACCGCTAGCAACTTAAAACCGCGAGAGTTTAAAGCTTGCGACTATAGCATTCATATGCTCAGTTCGTATAAGTATGAGAAGATCAAAACCAAAGTATGCTGATAAATTCGTATGTAATAACTGCTTGGGAATTTTTCAGAATATTCTTTAACCTAAAAAGTCATAATTTTATATCCTCTGTCTTCCACAGATTAAATGCCTAATAAGTGCATCTCATTCCCATTCAGTAAAGAACATCAAAATATTTGTTTCTCTAAGTTGGACTTTTGAACTGCATTTTAATAATTCATAAATTTCAAATTATAACTACACATTTGAAAATACTTTAATTTATTAAAGTAATATTTTAGTTTAACTGATAAGAAAATAATGAACGAAGTTACAAACATGTATTAGTAGTATATACCGAAACAACTAAATAGGAAACAAAAAACATAAAATACAAACAAATATATAAAAAAGTTACATTTTCTACAGAGAAAAAAAGAGTACCCAAACATGTAATAAAGAATCCTTTCTCCCCTAATATTAAAAAAGGCTTAATTAGAAGGTTTTATAACAATTTTATATAGGATTGAGGCTTTTAGTACTTAAACACTGTACTTATCCTGATTATTTTATGTTAAATAACAGTAATTTCGTTTTGTGATTCTAGTCTTATGCGACACTATTGTATTTAAATGAACAGTTCTTCCTTATAGTCTTGAAGAAACGTGGCCCGAAACAAAATATAAAAAGGCCCAAAATGTCATAGTTTTGACGAGTAACCCTCCGATATATTTTCTGCTGTCATTCAAAAACAACTCAACTGTTGAAGAACATCCTTTTAAAAAGCTGCATGATGAAAAAAAAAAAAAAGAATTTACGAAACGAGTGTTGGGCTTCAGAACACAAACCGCAGATTAGAAGTGACACTTGGGGCGTATCAAGGGGCGTTAGTAGCAAGTGGCAATTACCCCTTCTCAGCGGCGAAAATTACAGGGGCGCGAGCGCCGGGGCGGAAAATGATACTTCTCACGCGAAACCCCCCCTCGAATTCTATGCAGATATGAAAATATTCGGGCGGAGTGGGAAAAAAAAAATGTTCCAAAAAGATGATACGCATTGAATAGGATGTTGGAAATTGGAGAGGTAAAAGAAGTGGAATTTATGTATATAAAAAATTAAAGTAGCAAAGCAAAATGAAAGGGGAGATTTTTAACCTGTAATGAAAGGTTCTTCAAATAGCACTTATTGGATCGTAAATACTTTCTCTTTAAAAATGATTTCATTGGCGGCGAGAAAATTTTCTTTCCAGTTTTCCGTTTTTCGCGAAGCGTGCAAGAAAACCCCCTTTTCATCTCTATTTGAGAACCACTTAACTGCGGACATATATACATAAGTTTCTGTTTTTTGGCTTATGGAGCATTTTCAGGGATTGATTGAAACTGACAATTACATTTCAAAAGAGAGAGAGAGAAGCAAAAGGGTTCAATTTTGGAAGAAAATATTAGTAGCAAATGTTTTCCGGCAAATATAGCATGCACTTTTTTCTTCATTTTATCATTTTATAGGTGGCTGCAAGTGTACTTGTTTTTTAATGACGATCATCTTTCTTTTCTCCGCGATTTCTTTATAAAACTTCAAAGTTTCAACAGGTCTTTTATTATTTGTAATTTTACTGCGAGAACCTGCTATATAGAAAATTTATATGAAATATCTTTAGAGCTCATTTTATTCGAAATAGGACTTTCAAAAAGCAAATATTCTTTTTTTTTTTTTTTTTTTTTTTTTTTTTTTTTTTTTTTTTTAACTCACTGCGGTTGTATTTGTGAGTTACTTAACTGCCGCCAAATAAGGCATAAGTTTTGATTTTAAGATGTATTTTCACGGACCGATTGAAACAGGCAATTACATTTAAGGAAAGAGAAGGAAAGTGGTTCAAATTAGGTAAAAATCTCAGTGGTAAATATTTCCCGAAGAGCATATGTGATTAATTTTTTAAAATTTTATCTTGTAAAAGAACTTGCTTTTTAATGGTATTCATTCCTTTTTTAACACCGCTTTCTTCATGAAATTTCGAAGTTTTGACAAGTCTTTTATTGTTAGTTATTTCACCGCACGAATATATCTGCAAGTGTAAGTATGTCATGCTCAAGTTAGAAAATTATAAAAGAGATCCTTTAATAAAAAAAATACATTGGATATTTTTTTCATTAGAAATACTTTTAATTCAATATAAGACTTATGGAGTGACTAATAAGAATTTTTTTTTTTAAATTCCAAATCACTTTTGTCTCTATTTTAAAACTAAGTAAAAGGATTTGTCTTTGTTATTATTAATATTCCATAAGTGTTTTATAATATTTTTTGACATATTATTAAATAATTTAATGAAGGAAAATTTACAGAAAAACAAGAACATTTTTGAGATAAAATTTTGCTTTCCTTTCGTTTGTTTTCTGTCGTTTTCATTCTTTTTTAAGGCTCTGTACTTAAAAAGTAAAAATGCATCCATTATAAGATTACTCGTGTGTCTGTTTGTCACAGTCGTTTTTCTCGTAAACTATGGAACTTAGAAAATTCAAATTTAACCGAAGTAATAACGGCTATTGACTCATATATATATATGCATTATTAACCATTCACAAATATATTTAGAAAAAATGTAGTGGGGTGGGGGGATAAATTAATTTACTTAAAAATACAAATATTTTATATAACTATCGTCTGGGAGTAACGTATGAAAATTCTTTTAATGACTTGCATATACATGCAAGAAATGATAGATAATTATATAAAAATTAACTTATTAATTACACTGTTAAAAATCTTGTCCTAGTTTGACCAAACTCTAGTGCTCAGTAGCTGCCACCATAAGAAGGTGAAATCTCGTACCAACATTTAGAGCCTATTTCAACATCGTTCCAACTATTGGAACTATGCTTTAACAAGAGCTCCAAATATTGGTTCAAGAGTTCGCCTTCTTACAGTGGCAGCTATTGAGCATCGAAATTTGGTTCAAACTAGGACAAGATTTTTAACAGTGTAAGTTCTCCAAAATTTAACAATTTTATATGGAAATTCCTTTTTCTCAAACAGAATTTTTCTGTAAGTTTAAATTATTTTTAATGGACACTCTCAATACCTCAGATGATCAAAATCGGACATTGTTTTATATTCATTCACACATGAAGACACGGGCATCGTACTGTATATGTCATCAGCTTTTAAAGCCTAGATAATGACTAGAACACAAAAAAACTTCTTGAAACACCATAAAATAGATAAAATATCGCAATTCCTTTCGATAGAACTTAGTCTATCTTCATCAGGCGAAAAGACGTGCGTCTACAATGAATGTAGCGGCACGACACATACAACATAGTCGTGCAGCTACATTCATTGTAGATGCACGTCTTTTAGCCTGATGAAGACAGACTAAGTTCTATCGAAAGGCCTTGCGATATTTTATCTATTTTATAGTGTTTCAGGAAGTTTTTTGTGTTCTATTGTATAACACCAGTTTCCAACTTTTTTCCTAGATAATGACTGTTAATGGTACATTTGTATGATGAAAACTGATGAATATATCTGTTGTATGCGTACGCGAGTAATACTCGCACTTAACAGAATATTTCTTTTCGCTTTGGCTTGTTTTTCTTTTTTTTAAAAAAAAACACTTTTTGATAATTTTAGTAATTTGATTTTCGAAAAGCTAATTAGTTTAAAAAAATAGCTAAAATGCTATGATAAATGTAAAAGTAGAATGAAAATAATTGTTTTCTTAATATTTATATTTTAAAAATGTAAACTAGCATCTATATTACTAAATATCCCTCTGTACCTAATTTTATGAAATGAACCTTGAGGATCTTACTTAAAACAATTGGGTAAGTGTGATTAAACATCACATACAAAGTTTCGTTTAATATTTTTTTCAAAGCACTTTATTCTTTAATTAATAAATCCAAATCCTTAATTTATATTATTAAATCCTTAAGCTTTTTTCAGAAAGAACATAGGTAGTAATAACATTAAATTTATTTTTAAAATTATTACAATTAGATGATATTTTCTAAATAAAATTAAAAGTATTCAAGAACTGCTTTTTAGACTATTGTACTAACATATGTTTGTACATGTGAAAAGTATATTTAATTTAATGATTCGATTTTAGCCATAAAAAGAAAGAGAAAAAACAACAACCCTTAAAAAAAGTAAAAGTTTTTTTTTTTTAATTATTAAATCCATCGGACAATAAAATGTAGTTAATTTAAAACTACGCAGTCCCCCCCCCCTTCCCCGAAAAAGAGAGAGAGAGAGAGAGAAAGAGAAAGACTTAAAAAAACATATTTTGTAAAATAATTATCAACAACTTTTAGCCTAAACATAATGTATGTATATATCTATACTAATAAAATCCGTGCGCCTCTGTCTGCTTGAAGCCGATTAAACTTCGCAACGCGGGCGAGTTGAAAGTCGCGAGAGGTGTCTTTCGATTGGAAATATTCCGGGGAAGTCATTTCGGGCATTTTCGAGACCGTGGGACGAAAATTAAAAAAGTTATGAATTAAAAACCCCTTGGGAATCGGAACGAAAAGTGTCTCAAATCCGAAACGGCGCTCAAACGGAGCTCCGAGGCAGAACACTACGCTACCTTGCGGTGAAGAACCTAACTTTTCCCCTTTGGCTAAAAGAAGAAACAGCCGAAAACCGCTTTTTCTACCAGCGCTAATTGCGTTTTTTTTGCGCGTTTTTTCTTAAACCATCATGCAGACAGTTTTTAAAGTAGAAAAAAACTGATTATATATTCAGAATCTGCGTAAAAATCTCCTTCTGATGAACTAAAAAATACGGAAAAATGTCTTAAGGGCGCGTAGTGCCCACCGTGCAAAACCAAATATTTTTAACTGGACTATGGGCGCGAAGCGACCATAGTTCCGATCCACAATCTTTTTTTTTTTCAAGTGCACGTGGCCCACAGTGCGAAATCACATATTTTTAACGGGACCATGGCTCTTTAATTTACTTTTTTTTGTGCTTGAGGATTCGAACACCAAGACTTGCTTATTTAATGACTTTTTTTGCTTATTATATACTGCTTAATACCGAGGTTCGTTTGGAAAAAGTGGCCCAGCTAGCGGGCGTAGTTCGCTAGTATATATATATATGCAAAATTTGAACTGTTAGGTAATGAATTCAAATGTCTTTAAATCAATTCATTTAAATAAAATAATCTAAGGTTTTTTTGAAACCTTATAAGTTAAAATATACAAAAATGATGAAAATTTTATAAAATTTAGAAAGTTTTTTTCCACATTCTTTTATTCAAATATATATAATCAGATGCACAGTTTTATTTGTATAGCAAACTGGCAAAAAAATATTGCCATAATTAAATTTAATTTAATGACATTTTAATAACATTTAATTAATATGGATGACAATAATGCGCACGAGGGCACGAGGCATTTTGAAAAGTTCTTTATAACACTTAAAGTAGTCATGAAATTTCCCTATTTTTTGCCAAATCAATTTTTTTTATTTATTTTGTGATAAATGTATGCTGCAATTTACATAATATGACCCCTCAATAGCATTTAAAGTGTAAAAAAAGAATTTAAAGGTCCCTTGTTCCTTTAAAGATTGAAAGAATAGTGGTAGAAGAAATGAATTCAGTAAAACACATGGACAATTATCGAATTTTCATGTAATTTTGGCTGAATATACTGTCTAAATACATTTTAAACACAAAGTTTAAACTTTCACTTTCGTTATTTTTCGGAAAGTGTAAGGGGCCACATACTATTTTTTGTTTGTTTAAAGGTCAGTGACGTCTCAAGTTCCCCTCGGCAATGTTAAAATTTCAGGCGTTTAATGCATTCGTATTTTTAAAATATGCCCCCAGGAAATGAATCTGTTTAACTTTTTTTCGCTGTACTGTCCTTAAAGAATATATTTCTCTCGATTAATTGTTAAAATATTTGTAAAATATATACTTAACCCTTTGTGGTTCAACAACTTCGATTTGAAAAATATTGACTCAGATGTCAGAATACACCATTTTATGCAAGTAAAAAACAATTTAAAAATTTAAAACGTTAAACTAAAATAATTATTTACCAAAAGGTGCTTTTTTTTACATCTACAAAAAACAGAAATTTATATATATCTCATGAATATTGTCCATTCTCTAATGCAAAATTTTAAATTATAGCAGATTACCTTTAAAAAAAATCTATTTTCGAACTTCTCCAGTTTTTAAAATTTGACAAAATTTACTAAGTGAATTTTTGTAATATTGACCTGAAACTTCTCAAATGATAAATAAAACTTTGGCATGAAATGTTAATTCAATATTGTCATCTGTTGAGAATTTCAATGATCAATTTGTATTAATTGGTGTGTTGGGAAATAGGAACAATAAATAAAATCGTGTTTTAAAACTTACTGTGCAAATGTTATTGATTTTTGGTTATGTTGCAGATCTGCAACACAGTGATACAAAAGGTTCAAATGTTAAAATCAGATTTAGACCATCTCAAGACTTTTATATACAAAACTGCAAATTAATTATATACTTTAAACTGACTTTGACAATTACATAAATAAAAAAATAATATACATAATAAATAAATTTTCTCTATCTTGCTAAAAGCGTAATAACAAACAAGCTCTTATTTTTAGTTATTAAATTTTAAAGTTATACATATATATGTGTATCCTTTATTAGTCTGTCAGATAGCACCATATAGGTTTCTTTTCTTTTGCCCTTAAGATGGAGAAGGAGTATGGGGGGATACACTAAAGGGTTAAATACGCATGGAAAAGGAAATTGCAGGTTAGGTAACGTAATTTTTTTTTCTTCCTTTCCCATCGTAAATGCGGTCGAAGTAAAACAACGGGTCTGGCATTCGAGTATCAATCTCAGGACAACAATAGGAGAAGGTATCACACACTTAAAGAAATAGGGCGCAGAAATCATCAAGAAAGAGAGAAGGAAAAAAGAAAAAGAAAGCTGGAAAAAGCGCACCAAAAACAGCTTTACAGATGCTAGCGTAAAACCCCTGATTACAAAGGCGTGGTTGCGAGAGGGCATTCAACTGAGAAAATGTCTTTTCGGGGCTCGCAAACCAGCCAGTCTATCTTGCAGAGTAGTCAGCTGAGGTCAACTTTGGTGCTTCTGGCCGGTCAACTTTCTGTCAACGGGCACAATGCTCTGGGCCCCGTAACAATGGCCATTCCCAGGGATTTTGCCTGTCAACAGAACCCTTCTACTAACATTCGAAGTCTTTTTAAGGTTCAAACCGGCTTAGATTGTTGTGATTTGATAGTCAAGTTTGCCATGAATAAATGCGTCATCAGCTACTGTGCGAACCACCCAAAAGTAGATTTAAATACAGAGTTTTTGGTGTTTTTTCTGCCGCTTCCCATATTTAATTTTCCTATTCTCTATAATTACAGTCAGGTTGCTCATAGTTTTTCAAAAGATTTGGACAGTATATATATAAATTGCACCTTAATTTTTCTCGCGGTTTCTCTGGGAATTTTATTGATGCGTAGCATGGAGTTCAAGGAATAAAAGAAAAAAAAAATCAAAGGAAGAAAGTTTTATCACGTACCAAGAATTTTTTAGCATTATTCTATTTGTAGGAACTACGTCATAATGCTTAGAAATGAATTAAGACGTCAAAATGGAATTCCTGAAAAAGTGGTTTTAATAATATTTATTTGAAATTTAAACTTTGATTTCAGATAAGCGTATATAAGTTTGTTTGATGTAAAAAATGAAATGCGATCCGGTTCTTGGATATTATTATAGATGTTTTGATAACGAAATAGTCTGTATATCAGATACCTACGAAAATAAATAAATAAATAGAAAGAACACAACTTCTTGCATCAAGGATAGTATATGAAATACTTTCTAACACTGCCAGAATATTGTTACGAAATTTCACTTTTTCATTCAATGAAATGAAATACCTAAACTAATGATTCGTAAAACAGATGTTATAGTTAAGAATATATTTTCGGTAATTACTTTTGGAGGATTAAATTATTTTTAAACTTCCATTTGAAAGAAAAGCTACAGTGTGCAAAACGACAAACTTTTCTTGATCGAACTTTGATATCTTCAACATTTTAAATTAATCTATGCATGTTCAAGAAAAAAATATCCATTGTGACTTAATAGTTCGTATAGTTAGAAAAAAACAATATGTTAGAAATTTGTAAGTAATGAACAAATTCCGAATTTTATATTTTATAATCATTATACAAACTTAAAGTATACTATCGTCTAGGAGATGTCTTCATTTAAAAAATTATCTATGGCATTATTTAATGATACTTAAATTTTAAGAGAAACAAAATTCGTAAATATAAAAAAAATAGATTACGTTATTTCTAATTTTTTTAATGTAATGAAAAAAAAACTGTTACAAAAACTCCAGGTTAAAAACTAATTAAACAAAAATTTTTTCTAGATGAGATATCGTCTGATGTTCTGTAGTCAAAGACGAAACAATTCGTAAGTGACGGAAATCACCACCCACGATCCAACTACCTAAAGAGACTTTTCCTTAAAACCTTCTAAAGTCACAGTTCACTTCATAACTCACTTTTCAGTTTTCCTGATCACAAATTGTTCTGCTTTACAAAAAACATATGTTACAAAAATATCAAAACATCATACTTGTGATTGCATAGAAATTAGAACGTTTGTTGCATAATATAGAGCATTTATTAATCAAAATATCTGAACACTTCAAAGCTTGACGTCTGAGAAACAAAGGCACATGTGATGCAAGTCAATATAGCTATTTGTTGACTTCCAATTTAAATACATGCTGTAAAGTGACTGGACATGCGTTAAGGGAAAGATATACTGGATAATGGATTAAGAGATGGTATGAGAAATTCAGTTCTGTCTTTCAACAGTTTTCTAGGAAACGCATTCTTCTGTACCCGTCTGTAGTTCATTCCCAAAAGGATGGGGAAGATTTAACATTGCAAAGGAGACAAGAAAATTAGATTGACTTGAAGAAAATTGTTTCCTCCTCCAAAATGTCTGCAGTTTCATTCAAATTTATTAAAGATGAAAAATACCCCGTGAACACAAAAAGATGCTGACGTTGCCGATGCTAAAAATAGTTTACTGATATGACTATTCGCACCTTAAAACAACAACGTTATAGCAATCACATTCGGTGTTCACCAGCCCACCATGTTCCAAATGTACTTAGTGCAAGAGATGTGATGGTCTCTAAAAAAATATGGTCTCTATAAAGATGTGATGATCACGCTGGCTCGCATGTTGATGACGTATATCATATGCAATTGGTATGAAGAATCAATCTGAGTTACTCTGCTAAAAGCATCAACAGAAAGCTTAAGATAATATCAAAGTGTTGGTCTAAGTATCACTTCACAGCACTCTAGCCGAAGTAAAGATGCTGTCATATAAAATTACCCATGCCAATCCAATATTACGATGGCGCGATATTCTTCAATAAAGATGGAATCTTGATGACTGGGACGCTTTCAGTTAAATGTACGCTGACCATCGGATTATTGAGTAAGTTAATTGGGTTTCTTTTAAGAAGGTATCTCGATTTCAACCTATTGCTGACCAATCAACCTGACCGCAGCTCTATTGCTACCGTTGTTGATAATGCATCTAGTTACGGAAAACAGCCTAATGAACCACGCATATAAAGTTCGTTCGGCAATAATATCATTATTTTCTGTCTGATCCCCTCAATATACATTGTTTGTTGGACTACTGTTAGTCTAACATGCAATGATGAGGCGGATGCCGGAATGATTGCTTAAATTTTACCCGGTATGAGTACCTTTAAACGTCAATTGATGGTCAGTCAGTGTTGTGTAAAACGCTGGACTTTTTTATGCCAACATAATCTGATTACACTCAGAGCCCGATCAAGCTGAAGTTGGGCCCAGGGCCTGTTTAAAAATTGGGCCCCCCTACCAACCCATTTTCGGTGACACTTTCACAAAAAAAGGTTTATTTGACGAGTTGACAAAGTTATTTGGGCAAAAAGTGCCTTGGTTAAAAGCTTCTAAAATTTGTATTAAGTCATTCAGAATATTTAAATTTACATTTCATATTTTATAAAACAATGTTATTTGTAAAGTATTTTATTAAGAGGAAAAAAATCAGTCACATAATTTGTGGGCCCCTGAAATGGGTGGGCCCAGGGCCAAGGCCCCAGAGGCCCGTGCATTAATCAGGCCCTGATTACACTAATAACCTAATCGACATGTGGATAATTTAGTATATTTATTTAGCCTCGCGGATTCCTACATCGCGTTGTCATTTCGCTTGTTTGAATATGCGTTATAGTATTCCAAATTCGGTCAAATAGACTTCATGAGGAAGAAAAAGAAGTAACTGTTATCTTACGATCATAATGCGTTGAAATATAAAAGCCACCTTTCCGTCACAATTGTGACTTCTACTCGTCACCATCTGTGACATCACATTGACTAACTATTCTATTAGAGAAAAGAGAATAAACAAGATCCTATCAAAAGTAGTTTTCTGTGTATAAAATGTTGATATCTACCAAGAGAAAGGAGGGAAGAGGGGAAGGGGGGAGGGTTCAAAATTTACCTTGCACATTTTCAGTTTAAGATCACGCCCAGCAACTTTCGGTAATACATGGATAAAACAGGATCTTTTAAAAGATTATTTTATTGAGAAGTCACAAATTTTTGTTTACTTATACTGAAAACATTTCAGACATACTTTTTGGCGACCAAATAGCTCGAAACATCATGTAATGATCTTACACCCGATGATAACATATTTTTACTTATTTTTATAAGTGAATATATCTCATGCTTTGTGCATGCTTTATTCTTACAAGATAGTTTTGTTTCCAATGAACCTGTTCCACAAATAAATTATTAATTAAGTAAAACGATAGTTGAATTTTAGTATATTTAATTTTCAAGTATCTCTGAAATTTAGCTGGATTGGTTAAAAATTTTCTTTCACTTTGTTTTCACTATTTTTACTGACCATTTTATCATATTTGGTAATAATGATTGTATTTAAGACTAAATTTAACTGATAATTATGCAGTATGTAATGGATCTCCCAATGACTTTATCACAATTTTTAGTTTTATGTAAATCAACCATTTACTCAGGGCAGTTTTCACCTGATAAACACACGTGAAATCTAGACCACACACATTGGGTAATCTGAAAGTACTTGACGAACTCACTTAGGCTTGCCTTCATTTGTTGCGGTAATGGAAAGGTGTGTTTTTGTGCTCGTTTAGGACATGATATCAAATAATAAGAAAATAGTTCTGGTTAATGGATAGATCATGAAGTAGTTATTATTTATTTTTTGCACCGAGGGTCGGATTTCTCAAAACAGAATTAATGATGTGCTAAGAAAGATACGAATTTTAATGATAACCAAATGAAGACACATACATACTTTCTTCTTCTTCTTCTTCTTCTTTCTTTAAGACAAAGAATAAAAAAAAGTGTCTGCGGAGTTTAAAAAGTAAGATCTCACTTACTACTTGTTTTATGACAAATGTTTGCATAGGACAATACAGGATTTGGACATTGATTTTAAAAAATTCGATCTCTAAAAGGGGAGGGGAAGGCCTGGTTTTTATTACCAGACCAGAATTTTTTTTATCCCTTTTTTTAATCGCCAAATTTGCTTAGTGGGGAGTCAATTACTGCTTGATTTCCTATGGCAAAATCAATGCCAGTTTCAACAATAAGTATTTATTGCAAAGTATATTAATGAAAGAGTAATAAAAATAGCGCAAAGTTTTGACCTACTTGGCGATACATCACCAAGTTTGACTACAAAAATAAGTTACCATATAAAGCTAACTCGGTTATAGCTGACTCATTTGGCGAAATTCTCATTTAAATCTATACACACATATATATATGTATATATATAATTTAAAATTAAAATAAAATAAAAATTGTAATTTAAAAGAAAACATGCTTTTACTAAAATTCTATAGAAAATATACATATATATATACGGTTAGTTTAGGAGATACATTATTAAAAGGGCTTTATGAAGAAATTTATTTTCAAAATCACTTTAAGGTATAAAATTTTACTAGTCTTAAAGATATAAGACAAAAAATAAAATATAGATATGGGGTAAAATTAAGGTGGCCAAACATGCTCATATCTGAAATTGTACTCTTAATCCTGAAATTTTGGTTATAAATACTTATTTCATTTTTAAAAGATGATTAATACGTAATAAAACAAAAAAGTACTTGAAAAGTACACAGACATAAAAGTAAAAAAAAATTCCCCTTTCTCTTATTTAGCTGTTATAATCTTTGGTCATTCTGGTTCAAAAACGAAATTTGCAGCCTTAAATATCAGGTTAAAATTCCAGGTTTTTCTTTTCTCTTACACATATGGAAAAGTACGCAAATATTAAGTAAGATGATCTAAAGTAAAATTAAATTAAATTAAAGAATGAATTCGCAACATGTATCCTCACAATAATTAAGAATATGTAACATTATCATATCGTCCAAAGATTTATTTATTTATTTTATTATTCATTTACATAAACTGTTGTCAAAAATATTATTGGATTATTTAATATATCATAATATATTATGAAAAACATAACGAAGTTATTACATTTAAATTTTACCGAAATTTATTATTATTATTATTATTATTATTATTATGCACTGACACATGGTTCCTCTATTTTAAATGCAACAGCGATATATGAATAATAATAAAATAATATTTTTATTCATATGTGCATTAGCTAAAATTTATGAATTGAATTAGCTAAATAGCAACCATTATTATATTGATTAATTTATAACACGATTATTCAATTGGTGAATGAATTATAACAGATGTAAATTTTTCAAGCGTATAAAAAAAGTCATAACCATGATTCTAACCATGGATATATTGGCTGAAGCTGCCGATGCTCTTTCAACTGAGCCATCCCTGGCGAATACTGCAGGACTAATTCACCCAACCAATCTTAACGATCACACAATCTGGTCTGGTTTTTGGATCAGCTCAACAGAATAAATCGAAGCTAATATATGGAACTAGCATTCGATTTATACTGTTGAGCTGACCCAAAGTATCAGACCAGATTCTGTCATACTTAAGGTTGGTTGAGTCAATTAGTCCTGCAGTATTCGTCCGGAATGACTCAGCTGGAAGAACACTGGCTTCTTCAGTCAATACATTCCTGGTTCAAATCCTGGCCCGGACTTTTTTCACTCAGAAAATGTACAACCGTTATTATGTATTGTAAAAATACTTTAAATAAAATTAAGATTTCCCCTTTTATTTTTATTTATTTTTTATTATTTATTTATTTATTTATTTATTTTGATATAAAAAGAATATTTTGAAAAATTCATGTAAATTAACATCGTAAAAAAACTATATCTTAAAAAACACGCATAAAAATTAAATTAAAGTTATAAATCCTCCTGAATTAAAGAAAACATTAATTTTCATATTCTTGTATATATAAAAATAATAAATTTTTTTTGAGCAACTAATTATTAAATAATTACAGTTTTTTTTCCTTTTAAATATTTGACTTGTACGTTACAGTTTTTATTTTTAGGTGCGTTCGTAATTATATAATACGTAGCACCTATAGTTGTCGTTCAGTCCGTCCGTCTGTCCGTCCGTCTGTCCGTCCGTCTGTCCGTCCGCATATAACAACGCAAAAACTACCCAACCGAATCGTTTGAAATTTAAAATACATAATTATTACATAATTTTGTCGAGTCATTTCAAATTTTATGAAAATCGGATGCATAGATCAATTACAGGGGCAATCAAAAGTATTCCATTACATTACGGTCAATGGGGAAAAAAGTTTCAAATGCATTTTAATCGTTTGAAATTTAAAATACGCAATTATTACATAATTCTGTCGAGTTATTTCAAATATTTTGATAATCGTGTGCATAGATCAATTACAGGGGCAATCAAAAGTATTCAATTACATTATGGTCAATTAGGAAAAAGTTTCAAATATATTCTATACGTTTGAAATTTAAAATACATAATTATTACATAATTTTGTCGAGTTATTTCAAATTATATGAAAATCGGATGCATAGATCAATTACAGGGGCAATCAAAAGTATTCCATTACATTACGGTCAATGGGGAAAAAAGTTTCAAATGCATTTTAATCGTTTGAAATTTATAATACGCAATTATTACATAATTCTGTCGAGTTATTTCAAATATTTTGATAATCGTGTGCATAGATCAATTACAGGGGCAATCAAAAGTATTCAATTACATTATGGTCAATTAGAAAAAAGTTTCAAATATATTCTATACGTTTGAAATTTAAAATACATAATTATTACATAATTTTGTCGAGTTATTTCAAATTATATGAAAATCGGATGCATAGATCAATTACAGGGGAAATCAAAAGTATTCCATTACATTACGGTCAATGGGGAAAAAAGTTTCAAATGCATTTTAATCGTTTGAAATTTATAATACGCAATTATTACATAATTCTGTCGAGTTATTTCAAATATTTTGATAATCGTGTGCATAGATCAATTACAGGCGCAATCAAAAGTATTCAGTTACATTATGGTCAATTAGGAAAAAGTTTCAAATATATTCTATACGTTTGAAATTTAAACTACATAATTATTACATAATTTTGTCGAGTTATTTCAAATTTTATGAAAATCGGATTTATAGATCAATTATAGGGTCACTCAAAAGTATTCCGTTACATTACGGTCAATGGGGAAAATGTTTCAAATGCATTTTAATCGTGTTACACTCATACGAACTTAATAAAATTTATATGCAACTATAAAGTACATATTATAATATACATCATACATAATTTGTGGTGCAAAGAACATTTGTTATTGATTTACAAGGCCACACAAAAGTATTACATTATATAATGGTATAGGAAGAACATTGTTTGATGAGCGTTTTAATTGTAATTCACTATTTACAATTTTATGAGATTGACATATGAAAGTAATATTTTTAAAACTTCGTTATCGTACGAACGCACCTAATTTGCTACGCTTCACGTGCAATTTCCAACTTGTTTAAATATTCTAATAGAAAGGGGAAAAACTGTAAAAAATTAAATGATCTTTAAATTAATTCGTGTTGTAAAAACATATATCATCAATATGAAAATGTAAAAGTAAGATGCTCTAATAAAATTTAGTGCTTAAATCTTAGGGGGGAAAAGTCTACGTGAAAAAGTGCTAGTATTTTAATTGGATAATTATAGAAAACAATTCGCTAAGAAATTTTCAAAAAACTGAAACGGCAGTTTTCAGTTTAATATAATTATTTTTATACGTGATTAGAAAACAAAGTTATTTTTTGTTTACTCATTTAAGTTGTTATAATTTAAAAAAATATATGTTTATATGAATTGATATTGCAAATATATATATATATATATATATATATATATATATATATATATATATATAGTTTATACTTTGAAAAATTTAATCAAAGTATGTTTTAATCAAATCAACATTTAACTAGTTTTGTATATTAAAAAAATCGAAATATTAATTATTGTATTTAATATTTCTCTATGTGCGAAAAAAATAAAAAAAGAGGAAAAAAATACATTTTATTCAGCTAATTATTATCCTAATCAACCAAATAAGTGTATAGCATATAAATAAAACTGTCTGTGTTATACCTTTGATTTACAAACTGAATAAAAAAAATTATAATTTAAATGCATTTAGTGAACTTTTTATTATAAAAGATGAAAATAAATTATAAAATAAAAAAAAAATAAAAATAAAAATATATTTTGGAAAACTTATTGCAAAATACTTTATTTCTTAATCAAAAGTAATCATCATCATCTAATTATTAATTTAAAAAAAACAGCGATTTTTTACGCAGTATACTTGATTAACTTCTAATAAAACTAAAATTTAGTAATCTTAAATATAAAAAAATTAATGACAAGATTAAGACTTATTTAGTTCAAAATTTCTCTCTTTTTTTTTATTCAAACATGTTTTCCAAATGTATTGATTTATAAAATAATTTTTTGTATCATTTAGAAAAATAAATAGATATGTTTATTTGCATTTTTCTCAATTTTAATGAGAATATTAAATATTTTCAATAGGAATTAAGACAATTTTAACATTTAATCTAATCAAATTGAGTCAAAATTTTCTTTTTGTCCCTTTTGTTTTGTGTGTAATAAATAATACATTTTAAAGTTTTTAAATATTTATTATAATTCGTCGATTTCTTTTTATATATAATCAGGATAATGTTTATTAAAAAAAGTGTTTTTCCTTTTCTTTTTTTTTTAACATTTTTAAAATACACATTTCAACAAGCCCTACTTTTCTTTAGTTCAGTGCGTGGAAAAATGTCAGAATAACATATGGTTGATAAAACGTCTAACATATTTTAACATGCAATGTTAAAGTGCGCGTAAGATCAACTTTTATAAAATTTCTGGGCTAATACAGTAATAATTATTTATCTTTATAATGTTAAGTTAAATTTCAATGGTGTGTGAATAAACAGGGCTTAAAGTTATTGTCGAGATTTCCTTACTTTATAATATTAAATTTAAGAACATGGAGAAAATATTATTCCATATAAAGTAGAACTCAAAAAGTTTTTTAATAAAACAAAGTTAAGGGTGTATTCCGATCCAAACTGCTTATTTTCTGATTTTTTTTTTTTTTTTTTTTTTTAATTCAATTTTGCACGCAAATGCACCAAACTTTCAAATTCTCTTATTTAGAAACTACACAAGGTGCCGTTGCCGTGATTGTCAATTATTTGATAAATGTAGAAAATGTTGCCAAAAAATTCTGTCAGAAACGGCGTTTTGGAGCAAATTATCCGAAGCGGGAGATCTGCGAACGAAAAACAAAAAGAGTCACGCTAAGAAAAAAATTGTTTATAAGTCAAATTCTAATAAATTGAGCGAAGAATGAAATCACACAGCATGTTATACGTCTCTTCAAAAATCACCTCAGCTAGTTTCATATCTTTACCTTTAAAAATGAGTCTGAAAATGTATCGAAAAATTTTGAGGCCTGTTAAAGGTAAAAAAATTATATTTTAGAATACACCCTTGAGTATTCTCTACTAACTTACGCGTTAACTCTAGTGGCATCCCACTATATGTAGAAGTTTTAAAATGTGAGAATTCAAAATGACGTCAGCAGAAGAGAAAACAATGAGCGTTCTTCGAAACAGAAACCGCATATATCTTTTACGCCTACTATCTAATAAATATGATAAACAACTTCAATATGAATTTTAAAGGAAGCATTTCAATAAGGTGTTGATAAATACGGTATGGTTGGCAAAATTTTAATAGATGTTTAAAAAATACACTGTGATAAAAAAATAAATAAATAAATAAATAAATAAATAAATAAAAGGCAATTTTACGGAAATTGGTAATAGAGACGCCAAAACAAGTTACTGCTTTTTAATGGAAAACTTTCTGTAAATTTCAGAAAATTTACGTTTTTTTCTGGAATGTACGGAAATTTAGCCGCTAAAAAACAGTAACTTGTACTGGCGTCCTGATTACCAATACAATAAAAAAAAGTAATATATATATATATATATATTACGCAAAAACAAAATAGTCAAAGCCAAAAGAAGGATCACAAAGAATCCAACAAATAATAATTTTTAAAAAATCTTTAGAAACATAGAAATATATGCACATAAATAAATAAATAAACGCAGGTGTATTACCATTTTTTTTTTCAAAAAACAATTTAAAATTAAATTGAATTACATTGAAATGGTTAATATATTTACGTTAATAAAAGTTATACTGACTGTAAGAAATGTTTCTAAAAGAAGAGAATAATGATGAAAATCTTATGTAGACCATATACTCTCATTGAAATATAAGAGAAAAGAAAATATTTACCAAGGGAGCGTTGTCTTTCTTTTGGGCAATACACGTTCTCTTGCGCAAAGAATGTGGAAATAGTGCACATTCCTTTTGAAAAGCAATGTGTGTATTGTTGTCTTTCGAAACAAAATCCGTATGTACTCTTTCCGACTAAAATTCGCGAAACTTTAATCGGGTGTTGAGAAATACGATATATTTGATAAATTTTAATCGGAGATTAAGAAAACATTCTACCATTTTTATAGTACCACAAAGAAAGAAAGAAAAATAAATAAATAAATAAATAAAACTAAATAAATAAAAATAAATAAATAAATAAATAATGTGACAAATGAATAAACACAGACTCCAGTGAATAAAAAAGCCAATTATTAGACTCTTGAAATGCATGTATGTACGTAAATAAATAAATACTATATATATTTCCAGATTTTTTTTTTTTTCAAAAAACACTCTAATGTTAAATTGAATGATATTAAAATGATTAAAGTGGCTCTCATGTGAGCCTGCTCATCAAGCCCGAAAGTTTCTGACTCATTTACTAAACCATTTTTGAACGTTCACATACAAAATTAACATGGCTGACTACTGAAGAGATTTGGAATCGAAATGAGCGGTCATTTTTACATATAAAAAAATTATTTATCGAGTTATAAGTGATTTTGGGTTACATGACAGCTTCGTTTTTTTTTCCTTTCTTAAGTACTGTTTCTTCTTTCACCAAAAATTTTGATCAAAACGTCAACTTTGAATTATTTCAGGAAAGATCGTTTACTAACACTGACAAATAGGAAGCGTCTTTCGATAGCATTAAAAAAAAAAAAAAAAAAAAAAAAAAAAAAAAAAAAAAAAAAAAACACCTACCAATTTTATGCGTTTCCGAATAAAAACGAATTAAAACTAGTGTTATAAATTACCCTTTAGAACTTGAGAACAGCCTCAAAAGATTTTTTTAAATAAAAGTTGCACTCGCATCTGTAAACAAAGTTTCCAAATGAAAATAATAATTTAAAAATTCTTATTTAGATCTCATAATCTCATTGAAATATAATTGAAAAGAAAACATTTCATCAATAGAGAGATGTCTTTCTTCTTTCATTTCCCATCTCCCTACAGTGGCGCTAATTTATATGGGCTCATGGGTCGCGAGTCTACCATAAATTTCAGCTTTCTGCCCACCCATTTTCAATTAAATTAATTCGTAATTATTATTATTATTATTATTATTATTTAATCGCCGAGATGAATTTTTTTTTTATTAATGTTCTTAAAGTATTTTTGTTTGGAAAATAGTAAGAACATCAATTCGACTTACAGGAGTACTGAAAACGAAATTTCACACGAAAATAAAATTCCTGCATGTTTTATTATCTGTTTCGATTTCTTGAATTGATAAAACACTTATATGATAAAAATGTGCTTTTCTTGAGATTTATCTATTTATTTATTTTACACATTCAATAGTTAGCAATTTTAATGTTGTTTAAAATAAATATAAATGTCTTTATAAAAAAGAACTTATAAAAATTTAATTTAATAAAATTATTTATAAAATTATAATTTAATTACAATAATTTAAAAGTTTGCATAGAAAAAATAAAATTTAATTTCGTATTACCATCTTTGGTCATCACTCCTTCTCTCTCTTATTACACACATACACACTAAGGGGAATAATGTGTTATTTTACTCAAAAGTTATGTTATGTGTTATTTTATATAAATATTTTCGAGTCACCCAATATTTTTGAAAAGGTGTGCTAATAACCCCTCCCCCTCCATACACACATACGCACATCAATACTACAAATCCTAAGTAATAATAATCAGAAACAACTAATTAAAGTATCACCTGTTGGATATCATTGAGTTCTCCTTTAAATAAACCTGAAATGTTTTTAACAAATTCATTACGATAATTGTCATTTCCTAAATATCACTATATCCTCCCCCTTCCACTGCATATCTCTTTAAAAAAATACTGAAAAAAAAATCAGATATTCATGAAAATCCATGTTTAATTCCTGCCCCATCTTCCGTAAATGAAAATTTATTATCCATGGTATTTAAGACCTAATATTTACTAGATAATTAATTTGTGTTCCTTTTCCAGCATTCACCAGTCTTAGCAATTATAGTTGAATTATGTAATTTTCACTCAATTAGGAAAGTAATAGATAGGAATTTTTTTTTAAGCGTGGTGTGTTTGTTCACTAAAATAAAACACACTAATTGCCTTTTAAGAAGGCATACTTCCTACCCCCCTTTTTTACAACAGTTTCGCTTATGTCTTTTGCCACACCCCCCCCCCCTTTCACCAGGCTGCGCATTTTAATTTTTTTATGCGTTATCATTAGTAGTTCACGTTTCTTTTGCGGTTTTAGTGCTTTCATCCCTCCCGCGGCCTTAAAAAACGCGCCCTTTTTATCTTTTTACCACGGAAAAGAATAATAAAAAACACCCTCCTGTTTTTACGTGATTATAATTATAATCATCTGTTTTATTTGGCGTTAAAAGAGTGTGTAGCATTATACGCTTACTTGCTACTTTTACGATATTAGGAAAAAAATTGTTTTTATGCATGTAACACTTTTGCACTTTTTTAGGAGAGACAAGAGATGAAGGGAGGAAGGAAAAAAAAAAGGATGTTTTACCTTTGGTTTCAGTGCTAATATGTGTTTGCTAAAAGCAACTGAAAGTTTTTTAATCATGTTGTTACGGTTTACGTGCAATTAGGGATTTTTTGTTGGGTCAAAGAGAATTAAAATTAACCGCTGCTTTATTATTTTAGGGTAAGACAGCTTACAAAAGTGACAATTCGAGTAAGAGATTAAAAAGCGTCCTAAATTATGGTTTGAGGGTGGATTTTTTTTTTCTTTTTTCTAATTAAACTGAGGAGATATCATTGACCACGATATTCTTTTTTAATTGTTTCATTTAATGCTTTATTTGACAATGATATTTGAGAAGATTATTCTGAAATAAATATAAAAAACAACTGAAATTTGAAACAACAGTTATTTTTTTATTGAAATTATTAGTAGTAAAGTTATTATTTTAATTTAGAAAGAAAATAAACTTTCCTAATTGGAATTAAGGACTTTTTTTACTAAGGAAATACCAGAGAATGTGTAAAATTTTAATGTTATCATACTATATAAATTAGTTTTAAATATATTAAACACAAATAAATATTTTATGAATGAAAAAAACATGAACTATTACTAAATTTACTTAAAAATTTGTATAAATATTTTTAAGTTTTGTTTGATAATAATGAATAAAAGTTTTCGAATGATCTATTTTATGATAATTTTTTTAATTTTTACTTCATTTGAAAAAATTCATCTTTTCTTTTAATATTATAGTTTTATATGTTTTGCTGAACTTGTGAGATATTAGCTTTGTTACATGTTGTTAAAAATCTACAAAATTTGTTTCATAGTCATTCCACTGCTTTTATAGATAACGATTACTTGACTAGAGCATTCTTATTGATCAGAATGGAGGTGCTCTATAAAAGCAATAGAGTGACAATGTAACAAAAGTTGCATATTTTAACATTGTAAGCAAACTGAACAAAATTTTCCCCCAAAAATCCTCCAGATAAATCAAATTTTATCACATGTTGCAAGATCTAATATGTAAAAAAAATCTAGGAGCGCACAACCGACGAATTCATTCAAAATGTTCTCGACCAAAAAATTTTATTGATCGTATCTCGCTACTATCTCACTTTTAAAGGGATTCTAATTAGTGTGCCTATGTCATGGAGTATTGACACAAAGGTAGTAAAAATTAAATGGTCGAGACGAATCTGGATAAAACCTAATCGCCTAGCACCTTAGTGAGTTTGTTTTTATCTCCAAAGTTATGTTTGCTAATTTGTTTTTTTCATGAAATTGCTCTCATCCAGCCTAGTAATCATTAAATTCTCGAACGTGGATTTTCCATAGTTAGGGTAAAGGTTTCCGTTTCAGCATTCGCTGAGTGCATAAGCCCCCAACCCATAATGTAAGTAAAGTATCATAACGGTAGTTGCTACGCTCATGATTCGCACAAAATTGTTTCGATCAATCAAATTTTATTTAACATATGCACTATTTCTCGCATTTATAAAATCCATCTATTGCTCATTTCTAAGATTTGAAACGCAGTACACAATCATGTACTAAAATATTTGACGTGAGTGCGTAAATAATAATAATAATAATAATAATAATAATAATAATAATAATAATAATAATAATAATAATAATAATAATAATAATAATAATAATAATAATATAAAAATAATTATTGTTATTATTATTATTATTATTATTATTATTATTATTATTATTATTATTATTATTATTATTATTATTATTATTATTATTATTATTATAAACTGTGCACTATGTAATGAATCATTTTGGCTTAAAATTTTCTCTGGTGTTCAAGAATTGTAAGGCAAAAATTACTTTCGATTCTGTTTGAGAAAATTGAGAACATATATAGAATACTCACATTACCGACCAAAAACAATAGCTCTATTTTTTGAAATCGCTTAGTTACTATTAATAGATAAATAAATACAACAAAATAATTTGGCGTAATAATATTTTTTATTAATTAATTTTATCTTGATTCGGAATAAAATTTACTCAAAAACGAATTTTAAAACACTACTTTTTAATAATTAAATTATAAGCTTCATATGGATATTTTGGTGATAGCAAGTAATATGGTTCAACTAGTAGCATTAAATGATCAATTTTGAATGTTATTTTTACGTCTGTATGTTTTTCAATAATACTAATACAAGAAAAAATATTCAAATATGTACATTATCTTATAAAAAAAAATGATATGTAAATTTTATTTTTGGCAATTTACAAATTAATAATAACATCTAGAACAAGCAATTTACTTCCCACGAAAACTATATTTTTAGTGAATTTTAAGAAATTAAAATACTTAATTTTTACATTTGTTTAGCTTCTTTTTTTATTCCCCGAGAGCATTAAAAAAAATCTCCAATAAGCCAAATTATTATAACAGCGTCACATCGAAAAATTGTATATTGAATAGAGAACACAATTGTAGAACATCAAATGTCGAGCTCTTTCTTGTACAATGTTTAATTAATAAATGAGTTAGGTATTTTATTAACAGATCAAGGAATTTGAGGTATAATATTAATTTTGCCTTGTTATTTCATGAGCAAATATAATTAGATTTTTCAAACGTATAAAAATGTATTTTTAATAATGAAAATAAGAATAAAAAATTTGTTTAACCTCTTCGCTGCTGGCGATTATTACAGTATTTTTAATTATTACTGAATTATTTCTTCTCTCGTTTGACTTCAGAGCGAGATTTTTGTTTTATTTTCATTAGCTCGAATCTTAGAATTCGAAACATATTATTTTTATATCGAAATTTCATTTATATTTGAGTATCATTAATAAATTGGGACAAAACTGATGTACCCATTTGGGTACTCAGGGACTTAAGAAGTTAAAATATTTTATAAGAAATTGCGAGATGAGATTTATATTATTTTTTCATTCATTCATTATATATTTTTTATACTAAACTAAATTGCATATCTATTTTATACTAAACTAATTGCATTCTTTTCGTTATTTATTAAAATATCATACAAATATTATTTCACATTAGTTTTTCATTTGAGTTTTATTTTCATTATTATTATTATAAAAGTCACATTATTACAGAGGTCACATTGCAGTCACATTATTATAGAGAATGATAGAGCTCTGAGCAGTACTAAGTACAGTGAAGGCATACCTTATTTATGCACCCAAAATTATTTCTTGTATGTTATTTAATTAACAAATAAATAAGATACGTAGTTGGGATTTCAAGGAATTTGAAAGATGATATTAATTTTGTCAAATACATTGTTATTTCCTGCATATAATTACACTTTTCTAGCGTACAATGTAAATAACAGTTCAAAAGATTAATTACAATGTTTCATTGGAATTAATTAGAATATTGGTATTCATAATGCTTTCAACAGGCTATTTCGCTTTCTTAATTTGATACATTCTGTGTGACGTCATATGTTTTATTAAAAATTCCACACATCTGTATGCGTAAAGTTTGAGATCTTTTGGTTACTCGTATGATGAAGTTTTAGAATTTAGTAGGAGGTTCGTAGAACAAGGGAGTGTGAAACATAATGAACACTCTAAATACAAATTAGCTTGTTAATATTCTGACTAGGTATATTTCGGATATAATTAAGAATAAAATAAAAATAAGAAACTATAATAATAGGAAACCAGGAACAAAACGCTGGATTTCTAGAGCGAAGGGTGAGGCTTTTAGCACCATTATTTGAAGCAACAACGAAATAAAAAATACTGCTGTGGATAATGGATATGATTAAGTTTCAATGTCATTAATTATAATAAAGATACCGGAACAAGCTGACGAAGTATTTTTATATTTTATGATTACCTTTATAATGTATGTTGCAATATTTACATTAAACCACGAAAAAAAAAAGCTTTATTTTATTTATTTATTTATTTTTGGAAGTAGTAGTAGTTGGCCTACTGTAACCGCAATCTACTTTTGAAACAAATTACAGCAAAACTTATCTAGAAAAAATCGCAAGAGGTCCGAAATTTTTTCGTTTTAGGCAACGTTCTACCTTTTCGCGAATACATTTTCTGTTTATTGATAGCGATTGTTGAAAGAGAATTTTTAACTGTACTATGCGTTTCCCAACTGAATTGAATTTTAACATACTATGAATTATATAAAGTCTATAGATCATATATAAGACTCAAATGTCGACCGACATTTAATAGTGAGATATTATAAGCTTTGTATCGTCTCATAATTTAATGACATAGCACTGGAGTGCTATTCCAAAGATCTGGATTCGATTTCCTTCTAAATTTTTCTTTCTTAATTTACGTTTAATTACTAATGTTGAAAATTGTAATGTTGAACGTATTAATGTAATTAATGTTGAACGTATTTAATATTTTGTGGTATAATTTGAATGCGAAAAATTAATTATAATTATACAATATTAAATTACTTAATAATTTTATTAATATATCTCATTATTTTCAAAACTTGGATTAGCTTGGATTGCTTGTGTGTGTGTGTGTTCTCAATGTCATTCTTATCAACCTTTATATATTTCCAGAAACTTATTAAATAATAACACTGACAACAACATAAACGACTTAAATATATTCAGAATATCAAAAAAAAAAAAAAAAAAAAAAAAAAAAAAAAATAGTTGACTGAAAAATTAAAGAATAACATTAATATCACAATCTGTTAGAAAGATCTGAACCACTAGTCTAAAATTTTTACAGGGGTAAACAAGAATGGTACCGTAACGGATTAAGACCGAGTCTCTTGTAAATAAGGACCGTTACGTAATGACTTTATAACGACAGCCGAAAGTATAACAACAGTACTTAAAAATACCTAAAAGTAATTGTTGTTCTTTTATTGACTTCAGAGATCTCCAGAAGTTAAGAATAGGACTGTTAGTAGCGAAAAGCTTCTAAACGATCTTTAAGAAAAGCAAGCTCCGGCAATTATATTCAGCTGTTCGCCCGGTTAATAGCCGTCGAAAAAGGTACGATTCCAAAACCATAAACCCAGCTCCCCCTCCTTAGACATATCCATCGTTGGGCAACAACAAAATAGTAGAAAGAAAGAAAAGCAAGGGAAAAAACTTCGAATAAAGAAAAATCTCAAAACTTTCGGAAACACGAGAGGGGAAGAGAAGACTATCGCAAAGAGAAAGAGAGATCGGGGGTGGAGGGAGGATTAGATCTATCCATCACCCCAACCCGTGTGGGAAAAGGGAAGGCTTTAAGGCAGGGGAGGGGGAGTCGTCAGCAGATATGGGGGAGGGGGCCGCCCAAACGACGCGCGGCCGCACCAGATAAGCCCCTCCGTCTGCTAGTGATTGGAGCCCCGGGTTGGGGTATTGGAAAACGATTCTGCTCCTCAACTTCTTCCTTCCCTTTAATGCTGCCAACCGTCATCGCTACCCCAGGAAATAGGATGGTGGCATCATGTGCCGGAGGAGAGGGGGGTGAGATGGAGAGAGACACGGCCCTCTTCCTTCGCTCTATTTCTCTCTCTTTGTCTCCAATGGTCGAGACGTGTCTCTTGTACAGCATAGAAGTCTTTCCCTCCCCCCATTCTGGAAAAATCATTTCTCTTCTTTTTCTCTCCCGTATTTTTTTTCTTTTCCCGTTCATTTCTTCGTTCCTTACCTCTTCCTTCTTTTTAGTTCCATGTTGTCGTTTTTGTTGTTATGCGTTCTTATTTTTTTTTTCCCTTATGTCTATGTATGTGTATGTAGTCTCGCCTTGTTTGTTTGCAGTAATGCCAGAGAAAAATATTTTTGGGTAGTAGTTTTTTTTTTCTTGTGTTCCCGCACACGTTTTGTTTCCTCTGGCTTCGCAGTTTTTGTCGCTCTTCTGTCACATCCGGCGTTTTCCGGAATGTGTATTTGAGTTGTTTTCCTTCCCCTTCTCTCTCTTGCACCTTTGTTTACCCATCGGCATCCCAGATAGTGTAGTATCTATAACATAGGCAACATCGACATGAGTATATACTTGTTACCGACCATTGTCTCTTTTCCAGTGGCAAAAGAAACATGCACGAAATTTCAGTATATGAAAAGTAAAAACTATTGTAAAAAAAAAATTACAAAGATTATATATATATAAAAGTGCTATTAAAGTTTTAAAATGACTTATGTGAAAATGGATCATTTTTACTGTGAAATAGGTGTATGTGATTTTTTTAAGGAAAATTTCGATTTTTTTTCAATTTTAAAAAATAAAATAAATTAATAAAAGTAAAAAAAAAAAATAATATTGATGCATTTTATTATTTTCTTATTTTTATTTTTATAGTTTTCGCGCACTAAATTATATACACTGAAAAAAAAAAAAAAAAAAAAAAAAAAAAAAAAAAAAAAAAACGGACGATTTAACAGAAGTATTACTGGTAATCTAGACGCCAGTACTATTTACTGTTTTTTAACGGAAAAATTTCCGTGAATATTCCGTTTTTTCGACCCTTTTCCCGAAATTTACGGAAATTTTTCCGTTAAAAAACAGTAAATAGCATTGGCGTCTAGATTACCAGTAATACTTCCGTTAAATCGTCCGTTATTTTTTGCAGTGTACATCCACTCCTGTAAAATGTAGCTTAATGGGAGCTTTACAATGAAATTTTTCTCGTTAAGAAATTTCGTACATAAAATAAAATAAATAAATAAATAAATAAGCGAAAACTTTTAGAATATATTTTCTTAATGCATTATTTTTTCTCATATCTAATATTGCGTAAATTGTTCAAATTCTTTTCTTTTCTTTTCTTTCTTTCTTTTTTTTTTCACACTAACAAAATTTACGGTAAAAAGAATACAGTTGCTTTTATTGGTAATAAATGCAACGAAATATCTTTTAAAAATCGATTAATATTTCCTACAACAATAATGAATGTTTTTTTTTTTTTCCTAAAACAACAACGGAAATAAATTTTTGTTTATTTATCTATTTATTTTAAGATAAGACATTGTTTTGTGTATTAGTGCTGCATAAAACCTTGAATAAATATGATAAATAAAATGAAAATATATTTCTGATGTATGCATTTTTTAATGGCAGTGTTTTTAAACATAAAGAAATAAAAGGAAAATAAACATATATAATAATAATATAGCTAGGGAATTTGCCTCAAAGCCATTTCAGCAATTCATTGTTTATTAATATCATTATGCATAATATTTTAAATCCTATAATCCTTAGTTTAAATATCTTAAGTCATATATTTATTTATATTTATAAGCCTATAAGACTTTTTTGAAGCTTCTGGAAGTTACCTGTCAGAACTGTTACAATAAACAAGGTTTTTATGGAATAATCATTACCATGCATCTCTTAATATATATATCTCATAATATATATGATGTTTTTTCGTATCCTTAAAATTATTCTTACTTATATTTCAACCACGAAACATTTACATCTGTTGCAATTATTGGAGTAAAATCTCGTGCAATGAAGAAAAGCATACAATTGTAATCTCCTCTTAGTACGTGGCTAATATCTAATTTAGACAATTATATGCATCTAGTTTGTTGAAAGTTGTTTTGATAAGCATTCTATAGTTTTTAAGAGTGCTTTATTCAAACAAAAATCTATTTCTATAGAAAAGAAAATTAAAATTCTCCAAAAATTTAGCTATTTTGTTAATAAAATATTATGTCAAAATAGTGCGATTTTCTTGAATTATATATTTTTTATAAGCTTTGAACTACAATTTTAAGACAACAGTTAATAAAAGAGAAAAAAACAAAAGGTATAAGTTACGCAATTTTTTAAATAGGAAAGCAAAATATTTTCGAGTAGATGCATAAAATTTTCATTTAGGACATACTATTAATTTTAAAATTTTCGCAAATGTATGGATTTATCACATAGATTTATTGAAGTTAACCATCTCGAAAATTTCGCATTTTTAATCTAAGGTTAAAACATATTATTAAAATGTGTCGTTTCCTTTTCAGTAATTTAGGAAAATTTTAATTTATCTGAATACCGGAAGGAAAATCATTATGACACGAAAGAAAATGTTGTAGATTTTTCAAACGAATGAACCAAATTAAAAGTAAAACTATACATTAATTTATGAGTACTTCGCAGCTTATCTACTAAACATCAAATAATGGAATGTTTTTTGAGGATTGATGGACCGACATAAAAACCCATCGTTCTCTTCCAAAAAACTACATAAGACGTTTTGCAAAAGAAAAAAAAACTGTATTTTAGACTTTTTGGTATTTTAATTTTAAACAAATATACATATACATGTATTTCAGGAAATTTTTTCAAGTATTTACTTTTTTAATTATTTTATTGTATTTTATTTTATTTTTCGTAAGTTAGGTACTTTGATTAGAAGAAGGATAAGATAAATAATTATATTTTCTATGTGTACTGATATGATTTACCTTATTATTATTATAACTACTAATAATAGTATCATCATTGATTCATTATTATTATTATTAACTAATTTCTAAATTATGTATCTTAACTATCAACTAAAAAAATTAGATAGCATTTTATAAAAATATTAAAGTCAGCCTACAAAAAGTTGTGAGTTTTGATACACATTGTGTATCAATTCCATACAGTGTAAGTAAACTCCATACAATATAAGCAGAATTACGGGAATTGACATTAATATGGGTAAAAAAAAAACACATTGAAGCTTTGTAAATACAGCAAAAATATCACATAAATTAGGATTTTCTTTTATTATACACACCTATTATTATCATCATTACTATTACTATTTTCGTAATCATCATCATCATCATTATCGCTGACATCAAATGCATTTCTAAAGTAACATTTAAAAAATATGTATTAATCACAAAAGAATTTTAAGCTATCATTTCATAACAAATTTAAAAATCAGCTTAAAACGAAACTGTTTTACTTCTCGTTTTCTTGTCAGGCATCATGCTCATACACTGTAAGAAGATTTACAGGCAAAAACAATTGGGAATGGGCAAACAAACATTTAGAAATATTTTTAAATACAGCAAAAATATCACATAAATGAGAATTTTCTTATATTATAAACACCTATTAACATTATTATCACTTTTTACAAAATCACAATAATAATAATAGCAATAATAATAATAATAATAATAATAATAATAATAATAATAATAATAATAATAATAATAATAATAATAATAATAAAATACATTTCTAAAGTAATATTAAAAAAATATATATATTAATCGCCAAAGAAATTTAAGTTATCATTTTATAACAATATAAAAATCAGCATTAACGAAACTGTTTTACTTCTCGTTTTCTTTGTAAGGCATCGTGCTCGTACAGTGTAAGGAGATTTACAGGCAGAGACAATTGGGAATGGCCAAGCAAGCACTTAGAAACTTTTTTAAATACAGCAAAAATATCACATAAATTAGGACTTTCTTCTTCTTATTATTATTATTAAATACATTTCTAAAATAACATTAAAAATGTACATTAATCACAAAAGAACTTTAAGCTATCATATTATAACATTATAAATATCAGCTTAAAACAAAACTATTTTACTTCTCGTTTTCTTCTCAGGCACCAACTCATACAGTATAAGGAGATTTACAGGCAGAGACAACTGGGAATAGGCAAGCAAACACTTAGAAACTTTTCTCAAATACAACAAAAGTATCGCATAAATTAGTATTTTCTTATATTATACACACCTATCATTACCATTAATATTATAATTTTTCCGTATTCATCATCCTCGTAATAATAATAATCATCATTGCTATTATTGATTACTTTTCTAAAGTAACATAAAAAAGCATATATATTAATCACAAAATAATTTTATGCTATCATCATATAAAAATAAAAAATCAGCTTAACTGAAACTGTTTTACTTCTCGCTATCTTGTCAGACATCGAGATCATACAGTGTAAAAAGTTTACAAGCAAAGACAATCAGGAATGCGCAAAAAAACACGTACAGTTTTTTTTAAAATACAACAAAAATATCACATAAATTAGTATTTTCTTATATTATGCACACCTATTATTACCATCATTATTATCATTTTTTCGTAATCATCATCATCATAATAATATTCATAATCATTATTGCTATTAGTGAATGCATTACTAAAATAACATTTTTTGTTTAAAATAACATTTACTAAAATAACTAAATAATTACTAAAACACTAATAATTACTAAAATAACTTTTTTTTCACAAAATAATTTTATGCTATCATTTTATAACAATAAAAAAATCAGCTTCAATGAAACTGTTTTACTTCTCGTTATTTTGTCAGGCACCGTGCTCATATAATGTAAGGAAATTTACAATCAGAGATTATTGGGAATGGAGAAACAAGCATTTAGAAGATTTTTTTAAATACAGTAAAAATATCACATAGATTAGGATATTCTTATATTATAAACATTTATTATTATCGTTTTTAGTTGTTGTTATTATTATTATTATTATTATTATTATTATTATTATTATTATTATTATTATTATTATTATTATTATTATTATTATTATTATTATTATTATTATTATTATTATTGAATACATTTCTAAAATAACATTATTATTTTTTTAAATATTATTTACAAACGAATTTTAAGCTATCATTTTATAACAATATAAAAATCAGCTAAAACGAAACTGTTTTACTTCTCGTTATCTTGTCAGGCATCGATAATTTACAGCGTAAAGAGTTTTACAGGCAGAGACAATTGGGAATGGGCAAACAAACGCGTACAGATTTTTCTAAATACAGCAAAAATATCACCTAAATTAGGATTTTCTTATGTTATATAAGTTTATTATTCCATAATTATTATAATTTTTTCCGTAACCATTGCCAACATAATAATCATCATCATTATTTTTATTACTGAATACATTTCTAAAGTATCATTTTAAAAAATATATTAATCACAAAAGAATTTTAAGCTATCATTTTATAACAATATAAAAATTAGATAAACGAAACTGTTTTACTTCTGGTTATTTTTCAGGTAACGAGAATATACAGTGTAAAGATATTTACAGGAAGGGCCAATTGGGAATAAGCAAACAAATACTTAATTTTTTTTAAATGCCGCAAAAATATCGCATAAATTAGGATTTTCTTATACTATACACACCTGTTACTATCATTATTGCAATAATTTTTTTAATCATCATCATCATCATCATCACCACCACCACCACCATCACCATCATCATCATCATCATAGTTGCTATTATTAAATACATGTCTAAAGTAACATTTAAAAAAATCAATCACAAAAGATTTTTAAGTTATCATTTTATAACGATATAAAAATCAGCTTAAATATAAATTTTTTATTTCACGTTTTCTTGTCAACATGGTGCTGATACAGTATTAGGAGATTTACAGACAGAGACAATTGAGAATGGGTTCATAATCAATTAGAAAGTTCATTAATGTAGCAAATATTGTTGAATATAATTTAATTATATTTCATTTTATAGCAATATAGAAATTAGCGTACATAAAATTAAATTTTTCTTCCGTTTCTTGAACATATCCGGTTTATACAGAGTAAAGAGATTTACAGGTAGAGACATTTGAGAATGATTAAATAAGGAGCAAAATTATCACAAAATTAGACTTTTCTTAGATTATCCATATCTATTATTATCGTTATTATTATTATTATCATCGTAATCATCATCATAAATTTTATAATTAAATATATTTCTAAAGTAATGATTTTTAAATATCAATCACAAAAACAAATTTAAGCTATAATTTATAAGAAGATAAAAATCTGAGCACACGAAACTGTGAATTTAGCTTCTTGTTTTCTTGGCAAGCATGATACTCATACAGTATAACGAGATTTACAGGCAAAATCAGTTTGAAATGGGTAAAGAAACATAAATTTTATTAATATAGCAAAAGTATAAATGAAATTAGAATTTTCTTAGATTACACACTTACTATTATCATCGTTATTATTATCGTAATCATCATCATCATAGTTTTTATAATTACATATATTTCTAAAGTAATGCTTTTTGAATAGCAATCACAAAAACAAATTTAAACTATAATTTTATAAGAATATAAAAATCTGAGCACACGAAATTATGAATTTAACTTCTTGTCTCCTTGGCGAGCATAGTGCTTATACAGTGCAAGAAAGTTTACAGGCAAAGTCAGTTTAAAATGGGTAAAGAAACAGACTTCATTAATATTGCAAATAATAAAATATAAAATACAAATAATAAAATATAATAAAATTATGATTTCCTTAGATTATATGTACCTATTATTATTATTATCGTAATCATCATCATCATTATTATCGTAATCATCATCATTATATTTTCTATAACTAAAGAAACTTCTAAAGAAATGCTTTTTAAGGATCAATCACAAGAACAAATTTAAGCTATTGTTTTACGAAAATATAAAAATTTGAGCACACGAAACTGCAAGTTTCGCTTCCTGTTTTCTTGGCAATTAATTGTTGTACCCATACAGTGTAAAGAGATTTACAGGAATAGTCAGTTTGAAATGAGTAAAAAACAAAAACTTTATTAATGTAGTAAAAGCATAAAAAATAGGATTTTTCTCAGATTATATATATTATTATCATCACCATTATTATCGTAATCCTTATCATCATAATTTTTATATTTAAATACGTTTCTAAAGTAACGCTTTTAAATATCAGTTACAAAAAACAAATTTAAGCAGTCATTTTACAAGAATATAAAAATCGGACACACGAAACTGCGAATTTTGCTTCTTGTTTACTTGGCAAGCATCGTTCTCATGCAGTATAAGGAGATTTACAGGCAAAGTCAGTTTAAAATCGGGTGAAGAAACACAGACTTTATTAATATTGCAAAAGCATAAATAAAATTAAGATTTTCTTCGATTATATACACCTATTTTTATCATCATCATCATCATCATCATTATCGTAATCATCACCATAATCATATTTTTTACAATTAAGTACATTTCTAAAGTAATTATTTTTAAATATCAATCACAAGAAAAAATTTAAGTTATAATTTTATTGTAATATAAAAATCTGAGGAAACGAGACTGCGAGATTTGCTTCTTGTTTTCTTGGCAAGCATAGTGCTCATACGGTATAAAGATATTTACAGGTAGAGTCAGTTTGAAACGGGTAAAGAAATAGAAATTTTATTATTATAGCAAAAGCATAAAAATTAAACAGATTTTTCTTAGATTATACACAACAATTATTATCATTATTATTATTATTATCGTAACTATCACCATCATAATTTTTATAATTAAATGCATTTCACAAGTATTGCTTTTTAAATATCAATCACAAAAACAATTTAAGCTATCATTTTATAAGAATATAAAAATATGAGCACACGAAATTGTGAATTTTGCTTGTTGTTTTCATGGCAAGCATGTTTCTCATAAAGCGTAAGGGGATTTACAAACGAAGTCAGTTTGAAATAGGCAAAGAAAACTTCATTAATGTAGCAAAAGCATAAAACAATTAGGGTTTTCTTAAATTATAAACATCTATCATTAATATAATTATTATTATCGTAATACTTATTATCATAATTTTTATAATTAAATACATTTCTATAAAATTGATTTTTAAATATCTGTCACAAAAACAAATTTAAGCAATCATTTTGTAAGAATATAAAAATCTGAGCTCGCGAAACAGTGAATTTTGCTTCTTGTTTTCTGGGCAAGTATAATGTTCGTACAGTGTAAGAAGATTTACAGGCCAAGTCAGTTAAAAATGGATAAAGAAACAAAAACTTCATTAAACAGCAATAGCATAAAAAAATAGATTTTTTTTTTTTGGATTATACACACTTATTATTATCATCATCATTATTATTCTAATTATCATCATCATCATAATTTTAAAAATTAAACGCATTTTTAAAGTAATGCGTTTTAAATATCAATCACAAGAACAAATTGAAACTATCATTTTATAAAACTATAATCTAAGCACACGAAATTGTGAGTTTTGCCTCTTGCTTTCTTGGAAAGCATATTGCTCACACAGTGTAAAGGTAGGGTCTCTTTGAAATGGGTAAAGAAGGATTTTCTTAGATTAAGCACAACTGTTTCTGTTATTACTATAATTATAATCTTAATCATCATTATCATCACCATCTTCATCATTATAATTATTTAATTAATTTATAAATTTAAGCTATATTTTATAACAATATGAAAATCAGCTTAAAAAAAAAAAAAAAAAAAAAAAAAAAAAAAAAAAAAAAAAAAAAAAACTGTTTTATTTTGTATATTTTACTATCGTACACTGTAGAAAGATTTACAAGCAGAGACAGTTGCTAAATAAAATTGCTAAATAAAAATTAGAAATTTCATTAATATAGAAATTGTATCTGAAAAACCAGAACTTTCTTATTTTATAAACACCTATTATTATCATCATTACCATCATTATTATTATAAATATTATCATTATCAAGAATATGTATAAGTAGAGCGACGGCATCGGTGCAATCATAATGGCGGAGCAACAAGGAAAAGACAAACATAAAAAAATATAACAAGGAAAGACAAACTTTAAAAAAAATGATTAAAATTTTTCTTGGTGAACAATATAAATTACTTTTCTTCTTATTATTTTTATTTTTTATAGGCTTGATTAAAACAGCATTTATATGAACAATGTCTCTAATAAAGTTATTTAAAATGTTTGACTGTTTTTATACAATAATAATAGTAAAATATAATGATATAACGTTATAATTTACAGTTATTTTTTTTTAAGACACATATTTATCTTACAATTATCTTATTATTCTTACATCCTTATGTAAAAAAAATTATTTTTCGTATGTGTAATAAAAGTAATTTATATAATATATAAAAAATAATAAAAAAAATTGTTACATTTGTCGAATTCTTATTGTCATAAGTAAATTTTTACATAAATGCTTGTTGTCCTTATTTTAGTCATATAAAAACTTTATTTGTAACAAAGAATTTTATTTTTTGATATAGAGATCAGGGACAAAAAGTATAATCTCTCTCGGTTTAGGTTACAAAAATCCCGATACTTAAAACTGTATAATTTATTTTTTAGGGACAAGGAATTCGTTTGCTAATATTACAATACGTGAACTTTGTTATGTTTATCACGTACTGCTTGATATATTTAATAAAAACTACATCAAAAATTAATCATTTTACTTATTAAAAATTATATGCAGCTTTCCAGTATTTGATCATCATATTAAAAACAGACTATTATTCAAATTATTAAAAGTGATATGTATTTGTCGATTGCAGTGAAAATCATTTACTTCCATCATTAGTTTTAACCAAATATACACATCTTGATTTTACGAAATAAAATTGTGTTTAAAAATAAAGAAACACTAAAGAGATATATCCAACCAAGCATTTTAAATGAAAATTGACTTAAATTTATTGAAAGTTTAATACATAAAATTTTAAACTCACTGCTTTCTGAAAATTAAGCCCCTTTAAAAATTCTGCAAATAAAAGAAATCTTTGTCGCACCGTAACATAATTCAGAGTAAATAGGCATTACAAAAATTTTCTTCTATTTCGCCGAAATAATTTTTAGATGGTTGAAACAGAAAAATTACATAATGAGGTGTGTTATGAAAATACGAATTTGAAGTTCATCACAATAGAAGGTTGTGTAAATATTTACTTTGATCTATGTCTTTGAATCATTAATATTGTGTTAAATGAATCCGTTACTAGTATTTACCAGCTATACCAAAATTTGTTTAAACTGGTGGCATTTTTTGATTTGGAGTGTACAATTTATTTGCTTTTCATTTAAATTTTCTTCTTTTATTTCAAATTAAAGTTAGTTTATATTAACTTTTTTCTACATGTTTCAGAAAAATAATGACCGTTAATGGATTTTTAAGGAAGTTATCCTAACATAATAATTTTTATTTAACATTTCACTCAATTAATAGTAATATCTGTATTAAAAATTAGTATTTTTCTGTTCCTTGTACGAAAAATAGAGGAAGATATTTTCCATCAAACCAAAATTGTTTTCTGAAAAAAAGGGATTTTGTATATCTAAAGTTATATGTAAGTGAACATGCTGCTACGGTTAGGTTTAAATAATAATAGTATCTTGATTAACTTACTTCTTATATTTTTAAAACATTAAAATGTTACAAAGTTTTTTTAAATTATGGGTAAATATATATATAATATTTAAATGAGGGATATAGAATAAAAAATCCAATAAAAATGCTTCGATTCTGTTAATTTGATTTTTTAGAATAATGATTAAATAAATAACTGTAGGTATTTCTGTTTTTTTTTTTTTTTTTTTTTTATACGATAACAGGAGAAAATATTTAAGAGTTAAACAAAAAGACAAAATGCTTTTAATTGACGACTTTGTTTCATGGATTTTCTTTAGAAAATGATATTGAAAAAAAAAAGGGCAAATAATTCAAATATATATGTTTATTATACTACATAATAATGAGAAAAACTTTTCCTTCCTTGTACACTTACACACACATGTATATATTAACGCACGGTTTTAAATTTTTATAAGTTAAAGTTATTTCATTGAAGTGACCAGCAATATAATAAAATGATGACTTGTAAGATATCGAAATATAGAATCAATAAAAATAGTTTTCAATGTGAATAAGTAACTGTATAAATTGTGCAAATAATTTAAATATGCGTGTTTATTATTCTATATAGTAATAAAAAAAATATTTCTCTTTTCTTACACACTTACAAACAACTAATAGAAAAGTAATTTGAATAATTAATGCGTAAATAAAATAAGAATAAAGTAAATATATAAATATATATAATGCAACTAATTCAAATATGTATATTTATTAGACTATATAATAATGAGAAAAAACATCTTTCTTATTCACTTATAAAAAACTAATAGAAACATGGTTTGAATATAGTTTTTGCACCTATCATATCAGTTTATTTTAAATGTTATGATTTAGATTTTTATAAATTAAAGTTATCTCATTGCATCACCAGCAATACAATAAAATGATGATTTGTTAAGTTGTTGAGAAATAAAATCAGTAAAGGTAATTTTCAATGTGAATAAATATAAAGTAATTAGATCTGGCAGTATATTTATTTTTATCTTGTTACACTTCGTTGCATAATATAGGAAAATATAACTTTAACTATAACTTTTATTTATTTATTTTTTTTTTCAAGAGAGATTCAGAGTTTTTTAAATATTTTTTTTTCAAATAAGTACATGAGTATTCTTAAAAATATATCTAATAAAAAATTTATTTATTTATTATAACTTCTTATCCTTGTGTATTACTTCTATGGCTGTTATTACAACATTGCTTTCAGCAGCAGTATGGTCTTCCGATACACTCTAAAAAAAAATGTGTAAATTTACACTCAAAAATGTGTAAATCGATGATACAAAAACGACATGTCTATGTGTGTAAATTGGTGTGTAAATTGCGCCAAATGTGTAAATTTCAAAATACACACTTTAATGTGTAATTTGATGATAAGTCCAAATGTGTAAAAATTATCTGATAACTCCTGAAATACACGCTTCAATGAGTAAATTGCTGGGCAAGACACATATTTCTGTGTAATATTTTTACACATATTTCTGTGTAATATTCATTTTTTGCACATATTTCTATGTGATACTTTTACACATATATCTGTGTATTATTCAGTTTTTGCACATATTTCTGTGTATTAGGGAAATACACATATGTTGTGTAACATGCAAAATACACAGATTTGTGTGTAATATTCTGTTCTTTCACGTATGTCTGCGTAACATGCAAAATACATAATTTTTTGCAATATTTAAAATACACAGATTTTTGTGTACATAGTTTTATCTTATACTTTGGAGTGTAAAATGTGAATTAAGTGTTTTCATTACCGAAAAAAAAAAAAATGCATAAAGGACAAACTCGTATGTTGGCGTGTTCTTTCCTTTTAACAGATTTGTAGTCTAAGTAGTCGAAAACAAGATCAAAAATCAATGTTTGTTCAATCTGAAAAAATTTATAATTGCTTCTGTTTCTGTAATTGGATTTGGTGTAAACATTTTAATTTTTCGGCCTAGGTTAAAACTATTTCTTCTGATATCAAATGACATTTTTTAAAGTTTTTATTTATTTTTCTTGTAGTTTTTGAATGCAATACGCTTAAAAAAGTCTTCAATTTGAAAATCACAAACGAAAAACACGAATCTATGAAAATCTATGAAAAGCTGTCTTTTGTCATAGGTAGAAAATGAAATAAGAAATGTATAGCATGTAAAATAATGAAAATTCGAAGTTTTATAGCAAAATATATTATAAACACGCTGAAACAAATAGTATTTAAATCAAATAATTATTTTAAATGCAATATAATGTTAAAACTGCAAATATCTACTTTAATGTTAGAATATGTGGTTTAACCTGATTTAAACATGAAAAAAATTATTTAAAACACAAAAATGATAAATTATTTTTTTCAAATTTGTAATAAACAGAAAATAACACACTTCTCATCCATAATATTAATTTTCAAGTATTAAATTGTAAAATAAATGAACTTACCCTTGAAACAAAAAATCTGTTCGGGGCTATCTAGCCCTTTTAATTTTACAAAATTCGTTTTAGCAATAACGATCTAAAACTGCTCAAGTGATCAAGTAAACTTTGACATGAAAGTTTAACTCAGTATCGTCGTATGTTGAAAATTGTAAGAACATACGTGGCAAAAATGGATGATAGCAGTAATGAATAAGACCTCCGATTAAGGGTGTATTTCAATACAAATTACCTTTTTCTGATTTATTTTTAAAGTCGTTTTTGCTCTCAGACGCATCAAACTGGCAAATTCTCTTATTTAGACAGTATATTAGGTCCCGTGTTTGTCAATTTTTTGATAAATGCAGAAAAATATTGCAAAAAAAAAAAAAAAAAAAAAAAAAATGCTGTTAAAGTCAACATTTTGAGCCGAATTTTCCGAAGCGGAAGATCTGGGAACAAAAAAAAAAAAAAAAAAAAAAAAAAAAAAAAAAAAAAAAAAAAAAAAAAAGTCGTACTGAGGAAATAATAATTTATAAATCAAATTCTAATGAATTTAACACAAAATAAAATTACACGACATCTTATAGATCTCTTTGAAAGTCACCTCAGCAAGTTTCGTGTTTTTACTTCTAAAAGTGAGACTGAAATTGTATCAGAAAATTTCGAGCTGTTGAAGGTGAAATTTTTTTTTCAAATGCACCCTTAATGCTCACTGGTCATTTTGAATTTAGTGTATATCGCAGTTATGTAACACGTTAATACAAAGGTGTAATTCAATTTGCATTATGATTTGATTGAAGCAAAATTCATACTTAAAAAATTAGTTATTAAAAAATAATTTTAATAATTCATTGCGGAAATTACAATTTTATTTAAAAATTATGCATTAAAAAATAATAACTCTTGCTATCTATGATTATTATTTTTTAAAACAAAGCTCATTTTTCAGGTCTTATATGAAAGTTTTTGCACGATTTTCCAAGGATCTATGTTGCCAGGGCCAAAATCACTCTGATATCGTCATAAAATAATACAAGCGGATTTATAAGAATTTACTATAGTGACTTTAAATGAAATGTGATAAATTTTTTTCCATATAATTGTCTGTTACAAATCCATATAATCGTACTTATTTTTACCAGACAGAGCTAAAAACAAAGTAATAATACACAGTTAATAACTTTTTTTTATGCGAATGAAGTATAAAGTTGCAGACTGTACATAAAACAAAGTCACACTTTGGTATATTATCATTAATATTTTATTTACAAGATTAGAGGATAGCTATAAATAACAAAACTTATTTTAACACTCCGTCTACCAGACAGTTCCGTCGGATCGGCCAACAAAAATTAGTTAAAAATTCCGTAAAATTAGAATGTAAAAAAATCTTGATTTAAAAAGTAATATTAATAACAATCGGATTTTTGTATTTAAATCATATTTCTTTTTATTATTTAAATCGGATTTTTTTTTTCTCCAGCATTGAAATATTCAATAGATGTAGGTTTAGGCTATAGGTTTCTAAGATTAATAGATTCTAGGTTTCTAAAAAATTAGACCTTTATTTACTAACATAATCTATGTTTTTACACCTTAATTAATAAAATTTAATTATTAGTCAGTAATTACAAAAATTATAAAAGCTGTAAATTAGTAATTTCATTAATTTTATATAATACTATAAAGTTATGTACATTAATATTTTGCAATAATTATGTAAAACTACATTAAAAAATAATTATTTTACATTTATTAAAATTATCAGTAGATGCATTTAATTTTAAATTGATTACAATCTTTAATTAGGTACATAATGCATATTGTAATGCTTAAATTACTAAAACGATAATTCAGTTGTTACTATTTATTCTAAAAAGACAAAGGGCAGTATGCTTGTTCTAAAAAAAGACACTATTACATAAGAAAATATATTACCAATGTGCTTAGTAGCAATAAAAATAGGTACATAATTTTTTAGTATGATAAATAAAAAAATCATTAATTTTCAATACTTCTATAAATTACGAATTGAAAAAAACATTTACATAACATGTTTTAATAATATCCTGCTTTTTCTCAAGAAACAAAGTTCTATCATTTTTGTAAAGTCTTGGGTACACATATTTATAAGTACACTGCGGTATGGAGAGATTTATTATAAAAAGTAATTCTGGCAACAATTGCAAATAAATTTCACTATATTTTAAAAGGTAGGGTGCATTTTGCTAATTTCATAAGGGGCAAGGTGAAGCAACCTTAACAAATAGCCAAAATGAAACAGTAATCAACAGAATTAATAAAAACTGCAAGTAAGTAGTTTCATTAGTGGCATAAACAACATAACTAACAAGTATTATTTTGCATTTGTAGTAAAAAAAATTATTGTTAATTGCATAAATCATAACTTACACAATGTATGTGCATGCTAATATATGTATGTGTGTGTGAAAAAGAGTTATAACGATTTATACACACATACAGAATAAATATATGAATGTCCAAGTTATATCTGAAATCTTTATAATATTTAGCAACAGTATTGCACTATTGATACATTGCTGTACTTAAATAAGTATGTATACTATATTAATTAAGCTGTGTTTAGCATTTTTATACCAATTAGTTCTTTTTTTGTTACACATTTTTTTTACAACATTTGTCGAACAGTTGTTATTATTCTATTCTTCCTTAGCTCTAGTAGCTAAGTTCGTAATTGCAAAAGTAGAATAGAAAAATAATATTCTGCTTCTTTATTCTTTTATTTAGCAGAAATTTATCATACTTGAAATGCTTATTTCATATAAAAGAATGAATAATGTAATTACTTAAAGGAAATTATGACATCACAAATTATATTAGATTTAGATTTAGATATAATTCTTAAATAAAAGGGGTTTTTATGCCTTTACAAACTTATTGTATTTAATGTTTTGCAAGACTCAGGAATTAAGCTTAGAAACAATTATTTAAAGCTTTTTTTTTCTTTATTAGTAAGGAAAAATACATGCAGAACCTTTCCAAATTACATTAATCATAGATTAATACGTTTATGTCGTTTAAAATACTTAGATTTAAATCAATTTTGAATTAAATAAATGATTTTTTTTTAAATTGTTAATTAAAATCACGATTTAATCGCTAACCTAAATCAACTAGTTAAAATAGTTGACACTCTAAGTAAAATCCAAATGAATGTGATAAAATTAAGAAATTGGTTTGTAAACTTATTTTATTAGATCTAAATTCGAAAAAATCTCGAAAAATTAAAAAAAATATATTGAATAAAAACTAATGAATTTTACCTGTGGTTATATGCATTATTGTAATTTTTGTACACTGTTTACCCTTTTTTTTTCTTTTCTTTTTCCTTGGGTTAATCATATTATTTTCATATAGTGTATATCGTATAGATATTTTGAAATTCCTCTCATTAAAATCATTCACAAAATAAAATAATAAAAACTTCTAGAATAAAAAAATAAATAGACAATAGAATTATGACATTTTAGCCTCATTCTTTCAATTATATGGATTATTCATAGATTTTTATTTATTTCAACAAAATGATTGAAATTTAAAGAAAAACAAACTGAAAAATTTTTTTGTCATACCTTTTTTTCATCTACGTATTTCTTTATTTTTTCACGTAATCCTTAGCAAGTTAATTGTAGAAAAACATATTCCAATATTAATTACAAAAGCAATGGCATGAATCATTTACACATGTCAAAGCATTTGTAAACTTTCTTGGACATATTTAATATTGTATATACAGAATACTGAAACACTCTTGTAATATATTTTGCCTAAGTTTTTAAAATTTGACGCACTAAACGTACATAAACGGCTATTTTTAAAAAGAAAATGTTCTCGTTCTCTGTGTATTCCAAAGATCAACAAATGAACTATACTGTCTGTAATTTAAAAATCGTCTGCGTTTTCCTCTATTGCACACGACATATGCGCAAGTAAAATTATAAAGCAAATAATGCATATATTACTAAACTTTGAAAGTTTATCACCTGCAAAATCAAACCAGCAGGCTTAAGATTTTTTTTTTCTTTTGAAACCGCAGATGTAATTGTCACAGAAGTGCGTTTTGTTAAAGACAGCTGATCGTTAACAAAAAATCACAATAAACATAAATTGGAACCTGAAACATTTTTACACTCTTCTATTTTTAAAAGAAGAAAATAATGGATTCGTGAAAATATTCGAATTCCTGTTTTTAAAGGATTTTACACGTTTTATGAGGTACGAAAAATAAATATATATATAAATAAATAAATAAACATGTTTTTACAAAATGTTTGTTTGTAAGTCTGTGACTCTGTCTGTCTGTCTCTATGTGATATAAATTTTGTGGACGTTCTATCTCAAGAAGCATGGAATTTGATTAAAAAAAAAAATATTCAGATAGTATCTGATATAAATTGATACTGATTAGTTTTTGCTGGAAATCACTCAACAAGTGAAGCTGCTATGCTGCATTTTTTACGAATAACGCAACAGCTATATATCGCAATAACTAACGCACGGATTTCTATCAAAAATCAGATTCAGTTTTTCCTAGACATGAATTGATGCTGTTTGCATTTTGGAGCAAATCACTCATGAAGTGGGTTTGCTATTCTGCATTTTTCACGATCTTTGCAATAGTTCTATCTCAAGAGCTAATGCACGGAATTTAATAAAAATTTATATTCAGGGGATCCATGATATAGATTGATACCGATTAGTTTTTGGTGTTAATCGCTCAATAGGTGGCGCTGATGTGCTGCATTCTTACGACTTACGCAACAGCTCTATCTGAATAAATAATGCAGAGATTTCTGTGAAACATCAGATTCAGTTAATCCTTGACATGAAAAGATGTTGTTTACATTTTGCTGTAAATCGCTCAACAGTTGGCACTTATATATGCTGCATTTTTCCCGATATCCATCACAATAGCAAGAATCAATGCATGGATTTTGATCAAACTTCAGATTCAATAAATCATGATATGAACTAGTTATGCTTAAATTTTGGTGTCAATCGCTCAACTGGTGACGCTGCTATATTGTTTTTTTCCTGATCCCTGCAATAGCTCTATCTCAAGAACTATTACACGAATTATTTCATCAAACTTCAGATTCTGTTATAGCTTGATTATTGCTGTTTATGTTTTGGTATAAATTGTTCAAAAAGTGGCGCTTTTATGGTGCAATTTTCCTGATATTCACAATAGTCCTAATTTAAGAACTAATGCACGGAATTGCATGCCTTTCGAATCCTCAAAAGGATCATAGATTGCCATTTAATTTTGGCACTGTGGTAGGGAATTTTAAGTATTAACATGCATGAAACAAAAGAAAATTTTGAGATTGCCACATCCGACTTGTTTAATTATATGAAATTCATATAATTGAAAATCATTCTGTTTTGTGCATGAATTAATTACATTTTATTTAATCAAAATATTTTTTTCTTAGAAGTATAGATAGCGAATCGGGCACGGGAGATAAAAATTTCAAACCTTCTTTGGGATTTGGGAGGGAAAGTGTTGGGGAAAGTGGGGAGAGTACATTTTGATTTAATTTGAACTTTATACATACACGTGCATATATATGTATGTCTATTTGTGTATTAGAAATATGATTCTACATTTCAATAATTATTTTATAACAAGCTGGAAATTGCACGTCAAGCGTAGCAAATGAGATGCGTTCGTGCTATTAAAAATATTCAGATTTTGGTGTTTTGTATATAGTATTTGGATATAATATAGTGGCCGTAATCTTCCGTGTGTCCCTGTAAATATTATCTGCTTTCTATTATACAGGAAGTAACTTGTAATAAACCTCAACAACGTATATCAATTTCATGAAATGTGAAACAGTTTAATAGTATTAAAACGCGCCCCAAACAGTATTTCCCCCTTTAATATTATGTAATAGAATATTTGTACGTGGCCCTGTAAATTAATAAAGTAGATAATGTAAGTATTATTACTTTGTTACTATGGAATTCTTAAAAGTTATCGAACAAATGTTGAAATTTTACTTCTAATAACGTTGAATTGCAATTGAAAAAATATGGTGGATTTTTTCTTTCTTTCTTTCTTTCTTTTTTTTTTTTTTTTTTTTTTTTTTTTTTTTTTTTTTTGAGGGGGGGAGTGTGACACTATTTATATCGCCAACCAAGCCCGGACTCGTGCATATTTCTTCTTTGACCAAAACTTTTTATTTTCATACAAAATGAAATGTAATTAATTCATCAATCACATAGGATCTTAGAACTTTTTAAAAATAGCATTCGAAACACCTGCGGTTACTGTTAAGCTTGCACCTTTTAATAAGCAGGTGAAAAACGGCTGATGTACGAGCATGTTTGTTAAATTTGACTTCACAACATGAATCAGCCATGGTCGATAATTGTAAACAATAAAGTTCATTCAAAGCATTAAATAAAGTGTTTTCTCATCTGAGCGGAAACAGCTCAAATCAACAAGTAATGTTAAAAATTTCCAACGGAAGAAAGAAGATTTCCGGAATTCAGATAGTTTAGGCCGAATTTCGGTCCGGCCGAATTTTTAATAGCATTGTCGCCGATAACGAATTTTCGGCAAAACTCAAATTTTTGTCCGAAAACGAAAACGAATTTTCGGCGAAACTTCAATTTTGGGCCGAAAACGAAAACAAAACCGAATTTTGGGTGAAAACGAGAACGAAATCGAATTTTCGGCGAAACTCAGATTTAAAACCGAAACCGAATTTTCGAACGTTCTCTACTTGTACTTATGCACGCATAGTACCCGACATTTTCCAACTATTACACATTTGTTTGAGTTTATACAGAGCTAACAAATTGTACATATGACTTCACAAGTTAGATGCACAAAAAACAGGTAAATTTTTGTCCAAAATGTGTAAATTTTATGACAAGTATGCATTTTTAAAAAATTACACACTTATCTGTGTATATATAATTATGTTAAATTTAGAATAACTCACAAATTCGTGTAAATAATGGCATTTTTCAACATTTACACACTTGTCTGAGTTTTTCAAGTGATAACAAATTACACACTTACTTTCATAAGATAAATACACATAAAAATAGGTAAATTTCAGAGAAAAAATGTGTAAATTTTACTACAGGTGTGTAATTTTAGAAATTTACACATATCCATGGATAAAATCAGCCAATTTACACATTTATTTTTTAGAGTGTAACTGCTTCATCTTAATGTACATTAAACATAGTTTTTAAAGATATTTTATGCAGAAATTCAATTAATGTTGTAACCATTAAAACCATTAAACAGATTTTCCCCTTTCTTTTTCTTTTGCCTTCCTTTTCTCTTTTTCGAACTACGAGTTATAATCTGTTGATTTTTCACCATGTTTTTTTAAATCATGAACATAACATGAAACAGGATTTTGAGACTTTTAAAAACTGTATCATTTGATAAATATATATTTGGAATCGCTATGAGTGGGAAGAAAAAAACTGGAAATCCTAACAGCGTTTCTATCAAAAGAAACTTGTCATCATCTCTTGTACAGATGGTTCCCCAAGAGGTGTGGGCAAAAAGCGAAGTGACAACTCGCCGGATTCTGAAAGTTGAGATTGATCGATACCTTTGTATATATACTTCACTTTATATGAGGTAAAGTGGTGCTGTGTAGTTCCTAAAAACACCAAAACTAAAGATTCCCCCTTTTTTTTTTTTTTTTTGGTCGAGAATTGCATTTTTTCCTAAACCTTTCTCCTTCACATTTATTATGGTATGTTGCATGTGATATGCCGACTTGGTTTTTGTGTTTTTTCTGTAACCATTTTACATTATACAGTTTAACCTCGTTATCATAAACCTCAAGGAGAATCAACATTTTATTCATGTTAACAGTAATTCCTGTTACCAGTATCAAATCTTTGTATTTGTCTTTATAGGGAACTTTGTAAACAATTCATATTAAAAGTGATTTGCGTTAAGCGTGTTCGTGTTAACTGTATAGACATCTATTTAAACGATAACAAAGTCATCCTTCTATACTCATTTATTGTTTTACAAAATTATCACTCGCATTTATTTGCTTTAAAAATTATAGGAAATTGTAGATTCTAATATATAAAAGAAACTTATAAAATATCATTCTCTACAGTTCTATTATCTTAGAAAATAGACTTTTCGGATTTTGTCTTGATGTTTCAATACAAAAATTCTTAAGCAAAAACAAATAGTACACACAGGATTTCTTTTTTACTGTATAGTTATATATATATAACTTGAATTTCTCTTTTACTATTTAACCCTTTCGGGTCTGGTAAACTATTAATAGTACATGTATTTTAATGGAGGGAAATTTTATTTTAAGAAATACTTTTGATAATTTTTTTCATGTAGTAATATTAGTATATGTCTATACGTTTACTATAGGACTTCCTTTATATTTAGGCATTTAGTAATAATAATAATTATTATTATTTGCTTAATTCTCTTTGCGCCGTCTGCGATTCTTTTATTTTAAACATATATATTTTACTCTTTAAACTTAAAAAAAAGCTACTTTCCTGAAAGAATCGTGTGAAATAAAGCGCAAAAAGTATTAGAAAGTTGTAATATAAGTTAAATCTCATTACAATGCAATATTTTCTATATATCTCCAAAACTTCTTCCTTAGCCTATTGTCATACGAATATGAATTGAATAGAATGCAAAACAACAACATTCGTTATCTTTCAGATAATGAAATATTCATTATTTACTTATTAATCGCTATGGATATCTAGTGTTAATATTATTAAGGTTAAAGTAATTTTTTCTAAAAACTGAAAAAAAAAACGGACTCGATAAAAATAAAATCGATAAATATAAATATAAAATATAATATAAAAATAAATCGATAAATATAAAAATAACATAAATAAATGTAGCATCTCAAGATGAATTGTGTTTCGTTAAAAAAGTTTGATTCTGAATTTTAACAAAAGAGGGAAATCTATTTAAAGAATCCATCTCATTATCGCAATACATCGCAAACAGAACTTTTCAATATATTGAATTACAGTATGTTGTTTATATTTGCCAGTACATACATCCTAATCGCGGAAATTCCCCCCCCCCCCAAAAAAAAAAAAAAAAAAAACTTTTACTTTAAAATAAATTACAAAAATGCAGTTGCAGTATATCATTGCAAATACCATTGCATAAATGTATAGCTTATAGGCTGTCTAACAGTATTTAAAAAGTGTTCTTGTTTAATGCGTCAGATCTGAAAGTTAATTTCCAACAGCTTCGATACATTTTATATGCTTATAAATATATGTAACCTAAAAAAATTTACAAATTGTTGGATATTAAATATTATGCAAAAGTAAATCAAAGATATTAACTTTTAGACCTGTTTCTGAGGTATTTACTATCTTTATACAGTTGAGGTTATAAAGTCAAATATCATTATATCTAGTTACGTTGATTAAAGACATCATTATTACGTAAATGTCATACACAAAATATTTTTTAATAATAAAAATAATAAAAATTTCGCTATATATTTATTTATTTATTTTTATTTAACAATTTTTATATGATATTACTAAAAATTTCATGCAGGATATTTCTCAACGGCCCTTAATTTAGCTTAATCCCATATAGTTGTTTCAACCAACTGAAGTCATACACATACTGTAATAGTCCAGGCATAAATATCTCAAGCAACAGCTGTATTGCATTTCTATGATGTAAAGTATCTTCCCGGTAAATCAATGTAAACATTTAATATCAGTAAATGCATTAACGTTGGGAGTTAATCTCAGAATAGATCAAAGGCTGTTACACTACGTTACAGGAGGTTAATGCTGTTTAGTAGAGTGTTAGCATAGCGAATTCTATAGAATAGAAATTCCAAATTTCTGCATGATATTGCACAGAAATGCTAATAGATGCATTGATCAATTTTTTTAAATATTTTAAAATTAAAACAAGATATTATTTAAAAAAAAGATTGAGTTTGAGATATTTTTTATGAGGAAATATTTAATTTATGCTCAACATTGTGAGTTTACATTTTATAATGGAGTCATAATAAAAGTTAAATGAGTATTTTATTTGGCAAAAATAAATATTTTACAACGAATGCTCCTAAAAGTAAATTTCTGGATTTCAAGAGCTCTCAGATTAGAACACAAGATCAAGAGTACGAATAGTTGCATGACAACTTGTAAATGGCAAACATGACGTTGAGATTTGAAATATATTTTTTAATGATAAATTGCACATTAGAAAATTTTTTGTGACGGTGAAAATGACGTTATTTTGAAAGTTACTTGAAAACAAAAATTATAATTGCGCCATAGTATAGTCCCTTTTGCGTAGATTTTTTATTCGTAATGCCAAAAATCAAAGCCTCAATTAGTAAATTCAAATTTCTTATGTTAATTGCATTTTACTAATTACGTATAGAAAAAGGATTTTTTTTTTTTTTTTTTTTTTTTTTTTTTTTTTTTTTTACAATAATTTGAAAAGTTCAAGATAAACTTTAGTTAAAAGTAATATCTGTTTTAAGAGTTAGGTCAGCCAATATAAGATTGATTAATTTAATTTACATTAAATTTATTTAAATAATTTTTGTCAATCAGTTCTTTTGAATAGTCATCTTTTATATTCGTCGTATTCGGCGGGTTTTGACTTGTATGAATTAAACACTGCGTCAAAGTAAATTATTTATTATTAGTCTTTTACAGCTTTGGGACTTTAAAAAAAGTAGTCTTTGCTAAATAGTCAAATAATACAAGAATTTCATTCAAAAATTTGCAAAATCTTGACTTGATTCAGAATTGCTCTAAAGCGCACAGATTCTCTTGAATATCCTCGTGTCACAGTCTCTAAAGTCTCCCGGGGCTGCAGCCGCGTCACGAAAGAACGAATATATAAAGAATAAAATATATATACATAGGCGGCAAAGAAAGAAGAGAAGAAAAAAAGAGAAAAGAAAGGACATTATAAATGGAGCCTCGTTCGAAGGATCAGTGGGGCATCTTTCATTTTACTTGAGCGTTCTCTTTGACAGTTTCTGGGTAGTGACATTTTAGCGGTGCGTTTGGATATTTATTGGTGGACATTTTTTGGTGGCTGCAGCCTCGGGGCTTTTCGGAGTGCGAGCACGGGCGGGCGCATATCTCATCTGGACTCTTTCTGATTGCTCGTGACAGAAGAAAAAAGTTGACTTCGGTTGAGCTCTAAACAGATGGAAAAAAAGGATTTTCGAAGGGGTCTTACTTTTTTTTAAAGTTTTCTCCTCTCTTCCCTTGGGTGTCGGGATGGATTTTCATTTTGAATATTTAGAAGTTTTTTTTTCCTTTTCTTTTGGCCCATGATGTACCCGGGCAAGATTTGTGCTCTGCTTTGATTTAAGTGACAGTTGACTGAAAGTTTCTGAATTCCCGTATTTCGAAAGAGTTGAACTTCTCATTTTTATTTTTTATTTTTTTCAAATAACCCGAGAGAAGTATGGATGCTCCCTACGTCAATCACAGACTTTTATTCATTTTTTAAAATTTATTTATTTGACTTTCCTAGAATTTCTTTTTATTTAACTATATAGAATTCTCTAAAAATGCAATTTCTTAGGGTGGTATTTGTAAGAAAATCGAAATATAATTTGAAATGACAGATGCATACGAAATTAAATAATTTTAATTCCACCTAATATTTTAAATATTTAATAATTGTGATTAATAATACAATTGTAAATGTTAATTTGCTCATCAAATTCTCGAAACAATAAAACATTGTTTTTTATTACATAACAGTGGTTTAATGTCAGGAGGTGCAGCATCAATTTATCACCAGTAGATTTATATACTATATTTCAATTTATGTAGTCAATAACGTTTAAAGATTAATTAATGGCAAAAATTAGTATTTAATAAAATACTAATATATTAATAAATTAGTAATTTATTTAATAAATTACTGATGGTAAAATGATGAATAACCCTCTAAAGCTACGCCACAGATGCATAATAAATACAATTACGTAAAACTAAATGTAAACAAACAATGTAAATCAATTTTTTTTGCATTTATATATAATATTTAGTCAACTAATAAAACTCACCATTAATAAGTAATTAAATAATAATAATGAAATTGTCTTTGAAAATACTCAAATAAATAAATTGAAATATATTTAGCAAACCAAAACGCGCTTAATTTAATTAAATAATCTTTAAGTAGCGTATTACTGTGTGATAAATTCGTTTAAAACTAATTTTATGCTCTACTCTTTATTATATATTATTTTCGTTCAATATTTACCCTGCAAATCCGATGTTATTCTCCCAAGATTTCACCTGTAAATGTAGTTTTCTTGTTATAAATATAGAACAAAGTGAAAACAAACGTACTGGGGTACATATTTCTTTTTTCTTAAGTTACACAATTTAAATTTTAGGTTATGTAGTTTTTCAAAAATATTGCTTGCTTTTTTTTAAATAATAAAATGTGTTTATAAAAAATAAACAAAAATTGGTGATTTTTTTTTATTTTATTTTATGCATGATTTTATTTGTGTTATTAACTTTTTTTTTTAAATAATTACCACATTGAAAAAAAAAAAAAAAAACAATTATTTGAAAAATATAGTTAAAATAAGAGGATTAAATTTACATTAAAAGGAGGAAAAACATGCTTAACTTAATTATATAGAATAACTAATTATCAATGAATTGTAATTTATAAGCTGATTTTCTATTCCATTTTACACTATTTTTCTTAAGCTAAACCCTCCAAAGATGTCATGATATTCATCTAGCATTCGCCTGTACATGTCGTTTTCTTCTTATAAATGCCGAAAAAAGACGAAAAGAAGGGTTTTGGGTTATCCTTGGTCTGTATCTAAGTTTTCTGAATTTTCTAATATAACTGTTATTATTAATGTTTGCTTGTAGCATGAGATGAAACGTGTTGGTATCTGTGAAAATAATAATAATAATAATAGGTTTATAAATATTTTTGCATTATAACATTTCACTTATTCATCTTGTACAAATATGAAAAGTTAAAAATATTCTATTAATAATATGAAGTACAAAAATAAATAAATAATTTAAATAAAGGCACAAACTTCCCTAATTTGTTTAAATAAATTATAAATAATTACTGTGCAATAAATTTACCGTATACGAATTTTACATCATATACAATAAATCAGTTCTTAAATTAATTTTCCAACAGAAATGCGCTTATATCTACTGTAAACATCTAAATGTTCTTTTGCTGTAACTAATTCCAGACAAGGATTAAATCAAGCGTTCTAAACTCTATATTTTCTCTCTGGAAAGTTATACGTTTCAAACATATTTGTTAAATTTTATGTTTCCTTTCGCCATTGCATGCATAAAAGTATATGTATTTGAGAGGCAAGAAATAAAATATGTGGTTACTTTGAAACTTTTTATATTTAATTACATTTTATTCACTATATTCAAAACATATTTTATTAATAGATAATAATGCTAAAACCGCACGTTAAACGCGAAAAAAAAAAAAAAAAAAAAAAAAAAAAAAAAAAAAAACTAGATTACTTAAATCAAATGTAAAATTAAATTAATTATTACTACATAATTCGTTCATTTAACACGAATTTTATGTACAATTTTATCATACAGTAACGTTACGTGAATGATTTGCTTTTCCAGTGAAATTTTTATCCAATTCATCTGTAAATTAAATGTTGAATAAAGATTAACACAAATATATATAGGACAGTTGCACCATAAAATTTAACTAATAATAACACATTGCTCAGTGGTGCACAAAACAGGAATTTTAATATACATTAGTACATATGAAAAAGAAGACCTTGATTTCCTGAAGACGCCCGCAGAAGACGGCGCGAAACGTTGAAAGTTTATTTTATTTTAATATTTACTAATGTATATTAAAATTCCTGTTTTGTGCACCACTGAGCAATGTGTTATTATTAGTTAAAGATTAACACTTTCAAGCATAAATGTTGTGTTTGACATTTATGCTCCTTTTCAACTCGGGTTCTATATAAATGTAGGTATTTGTGAAATAAAATAATGACTTATTACTATTGTTAAACAATTTTTACTAAAATGTATTTTAATTTTATAATTTGTGCGGCACATAAAAAATATTACAAAAAGAAAATACAATAAATAAATAAATAAATAAATAAATAATAGAAGAAAATAATTGCTTCATTTAATCAAACAACCTTTACATAATTAATTACAGCATAAGAGTCGTCTAAATATAGAAAATCTAAACTGTGACAAAATATAACATACAGAGTTGATAACTCTAAGAAATTTACATAAAACAATTAATGGATAGCTACTTAGGAATTCCATACTTTAAACTTTTTTAATTGGTAAAAAACTTCTCTCAATCACTTCATGGTTAGATCTAAAAGTGAAATGCGATAAAGAAGCCAAATATTATTTCAAAATTAAGTGATAGAATGTTTATTCTAATTTCTACATGCAGAACAACTCTTAAACAAAAATTAAAAACGGCGTTTATTTATAGACCGTATAACTAATGCAACCAGTAACCTTTTTATAGGATATATATCAGTAAAATAGGTTGAGTATATTATATCTACATATATTACATAGCCATTACAAATATTCAGCCTATTAAAAAACTAATCGAAGTATAATAAATAAATTTGCTTAATTTTATAAATCCTTTGATTGTGGATTTGGGACATATTCTGTCCCAAAAACTATTTCTTTAATCTATTTGCACAACTTTTTCAACAAAAATCTCTGCCTTACAAGTTCTGTGCATAAATACCGTTATCATTTTAGCGAGGAGGGGTAGTCTGGCAAATGATATCGTGGGATATTTCTTGGGGGGTAAGGTCTTTGTCTTTTGTTGTCTTTACCATGTTTGATCCAACCAATATTTTTTTCTCTTTTCTTTTGCAATTCTGTCTTTTGTTTAAAATAATATGCTATCTCTTTTTAGTCTGTTATCTATTTTTATGAAAACGCAAAGTTATTAATTAAAATTACTAAACTAATATAAATTTATTTAATTCTAAAATATAGAATACCACAACATTTGTCATCCCTATTCTTCTTCATGGTTATATTCATATATAATCACGGTTAAAGAAACCATATGTGATGAATATTTGAAATTAAGTTTGTGTTTAATAGTAAATAAAAGAGAAAGAATGTTGTCCACTTTTTTTTTAAATAAAAATTTCTATCTGTGCCCCACCATTACTCCGTTCCGGACAAGCGCAACAAGACTGTTGAATACATTATACATCAAAAGGCTATTATAAAATACTCTTAAATATATATTTCTTTTAAGGATTATTTGATATAAAGTGATATTTTTTTACTTCTCTTCAGTCGAATTAATAAAATATGTGGAAAAATAAATTTAACCAGTTTTATATTTCATTCCTAACAAACAAAATAAATTCTAAAAATCATAAAATTTTTACAGTTTGATAACGATATCATTACTGGGAAGGGGGGGAGGAGGAAGTTTGAGAGATAATAACGCATGATATCGGAAAGGGGGGAGGAGGTTCAAAATTACGAAAAAGTTGATAACGTTATATTTGAACAGCCCTACACTTATAGTAAAATACTTTCAAATGAATTTACCATGAATTTTTTTTTCTTTTTTATGCGTTATTATAAAATCGGACTCGAGTCTTATCCCATAAGAAGTGAATTAATCTGTATTTAATTAATTGCTATATAAATAATTCTTGCTACAGGAATTCTATGCAGAATTTCGCTTTACAATTCTTGAACAACTTTTCCAAGGGAAATTTTCAATCTTCAGTTTGCCTGTAAAAGTTGTTTTCTGGTTATAGCTATTAGACGAAGGTGAAAACGAGCATTGTGGAGTACGCATTTTCTCTCTCTAAAATTGTACGTTTTTAGGTATTATTGTAATTATTTGTCCATGTTTTTATAATGAAATAAAATGTACTGAGAATTTAAAAAATAAAGAACAGAATTTATGACAGTTTCTAAGACTTTTCATGACTGTTTGATCTTGTTTTATTTATTTATTCTATCCAAATATTCATCACATTCAAAATGTATTTTACTGATAAGGAAAATTATTAAAAACTATTCTAAATACAAAAACAAATTGATTGGTCTAATTAAATAATTTTTAGATAAGTAATATTACATAATTAATTCACTAAGCACAAATTTTATGACCGACGTGTTACACTTTAATAATAAAGTAAAATCACGTATTCAAACTAAGTAAATACAAGAATCAAATCTATTATTTTAATTTAAAAAAATATAAATAATTTATTATTAAGTAATTAATTCATTATGCACAAGTTTTGCCCTGACGTATTACACTTCTCAAATTAATTTTCAAAGGGAAACTATTGTTCAGCATGCAGTTCGCCTGTAAAAGTTGTTTTCTGATTATAAATATTAGAAGAGGGTGAAACCAAACTTCCTGGGGTATTTTTGAATATGCATTCACTGGATGTGTTTTAACTTTAAAAAGGCGGGTATTCCAAATCTCCTTATAATACTACCGAAAGATTAAATTATGTATAATTATACCTTTAATTAATATAATGCGAAAAATTAAAATTTATTATCTTAGATTTATCTTAGAGTACTTTTTTTAATGTTATGCGAAATTAAATAACATGGGAAATATTTTTTAATGAATAAATGATTTTAATAATAATAATAATAATAATAATAATATGTATAATTATATATAATATTATATAATTAATTATATAATTAATATATAATTATATATTATATAATTAATTAATTAATTAAATAATAATAATAATAATAATAATAATAATAATAATAATAATAATAATAATAATAATAATAATAATAATAATAATAATAATAATAATAATTATTATTATTATTATTATTATTATTATTATTATTATTATTATTATTATTATTATTATTATTATTATTATTATTATTATTATTATTATTATTGGAAAATCTGGATAACTCGTCTTTTTTTTTACATTGAAATGCATCCAAAGAATGCATATTCAAAAATATGCCAGAAAATAAAAACTAAAATAATAATAATAATAATAATAATAATAATAATAATTATTATTATTATTATTATTATTATTATTATTATTATTTAGTTTTCATTTTCTGGCATATTTTTGAATATAAATTCTTTGGATGCATTTCAATGTAAAAAAAAGACGAGTTATCCAGATTTTCCAATAATACTACAGAAAGATTAATTTATATAAAAAATTTAAGTAAAATTATGCAAAAAAAATTATTTTATTTACTATTATTATTTTATTTTATTTTATTTTATTTTATTTTTTAATTACTTTTTATTTATTTTATTTATTTTTTTTTGTATTTTTCTTTATTTTCTTTATTTTTTTTATTTTTTTATTTGTATTTGTATTTGTATTTTATTTTATTTTATTTTATTTTATTTTATTTTACTTTCTTGTCTATGAAAATAATTCTGACTTTTAAGAGTATTTTTTTAAAGTTATGTACAATTAAGTAACATGGAAATATTTTTTAATCGACTGTTATTATTATTTTTATTTTTATTTTACCTTTACAATAAAAATACAAAAGCTTTTATAAACTCAAAATTATTAAAATATATTTTGTTTAATTCTAAAATCGAAATATTTTAATTTAAAAGAATTTAGAATTACTTTTTAAATAGTTAATTCTGGTTTAAAATATTTGAAGCTAAACGAAAAATTGAAAAAACTTATTGTCTCTTTAATTGCGGGTTTAAAGTAAATTGGTTACGAAAGTCAGTTTTACAACTTTTGAAAAATAATTGCTATTGTACATACATTTTCTCTATAAGTCTCTCTTTTTTTTTATACAGATATTTATGTATTTTTATTCATTAATCTTTATTTTAGATTTTATTAATTTTTTGTGCGATATTTCACAATATTTTGTAATTGTTAAATTCCTTTTATTTATTTATTTATTCATTAAAAAATTACCACCATTTACAAATATCTGAATTTGTATAATATTCTTGAACAATGTTTCTCTGGTATAAATATTGTGAAGCATATATTTCCAGAATTTTATGAGCATCAACTCCAACAACGGACTTCTAAAACATGTGTACTCATTTACCTTATTTATGAATCTGTGATGTTTTTCTGCATCAAAGTAGATAGATAGAATACTAAAACTGACAGCTTTTCATAACATTTACTTTCATTTCTTTATATAAAAGTCTGTAAAAGTCAATGTCTGTCAAGCAAATAAAGCAAATGATTGTCTATAAAATCTGGATAAAAACAAAAATCCTTCGTTCCTTACATATATATATGTATATATATATATATATATATACATTCAAAATTTGTAAATGATTAAAATACATGTTAAACTACAAGTTAACAATTTCATTTCAAACTACTAATTTCGATATTTAAAATACCTGACATACAAATAATGATTCTGTAATTTTCAATAAATTCATTGAATTTATTTGCTTGTGTTTCATAATTTGAAATCTTAAATTTATTTAATACGAGAGCATGTTATAACGAGAAAATGTTGTGATCATTTTTTTTTTTTTTTTCGTTATAACTTTTATGACTGAATTTATCACTAGGAAAAGTTTTGAGTAAATGTCAGGCTTTTTTTATTTATCATTAATTTTCTCGTTATAGTAATTCAAAATTTGTAAATTTAAGACATACATGTTAAAGTTAACAATTTTATTTTAAGTTGCTAATTTAGAAATTTAAAATACTTGACACACAAATAACAATTCAGTAATTTTCAATAAAATCATTAAATTTATTTGCCTGTGTTTCACAATTTGGCATCTTAGATTTATTTGCTGCTAGAACATTTTATAATGAAAGAAAGTTGTGATAATTTTTTTTTGTTATAATCCAGCATTTATCCGAAGAAAAAATTTTGTGTAAATTTCGGATATTTTTTTTTCTCTCAATATAATTTTCTATAAATTCCAGAGTTTTACGAGCAACAACTCCAACAACATACTCTTAAAACATGTATATGTTTTTACCTGATTTCTGAATCTATAATCTTTTCTTGCATCGAAACAAAGATATAGAATACTAAAACCTAACCACTTTCCTTCCATATTAACTTTCATGGCTTTATCCGGAGTCCTATAAAAGCCAAGGTCTTGCAAACAAATAAACCAAACGGTTGCCTATAAAAATCTGGATAAAAACAAAGAAAGACAACAAAAATCCTTCCCTCCGGTTTTTCTGTAATTAGTCGCCAGGCACGGAAGTTTCCCAAAGTTTTGCCATCATAGAAAGGCTCCCCCAACTCTCGTTTGGGCGGCCTTTCCCTAAAGTCACGATCTTTCTTCTAGTGCGAAACGACCCTAATTCTTTCCTCCAACCTCCCCTTTACTCCCGGCCAAAAGTCGTTTCGTCTGAGACGTGACACCGGCACCCCCCACACCATGATCACAGTTTTCTGTTCTTCCCAGAGTAAAAATCGTAAAAGTTTGCTTTTCTTTTACTGGAGAGCCAACGTTGCTCCAGCTATTGTTTTGTTTCTTGCAGCAGCAAAACAAAGTTTTTGCAGCCTTACCCTCATCAAGTGGAGAATTACTTTAACTACGGCTTTAGGATCCTGAGGTTGGAAATTGTTCCAAGGGATTCTGATATATAATAAGGTTCGGATGGTCTTGTTCGTTTAAGTGTGCCCAGATAATGGCTCCGTACATTGCGTGAAATAAAACTTTGAAGGCCTGTGGATCATTCTGTAATTTTTAGTCTTTTTTTTCTCTTGAGTGGTATTTACTTCTTTTGCACATAATTTTGTTTATTTCGAGATTTAGAACTTTTGCATTTTACGAGGGATTATAAAATTGTAATTAAATGGAAATAAAAACTGTCTACAGTGAACTTTTCTAGTTATTTTCAGTTAATGATTGACGATCACTTGTTTACTTTAAACGTTTTAAAACCAAAAACTCATGAAAGATTTTTGTTTTTATTTTTAGTCAAAAAAGTTATTTGTTTCGATTAAAATAATCCTTCTCACCTCTAAGAGTATAACTACGCAAAAACTTGACGGTATTCTGAAACATGCATTTTTGCCGGACATCAGCTTATCATGTATAAATATAATCAAATATTTATGATTTTCTACTTTTATTGAGCTATTCTTTTGAATTTTTTGTAAGTTTAAAAATAACTGAAATCCGAGTATTGTATAATATAAACATTTCGGTTTGAATGTTTTAAAGTCCCAAAATCTTTAATATTTATTGTTTTTTATTTTATACCGGGATTTTTTTTAATAAAATTTTAATAATCTTTATAGTTTTAATTTTACTAGTTATTCGAAGTTATTTTAGTACTAATGATTTAAATAAAGAGATCTTGTTGTGGTTTAAATTATTATTAAAACAAATTTCATTGTTATTAAAGTAGTTTTTTAATATTTTTTTATAAACAAATTTATATGAAATTTATATATTAATTTAATGTTTAAAAATATAACACTGAACTTTAAAATATATATATATATATATATTTGAATTACAGTAAATTGTTTTCTAATGTTAGATGACAAAAATGATTAAATTGATAATTATAAGATTAAACTTCGAATGGTCGAATTTAAATATCTTGCAAAACAAGCCGTGATATCTTTAATCATATTGAAAAGAAGAACAGATTAGTTTTATGGAAAATAGAAAGAATTATTCTAGAAACTTTTAATGAATACATATTGCCTAATTATTTAAAGTTTCTAATTTTGTGATTAACGCTACAAAATTTTTAATTTTACAGAAAAATAAATATCGATTAAAACAGGAAAACATTGGTTGATTTATTTATTTATTTTTTTTAATACATTTGTAGTAAATATTACATTTTTTCTAATTTTATATTTAATATTTCTTCTTAGGAAATTTTTTATGTATGTATAAATATAATTCAATGCATTACAAGTACTTTTTTAAATCTATGCATTCATTAGCTTATTTATGTTACAATAATTTAGAGCTTTTTGACAATATATTTAGAATATGAAATTCCAGAAAATTTTCTATTTGTGTAACATTTATATAAATCATATTTCTATAGATTACTTATAAAAATCCTTCAAATTTGACTATTGTATGTGTAATATATAGCTTTTCTAACACCGTATGGGAATCTATTTTTTTAAAAAAGGTTCTGATTCATTAATTTATATCCATAGAAAAGGGGAGAAATGCTTGTCTTACGATTTTTCTTCCTGAAAGAATCTTCTAGTACTTCTTCATTCAAACCCTTTTAATAAGAAAATCTTCCCCATGACTTCCCATAAATCCCACCAGGCAAAAACTTCATTTTACTTACCAACCCCTTCCCCTTTTTCCCGACAAAAACTCCTGTTTGGGAAAAATCAACGAAAATACTAAATAAATGCCGTCGAACCTCATTTCTCTAGGCAAAAGGCGGCACGTCGATCGTCCTTCTGCACGAAAGTTTTTGCACCCAAAATTGGGATTAGCTGCCTTCACGCAACGTCGGTTTCTTTGATGATCACGTGCGTGCTGGCCTAATGACTCCCGCGCCTCTCTTCCTCCTATCGCGGTGTCTTCGACTCGTCTGTCACTCAAAAGATGTCTGTTCTTGTCATCTAAACTCTGAATATTCTAGCAGAATTCGATGAAGATTCCTATAAGGAGTTTGGTGTTTATCAATCGAATTTAAGATGTCGTTAGATTACAGATTGCATTAAATATGTGTTCTAATAGAAGATGCATGAAAAAGCAGAGTACACATTTTAGAGTTTAATATCATAATAAGAACATAAGGCATGATTAGGAGATCAGAATTTGCAATACACATACATTTAACGTCTGAATAATAATAATAAAAAAAAACTATTAAAAAATTGAATAAAATAAACTAAGACAAATTTGAATACATTTAAAAAATTAACCCATTAATGCCTGAATTATTTTCTTCGTTAAAACTCAAATTTTGCATTCCCCACCACTTTAAAAGCAAGAATAACTTTTATCTTAATTTATTGAGGACTTTGTCTCGAGAAAGAAAGTATTTATCCTCCTTTTTTACTGGTGTGAAATGCGCTTACTAGAATAATTTAAAACTGTCCCAAAAATGGGACGCTAGGCACTAATGGGTTACAATTTATATACAAAAAATAAAAACACTAAAAAACATTTAGAAATGCAAAAAATAAACGTTTTGCCAAGCTACTCGCAATGTATCATCAGTACAAAATTTGTTTGCTGATACATTGGAATTTTTATTTAAAAAATCAATAAATACTAACATATTTTCATTGCACGAAGAATATTTAAGTCGATATTATATTGTGTGCCACGTACATTCCAAAATATCTTCAGTAATACATGCAATATACTTCTGCATGCAAATGCAGAAGTTGCACATATTAGTATTTTGCCAACCATTTGGAAATCCAATTTCTTGAATATTTTTTTCGCTGTATCTTCAATGAGAGAGAGAGAGAGAGAGAATCAAGGAATTTAGAGTAATTCAATTCGACAATTTCGACCATTGTAATTATTTGAAAATTCTTGAATTAAACAATTAGCGAAAAAAATCAATCTCTCTTGCTTCCGTATAATTTTTTAGGTAAAAATTGAAAATTTCCGGCAGTGTTGAATTCAGGGAGTGGCCCGGGAGGGACATCCCCCCGCAGCAATGAAATATCCCCCCACAAATTTTGATATTTGGGATTTTCAATGGTCAAAAAGTGCAATTTCCCCCTTCCTCCGAAACTCTGTTATGTCCCCCCGGAGCTACAGAAATCCCTCCCGGAGAAAAGTGTCTGAATTCAACACTGATTCCGGTATGAAAGAAATCTAAATAAAATTGAAATTCAGTCTTATACTGTTTGCACAATGAAAGAGACAAACAATTAAATTTATTGAATTTTTAAAGAAAAAGTATAAATATACAAACTAAGAAACAGATGACTTTTAAATATCGATCTTATGCAATAATTTCGATGATAATTGCTAAAAATTAATCAGGAATTCTTTTTTTTTTTTTTTTTTTTTTTTTTTTTTTTTTGAGGAGTAGGAGGAGGGGGAGGTGTGTATACTACTGCCTTTTTTTTCTTTTTATTAAGATTATTGTTATTATTGACATTAAATGATACAAATTTTAAGAGTAAATATGATCTACATTTGCCAATAACATCTATAAATGTTGTTTGATGTTGTTAAAAATATTCTAAAATAGTCGCATTTTACTTTTTCTTCAAATTTTAATTGTATTAAAAAGAAAAAGGTGGCTACCTTAGTTTAGTATTTAGTAAAAAAGAAAAATGATTTTAGTATTTATGAAAATAGAACAATAATTTTAAAGATAATTTATCTTTTTTTTCATTTTGTCGGTCTTTAATTATAGGCATAATGGAAGTTTTTTTAACGTTTATATTTAAACTTATTATTATTACTATTTTTATAAGTTTAAAATTCCGTATCTTTAACAAATGTGCCACTTATATAGTGCAATAAAGGATAACTTTGTGCCATATGTGCAAATTATTATTATGGTGCAAATTATTATTATTATTACTAAAATTTATTTAAAACTTCTCTTTTAATTACATTCAATAAAAGTAACATATTTTGAATAATTCGAAAAATAATTGTTTGAAATTAGACAAAAAAATACTGCTTCTAATAGAAAAAAAAGCGTATGCAAATCCAAATTTAAAAAAAAAATAGAAAAGCAAAGCATTTTAATTTCTAGTTTTTTCCCTTTAATGTATAATAGTACTATTCTGAATATAAAACCTGTTCAATAGCGTATAGTCTAAAATATTAATCATTATTCGACAATAATTTACTAAAATGTTTAGGAATATAAATAGAAATCAGAGACTCAGCCTTGCTTTTTATAAAACATGCCTCTAAAAATACTTTATTTGTGAAAGTAATCATTAGGACGACGCTTATAACAATGCATTAAATAAGAGCAAAAGAGAGAAGGTCTAAAAAATGAAGGTATCGGAAAGAAAATATTGACACCCGAAACTCAGTAGGCCGGTGTGCATTCACTCCCTTCAAGAACAGAAGAGTGTTAACTGATAATGCCCCCCGGTTGATGAGCGTTTCTCTGAGCCTCGCTGATGATTATCAGACGCAATCACCATGGTAACCATTCACGTTAAGAGGATGCAAGAGGAATCTTTCTCCCTCCAATCTCTTACACTTAGCAGTGGAGGAGACCAAACAATTAATGGCACCATCAGAGAACATGCCAAACGGACTTTGAAATTATTCCTTTCCCACCCTCGAACTACCTCTGATTTTATTACTTTTTTTCTTAGGCATACTCCTTTTTTTTCTATTCTCCCTGAATGTGCTGTATATTTCAGCCTGAAGGGCACATCCAAGTTCTCCGTTTTTACAGGGTTTTTTTTTCCTTCGTTTTTTATTATTATTTCGTAATTTTATTTATCTTGCGTACCGGAATTTTTTTCCGGGATTTTTATTATTATGTTTATTGCTGTTATCATTTTCTTCTTTGCCGCTAGGAGATTTTTTGACTTTAATGAATACCCCTCGTCTCGGAAGCAGCAAAATTTGCAAGATATTTTTTCTTCCAGTTTTTGCTTTTGTTATATTTACAATCAGGGCTGATATCTCCCCCTGCTTCCAGGAGACCTCGGCAATATTTCATTGATCTTGATTGAAAGTGTTTGGTAGAGGCCGTAGCAGCTGATCTTCTCGGCTGAAACTGATTATTATTCATGAATCTTAATTGAAGCTGTATGGTCATCACTCAGAGCTGATCGCTTTCTATACGCAGTGAATTGGAGAAAAGTTATCTATCATTTCTATTGAAAGCGCATATATTCTCTTTTTACACGTCTGATATATACCTACTAAATTTCCAAATAGAAAATTATAAGTAGTACATACAAGCCCATATATAGATATATATTTGCATCTGAACTTAGTGAAAAAAATTAACAATCATAAATTTGTTGATCTGAAGAATTCTGATCCAACTTAGTCGTCTACTCTCTCTTTCTACATCCATGATTTGGCTAAAGAAGAAAGATACATTCTTTCAAAATGCCATAACATTATATTCCGTTTATGTTGTATTATTATTACTGATAAGCTAACAAAAAATATGTTTAATTTTATAAAATAAAGTTGTTATTTTTTTTTTTTTTAAACAACAAAAGAAAAACTGAACACTATTATTATATACGGTTTTGGCAATATAAAAATGAAAGAGTCACATTACTTGTCTAAGACTTTTTTGAAATATTTTAAATTACAAAATAGCATTTTTTCTAAAATACCAATGACTACATTATTATTATTATTATTATTTATGACCAATTTATTAAATATTTTTCTTTCTGCCGTCATTATTTCTTATTTTCCAAATTCTTTTTAAAGCTCTTTTGGTTAATATTTTTCAACAAACTTAATTGTTCCAATTGTTAAAATTTTTTTTAAAAATTCGACTGTATATTCTTAATTTCAATCAGGAATCATCTTGCTTTTAACACAGTTATTCATAATATAAATGTTATTCGGTTCGGTTTAAATTTGCCTATATAAAATGAATTATAATTAAAATATATAATGGGTATTGCCAACAATAGATTTCGCTATTATTATTATTATTTTTATTATTATTATTATTATTATTATTATTATTATTATTATTATTATTATTATTATTATTATTATTATTATTACTTCCACAAAAAGGATTAATAAAAGTAAATAAATCAATAAATAAAGTAACTAAAAGTATACGTAGGGCTGACAAATTGGACTATAACATGTCGATAAGACACGGATTTAAGACCGCATCGCAGTAACAAAATATTAATTAAAAAATTGAAATGCTGCAAATATCAATTCAATATTTTATCAAAATTCAACAGTCAGGCAAAAAAGATAATAATAGATAAATAAAAAGAGAAAATAGGGTGGAAAAATCTGTTAACTGACACTTTAAGGCTGCTCGTCACCCAGCTTCCGGATTCCTCTCAATAATATTAAGTCTATCAGTGTTTGATGCATTCGTATATTCAAAACATCGCCTCAGGAAATTAATATTTTTATCTCATTTTTTTCTGACTGCTTTTCTTAAAGAAGTCTTTTTTTCCTATATTCTCAAAATATTTCTAAAATATATGAAAACAATTCGTCATCTTCTAACACAGAGAATATTAAATTAAGCATAGATCTTTTAAATATTTTGAGAACTAAGAAAAAAAAGTGGCTCCTTTAAAATGAATACACAGAAAAGGTGTAAAATATTAATTTGTCGAGGAGATACTTTAAATACAAAAATACATCAAACCGCCCATAAGCTTAACATTAGAAAAGGGGAATTCAGAAACTAAGTGACGTGCAGCCTTAAAGGGGCTGATCACTCAGGTTTCGATATCTCATCACTAATGTAAATTCTATAGGCATTTGGTGCATTCATATATTTGAAATATCTCGTCGGGAAATTAATATTTTTAGCTTCTATTTCTTATATACACTTTCTAAAAGATGTCTCTCTCTCTCTTTTTTTCCCCCTTAGTTCTCAAAATATTTCTAAAGTATAAATTTAATTTTTTATGAAGTGTTAAAATCTTACTCACAGTTCGCCCACTTTTTACACAAAAAAGAATTCAATTCTGCATATGTTTTAAAAATATTTCGAAAACTAAGAAAAAAATGAATATCCTTTAAAAAGAGTACACAGACAAAAAAAAAAAAAAAAAAGCGAAAAATATGAATTTTCCAAGAATATATTTTAAATGTACGAATGGATCAAAATTCCTTGGACTTAATATTATGGAAGATAATTTCGAAGCTGAGTGATTAGCCCCTATCACAGTTACAAAGTTTTAAAATTACTTTACAATTACCTTTGTTTTTGAAAGCAAAGTAGAGATACATTAGAAAATTAACACTTTGAGAAAATTTCAAAAAATATACTTTTCATAATTAAAAATTTACTTTTATTCATAAAAATGACCAGTAACTCTGGCAAATGACACCTCATTTTTTCGAAAACCGAAAACTTAAACATAAATTATAACAGTCAAGGGTGTTCTAAAATCCAATAGGCCAACTTTATGATATAATTTTTAATTTATTTTTGTTCGGAAATGCATGAAACTAGAAGATGTTGTTGTTCAGAAATTGTGCAATCAAACTATTTTTTTCGTTTTTTTTTTTTCTTTTCTGAAAACGCAAAAGATTTTTCATAAAATAGTGTCAAAGTGGGCGTTTTGAACGGAACTTCCGTGCGGAAGGGTGTAAGAAGAATGTAAAACTTCTTTGTCACGTGATGAAAATCACTTATAACTCAATGGGTAATTTATTGATTTAAAAAATGTAAAATACAGTTCAATTCCATTTCGCTACCATAGACAGGTTTTCCAATTCCACATCTTTCCGTTAAAAAATGCATTTGTAAATCTGTTTAAATGTTTTACACTTGTTGAACAGAGCAGTTGAGAACAGCCTTAAGACAAATGAGTTACCACTAGATGGCATTACTTTGAAGAATTTTATTTAAAAAATTCTTGTTTGAGGTTGGCTTATTTATTTATTTATTTTTAAAATTTGATTAAAAAAAAAAAAAAAAAAAAAAAAAAAAAAAAAAAAAGACTAATTGAAGGTTTTTTTTTTTTTTTTGTTAAGAAGAGGTACAAGATTTTGGAAGATTATTTAAGATATGTCAAAAATCTGAGAGATATGGCACTTTTTTATGATTGAATAAACTGTCGATATCTCAATAAAGATGCCATGTACACACTCACTTAATATTTAAGAGTCTCACTTTTTACTTGATAGTGCAATTTATCAATAAGTCACATTTAATTTTTTTTTTCTTAGTACACTGTAAAAAAAAGTTCAAGAGGTTACTAAAAATTTTTTAATAAATTTGTATTCCACAAATTTTTTAGTAACCATTACAAACTTTTTTTTTTTTTTTTTTTTTTTTTTTTGCAAGTGAAACAAACATTTTTTTTTTTTTTTTTTTTTTTTTTTTTTTTTTTTTTTTTTTTGCAAGTGGAACAAACATTTTTTTTTTTTTTTTTTTTTTTTTTTTTTTTTTTTTAAACTGAACAAAAGAATTTTTTGTATAACTAGCTTAAAACTTTTTAGTATGAGCCACCAAGCAAATTTTAGTAATAGCTCCAAAATTATTTTTATTAACCATTACGTGTGCCAGAAGGGCAGGAGCTTCCTTCGAACAGCATCCAGTGGGTAAAAAGACAGAGTACTGAAGCGAAAGATTTTCGGCCATGCCGCAATAGATGGCAACACCAAACATGGCTACCTGCTCTATTCTGACATGTTTCTAAAGGGGAGGGAAAGTCCAGAGATCATTACCCATGGTAACTGCTACAGCAGGATTTTCATAATCCTTTTATTTAACGAGTATTTACATTGCGTACATTCGGTGCATATTTGGCGGCATCCAGCATCGAACCCGGGTACTTTCAGCCTGGAGTTCGGTGCTATGACCACTAGGCTATCAAGGCCATTCCAAGTGAATTTTAGTAATAGCTTTTAAAAATGTAAAGCTATTAACTCTATTCGTTGCTCGCTTTTTTCTAGTAATTCTTACAGATTCCTTGTAACCGAGTAAGATTATTTAAATTTTTTAATAATTACAAAGATCACTAACATTTTTTAGTAGATCGACCCTATTTTTTTACAATGTAACTATAAAACATAAATAGATAATATTTTTAAAATAAAGAACAATATATTTTCTGTTCAAAATAATTTTTAAAATATTCTACATTGAAATTTTATTTTATTTTTTCAACGTTTAATTTTGATTAAAAAAAAAATTAATTTTTTTTTTCAATTCGCATCTCCTGCGCGTAAGATTGTAGCAAAACTATTCGTTCAAGAGCCCCCCAAAATTTTAATAATGATATGAAACTAATGTATCTTGAACTTATACTTTATTTCTTTATTGCAACTTATACTTTATTGCAATTTTTTTTAAATAAATAGATATTTATTTGTTTTAAAAAATTTTAAATGTTTTTTAATTGAAAAATGACCAATTTTAAAAAATCTATGCAATTACAATACAAAATTTGATGTATAAATTATTCTTTAACTTAAAATGAAGATTTATACCAAGTTTGATGGAAATTGCTTTATGAGTTTTTGAGAAATGTTGCGCACAGTCAAAGAACAATTTTAAGTTTTTATCTGAATTAACATATATATATATATATATATATATATAAAATATTAAAAAACATATTTTAAATAGAAGAGATATTAAGTTATCTTTATAAAAAAATTTCTGCGTTTATGTTTCATAGGGACTGAGTAAATACCAGTTAAAAAGTAAGCAACTGAGACCCCTTAAACGTAGAATGTGATATCAAAGACGTGTCAGCCAGAGTGGCACTGGATCTTTGCAGGTTAAAATACGTTGTAAATATCATTTGTATTTCAAGTATTTTTAACAATGTGTACTTTACAATCAGCACAAAAATGTGTTATGAATGACACATTTAGAGAAAATATATAATTAAACTTAGTCCTACATAGGGATTATTATTATTATTATTAATATATATTTGCTTATAGTATAATATCAAATACATATAAGGCGCTTCCCATTCTTGAAAAAAAAAATTCTGAAAACAATAATTCATATTTTTATATAATTCTTTCTTTTATACCATAATACTGATAAATAAAGTTAATTATGGAACAATTAGTAAATAAAAATCATTATTGCATTAGTAGTTTTAATTTTTCTTTACATGTAATAATACAAGTAAATTTTCAAATTATTGACAATTTTAGATGACCAGATTTTCAGATAACATATTTATGTCCCAATGAAATATGTGTATTATTTATTAATAGTCGGAATTTAAACTAAAATAAATTATAAATAAGAGTTGGGTGGAGCAGAGGGGGATCACACAGTTTAGTTTTATAACGCTATTTTTATATATTTTTTCGTATTATGAGGGTAGGGGGAGTGGCCATTACATCATTAAAACGTTTGTTTATGAAAAATTTCTTTTGTCGTAAAAATAAATTTTGATGCACTTAATCAAAATACGAAACAGGTTCATTAAAGCTCTTATGGAAGTATTAAATTTGAGACAAAATTCCAACGTAATTACTTAGAACTTAATGGAACGTCAATGTGAAATTCTTAGGTGTGTTCCTAAAAAAAGAGAGGGGGGGGGGGGTCAAAATAAAGTAATGCAGATGAGTTCCAAAGTGAAAGAAAAAAAAAACTCTTAAGATAGGCACATGATGATTTAGAACTGTCGCATTTAGCTCGCATAATAAAATAGAACAAAGAGAGGAAAGCAAAAAACTTTGCGATACGATAAAAAAAAATGTCCCTAACAAAAGCTAAAAAAAAAGTAATAAAAATAAAAAAAAGAATGGAGAATGAAAAAAAAATAATATAAAAATAGCGATCAGTGGGGAGGGGTAAAAAAAAATAATAAAAAGGGTGGCTATTCTATAAAGAGCGAGTCTAAGAAGAAATCTTTCTAGTGACAGGGGGATAAGCCCCGCCCCCTCGTTCGAGCCAAAGATCCACAAGTCACTTTGAAGAATGATATATGGAGCAACGGGGTTTGCGCATCGGCACAACTCAACCAATGGCACAGTCTGATCGATCCAAATAAAATTTAAAGAAGAAACAGGGAGATCAGAAAAAAAAAGGGTAGAAAAAATACTGAAGAAAAAGTATCAAAAGGGATAAAAGAGAGAAAAAAAAAAAAGATACTGTCCAACCCGAGGGTGTTAAAGCGACACAAAAGAGGAGGGGGATGGTTATGTCCGAAGGGGGAAACTTAAGTCTCCATAAAAAATAGAATGATTCTGTCTCGTTCAGAGCGCTGGAAAATATGAAAATGTGCAGGTATGACTCTGATTTATTGTGCTGGCTCTTTTCTGAAAGGACGATAGCTTTTGTACTGGGTCTTAAAGCTTTGTTATCCGCAGTACTTGGATATCTGGAGGGGAAAGTACCAATACAGGATTGTAATGATCAAAAAAATGTGTTACACTTCACTGTCTATAGAATGAGTTTCCTTTACTACAAAACGTAATATATTAAGTGTTTCAATGGAATAGTTGGCGTATGTTATATGTTCTAAAATTTGGTAGACATTTAATCTTTTTTTTTTTTTTTTTTTTTTTTTTTTTGAGTTATAAATTTTAGGTTTTATTTTGTGGTACATATTTCAAATATTTATTATTGTTATCATTATTAATATGGAAAAAATCGTGTTCACTGTCATTAAAATTTTTCATTTTCTCTTTTTTAATATTTTTCTTTTTTAAAAAAAGGGGAAATAGTAAAGTCTTTAAAATAATTAATTTACAAAAAGTACATAAATATTTGTTTAAACTCTTGCCCGATATTCAAGCTCAGAACATTAAGCTAAGACTGAACTATGTATTGAACATAATTGGGAGTTTTCAATGCCTTGAAAATTTCTTTTTGGTGCAACTGCACGTAAAATCAGTGGTATGGAGAAACCTCTTCATTAGAGACTGATTGAAGGAGTCTCTTACGGAAACGCCCTTTCTATGGCGAATAAAGTTGTGAGTAAGCTTTGAGACTAAAGTGACCTGCGTTGTGCCTTGTTAAAAAGAAGTTGACTCTCGCTTGTCTAAAGTCTTCGAGAATTGATTTGATTTCTCGGGCGGCTAGGGATAGCAATTGTAACTTCTGTTTTTAAAATCTTCTGAATATATTAATTAGAGTTTATTGTTCCTTAGAAAATCCAAAAGAGGAAAGAAGAAAAAGAGAAATGCTGATATACATATATATGTGTGTGTGTATTTATATATAAATATATTTATATATATAAATACTTTTTATATATTTATTTATTGTATTAATGGTTATTTATATATACATACATATATGCATATATATACATATATATGTGTGTATGTGCATGTATATGTATATAAAACTATCAGATGCAAAGCAATGTATGTCAGAAAAAAATAAAAAATGAATTAAAAGGACTATTTGAAATTTGCAGAATTATAGTAGATTCATCAGACCCCAAATACTATAAAACTACAATTAAAATGTGCGGTTTCATCTTCGCATTAGCATGAAAAAGCAGAAATAATACGAATTTGGGATAACCAAAATAAAATGGAGAAAAACATTAAGAATAAATCATAATAACATTATTAAAATGGACACAAAAGGAAAAAAAAATATACCATACACTATATTACCCCTCAAATGATATAGCAAAAAATAGACTGTTGTGATTGTAAATTAATTAAATGTATTATATTGGAAAATGATTTAAGCATATACTCCAGGTAAAAATATGGGTAAAATTTAAATTATTTATTATCCTGTTCAGAATTTTCGAAAATATGAAAATGATTCTTATTTATAGTGCTGGCTCTTTTTTGAAGAGACGACAATATATTTTTATTTAGTCTTAAAGAAACAGTGGATTTTCAGTCTAAGATATTTGATTTTATTATTATTATTATTATTATCTGGTGAATTATGAATCTAAATGCTAAAACCTCATCTTATTTAAAAATAATTTCACAGTTCTAACACTTATTTTCCTTGTTTACATTTGTTATTTTTATTTTACTTTATTTTATTCTGGATATTTTTATTATTATTATTATTTAGTGAAATAAATTTCAGCTACTGTTTTATATCTGTTATTTAAAGCTTTTTTTTTCCTTAGAAAAAATAATAAAATTTATATAACTAACTGTTGTAAAAAAAATAATATTTTTTTCTTCGAGCGCAATATTACCTAATATTCAAACTTAAAACCCGAAGATTTCAGTTTGTAAAATAATTTATAGGAAATTCAACACTTATTTTGGGAAGACTTAAACAAAAAATAAAAATTAATGTTTATTTAATCTTGTTAAGTACAGAAAATTTGTGAATTTATTCTAAAAATAGTTGAATTAAACATATGCGTAATTATTTTAAGTATTAACGAAACACTCTTTAGAGTACAAGAATATGAATTTATGCTTAAACGCAACTATCCATATTCTTAGATAAAACTATAAATAATAATATATTTTATCAATTGACATGTTAGGAGAGAGTAGACGAATTTGGATCACTTAACATGTTTTTCGGTGTAACTCACTTAATTTTTATAATATCTGGAAAATATTATTACACCTGCTCAATCTATTCATATATTAACTAAATAAATCTTTAGAACAATTACTTTTTTAAAATCTTAAGCTTTAATTTAAAAATTTTGTCTTAAATGGTCCGAATTCGGAAACGGTCAATTAAGTTGGACTCTTAGTTTCCTAAATTGAACCAAAAAATATTAACTTGTTTTAATGAGTAGGGAATATAAGTATTTTTACAAAAGTTAAAGTTTATGACAAAGGAAACTATAAATTAATACAACAGCCATGAAAGATAATGAAATCAAACTTCTGGAACTAAAATTAATTGTTTTTAATCAAAATGTATTCAAAATATAAATCAGAGTTAATAAGTAATTAAGAATTATAATTATGGAACTAATTACCAATTTTTTAAATATTATATAAAAAGATGCAAAGCTTACGCATCAATTGATTTTGTTCATTTATTATTCCAGCGCATATAATATGGAAACAGATATGTCAATATGAACACTAAATCACTTCTGCTATATTATTTTTCTTAAAAATTTGGCAAAACCAGTCATCATGGTCTTGATTTTTCTGTTTAGATTCTGATTAATTGTACTTTTTTAAACAGAAGTTTTCTTTAATTTATGTATGTAGTTCATTAGGTCATTTTCTTTCGTATTGAATTACATCTATATTTTTAAACTTCATGTTCCATTTCCTTTTGTGCTTTGAGAGCCCCTTTGTTACACTTATATTATTATTTCACTTAAACAATAATATCCCAGTGGGGGTATATTATTGTTCAATAATTTATTGTTTAATTTGTTGTTTTATTGTTTAATATGGAATAAAATCCCATAAAATAACTAAATGAATCGACTATACACTCTTAAAACTGTACCCCTCACATAAAAGGCACAAGCATATCGTGCCTTCTATTATTTTGATATGAGAGGCACATAGAAAAAGTGCCTCTGATTTTCCAGAAAAACGTCAAGCCACGACAAAATGAGAGTCACCGATACGAAAGTGAAATTTATCAGAGGCACGAAGTTCGATTTGTGCCTTTAAAAATTGTCAGAGGCACGGAGTTCCATTTCTGTACCTTTCAAAATTCCCTGTCAAAGCGAGAAGCAGTACGGTGGCAAATACGCATGCGCAACGAAAAGTTTACCGTCATGCATCTGGATGTGTTTTGGCGGTAGATCGGGATTTTCATGGCGTCGTACGCTGTTGATGATGCAGCGTCGTACGCAGCTATATCGTCTTTATAATATAGGAATTAAGTTTAATAAAATGAAATAAATCAATGTTTTTGTAGCTCAAAACATCCCACCGGTCGCCCGTACTGGAAGGAAAGATGAGTCTTGAATAAGTAAGTACATTTCACTTGTATTTCTGTTCTCTAGTATGATTGTTTACATAATATAAAAATTACCTACTCAAAAAACAATGTATTGTGTTTTGAAAATGTATTCCATATACATGGGGACACTCAAGATTAGGAAGGGAGCAATTGTATGCAGTTGGTCATAAATTTTTCAGATTATTATATCTTAATATTTTTAAAAAGGGCAGCTGTACCGTACAATTTGTTTGCTTATTATCTCTGTGTATGGATTGTATGTATGTATTTTTATTGCGCTGAAAATCTTCAGAGAAGATATATACATAGATATTTTCATACTTCAATCCAGATTAATGTTCCAAGACCAGGCCTTATTTATATATTTATTTATAATTCACAACATTCTTGAGTATTTCTACTTTTTATGATGCTTAAAACTTACAATTTTGAATACTATTTTGTTTTCTAAAAAATTGTATGCTGCATTTTTCTAATTAAAAGTTAAAGAAAAAAATGTAGTTTCTTAGTTTTTATTGGACAAAATCGATAAATGATACAAATTATAAAATATGTGGATTTATTTTTTGTTAATTATAGTCCCAAAATAGCATAAACAGTGTAACACGACTGCAGATTAATTTTACACCTTGAAGATTAACCTAATAGTTAAAAAAAATTATGGGCTTAAAAATAATTGCTAAAATTTACATTGTTTCTACCTTTATTGTAATTTTCTTTCAGAATGCAAGTTTTACTTATTTTATGGAGTTATACTGATTATTGCAATTTCTTTTGATAATAAGCTTTGCTCATTCTTGGGTCGCATGTCAATTTTTTCCTTTTTGCTGATTGGCACAGAAAATTGTTACTGGGATTATGATAAAATTAGTACTAACTAATACTAAGCTGTATTTCAAACTGGTGAGGATAATAATAATAAACAAATATTTTGTGACAAAAATTATGTAATTATTTTGTTTAAAACTTTATATTCTTTCAAAATATGGTCAGTGTTTGGTGAAAAACTGCTATTTTATTTATTTATTTGTAAAAGTACTACAATGTTGATTGTTGAATCCAAACAATTTTCTTGAGTAAGGAATTCTGTCACTCCAGGGGGGGGGGGGGGCATTGCACTTTTGGCCATTGAAATCACAAAATTTCTGGGGGAAACATTTCAATGCTTTGGGGGGAGTCCCCCTTGGGTCACCCCTTTAATTCAACACTGACTACTATGCCTACATTTCAGGCACATAATCTTTCACATTTCAGTATATTTCTGCTTCTTGTTTAAAATGTTTAGGCAATATCGCTCCTCAGTGGTGACCATATCCCCCCCTAAATCTAATGATGCAAAATCCCTCCCCCCCAAAAGAAATCTTCATACTTTAACATTGATTCCCCCCCCCCCTGCTAAACAGAATATCAATTATAAAATATATTCTACTTATAATATACTGCAGATTCAATAGATAGCGAGTTGAGCATAGCGGAATGAGTTCTTATTGCCCTTATCTAGAATTTAAAGAAAGAAAACACAGGAATATTTCTGAAAATTCAATGTTGAAAAAATTTAAAAGTGATATTAAAAGAATCAAGTTTTTTTTTTTTTTTTTTTTTTTTTTTTTTTTTTTTTTTTTTACAGTAAAAAAAAAATATATATATATATATATTAAGAATTTAAAATCCCCCCCCCCTCTCCCCCAAAATGTACTTTTTCTCAAATTCCCCCCAAAACTAAATGAATTTCCATTTTATAACATAAAATGCATTTTATTTAATGAAAACAAAAATCTTTAAAACTTTTTTGATTGTAACAAAAGTAATTATAAAGTAATTGAAGATTATTTATGTAAGCACACAGTTTTAGCATATTTGTTCATTTTTGTTTGTAACTTCATGATTTTTTTATTTTGGTGATGTTATTGCATGACTATTTATTTGAGGCTGAAACTGTACATAATTTTAATTGCTGTGTCAGATGAAATTGTTCTGCTATATGTTATTGAAAACTAAATTAAAATATTCGTTTGCTTTTTCATAGGCATTTATTTTTTAATTAGCGTAATTAGTAATAATATCAATTAATGTAAATATTCTAGCCTGCTAATGTAAAATTTCAAAATTTAACATCTAAAACTTTATGGGTATAAAAATTTCTTAGATTAAAAAAAAAAAAAAAAAATATTAATTATAGTAAAATACAAGATTCAGTTTTTTTCAAAGGATCACCAAAAGTTTATCACGAATGTCACTTAGTGACAATTGATCATTTCCCCCCCCCCCCGTTTCCTTCCTCATTTGGTCTAACTGTATCGAGAATGGAAAATTTTTGTATTTTACATTTTAACTAAGTGTACAGTAGATGGTCTATCATTCCTTTAAAACACCTGGAAAAAAAGGAAAATGGAGGTTTCTAGGAATGAGTAAAAAGCAAAAATTACTCTATTTTCTTGAAGTTTGTCTGGAATTTTTCCCTCCCTGTTTAAATTCTTTTTTTTTTATATTGGTAAATAAATAATCATTTGGTAATTTAGCACTTCCCCCCCCCCCCCCCAAACTTTTTCTGCAGACACACCAAAGTTTAAAATTTTTAAAAATAGATTTTAAAGTAGTGCCACATTTGTGTGTAGCAACATTAGATATAATATATGTTTGATGTATGCTGAAGACTAATCTAATACTTTTAACAAATATATGAGCTTAAAAACAGTTGCTAAAATTTTCATTGTTTCTACCTTTATTGTAGTTCTTTTTCAAAATGCAAATTTTGCTTATTTTATGGGTTATACTGGTTTTTGCAATTTCTTTTAATAATAAGCTTTGCTCAATCTTGGGTCGCATATCAATTTTACCTTTTTTCTAATTGGCACAAAAAATTGTTACTGGGATTGTGATGAAATTAGTACTTAATGTCATTTTCTTATTAGTAGCAAATACTAAACTATATTTGAAACTGGTAATGATAATAATAATAGACAAATATTTTTGAGAAAAATTATATAATTATTTTGTTTAAATTTTTATATTCTTTCAAAAGATGGAAAAACTAAGTATTAATTATTTATTAAGAACCTCATCACACAGTAGTAGAAAGCTCGAGACGGGCGTGACAGATTTTCTTTCTCTTTTGCAGATTCTTTTATATCAAATTTTTGTATTACTTCGTATTATCTTTAGCTCTTTATTACTTAATACAAAAAGTTAAGATTATTATTTATTAAAATTTATAAAATACTTAAAAACGTTAATAGGTAAACAACTGTTTGATTAATAAACGGTTTAGTTCTAAAAATATTTTGCCGCAGATTAATTTTTGTTGCTGAAGTATTCTTCACAGACACGTGAAGAACTTTCTGCTACTGGGCCTGGTCACATATGTCAATAAATGAATCTAATGGTCAGTGTGTAACAAAACGCTGCTATATATATATATATATATATATATATTGTAAAAATACTGTTTTTTTGTAAAAGTACTGCAACTAGTGCTGTATTCAAACATTTTTCTCAAAGAGGAACTTCTGTGACTCTGGGGGGGGGGGGGGACATTGTACTTTCTGACCATTGAAATCCCAAAAATTTCAGGAGGAGACATTTCAATGCTCTGAGGGAGGGAGGAGAGGTAGTGAAAAAAGCAACAAATTTTGCAAAAAAAATCACGAAAAAAGGATAAATTTGATAAAATGGTAAATTACATCAAAAGATTGCAAAAAAAAAAAAAAAAGGACAAATTTCATCAAAAGACCTCGAGAAAACGACAGGTTTCACCAAAAGACGTTGAGAAAACAACGAATTCTGTCTGCATATCATAAAAAATGCGAATTTCATCAAAAGATCCCAAAAACACAATCTAGGTACTTCAAAACACACAAATTTGGGTAAATAGATTAGGAGAAACGGCAAATTTGATCAAAAGATGGGAAAAAAGGCACATTTTGTCAAAAGATTGCAATTAAAGGTAAAATTTGCAAAAAAGATAGCAAAAAAAACAGCCAATCTCACAAAAAAAACTTTAAATTGGATAAAATGGAAAATTACATAGAAAGATCACAAGAAAAACTATGAATTTCATCAAAAGACCACGAAAAACAACCAATTTCACCAAAAGACCTTGAGAAAACGACTAATTTTGCCCAGATATCATAACAAACGCAAATTTCATCAAAAGATCGTGAAAACACAGTCTAGGTACCTCAAAAAAAACAAATTTTGGTAAATAGATTGTGCAAAACAAGAAATTTCTTCAAAAGATGGGAAAAAAGGCACATTTCAACAAAAGATCACAATTAAATGTAAAATTCGCATAAAAATATCGAAAAAAATGACCAATTTTTCAAAAAAATCACAAAAAAAAGATAAATTTGATAAAACGGCAAGTTACATCGAAAGCTCTAAAGAAAAACATCAAGTTTCATCAAAAGATCCCAAAAAACGACCAATTTCACCAAAAGACCTCGAGAAAATGACGAATTTCGTCCACATATCATAAAAAACGTGAATTTCATCAAAAGATCGCGAAAATACAATCTAGGTACCTCAAAAAACATAAGTTTTGGTAAATAGATTGTGCAAAACAAGAAATATCTTCAAAAGATGGGAAAAAAAGGCACATTTCATCAAAAGATCACAATTAAAGGTAAAATTCGCATAAAGATAGTGAAAAAAATGACCAATTTTTCAAAAAAATCACAAAAAAAGATAAATTTGATGAAACGGCAAGTTACATCGAAAGCTCGCAAGAAAAACAACAAATTTCATCAATCGGCCCTGAAAAACGACCGATTTTACCAAAATACCTTGACAAAATGACGAATTTTTGCCACAAATCATAAAAAATGCAAATTTCATTAAAAGATCCCGAAAACACAGTCTAGGTACCTCAAAAAACACAAATTTTGGTAAATAGATTGTGCAAAACAAGAAATTTCTTGAAAGAATAGAGGAAAAAAGGCACATTTCATCAAAAGATCACAATTAAAGGTAAAATTCGCATAAAGATAGCTAAAAGTATGACCAATTTTGCAAAAAAAAAAAAAATCAAATTAAAGATAAATTTGATGAAATTGCAAATTACATCGAAAGCTTGCAAGAAAAACGACAAATTTCACCAAAACACCTTGACAAAACGACGAATTTTTGCCACATCTCATAAAAAACACAAATTTCATAAAAAGATCGCTAAAACACAGTCTAGGTACATCAAAGGCACAAATTTTGGTAAATAGATTGTGCAAAACAAGAAATTTCTTGAAAGAATGGGGGAAAAAAGGCACATTTCATCAAAAGATCACAATTAAAGATAAAATTTGCATAAAGATAGCAAAAAAAAACGACCTATTTTGCAAAAAAAAAAATCACAAAATAAAGATAAATTTGATAAAACGCAAATTAATTGAAAGCTTGCAAGAAAAACAACAAATTTCACCAAAAGACCAGGAGAAAAGAACAAATTTGGTCCAGGTGTCATAAAAAATGTGAATTTCATCAAAAGATTGCAAAAACACAGTCTAGGTACCTCAAAAAACACAAATTTTGGTAAATAGATTGTGCAAAACAAGAAATTTCTTCAAATAATGGGAGAAAAAGGCACATTTCATCAAAAGGTCACAATTAAAGGTAAAATTCGCATAAAAGTAGCGAAAAAAACCGACCAATTTTGCAGAAAAATCACAAAATAAAGATAAATTTGATAAAACGGCAAACTACATCCAAAGCTTGCAAGAAAAACAACAAATTCCACCAAAAGACCACGAGAAAAGAACAAATTTGGTCCAGGTATCATAAAAAATGTGAATTTCATCAAAAGATTGCAAAAACACAGTCTAGGTACCTCAAAAAACACAAATTTTGGTAAATAGATTATGCAAAACAAGAAATTTCTTGAAAGAATGGGGGAAAAAAAGGCACATTTCATCAAAAGATCACAATTAAAGGTAAAATTCGCATAAAGATAGTGAAAAAAAATGACCAATTTTCAATTTTGCAAAAAAAAATCAAATTAAAGATAAATTTGATAAAATTCCAAAATACATCGAAAGCTTGCAAGGAAAACGACAAATTTCACCAAGAGACCACGAGAAAAGAACAAATTTGGTCCAGGTATCATAAAAAACGTGAATTTCATCAAAAGATCGCAAAAACACAGTCGAGGTACCTCAAAAAACACAAATTTTGGTAAATAGATTGTGCAAAACAAGAAATTTCTTCAAATAACGGGAGAAAAAAGGCACATTTCATCAAAAGGTCACAATTAAAGGTAAAATTCGCATAAAGATAGCGAAAAAAACGACCAATTTTGCAAAAAAATCGCAAAATAAAGATAAATTTTAGAAAACGGCAAGTTACATCGAAAGCTCGCAAGAAAAACAACAAATTTCATCAAAAGGCCCCGAAAAACAACCGATTTCACCAAAACACCTTGACAAAACGACGAATTTTTGCCACAAATCATAAAAAATGCAAATTTCATTAAAAGATCACAAAAACACAGTCTAGGTACCTCAAAAAACACAAATTTTGTTAAATAGATTGTGCAAAACAAGAAATTTCTCCAAAGTATGGGGAAAAAAGGCACATTTCATCAAAATATCACAATTAAAGGTAAAATTCGCATAAAAGTAGCGAAAAAAACCGACCAATTTTGCAAAAAAATCACAAAATAAAGATAAATTTGATAAAACGGCAAACTACATCCAAAGCTTGCAAGAAAAACAACAAATTCCACCAAAAGACCACGAGAAAAGAACAAATTTGGTCCAGGTATCATAAAAAACGTGAATTTCATCAAAAGATCGCAAAAACACAGTCGAGGTACCTCAAAAAACACAAATTTTGGTAAATAGATTGTGCAAAACAAGAAATTTCTTCAAATAATGGGAGAAAAAAGGCACATTTCATCAAAAGGTCACAATTAAAGGTAAAATTCGCATAAAGATAACGAAAAAAACGACCAATTTTGCAAAAAAATCACAAAATTAAGATAAATTTTATAAAACGGCAAGTTACATCGAAAGCTCGCAAGAAAAACAACAAATTTCATCAAAAGGCCCCGAAAAACAACCGATTTCACCAAAACACCTTGACAAAACGACGAATTTTTGCCACAAATCATAAAAAATGCAAATTTCATAAAAAGATCACAAAAACCCAGTCTAGGTACCTCAAAAAACACAAATTTTGTTAAATAGATTGCGCAAAACAAGAAATTTCTCCAAAGTATGGGGAAAAAAGGCACATTTCATCAAAAGATCACAATTAAAGGTAAAATTTGCATAAAAGTAGCGAAAAAAACCGACCAATTTTGCAAAAAAAATCACAAAATAAAGATAAATTTGATAAAACGGCAAACTACATACAAAGCTTGCAAGAAAAACAACAAATTCCACCAAAAGACCACGAGAAAAGAACAAATTTGGTCCAGGTATCATAAAAAACGTGAATTTCATCAAAAGATCGCAAAAACACAGTCAAGGTACCTCAAAAAACACAAATTTTGGTAAATAGATTATGCAAAACAAGAAATTTCTTGAAAGAATGGGGGAAAAAAGGCACATTTCATCAAAAGGTCACAATTAAAGGTAAAATTCGCATAAAGATAGCGAAAAAAACGACCAATTTTGCAAAAAAATCACAAAATAAAGATAAATTTTATAAAAAAGCAAGTTACATCGAAAGCTCGCAAGAAAAACAACAAATTTCATCAAAAGGCCCCGAAAAACAACCGATTTCACCAAAACACCTTGACAAAACAACGAATTTTTGCCACAAATCATCAAAAATGCAAATTTCATTAAAAGATCACGAAAACACAGTCCAGGTACCTCAAAAAACACAAATTTTGTTAAATAGATTGTGCAAAACAAGAAATTTCTCCAAAGTATGGGGAAAAAAGGCACATTTCATCAAAAGATCACAATTAAAGGTAAAATTCGCATAAAAATAGCGAAAAAAACCGACCAATTTTGCAAAAAAATCACAAAATAAAGATAAATTTGATAAAACGGCAAACTACATCCAAAGCTTGCAAGAAAAACAACAAATTCCACCAAAAGACCATGAGAAAAGAACAAATTTGGTCCAGGTATCATAAAAAACGTGAATTTCATCAAAAGATCGCAAAAACACAGTCGAGGTACCTCAAAAAACACAAATTTTGGTAAATAGATTGTGCAAAACAAGAAATTTCTTCAAATGGGAGAAAAAAGGCACATTTCATCAAAAGGTCACAATTAAAGGTAAAATTTGCATAAAGATAGCAAAAAAAAACGCCCAATTTTGCAAAAAAATCACAAAATAAAGATAAATTTTATAAAACGGCAAGTTACATCGAAAGCTTGCAAGAAAAACAGCAAATTTCATCAAAAGGCCCCGAGAAAAGAACAAATTTGGTCCAGGTATCATAAAAAACGTGAATTTTTCTCAAAAGATCGCAAAAACACAGTCTAGGTACCTGAAAAAACACAAATTTTGGTAAATAGATTGTGCAAAACAAGAAATTTCTTCAAAGAATGGGGGGAAAAAGGCACATTTCATCAAAAGATTACAATTAAAGGTAAAATTTGCATAAAGATAGCGAAAAAAGTGACAAATTTTGCAAAAAAATCACAAAATAAAGATAAATTTGATAAAACGGCAAATTACATCGAAAGCTTGCAAGAAAAACGACAAATTTCACCAAAAGACCATGAGAAAAGAAAAAAATTTGGTCCAGGTATCATAAAAAATGTGAATTTCATCAAAAGATCGCAAAAGCACGGTCTAAGTACTTCACAAAGCACAAATTTTGGTAAATAGATTGTGCAAAACAAGAAATTTTTTCAAAGGATGGGGAAAAAAGGCACATTTCATCAAAAGATCACAGTTAAAGGTAAAATTCGCATAAAGATAGCAAAAAAAATGACCAATTTTTCTAAAAAATCACACACACACAAAAAAGATACATTTGATAAAACCACAAGTTATATCGAAAGCTCGCAAGAAAAACGACAAATTTCATCAAAAGTTCCAAGACAGGATTTCTGAAAATTGATTGATCAGCTTCCTGCTGACTGTTGATTTTGACCTTTAGTTACAAATGGGGAATGAATTTTATGTCTCTACTATATTTGTGTTTACATACAGTAAACTATGTTAGATGGCAATTTGTCTGACACAGAAAGGATTTAAAGTCATGCTGAATGATTTTTGATACAGTAAGTTCTGTCAGAAGCAGAATATCATTTATGGCAGAAAATTTCTATGGGCTAGATATGTTTTGGACAGAATTTACTGTATGTCTGTTGTTTTATAGATCATAAGCATGTGATTTTAATACTGAAAATAGATGATTCACTTTTTAATAACTCTCTTAATTACTTTCAGCTGGATATAGAAGACGACAGATGAGTTACTTCTTTAATCGGTGACATGAAGAAAATTCAAGAGAGACTGGATATTCAATGTCTAACAAATTCCTGGGATTAAGGAAACTGATACAACTAAACAGAGCTACATGGAGTGCAGTAACAATGGTATATTAAAATTTATCTGCATTTAGTGCTGAATATATCTGTTCTAATGTTAATTTCATGTTGCTGTTGCATACTGCTGAATTCATAATTCAACTATATTAGGCTCTGTGTTCACATCTTAAAATTTGTAACTATTAAATATTATTTTAGATACCAGAAAAATAATGAGATAACCATCTCATTCACACACATTCATTCAAAATGGAAAATTTCTCAAGACATTTAAAATTTATTATAAACATGATATCATGATTACATTATATACATAAATTATAATTCATGTAATCAATGTCATTAGATATCACTTTTTTTGTACAGTATTTTTTGTTTTTTTTATATATTTTTTTAATGATTCCTTGATTAGTATGAACAAAATTTCTATTGGTGCACTAAGCACAGAACAGGTGTCCTTATTCCACCAAAGTGGTGTGTAATTTCAGAATGTCAAAGAAAATTTAATTTGAGAAGTAAAACGTTAAAGAAAATTAAGAAATTTCTTTCTGAATTATATTTTTTTCTTTAAACAACATACTATAATTCCCCCCGCCACACACACACATACCACCAACACGAATCAGTGGAAATATCAAATTTGCAAAAATTTAGCTATGTTACTACAAGATGTATTCCAAAAATCTGTGCAATTGATAGGTTTTCGTTTAGCTAAATTGCTACTCTTGCAAGTTTAAAGCATTTAATTGCATTACAATATGTTATAAATCAAAACTTAAAATTACACCTAGTGGTAATTAAGCTATTATGGATAACCTAAAGAACTGTAGTAAGGCAAAGTTAAACTTGATTTTTCTATGTTTATCAAGTGTTACTCACTAAATTAGCTCACCTGTTTATATTAATGGAAATCCATGAAAATTAGGTAAACTCATTTTAAAATTTTATATCAAGCTCTAATATGTATTTCATAAAAATAATAAATATGAAACAATATCATTTTACATTGTTAAATTTTCTTTTTAAATTCATTGGTAAAAATATACAAATTAAAATTTTTCGATCTGCAGGAAAAAGTATTTAGGTTGATAGTTGAACGTAAGACATGTACAATTATTTTCAAAATCTTGACATACCTAGACTGACAGCTAGTCGACAAAAATTTCATTGTGATAACTTTATTGCCAGTAGCATCTATTTTTTATCAAGTTTCATTATCTATGATATATTCTGTCGAGTTGTTAACATGTCAGATCTGATACTATTTCCAATAAGGTTATTAAGTTTGAGTCAAATGTGTCAACTTATTGTCAGTACAGGTAACTCAAGAGGCAAAATTTGGAAATTTAAATCAAATATCTTTTATTTAACTCTTTCCTAGGCACCTTTTCACTTTGTCAGAAAAGTTTCCATTCACAATTGCATCACAATATTACATTATTTATGCATATTTTTTTTTTTTTTTTTTTTTTTTTTGAGAAGGTTGGTTATTGATTTATTACAATGTTTTCTCCTCATTCAATGTATGTTTAAATGGGTGCTGTAATATTGTAGGATTAGGTAGTGCTGTAATTGAGCAAAATCTGTACATCATGAATCTTTTACTGATATTTTTGTTGAAATTAGCATGAGAAATTAAAAGAAGTTTTATACATACCTATGGCCAGGATTTTTTAAAGTTAGGTTGTAACCATAGAATAATGTGCTCCACTGCTTTAGCATCTGGCAGATTTTTTGTTTAAAAATATTGAATTCAGAACAGAAAATTATGAATAACTATTTTATTTTATTTATGGATTTTCTATCATCGTATAAAGTAAAAATAACTACTAAAATTTATTGGTGAAAATTCACGATACCTAAATAGGAAATCAGTCATATGCGACAACAGGGCTTTGATTGCATCACTCAAGAAGTTGCATATACCAGGAAAAACACAAGTGGTAGAAATTACCTTTTGAATTTTTTCTTATCTTTATCAGACAGTCTTTTTTTAATGTGCTTATTCAGTATAAATTCAATTTATTTTCAAACAGATGATTTAATTTAATGGTACATTGATTTAAAAGGAAGGGAATATTTACAATAAACATGCTAACTGCTCTTATAAATAACTAAATCTTTTGAAAATATTTCTTTAAAAACTTAACTCAAGATAACAATAGCTGTCAACCTTTCAGTTTTTATTTTCTAAAACAAATATATTTTCCTTTATTAAAGAAATTATATAATTACTACCTAAAATCAAAACACGTCATATTAAGTGTTATATATTTTATTTAGTTTATTAAATATGTTTTTTTAAAAGGTTGATTGTTATGTAATGAGATTTTAATGTCCCCAAGTTGATGTAATTTCAGTCATATTTCTTTAATTTTTTTACACCTAATTATATCGAGTAGCTTTTCAACTATCTAAAGTTGTTAAGATAAATTCTCTATTAAAATTGTGAATAGATTTAAGGTGGTGTTTGACAGGCTTGGTAAGTTTTTGACATGCAACAGTTTTTGATGGCTTTAACCATGGCCAAAAATCTATATTTATTTACATATGTATGTATCTATCTATATTTATATTTAATAAGTAAAATTTATTTACTTTTAATAAAGAAAATGTTTCTAAATATGTTGTAGAAAAAATAAATTTAAATTTTTGAAGAAACATATTTTGAAGAGTAAACAAAATCTTAGACTTTGGAAAACTTATCTTTTGTAACTTTATTTAATAAATTTTAATGTGTTATTCAAAATCTGCAGGGATATTATATTATTAAGAAATTTATTTATAACCAAACTTAGTGTATAGTTAAAATAATATTAAAGATTAGACATTTTTAAGGATAAATATTAACATTTTCTGAACTTTAGACACTTTTGAAGAAAATTCTTTTAATCAGGTTGAGCATTCATCAATCATTCCCAATCTGTGAACTTCTATTATTTACCTCGCTATTTGATTTTTCTTACCTTACTTTAAAGTAAACATTATTTGTATTCTTGATACTATTAGTTTGTCTGCTTTGGGGGGGGGGGGATTGATATAAAAATGGTTTATAAAGATAGATAATAATCATAGTATGCATTGTATTTAAATTCAAATTAACCTACTAGATATTATGTATATAATGTGTAAAGCAATAAAAAAAAAAAAAAAAAAAAAAAAATTAAACACGTATATTAAGTATAACACTTTTGAAAATCCTGCATTTATAACGCTTAACTTGTTCCTTATAAATATGGCTATGTCAAAATGCATACTAAATAACTTTAGATTTTTTTTACAAATATTAAAATAATAATAACAATAAATAAACAAAATGTTTAAACATAATTTTTGTGCAAATATTTCTGCATGTCCATTTTGAGATAAATTTCCGGGATTTGGAATTTGTTATTTTTACCTTAATTTTTATTAATTAAAAATATTTTAAGACATTGCTAATTACCCATAATATAATAAATTTCAACATGAAGTATGGCAATAGAAGCTAGTTTTAAAATTTGTTTCCTGAACAAACTCTAGTGCACTGCAGCAGATTGTGACTCTGGGTTTTTGAAGTTTTAAACCCTTGGTCATGTCACAAACCCTTTTTTGATGTCAAAAAACCTTCCCTGGTGATGGATATAGATGTTTTCTATCATCTGTGATCCTTCTATATTGCATGTGTTCAGGGTTCGTTGATTTAAATCAGCTTGATTTTAATCATGATTTAAATCACGATTTAAATCAATTGATTTTTTAAAAAAATCATTGATTTAAATCAGTTTTTCTTTTAAATTATTTTTAAATAAATTTAAGATGTAAACAAACATAATAATGTGCTTTAACATAATTTAGTTTTATATAATATATATAATTAAACAACTTTCAGAAAGATAAAGCTTAAGCTTTGTAAAAAAGTAAAATAAATGTAAAGTTTAGAAAAAAAAAATGCTTTCAAATTTCATTTGAATCAAATTATAAAATAATCTTGCAACAGTAAAGAAATCTGAGCAGAAATATATTAAATATTTGAATATTTACTCATTGGTATTTAGAAAAACTTCTGCAAGTCAAGGTAAAATAAAATTGTATGACTTTATGTGCTATACTTTGGTGAGGCATGTTATATTAAAATTTGAGCAAAATCTGAATCAGTCATTTATTTATTTATTTTAATTTAATATAATTGATTTTAGCCCTTTAGAATAGTGGAAGTTATTTTTGTTACAGTTATCGAAAAGGCAGATACTAAAAAGTTAAAGAATTAATGATCAACTAGCTTTTTACTGCAATAGATTTATCTGCTTCAGTACAACAAATGTTTTCTGCCTTTGGTTTGGTACTTTAAGAAATTAGAAATCAACAGATAAAACTGTTAAACCACTGCCATTGAAATGCTCAAGGCCAGAGGATTCAAATTGTGATGTATTCGCTAATTGACTGAATTCTCACTAGTGTTGGAATTCACACTGGAAAATTTTGAATAGCAATTTACTTTTATTTTATTTCTGTAATATTTATCATCTTATAAAACACTGAACTTACTGATTAACTTATGATTAATTACTTCTTAAATTTACTGATTTGTGATCCCCCAATAAAATAAACCAGCCAGATGCAGTAACACTGCAGCATTCATTCTCTGGCTGAATTTTTATTTAGGGATTCCAAGTTCTCATTAGTAAGTTTAAATAGTTATTGTTTTATAAGATGATAGATATTACACAAATAAAATAAAACTGCTATTCAAAATTTTCCTGTGTAAATTCCAACACTACCGAGAAGTCAGTCAATTACTGATGACATCTCAATTTGTATCCTCTGGCCTTAAGTATTTTGATGGCAGCAATTAAACTCATTTTTCTCAGCCAGCACTTAAAAAAAAAAAAAAAAAAAAAAAAAAAAAAAAAAAAAAAAAAAAAAGTTAAAAACTTAGTTTTACTTCAATTTTTGTTTAAATTTTTTATGTGTTGCAGATATTTTTATTATAATTAAAGTACTGAAGCTTGAATTAATTCTTGACATCTGATTTGTAGTTTTTCATGCATTTTGTGTAATCAAGATTTTTTTTTTCATAGCCTAAAATTTTACCTTGAAATAATATAAATCATTTATGTAAATTGTGTAATAATAATAGATAATACTTATAACATGCATGTCTATGTGTGTAAAATTTTTTATTTAAATTAAACAAAAAGACATAAAATAATAATATTGTGCGGCATTTTATAAAAAAATCAAAAAAATCCGATTTAAATCAAAAAAATCCGATTGTTTTGATTTTTATTAAAAAAATCAAAAAAATCACAAACCCTGCATGTGTTCTTAATAAGACTGCTAAAATATAAAAGCAGTCATTTATCAATAATTAATTATTATTTGTATTATTTTTTAATCTTGACTTTTGTATGTAATTATATATTTTAACTCTAATCATGGGTCAATAAAATAAATTTAAATTGTTTTTTAGTCAGGCTTTTTACATCAAGGATTTGTTTAATTTAAAACTATATATATTGTATTCATATACAGGGTACATGATTTTATATGAGCGACTGTTTTTATGAAACAAGTCAGAAAACATGAATAGGAATAAGTTTTTGTATCAAAAATGTGTTTTTAACAGAAGCATGATGGCATGATAAGGATATTTACAGAACTCATCCCTATCAAGCTTTTTTATTATCCAATGTGCCCATCTGCTGCTACCAGATAATCGGGAGTTTATTGTAGCAAATACAATTTTTTTTAAAACATGCATTTGAATTTATTTATGAACAAATATTAAGCATTTAATTATTTTTCTTATCAATTTCTCTCTAGGATATGTTCCTCAATGGAAGAAACCTGCAAATTTATTTTTCAAATGGCAACTAACTACTCTTCGGACCAAATATTTAGAAGATAATTCTGTTTTAGAATGTGTAACTGTTTCATTATTATGTTGTATATTACAGTTTAAATTTAAATATTCTTACAGCATAGAATTAATTTAATGAATGAAGTGTATATTTTACAATAAAATATATTTGTATATTTATGTGTCCTGTATTTTTATTTTCATATATATTGTATTTTTATTTATTTATTTTTTAAGTTCTTAGGCATCAGCATTAACTAGAATAATTAAAGTTTATCTGTTCTTTTTTCTGTTTCAGAATATTGTTTTTTAATGATTAAATAACATGAGAGGAGGGGAGAAAAGATAAAGTCAAAGAATGTAAAAAATACATCCAGCACAAATTAAGCAAATAAATATTGTTGGCTTTATCCAAATCATCGTTATTGTTTACTTTTCCACTTTCACTACTTATGTGTTAAATCCAAGTATTATTCTTGTCTAATTTCTATGTATTAAGTAGTTAATTAGCAATGCCATTTTGTTTATTTTATTTAACATTGGCTTAAATTTGTACTCAAAAAATTTTATGTTCCCCATTGAACAAAGTAGCTCTATATCAACATGAATGATATTTAGAGATATTAAATCAAACAGCTTTTTTTTTTTTTTTTTTTTTTTTGGTAGTGTAGCACATTATTTACTACTAAGTTAATTGTTTACTGCATTACAATTATTTTATTGTGGCTAAAACTCATTTAAAATGTTAACTTTGGTAGTATCTTCTGAGAAGTGCTTTACTTTAATAAAATGATGAAAAACAAAATAAACTGTCTAGAACTATAAATTAAAAATAGTATTTGCCTCAGTTTGTTTTATTTTACGAGAATATTAAATAATTATATTTAATTTAGTATGTATATTTAAGAATAGTTTATTGTTGAAATATTCTTCATTTCTCACATGTTCAAACTAAAAAATTAACAAAAAAAAAAAGGTAATTTTTAGCTGAAAAAACATATTTTCAGCTAAGAATTTTATTTCTGGCATATTTTTATTAAATTATTGAAAAAAGATATCCATTTTTTATCCCTTTATTGGAAACAAGAAACCTTTTAAACAAAGTGCAAACTACTGCCTGTGAGATTTCTAATTTCTATAAATTACTATAAAATACAAAATGCAAGAAAATTTGATTATTTTTGGGGAAAAGATATAATTTTTTATTTGCAAAGTGTCAAACTAAATTTTGATTTATAACTTCTAGTAAGATCATTCATTATTTATTGTTTTTTGTAAATTGGTGTCAGAGCTTAAATTTCTGTATTTCTTTTTTAGCTAAACATAAACAATATCATTATTTCTAGCATTATCAAATGTCACTTTTTAAAAGATTTTGATTTTTTGAATATTAATATTTTCAGATTAAAACAACCACAAGTAATTTTTTTCTATTATTAAACTTTAAAAATTAGAAAAATAATCATAAATAAACTTTGAAAAGTATCATTTGACATTGCTAGAAAGAATATTAAATATTTCAAACTCAAAATAATATGGAAGCAAGAAAAATTTTCGTCTGAGCATATTCCGCTGTTTATGAACAAAACATACAAAGTTAGGTTATTTTGAATTTTCAGCATTTTCTGGTGCAGGAAATTTTGCTTTTAAAACCAGGGAACACTGAAAATTCAAAGTAATCATTTAGCACTGAATATTTCTGTTATCAGAAAAAGGAACCCTTTTTATTATTATTAGAGGGTGGAGAAATTTTTTCAAAATATAATTTATATTGGGAAGGGATGTATAAACTTTAAGATGTAATAATTATTTTGTCATAAAAAATCATTGATGGAGGACAATCCTTGAAACATTTTTGTTGTTGGAACCATACCTTTAAAACTATATAATGATTAATAAATTATTTAATAAAGGAAGGCACCCAGTATACATTTTAATAATGTTTGACTTGAGTTATTTTTACTGGAAAGTAAAAATGTAAGAATAAAAAAAAGTGCCACTTTTACTAAGAGGCACAAAATAGACTTTCAAAGGCACATAATGTGCCTCTTAATTTCAAAAGCAGTGTGTGCCTCTTAATATTCAGAGGCACAAAAGTTAAAAATGTACCTCTTATATCAGAGGCACTATTTAAAGATTGTGCCTTTTAATTTCAAGGGCACCGTGTGCCTCTAAATATTCAGAGGCACAAAAATTAAAAATGTACCTCTTATATCAGAGGCACAGTTATAACAGTGTGCCTCTTAATTTCAAAGGCACCATGTGCCTCTCAATATTCAGAGGCAAAAAAATTCCGAATTTGCCTCTCATATCAGAGGCACAGTTTTAAGAGTGTATTGAGTCGATGAATTATTTCAATACTTTTCAAAATAATGTTACCAAAATAAAGTTAAAAAAAAAGAAGTAAAAGAGTAAGCTTACAAATTGTGCATATTCCTTTTTTTTACTTGATTGTGTCGTTTTAGGGAAATTATATCGTCTCATTAAAAAAATACGCAATTAATAATTTAAAAAATATATTTTTTACTACAAAAAAGCTTTCATATGCTTTGTAAAAAATACTTTGTCTTATTCTCAGGAAAAAAAGAGAACGCTAGAAAGAAACATACTCCAAAAAATAAAAATAAATAAAACCATAGCATGTAAATGTAGTAAGTTCCATATTAATAAAGATAGCTATTTAAAATAATTAAATGAATCGACTAACTCTAGAATGACATTTTCAAGTGTCAGAAAATGTTCAAAACGAAAGAATTTTCTTGCACTAGCAAAAAAATATACCAAATAAATACTAACCTGCAAGCTAGAATAGACGCAACAGTACGAGACGTTAAATGCCCTATAATTCAAGTATCAATAAAAACATTCTTTTATGAGAGACTCAAAAACATTATTACCAAAAAAAAGCCTTTTGGCGCAATTTTGCATAAAAGGCAAGCTCAAAATAATAACAACAAAAAAAAGATTTATGCTTATTTAATTTTGCCCTCATACGATCTGTCTAAAGAACGAAAATAAAATTGAACATTATTGAACTCATACCGCTATTTACTTAACAAATAACTTTCTACTGCATTTTTTGGAAAAAAAAAATGAAATAAAAATAAAGAAAACTTCTGCAGTCATCCACAATCGGACTCATTGTTAGGAGATCGGTGTACGGGATCATGAAACATAATGGTAATATTTTGGAAAAGGCAACAGCAGAGCCTTAAGGCCATGTAAACACAACAATCGCAGAAACGACCTTATCTTGTTGCAGAAGCGCATTTGAAGGCTGAGTGGTCTTTTCTCGCCATTCTCTGCCTCTCCCAATCCCTGATGCTCTTGCGCTTCTTTTCTCCACCCGACCGTTCACCCCCACATCTTCCTTACTTCTCTCCACCCCTCCTCCCCCTCCTCCTTTTCTCTCCTTTTCTTTCTATCTCTTCTGCTAGTGTGCTTTTTAAGCTATTTTTCTTTTGTTACATCCAGTGCCTGCTCCTTATTTTGTGATTGGTTGCAATTCAGGCGTACAGAATTACACTGTCGGTGGAATTTTACACTCAATTTCAGTTCTTAGGCAATGCTATTCATTGATGCTCCCGACTGTCGAGACCCTCATATGTTTTATACCATTCTCAAAAATTTTATCTTTATTTTGCAAAATTTCACTCAAAAAATAAACGTTTTGAGGTGCTTTTGATGAAGAAAAAAATCCCTATTTTAAATTTATTTTCGTTACCTGAATGTTTGATGAATAGCGAATGATTCCTTCAAAGAAGAAAAGCATTTTTCTATCATTTTCAAGGGGAAAAAATGCAAACCTGGTGTACAAGTTTTAATGAATGAGGTTAAAGTCATGTGTGTATAAATTTTGACATTTTTTACTAATAGCACTTATTAAAAATAGATTGGAACTAGACTAATAAAAATCAAGTTATGTATAGTCCGTAATTTATATTTTTTATTCTCTTTATTTTGCAAAATTTCACTCAAATAATAAACGTTGAAAAAAAAAATCCCTGTTTTCTATTTATTTTCGTTACCTGAATGTTTTTATATATGATGACCTGTTGTTTTTATATGTGATGAATAACTTTACTTTTGAAACTACTATACTTTTAATGTGCGTGGGAGGGGGGATTGACACATCTTTAAAAAATGGCGGTAATTGCTGATATGGAAAATTGTTGATCCTGAAAAATAGCTTGCGAAACTCAAAAGATATATTTTTAATGAGTACGAACTCTAGTATATGAATTTCTGCTTTATGATGATAATACTATAATTAAATTAAAATAATAAATGATAATTATTTTAAATTAATTTTCTTTTCTTTAGGCTTAATGTGTATTATTAAACAAAAATAAAGTTTTGTGGTGCGTTTAAGGGATATTTTATATTTTAGTTGTTTGAATGATAAAAGAGCTGCGGATTATTCCGTTCTGGAAAAAATTTGAAATATTGCATTTTCTATGTGATTTATAGTTTAAAATAAAAAGCAAACTGATATATGATTTTCAGAGTATACGGTTGAACTCATATTATACATTCATTATTATTCATTCATACACTTAAAAAAACCTATTTTTTACAATTAGACTAATTAAAATTCTACTATATATGTTACAATTTCGCATTTTTCAATAAGATTATAGTTTTTAAATATAATTTTCGTTTTATGAATGTTTAATGTACGTTAAATTAAACCATAATGAAAAATAAAATTTTCCCCAATTTAAATACGAAGAAAGTAAATTTACATATTTTCTACATATATTGTTGATATATTTTGCTCCGTTCTCAATTTTCTCTCTCTCTCTATTTTATAAAATTTCACTCAAAAACAAACATTCAAACATTTTGATGTGATTTTGATGGACATCCATATTTTTAATTTACTCTTCGTTAATTGATGTTTGATGATCAATAAGTAATTCTTTCAAGGAATAAAAATAATCGCATACATGCATTTTTCTGTGATTTGCACCAAAAAATGTATTCTGATACATAAATTTTAATAAATAAGGATCACAATCTTCGTGGAAAATGCTGATTAGAATTGGAATAATTAAAATAAGATAAGTCTTTCTATAGTTTTGAATTTAAAACCAAGATTAGCGTTTTATTGATGATAGGTAATATTATTTAAATCTATTTTTCATTTTATGAATATTTTACGTGCTTTTATTAAATCCATTAATGCATAATTTCGGTTTAATCCTCAAAACCATCTTTAAGAATAAAATTTTCCAAAAACACAAATCGGCACAACCATCTATATGCTATGTTGTCTAAAATTATACATAATGCGAAAGAACCAACGAAACTTCAAAATCCGTATTCAATATTATCAAAATTCTTATCAAATTAAATTTGAATATAATTTTAGACGATATAGGATGTAGATTGTTCTGCCGATTTGTGTTTTTGGAAAATTTTATTCTTGAAGATGGTTTTGAGTATTAAACCGAAACGTTGAATTTTATTTTATTCATTTGTTTTAATTTTTACATCATCGTTAAATTTATGAATAAAGTATGCATTAGATAGCAAACTCTATTTTATTTGTATCCGATTCTATAGCATAATGTCCTAAATTATTAACTCACTATTAATTAAAATTGAAGTTTATGTTTAATTCACAGATTTTTTTCTCTATTACTTAAAACTGACTATGTTTTATAATGCACATTTATTTGCAGAGTAATAATTTATCCCTTCACTGCAGAATTTTTTTTTTTTTTTTTTTTTTTTTTTTTTTTTTTTTTTTTTAATGAAAAAAATCGTTTTAGATCTATATATCGGTCTAATAAAAGAAAAATAGTATAATAAATAAAAATAAATAAATAAATAAAATAAATTTCAAAATTTCAACTAAAATTTTATTTTTAATGGCGTTTACCCTATATACAGAATCAAGATTTTTAAATATTGTATTGCTATATTTTGCAATTAAATAGGCTTAAATTAATTAATTTTATCTGATCAACACTCTGCAACTTTCTTTATATTAATATAACAAAAGACAATTTTGCTTTAATAGCTTTTTCCAAAATGTTTGTGTTTTATTTATGTTTTATTTATTTTTTATTTATTTATTTATTTATTTATTTATTTATTTATTTTTTTTGTCAAATGGAGCCATTGGACAGGGGCAAAATAAGTATTATTTTAATACTTGAACTGTTTTGATCTATTACATATTGGCCAAATTCATTTCACATAGTGAGAATGAGAATTATAGTGTTTTTATTTATGTGACAGATGTAACACACGGTGCAGTAAAAGGTTAATATGCATGTTTTCTTTTTATATACATATTTATTTATTAGTAACAAATATTTTTGATGGCATCACATTGAGTAACAAAAACTTGATAAATCCAACAGGACCAGTAATAGATGAATTATACATAACAATGTTGAATATAAAACAGTTTTTAAATTTAATTCTTTTTTTTATATACAATTTACCTTTTCTTTTTGTAATTTTTCTTCTTAAATAAATCAAATTATCCCATGTTACCTTGAATTTCATGATTTTTCCTCCAAATCTATATGCAGCATAAAAATAAATTAATGTTTAACTATTCTAAAAATTAAAAGAACCGAGATTTGAATAATTTATTAATATATCTTTTTATGATTGTCTTTTTTTAATATTTTGAGTTTTTTCTTATACAAATGTTATTAGTTTATGCCACAAAAGTTTATGGGTGATATCGATTTGTCAAGTAGAATATTTCATAGCTAAAATAATACCAAGAATAAAAATTTAAAATAAAAATTTTAAATATATCAAGAAATTTTAAAAAAGGTTAAGATCTCCCCCCCCCCTCTGCATTTTTTGTACAATTTTCGGACAAATGAAACTCATTATTGTGATGATCTGTGTTACAATATGTCCGTTATGATAAGCGGAACTTTACATATACACGCATTCTATATGATAAGCTTTACTTTATAATTACTTTTGTCAAGTATCAATATGAAAATTTCCAAAATACAAGCATTTAAGTTTATGGTATACTCTGTAAAAAGGTTTTAACCCTTTCCCATCCCTTTCTTCTTTATTTAACATTGAAAAAAAAAAAAAAAAAAAAAAAAAAGTTAAGTATTGCAAGTATCAAGATAAATAAGTATTGCAAATAAATTTGAAGTTGGAATTTATGATTGACCGAAAGTCAAGTTTTTTATATTAAGATAAGAAAATCTTTTATATTATAACCACAATCTTTTTATTGTTTTCTGTCTTTTTAATTTAATACCGTGTCAAAAAAAAAAAAAAAAAAAAAAAAAAAAAAAAAAAAAAATCTAAAAGGGGTACTAAAATTTTTCTTGGAAACTGGAATGCCTGAAATTTTTTATGTAACTGCAATAAAAAAAATTGTGTTACATATTCAGATTCATGTTTGGATTGTTTAAAATTGAAAAAAAAATCTGCAAAGTTACGTAGTACTTTTTGGGAAACTACGATGTCTATAACTTTTTACATAACGGGAAAAAAAAAAAGTAATTGTCCCGGGTTACCGTTAAAATTCTAGTAAGCATACAGATTTCTGTAAATTTATAAACCTTGTTTTGCAGCTTTATATATTTTATTTCTTTATACTATACAGAAGCTTTTACAAAAACTTTCCCTTTTGTAATTTTTTTTTTTTTTTTTTTTTTTTTTTTTTTTTTTTTTTTAACAGTGTAGAAGGATGGTAACCATTTCTCATCGTTATGTATCCCTTTATGATTATGATTTCTTTAACTTAATGAATAACTGGTATTTTAAATTTAATTATTTAATTCTAAATTCTTGATTTGAAAGGTTTTTTTTAGGGGGAGGGGAGGCTGTCTCTGGCATTTTAAAGCAAAAAATTCCTGACATCATATAACTTTGATTTTGGTTAAAAAAAAAAAAAAAAATGACTCGTGGATGATATACGCCATATGTAAATTATTTTCAATTCTTTGTTGCAGTGATATGAAAGTTCTGATATAATGACCACACTCAGCTTATAGTTTATTTATTTATTTTGAATCTTTGAGGATCATTATGTTGTGGTTATATTGCATTAACCAAATTATAAGTTAGAAAAGTTAGAGAAAATTTACTATTAATTTTGCGTTGAATTTTACTTTTAAGTGACTTGAACAATTTTTACTTAGATTTTATTTACTTTTCTAACATTATTCTATTTACAGAGATTTTCCTGTATCTTTATAATGCATGAAAATTAAAATATATAAAAACCAAATCGTCTCTAATTAAATTACTTTTCCCAAAATTAAAAATTTAGCTAAAGCCAGATGACTAAAACGCTCACTTTAATATCGCATTCGAGAAAAAGAATTCTAATGCTTCAATTAAATGCACTTGAGTAGTTTTCATAAAATTTTAAATTAGTTTACATATTTCAAAAATATTTTGTCGCTAGCTTTAAAAGAACGTTATCTTGCAGGAAAAATTTTTCTGGCTACAGTTCACTCCCGAAATTAATGTTTCGATAAAAGTCGAATTTGATGCACGCATAAAAGAAGTACACACTCCTTAACAGGATCCATCTTTATAATTCATTTTATAAACATTTTGATGTCATTGTTTTTGAAAGGTACTCAAGCCAGATTTACTCGCAGATATTTTCTATAAAAAGCCGTCACTATCTATCGAGTTTCCGCCATTCCAGATATCCGAAAATTTTAAGAAAAAAAAAATTCCTAATCTTGCTTATCGCGTCTGCGACAGCTTCGCGTATAGATTTCATTTAAAACCCAGTCTGCCCAACTTAGTGTATACACGGAGAAAAGAAAAAGATTTTTAAGCAACAAAACTAAATAACAACAATACTCGAAGCACGGGAAATAGAACCGTACTAAATAGGACTAGGCCGAAAAGAGAAGCAGAGAAAAAACTCCTCAACCCTTCTGGAAAACTTGTCAGTGGCTTTAGTAATCTTCCTCCAAAGTTTTAAGGATTTTAGGGGTTTTGGTGAAGGAAACTTAAGAACAAAAGAAGCAGAAAACAATGCCTCGCGAAGCAAGATAGACAGAAAGTGAGGGTGGGGGCGACAGTCAGAAAGTATCAGCGGTGAAAAGTGATGCTGAGGGATTGGAGAAACTTTTACAAGAGTAAAAGAGAGGAGGGATTGTTTTCGGTGGAGGCTTTTGTAGCTGGGGGAGTCAACTCAGCTTTAGAGGGGAGATGGTGGAAGGCGGTCAACGCAGAAGAATAGTTGAAATGGGGAGGAGGTTTTTATGCGCGAATTTTGCGCGTAGCTTGGCTGATAAAAGGACTAAGAGCAAGGCTTTCTCTGGATTAATACCGCAAGCTGGAGTCTGTCTCATGCCTGTGCTGGCACGATAAGGTTTCAGTACACATGGATATATTTATATACAGGAGAGGAATTCTTCCTCACTCTACGTAGACAGGGAAAAGATGAGGAGCGTTCTCTCTCTCTTTCTCTTTTTTCCCCCATCCCAGTTTTTCATCTTTCTTTTTGGAGGTCCTGATGCCGTTTGGTTTGAAAACGGTAAACCGCATTTTCAAAACTCATTCTTCAACGCCCTTTTTGTGGCACAAATAATAAAAAAATAAAAAAGAGAGAGATGACTTTAAAAAAAAAATGGGCAATAGGAAATAGCAGATCTTTTTTTTTCTATCCATCCTTTTTTTGTTCTCTTTTTTGTAGATTTAAATGTTTACGTTAAGCCATTAAAGAGCTTAGCGTGTAAATCCAGGGATTTATTTATTTATCTTCGAGGGCGAGAAGGCAGCTTTTAATATCAGTCGTAATCCCGGGATTCAACCATTTTCTTCAACTTTTCTATTTGAGAAGTTCAGGCACGTTTTTTTCCCCTAGCCATTTATATTTTTTTATGCATAGTAAAAATCTTTTTGTGTATATATTTTTTTCAAAAGCTGTCAGCGATTTAATTATCCTTTTTTTACTTTTTCTACGGAATTTTATATTTTCTAAATTCTTTTTATTTTGCCTAATAGTCTTCCGATATTTTTTTATAGTAAAAGTAGAGTACTAAAAGATTTTACTGGGGTATTATATTGGGCACTCAAAGCAATTAAAATTTATTTGTTTTCTTTTAAAAAAAGTTATAGATGTTTTTGTTTGCAAACAGTAAAATGTTTTTTTCAAGAGAATTCTCTTTTCAAAAATTACTAAAATACCTTAATAATGTCCGTAGTTTTTTTTCCCTCTCTCTTATCTTAATTTTAAATGAATGAATGGTCTAATTATTTTGTCTTACAAATTTTACGTTTACTAAAATTTTATTACTTGATTTTTTATTTAATTTTAAATTTTAAACTAAAAGTTGTTTTTTTAATGTTAATAGTTGAAATAATGAAAATTGTTATAAAACAATGTCATTCGCTTTTATTTTATTTTAACATATAAGTCATTGTTAGATCGTACATTAAATATGCTAGCAGATAATAGAGAAATGATAATTGATTTAATATAAATCACAGAAAATATGACAGCAACATTTATGTTTTATTAATTGATTGTAGGTGTTATTAATATCACTTTTTTTCATAAAAATAAATAAATAAATAAAAATGTTAAATAGCACTTTTGACGAACATTTGAATATTTTTTTCTAATGTAATACTACATTCTTCCACATATAGTTGTATCTATATGAAAGAAAAATTCTATAATTTAATTTTTTTTTTTTTATATAAATGTGAATTTAAAATATTTATTTTTTAACTCTTCAATAATAATAAAAATTTACAACTAGGCAAACGCCATATATTTTTAGCACATTTTATGGCAAATTTCTAATTTAGTTATTCTATTACATAACACCTGTAGAAAAACAGCAATATTTTTCATTCAATACTTTTCATTTGATTAATAATGTTCTTTTTTTTTACTCGAAGGACCTATTTTTTATATTTTATAACTAAATTTTGACACTGATATACACACATATATATATTACTGGCATAAAAAGATAGATTAAAATAAAATACCTTAATAAAAAACGAACTGTGAGAACTTTGTAATGATCCATAATGATGTGATATATATTTTTAGTAAGAAAAAAAAATAAAACAAATATTTTTGTTTGTTTGTCTTTGCGGATTTTTCCCTTATGATGAAACTTTTAATATAATTGAAGGGTTAGGACGGATAACGATGGTTGCGTAGTATAGGTAGATGATAGTTATGTAATATGTTATATATCTTACCAGCATCTACTTTCATCTTTCTTCCCTTTTTGTAACTGTCTTTACGCGTGTTTTCTCAAAGAACTTTTATCCTTTTTCACATTTTATACCTTTTTCCAACAATGTTTTCAAAATATTATATCCATTTTCACTTATAACCAAGATTTCCAAACAATGGTTCGTGTCTCATACTATAACAGTCATTTCAAATTCCACAGAATTGGACTATCATTATTCTTCTACTTGGCTCTTTAAGGGTGTATTTCGATTCAAACTGCATATTTTCCGATTTATTTTTAAATTCATTTTTGCTCTCATATGCATCAAATTGGCAAATTGTCTTATTCAAAAAGTACTCAAGGTGCCGTGATTGCCGATTCTTTGATAAATGCAGGAAATGTTCCAAAAAAAGCAATCAAAAACGGAATTTTGATCCGATTTTTCCGAAGCGGAAGATCTGGGAACGAAAAAAAGGATCCTACTGAGAAAATAATTGTTTATAAATCAAATTCTAATGAATTGAGCGTAAAATGACATCTCACGGCACCTTAAACGTATCTTCAAAAATCACCTCAGAAAGTTTCATGTTTCTACTTTTAAAAATGTGTCTGAAACTGTATCAGAAAATTTTGAAGGTGGAAAAGTGTTTTTTCGAATACACCCTTAAATGAATTTATAAGCAAAGATCAAATATTGGCAATAGCTTTATATATCTATGCATTTATTCTGAATTTTGACAAATCCTTCATCACCACTAATTTTTTTTTTTTTTTTTTTTTTTTTTTTTTTTTTTTTTTTTTTTTAACTGTTTGAACGTTTTTGTCAACACAGAACTCTTCTGTAATCATCACAACTTCACAGAAATTTCAAATTCAGGTGCTACTACAAGGTTGCTATAAAAGATAATCTTGCTTTTCATTTTATTATTATTACGTATATTATAGTTATTTTAATGCAGGATCTAAACCAGTGCTCTATTAAGGGCGTTGAACAATAGACCTTATGTTATTTTTAATCTTATCAGGTCTTTGTAATCTAGTATTTAAAAATTATACTAACGATAATTATTATTATTATTCGAATGCAGGATCTAAAATAAAGCTCGATTTAAGCCGTTGAACAATAGACCTCATATTTTTTTTAATCGAATCAAGTCTTTATAATCTAGTACTTATTTTATTATTATTATTATCATCATCATTCCAATGCAGAATTTAAATCAGAGCTCGATTTAGGGCTTTGACCAATAGACCTGCTAAAATTTTGAATCTTATCGGGCCTTTACACTTTCCTATCAGAAAAAAAGAAAGAATAGAAAGAAAGGAAACGAAAAAAGTTTAGCATAATTTTGATATTAATATAAAATGAAAGTCATTTCACTTATAAATATTTCTTTTTTAATAGTTTTGTGCTAGTATTACTAACAGGATATTTTATTAACATTTGTTTTTCTTTTTTCTTTGACAGGTTTGGTTTCAAAACCGTCGTTCCAAAGAACGCCGTATGAAGCAGCTAAGCCAAATGGGGACCAGGCGTCACTTTTTCCGCAGCCCGCGAAGAGCCATGCGACCCCTTAGGCCTGGCATGTCTCCGGATGGTTTGGACGACAGCCCGGACATGGTCGGTGGACACAATGCTGCCGGATACGCCTATTTCTCAGGTACTACTGCGCAATGCCTGCTCTTCGATTATAGCGCCCCCTATACCGATGATTTTATGCAAATGTCTCCCTTTGATTCGCCGACTCATACATCGCGGTTTGTTTACTATGATAGGGAGCATTACTAAGAGAACATCATACTGGAAAATGTAAATAAAATATCTGTGAGAGTATGGAATATTTTTTCCTCTTATTGAAATATTGCAAATACTCTGGGATGACTAAATGATGATTGTTAATTGAAAGTTACACAAGAATGAATAATAAATTATTTTATGTTTATGAATTTTGATTTTTCATTTCAATATAGCCTAACATAGATTATTTTAAAAATTATATATTATATGTATTATAAGTGGGTGATAATCTCAATACAAAATGGAAGTGAAATTGATCAAGAATTACATACTAATTATAAATATACAAACGGTTAGCTTCTTGTATGTTATTTTTATTATTATGTAATTAAAAAAAAATGAATAATATGTATTAAAATGAATTCCTACAAAGTACACTTGAATTTACAAATTTATACCTAATGTAACAGAACTTTTATTGTAATTGCAACTGTATTGTTTCTGCAGAAATAGAAAAGAATAACAAGTGTATACATTACATAATTTATGTTTTTGCAAGTTTATTTTTTCTTTTACTTTTTCGTATTTATATTTTTTCCCACAAGTACGCTTCTTCTATTTATAATTTAATCGCCGCATTTTCAACACAAACAGAAATGTTCAGTAATATTATTTACGTAGAATAGTAAATCGTGAAGTTTGGATAAAAGGACATTAAAATATCTGTAAATACCTCCAAATCATGCTTTCATCTGTAAAAACATTATTTTTTTCCATTAATAAATTATTATCAATAAATGGCATCAGCAAAATATAATTTCATTTGTTAGATAAATTTGTAAATTTGTAAAAAAAAAAAAAAAAAAAAAAAAAAAAAAAAAAAAAAAAAAAAAGGAGGGGGGGGGGGGTACTAAATTTGTACAACAGTAATAATAAAAACTGAAGTCTTTAAACTTCATTACAAATACTGTAACTCAGGGGGTTTTTTTCCAGTTTTTTTTTATAGATATAAATATTTTTCGTTTCATTGTTTGCATTTCGAGAATTGTTTTCCTTCATGGTTTTTTAAAATGTACCCCATTAATAATGTTCCAATATTTCTGTATAAAAAACAATAATCTAATGATTATATTGATAAAAAAAAAGAAAATTTCTAAAGTTCATTAGAAAGTTTTACTCAAAAATATTAGCTTAAATTAATAATAATATTAATTGATAATTTTTAATTGTTTTTCATTTTATTTTACTTGGATATGAAGGAAATGCATTATCAAAATAACTTTCAAACATAGAAAAATAAAAAAAAATACACGTTATTATTATTATTAAAATGTACTCAATATAAGAAATTGTTTAAAAATATCTAAATCACAGTCGTATGAGGAGTTAAAAAATAAAATATCATATTACGTTTAATAATCTAGATTTTGATCTTAGAATTTTATTGTTAACTCAAAAATTAATTTTCCTATGTGAAAGGCATATATGTAACATCTAGAGAAGTAGAATGAAGTAATTTTAGCGAACATTTAAAATCATGTATTTTATATAACTACTTCAACGGTTACCGCGAGATAAGTCGGGTGTTAAAGCACTGTTTCCCCATACCCGTCGCCGGTTAAGTGGTTTAAATACATAAAAAAAAGGATTTTTTTTACAGTAAATATACATTTTATAGCACATAAAAAATAATAATTTCATGCATGAATTAGTTTTGGAGGACTAATTAACTTTTTTTTTTTTTTTTTTTTTTTTTTTTTTTTTTTTTTTTTTTTACAGTTCATATAATATTTTACGTATTGTTCCGTACTTGTTTCTAAAATACTGTTAAATATACCCTTCTAAAGCTTGTTGTGATGTTAGAAAACTTACTATTTGAGAAAAATAAGAAGTAATTTTCATTTTAACTTAAAAGAAATAAAATTAAAAATATTTTAATGAAAAGCTTTGAAAATTCTAAAAAAATTAACAATGCATCTTTCGTTATTTTAAAGAATTTTTCACGCAGATTTGAAATGTCAGATATTTTTAAAGAAACAAGCTAGTTACACAATTTTGAAAAGTTTCAACTGTTTACCCAAATAGAATTTTAGAAAAGTGTGCCAAAGTATAAAAAATACATCTAAAAAAAAAAAAAAAAAAAAAAAAAAAAAAAAAAAAAGGCAATACATATATGAACACTGACAGCGCTTAAACTATATTATTTAAAATCCTTCCAGTACCATTAACTTTTAGGTCTATAACCATTTGGCTCCATTGCTCCATACCCTTTTAGTTCTATTCTTTAGGCCAATGTAATTAAAAACTCAAAAATTTTAACCATTTTATCTTCTTCGTTCCTTTAATGTTTAGATAACTTTTTGTACAGTTAAAAAATCTAAACTGTTAAAGGATTATTTACTAGCATTATATACAATTATTATAGTAATATTCTTACATTTTATCCGATTTCAAATGAATTTTTATACTCAGTTCTTGAAGTAGACTTCTTAAGTACTTAAAATTTCGATTAAATTTAAACGTTTAACATAATTTATTTTAAACAGACATTGCAATGATCTTCGCAAAAATTATACGTGAGGAAATTTAAACGCTATATTATACATCACCTAATATAACCAAAAAAAAAAAAAATCCATTTTCAGTTTGGAACATTTAAAAACATACATCCTAGGTTTTCAAAAATATTTTTTGTGAATTATTTTTTACTTTAAACAATAAATTTTAAAAATGTTATACAAACAGATTTTTTTTAATATTCTAAGAATATATTTTCTATATTATTTTCCCTACTTCTTAAAAATTTTTAAAATATTACGAGAAATATTTAAAAAACTTAAGATGCATGTATCGGACGCCAATTTTATGATAGCAAAAACCCAGTTCAAATAATTGTGTTAATTAATTGCAATCTTGTATTTAAATTGTTTCACAGGTTAACAAATGGCTTACGGTCTGTAAGGCGAAAAATAATTTTTAGAGAACCTTTCAAGCGTAAACCTACGATATCTTTTTTTTTTTTTTTTTTTTTTTTTTTTTTTTTTTTTTTTTTTTTTTTTTACACCTGCCTGCCTTTTTTTAAAGCGGTTTGCAAAAAAGTGTTTTTTTTTTCCCCCGCTTAACATACCACGAAACTTCCTTGCTCATTTTAGCTTACAAGTATGATTATTTATAGGTTATGATTATTGAAGTGATATGTAATCGGCTTTTTTTATTTATTTATTTTATTTTTTACGATAAATGAATCTTGAGCTACAAGCAATCTTCAGATGACAGTTTTCTTTATTCTTTCCTGAGCTTTCGAGTCTCGGAATTTGTTCAACTTTGAAAGATTTCCTGAAAAATATTCTGCCTTTACAGAAGAAACAAAAGATGAAAAAACAATTCGATTTTCTGAAAAAATCACTTGCCAAACTCATATATTTGCAAATAAAAATGAATTAAAAAATGCATCATAAAATAGCCAGTTGGGATTTGAGAATAGTCATAAGAATTTTTAAGTAATTGTATGAAGAAAAAAAAAATAAGAATAAAAATATAAGAAAAATGATACAATATAGTTTTGAACGATTTCTTTAAATTCCTTAAATTTTGAATTCGCATTACACGATATCATTTCTTAAGGAAACTTTTATCAAAATGGAAGAATCTTTAGCTCCTCGCCGAATTCAGCAATGCAACAAATAGATACATCCACTCTACATCTCTTTCGAAAATATAACTGTCGTGACCAGCTCTCCGATGATAAAACGCTCGTTAGGATTGTTAATTAAAGTCCTTCTCCGTTTCACGCAGCCATGGACCCGATAAACACAAGCAATTGACTTTGCCATACACCGAAAGAAAAAAAGGAGAAACCCTTTTACTCTATTGTCTGAGAGTTTTATCTCCCGGCAAAACGTCCGTAAGACATCAATTTCTTTTTCGTCAAAATAGTTGGACGATGCTTGTTTTGTGTTCCTTTTGTTTTTGGGGGGTACAGTGACTTTTTTTTATCAGATTTTTCTCAATATTTAGAGTAATTCTATATTATTTCTTTCTAAAATGACATTTTACACAGTATTTTATATATTTTATATACAACAGCAATTTATTTTAACATGTGCTTAAAGTAAAAGAAACCAATTGAAATATTTTTTGAACCAATTAAGTTATTTGACCAAGCAAAAACGTCCATACATTTTTTTTTTTTTTTTTCGAGTAAAATAATTGAACGATACTTACTTTGTATTTGATTGGTTTTTGGGACAGAATAACGTTTATGAAACAGTATATTTTATTTTATGCTATGCATACAAAATGCATATGCTATGCACTTTTATGTTATGCAAAATTAAGAAAAAACTAACAAATCTCTGTCATTACATAATCATTTTCGCAAAAATAGCTAGATAATGCATATTTTTTGTTAGGCTTTCTTTTTGGTAGAAAAGATTTTTTAAGGTCTTAAATTTCTTTAGCGCTGACCGAACTCAAATCTAAATATATTTACACATTTAAATTATACACATGTATATTTTTTGCCGTCTTATAATGTTTTAAATTTAAAAACTAAATACTTAAAGTAAAAAAAAAAAAAAAAAAAAAAAAAAAAAAAAAACATTTTTTATATTTTTTTTATAATTTTTTTTTTTATTTGATACATTCTCTCAGTCCGAAATGTGAAAATCTAAAAGCTGCAAAATGTTAATTTTAAGTATAGGTGTCAAACTAGATAGATAAATAAATAAATTTTGAACTAGATTTCTTTTTGTCACTTTTGAAGTCGATACAAAAAGTTACAAAATATTATAAATCGAATATTTAATAATCATATGGCACATTTTTCTTACAGACAATGATATATATGCAGGATGATTTAAAATAATGTGGCCAAAATGAAAGGGCAGAGAAGGCATACAAATATAATCAAAAATTACATAAGAATAGGAACACGGGGTTGCAAATACCATCCGGAGGCACGAGAAGGGCTTGCAAATTGTATATAATACAAAAATAATAAACAAAAACCATTCTATATCATTTTATTTATGCTGTATTTCCGCACATATTACACATTTACGACCAATAATGCTATATGAGATGCTCAAAGCTTCTGGCAGATACTTGGATATAGTGGCGTATCTAGACTAAGCATTTCTCGGGGGAGGGGGATATACAGTAAAAATGTCTAAGATGGAATCACAAGTAACAGAAAAAATTTCCACTTTTAACAGATTTTTATCATTGCAGGTAATCATATATTATAAAATAAACCTCATTAGATAAAATCGGATAGTACTTAGATTTTTTTTTTTTTTTTTTTTTTTTTTTTAGCTAGTTTTTTGTTTAAAAAGCATAGTCCCATGCTTACACTGCCTTTTTATAAACGGAACATTGAAAACTATCTCCTAAGCAGTATCTCAATAAATAGTAAATAATAACCGAAGTAAACAACAAATTTAAATTTACGTTCTCATACTACCACATTTAAGTAAATTTGAAAAAAAAATTCACGGCTTTTCAGTTCATATTCAGAAGATATCTCAATCTTTTCATAACTTTAAATCACAGATTTTCAAGCTGATAAATAGTAAGTAATAAAAATGAATAATGTTCATTTAACCACCATATATCATGTTTTATACAATAAAATATGTGTAAAGAGATCCTGTGTATAACTGAAACTTAGCTGAAAAGGAAAATTTCATTGCCTCTGTCCGAAATAACATACTTTATTAACGTGCCATATTAACAGCTTTTTATTTTTTTATTATTTATTTATTTATTGTTACATTGTAGTTATTGTTTATTTTAGTTATTATTTATTTGACTAGTTTTCATTAGATTTTTCTAAACTTTCGTGATTAAACTTGATTTTTCTATAAATTTTAGTATGGGAGTGGAGGGGGTTGCAGCCCTATCAGCCCACCCCCTTGAATTTGCCTAAAGACACGCATTACATCGACGCTGCACGCTGACAAACCTTTTCAAATGTATAAGATGATCGCGAACATAGCACACCCTGCTTCCGCAACAACTCTTTCTACTAAGTATTCTTGCAATAAATCAGGTGTTTGGTAAATAAATCCTTTTAAACAAGCCGATAAAAAACCAAACTACTGGAAGCAAATGATCGCAGCGCTCTCTAACGGCCGCTGATAGCATTTGCAACCCTATATTCTTATGAAATGTTTTATTCTTTTTGGATGTCTTCTTCGCTCTTTCATTTTGGCAACTTAATTATATATACATATATAATTTATAAATGCACTTTATCTTAAAAGCATAAAATGTTTATTAATTGGAATGCTATATCCTGCGAAATTTAGATTTAATCTTTGAAAGAAAGCGGAGAATTATTTCTATAAAATATTTTATTTTAATGAAAGGTGCTATTAATAACCATTCATTCCATAACGACTAAACCTGCACGTCTTAAGTAATAAATCTATTCCAAATTGCGCTAATGAAACTGCACTTAGTGCATTAAAAATATGTTTCAGTTTTTATATCTTCGCCACCTAGAAAGTATATAGTGCATTATATCATCATTAAATCGATAGACCTTTAAAAAAAAGTATAATAAATAATGAAAAAAAAAAGCTTGTAACCCCATTTTTAACTTAAATGACTCTACAAAGAATTACATCATTTCCATCAATAATGGTGGGGATAAATACCATGTTCTAAAAGCTTAATACTCTAGTATAAAGAGTCTATAACTGCAGTTCAAACACTCTACCCTAAAAGCTGCTAATGCACCACAGATTTCATTTAAGTGGAGGGGCAGGAACCGCTGCGGACAACCGCTTACTTTGGCAAAGGGTCGCTGTGGAAAAAGTTGAGAACATGCAAAAACACTACAGTGTAACTCTCCCGCAGTGTAGTGGAGTATGCTCACTCCCTGTATTGCCCCGCAGTACGCCGTAGCATTGCTTGTGTTCGGGCACCCCCTTAAGCAAGAAAAGTGCGAATCCTCGAGTTTGACTGTGGTTCGAAAGTGTTTTTTTTTTCTTTTTTCATTGAGTTCTTAAAAATTCAATGCAGCAACAGATCAGATGGCATATATGATGTATTAAAGGAAAATCCAATAAAATTAAAATAAAGTATGGCATACAGCAATGTAGCATTTAATTTGCGCATGCAAATAAACTATGATCAACTGGGCACTTTTTGATTTACTCGTTTCAAAGTTTATTAAAAAATGGCAAAAAAAAAAAAAAAGACTTTTGTAAGACAATATATATGCATATATTCGAAAAATAGTTGCTTAAAAAATAAAAATAAAAAGCATAAACAAAAATAAATCATTAATATCTTGGGCGAAGCACATCGGATGTAAAAAAAAGGCCTACCTTCTACTTGGGTTTTAACCCCTTCGGCACCGGTATACGTGCTGCATAAGATGCTGAGAATCCTTGATTATTCTCACCAGTAATATTTTTGCAAATTTAGCATTATTTAATGCATCCATTTTTGCGATTCAATTAGGTAAAAATATCTGCTTTAAAAAGCCGATGATAAATGATTAAAAGTTCTGTAAAAGACGCTCTTCCCTTTCCATAAAGGGATTAAAGTTTGCTTTATCTTTAATCATCTTGGGAAAAAGCATTTTTTTAATAAAAAAATAGTTTTAATGTATTTTTATTAATTAATTAATTAATTAATTAATTGTTTAGTTGTTATGTAAGATTATATAACATTCGGAGAAAAAAAAGTATGTTTGAAGACTTATAACAATAGAACGACTTATCTCAAAGCTCCACAAAATCTCCCCCACCTCCCACCTTCCTCTCTCCCCAGATTTCGTTCGTGCTGATGCCAATGATTAGACTGAAAGTATATTTATTATTGGATAACCTACCTTATATGTATACTGTGAAATTACGTGGTCATATTATTCTTGGAAATTTTCTTGAAAAGACATTTAAAACGTAAATTTTGTATTTTTACCTTACCTTTTACCCATTCGGACATTATTAAATATAAAAATAAAACAAGGAAAAAATAAAAAGAAGGAAAACTAACACATCATTAGTATTTATTTAAAATATGTATTTAAGGGAGAGCAGTTTAGAAAAGGAGAAAATGTGTATTAGAATGAGGACTGCTTATTTTTATTTTAAACTGATCGTAGATTAATTCGATATTTTGATATTATGAGTCAAAAATATTCTATTTACTTCCAGTCAGAATGCTTATGATTATTTGAATTTTTTTCAATAATGCAGTGCAAAATCAAACATGCAACATCAACAAACCCATTCTATTTCTGATATAATTAAAATACAAATATGTTTCTAAAGAGTGTTTTAATTATACTAAAGTCTCCTTTTTATCCTAGTTCAAGTACATTTGAAATAGATATTGCATCTCGCATCATCTTAGAAAATATGGAATTCGAAATGATACAATCAAAACAAGTATTCATAATGGCGGCTTTAACATTTTAATATTTGTCCATTAAATACTATTATGGAATCGTTCAATATTTGCTTCTTTTATTTACACTCGAATTCGAAATGATACAATCAAAACAAGTATTCATAATGGCGGCTTTAACATTTTAATATTTGTCCATTAAATTCTATTATGGAATCGTTGAATATTTGCTTCTTTTATTTACACTCATATTGTAATAATTATCATCAGAATTGGACTGTTTGGTTCTATAAGGAATGTAATGTATAATACATTTGTTGTCTAATTTGCCGATTAGTCTTATCGCTGAAAACAATATTAGTGGCTTCCTTGTTATAATCAAATGCTGTTAAATAGCTATTTAATTTACAAAATATCTATCGCTCGTCTTTGTTTTCTATTCAAGAATTTGTGCATTCATTGATTCTCGATTGACTTTTAATATGAAATAGATAATTCTGACATGTTTCTAATGTAACGGAAAACAAGTGTGCTTTTGTGTAAATTAAACCACCCCATCTAAAGAATTAACACAATAGAAATGGAATTTCTATGGTATTAAGAGCTCATTCTCCGAACAATTGGATAGCCCAGCTCATTTCGCCTCACTTCTCAACTTTAAGTCCATATTTCACCTTAATACTCTTTTGTCCTGCTGGTCTGAGTTTCCCCAACGTCCGAAAGGAGATGATCCAAGGCGGCTTAATGTCCGCATCTTTAGGGATTTTCATTAAGGTGGGCCGCTCTTGCTTTTAAAAGCACAGCGACATCCTTTTCTTTGTGCGCGAATTACACGAGAAAATCTCAAGAAATTAAGCGCTTTATAATGATCTGCGATTTTAAAAGTTATTCTCCTTTCTCTCTTGCTGCACGGCTTCCGATGGCTGCAGCTTTCCTGTAAACTGGAAGCAATTAACCGATTACAGAAAAGGCAGCGATAAATCGATTAGGGCGCTCGGAAGCCCCGGCATCGATTAAGCGATTAACCGACAAATCGTTTTTTAATTGAAAGTTAATCGTGGAGTATGCCAGGCAGAGAGATATAGAGATTGTCGCTCATTCAGTTCCCTAACAGTGAGCGGCTATTAATCAGCTGTTTTGCCGGAGAAGTGCTTTTTGAGACTATTCCCCGTCATTTTGAAGATGCCAATTTTAATTATGTTTTTTAAATGGTTTTGTAATAGTGTCTCTACTTGTAGGGGGAGGGTCGGAACCATGTTGGTTTAACGATACTGTAATGTTCTTCCGTCTGAAATATGTATCTATGATATTAAAACTGATGATTAAATATAAATAAATTCAGTTAAGATAAACAATTAAAGTTTTGAGAGAGAGGAAGCCTGTAGCTTCGTTTATATTTCATGAGTAAATAAACGAGCCACATCAATATGTATTTTCCAAAATTTATTACACCTTTTTAGGCAATAAATTACAACTTATAATTCAGAATTTTATCATGTGTGATGATATTTTGAACTGAAAGATGATAAGTATGTGGAATTTGTTATAACTAAAATAAAATGCTAGTTTATATCCCAATAACTTATCTGAATGTGTTTTCCGAAATTTATTACACAATTTTGCATCTTAAATTACAATTTTTATCATGTTAAAAATACGTTGATAGTTCAAAATTAGAGATAAATAGGCAGAATTTGTTATATTTATAATAAATGCTAGATAATTTTACAATAACTTTTTATCAGATTATTGATTAGTTAGGAAATCATAAATATGAATTATAAGTAGAAACGACCGAGAAATGATGTTTATTGTACTTTAGAAGTTTTATTCCTCCGTAGTTTAACGATATGATCAGAAAACGCAGTTAATTTTGATATTATGCAACTTTACAGAAAAAAAAAATCTATAACATGATTATCAATTTGATCAACAATATGCATAACTATTCTTTACTTATTCAATAATCATACTTCGTATTCAACTGGGTCAGTCGACGGAATTAATGGTTCATATAAAACATTACACTTATTTAAAATCTAAAATTTCCAAATTCACAGCTCATTTTTATCTTAGTTACCTGGGTAACTATGTGGCGTCCCATGTAATTTGTCCTAACCTAAATACGGATTACTACCTAAATTATAGAAAATGTTATTTAAAAGATTTAGAGAAACATCAAAGCTGTGTCATTAATAATTTAAAAACCGCCAAGTTCGCAATTGATATTCATTCTACGAAGTTCCTCGTAGACAAGACCATTAATGCTTGGTCTTGTCATTTTTTGTTATATCAGAGTTTCTCTCATTACGACCAAGTTTCCTATAATATATTTTTATATTAAATAAACCATTTTGTTTCTTTCTGTTCGTTAAAACCAAGTTCTCTTGATATCCAAGATCATTATATACGATATGAAGGATTACAGACACAGTAATTTATAATGGTTGCACTGTATACACTTCCCTTTCATTTCTCAAAAACTTTATTACTGTAAAAAAAGGAAAAAAGAGATGATTTACAATATTATTTATTTTGATGATTTTACTTAACTTAAATACAAATTATCATTTAAATTGCAGAGAATATAGGATTGAAAACCTCTCAAGAAATCACTTGAATTGCAGAAAAATATATTTTGTAATAAATCATATAACTATCTTGTGAAGCTGCATTTTTTATTCAGCCTCCAAAGTTATTCATCAACAAGAATTTTACAATTAGTCTTACTTTTTTCAATATATCGGAATTTTTCTCATTACAATCCAGTTTTCTACAATATATTTTTATGGGGTACACGACATTTCGGTCCCGCCATTTCGGTCCCGCCGTTTCGGTCCCGAGACATTTCGGCCCTGGCCATTTCGGTCCCGAGACATTTCGGTCCCAAGGCATTTCGGTCGCGAGACAATTCGGTCCCGAGACAATTCGGTCCGTGGCCATTTCGGTCCCCTGCAACTTTAGTCCCTTGACATTTCGGTCTTTAGTCATTTCAGTCCCTTGTTATTTCTTTGCTCGCTACCTTATAAGTCGGATTCTAATTGTTGTGGGCCTGCCAAATGGTATAAATTCAACATTCTTCGGGCCTTTTTTAAAAAAAAAAAACATTATTCTCCCCCCCCCCCCCCCAAGTTTTATAAAAAGTTGAATATAAGAGTCCAATAAATTTAAATTTTTATAACTCGTGACAATGAAATCACAGCGAGCTGAAAATTTTGTTTGGTTAAACAATGTGATATAAATTTATGGGATATTGTCTTTTGCTTTTAGTAGTGCAGAGAGTTCATAAAGCTCCGGACCCATTTTGATGTTTAATAACTCATAATAAAGATAGAATAAAATTAATAGCATAAATGGTTAAATAGACTCAACTCATGACCCTTGTCAATGAACTTCCACGTGTGCCCCCTTCGTCGCACAGAGAATATCAAGTCGATTGTCAATATCACGCCAGGTAGCGGCAAGCATGTCGGCATCCATGCAGGCTACTGACAAATAAAACCTTCATTTTTTTAATTACTATTTTTTTAATGAAGTATTTTTTTATAATAAACTTCTATTACTTTTATTAATATAAACTTCTATAAATTACATAAGCTTGAAAGTATTTCATATAAACTGCCATAAATATTTTTTTGGCTGTTTACGTACATTTTTTAGAACCTTTAAATTAGCATTAATTAAATAATAAAAAACTATGCTTATTTTTTCCCTTCAATTAGTTTGATAATAAATGTCTTTAATAATTCAATTAGACAGTTATAAGTTATAATATATACATATTTCCTCAAATCACCCATCTACACCCTCTCCTTTGATAATTCAGAAATGAAATATTATTTATTGAAGAACAAATTTTTCATTTTTCTTATTATTTTTTATAATACTAAGTTACATCATTTGTTTCCACAAGTTACTTTCCATTATTAACATTGCGAAAGCAATAGTGATTTCGTAACTGGGCATGCTATGAAAAAAAAAAAAAAAAAAAAAAAAAAAATTGTAATTTGCCTCCGACACTTTTTTTTAATAATAGTATTTATTGATTGCATTTTTTAACAGTCTTCTCAAGCATTGAAGGCAATTTTTGTGAGTTAATTTTATCGAAACTGGGCCTATTTCATTCTAATAAGATGATTATTTTTTTTATTTACATAAAATTTCTATAATAATATTTTAAAATATAATAATATAAATATTATATATAAATATAATAATATAATATATAATTTAATAAAATGTACTAAAATGTAATATAATAATATTTTAAATAACTTTATTTTAAATTTTTAACTGACAAAACTGTTTTTATTTATTTATTTATTTATTTGTATCACCTTTTCGCTCTTACTTTCCCAGAAAAAACAATAATAATTCTTATTTTAGTTTTATTTTTAACTGTACTAATTGTTTTAAAATTCTGTAGTTTTAAATATACAATAAATAAACAAGTAAACGATAAATTTCAGATTAGAACTACTAGGAAATAAAATGATGTATTGAATATAAAATGGATTATGTATTGAGTTTATTTTAAAATAAAATTCATTATGTAAATTAATCATGTTATTAATAATAAGTATATTTAAAAAAATATTAATTTGACTTTTATATTAAAAGTACTAACCGCTTAGGATTACCAATTATCATTAAGATTACCAATTGTGATTAAGATTACCATACAAAATTTGTGTGAATTAAAATATTTTGGATAAAAGTTATACTTGTGTGCGGTTTTCGGGCACTTAGAATCGCATTATACTAAAATTTTATGGCCTTCAGTTTAAAAATTCTGCAATGTTCCCTTATAAAATTGTGTCTTATTTTACAAATTTCACTTTGCAGGAGAAGGGACCGAAATGTCTTGGGACCGAAATATCTAGGGACCGAAACGTCTTGGGACCGAAATATCTAGGGACCGAAACGTCTTGGGACCGAAACGGCTAGGGACCGAAATGTCTTGGACCGAAATGGTTAGGGACCGAAATGGCGGGACCGAAACGTCCTGCTTCCATTTTTATGATACTAACATTTTTTAAATAGATTTTGCTCTTGTAATCGCGTTCTCATGGGGGTGTGTTATATTAATTATTCATAATTATTCGTTAGCAATCGTAAAATATCTTATGGAGTAGCAATTTATAGTGAAATTCTGAAAGTCCCCATTTGCAAGATCGATGTTTTTGGCCTAGTCATTTTCATTACATCAAAGTCTCTATTGTTACAACTAAATTTCCTACAGTATATTTTTAAATTGTAAAAATATGAAGGAACGCATTTTCAATTCGCTTTTACTCGAATTTACTTTCCAAAGTTCCTTAAAAGCAAGAAAATTTTGAAAATTCTGATGTCAGACTTTCAGACGTTGCAATTCAGTTGGATGGAATGTATTTTTTATAAGACTAAGATTTTTTTTTAAATCTTTTTTGCTCGTTGTAATCGAATTTTGGCAGAAAACGTTGTTACATTAATTATCAATAAATATTCGTTATCAATAGTAAAATATCTTAATAAAATGCAATTTATAGTCGTTCTCTAAGTTCACTATAGACAAGATAATTACGATTGGCCCTGCCGTTTTCATTATATCAGAATTTCTCTAATAAAAAACTAAATTTACTGCAATATATTTTTTAAATTGTAAATTATCTGGAGAAACAGAAATTCGCATTCGCTCTTCGAAGCTCCTCTTAAGCGTGAATATTTCTGTTGGCCTTGTCATTTTCATGATACCATAACTTCTGTCATCACAGCTTAATTTACTGCAGTATATTTTTATGATAGCAACATTAAAAAAATCCTTTCTTCTAGTTCTAAACGAACTGTTGTAACATTTTTAGTTTAATTATCTATAATTATTTTCTAGTAGTTGTAAAATATCTTGAGAAACAACAATTCTCATTCGTGATCAGAAGTTCCTCGCATACAAAACTTTGGGACTCGCCTTGCATTTTCATAAGTTTTCGAAAGTTATGAGTTCATGAGTTATAGCTGAATTTCCAGCAATATAAATTTTATGACAAGCATTTTTTTCCACATTTTAATCATGTTCTCATATATTTCGTCGTATGAATGTTACAGCGTAAAAATAATATTCAACAGGTGTGTATACATTGAATTCGCAAAGAAATGGTGTGCTTTGACCAGTTACAGGAAATCAATGAAATAAGATTGAAATCCAATCTACACCAAATAACAGGAAAACTCTCCAAGTTTCATAGATGTTAAGTGCAATTCGGTGTGGCCTTCATTTGAAACAGTGAATCACAGACGTTATTAAGTTTGTTACACTTAATAATTGTCCTTACACTTTACAATTGTCCTTAATTGTGTATGAGAAGAACTCGAATACCATTTAAGCGTGTGTAGGGCAACAAACGGAGACCACATCGAACTGCACTCAACATGTATAAAACTTAGAGTTTTTCTTATATTTGTTGAAGACTCCAGATTTCCATCTCGTTTCTTTGATTTCCTGCCACTGGTAAAAAGTGCATCATGATTTTATGGACATACTGGGGAATTAGGAATCCTTTTCATGCATCATAACCTCGATACCAAACGAATTTCACAATAACTGAGTACATTATTATTATTTATTTTGATCATTTAACATATATTAGATACTAATTTCCATTTAAATATATAAAATTTTATTAAAATGTTTTGAAGAAATCAGTATAGATTTTGTAACAGTCATAAAATATTTTGATTATCAGGAATCCGTATTCAGCCTCCGAAGTTCTTCGTCGGCAAGACCATTACGATTCTCTCTTCCCTTTACATCCTTATCATCTATTCCATGGTAGATTCTCTGGATGAGGGGGGTCCGAATTAAAGGGGGGTAAGAAGGATTTCTCCAGCGATCATGGATAAAATAGAACCCTCAGGGGAGGGGGCTCTTCTGTGCGGTCGAGCCTTACCTTCCCTTGCGTATTCCAGTTCTAAAGTGAGAGGGGGGATGAAGAAGATTAATGCATTGTGTTGAGATGGGGATTAATCTGCATGAGCATATAACTATCCGATTGGAAACACTTGTGTGTCTTCAGGGGTGACAGCGACAGGAGCGTTTTGTCCACCACCCTTACCCCATGAATATGCAAAGGGGGAGGAGGTTTTATTCAGTGGGTAAAAATGGGAGGATATGCCTCCTGGCTACGACACGATAGCGTAGTCCCTAGGTATGGCCGTGTCAGATATGTGGCGGAGATATGCAAGTGAGTTGGTGATATCATACTTAAAGTCACTTATAAAAATCGGAAATTGTGGGGTTAATTTGAAAGATTCGATATTTTACCGCCACACCAAGACGGAAATTCAAAGTTTAACTTGGCTTTAACAAAAATCGTTCAGTAGTTAAGTTATACATTTAAAACTGTATGCTTTAATTGTAAAATTCTTCAAAATAACAGATAATTTCTTTACAGTGAAATAAATACATCGATTTAAACCGCACCAAATGCTTTCCATAAAGGAAACTTTTCTCTTGGGGAAAAAAAATAATAACCAATAAATGGACTAATGTAATGCAAAATAATGAGAACGCAAACATTGCAATGTAATTTATTTTTAGCAACATACGAGTAGTCTTAAATCTTAATATAATTCACATTAAGTATGCAACCTATTTTTAGCAACATAGTCTTAAATCATTATATTGTTTACATGAAGTACGTATTGTAAGCTATATTTAGTAACGTAGTCTTAAATCTTAATATAATTTACATTAAGTATGCAATGGAAGCAATTTTTAGCAACATGATCTTAAGTTTGAATACACTGCTAGCCATTAAAATTGCAACACTATGAAAGAAAGAAAATACAAAAAAGATATTTATTGTACTTATATAGTAGCGCATGAAGACGAGAAAATTAAACTTGTAAGCAATTTGGTGGTTTACATAGGTGTGAAATTAGTAGAAACAGCTTCCCCTCCCCCGCCTGGCAAGTAGAATGGCCCCTACTCAGTTGGGCATGGAGTCGAATTGGGCTTGGATAACAGAAACAGGCAACTCATTCCATGCTGCTTCAAGTCTATGCCACTCTTCATCAACCGTATTAGCTGGAGAGGAATGGCGGGCTATCTCTCACCAATCCATGACCAGATGTTTTTAATAGGTGACAGATTTGAAGACCGTGCAAGCCAAGCTAGCAATAAAATACCCTGTGTATCAAGGAAGGTCAGAACACGGCATGCAGTATATGGTCTTGCGTTATCTTATAGGATGATGGTGTTTTACAGGCCTAGAAGACTTAGCAAAACCACTGAACGTAAGTTGTGAGAAGTGTACCCAAAGACCTTAGAGGGAAAGACGTGAAGGCTTTGGAAACCGTAACTAACTGAAACAGTGCAAACAGTACTGCTATGAAACACTCTCAAAGGGGGAGATCCAATCGTAGGCTGGTTCACTGCATCCACCGATTCGCCAAATATTTATCTAGTAAACCTCCTTGCGCCAACTTCCCCGCGAGAATTCAAAACGCCATTTCTTTTGGCAGTTCGTCTTGAGACTTAAAGATTGTGGGAGATTTTTAATACGATTTGCTTGTTGTGATATATTTTTTATATTGCAAATAGATAGCCGATTAACGCGTACAACTGAAAAGTCTTCAGTGATGCTGAGCTTGTTAAAAAATAAATAAATTTTATGTATCGAAAGTTCCACTTTAACTCGAAAACTAACATAACAACGAACAGATTCATCTATAAGTAGTCTTCTGTAACGTATTGTATGAACTTTGACCTAACTCATCTCCCTCCACGAAAAGGGATGGGGAGAGAGAGGGGGGCGCGCACTGCTTTCGCGGGGACCGAGGGACCGAGGCGGGCACCGATGACCACATCATTACTCCACATTTTGATAATTATCGCTACTGGTGATAATGCCAAAGCGCGTCAAATGAACGCTTCTTATCTTTCGCCCCTGTATGCGACTTCTATTGCCTAGCTATTTGCACTGTTTCACTGACAGCTGTGGATTTACGTTACGCCTATGGAGCCTTCACATCTTTTCCTCTAAGATCTTTGGTGTACCGATCTGCGTTCAAATTACCGTCGATCCGAGCTAGAGATATGCGTGTCGTATATCCAATGGCTGTTAAATCCATCACACCAAGCATAGGACCCTTATGTCATGTCAAATGCAAGTAGGCGACGAGCATTCTTCTCGGGGCTTTACACTCGTATACGGCTATCAGATTATTGCACAAGAATCGAGACTCGTTCGAAAATACGATGTTGATCCTCTCCTGCATCCAGCATGGGAAGGCGTTGAGATCCTGCATAACGTTCAGTATGACCTCAGCAACACATTGGCACTATATTCACATGGCCGTGATTGGATTTCGACCAGTTTTAAGAGTAATATCACGGAACAATAATTCACATTCTCGGTAGGCAACGATCCTGTTTCTATCGAATTTCGACACTTGCCGAAAACATTATCTTTTCGAGGCATAACACGATGTTTTGAGTAAACGACGGCCTTCCAAAACATTTTCTGAATGAGAAAAATCCTCTGCGCAAATTTTCGGTTATGTATTGCTACAGATGTCATTTCTCGGGCCTGGGTGGTCTAAATACGTTGAAATACTAATCATTTGCAACGCCTTTTTCCTTTGATGTGATTTTGATAGTCTTCAAATCATTTCTTCTTGATGTTGCAATTTTAATATCCAGCAGTGTATATTTATATTAAGTACCTAATGTAAACATACTTAGTGAAATTGTCTTAAATCTTAATATAGTATACAATACTGTAAACTTTTTTAGTAATGGGTAATATAAATTGTAAACATTCCTTAAAAAAAAAAAAAAAAAAAAAAAAAAAAAAAAAAAAAAAAAAAACATGAACACACATATTAAAGTTATTTTTGCAAGAAATTAATCTGTAAAGTCGAAAATTAAGTTAATGTGTTTTTTGTTTTAGTTCCAAATTTCATCTGCAGCAAGCACTGCATTGTCTACAATTCCAAAAATGCTCACACTAACTTACAAACTAATTTTAATATTCTTTATTTTGAAATTAATAAATCAAAATTTTAATTTATATTTTTTAAATCTTTACATAAATAGCAGAACCAATACATTTAATTTAAAAATGATAAGAAAAATATTTTTAAACTAAAAATATTCAAAAAATGTTATTTAAATAAAAAACTTTAAAAAATCCGAATATTTTAAAATTTAGCAACTTAAAAAATTTAGCGCAGGTATAAATAAAATATAAAAAATTTTAAAAGCAAGCAGTTGTTTAAAACATATTTAAGTTGCTGAAATAATTCAGAAAAATCCATATTAATTGTTTGACGTTCCAAACAGTCACTAGATGACGAAAAAAAATAACATTTTTAAAAATCGAAAAGAAAAAGAAAAAACTTTGATTCTTCTAATGACAAGATATAAAAGTTATTTATTTATTTATTTTTTTTAATGACCAGTAGGTGGCAGCAGTAAACAAAAATATAGGTTCTAGATTAAAATTCTAAATTTCTGTACCTGAAAATAAAAAAGATATTTTTAAAATTACCGCAGTACAAAATAAATAAATAAACAAGTAAGAAAAAAGAAAACAAGCCTTTAAAATGGCCTAAAAAAGGAAAATTTTTTCTAATTAAATCCATCTGGGAAAAAAGGTAATAATAACAAAAGCCAAATTTTAAAGTTCCACCTGAGACATTCGAATCCACAATCTTTTGCGTGGAAGGCGAATGATTTATAACTACACTAGAGACATACAGCGATATATGCGGATATTAAAATATATTAAATAATGCGGATATTATTTGCAATCTAAAAAGAGCTAAATCATTTAATTAAAATAATATAAGATTGTTTTTTTTATGCTTTCTCTGCTTAATTGTTGGAAAACGCTAACTAATTGTTTATTTTTCGATATTACAAGGTTATACATAAATGAGTTATTATGAGCAGTATTGCCGTTTTAAATAGTGCAGTGCCTTTCTACAAATAATATTTTTAACTAAAAGGAGGAAGCGGTTATTAAGAAGTTCATACCTTCACCTGCAAATAATAATTTCAATACCTATTACTATTGTACTATTTACTTGTTATTGAATTTTTAAAATGTTCAGTCCAGTATTTACAAAATAGTTAATAATTGCAGTCATAAAATCTTTCAGAAAATTTTGTGACAATAAATTACATATTTTATTTATTTATTAAATCCAATGTACCAATATATATCAATAAATAAAATCAATTTTAATTTAAATTACAATTTTTGAAACTTTTCATGAAAAATAATTAAATAAAATATAGATTTTTAATTCGATCTTCTTCTTCTTCTTCGTCTTCTTTTAAGAATATGATTGTTATGAAAGAATCGACATTGGAAAATTTAAATCCTGCAGTTTACTTTAATGTTTGCATTGTTTTAAAAATCGTTTAGAAAAATATTTTTTTCTCTCTTATTTTTAAATGTTTTTGTCGGTTAAAAATAGTATAATATAATATCAAGAATTTTTTATTCAATGCATGCTAAATATTAAATTAAATATGTATTTTATTTGATTGTAATGCATAATGAAATACCTTACATAAATGTAACAACTGAGATGGGGTTATCTACTTACTATGATGTCATGTTTTGGAAACTGAAAGAGATATATTATAATTTAAAGACCGGGTGAAAATATTTAATGCAATTTCAAAATGTAATTATTGTTCCAAATCAACAACAGATGTTACCGAAATCATCGGTTATTATAATTATTTTCGCTTACTTAAATTTAGTAAAAGTCACTCGAGATATCAATTAAGTAACGAATTGTTCAAACTAATAAATTTCAAATCTACTATTTTACAATTTTTTAAATATAAATAATGCATTTTTAATTTATTTAATAAATTCATAGATTTTTTAATTTATTTAACTAAAAAACTAGGTTTATTATGAATTACCGTATAATTTATATGGTTAAAAATTATACTTTAATTACTAGAATCTATATATATAAAAGGAATTCTGAGGATAATTGAGGCACAGGGGAGCAAATCTTGGCAATGCGCCAACTCGGTCCAGAGGAAGCAAATCTTGGCAATGCGCCAACTCGTAAATATTAATCTAAAATATAGATTTCTGACTGCAGACGATTTTAAGATATTAACAAAAGAATGTTATATTTTCAAGCAAAACGTTAAAATAATTTTCTATATTGATATTTAAAACACATATGATAAAATAATTAATATTTTTTACCGGTGAAGCGATAGATTAGTTCTTTTTAAAAAACAACAGTCAGTGGCCACGTATTTCTGACAATGCATTTCTGCAAGTTTCGAGTTAATGATAAAATAATACAAATTTCAAGTTCGTTTAATATTGTTAATACGGACCCGGGCAACGCCGGGCGGGTTAGCTAGTACATTTAAAGGAAATTGTAGTTAATAATAAGTTTTTTTTTTATAACAAATAACTGTTTAGATAATTTGTTGAATTAAAATAAAACTCTTGGATGTTTTCAAATGCATTTTAGGTATTTTATGCTGTTTTATATGTTTTGTATCTAAGTAATATATGATTTAGATACTATAGAAAAATATACTCTTATAAAGTTTTTATCATTGAAAGATTTTACAAAAGTAGAATTATTTTTTATTTATTTATCAATTTTAATTAAAAGAGTACTTGAACATATTATAAAATCAGAAAATACTAGCCTTGCATAGAATAATCTCTATTTTCTGCTTGTATTTTCTTGCTTAGAAAATACTATCTATTACAACGCACCCTTCCAATGGAATATTTTAAAATTCAATGAGATCTTGCTGGCCATAGCCAAAAACATACACAAAGAATTTGGTTCATTTATATATGCATAACTTCGTGTACGCTTCGATGATAAAGAAAGGACACATGACAGACAGATAGATATTTTATCTAAACAAGTTTTTCATGATCTCTAATTACTAAAACATGTAAATCCATCGAAAACAGGAAGTCGAAAAAAATTTCGATTACAATACTGTCTTCTTTTCAAAGAACAGTGTGAAAAAGTAAAAAAGTAATTAAAAGTAATTTGGTAATTTAGTAATAAAATTAAAAAAAACGAAAAATAAAAACAATATAGGAAATGGATAAGGAATTTTTTTATTTGTAACACTTTATCAAGTTCAATATTCCGTATATATGAGTAATTCACAAACGATTTTTATTTGAACATTGAAAGCAATGAACACAAAAAAGTATCTTGTTTAAATTGAACTACAACACACATGTGAAATAATTAAAAAATTAAGATTGGATCTGTTCTAAAAACTATATTAGAAAAATAACAAATCAACACACATAAAGGAAAAGTAAAAATAAAACTAAGAATCTGCACTTATCTAAAGAGTTTTAAATTTATAAACAGGCCAAATATTGTAGCAGTGTTGCATTCAGGGGGAGGGGGGCTGATGGGGCAGCAGCCCCCTCCGAAAAAAAATGTAATTACGAAAGTTTATCAAAATGCAATGAAATATGCAGATAGAATTTATAGAGAGCAGAATAATATTTTGTTTCAGGCAGCTTTTTATTAAAAAAGTATTATTTCGGAGACCACAAAAAACCGTTTCAGCCAAATTTCCGTTATAAAAAGGCTCTTTTTACACACATAAAAATTATACTAATTAAGACGAAAACCTTTTTCAAGTGACATTTTTTGCCATCCCATGGGATAAAATTTTAGCAGATTCTGTTTAACATATGCATTACCTGTTATGATAACAATCTGCTTAAAGCGGAAAAGTTAACTTTCTTATGATTCCCTCTTAGAAACTTTTACTATAGCTCAGACCCCTCCGAAATGATAAGTCTAGGTACGCCCCTGTACTGTAGCAAGCATTTGGAATGACTATTTGTTATCACTTAATAATTTGCAATTATTTCAACAAATTTTTAGTAATACGATAAGAAATTAATAAATATATGTGATAAATTAGTTATTATAAAAATTATAAAAATTATCTAATTTATACAAAAAAGGAAGGAAACAAAAATTATATATTTATCTAATATATAATAAGGAAAAAAAATACATTCTATGAATAATTAAGTAGTACATATAATATTAGTGCTGCCATCTGTTAACAGTAAAGATAATTATTTTAGTGAATGTTATTAGGTAAAATAAAACAAAAGTGCTGCCATCTTTAAACAAAACTTAGAACAGAAATTCAAAATTAACCAGCGAAGGAATAAATGCAACAAAATAAAAAGAAATTAATAAAAACTTAAACATATTATCAACGAAAATAGCAATTAAAATGTAAAATAATTTTGTTTCTTTAGAATAGTTTAAATACGCCATCGTAAAGTAATCTTGTATTGTATTGTACTATGTTAAAGAACACAGGTATAAATTTGGATTCAACCCGATTCTATACGAATGAAAATATTAGGGTAAAGTTGGATACCGGGTAGGTCGATAAAACCGGGAACCAGGCTTTATCGCTTTATTTGCCGCGGTATCTAGCGGAAACTTCTAGAATTACTTCTAAACGAGCGGCATGTCAGCTCCCAGTAAGCAAAAGTCGTGTAAATGAACTCATTTCGCAGTGGTGATTTTTTAAAGATTTCACGTGAAAAAGTTATAAATTCGACGTCTCCAATCTCAATCGTCTCCAATCCGACGTTACCAATCCTAAATACCTAAGTATTTAGTTTAGTTAAATATAACGTATAATAGTCTATTATTTACTTGTTATTTTAACGTTTCTTATTAGTGTCTGCATTTGAACAACGCTAGAGTAACATTTTATCAAAGTGGCATGGTCGGACAAAACCGGGCAGTTTCCGGTTTTGGACAACTCTTTTATTTCGTTATTAAAATAGAATTGCAACCTTCTACGTCTTCTCAAGGTCTGAGCAAAAATATCAAGTGTCCTTTTGCAATCTCATCACACGATTTAAAACCTATTCCAGTACAAACAGATCCTAGAGCCATCGTGAAATTTATCCTTATTTCAACCCTCTACAAATTAGAACTCGATCAAGAAGAAAAAGAAAGGGTGGAAAAACAAGATAAGAAGAACTTAACTCTGAAGCGAAAACTTTTCATGATGACGGAAAATATAAGTAGAAAAACTGATGTTTAAAAAAAAAAATAATAAAAAAAAATAAAAAAAAAGAGTCCAAAGAAAGAAAAAAAACCTTGACATCAAAAAAGAAGGATGATGTCATAAGTTATGATGATTAGTATAATGTGTTAATTTTCCATTAATAAGTAGTATTAATGCAAAATTACAATGTGATTTTAATTATTTTTTTCCAGACATTGCACTCTTCTAAAAAAAATGTTGTTATGATTTCAATCGCTAATGCTCGCGACTGCATTGAATACTTTTTATCTTCGCAAGAAATCAATTTATCGATTTAATACAAATTTTGACAGTTTTGTTCCCATAGTGCACAATGATAAAAAGAAAAGCATTAGAGTTCCGGTTTTATCCGACTTTCCCCTGCTAGCGGAATTTTCAAAATATCTTACTCTACAAATAGAAATACTTGAGAGTATATTTTAATATTAGGCTTACGTTTAAAATTAAACCATACATTTTTAAATACAGAAATATATTGTTGTATGTTGTATTAAAGTATTGTAAAATAAATAAATAAATAAATAAAATAAAAAACAAAGAATTTGTAAAGCTTAAACGAACTACTTATTATTTTATTTTTAAATTATATACTGCATTATGTTTCTATTTTCTGCAAAACAAATTAAAATACAGTTTAAATAAAATATTCACTATCATATGCACATAGTTTTAAGACATGCATTCAATATATGAACTACACTGTAATCTCTTCATAAGCACACAGGAATTATAACCACTATCCCAGGAGTTCTTTATAAAGCGCTCTGTGCAAGACAAACGAAATCTTAATCCATTTGAAATGAAATTAAAATTCGTAATTGCTTTTATGCGCTCAGTTTCATGTTACTTTCGACTTCAATTGTTTTTACATCAATACAACAACAGTATTTAAGGTTTTATAAGAATAGCGGTAAGAACAAATTCGAATTTTTTTCTTCAAAACGTAACTAAAATAAATGAAATTATAAAAATTTAATAATTATAAAAGTTTAACAGAATTTATATATAACAAAATTTGTGTTGCGTAAAATATTTAAATGAAACAGAAAATAAAAAGATCAAAAAAGAAGTCTGTAGTTTTGATTAAATTCGTTTTGGCCCAAGAGTATCTTAAAATAATAATAATAATAATAATAATAATAGTTTTTCTAAAACAGTCTTTTAAAAGCATCCAATATTTATCTTTAAAATTATGCTTAATTTGACAACTGAAATTCATACAATTCAAAACTGTTTAGTTGTAATACTTTAATTTGTCGTAGACGTCAACTATTGAAAATTTTCCGCTTTGTATATATTAAATAGATTTTAGGAAGAAGCAGCTATAAAAGCCGCGTAACTTTATTATATCTTTATTCTATATTAAAATATTACCAGTTGTATAAAAACTGCATTTGTTTTCGAAAGTTTCTTACAGATTTTTTTAAAGTCAATTCGTTAAATTTTGATAAACAACCTATATTTCAGATCCTTGTAAGATATTTAAAATATATATGTTAGACATTATTTATATACAGGGTGTTTAAAAAAAGACCGGTATATTTGAAAAATGAATAAAAATTAAACGGGCAGCGTTAGAAATATACCGTTTGTTGCAATATGTTTGGGACAACAGTAAATTTTCAGGCATACAACTTTCGAAATTAGTTAAAATTTTCAACAACAGATGGCACTGCAGGCAATTTGAAAGCTACAGTAGAAATGCAATCTGTGAGTTTGCCATTCTATAAAGCCTCTGTCTTTGCCCGTGAAGACACTCGCGAGTTAAAACTATTCCTATGGGGATGCATTTTTGTAATAACTCTTTCGCATTTTGGCATTTTTAAATAATTCTTTTTGCATTGCATAGATGAGGTTCCTCTCAAGATCGCTCCTTGGTTATATTTTTTGATTTTGGTCGTAGGTATTTTCTATAAAGTTACTTTTACTTCCAAAACCGATTTCGAAAGTGAAAGTAACTTAATAAAAAATATCTGCGACCAAAATCGAAAATGTAATCAAGCAGCGATCTTGAGAGGGACCTCATCTGTGCAATGCAAAAAGAATTATTTAAAAATGTCAAAATGCGAAAGAATTATTAGAAAAATGCCTTCCCATAGGAATAGCTTTATCTCGCGAGTGTCTTCTCGGGCAGAGACAGAGGCTTTACAGAATGGCAAACTCACAGATTGCGTTTTCTACTATAGCTTTCAAATTGTCAGCAGCGCCATCTGTTGTTGAAAATTTTAACTAATTTCGAAAGTTGTATGCCTGAAAATTTACTGTTGTCCCAAACATATTGCAACAAGAGGTGTATTTCTAACGCTGACCGTTTAATTTTTATTGATTTTTAAAATATACCGGTCTTTTTTGAAACACCCTGCATTATGTATATATATATATATATATATATATATATATATATATATATATATATATATACTTTTATAAATACATCCAAAGTTATTCAGACAATACCATTAAATAGACCAATGAAACCAGTCTTTTTACAATCATATTATTAAATACATATTGGTAATCTGCCTTCTATTTCACTTCAAACTTCAACTGTTTTTAATAATATGATTGTAAAAATACTGGTTTCATTGGTTTATTTAATGGTATTGTCTGAATAACTTTGGATGTATTTATGAAATTATCTTCTCGGGCAGAGACAGAGGCTTTACAGAATGGCAAACTCACAAATTGCGTTTTCTACTATAGCTTTCAAATTGTCAACAGCGCCATCTGTTGTTGAAAATTTTAACTAATTTCGAAAGTTGTATGCCTGAAAATTTACTGTTGTCCCAAACATATTGCAATAAGCGGTGTGTTTCTAACGCTGCCCGTTTAATTTTTATTGATTTTTAAAATATACCGGTCTTTTTTTAAACACCCTGCATTATGTATATATATATATATATATATAAATACTTTTATAAATACATCCAATATATATTGGTAATCTGCCTTCTATTTCACTTCAAACTTCGACTGTTTTTAATAATATGATTGTAAAAATACTGGTTTCATTGGTTTATTTAATGGTATTGTCTGAATAACTTTGGATGTATTTATGAAAGTATTTATATATTATATATATATGATAACATAAAATTGATGCATCAAGAATAGATGAACTATGAAATACTCTCCAACACTAATAGAATATTATTAAGCAATTTCAGTTTTTCAATCAACAATATCAGACAATCTAAATAAGCAATTTATAAAACATAATGACTCAGTAAAAATTCATTCTCATTAATTGCTATCCAATCTCGGTAATGTGGTCGAATTCTTCCGTCTAGCCCTGTATATAAGCTATGAAATTTATGCACACCATGTAATACACTAAAAGTTAGATAAATTAAAAAATATTTACCACATTATAAAAAGCATTATTAGCAATTTCCGGTCATAATCACTCCTTTAATCCAATTTTTTATACGTCTTTGTAGATGAACGATAAATATTAAGCGGTCCATAAGTATTTTGTTATTTAACTCAGTGATCTTTTTAAGTTTAATTGTGTCTAAGTACTTAAAGAGTTTGAACGTATTGGCGCTCTATTTCAATAATTTTTTTTTTCATCAATGAAGATCAAAGTACTAAACAAACATCTAACTAAACTCTGAGACAGAAAGAAAGTATCTTTTCCATTAGAGCCACAAAAGCAAAATCTATAACACTGTAAAATGCCATTCCTTACATATTACCGTGATTTTATTTCGACCTTTAAAGATTCCCTTCTTGAAACAAATATATCACAATTAAACTACTAATGAAGATTGTGTGACAGTAAATCTATAAATCTGCGCAAATGATCCCCAACATGTATAACCCGGTGTCCCATATTTTACCTTCACACTGAAAGAGGTTGATAAAGCCGGAGGCTTCTCTAATGAAACTTAAGTTTATATCACTACTTGGAAATCAGGTATGTAGTAAAATATCATTAAGGCTTGCTCTGTTGCGATGGTAAGAAAGTTACTCCTGTGGAAAAAAGAGGAAATAATAATAAAAAAGAACCATTGGAACATGGGTTCGAACCAGCTCCTTCCATGTGGTCCCATCCCCCCCTGCCATCTCTGACCACAAATCTTCCGCTACAGCCAGGTACCTCCCATGTTTTAACGTTTCAGACACTTTACGGCACCCGCGTAAAAAAGTGTGTTTACATTGGGCGCCCATAAAACGCCCATTGAGATAGGGCCCCTGCGGCTGAGGACCCTCGTATATATTCCAGGGCCCCTGCGATGAGGCATTTGCAATTGACAAATCTGCCTCTGTCGGATGCTGGCGAAGCAGTTACTTGTGTAAAATATTATACCTTTAGGAGAATGAGGAGTGTCATTGGGTACTTTTGGATTAGAAACGGTTGTGAATGAACTGTTCGTTGGAGAGTAGTTCACCGTTTGGTTTTATTTTATTCATCGGGATTTTTTTTTTTTTTTTTTTTTTTTTTTTTTTTTTTTAACTAGGGAGAGAAAATGAAGTAAAACCGTTAACATTTTACTATTATTTAATGATTTTTTCACATTTAGGGCGGATGGGAATGTGGGGATTTTGTTTTGATTAACGATTTTGTACATATTATTTTTTGATCAAATTTTACACAATGAATTCTACATATTGCTAGATCATTTGACTTAGTAAACAATAAGAACAACTGAAATAAATGCCTTAGAAGAATTTAAATTAAAGGAAATTTATAATTAACTAAATGTACTATTAATTAATTAAAATTTGACATTTGGTAGAAGGCGAGCATCTGAGACATTATACTTTTGATTAATGAATTTATATACATTATTTTTTTAATCAGTTTTTACATAATGAATGCAACCTATTGCGAAGTTAGTTGGCTGGGTAAAAAATAAAAATGCCTAAAATAAACGCCTTAGAAGAAATTAAATTAATAGAAATGTACAATGCTTCCACTGTCTCAACTGATCCCACCGAGTATGGAAGGATGGGACACTTGGGACATTTTTGGAAGACATTACTTCGCAAAGGAAAATTTGGTGTTGCGATGTGTTATTGTTGCTTTTGGATTAGAAACGGTTACGAATGAATTATTTGTTTGAGAATATATTAATATATATTTTTTATTCATGGTGTTTGTTCAAATGTAGAGTTTAGGTAATGAAATGAATTCGTGGTGGCTCACTTACTATTAATAATTAATTACATTTTGACAATTAGGAGAAGGTGGACATCCGGGACAACATACTTTTGATTAATTAAATCGTACTTTTTTCTTTTCTAATTAGTTTTTACACAATGAATTCTACTTATTTCTAGATCATTTGGCTTAATAAAAAATAAAAGCGACTGAAATAAATACCTTAGAAGAAATTTAATTTTTTTTTTTTTTTAACTAGTCGTTGGGGGCCACCGTAATACTTACCTATCATGGATATGTATATGAAAATAAAACATGTGAAGACTATTTATACAATGCATTGCAATTCATAAACAAAATTTAAATATTGTTAATATACATAGTAATGCTTTATTAAAGAACTGCTGATGTACCAATTTCGACAAATTATATAAAACGCCAAACTACTTAAGTAGTACCGAACTGCGTAAAAGAAACATCTTTATAACTCCAAAAATAATAATTCCATTAACTAATAATTAACTGTGTCGGATTAAGCGTCTCATTTCCAATTAAAATATACCTCTGAATTGAAATTTGAATGAAATACAGGGTCATGAAAAATCGAAGAATGTGGAAAACAGGATTACAAATATCTCGGCAACTAATAATCCGATCGAATTCGTTCTATATGCAAAATGTGTGTTATTTTACTGCCTTTTACGTCCATTTCTTAAAACAAAAAAATTGTAAAATTTTTATATACCTTTCATCAGAACGAATTTTTCGAGGGTCCGAAAAAAATAGTTCCGGATAATCGAGGTTGCTGATATTAAATAGGCTTCGTCCCATTCTTACATACTAACTACATACAAAATTTCAAGTCTCTATCTCAATTTGTTCGGGAGATAGAGCGTTTCCAGACAGACAGACGGCAAATTTTTTTTCTAAAAATATGTTTTTCGGAATCTCCACTATCTAAAACGTGTAAATCCGTCAAAAAACAATTTTCAATTTTCAAAACGATTGCAAGACTTACCCTATACTACGTATGATGGGTAAGTAAAAAGGTGCAACTCTTCAACTTTCAACTTGTCCTACCAAGTGAGGAATGATAAGATAGTTGGAACAATTTTCAAAGATATTATTTAGCAAAATAGGATTTGAAAATACAATATGTGATAATAAATCTCAACAGTCATTAAATAATAAATTAGAATCATTGTAGAAAGGGATAAAATTTTTATGATGTCATTGATATTTATTGGACAAAACTCCGAAAGATCGGCCCTACATTAGACCTTTTCAATGAACTTAGATTCATTCAAAAACTAATATTATATAGCATGTCGTGAAAAGTTTCATCCATTAATCTATACTAATAAAATAACAAATCGCTCTGTCTGCGTGTGTGTGTGTGTGTGTGTGTGTGTGTGTGTGTCTGCGATGGCTAGCAAAATCTATGGGACGTACGAAGCTCAAAATTTTTATGAGAGTAGCCCAATATCTCTCCTGATGCACCTGAGCTTCAGAATTTCGAAATTCTATTTATTAACTGAGTAATTAATTAAATTCCAAAGATCACTCTCATAAAAAATCGCCTTTTTTCTTCTTTTTTTCTCTTCATTCAGTTATGGTTGGTTGGTTGCATAAAATTTTCGCATAAATAATTAAAAAAGCTGGGAATATACCTTTAAAATTCATAGACTGGCAAACTGTCAGTTTAAATGATGATTTTTTATCACAGCGGTTGTAAACCATGGAGGAAAAAGATAGGTGGTGGTGAAGTGAACCGAAAAAAGGGTTGCAATATTAAATCATTTATCGCTCAAATTTTAATGTCCCAAACAAAAGCATGTGGAAGTGATTTTGTATTAATAAGACGAATTGAAAGAAATGAATTACAGCCGAAGCGTATTTTATGAAGAAATAGTAATTTTTTAAAATGGTCTTTTTTCTATTATATTATTTATTTTTAAAAAAATGTTTGCTTTTAAAATAATTGAAATTGATAAATTCGAAATAATTAAATGTCAAAATAAAATAAAATAAAATATTGAAAACATTTGATTTGAACTAAAAATTGTATTACTAAAAGGTTTCTTTTTTTTTCAGAACTTTTTAATACTTTATAACGTAGATGAAAATATGGTTTTAATATAACAACATATTAATAACTCTATATCAATATATAAAATATATTTATGAAAACATTCTTTTAAAATCATGCGCGAAAACTTAAATAACAAATATTAGTCTAAAATCTAGATTTCAGAGTGCAGACGATTTTAAGACATTAACGAAAGAATGCTAACTTTTCAAGCAAAATCTTAAATGATGCTTCTATATTGATATTTCAAAGTGACGGCTAGGTTACATTTATGTTATATTTAAGTTACGGTAGGGTAATGTTAAGTCGCAGTTAGGTTACAGACAGATTATGGTTATGGTACAAAAGTTTACGGTTAGGAATTTGTCCACAGAGTCAACATTACGCATGCTTTGATTAAAAATATACACTTTTGTTAAATGGCTCTGAAATTATAATACTATATACCAATCTTTTATCATCGCGTATCGATTCATTCAAGGTATAGTCGGATTTAAGAATGATATAATTAGTTTGAAATTCAAAATATTTCACTTGGGATTTCTATGTGAAAAAAATAATTAGTTACGTGATTTAACAGTGATTTTTACGGGTAAATATCAACACTTTAACACGAAACTAACGCAATCGTTGGATACATGTTCCCTCCCGTGTTTCTCATTGCTCATTTTAAGTATTTTTAGAGCTTAATATTAGTTGTTGTTTTTAAAACCGATTTTTCACAAAGTCAGCTGCAACGTATTTTAGACAATGCATTTCTGCATGCTTCCAGTTATTGATAAAATCATACAAATTTCAAGTTCGTTTAATATTGTTAATACGGACCCGGGCAACGCCGGGCGGGTCAGCTAGTCATTTATATTAAAGTTTGGAATGGAAGAAATGCTTTCTTTCTTTTGCAGCAGATTATGTCCATAGTCAAACAAAGGCCATCATCTTTCGGGGTTTTAAATAATCTTTTTTTAATCAACATTATTTATTTATTTATTTATTGAATAAGCAATAATTCAATGCATAATATATCTCAAATTTAAGCAGAAATGAAAAATTGGCAGATATTAAACCTTCGTAAAGGTATCTAGATTTACTGATGTGCTGAAACTGTTTAACATGTCGTGAAATATTTCATCTTCTTAATCATTTATAATAAGGTCTAAAACGGAAGAAAATGTTTTTTTCTTTTATACCTGAGTGAAACTGAAGCCATCACCATCTTCGAATATGTTTTTACATAATGAATGCAACCTATTGCGAAGTTAGTTGGCTGGGTAAAAAATAATAATTGTTTATAAATAATAATTCATCTTAATAATTGTTTTAAATAAATTCTATTTTTGAATATATACTTTGTATTTTATATTTCACTAAACATTTTAAAAAATTAGCTTCTTAATTATCTTCACAATTTTGCATATTTTGGTCATTTCGTTTCTTTTTTTCTTTTAATTATTATTGTTAATAAACAATAACTCACAACATGCCTCAAAAATATGCCCCAAATTTAAGATGACACGCATAAAGATCTACACTGTATTAGATCTTTGCAGTGCCCTCTCAGATTCATCGAAATGTTGAAATTGCGTAAGTTGTCGTGAAATATTTCATCCCTTAATCATTTATAGTAAGGTCTGAAAACGGAAGAAAATGTTTTCTCTCTTTTACTGCAGATTAGGTCCGCTGTCAAACAGAAGCCATCATCATCTTCGGAGATGGATGGCGTTTTAATAAGAGGAGGCTGGAGAGGAACTAACAGAACTCATTGCAGCGTGGGGAATTAAGATGTTACGGGAAATTTAAAGCGCATTTGTGAGTGCTTTGGCAACATTTTATCGGATGCCGAAAAATGTATTCCAGCGAGATCATCTGAGCTCCGCTTCATTTTACTTTTAGCAAAGTACATTGGTACATTGGCATATTCAGATTTACGATTTCTGGGGTTGAGAGGGTGGGATGGACAGGAAGAGGGAAGGAGAGACTGAGATACATTAAAATTTGCTTACGATGGAATAGCTGAGACCGGAAAAAAGTTAGACAAGTTTCTCTTTCAACAGGCTACGTTGTCTCTTATGCAATTAAATTTGTGAAAAATGTAACCGGCTTGTAACAGCATACTGTTTTAGTCAATTTTTATTTATTATTATTTTTTTTTTTTTTAAGGAAAACAATACAAAAATTGTAATAGATGGTGTACCTGCTTACACGGAAACTTATCTAAAATGAAAATTCGTTCCCACTACTCGCGATTCTGTACAGGCTTTTGATAATTGTATTTTATTCTTTTTTAGTAAGCTCATAAAATTTTTCATTTAAGCCAGGTTTATGTTATACAAACGGTCTGATTCTGCAGGTTTTACTTCACTGTATAAGGAATATTCTAACTTTTAAGATAAAGCTCTCCTCGCAAAAGGAGGCTACAGCTCTACTCCCCCCCCCCCCCCCCTCTTTCGCCATTTCTCAGTAGATTCTGCCACATTATTACGAATGAATAAAATTTCGTAAAACTAGAGGAAATAACTTGTGTAAATAAATCTTTGAAGTTAAACCAATAAATAAATTTACAATTGCAATAATTGCTGAAAAACGTGTATAATTAATTTTAACTTGCATTGAATTAGTTCTGACACTTCAAATGTGTTTATGATTTTTGATAAATATTTTGCTTTTCTGATCGAACTCAAAAGTCTGAAAAAAATGTTAAATAAGAGGAGATACTTGGATTCCTTTTTGTTACACCCCTTAATATAAAATTAACCTTTATTCGAAATAATTTTCCACAGTAGTAATAAAGAAACATTATCGTGTACGAGAGACTGTTTTTTATGTATTTTTAAAAAATAATATTTTTTTGTTGTTTTTTTAATTAAAAAAAATTAAGAATGCTATTCAGGTATACTCCTTGTCTATTTTACTTGGTGTTTTTATTATTAATTTCAACTTTTTGTAGATTATTTTTTACGTATGTCCCCTTTTCCTCAAAACATAAAAAAAAAAAAAAAAAAAAAAAAAAAAAAAGTCGTGAAAACAAACTTAAAATAAATTGAAGTTCTGCATTCAAAAGGCGGATATATATGTACATATATTTCTTTCAAACTAGGACTTCCCTCAGAGGGATTAGTCTGAGCGATATTGCTGAGAATAAACATTTAATAACTTGCGATAAGTAAAGAAAATGAGATGTTACCTTTAATTGGTCATTCATTGTGATAAAATATGATGAAAATAAGCATATTGAATCATAGAATTACAAAATCTTATATATAAAGTTGCATATACTATTTTTATAAAAGAAAAGCAAACCATGCATGGATATAAAATTGGAAACATGCAAAATGTTAAAAGTAATACAGAAAATAAAACACCAAATTTTCCTATATTGGAAATATAACTCTTTGAAATGATGTCATGAGCATAAACAGAAGCTTCGCACCGATTTGAGAAACTATAAATAACATAAACTATTATGTTTGAAGAGAATGGAGTGTATTTCATACGGTGTGAAATCCGTGCGAATAGTTTATAATGTTGAATATCTGTTTTCCACGGATGCAATGAGGTTGGCGATAAGAGTTAAGGAATCCTTTTTTAAAAATTTGTGCAAAACGAGCACTTACATCTTATAAGTTACTGTGATGCCAAAGTTATAGTTTCTGACCCCAACAGTATCCTAGAAATTGTAATATTCTCAATAAATTGGGTTTAAAACTTTTTCTAGAAAAAAAATGTTTAATTTGTGAAATTAAATTGTCGAATGTTTTAGAAATCTTTCATAACGAGAATATTATATCCTAAAAGTTGCCACCAAAAAAAAAAAAAAAAAAGTCATATCGACATCAAAGAATTCTCAATTTTAGAACTTTTTTTGCTCGTGCATTGATGGTGATTATTGTTCCTACGCGAAATATAATATATTTTGCAGCAAAGATAGTTACCAACATTTTTTGCCCACATTATTTTTTAAATCGGCTAGGTACTCCCAATGATAACGAAAAACACACAAACGTTAATGCTTTAAAGCATAGAAATACAGAATCAAAAGCTATTTATCTCCTATTATATACACATAAATTATCTAAATAGTGCTAGCAGATGCATTTTTAAATATACATAAATCAATATAACGCTTCATTTTTGTTTTATTAGTATTTCTTAGTATTCATTTTTCATTTATTTGTATTATTCAGTAAAATACTCACTTTCTTAAGCCCGAACTACGTCAAACTTTTTATAAAAGCGCCTAAGTCCATATAACAGCGAAGTATTGTGAAGAGTATTAAATACAAGTTAGTAAGAAACTTAGCCGAATGCAGGTAATAAATCGCCAAATATTGTTCTTTTCGCCCTCTCTCGAAATGCATTTTTTCCGTACATTTAAAAAACACGATTTTGAGTCATCATATTTGGCCAAAAAACGTTGTCTTCACTAAATTTGAATCCGATTAAAAAAAGTACCGTGATTAATTAAAATGTTATAGGCAGACCTGCCAAGTCTCCGGCATTTTGGATACCGGTATTTTAATACAGAAAATCTTTTATTAAATAGGAACATTCTGCGGATTTTAAAAATAACTTTTCCTATAAGAAAATTCTGCTGTGCAATAAGCGGGGGCTTGGCATCTCTGTATAGGAATATTTCGTAACCTCCTTTTTAACCTTAAAAAAAGCAACGACCATTTTTCGGGTTCAAAAAGTATTGCTAATTGGTCCATTTTGCAGACAAAGTACTGATTGTTATATTGATACATCTATGGTGATAAATTTCCAATAATTTTTTAAATCCCATTTCATTAAAAATATAAATCTTTTATTCATTTAGTTTAAAATAAATGGTTTTTAACTAATTTCATAATACTTTTGAAATATCACTTTTCATTGGCCATCTTTTTAAAGCATTTAGAAAATGGTTGTTGTTTTCAGTCAAATATAGACATTGGTCTGTCCTCATTTTATTTTATTATTATTATTATTTATAAATGGTGGAGAAATATTCATACTTAATCCATAACGTACATAATATATAACTCTGTAACATAAGTCACCTTTTTATTATCATAAAAAATATGTTTTTACTGATTCTTATTAACTCAATAGGAAAAATTTTATGTTTTGAGCAATAGATGTCCGCATTTCATTTATTTTTTTTTATTTTAACAAAATTCTTTGTATTGAGAAGAATTTTTATTTAAATAGGAAATCCAAATGTCGCTGTTAATAAAGAAGAAAGTTACAAAAAAAGTTACAAAACGAGTAGACGCATACTATCAAATATGGAAAAACGACGAATCCAAAAAATACGTCGTATGAAATATCATCTTTAAAAGCAAAAAAACGAGGTCTGATTATCGAGCCTACTGATTACAAAATGTGCATTATATTAATAACAAATACTGCAAATATTGATTTTTTTTTCTTTTGTGGCTTCGGAAGGTGCGCTATGTTGCAAAAAGATATAAGCGACTGTGAAAACACACTTGGTAAACGTTCATGCTCAGTTTTACAAATAAATATGGCACATATATGCCCTATACACACCGAGGTACCTAATTGGTGCCAAAATGGCGTTCAGTTGCCTAACATTCTGGTTATCATATAAATGTTATAATAAATTGTTTGTTCTAAAAATATTATCATTTATTGATTGTTATTTCTTTTTTTTTTAATAACAGAAAATGTTTCGTTTATTCCTTTTTTTCATTTTGAAATAAATAAATAACGTGTTATTATAGCATGCTATATGTATCTGGTAATCAAAACGATGTTTTCGCATAACTGGCATAAAATATCTCGCCAAACCTGGTGCTTATATCTCTAGTATATATCTCAGGTATTTTATTTATGTATACTATAATTGTTTTTACATACCACTTTCTACTTCTTGTATATAAAAATAGGTAAGTGGCTCCTTTATGCAGTATAAATCTTTAAAAAATAGCCCCCGTTGCCCCTTTTTGGAACGAAATAAAAAAAAATCAATGTCTAATTCCAGTATTGCTCCCAGGTATGCAAAAATATTCTAAATTTCAAAGTTGTATGCCAACAGGAAATGGGTAAAAAATGGGAAAAGATGTCACATATGCACCAGAGTACATAATTGGCGTCAAAATGGCATTATTTTATCTCAGATGGTAACCCGGCTTTATTTATTTATTATTTGTATATTTACTCACAAAATGTTTATTTACTTTCATTTCCTTTTTTTAATTATATAAAATATTTATTTTTATAGTTATTAATTATTATTATTATTTTATTTACTGTAAGTTCTTTTTGAAAATAAAAAATTATTGAAAAATGTGTATGTAAGCGTTATTTGAAAACGGAGTTTTCGCCAAATGGGCTTTGAAAAAAATTACGCCAAATCTGATGCGCTTGTGGTATCCGTGCCGAAAAATTAGTGACCAGAATTGACATCCACACACAAACAAAATATAAGTTAAAAGAAAACATGCAATAAAAATAAATATAAAGGGAAAATGATGTCATAAAAGAAACTTTTTATTTAAAAAGTAATTGTTTCTAATTTTCAAACGCGAAATATATAAAACATTCTTTTAGCGATCAAAAAATGCTATTAAGAGATTATCACAAAATCTCAAAATCAAAGTTTTTATGAAATTTTTTTAATATAAAAAAATAAGTTTTATTTTCCTGCATGATTAAATTTTAAAATGTTTTATTGCATTCAATATTTTTGAGTGCGTTACTGATTACTATTTACTCCATGTATTGATTTGGTTATCTACGAAAATATCCAGCTTGTGAAAATCACGCACACCAAATTTCTGTGACGTATGCAAATAAATTGTGCTTTTTTATCAGTTTTTTTAATATAACTTTTAAACTATTTGGAACTAATTTTTCGTATGTAGTGCATTCACCAGATTACCTTCATAGGTACCTATTGGTACAAACAGAATCAAAATCAGACAAGTACTTTTTGAGATTTGCTTGACGAAAGAATTTTTTTGACTTTTAATATCGTTACGTATCTCTGAGTATAAAGACTTCGCTTCGCTCAGACAATAAGAGAAAAAATCGCTTCCAATCATAGAATATTCCGGCAACTTGCTACCTGAATTTTTTACATTTTTAATCATACTTTTCTTGAGAGTTTATTTAAAAAATGTTGATTCTTCACGAATCGCTCCTCTCAAAAATCGACAAAATATTTCTTCCATTTTTAAGCCCTTTATTCCTGACTTCATGCGTTAAATTGAAGTCTGTCATTTTTCTTTTTCTGTTCATAATTGCCAATGAATTACGCTGTAAAAGAAGTTTTCATTTAGAAATGCAATAAGATGATATTACGTGCGTATTTATGTTTGCGTTCTATAAACTAACTGTTTTTAGCTTAACTAAGGAGACTTTAAGAGGCTACTTCAGTCACCTCAAAACACCTTCTCATTAATGCTAATCCTATGGAAGAAATTTTTAAAAATATCTCGTTTACATTCCAGTATTTTTAAGCAATTCTTTTTGTTTTGACTATGTCAGGTCAATCTATACAAAGGACGTTTATTTGCTTTTTTCATTATTTTTTACAGTTTATTTATTTATTTATTTTTTTTTTTTTTCAGATATTTACCGATTTTAAAAGAGAAAGGATTTTCTTGAAAAAAATCTGCAAACAAAATTGAAAAAAGTAAAAAAGGATAGAAGTAGAGATCAATCTCAGCTATCCAATAAATAAATAAATAATAATAATAATAATTTGCAAACGAGATATTTTAAAACATTTGTTCCATGGGATTAGTATTAGCTAGTGAGTCTTTTCAGGTGATTTAAGTATCACCTTAAGACATTAAGTACAAAGTTGATGTAAGATAATTAGTCTGAAAATATCTGCAATTTCCATAGCACTGCAAGAAAATTTTTTAAATAATAGCTTGCCTACAGATGACGCACCCTAACTTTTAGGCACTATTTTATAAAATATTTTATTTCTTAAAAAGTCTTCAAATAGTTCGATGGCTGTATAGAAACTCTGATACTTCAATCGAAAAGTTTGTTATTCCGCAACATAACACCGAAATAATTATTATTCATTTCAGATCCATATACATATATTATATCGGTAATTAAATTACAGATAAATAACCGCATCATTCAAATGCGGCTTAATGCACGCGCATACAGATAAAGATATATGGCGATGTCCATAAGCACCCTCGACATATATGCAAACCTTCCGCAGTGTTGCAAGGGTAATCAAACGAAAGGCGCACATAACCGAAGAAAATATTTCGCAAAAGACATCTGTTAATGGAGATTAGGCAGGTTGTCATAGGGAAGTCATATTGGAGAGATAAATGGAGTTTTAATGAGCTGGAATCGGAATTATCGAAGCCATGGGAATTGAAGTTTCGCGATTTTATTTCAAGGAGAAGGATTTGAGAGGTTTAGAGAAACTGGAAATTTATAGAAATAGCTTCTGTTCCTCATAAAGGATAACAGATAGTAAGATGTCTGTAATCCGTAATCAGCAAAGTATTATTTTAAGTCGTAATATTTATTTGAAAACACGTGTCTGAAAAGGAAGAAATTATTTAAATCTGTTCTTTTGCCTCAAAAGTATTAAAATACTTTTTAATAAATCCTGGATATTGAAATGTGAATTTTAAAAATGTATGCTATACCATCGAACGCGTTTATGGGGAGCTCGAATGTAACAAGACATATCAAGTAAGTATTATTTTAAGTTGTAATATTTATTTGAAAACATGTGTCTGAAAATGAAGAAATTATTTGAATCTGTCCTTTTGCATCAAAAGTATTAAAATACTTTTTAATAAATCCGGGATATTGTGAATTTTAAAAGCGTATGCTGTACCATCGAAATGCGTTCATGGAGAGCTCGAATCTAACGAGACACATGTCCGAAAATGAAGAAACTATTTCAGTCGGTTTTAATTCCTCAAAATGTCTAAAACATTCTTCAACAACAATAGGATTTTAAAACCCGGATTTTTAAAATGCAATTTACATAATCAAAATCTTTTATAGCGTGCAATGATTTAACATTCACTTTTAAGTAATAAAACATAAAATAAAATTGAAGGGGCAAGGCAAAATTTAAAGAAAAAATATGTTTCTGAATTTTGTTTAAAATAATACATAAGAAATAATCAAAATTTCTTCCTTTATGTATAATATATATTTTTTTTCATTCGTTAATTTAGAAAAGTAAAGTTATTAAAATAAACCTTAGTTATGTGCATTGATGATGCAATTTTTATGCATGTAATTTAAGAACGTGAAATTGCTTATACTGTAATTTATAATAACAAAAATAATTAGATCCTTACCTTATTCATTTATAACTTATATCGGCGAAAAAGAAATCAAAATTACATCTTAAAAAATTAGTTTATCTGCAAACGGTTTATAAATTTTCTAAAACTAACTAAAATATACCTTATAAATTCATACTGCAAAAGGAGGTAAAATAATAATAAAAATAAAAGAGTGAATGCATGTTTTGTAGAAGAAAACAAAATCCTTCACATTTTTGAAAAATTTTCGTTCATGTTAAGCATCAAAATCTCTTATGGGAGCATTGAGAATTGTTCATATTAAGCGAAATTTCACGTTAAACATATTCATCTTAAAAGGAAAAGAACACTAGAATACATATTCATTTTGATGGGGGACAGCGACAGCGAGAGCTGTTCATGTAAAAATTAATTCACGTTAAGCGTGTTCATAAGACTGTATGTAAGGACTATATGTATGCGTATGAGGCTCAACTGTATATTCAAAAAGCATTTTTCACACACCTTCCAACATCTCTTTCTTTTCTTTCGTTCTTTTTTTTCTTTTTTTTTTTTACCATTTAAAGTAACACAAATATATAAAAATTAACATTTAAGCTTTTTAATTGTTATAATTGCTTGCGATGATAATTAAAAACGTATTATTGTTTAGAATTGTATATTTCGTATTAATTTATGCTTACTTTATAGAGTAACGCAGTTATTTAATAAACAATATTTAGTCGCAATTATTTTTCTTTGTATTCAAATTTTCTCATAATTTATTTACCAAAGAGCATCGAAAATACATTGAAGTTTGCATAAAAGATTTATAAAACTAATTTATGAAATTTATACTGGATTAAAATTGTTTTACCAAAGACATTTATTTCGTGCGTTTTCTATCCTTTTGTTTTCTCTCTCTCTCTCTATCTCTCTCTCTCTCTTTTTTTTTTTTTTTTTTTTTTTTTTTTTTTTTTAATTTGTGAATTTATTATACTGAATAAATTGGTATAGTGTAGAAAAGACAATGCATTACAAATAATTGTCACAATTGTTTTTCAATTATAAAAGTATTAAAAACTATTTATTCAAAATATATTTTTTAGGGTTATGTATTTGCAATAAACTGCTTCTTAATGTTGGTAGCTGTAATTATTTTATAGTTTTTCCCCAGTTCACTAAGCGGAAAATAACAACTACGCCATGTCTTTTTGTATATAAAATAAACAAATAAGTAAATAACTTAAAAAGTTAAAAAAAATCTAAATAAAAGGGAAATAATTAATGAATTGTAGTAATGAAAAATAGCTATCAAAGATCACTCACCTTTTATGCAAAATAAATAAATTAAAATAAAATGTCTCAATAAAGGGCAAAAGAGGAGAAGGGAGGGAATAAAAAATAATGCTTGTCTATTACATTAAATAAACAGATGTTTGTAGAAATACTATGATTTATAATTGATTACCATATAATTGTTTTTAACTTGAAGAATATTATTGCATGTAAAATAGTTATTCAAGGCCTTTTTAAATCACGTTTAAGGCCTTTTTAAATCACGAGGAATCGTTTCTCAACAATTTTCATTTTCTACACAAATAGAAAATTTAAATTAAAAATTTAACCTAACTTAAGCATAAATCATGTACATAGCTTATTTCTGCTTGTAAGCAAAAAACAGCGATCAAGCTGTTTATTTTTTACATAAAAAATATAATAATCATAATCTAATATCTAATATATAAAATAAAGGAGAAGGGACAGGGATATATTTAAAAGTATTTTATATGGGGGGGGGGGAATGATACCTAATGGAAGATTATGCTAAATAAATAATTGCCAGATAATTATTTTCAAACATACAGTGAAATTAATTGCGGCATTTAAATTATTTATTTCGAAAACACTTATTTTGTATGACTCTTATGATAAGCAAGAAAATGTTCCTTGAATATTTTAATTTTAAAAGTTGGAAGCATAGTTTTGTTTTCTTTATTTCTTTTATAGAGAGTACTCCCCCTCCCATCCCCCTCGCCGTTTTTGTCAAGTCTCTCCGAAATAAGCAAAAATAACTATCATTTCCTTTTTCTTTTAAGTAAAATGATGATCTCTAAATGAATGTATACATAATTTTTTATACAATATGCATAAAAAAATATGTTACATGAATGCTGCATTAATTAATTTGATATCTGAAGAAAGATTATATTTTGTAATTAATTACCGCATAAATGTTTTTAACTATACAGCGGTATTATTACATAGAAAATATTCGTTCAGTAAATCATTTTTTTTCTTTGTTTGGGATTTTTTCTTTAAATCAAGAGAAACTGTTCCTTGACTATATTCATTTTCTAAGTTGGAAGCACAAATTTTGTACAGAGGTTTTTTTTTTCTTAGAAGTAAGCAAAAAATAGCGATCAAGCCTTCTCTTCTTTTATACAAAAAAAATCTAAAAATAAAATCTCTAAGTAAGGAAAAAAATATGTATAAAAAAATATCAAAGTCGATAAGTCGCCAAATTCCGGCCACCCCAAAACTCTCTGCAGGTTTCTTCATCTTTCTTCCTATCCTGAGTTTTCTCCAATCCTTGTTTCACTTGCCCTTATCCCCCCCCCCCCCCTAACATCGATTTCCGATTGGCTGCTTTGGGGAAAAAATGGGGGGGGGGGATAGCAGAGGATTATTTTGTTCGCCTACCCTATGGTATAAATATTTTCCCACGGGTTTTCGGGATTATGGGCGCTGGCTTGAGGTATTTTATACCTTTCGATGCTGGCGACCAAGACGAGCAGGTTATAAAAATATTTTTCGTTTTATTTATGGGTGAGAGGGTTTGGTTCTTTACTTGCGAGCTGTCTGCGAGGTTTAAGGCATTCAAGGGCGAGCAGAAGCTTTAACTTGAAAAATGGTTTCTGAAGGAAAATTTGCTCTAAGGCACGTCTGAGGCGCGTCAAGCACGTCGGAGGATTAATAAGAAAATTCGTCTCATAGCGTTTAGCAGAGATATGAATTATTTAGTGTATGCTTTCCGGGGAGAAATTATTCTAGCTAAGCAACTGCAATTTCTTTTTTGTCCTTTTTTTTAAATGTGCATTTAGTGAATTTTAAAGTTAAATATTCCGAAAGAGAGAGTAGAACGATTCCGTGTTTATATTTGAGATAGCTTCATAAGTGAACAATTGATACATATCAACAGTAATGTATAGCAAGATTAATGATAATGTAAAATAAAAACATTTACAAGTAGATATTATTCAATTTTCAAACTGCTTTTAAACTTTTTATACAACAGCAGGGAGTGTTTATTTGATTATTAGAAATGCTAAAGTGAAGCCAAAATATTATTAAAAATGTGTTATGTTCGTAGAAGAAAAAAAAAATCCAACATTTATTAGTCTGATTGCAATAGAATTTAAATTCTAAATTAAATTTAATTGTGAGACAAAATTTGCTCTATATCATTTATCAGGCGTATCTAGACGCCAGAGAAAAATTCGTCTCTCATTGTATATTAGAAGTATAAATTATTTAATATGTACTTTTGAAAAGGAAAATGTTCTAGCTAAGCTATTTTAATTTCTTTTCTGTTTTTTTTTTTTTTTAATGTATATTTAATTATTGTTAAAGTTGAATTATTCAAAAATGAGTAGACTTGTTATGCTTTTAAAACTGAATGAGCTTTATAAACAACAACTCTGAATTTTTGGTATAACAACTCAAGGCTGAAACTAGCCTTTTATGTCATCATCTTTAGATTCTTTTATACTTTGGCATATCTCAGGTAGCACAATTTTAACAATATCATGCTAAACATAGTCATGAGAAGACTTGACAAATGAAATCTATACTTGGCGCCCTTTCGTTCCGGCGTCAGGGGCACATGCCCTCTCTGCACCCCCCCCCTTTCATTTCAGCCCTGTAACAACTGGAAATGGAAATATTGATTAAGTGCAGTGGATCCTTCCAAGTTTAACACACAGATGCAAGTTGGACACCTACATCCGTATTTATTTTGGAAGCGGAATGTATCCATATAGGATTAATATCATGTACAAAATGTATAAGCTGGACACCTTTCTAATTTAGATGTTAGACACTCAATAATTGCTCTTAATTGGATACTTTCTTTTATTTAGTAGAAAAAACGCTCGTAATTTTTTTTCATATTACTCAATAAATTATTCAATAAAAATTTACTTCCGTAAAACAGAACTAAATATTGTATATAAAAACAATTGTGTTCTGTATCTGTTAATTGACCCTATTATATCCTGGAAAACAGCTTTCTTTTTGTCAAATGGACGATATTACAATTACAGTTACCAGAATTTAATGTTTTAAATGCTTTATCCACAGCTTAAAAGCATATACAGCTTAAGTTGCAGTTGCAAGATTATCGTAATGTCTGAAACATATGCTAATGTCACACTCTCATATGGACCTGCTTTTTCTGGCGTCAAGTAGGGCTATTTTCAAGACTGAGTAGTAGCTGCAAATGTAAGCAACATGCCAAACGTTTGACAAGTAGTCGCTAGTAAGAGGCTACTTCAGTCAAGCGAAAGACCCGCTCCGTAATTCTAATCTTTGGCAGATATTTAAAAAGATATCTCGGTTGCATTTCAATATTTTTAAATGTTTTTTTTTTTTTTTTTTTTAATGAAGACATTTTTATTTATGAAACCGGTTCCAAAAATTGAAGTGTCCTCATTAAAAATATTTGTAAACAAAGTCAAAAAGTAAAAAACTGCCTTCTTACAGATCAATCTCAGCTATTCAATTAAAAAAATAAAATAAAAATATTGAAATGCAACTGAGATATCTTTATAAAATTCTGCCATAGGATTTTCAGTACGAAGCGGGCCTTTTCACTTGACTTATTAGCGTAAACCCAAGAATTCGGAACAACTATCTTTAGAGTGCTCCGATTAAGGGTATTTACCTGTAGAATTATTATATTTTTTATTTAATATTCTTTCTTTTGTTAACATTTTGTGTAAAAAAAAATATTGTATTTAAACAGTCGATCTTTAATTTTATTTTTATCGTTTAGAATTTAGTAGTATAGCTAATATTTAAAAAGCGTACACATAACTATACTTGAAATTAAGCTGAAATTTTTATAATCACCATTACAAGTTGTACACATCCGTAAGTTGGCTGCATTTTTTCTAGAAACCTAGATGTCAGACCGTGTTAAAATATGAAAAATAAAATTATGTAAGCTGTACTTTTTTTAAAAAAAGAATATATATTGTTATCTAGATAACCAATTCCCCCTCTCCCCCATTTTCATAAATGTACTTTGAATAAATTTTGGCGTTAAATATTTGCATATAAGTGAAATTAGACCAATTACCTTTTTATATGTGAATGAATTTTATATATGAGAGCAGTTGATATTGCGAAAAATTAAAAGAGGCATTAAGTCATTTTTAGCGATCCCAACAAATTTTATCAAGAAAAAGGGACCTTTATAGAAAATATAAAGAAACTATGGAAATTACTATGAATTTTTCATCGTTTTTCTCACAAATTATTTATTGAAAATTTGAAAAAATATTAATTTAATTGCTTGCTTTTATGTTTCTTTGTTTTCTATTTTTCTATTAACAATTTTAATATTTATGAAACGTATTTATTTTACATATTCAATCGCATAAATTTATTTAATTGGCTAAAAATTAAAAATTCATAAATTCTAAATTTACTACAACGTAGTGCTAAATACAGCGGTAGGCTTCTTTGACTATTCTATTCAAATCAAATAACAGGATGAAATAGAAATTCCACATTTAATTAAAAATATATATTTAAATAGTTTTAATTTATTTTCTGCTTCTATGATTTTTATACTGTTGAGTAACCTGTTTTCAATGCATATTCAATCAAATATATATAATTTCTTAAAATTCGCGAAATTTATAAGTTTTAATTTAAAACCATTTAAATGCTAAATGTTGTGATAATTTTTTTAACCTATCCTCTTTTTTTAAGTTTTCGAATAGGGGAAAAAAAAATTCTATATTGCATAAAAACCTGCGGAAAACAAAATAATTCATAATACAATGTTTAAGGAAAAGACGGGATAACTATCAGGATTTCACTGAATACTGCTCCAAATTTTCAAAAATAAATATTGTAATACAATGAAATAAAAATTGTATATTGTGTAATACTTTTCAATATAATTCCTCTGTTTTTTTCTCTCCCCCGGCTTTTTTTTTAATCATAAATATCTGACTAAATTAGCATATCCTCTTTTTTTAAATTGACAAAGAATTAAAATAAAAATTCCATATTGCATAAAAATCAAAATTGTATATTGTGCAATATTTTTCAATATAATTCCACTGTTTTTTTTCTTCTCCCTTTTTTTAATCATAAATATTTTACATTTTTGGCATATCCTTTTTTTTAATTGAAAAACAGGTGAAATAAAAATTCTATATTATATAAAAATCTCCGGAAAACAAAATAATTCAAAGCACGATGTTTAAGGGAAAAAAGGGATAACTACCCCTCTGCACTGAATGCTGTTTCAAGTTTTCAAAAATAAATATTGTAACACAATGAAATAAAAATTGTACATTGTGTAATACTTTTCGATGTAATTCCTCTGTCTTCTTTCGCTTCCTTTTTTTTTAACCATATATAAGTGACTTTTTTAGCATATCCTCTTTTTTAAAACTGACAAAGAGGTGAAATAAAAATTCTATATTACATAAAAACCTGCGGAAAACAAAATAACTCACATAAACATTCCCCTGCACAAGATGCTGTTCCAACTTTTCAAAAATAAATATTGTAGTTTAATGAAATAAAATTTGTATATTGTGTAATAATTTTCAATATAATTCCTCTGTTCTTTTTCTTCCACTTTTTTTAGATTTATTAATTTATTTTTCGGCTTTCTTTTCTATAACTTTTTTAATATATATAAAATCCATTTGCATTATATGCATGAAATCAGATAATTTTTTCGAAATCAATAAATTCAAATTTTATATCCTGCTTAAAACTTCATTTTTAAATGTTTCTTAATTCATTTTTCAATTTTCTTTATTGTCTTTAATGTTTACAAAATCTATTTGCATAACATATTCAACTGGATAAATTTATCAAAATTGATAGATTCTAGTTTTACGATCTTGTAATGCTAAATACAACGATAGACCTCTTTAGCATATCCTCTTTTTCAAATCGACCAACAGGGTGAAATAAAAATTCCACATTGCATGAAAACATGCGCAAAACAAAACCATCCATAACACATATTTCAAGTAAAAGACGCGATAACAATCCCCCTACACTGGCTGCCGTTTCACGTTTTTAAAAATACATATCGTAATAAAATCGCATACCCTGCCAGATTTGTGGCTCAGTGGCTAGGGCGCCCCCCTAAACGTGAAATACTAGCGATTGGGGAGAGATGATAAAATAGGAGAAAATTTCCTTTCTTTTAAGCGCGCACCGAGTTTTGAACTGATTTAGAATTGGGGGTTAATGCCTCTTTTTTTTCTCTCCTTCTTCTCCCCTTCATATCGCCGAGTCAAAAATCGTAATTTTTCAGCGCTTAAGTTTCATTTGAGTTTTTATTTTGCTCGTTCGTCGAGTTTGTTTTAGTCAGTTTCTGCTAACAGCTGCAAGTGGCGTTGGCTCTGAAATAAGCAGCTTTAAATAGATGATGTGCAAGGGGGTTTGTGTAGTTATAGGATAGGATAGGATACTAGCCGATGGAATTTTGCGAGCTGTTGGAGAGAGGACCGTTCGCTCGGTTGAAGCATTCATCGGAGTTGTGCTGTTTATATGCTGGGTAGATAATGCGCGGAATTTATTTTGTAAAATAATTTGCATGTAAGGTTTTAGAGTGTGATAAAACTTTTAGAATTTGCGGATGAAAAAGAAAAAAATAATAATATGGAACATGGTGAAGAACCAAGCGCAAGTTATTGTTTCATTAATTATGCTTTTTTATACGTTATGTTAGCCATTTGTAATGCCGATTTTTAACGAAAAATAAATATAAAAACACCAACATATATTAGAAGACAAAATAATGTCTTTTAGATGTCATTCTCTTTATCAATTTTATTTTATGTCCCTTTTTTCTATTTTTATGGCATAATTTAAGGCCTTAATTTTCCAATACCTGCTTTTTCTTTCTTTTTTTTTTCCTTCTTTCTTTTTTTCATTTTTTTCTTCCACTAGTGTGTAATTACTACTAATATATTTTCAAGCTAACTAATTTTGTTAAACATCTTTTATCTTATCAGTGGATTTGAACTCCTTTTATAAATAGCGAGTTCCTACAAATTCACAGTGTTGGGTGATTAGGTACCTTGGAATATTAAATTGTCTTAAAAAAATCTTGAAATCATTTTATAAAATTGTAAATGAACATTTAACTAATTCCAATGAAAGACAAATCGCCAGGATTGCAATGACTCCTGCGAAACAGCTGTTAACAAATCTTTCAAATGCTTCAAAAGTTAAAAAATTGTGGAACTTATTGACTAAAATACATTCTATAATAAATATAAAAGTAGAATAATTACTTTTCGTTAAAAGTGACATTTTTAATTGTATTTTATTAGTTTTTGCATTCACACAAATATATAGTTTTTAAATAAGCATTAGATATAAATAAATTTAAATTGCTCTGAAATATACTCAAAAATACTTTATAATAAATTAGAATTCTTGTTGAAAACCTTTAAAAATGTCGATTTTCGTAAGATTACCTGTATTTTAAAGTTATGTTTATTTTTACGCATGAAATATTTGAATCGAATTGAAAATTATATTTTACAGGGAAAAATGTATTCGAAAAATAAAAATGCATCTGTTAAAAGCCATAATTTTTTCTGCGAAAGATTTATTAATATTATTACAAGTCTATGTTTTTTATTAATCTATTTATTGCGCTAATAAAATATTCAAAATTGAAGCCTAAAATGTTTTAAAATAACTTGAATAAATAAATAGCTAATGGATTCAAATTCAAATTTATATTTTCATAAATATAGTTCAAAGATAAATGGTGACCAAACTTTTACTTTTAATACAACTGATTACGAAGCAAATCTAAATTCTATTTTTTTTCCCTCAAAACACACCTTTTTTTATATTTGTTATTCTGTACAAAGATATATTTGCATGTGATGAATTTTTTTTATCGTATTATACCAAATTGTATTTTTTTTTTTTTTTTTTTTTTTCATATTGATTTATTTTATTGTCGATATCTTGTATTGTAACTAAAATAACTTTTAAAAATTTTTAATGTTTCTTTTAATTGATCGAAATACTTTTATATTTTTTTCATTAAAATATTTTAAATCAACATCTAAAATATTTTTAATCTTTGAAATTAATAAGTACTCTTTTATATATATATATTTTTTTTATATATTTTGTTTAAATTTAGATGTTGGTCAAAATAACACTTTTCATTAGAAAAAAAATCTAAATTCATTGAATTATTTTAAATTTTCTCCACATTGAAAAAGAAATAAAATCATTAATTTAGTTTTCTACAAAACTTTTACATGTTGTTCTTTATATCCAATAATCATTATTTTTGCGAACATAATTAATTCTGTAAGCATGTTGATGAACTGTCAAAAACGAATGCTTTTAGAATGCAATTTTTAAGGGTTACTTCTTTTCATGTTCTAGAAGTCAAAAGAGAAAAATATCTCAAAATTAATTTTTCTGATTCTGAAATTTGAAGCTTTCACTTTTTAAAACATTCGCGCTTGGAAGCCATCCAAAATGTCTTTTTCCATTAGATTACCTTGGCTTTAAAGTAACGTTCTCTCCCCCCCCCCCTTTTTTTCATTGAAAAAAAAAAAAAGAATTAGTTTTAAAGCTATAGTTTAAGAGGCAAAGGGGAGAGGGGCTGCGTAGTGAAACAAAAATCCACTTCTTGAAAAGACCCCCCTCCTTTTTTTATAAGTTATTAACATAATATAAATATTTTATATCAATCCGTTTATTACATTTCGTAACTATTTTAAACTGATATTCAAAGTATTTAAAAATCAAATTAATAATAAATGAAACTTTTTCCCTTTATCAATAATACCTAACGCTGGATATTAACCAAAATATTTTTGTTTTCCTTGATTCTATTACTAAAAAATCTAAATTCTTTAAATAATTTTTAATTTTCTCCCAAAATCAACATACTGTATGACTTTTTTCTTTCATATATTTTATTAGTTTTGTCTTTCGATACCTTTTCTATTATAACTATTTTTAAATATTTATTTATTTATTTATTTATTTATTTATTTATTTTTATTTTTTTTTATTTTATTTTATTTTTTTTTTTTTGATTGATCACGTTGTTTCCCTTTGTATTGTTTAAAGAAAGTATCAGTAGTTTTTGCAAATAATTTTTAAAAATTCATGCAAATTATTTTTGAATAAATGAAATAAATTTATATTTTATTTAAACTTTTCCTTTAAATCTATCATAGCTAGATGTTGACCGAAATAACACATTATTAGAAATTATTTTTTAAAAAAGTAAATTCTCTGAATAATTTTTAATTATCTACAAATAAAAAATAAATAAAATGATTAATTTAATTTTCTACAAAACTTTTACATGTTAATCTTTATATCCAATAATCATTATTTTTGCGAACGTAATTAATTCTGTAAGCATGTTGATGAACTGTCAAAAACAATTGCTTTTAAAATGCCATTTTTAAGGGATACTTTTCTTCATGTTCCAGAAATAAAAAGAGAAAAGTATCTAGAAAATTAATTTTTCTCATTCCGAAATTTGAAGTTTTCACTTTTTTAAAAATTCACTTGGAAGCCATCCAAAATGTCTTTTTCATCCGTTTACCTTGGCTTAGTAACGTTCTTGTTATTATTTATTTTTTCCATTGAAAAAAAAAAAAAAAGAATCAGCTTTTAAATTATGGTTTAAGAGGCAAAAAAAAAAGGGGGAGGGGAGTGTAGTGAAACAAAATTCCACCTCTTTAAAAGACCACCCTTCTTTTTCTATAAGTTATTAATATAATATAAATCTTTATGTCGGACGTTCCTCTCAGCCCACACAACTTTGAAGAAAGTCCGTGGTAGATATAGCTGCCACCACCGATACTACTGGGTGATATCGGTCCCCCACTGTGAGGATTGTGTAAATGAAGACTTACGCTGTCGATTAACTGCATTATCAGTTTATTAAGAATATATGTACACACTAAATACGCTATTTACAATTATATACAATTACAACTCGGATATAGGTGATCCGGCTCAACATTAAATTAAATACAGTAAAAGTTGGCTGTGTACTATTCCAATTACACTTTCCACCACACACTCAATGCACGTTAGATTCACTTTATCGGAGATCGACCACGAATCTCCCAACACATGGATACTCGGCTTGCACTTCTCGGCCCAGAGCACTAAACACCAGGACGTCTGTGTCCTTTGCTCTCCAGAAACGCACTACTTACGCTCTACAACACAGAGCACCCTCTAGGTACGAAACCCAGGTACGGACTGAACTAATCTGAGACAATCCTTGCTCTTCTCAAATCACTATTTTCCCCAATATAAACCCCCTTTGGAGCTTCCTCATTGTGCACATTCCACATTCCTTTCTTGATTAGTGACATGTTCCTTCTCTGCTGATCATCCGCATACCTCACTGACGGATGGACATGCCTCTCAGCAATCTTCTCTTTCTCTCATTCACCACCTGCATAGGATTATCTGTCAATTCCCCTTTCCACAAAGAAGGAATGTCACCTTGGAAATTCTGGTACACAGCCATACAATACGAAATATTGAAATAGAGAAATAGTGGAAATTCCATTCTTTAGCAGAAGTGGTATCAGAACCTGACACTTTATTTTCTATCAATCTGTTTATTACATTTTGAAAATATTTTAAACTGAAATCCAAAGTGTTTGAAAATCAACTTAACAATAAATTAAATTAAACGTTTTCTTATCATCAGTAATACCTAAGGCTAGATACTAACCAAAATATGTTTTTTTTTTTCATTTAACCGTATTACAAACAAATCTACATAATTTTTAATTTTATCCCAAAACCAACACATTCTATGACTTTTTTCTTTCATATATTTTATTAGTTTAATGTGTCTTTCGACAGCTTTTTCTATTATAATTATTTTTTAATATTTTATTTAATTACTTTATTGATTGTTCGCAATTGTATCCCTTTGTATTGTTTAAAAAAAGCACCATTACATTAACATGCATTTACTTCAATTTTAAACTCTTGGCACTCCGTTGTCTCCGATAAAGGAAAATAAAATTTTCCTTATTTAGTCAGAGAATTTTTGAAATTGTCTACTTCAAGGAAAGTTCTTTTTAAAAATTGGTGCTAATCGAATAAAATTTGTGTCAGAGGCACCGGAGTCCGAAGGGTTAAATAAATAAAGTAAATTTATACTTTATTGAAACTTTTCTTTTAAATTTATGTTAGCTGACCAAAATAATACATAATTCGAAATTATTACAAACAAATGTAAATTATGTAAATAATTTTTAACTATGCCCAGATTAAAAATAAATAAATAAATAAAATAAAGTCATTAGTTTAATTTTCTACTAAAATTTTACATGTTGTTATTTATATCCAATAATCATTATTTTTACGAACATAATCAATTCTGTAAGCATGTTAATGAACTGTCAAATACGGATGCTTTTAAAATGTAATTTTTCAGGGATACTTCTTTTAATGTTACAGAAGTCAAAAGAGAAAAGTATCTCAAAATTAATTTTTTTTTCAATCGAAAATTTTATGGTTTCACTTTTTAAAAATTGCCCTGATGGAAGCCACCCAATTTGTCTTTTTTACTTCAGATTTATTTACTTTATTTGCTTTTGATTTTAAAAGCAACATATTCTTTTTTTTTTTTTTTTTTTTTTTTGAAAAAAAAAATAATAACCAATTTTAAAGCTATGATTATAGATGAGATGGGGAGGGGGTTTGGGGGGGGGGGGTGCTCAGCGAAACAAAAATCCACCTCTTTAAAAGACCTTGACTTTTTCTAAGAATTATTAATTGTCTATAAGTCTTTGTTTTCTATTAATTCATTTATTACATTTCGAAAATATTTTAAACTGATATCCAAAGTGTTTAAAAATCACATTATTAATAAATTAAATTAAAATTTTTCTTTTATCAATATTATCTGAGGCTAGATACTAACCAAAATATACTTTCTTTTATTTGATCGTGTTACAAACAAATCTAAATTCTTTAAATAATTTTTAATTTTCTCTGAAAACCCACACATTTTATAACTTTTTTTCATACATTTTATTTGCTTAATTTGTCCTTCGATAACTTGTTCTATTACAATTACTTTTAAACATTTTACTTATTTATTAATCAAATTGTTTTCTTTCATATTGTTTAAAAATAAAAGCAGCAGTGACTTTATACTTTATGTAAAATTTTATTTTAATGTATACTTGGTGGATGTTGATCAAAATAACTCTTATCATTCGGAATTATTAAAAATAAATGTCAATACTCTGAATAATTTTTAATTAAATTTATATTTAAAAAAATAAATATACTAAAAAGTTATTTAAATTTTCTAAACAAAACTTATATTTTTTAAACTTAATATTTTGTAACATATGATCATTATTTTTCGAGCAGAAGTCCATAAATATGTTGATTGATTGTCAAAAACGAATGCTTTTGAACTGCCATTTTTAAGATAAATGTCTTTTCAAGATCCACAGTACAAAAAAAAAAAAAAAAGAAAATAATCTCAAGATTAATTTTTCTCATTCCAAAATTTCAAGTTTTCACTTTAAAAAAAAGTTTGGTGGAAGCCATTCAAAATATCACTTTTCTTAAGATTACCTTAATTTTAAAGTTATGTTCATGTTTTAACAGAGAAAAAACTGAATTTATTTGAAAACTATCTTTTAAAGAGAGAATGGTGTGTTGATTGTAAGGGATGGTAGCGAGATAAAAATACAGCCCTTTTAAAAATTATTCTTGTCTTCTTGTATGATTTACTAATTTAAAATAAACCTTAATTTTCTATTAAATTATTTTATTTCATTTATAGATTTGTAGGAAGTATTCAGATTTGAAAAATTAAATATCAGAACACACACATACACATATATATATTCCAGTAATTGATGTTGATTTGTAATATTATCTAATGGTTATATATAATATATATATATATATATATATACATAAGCAATATAAAAATTGATCATTTAAGGGTTTTTTTTGTGTGTAAAATATTATTTTCAAACAAGTAAACTTGGACAAATAAAAGGACAATTTCTCCCAAAAGCAACATCTGAATTTTAAACTTCAATAATTCATTAATTATCTAGAATAGATATAATATGAAAGAATGGCATTTTTATGAGATGATCTATAAATTTTGTATACAGTAATTTTACAAAAAGTTTACATCTTTTAGCCATTAGATTCTTGCATTATTTCATTTGCAATAATGCATTTTTCAATTATTATATTTTTGGTTGTTTTATTTGCAACATGTATGAATAGATTTAGAAAGTGAAAATAAAAAAGAAAATTGTTATAATTAATTCGATAGTGAAGTGGCATTTAATTTTTTTATTATTATTTCATCGATATTTTTTATTTAAAGTTAGATGTTGACCAACATGACATTTATTATTTAATTTATTTAATAACATATTTAAATTCCCTTAATAATTATACATTTTTTAAAAATTCATTTATTTAATTTATAAAAATAAATTTTACTTTGCACTATCTTTGTTTTATAGTAAATAATCATTCTTTTTCGAACATATTTCTGTAAGCATGTTAATAAAATTTCAAAAACAGATGCTTTTAAAATCCCATTTTTAAGGGACGAGTCTTTTTAAATTTTCTAAGATGAAAGAGAAACTTTATTTTAAAATTAATTTTTCTCATCCCAGTATTTGAACTTTTCTCTTTTTCATATTTTCTGAGAAGTTTTACAAAACATCACTTTTCTTTTGATTGCTAGTTCTTCTTAAATGTTAGATTTTATAGCAAAATTATCGATTTGTATACAAGTTATTTGAATCGATTTTTAAAAATATGTCAACTCTTTGTGTCTTAAAATCTTTGATTTGAAAAATATTTAATCAGATGTTAGAATATACAAATTTTTAAAATTTATAATCGTATCTTTGTAAAAAATATGTTTTTAGATGTCTTCAGCCTTTTTTATTTTACAAAATTTATGACGTTCATTTTAGCAATAACGATGCAAAACTGTTCAGAACATAAAGAAACTTTTTCATTTATAATTAATTCAATTTCGCGTCTTTTATGAACAATTTATATTAAATGGAACTGCAGTGTTTATAGTTAGCAGTAATAAATAAAATTTTCCTTCTAAAGTACACAGTGTTAGTAACATTGACTTTTGTTTATGTTAAGGATATGCAACATAGTAATACAAATAGTTAACCCTTTCAAAGGTGGTGGTCGCACAACATGACCAATTAATTATAATTTCAAAACTGACCAATGGCAACAAGAGTATAATAACGAAATTTTGCTTTTATTATGAAAATGTAAAAAAGCTGATTATTATTTTCTGAAAAATTCGTTTGAAAATTCAGGTGTCAGTCAATTATTATTTGTTTTATCATTTTAAGAAGAGAATTTTTCTGTTTCTGAAAGGATTAAACGGAGAAAAGAGTTATTATTAATGTGTTATTCAGTAATATTACATTTAGAATTTTGTTTTCATCTACCTTATGCAAAACAATACATGTTGACCACAATAGAAGTTTTCACTCAAATTTATCAAATAGAAAAAATCTAATTTCACTAAATTGTCTTTTAACTATTTCACCAAATACACGATAAAAAAAATGAAGAAGAAATTTATTTAATTTTCAGAAAAAAAGATTCTTATTTACAACATATCTGTTTATATCAAATAATCATTTATTTTACTAACACAATTTTGTTAACATGTTGATGAACTGCCAAAAACGCGTGCTTTTAAAATTTCATTTTTAAGGGATGAATATTTCAAAATTTCGCAAGACAAAAGAGAAAAATGTTTTAAAATTAATTTTTCTCATTCCAAAATTTAAAGTTTTTCCTTTTTTCGTATTCTTCAGGAAGTCTTCCAAAGTGTCATTTTTCTTAAGAAAATTTGTATTTTATATTACCATTCTCGTTTTATGTGTGAATTATTCGAATCGATTTAGAAACTTAATCTAAAGGGAAAATGCATGTTTTTTAATATGATATTAAAAACTTCATTTTCAGTTGTGTTGTTCAGAGTTCTAAATTTTGACAAAAGTAACACTTTTGATTTGAAATTATTTAAAAGCAAATTTGGATTCTCCGAGTAATTTTTATTTTTCTCCCACAACACGATTTAAAGAAGAAGTCATTTATTTAAATTTCCTAATAAGAATTTTTATTTGTAACATTTTTACTTACATATGAAAGGATCATTATTTTTGGTATACACATATCTGTAAATATGTTGATGAACTGTAAAAAACTCATGCTTTTAAAATGTCATTTTCAAGGGATGTTTGAAAGAGAAAGATGAAAGGATTTTAAAATTAATTTATCTTATTTCAAAATTTGAAGTTTTCTCGCTCTCTTTTTTTAGGATGTTTGGCAAGCCATCTTAAAATGTCACTTTTCTCACGATTTGAGTGACATTCTCGTTTTATGCCTGAAATATTTGAACAGATTTTTAAGATTAAGATAAAGAGAAAATTAAAAAAATAATAAGAATAATTAGTTATTGAAAACACTTTATTATTTGGATAATTTTTTAATAGTATGATATACTTGACATCCATAAATTATTGTCTAAGTTCCCATATCTCATATAACTTTTCATTTAAGAACGTAACAAAATATGTTATTACCTATTCTTAAAGCAGAACGGATAAAGATTTATTAATATAACAAAAAAGTTTACAGATGCATAAAGTTTCAACTCAAATATTATCAATCAACGATTATAATGAAATATGTATATTTATCAATTTTTATCCGTCTCGACGTTTTATAAGGGACAAAAGTATAGTGTTTAGAAGATCCAATGAGAAAATTGACTAGCCGAGTGCTAAAAAAATTTATCGCAGAAATATTTAACGATGCTGAACGATAATTGCAGATCGCAGCGACATCTGATATTCAAACATATATTGTATAAAAATTCAATAGACGCTTTCAGTCGTGACGTCAGATATAAAATTTCGTTTGGATATTGATTCCAAATAAACAGTTGCTATGTTGTATTTTCTGTTTATCTTATATATTAAAGCTTTATCTTACAGTTATATCTTACAAATAGGAGTTTTGATATTTTATAAGCAGTGATATCATTTTCTATGATTTTTATTTAGTAAGAAATGTAACATAGCAACCATTTGTTTGGAGTCAGTTAAACGTCATATCTAACGTCACAATTGAGAAAGTACTGCGGCCAGTGTAGAGCTATCAGGTGTCGCTGCGATCGACATTTATCTTTTAGCATCGTTCAGCATTTATAGAATTCAATATTTTAGTAATTCAAAGCATTACCGGAATAACCGGTTTCCACACCACATTTTCTAGATGCTATAACAAAATATGTAACTTTGTAATCATAATTCATAGATAACTTGTTGATTAATTCGTTAAAATTTTAGTATTAATTATTACTTTATTATAATCTTTATTTGATTAATAAATTTTTAAAGTTTCCGCTTTACATATTTTTAGCTTTGTTTAGGTTATTAAATAAAACTTTTTGTATTGTGCTTTATAAATTTGTAACAATATTTTTCGTTATGTACATAAATCAAAAGTCATGAGAATGAGATATGGAAACCCCAGCAGTAATTGTGACACCTTACGCATGTAATTCTTTTTATACTTTATACTAGTTTTAACACATTTTAAAACTTTCGAGTAAAGTATTTTGCCAAAAAATAATTATATATAATTGAAATAATTGTAATAATAAGAAACTGGATTTTTTTTACATAAAAATTTACAATGCAAAATAACATATATTTAAAATTTTAAAACTTTGAAATTAAATGAATTTTCATTGCAAGAATAATTACAGAAATAAGGAACTTTTTCAGTTTTATTTATTTTTAATGAAATTATTTAAAATACCTATCATTGTTTCGATCAACAGAAGTTTTTATCATGAAACGTAAAATACATCAGTTCGGAACTTTGAGGCTTTGTGTCGTAAGTTTCGTAGTAACACGCAAAATAATGGCTTAAGCTTTCACCGATAAAATCCAATTTATTTTCAGATAAACGAAAAATTTCGTTAAAAAATTAAACAAAGTTATTCTCTGCGTGGCTATAGCTTTATTTAAAAATAATGATGAACAAAAAGAGAAAACAAAAAAAGAATGGAGAGAAAAATGATCTCCGGTTTAATAGCTTTGTAGTCATAACAATTTCAAATTCTCATCGGTAAAAATTGTATTAATCCAATAACTTGTAACTGTAGAACGTGAATGTAGGGGTAGGGGGGTGCATTCACCTAACTAAAAAGAATTTTCAAAATGAAACATTTAAAAAACACAAGCGCTGCAAAAAACATTATTTAGCTCTTTTTACTCCATAAGGATATTAGCATATTAACACCCACCAATAATTAACCACTTCTAATCTCACTCGCTAATTTAACAGAAAATTTCTCATTAAAAATTATCTGTAACTAAAACTACTAATAAACTACTACTTTCTAATGGCCCATCTCAATTGCTGCGTAAAACTGGAAGCTATTAAGCGAACACATGCCCTCCTCTGATCAGCGTTACATCACACTTGGCTATACTCCCCATTCCAGCTACAAAAAGAAGCTTTGAAAAACTGAGTAAAAAAATAGCAGGAAAAAAGTAAAAACTTAACTCTCAGATAAAATAATGTACACGCGGCACAAGGCCGATCTTTTCATTAGGGAGGGGCTTGTGTGAGAGTCTTTCATTATAACGTCACCCCGTAGGCCCATCAACAACTACGGGGACCGTATATGCGGTGAGCTAATGGTTGCCCAGTGTGTTGCATCGGAGAGGGTTGTAAACAGACTTCGAGTCGATTACAGAGGACTGTAATCGATTAAGATTACGATTATCTTAAATTTCGAAAAACAGATTACGATTATGTCTCTATTTATGCAAGTCTGATTACGATTACATAATCGATTATCCAGTTTTTTTATTCCTAGATTACGATTACATTTGGATTACGATTAATATTTTTTTGTTGGATTACGATTAACGAACTAGTCGATTACGATTACAGTTCGATTACATTAATTCCGTAGTCTACATGTTACAAACTAGAGTTACAAATTTACAAAATATGCGTTTCCTTTTATTCATTTTTAAAGGAAAAATAAATCATTTATTATTAAATGAGCTATTCTTTTCTATATAAATAATATATGTTTTCCTTTTTGAATATTTTAGAACTGATTTCATTATTATAAATTTATTTTGAAATTAAGAGCATTTCTAAGGAAGTTTGATTGATAGAATGGTATGTGTAACATGCGAAATTCTGATTTGAAATTCACGAATACCGGTGTACGTAGAATGAATTCCCTCCCCCCCCCCCATCCCCTTACATGCACATTAAAATTTGGGGGGGGGGAGAGAACCTGTGTTTCGCAACCTTTTTTTTTAAATGCAAAATTTAAAAATGAAATGAGTTTAACTAAGGCGAATGTTCTGAGGAAAATAATCCTCAGAACATTCGTTGCAATACATTTAGGGATAAAAACAAAACAAAGTTTAAAAAAGAAAGAAAAATTAAATAAAATAAGCTTCTACTAAAGTTTTCGAAATGGGAGAATTAAAACAATTCATTCTTTTTTTCTTTCATTTGCATGCCTCTGTCCCCTTGAACCACTATTTAAAACAAAATTGAGACACATGAACATTAGGGTGGGCCGAAAAAAACTTTTTTTCGATTTTCGATTATGGCGGGTGCGGAAAAGTGGCCACTGGTGGCACTCAGTTCATACAAAGAATTTGAGATTTTTTGGACATTTCCTTACCCTGCCGCAAACGGCTTGAAGTTTTGCAAAAATGTTCATTTTTGAACTTTTTTCGAAAAAAATTAAAAAATGTTAAATTAAATTTATTTTGGTTGTATTTACTTGAAAAGGCATATTTAATGTACCAAATGTTTAAATAAGATCTGATCATGCATTATTTAATATCTATGTGTATTATAACTTAGGCTATTTTTATGGCTTTTTCGCGTATAATAGGCAAAAGTTGTATTTGTTTGAATCGATCGTTAGTTTATGTATTATTTATGTTCCTTGGTCTTCTTTATATATTTTCTATGTGTCAAACGTCATATATTTGAGGAAAAGACAGCAGTATACTTCAAAAACAAATCTGGAAGGTGAGAAAGTGGTAAAGCAGGACTCTAAGCGAGCGCAATGATTCGTCTAATACTCACGGAGTGAAGGACGAAATAGTTGAGAGCCATAATGCGATAAAGGATTCTTATTATTTATCCTTGCTAAGTTACCTGCGACATTTGTTCAGTGTTTACGTGAAACCCTTTTGTGGTGATATACAGTGTTTTTTGGGTCGTTTAATGTGCCATTATAGGGTTTTGTGCGTTTTATTACAACGAGCTTAGAAATGGCTAGTTTAAGGGCCATGACAATGCAAAGACACGCGATAGCGTGAAAAGTAACTCTTTGGGGGCATCATGCATATTGAAAGAATTGCAATTGCCAACTTATGCTGATAATCATGCGCCACTAATACTGGTTGCTTCACCATGTAGAAGTTGTGACAGCAGAGGATACGAATCTCGTCATCGATAAGAACAAAGTCAGAAGAGAGAAATAGAAACTTGGAAAGAAGATACAGGCATAAGAAGTTATTAAAAGAAGGAAAATTAAAAGCATATGTTTTGATGGTAGAAAGGATAAAAGTATATTCAGAGGAAAAAAAGAACAAGCGGCACTGTCGAAGGAAAGGCGAGGAATACATCACCATGTTGTTTGAACCTGGTTAGGAATACTCGGGTCACATGAAACCTTGTTCCGGTCACGGAAAAGAAATAGCAAAATCATTATACAATCTTCCAAGTCACCACAAGTTAGACTTTTCTGAACTGAGGAGGTATCAAGGTAACGAAACGAGGTATCAAGTGACACAAGTATTCCTAACCAGGTTCAAACAACACGGTGATGTGTTCCTCGCCTTTCTCTCGACGGTACTGCTTGTTATTTTTCTTCCTCTGAATATACTTTTATCCTTTCTACCATCAAAAAATATGCTTTTAATTTTCCTTTTTTCAATAACTTCTTATGCCTGTATCTTCTTTCCAAGTTTCTATTTCTCTCTTCTGACTTTGTTCTTATCGATGACGAGATTCGTATCCTCTGCTGTCACAACTTCTACATGGTGAAGCAACCAGTATTACTGGCGCATGATTATCAGCATAAGTTGGCAATTGCAATTCTTTCAATATGCATGATGCCCCCAAAGAGTTACTTTTCACGCTATCGCGTGTCTTTGCATTGTCATGGCCCTTTATACTAGCCATTTCTAAGCTCGTTGTAATAAAACACACAAAACACTATAATGGTACATTAAACGACCCAAAAAGCACTCCATATCAATACAAAAGGGTTTCACGTTAACACTGAACAAATGTCGCAGGTAACTGAGCAAGGATAAATAATAAGAATCCTTTATCGCATTTTGGCTCTCAACTATTTCGTCCTCCACTCCCTGAGTATTACGACGAATCATTGCGCGCTTAGAATCCTGCTTCACCTCTTTCTCACCTTCCAGATTTGTTTTTGAAGTATACTGCTGTCTTTTCCCCAAATATATGACGTTTGACACATAGAAAATATATAAAAAAGACCAAGGGACATAAATAATACAGAAACTAACGATCGAATCAAACAAATGCAACTTTTGCCAATTATACGCGAAAAAGCTATAAAAATAGCCTAAGTTATAATACACATAGATATTAAATAATGCATGATCAGATCTTATTTAAACATTTGGTACATTAAATATGCCTTTTCAAGTAAATACAACCAAAATAAATTTAATTTAACATTTTTTAATTTTTTTCGAGAAAAGTACAAAAATAAACATTTTTGCAAAACTTCAAGCCGTTTGCGGCAGGGTAAAGAAATGTCCAAAAAATCTCAAATTTTTTGTATGAACTGAGTGCCACCAGTGGCCACTTTTCCGCACCTGCCATAATCGAAAATCGAAAAAAAGTTTTTTTCGGCCCACCCTAATGAACATTAACAGGCAAATAATAATAATAATATAAAATACTGTCTTTTGGTAGGAGTGTATTTTGGGAGGGGAGAGGGAGGAAAACAAACCTTTCTGGGAAAAAAAAAAATAACTACCATTTTCCGTAATATTTATTTATAACTCATTTAGAGATTTTTTTGGTAGTTTTTTTTAAATAATCAGATAAAGAAAATTTAGTGGAAATTAATTACATTTCAAAATTCAGGGGTTTGTCATTGAATTTGCCGGCGCATATGTTAGAAGAATTTTTTAACAACTAGGTATCATTACCATTGTCCTTCACCCTTAAAGAAATCCTACTTACACCCGTATATTTATTGACAAACCAGTCTTACTTTCTGTTTTTGGGGGGAGGGGGATTCTGATACAATAAACATATATATACATATATATATATATGATCAATCTTTTATTATTAGAGCTTTTGTAAGAAAACTGATCTATATGTTTAACTTATCTAGATATATTAAAATACAAATTTTGAATAAAGAGACTTTATACTTATGATTAAAAACACTATATAGTTAATTTAATGCAAAAAATTCCTTTCACTACAATTTTAAAGAAAAAGACAAGATATAACTATGCAATATTTCTAAAATAAATCCACACAATATGTATATATCTATTAAATTACCTGCATGTAGGTGTTCAAATTGGACTTGATTTTTATGGAGACCCTGACATCTGACGAGCACAATTTATATTTGTATTTTAAAAATTCCACGCCTTTTTCATTCAAATCTGATACAGATTCCGTGAAATAATCTTCAATTTTTTTTGTTGTTTCTCTTAGCCATCTCTTTCTCTAGAACCTTGTAAACAACTACTTAGATATAAATAACCACTAAGAAATCCAGAATGCGAATGAGCTGTTAGATAAATTGTCACATGCAATTTAAGCATTTTTTTTTCTTTCTTTTTTCCCATTTTCTTTATTCTCCGATTTCCACGTTTGAAAGAGGGTGATGTCTGTCCCATTGCTAAGTGCCCATAATAAAACCATAAATATAGTATTATTTTTCTTTTTTTCTTTTCTATCTTTTTATCACTCCCACTCAACACGACAAGATCCCTCGAAGACCCCCCCCCCCCCGAAGTCAGATTATTTCTATGTTTTTATACTATAATATACCATGAGCAACCCTCTATAGCGTTGACTACATACAGTGTAAAGTATGCATTCTGTTTCAATCGAACTGCTCCCTGACCTATGACCTCTTTTCACTTTTAACTTTAGGGGCGATTTAACGAGCTCCAAACGTCGACTACTCTTTTCTTGGTGCAATGTTTAATTCACCGACCAAGTCTTTTACGGATATGGCAAAATGAAAAAGGAAAAAAAAAGATGTAATCGTAAAACGTAATCGTATTTTTGTACTCGATTACGATTATATAGCTTTTTGATACAGATTACATTGCGATTATCTGCATTGCGATTACGATTAGATTATGATTGTAATCAAAGGGAAATCTTTTGATTATGATTATATCGCGATTATTTCGAAATTAAAATTTACGATTACGATTACAATGCGATTATGCAGTTTTTGTAGTCGATTATAATCGATTACGATTACACGATTACGATTACTCGAAGTCTGGTTGTAAAACCTGAGGGAGTGATAAGTTTTAGCTTGGATAAAGCAATAAATTGAGGTTTAAAAGCGGTTGGATAGAAAAGTCGTAAACGTTTTGCTTGATTTGCAATCGTATGATTGAATGGAAGTAGTGTAAAGGAAAATTATTTCTTTAAACAGGACGCATATTGATTTTGAGCACCGCTAGTCTCGAATAGTAATCTTCGCTTTGTTTAATTGAGGAGTTTGAACATTTTCTGTGTAACTTCTGCGAATAAATAAAGCAAAGATTTCAGTTCAAAAATAGTGGTATTCAAAAATAAGGACCGCATGCAGCCTGTTTATAAAATTCTTGAATTCTTGTGTGCATTCTTGTTACTTCATAACAATTAGGGAATGGTGATTTAAAAATGCAATGTTTATTGCTTTATTGGCAATCGTATGAGTGAATGGAAGTAGTGCGTAGGAAAATTATTTCTTTAAATAGGATGTGTATTACTTTTGAGCATCGCTAGTCTCGAATAGTAATCTTCGCTTTGTTTAACTTTTCTGCGTAACTTCTGCGATAAAATAAAAAAAGATTTCAGTTCAGAAATAGTGGTATTCAAAAATAAGGACCGTGTCCAGCCTGTTTATAAAATTTTTGCATTCTTAAATTACTACATAACAAATGAGAAATGTTGATTTAAAAATGTAATGTTTATCATTCTTTACAGGAAAATGATAATAAACGAATAGTATGGGCATTAGCTAAGTCTAGGCAAATTAATTAAATCTAGGAAATTGATTATACATTGTAATATATTGACAATAATGACATGAGTTAATAGCCCGAATTGGAGTACTTATAATTTGTCAATATTGAGACAATGCTGGCAAGAAATATTTGAAAATTTTGTTGCAAACATTTACTAAATAAAGCCAATATTCCTGTATTTCGTTAGAAAGATTTTCATTGGCCAATTTGTTGTAGAGCAGAGGGTTCTAAAACCCATAAGGTTAAACCTGAGGAAGTGATAAGTTTCAGCTTGAATAAAGAAATAAATTGAGGTTCAAAAGTGGATTGATAAAAGAATTGGAAATATTTTGTTTCATTTTCAATCGTATAAACTTATTTGATAAAATGATTAATTTATAAAATTAATGCATGTTTAAATCTTGTCATAACAAATCAAAAATGTTGATTTAAAAAGGTTATACATTGTATAAAAATTTACCAGCGTCAGCATTATTTACGAATTGATAATTTTTATTCATAGGCTGATTTTTTTTTTTTTTTATATTAATCTTATTTATAAAGCTGGTCTCAAATTCAAAAGAACTACATTCTGATACATTTTTTAATTCATTTTTGTTCGGAAATGCATAAAATTAGTAGGTGTTGTTATTCAGAAGCTGTGTAATCGGAAACGTTTTCCATTTTTTGGAAAACGCAAAAGATCTTTCAGAAAATATTGTTAAAGTGGGCGTTTTGAAGCGAATATCTGACGCGACACCACGACAAAGGAGAAAAACTAATTGTCGCGTGGCCACATTTGCCCGTAACTCAATAAGTAATTTATTTATCAAAAAATGGAAAACTTGGTTTGTTTTCAAATCGCTTCAAAAGTCAGACCTTGAAATTTTACGCTTTTAAGTTTCAAAATGAGTCATAAAATGCTCCAGAAAGTTTCGCATAGTTGAACACAGGGGATTTGAGACTAGCCTCAAATATTACTTACTTTATAACTACATAGAAAAACCAAACAAAGTAGTGCAAATACATATGTGAAAATTTTATTTATTTATTTATTTATTTATTTATTTTTAACTATAATTTTTTTCAATTGTAACATTGTAAATTGCAGTCTGCATGACCCTAAAAATTGTGCACGTAAGTGTTCAATGTATAGTCGTTTAAACTTACAAATTGGCTCAAAAAAGTCATGCCAAACACTGATAACAAAAAAAAAAAAAAAAAAAAAAAAAAAAAAAGGAAGAAAGAAAGAAAGAAAACGAACGATTTTACGGAGATTGTGCCGGGTTATACCGGAGATTATGTAATCAGGACGCCAAAAAAAATTTTTTTTAACAGAAAAATTCCCTTAAATTCCAGCAATTTTTCCTTTCTTTCCTTGAATTTATGGGAATTTTTCCGTCAAAAAACAGTGAATTATACTGACGTCTAGATTACCAATACAATCACCATAAAACCATCCTTTTTTTTTTTTTTTTTTTTTTTTTTTTATATGTAAAATAACGTGTATAATTGGTTGTGATTGAATTCCAATATGTATGACCTTTTGAGCTCACTGGGATGGTTACCTATTTATCTATTCTTTCTATTGCCTATAATTTAGATATATCGTATCAGCATTTAGCAATGGTATCATGAAAAATTGCCTCAAAGTTGGAGTGTTTCATTTTGCCAAACATTGCTCTAATATCGGAAAGAATTATTTCGCAGTTTTATTATTTCCAATTTAAAACAGTTTTTCTTATATAGAAGCTTTTCTTGAAAATATTTTTTTAATATAAAGCCAGTATGTAATTAATATTGTTTATTAATGAAAAATATTTTAATATTGTTGCAATATCTGCACAATAGTTCACAGTATTGTCAATATATTAGACTCCAATACAAGCAATATTGGTTTCCTACGATAGAAGCATCTGTAAACTAAAATGTTTTGAATTTGCTTGTTTATTTTCTAGTAATTAAATTTAATCAAATAAAACAAGTATCCGAGGCAGTAAATACTGAATGTTTACAATAATTATGTTATTTTAATAATAACATAAAGTATAAAAAAAAAAATTCGAGTAATTTTTTTTTCCTTTTTAAGATAAACAACAGCTGAATAATTCGAAAGAAAACCATATTCCAATAACAAATTGCTCTATTTTTCTCTGTGCTCTGAAATTTAGCTTATAATATTCACTAATAACATTCACTTATGTGTTTTTATCAAACAAAAAAGTGATAATTCTCTTAATTTTCATGCATCAATTACTACAGGTAAATGTATTTTTGTAAGCTACTTACGTTTATGCTTACTTCTCTAAGGTCCATTAAATTCCATTTAACATAATTTATAACCAGATGAAAATGAATCTTGAACATGTTTAAGGTTGAACAACTATGATTTTATTGTGGAAAACTTTTATGTTTCTTTTTTTCTCTCTCTTTTGTAGTTATCTTTTGCGGTATGTTTTTGTTGTTTAAAAGGTAAAAATATTTATTTTTAAGCTAGCATAATATAATTTATCCACCTTACGAAACGTTATATCCTTTTTACCGTCCGAAAAAGGAAAAAAAAAATATACGCATCTTAGTTTGTAACTTTATTTAATATTGCTTTCTTTTCTATCCTAGTAAAAAACAAAGGAAAAAAAACCATAAATATATTTCTGTTTGAAATTATTTGTTTATAATTTTCGTTTTTGTTTTAATTAAAAAAATATTTCCAATGAATGGTTTTATGGACTTCGTTGTTTTAAATATTTTTCAATTAAGAATTCATATGTATATTTGCACATAAAATGTAATTAAAATTGCGTTAGATATTTTTTGTTGTCGTTGTTTCTTTTAGATTTTAAATGGATGAAACTCCTCTTAAATATTTTGAATTTCTTTCGTTATGCGAGTGGGAGAGGGTCAATAATTATTGTCCCTAGTGTATATAAAACATTTTTATTGCAATGCTTGATGTGAAATATGGAAGCCTAATGTCTTAGATGGCTATATGTTCAATGTCAGAACCATAGCTGCTAATTGACATATTTTTGGATGGAGGGATAAAAGAGATGGGGGTGGGGGTGAAAGGATAGTTTGCTTTTTGGGCCCGATTCCGAACTCAGTCTTTGTCGGTAACATTTTATGTCAGATTTGGGCTAAAAAATAATATTCTATACAATCATACAGGATAAGTTGAGAATCAGGACAAATAACAAAAAAATTTTACTGTCGAATATAACCCACTCCATACATTTTATCTCTTACGTTAGCACCATGACTGAGCGATTTCTGCTGTATCCAACTGTATTGTTCCTTTCACCACAAAACTGTGACAAGAGACAATGAAACAGAATCCCGTATCTTTAAAAAATTACCCTTAAATTTGGTGATATTCCCCCAGAAAACCAAATGGCATCAAAAGCTAAACTCGCTAACACCATCGTTGAAACTGTTACTCAAAATAGCAAAAAACAAAGCTAGAAGCAAAGGAGATAAAAGGAAAAAAAAGAAACTGAAGATTTCTGCTCGCTAAAGCAGAGATGGCCTTCTTTCTTAATTTTTTCTTCTTTTTTTCTACTATTTCTTCTTGTGCCTCATCTTTTCATTCTTTTGAAGACACCATTAAGAACATTACGATGATCTCTGCAGTCTCTGTGAAAATTGTTACTTCGCATTCGGTAAATATACGCAAACCTTTCGGAGTTAATGGTAGACGGTTTTTACAGAGATGTCGTCGTGGAAAAGTTTACCTCAATTGAAAAAAAAAAAAAATGAATAAAAAAATAAAAATGCGAAAAATTCATTCTCGTAAACGAACTATTTGCGCAAGAAAGTATTTTGGGGGGCATTTTATAGCAGTTTATTAAACTTTTTTTTTATTTTTTTACGAACTTTTGATAAATATATCGCCAAAAAAAAAAAAAAAAAAAAAAAAAAAAAACATTGTAAATCATATCTTTAAAGTATAACTTGATTTATAAGCATGAAAAATTCTTCGTTAAAATAAAATGAGTTTCTTTATTTCCTATTTTGCTATTTGCTGTATTGTTCTCCTTGACTCTTTCTTACTTTTGATTTCTTCTATTTTCTATGAGCCTCACTCTTAAAGTCGTGTTATGTTGTATTTCCATATCATCATCATCATCATCATCAACCGTTTTCGATCCACTGCTGGATGTAGGTCTCCCCCAGATTTTTCCAATGTTTTCTGTCTAATGCTTTCGTCATCCAATTTACACCAGCCACTTTTCTAATTTCGTCACTCCATCTTACTTGTGGTCGTCTTCTTGGTCGTTTTACATCTCTAGGATACCACTATATATATATATATATATATATATATATATACACAACCATTAGATTATACTACAAATCAACATCAGTTACTGTAAAAATTTGTTAATGCCAAATTATATCATACAGATGAGTTTTCAGAATTAGAAATAAAATTGGAAATGTGGTATTTAGCTCGTTATCAAGGGCAATACTAAATAGCCACATTAATTGCGATTAATTTCTGAATGGAAATCAGGATAGACCTAAAAATAATTTCCATATTGCCCGATTAATCGCAAATGAGAACTCATTTCAAAGAAAAATATTAGAAAAATAATAAGACCATAATAGAATTATCAATATAATAATCGCAATAGAAAACCTATTTCAAAGAAAAAATATTAGAAAAATAATTAAAATGTAATTGAATATTGATAAACATAACTTACAATTGTCAATCGCAATCATAATTTCCATTGAGAACAGGAAAAAGAAAATAATAATAATAATAATAATAATAATAATAATAATAATAATAATAATATATATATATATATATATATATATATACATACACGTACAAACGGTAAAAGGAAAAAAAATGAACAAAATAATGACTACCTTTTTATTGCTCACTTCATAACATTACTATGTACAAAATCACCCACCAACCAACGCACCCTATCAATGAACAACAGATGGAAGGGGACTCTAGGGGTAAGGTCCCTATTCTTTCAATCTGTGCCACTTCATTAACTACCGCTTTGGGTCCCACAAGCGTCCCAGGGAGTCATCGCTTCCGGAAATCACGTGCATAACAAGATTTCCGCATCATGCAGAAAAACTAACTTTGTAGATTGGATTAAGGGACTTTTACTGTTCGATAGGTTATATTTCCAAAAACTCTTGCAAGAGAAATTTCAAGGTCATTCAAAATTTTAACTTTATCCTTTTTCCATTTTTTAATATTTTTTATTTATTATTATTTTTTTTTTTTTTTTTATTAAAAACGTGTATTGTACAGGGTGAGTCATAAATATCGAAACAATAGGCTATCTCCTTAAATATTGCCCCTAGACCCATACTTCCAATTGCAAAGTTTCATCAAAAAAGGTAAAGTTTTTGATAAGATAAGTTGCAACTCCATGGGGGGTCTATTTTAAAAAATACGAAAATTAAATTTTTATACGACCCCCAGAGAATAAAACTTCCAATTAGAAAATTTTTCTTTACCTTCTTCTGAATCGAACAAAAAAAATTTCATCTCGATATCTGCAAATCCCTGGATGATATTAAAATCCAAAATTTTTCAAAATTCGTGACTTACACCACTTTAGCATACATGTGAGTGCAGCGATATCAGTTCATTTGAAATGCAATTTAGGGATCGACCATTAATTTACGCATTGTTAAATGTAGACCCAAGACAATACTTTAACTTTTAAATATAAAATAAAAGCGTATAGCTTTTTGCTTTAAACTTCCTTGATATATGCTAGACGTCTGCAATATCTCGAGCTTGGCGCCAGGCTCGTAATTGGCACGACCCATTGGCCGGACCGTCTTATTAAATACTTATTAAGTAATATTAATTAAACTCTGATTAACCGTGTCTTTAAAACTTATTGCCGCAGGCAATAAGTTTAGTAAAAATAGTAATAGCGATAATGACCCTTCTATTAACTGGATCATATGGAATATATTTTAATGTTATTGTACATTTTAATGTTAATGGAAATATATTTTAATAAATTATTTAGAATTTTTTTCAAAAATCTAGTTTGTACTATTCAGCTTCAAAATTTATGTGGTTTTAAACATATTTTTACTTTTTCTATCTTTACAAGAGAAAAGTATTGGATTCATGAAAATTTTGAATTTCGGTTTTCGACGAATTCACACGTTTTAGGGCTCAGAGATACCGAAAAACATGTTTTTACAAAATGTCTGTCTGTGAGTCACTGCTTCTGTATCTCTGTATATGATATACATTTTGTGAGTGCGCTATCTCAAGAACTGATATACCAAATTTAATAAAAAATTATATTTACTTAGTTCTTGATATACATTGATGCTGATTAGTTTTTGGTGTGAATCGCTTAACAGGTGACCCTACTGTAAAGGCTTTTGTGCGATTTCCGCGATCGCTGTATCTCCAGAATGCAAGGAATATCATCAATCTTCAGATTCAGTTATTCCTTGACATGAATTGATGCTATTTATATTTTGTTGTACATGGCTCCACGAGAGGCGCTGCAACACTGAATTTGTTACGATTTCTGCAATAGCTCTACTTTAAGAACTAATGCAGGAATTTCCATAAAAAGTCAGATGCAGTTACTTCTTGACATGATATGGTTTTGTTTACGTTTTTGTATCAATCATCTTTCGGACGGCGTTTTCATAATGAATTTTGTATAGTTTACACGATTTCAGTGATATCTTGTAATAATCCACGGAATTTCGTATCTTTAGAGTCCTCCGATCGCTACATCCGAGTAGTTTATTTATTCCAAACGGCATTAAAAAAAATATTTATTCGAATGTTAAAGTCGAAGAGTATAACGCGTATTTTTTATGCTAAGCTCCCACTAATATTTCATTCTAAGTGTATTTAATTGATCCAGGTTTAATGCGTTCGAACCAAACATCATTTAAGAAATTCAATTGAATAATTTCAACTTAAAACGTTTAAATGAAATATGCCGAAGATTCATTAAACACCTGTTCTTGTTTTAAAAATATAACTGATTCGCAAGTTAAACAAAATTTAAAATGTATTTGTATTTGAACTGAAAACTGCATGTTAAACTCTAAAAAATGAAAAAAAAAAAAAAAAGAAAAAGAAAAAAAAGCGCAGCGGTCTTTGAGTCCGCTTACAGCGGTTAACACGTTAAAAATTGTTTTTTTTTTTGCTTTTTTATTCCGGCCTATTATCTGCAATAGGAAATCCAGGGTTCGAAAAAAACCACGGGAAACTTCAAACGGTTAGGCCGATGGTTCGAACCCAGTACCTACCGTTTACCAGTTTGGAGGCCCGTAATTAGAGGCATGTTTTACGCATCGTGTAGTGGCAATTTTAACAAGAAAAATATGAAGTTGACAGGGATAAAACAATGAAAAATATTGAAGTCGGCGTGATAAAAAAATCAAGTTTAAATAAGCTGACTCATTTAAATAGTAATTAAAGAAGGCGAAAATCGCAAAACTTAAACAAAATCTGAAATCGAAACTACACAAGAAGGAGTTAATCACCTAGACACTTTTAAAAAAGCATTTAAACGTTAGGAGCCGATCTTTGTTTAAAACTAAATGCACTTTTCTTCATCAGATGTTTTTATTTCAGTATTTCTCATTTTTAAACTTACATCATAAGTCAGTAACCGTTGGTTACGGTAACAATTCAATAGTTTTTTAACACCTCAATTAAAAAAAAAAATTGCCGAAAGATGTTTTCACCTCAGAAAATTTACTTTAAAAAATATGATTTATTCACAAAAAATTGCATCTTTTTTTAAATTGCTATTTTAAATACTTTTATTTTTTTTAAATATTATTTAAAATGCTGAATCAAAATTGAAAATTAACCATTTTCATTTAATTAAAAGAAAAAAATTCAACGCGACAAATAATATTTTGAGTTATGACAATTTTAATTTACTCTAAATTTTTTGAAAAAAAAATATTAAGAAAGCTTATGATGTGATAGTGCTTACAAATTATATGGTTAACCATCACAAAACATTCAAAATTCAAACTCTATAAATAAATAAATAAAATAAATGTTTCCTGGACAACATACAGCAACATTGTTTCTTCAATTACACGCATTTCAATTTGTGTCTGATCCCTTGAAACCTCACGATTTATTAAAATTGTCATAACTCTCTGAGTTTTGGAGATATCAAGATGGATTTTTTTTTGTTCAATTCAGGAATGGATAAGGAAAATTTTTCTAATTGGAAGTTTTATCCTCTGGGGGCCGTATAAAAATTTAATTTTTGTATTTTTTAAAATAGACCCCCCCCCCCATGGAGTTGCAACTTATCTTATCAAAAAATTTACCTTTTTTGATGAAACTTTGCAATTGGAAGTATGGGTCTAGGGGCAATATTTAACGAGATAGCCTATTGTTTCGATATTTATGACTCACCCTGTATATTACTAAATATTCTAAGTTGTTTCGAAGAACTTTTATCAATTAGAGAAAAAGAAAAATCGATGTTTTCCCTCAGAACCTGTTGATATTTTTTTTCTATATTCTTGAATTTTTTGTTATATTGTCAAAAACTGGTGTATTTTCAATGAGTACACTTATTCAATATCTCAATCAGGAAGCATCTTTTTACTACAGGTAAATACTAACAAGTGGGTTTTCCTTAAAAATCGAAATAATTGGTACAAATATTCGTATACTATTACTATAAAACTAAGTTATTTGGATTAAAAAATCATAAAAATTCAGTAAATTACAAAGCAATTTTCAGACATTTTAAATTTGAAACTGCGCTCTCCTCATTCAACAATGTAAAGTTTTAAATTATGCTATATTGAGAGAAAAAAAGAGAGAGAGAGAATGGAGCCGGAGGTGAGAAATAGATAAATTTTTCATTTAATCAAAATTTCCAAAACAAATTAAACATACAAACCAGAAAAAAAAAATTAAGACTATATCCATTACATTAATACTCAGATATATTAAATCTGAAAACTTCATTTAAATAAATTTTTCATATTTTTCTTATAAAAATGCTATTTCGTGTGTTGTTAATCGTATCAAAGAAACAAAAATGCATATGCTTTGTAACCTGTAACTAATGCTTTGATTCCTTTGTAATAATAATAATAATAATAATAATAACAATAACAATAATAATAATAATAATAATAATAATAATAATAATAATAATAATAATAATAATAATAATAATAATAATAATAATAATAATAATAATAATAATAATCGTAACCATGATACCGAAATCAATTATAGATATATTTTCATCACGTAAATGTAAGGAAGTTGAATTTACTGGAATGTAGCATTGACATTTCCATTTATAATTCGCGTATCTAACAAATTCTGAAAGGTCTAATATATCAAAGTGTCAAATTTATCGACACGAGTTTATTTACTGTAGTTTTCTACATCATGAATGGAGTGCTTAAAAGTTTAATTCTGAATGCAATATGAATACAGATATAACTTCCAGAAATAATTCAAAATAAACCAGTCTAAAAATAAAATCAGTCAGTGAGAAAAAGCGGGAAATCTAAAAATCTCAAAAGTTCTCAGTTTCATCAGATCTTTAAATGTTTAAATTCTCAAATGCACAATTTCTGCCCCTTGATTTTATAAGTTATACATATAAAATAAAATAAAATAAAATAAAATAAAAATAAAAGACTTTCTCTGTAATATAACAAATAAAACTGGGAAAATTTTCCTTTTATTTTACAAAACTTTATAGATTTACGGTAAGTCATACTTCATTTTTAGAAATTTTTAGAACTTTTACTGTTTTATTTGTATGAAAATAATTTAATGTGTCTGTCAAAATCACTAACACAAAGATTTTTAAAAATTCGGATACATTACAGATACTTTAATTTTAGTTTCTTGAAATAAATTTGAATTTTTAGGAATATACTATGTATTTTTTTTCCAGAAAAAAAAGAAGTTAAAATTTTTAATGAGCTTCGAATTCCGCTTAGAAAAGTTTTTTAAAGAATAACCTATACCAAACAGTAAAAGTCTCTTAATCCAATCTATAAAGTTTGTTTTTCTGCTTGATACGGCATATATCAAAGTGTCAAATTTATCGACGCGAATTGATTTACTATAGATTTCCATATCATGAATGGGGTATTTAAAAATTTAATTCTGAATGCAGTATGAATACGGATATAACTTCCAGAAATATCTCAAAATAAACCAGTCTAAAAAAATAAAATCAGCAAGAAAGAAAGAGCGGGAACTTTAAAAATCTTAAAAGTTCCTAGTTTCACCTCTTTAAATGGTAAATACAGATATTGAACTCGAATTACTCTTTAGGCCTTGGACCTTTCGTAAAAGCATTAAAGGTGAGTGAGTTCTACTAAGGGGTATGTATATACATATATATATTTTTTTTTTTCTAAAACTCACAAGAGTTTTAAAATCGACAAAGGCAAATGTTTAAATTCTCAAATATACAATTTTTTAAGTATTCGTAGAAAGCAAGTGCAAAATATTTTATTTCTAAAAGGAAAAAAAACATAAAGAGCAAAAGAAGTTTTCATTTAAAAACGAAAATTATATAAATATATAATGTGACTAAAACCTCTCAAGAAGAAAAGCTTTGAAAGGGGATTTTTAAAAACGGAGAAAAGGAAACATAAACACACACATACACACGCTACACACAAACATTCACATGCAGCAAAAAAAACCGAAGTATTTTCTTAATGCTGTTCACGATTCAATTGGTCTTCAAGAAGGAAGGAGTGGATGGGAAGATTTTGAATGAAAGTTCGATTTTGTTATAAGAGGGGGTGAATGTAGTATATATTTAATGCGTTTAAAAGAGAGAATGCAGCAGCATTAGGCAGGTTTTTTTCCAAGTGAGATGAGAAGGGTGCATTTAAAAAATAAGATATTTAAAAAGTTCTTGGGGTTGAAGGAAATAGCTCTTCTATTTTGCTTCGATGAATATTCAAAAAAGCTGGATGAGTCTGAAAGGTTTCTTAGGTTAAGAGAAATTACGTGAGTAAACATATTCAAAAGAAAATATATGTTTGTATACATACGTGTATGTTTGTGAATACATGCGTTATTCAGAAAAAAATTTGTGTGAAAAGTTTTAGAAAGTTTTGAGTTAAAAAAATGAATTAATTAAAATATTTTTTCAACGTGCAGTTCTTATCAACAATGAAGAATAACATTAGAATTATTGACGCATATTTTTGAATTTTATGAATTAGGCTAACTAGTAGCGGAAGAGTGTTACTCTGAAATAACACTGTGTCGAATAAATTAATGATTTATTTATTTATTTATTTATTTATTTATTTTGATGAACTGATCACAATGATTTAAAAATGACTCACATGAAAAAAATTCTTTGAAAACTGAAATTCTGTTTGTTTGTAAGTTGAATGTTTAAAGTACACAAATATACAATTTAATACTAATATAAAGATACTAATATAATATTAAGTATAGTAACTACTAATATATAAACTTTGTAAGCCCCATAAATAAAAACTGTGTCTGAGACTGCTCAACCCCTGTTATGTTTTACATTTTCACCTCCCATGTTACGGGTTAATCAAGATCAATATCTTCAAATTTTCACCACAATGTTTTCATTTTTTCTCAAAATTACAAACGGAAACCCGGTTTCTATTAATGTGGAATACAATCTATTTTTGATTGAATAAGTAGATTGTCTTGTCACCCCATGTTCTTGCGTTATTAATACTTGGTTTAGGTTCCTGATTTCGCTGAGATTTATTCAATAGTTATTCTGAATCTCCCTATATGTATATAGATTTGTTCTAAGACTGGGTTGAAGCAGAGTTTAATTTTCGAGGAAACGAAAAAAAAAAAAAAAAAAAAAAAAAGAAAAGAAAAAAAGAACGATATATTGAATAAGCGATAAAAAGAGGTGCAGTATAACGAGACGCTGCTACATTAATGATTAAATGAATCTCGCAAGTACTGAATAATGAACAGTTTTGCTTCTGATCACCAAACTGACTCAACAGATACACCCCAGGCTTGTTTCATGTAAACATTGTGGTATTGGGACCATGGATTTAATCATCGACGTCGCTTTAAAACTCACATGTTTGCCTTCTCTACATTAAAAAAAAATGCTCACGTTACAGGCCACACACTGAGTTGACATGATCAATATGAAGCACGACTCAGAAGAAAAAACAGGTTTGAAACAGTTTTCTCTTTGTTTCAACCTGTTTCTTCGCCTAAGACGCACTACACATTGCTTGAATCGCTTCAGTGTGTAACTTGCAAAGGTCTGCAAGAAATCTTGTACCTCCGACATAAAATCCTTTCAACAGTTAAACAAGTTGATTATGATCGAAATAATAAAGTAGATGGCGGAGATTGTGCAATTTGGGAGTATGTCTCATAATAGTTTTATAACTTCACCTTGAATTTATAGAAAAACATACCTTTTTGTGTGTGTGTGTGTGGAAGGAAGGGGGATTTATAAAAGCGGATTCACGGAGCAGCTGCTCCATTATCATTTCCGTTAATCAAGCCTCATTCGATATATTTGACTGAACGGCATAGTTAAGATTAATATATTGATAAATTTCCGAAGCCCCTTATATAATATCTAAAATAATATATATATTTGTATTTTTTTTTGTATGTGTTTATGGCTAAAATGACTCAACAGGTGTATCCTGGTCTAGTTCCACCGAAACATTAAGGCAGTGAGAAATTCTATTCTTAACACGTGCATCTCAATCACGGAAGCCGTGGATTTAACCAACGCCTTCGCTCCTAAAAATCGCATGCTCTCCTTTTCTGCATAAAAAAACGCTCGCGTGTAAGTCTTGTACCTCCTCCTAAATCCTTTCAACCGTTGAACAAGATGATTATAGCTTAGCTGATGGAGCGGTTAGAGGGAGGATGTACAAGCAAGGGACAGCCTTGATGTGTGCAATTTGGAGCAGTGGATGTCCACAAGGAACCCCTCCACCTCCCCAAGCTTGGCTCTATCATTAACCTTATGTCATTTCACACTTTGATGGTAAAATAAGACATTAGGGCATTTTTATTTTTCTCACAGTTTTTCCTGGATGTGAATATTACGTAGGAGAGATTTCTGTTGAATAAATATGTGAGTTTTACATTAATCCTATAGTCGTCGCTTAGTTTTAGAAATGTTTCTTAAAAAATCACTATTTCTTTTTATTAACTAATATTAGAATAATCCTCCCCTTAAAATATTGCACAAGTATACAGAGTCCTCTGATCCATGTTTCAGACCTATAAGTGATATTATTATGTGATTAACGAGCGCAGTTTTTGAGGGTTCGCTGATACAAACAAGTAAAAAAAAGGCAAGTCAAACTTAGCAAATGAGGTGTGCTCGTACTATATCTAAATTTTAAAAATATTCAGATCTTGGTGTAGTAATATACAGTATTTAGGATACAGTAAAGTGGCCGAAATCTTTTGTGTCTCCCTATAAATATTATCTGCTTTCTGTTATGCAGAAAGTAATTTGTAATAAACCTTAGAAAAGTATGCCAATTTCATAAAATAGGAACTAGTTTAATATAATTAAAACACGCCCCAAACAATGTTTCCCCCTATACCATTATGTAATGGAATACTTTTGATTGAACCAGTAAATTAATGACAAATATACTTTGCCCCACAGATTGTACAGAATGTATATTTTAGTATGTATTTTAAAGATGCATGTCCATTTTGTTACGTTCCTGAATGAAGTTCCTGTTCATGAAACTATTTTTTCCCATTGATCGTAATTTAATTGAATACTTTTGATTGTCCCTGTAATTAAACTACAATATAATATAAACTAAAAATTTTATAAAATTTGAAATAACGCGACAAAATTATGCAACAATTATTCATTTTAAATTTCAAACGATTCAGCAGAGTAGTCTTTTGCTGTGCAAACAGACGAACATACAGACAAACAGACGGACGGACGGACTGAACGAGATTATAGATGCTACATATTTACATAATTACGAATGCACCTAAAAAGAATAATCAGTATTGAAGTAATTCAGTATTTCATTAGATTCACTAGATTTCTAAAGTGATTTTTGATTTCCTTCAAGTTTCTGAAATTCATTAAAAGTTAAGAAAAATAGCAATGCATAATGAATATTTTTAATTGGGATTTTTCTGTAAATTGTGTTTCTTAGCGTTGTTCAACAGCATGAAAAAATGAGCAAAATATGTGCTAACGATAACTAGTGACAATACAATAATAATAATAATAATAATAATAATAATAATAATAATAATAATAATAACAATAATAATAATAATAATAATAATAATAATAATAATAATAACAAACTGTGTGTAATATATCTGATATTCCATATTTTTTCATTTTATAGAAATGCATTACATTGTTTGCAAACCTAAAATAATATATTTTTATAAAAGAATATCAATTATGTAATCAAATAAAGTCTTGAAATTTGTCAAAAATTAGTTGTTAGTATTATCCGTAGGCCAGGAGTTAATTTCTAAAGAAATCTTCTAAGATTTCACTATTTATGGCAGAAGCCCTTTTTATTCTCATAATTTTAATGACTTAAGCACATAGCTTAATTACATATCTTTTAAAATTCTGTTCTATTTATGTCACCCATTATTTATTGGCGATTTTTTTTTTTTTTTTTTTTTTTTTTTTAATTATTAAAGAATAACAGTCAGAAACATAACTGCAGAACCATTTCTATTGCATGAAATTAGACTTTTTGTAATATTCTGCAAGCGGTAGAAACAGTTTTTTCTTTTAATTTTGTTTTAAAATTATTTTTAAAACCACTAAAAAAATAAGTAAATTGAGACACAGTATTCTACCAAATTGCATTTCACGGAACTGTTTTTTCTTTTGATATTCGAAGATATAAAAATTAAAATTCTGCAATATTAAGACTTTTTTTAAAAATGAAGTAAAAGGAAAATTTATTGGCCAGTCGTTGTCGTATGACGACAGTGTTTCACGCAGACATGTTTTTATTTTATATATGTATTCATTGTTTCCAAATTGATATGTTTGTTTTTACAATTTATTTCTAAATTTATCAAGGACTTTTCGTCATTTCTATCTGAGTATAAAATTTTCCCGATCAGAATCATCAGGTGTCTGCATTTAAACATATACATCAGAAACGCTTCATTTAAGCTATAACATCCCTCTCTCCCACCTACATCACTCTGACGTAATATTATAAATTTCCTCCAAATCACAGGTTTTCACCTGCTTAAAAATTCACCATTTCATGGGGAGATTCTCACCTCCACTTGGAATCTTCATCTAAACAAGATGATTACAGGTTACCAAAACAGATATCTGCCTCACTTTGAAAGAAAGGGATGTGATGATGGCCAGCTTTGAACAATTTATCGCATTTACGTCCCAAATCATTGGGTCTTTACAGCACTCTATCATTACACACACGTCGTTTCGCACTGCATCTCAATAAGAGAGTTTTAGTTTTTTTTTCCCCTCTTATGGTTATTTCAAGAAGAGTATAGTTGTTGTTTTTTTTTTTTTTCCATTTTCAGCTCTTTTTTTTTTTTCGTTAATGTTTCGATGTTAAATTTCACAGCGCTACCACCAGCCTCCCAATGAAATTATGGAATAATGATTTTTCCATTGGTTTTATCTAAACGTTTAATTTTTGATGATTTAGAGTTCTTCATATTTTTAGAAGGGGAATGCAGTGAAGAGTATCGTTAAATTAATAACTTTAACGGAAAATGGTTCTCATATAAATTACCTTTTTTTTCACCGCTCTCTTCTTCATTATTATTTTATTTCCGTTTTTATGCTAGTGTTGTATGTCTATTTTTTCGCTTAAAAACTAGAACGGATAATTTTCCCCCACGCTAAAGGACTTTAATTAAATTGCGTATTCTTTTGAATAGTTTTTAATTAAACTTTTAGGAGGAAAAAAATATGGAATTGTTATACTACCGGTGTAATAGAAAATGTCATACTGGTAATTTATCTTTAACGTACGTTTTATTAAATTTTCTTAACAAAAATTCTCAAATTGTGTTTATTATTAATTTAGTTGCGTTCATTTCAGCTAAAGTGTCTTTATCCATTTTAAAGTCTTAAAAACTTGTGGATAAGGCGTTCAGACATTAAAAACATCTGCTCCAAAATTTCAAAGTATAATTCTTAATTAATGTTATTTTAACGTTGTGAAATGAATATTATTCAATTTCTATTAATTTTTCATTTTCTTTTCTTTTCTTTTCTTTTTCTTTTCTTTTTTTTTTTTTTTAAGAAATTGAATGACCATAATTACGGGTTTAGTTTATTTTAATTTCAGATCTAGCATCCATAGTATTTAAATGTGATCTTATTAATATAAGATATCATAATATTAATATAATAATATATCCTATAAATATATGATTTTTGTAGTGCTACTGTTTAGAATTATATTTTATAACCATTTTTATGTGAATAATTATGTGTTTTTAAAATGACTTTATAAATAATGAACATATCATATAAAACGGATTTTACAAAATGTACTTAAATTTCGAAATGTGACTGATATTGTACACTGGAATATTTGTGAATAAGCACTCTGAAATAGAAAGGAAATTTTTATACATAAAATTTATTTATCTATTTATTTTATTATTATTTTACATTTATTATTGTAATTTATTATTATTATTATTATTATTATTATTATTATTATTATTATTATTATTATTATTATTATTATTATTATTATTATTATTACTACTTTATCAAGATATGGATTTTTTCCTGCATCTGAATTTTAACAAAAAAATTGAAAAAATGAAAAAAAAAAAAAAAAAATATTGATTTTTTTTTTTTAATGTTTTTATTATAAACTCACATTAGAACTCTGTCACTGCTTTTGGAACTTTTACGAACTCTGCGGACTTTTTACAAACTTTCGTTTTTTTTTTTTTTTTCTTACGAACATGCATTTTTGAGAAATCTACGCAACTTTTTATTATTATTTTGAGAATTACTATGTAAACACCGTTGAGATAGAAAAAAATATCCTATTTTGTAAGAATCTTCAATTCCTTTAAAATTTCTTAAATATATGCAGTGAAACGCTTTCAAAAATATAAAAAAGTCTTTATATGTAAACAATCTTTAATTATTTTAAGTTTATTCTTGTAGTTTCCGAATTTCTGGGCATGTCATCCAGTTATCCGAACTTTTTATTTATTTATTTATTTATTTATTTATTTTTATCAGGATAGTCAGGAATATTCTTAAAATTGCATATCATCCAGTTATCCGAACTTTTATTTTATTCGAATAGTCAGGAGCATTCATAAAATTGCATGTCATCCAGCTATCCGAACTTTCGCTTATCCGAACTAACGTCGGTCCCGACAGGTTCGGATAATCGGTATAGTTCTACTGGTGTATTTAAATATGATTAACATCACATCGTGATAAATCGTGATCGCCGATCACATCGTGGTAAATCATCAATGAGATAGAGAAAAGTAATTTATAACAGTAATTAATTATTCTAATTTCATTCTTGTTTATTCATGCAGTTGAGATATTTTATAAATGTTTTCAAAATTCCTGTTAAAAAAAACAAAAGAAAAAGAAAAGAAGAAAGAAAAAAAGAAAAGAAAAAGGAAACAGAATTTTCTCCAAAACTAACTTTCTTTTTATTAATTTAATGATACTATACACTTATATTCAAACTCATCCGCTATTTCTGTTGCGTCACATAAGAATGATAGGTTACGAACCACATTGTTTACGGAACTTGCTTCTCTATGAAAACCCACCCACTATTCCATCCTTAATTTCTGGAGTATTTGTACATAAACACCTCGGAGATAGGAGGAAAAGGGGGAGGTCTCCGGAATTACCGAACTTTATTACATCCGCATTCTATCCTGTAGAGAGTAAAACAAGGGGACCACAGTGAAAACAGCCGGTCATCGAGAAGACCCCCCGGCCATCGGTCAATGTCTGGCCAGAACAAAAACATTCCCCAAAGCCCATCCTTCATACACAGGGTAGGTAGGCATCGTGGGGGCGTTTACGCAAAACGTGCACACATCTTATGTGTAGTTGAATAGGTGAGGTTGGGGGAAAACTGACGATGTTAATGGATGTTTCTCCAAGTATAGTTAAATTAGGAGAAAAATAAAGAAAACAATGCACACATGCTCGTAAATAATGCTTATATATTTTTGACAGTTCTTAATTGTTTCGGTGTTGTAAAAACATGTTATTTAAGATGTCTGAGAACAGTTTTGTAGTTGGTTCTTGTGTTCGTAGTTTGCTGTAAAACAGGTGCCACTTATCTGAATCAAGAATGGGAATAAAAAAGAATGAACGGATCAGAAGCTTCTTTGAAGTAAATTATTTTAATGCATTGTAAAATGATAGAAAGAATTACAATTTAAACGCTTCTAAAAAAAGAAAGAAAAAAAAAACAGGAAAAAATGTTACAGGATAAAGAGGCACACAAAAAAATGCCGCATATCTAGGAACGTTTAAGCAAAACGCACTTGCATCTTATATGCTAATTTAATAGGCAGCTCTGTTAAATTAGTAGAAAATTATCTATATAATACATTCATCCTCAAAAATATTGAAAGCTGTTAATTCTTTTGGCATTGTATAAACATGTTAGTTAAGAGGTCTTTAAAAAAAGTTTCTAGTTTAGTTACACGATGATTATTTTTTTTTAATACAGCGAATTAAATACATGAATGAGAATTTAAGAAATCAGTAACTTTTTGTTTGATAACAAGAAACTGCAGCGCGTTTATGGAAATTTATAGCGCACATAGTATAAGAAATAACGAAAATTTGAATTAATTTTTATAATATTATTATCAAATTATGAACACTTTATTCATAAACTAGCAGATATCATTTTAATTAAAAAAATATTTACTGAAAAAGAAAGCTAAAAAATAATAACAATAAGATTTTAATAAATATTAATAAAAATTAATAATATTATCCTTACTATCAAATTTTTGAAAAACAAATTATTTTATAAAATTTAAATTTATTAAAAATATTTATATAAAAATATTATATTTAAATTTTATTAAAAATATTTAATAAAATTTAAATTTAAATTTTATTAAATATTTTTTTAGTTATACATATGAAAACATGCAAAACATCATTAAAATGCATTAATATAATTTAATTCGATTCGACGTTTTATCATGTATCAGTATTTTCAAGTTTATTGTAAAGTGTTTTTAGAAACAGTGCCTAGAAAATCTTTAAAAAGCGCTTCTCTCAGTACATGTGTGTGTATATAAATACATACATGGAAATATCATTAAACTGCAATTAGTAAACAATTAATGTATCCATGAAAATGCTGACAATTTAGTAACCACAATCACAGATAATTTCTTCATTTTGTTGCTCCTCACTTCCTGTAAAACTACTTCTACGGCATATTCACTACACTGAAGGGGAAAACTCAAGTATTCAGAAAGCATGACACTTTGTGAATGTTTTCTCATAGTGTTCTCGAACATGTTACAAATCTATAGTTGTTATATTTTATAGAAATTGTTATTAGTTTAAAAAATACAATAATTTAACTTTGAAGAAGTTATTTGAAAAACATTTTAACTGGTGTTTTTAGAAATATATGATAATAATGTTGTGTACATTTAAAATTATTTGCGATAAAATATCACATATTTATATGAAGGGAAAAAAGCAATCTGATAATAAAATACAATATTTTCGAAAATATGATATTTTGCAGCGGCGCAATAAATAATGGCATCATATATTATCCTTTTGCATTCCATCTACCTATGTAATTTTTTTAACTAAATTTTCACATGAGATATCAGAAAAATTCTATAAAAATTTTACTCTAGTTACAAAATGTGATTTTATTTATTTAGTTATTATTACTTAAGAAAAACAGTCATAAAAGTGAGATTACTATTTTAATTAAACATAAATTCTTCATGTTTTTCTCTATCCCCCTCTTTTATGTAGAAAAAATATGATATGTATCTGCAATAAACAAATAAAAATATATCAAGTGTATATTTTAATGCTTTTTTTAAGCGTTTAAAAACATATTGGAAGATGCTTTTTCATTATCAATATACCATCAATTGAGCTGAACATATATATTTAGTGAGAAGATAAAGGGGGGGGGGGGAATCACATTGATAGCTCTCTTAATTATTTAAAAATGCCTTTTCAATGAAATGAAGAGCATTTTTTGTCTTTAAATAGAAATAAAAATCTGGTCATAAAATACAATATTTTCGAAAATATGATATTTTGCGACAGTGTAATAAGAAATTGCATCATATTTTAACATTTTACATTCCATTTACCTGTGTACTTTTTTAGGAAAACTAAATTTTCACATTGTATATCAAGAAAATTCTTAAAAAATTACTCTTGTCCCAAAAAAATTCTAAAAAAGTTATTATCGTTTTATTTATTTATTACCGTAAATTTGAGAAAGAGGATGAGGAAAATGTCCTCAGCAGGGGTCTAAAACTTTCGAGTAGATTCTGTTTTTTTTTTTTTTTTTTTTTTTTTTTTTTTTTTTTTTTACTTACTTTTTCTAAAATTAGTTTAGAAAAAAAATATATATATATTTACGATATAATGGTCTTTAATTTTTGTTCAGTTTTATTAGAAAACAAGCATATTGCATGGTGCTATTTTTTATCATCAATATATAATCAGATGAACTTAATGTATACATTTATTTAGGTGATTCGGAAAAGAAATCACATTAATCGCTCTTGCTTAACTGCTTAAAAATGCTTTCTCAATGAAGTGAAGAGCATTTCTTGTCTTTAAATAGCAATAAAAATTTCTCTTGTACCCTCTTCTCCAATTAACTGTATAAACGAACTCCAACTCAAACCTGGCTTTAAACGCTGCCACCTATATATATTTTCACTTGGAGAATATTTTTGAAACCTGCGAACTAAAATACGACGGACCAGGAACATCTCTGCGTAGCGGTGGCGTTAAAAAGGACTTGTTTATTGGTTTCGTTTGTCTCTCGTGGCATCATAAACACGCCTTGTGAATTCTGGAGCCTCCGAAACTAGCTCGTAAATCAAAAACCCCTTGCTTGCCTCCCCTTCAGCTTACACCTTCCACCCCTAGGATCGGATCGTAAATCTGAGCAAAGGGAGGGGGCAAATGCCCTCAGCAGGGGGTCTGAAACCCCCGAGGGGGCTCTAATGGAAGGGCTTTGGTTTTACAAGCGACCAGTTGGGGAAACCGCATTGTGGCTCTAATGTTTTAGTGATATTTTCTCCATGTTTTGCTTGTAGAGAGAGGTTCAGCAGTTTTTGTTCGGGGTCGTTTAGATAAGTATCAGTGTGTGTATGTTTAGTAATGAAGAGCTGAAATGTTGATAAAAAGTTGTTCCCTTATCGGTTAACTTCCAATCATTTTTAGCAAATGTATACGTTTGTAAATTTCACAGATTTTTATCTCTTGTTTTGCACTTTTGTGTGTAAATCGTGGGAGTTATTAGTTATTCATATTTTTATGTAGAAAAAATAGTTGGGAGATATGTTTATTTATTTATTATTATTTTTTTTTTATTATGATGGTTGATAAACTATAGTTATTTTGCAACTTGTAATTATAGTTTTTCATGATGTAAAAATTTCAAACATATCTCTTAAATTCATTTTCTAAGAGTTATTTCTATTGAACCTTATTAGAAAAGAGATTTTTTTTTCTATAGATTTGTTAGTGAATCAATTGCTAATTTAATGTTTGTTCTATAAACTAACTGTAATATATACACATGCGTTCCTTCGAATACTGTAGCGATTCCTCTGCGTAATTTCTCTACGAAATTGTCTGCAATGGTCATCATCAACTTCCTAATTTCCACATTGTGAAAATTATTTTTTCACAAAATAATAAAAAACTTGTAAATAAATATTATATTATTTCAGTAGTTTTTTCCATTTGTAATTGTAAGTTACACATTACTGATTGTAAAAAAATTTTTAACTTCTTTTTATTTTGATAGTGATAAAATTCCTTTTGAAAACTAATTATTTTAATATTATTTTATTTATTTATTTGCAATAAATTAACTTCAAGATCTGCAACTAACTTCTGATTAGTTTCTTGTGGCACTCCTTATTGAGGGGTTCACAACCTTAGTTGATCAAGTCCATTTTAAAAAAAAGAGAGAGAGAGAAATAATCCATTGTGAACCGTTAGTGTTATACTCTAACGACCAATGGTAGAAAGGTAACTAGATTTTGCGATTGCCATACTTGAGTTACAATGTGGACTTCTTTATTAAGTTCATTTTATATTAATCCCAAACTTTCAGTTTTTTCATTTAAATAAAATTTCAAAGCATTTATATATATATATATATATGTGTGTGTGTTATATATATATATATATATATATCGTATCAAAGCTTGTTCATTTCAGAAGAAATAATATTTAACGAAGCGATTAACTGCAAAGGAAAAAATATTGCCTGGGTACATTTATCTCGACATTTTATTTGCCTGTTAATGGCGAGTTAAGCTCAGAAAAAGATTCTGAAATAATAATAATAATAATAATAATAATAAAGAAATGCTGAAAATAAATGTTTAAGATACTAATACTTGACCCAAGTGGACCCAAGATAAATATCTACATTTTGTGGTCACCCGATACGGCACTACGAGTGCTGGCGTTAAATTTATTTATTAATTTCATCTGCGGAAGATTTTAATCTGGGAGCTTTTTGTGCACTGGAATGAAATGAGGCACAAACAGAAATAAATGAATTTTTTTCTCCATTGCCGCGCTTTCTTGCAAAAGAAAAATTAGTTGCATTTTCAAGACAGCTTAAAGAAAAAGAGGTGGTGAGGAGTGAGGTGTAAAAAAAAAAATCCTCATTTCCTTCCCGTTAATAGCGTTTTATACCAATTTTTCTTCATATGCATGAAATTTTTTTCCAGTATTTGCTTATGAGTTAAGTTCTTTTTATATCATAATTTACCTGGAAAGTATTAACGTGTTTATTAAGATTTTTTTCTATCTTTCCTTTGCTTGCCCTACACCACAAAGAATAAATCTAGAAGGGAGAAGGGGGCTAAGGTGTGATGATATTTTATACGCGCGCTTCTCCTCCTATGCATACATACTTTCCATTCAAAGAAAATGTAATAACTAAAAAATAAATACAGAAAAAAATCAAAATTATAATAAAAAAAATACATGCCCTTATTCTTTATTTAATCAAAGGTTTTGCCACACAGTTAGAGTAAGACATCAACACTTTCCGTAATTTCCATGTAAATTGCACCAGTTATGAAACTAGCAGAGCATGAAATTACACCTGTGCTGAAAAAAAAGAAAGCGTTGCCCACAGTGGTATAGAAAAAAAAAGAAAATATGAATATAAATAAATGTGAAAGTAATAATGAAAGCGCCGGCAAACCAAATTAAATCTTTTAGAGCAAACGGAAAACCACAAGGGGGATCATCATCTTTAGTTTCCTAATCACTGTTTTTGAAAAAGTGAATCATAAATAGTATTAATTTCGTAGAGGTAAATCTCTTAATATGAAGTTCTCATTTCGCTGCGTTTTTTGTTTCCATTCTCTCTCTCTCTCTTTTTTTTTTTTTTTTTTTTTTTTTCTTGAAGTATAGCTTCTCCAAAAGCAGGAGTCAGACATGCAAAAAATGTAATCAAGAGGTCCTTGTTAATTGGAATGAAAAAAGAAAATTTGAAAGAATTTCCTCTGTTGGCCGAAAATTCTCACTTATCAGAAGTTCAAAATCATGTGAATTCTTCCAGGGAATGATTTTGTTTTCAGTTTTTATTTCTTTTATTTGAAAAAAAAAAAAAAAAAAAAAAAAAAAAAAAAAACTGAATAGTTATTTTGATTTATTTATTAATTTTCTGTTTTTAATAAGAAATATGTTTGACTGAATATTCGAGTTCATTTTCCTGAAAAGTATTGATTTCTATTGAATTTGAGGCTTGAATAAAATGTTTAGAAGTGTATAAATATTTTATATACAGTCACATAAATTAATTTTCAAGTTTACATAATTATTTCGCATTATTTTTATGCATATTTAGTAAATTATTCGATGTTATAATTTACCAAAAGTTCAAAATCATGTAAATTCTTCAAGGAATGACTTTGTTTTTAGTTCTTATTTCCTTTAACTCTTTAGAATATTTTTTAAATTATTTATCTTAATTAATTTATTAAATTTTATGTTTTTAGTTAAAAATTTGTATGACAGAACATTTAGACACATTTGATTAAAAGTTACTATTTGTATAAATATTTTTTATACAGTCACATTTGAAAATAATATATTTAATTTTAGAAAAGTTTATTAAATCAGAATTTTTCACCTACTGAAACGTCTCCTGAATATTTAGAGTGATTTTTTTTTAATTATTCATAGCTTTTTATTATTGTTATTATTAATCAGTTTGATATTTTGATTTATTTATTTTTATATTTTAATTTTAAAAACTTTGATTTAATAATTAGATATACTTACTTGTAAAGAAATGATTTTCATTGGATAATATTTTTTTTATAAAAATTGTATATTTATCTATAAATATTGGTATTCATATAAAGGAATTTCAATTTTATACCAGTAAAATTTTAAAAATATGTAACCTTCTAATACCAAAATAAATTTAAGATAACTTCTACAAAAATTAGAAAAAAAAATGAGTGTTTCAGAATTTAAAATTAATATTTTTTTTTTTTTTTTTTTTTTTTTTTTTTTTTTTTTTTTTTTTTCCAACGTATGATTTTGTTTTTGCTTTTATTTTTTTTATTAAAAAACCAATTATGACAATTTTTTTTGTTCGAAATAATTAGTCTTAAACAGGCATTTGTATGACTGAATATTTAAATTCATTTACTTATCTACGAAAATACTTATATTTGATGAACATAACATTACATAAAATATGTATTTAATAATATACATACCATTATAAAGTTAAAGATTAATTTCTAAATCATTAAATATCATTCATATAGACATGGATATTTTTCTTCAAAATTACTATAAACATTTTACAAGTGTTTAACTTTGTGAAAACATAATTGTTCTGTTGGTTTATAATAACTGGATATAATCCAGTCTGGTTTTATTTATTTATTTTTAATCGAATAATTAATGTATTCTTTTTCTATTTTAATTATTACTAGACAGTTATAGTATAAAATGTGACAAAGGTAGCAAAAATGAGATCTGATACATAATAATAAAAATATGATAGGTAAAGTATGTTTCAGCGAAACTGTTTCAAACGCCACTGCCCCCCACCCCACCTCACTTCCTCGTGTCAAAACAGATGATATATTGCAATTTTAGGTTGTAATATTATTTCCCTATTGATTGTTTCACATGCATAATTTTAATCCCTTAATCATCGTGGGTTTTTTTTTAAACATTTAAAATTGTCGAATTTTTTTAAAAAAATATTTACGCACATTTTTTAACTTCTTACAAATTTTTAAATTTATGCACTCCGATCTTAAAATAAAGTTTGTGAATTCAGTACTTTAATCCCTTAATCGTCGTGTATTTTTCAGAAAAAAAAAAAAAAAAAAAACGTTCAAAAATCGTCGGGGTTTTGTTTTCCACACATATTTTAATTTTTACAAATTCTTATAATTATGCATTCCGATCTCAAAATAAAATTTGTGAATTCAGCTCTGTCATTTTTTTAGCACTTAAACCATTAAATTAATACCAAAAGTGACAAAATTAAAAAAAAAAAGAAACTATAGTATTTTTGTTAAAGTTTTGAAAATTTCAATCGTTGAGGTCACCGGCGCAACAAAATTTGTTCACAAATGACTACCCGTGAACGTATCGGACTAACTTTTTGTTATAAACTAAACGAAAAACCCAGCTGAAAATAAATTTTGTAATGATTAAATTACATTTTTTCTGAAATTGAAATTGTAACCAACTAGCCCACCTCTTTACGAGTTCCTAATTGAACCCACGTTCTCAATGTAATCCAATCATGAGAGAAGAGGAGATCAGATTAGATATGAGAATGCTTAGTCATTATTCAGAGAACCACTAAGCTTTGAAAGCAGTAAGTACTCGGAAACCAATAGAAACGCTTTTAACCCGTGCTATTGAACCACAAATGCAAAATGTAACTCAACAAGGGCATTTGATTAAAACCTTATGGTGATGATTTATATATCGTAAAATGATATAGAAAAATAAAAATATTTTCGCATTACCTTAGGAATATAGTTACGAAAAAGTATTTAACCGAGGGTCTAAAACATACTGAAAGATTGCAGAATATAGGAGATTTTGAATGAAACTTAGTCGCGCTGAATTTCTGTTTTTTAATATATTATAAAACGATATAAAAATTATAATAAATGTAATTTCATTTAAATAACCTAAAAAATATTAACGGCATTGACTAACATTGGTTTAATATAGTGGGGAATAATAATTCATATTATAATTCTGTTCATGCTGAATTTAGATATGCAATTGAAACTTTATGCGCATATTCATAGTTATTCATATGACAAAACTTATCCCATTTTTATTTTATTCTTGTTGTTTAGTAAATAATTTTTTAATAAGGGCGAACAAAAGACAAAATTTTTTGGTTTATTGTAAAATTATTGTTTATGAGTGGCAACAATATAACTGCATTACCGCTTGCAATCATTATTTTTGGATGCCTTATTGTAAAAGAATTATGACGTAACTGCAATATATATATATATATAAATTTATGTTGTTATTGATATTATTAAAAAAGGTTTTTTATTGTCATCAGGCATATGTATTTATATTATGGGGAAACTGGTATGATAATTAAACTTTTGCAAGTTCCCATTTATTTTTCCCTTTAGAGAATTTTATATAATGAAATATTCATCAATAAAATCCCAATACAGTTTGTATTTAGAGTTACAAGAAAAAGAAATTTTCATGAAATACGTTTAATTAACATTCAGTCTTACAGCCATAAAAAATTACTTCTGAATACATAAATATTCTGCTTTTAAACTATTGTTATCAGCTTCTTTTTTGACAAGACAAAAATTTAAATAATACCTTAGCGTAATTAATGATTTATTAATCTTAGGAAATACAATATAAGCAATCACAAAATTTTTATATTATGTTTATAAACCCTGAATATTTCTAAAATGATCTTTTTATAAGCTTATTAACGAAAGCAACAATAAATCTTTTCTGAAAATTTCACTAAATGTATCGACTAGATCTTTTCTGCAGAACCGCGAAGGCAGTCGCTGTAAAAATGAACCGAGGCGAAAACTTTACAAACAGAACTGTCTCTGGTGTTCCTTTAATATACTACCTAATGCAACCCGACTTCTTTCAATTTATATGGGAACGTAACGTTTTCATTGAATAGAAACAAGGAGTTTTCTGTCTAGATACATTAATTAACCTTTAATCTATTCTCTTTTGGGCTAGGAGCAGCAAAAATACACCTTAACTCTGCAGGTCTTTTTGGTCATATCTTTAAAACTACGACATGACTCTGCGGAGGAATTAAGATTTAAAAGCGAAACACTACAAAACTCTGCCTTCCGAATAAAATCTATTTAAATCCTTCTTCCCCCAGTTCATTTAGGCAAATTGAAAGAATTCCTCATTACTGTAATCGAACCATTAGCGGGAACTTTTCCCTGAATTAACTTCATCAAAAACGCGTTACCCCCCACCTCGTTGTAGTTTTAAAGTTTGTGGGAATGCCCCACGACAGTTGCAGATGCTTTCTAAGTGTCCGAAAAGATTTAGGTAGTATTAAAAGCGGGCCTGAACTTGAAGATGAAGAACATCATTACTGGATAAGAATTTATCATTTGTACTTTTGAGTAAGAGAAAGATGGAAAGATTTTTACGAAGATAATTGCAATTTTAGAGTAGGGGGAAACATTTTTGATGTTTTGCGCTCTGTAAGAGGACTGAAGGATCAGAAACAGAAGCTGTATTACCATATCTGAACAATTATAAATTGAACTCCGTGAACCGAGGAGTGCTCGGGAGAGAAAAAAAAATCGCAGTAAGTAAGTATCTCGCTATGAAAACAATGGTTTAAAATTTTACTACTGAATATGACGGTAACAAGAAATTAAAATTCGGGCTATTTCAATCCATATTTTTATTCTTTGAACATTATTTAAATTAAAGTTATTTTGCTGTTTGAGTCAGCTACCGTGGATGAAATTTGGTTTAGTAAAATTTTTACCATGAAGGCAGTTTTCCATTACTAAAACATAGACAATCAGAAGTCATCGTATATATTTTAATAGCATACCATGACAGTTTTTTTAACGTTTTACTTTTGGATATGATGATACACAAAATTAAAATTCCGGTCATTCGAATCCATATTTTTAATTTTTGAGCAATATTCAAAGGAAAGCTATTTTTCTGTTAAAGTAAATTGCCGTGGACTAAATGTTATTTTGAAAAATTGTTGAAATGAAGATAGCTTTCTATTACTTTAAATATCAGATATCAGGAAATATCTTGCATATTTTAATATCGTATCTATCACAGGTTTCAGATTATAAAATGAAAAAAAAAAATTGACAAGTATATAAGGGGAGAAATTTTTTTTATTATTTATAGATTTTAATTACAAAAGGAAGACGAAAGTGTAACTTTAATTTCAGACAGAAGGTTAAGATAGAGGGTAAAAGTCATATATTTAAGTAGAAATTCGGTTTTTAGCTTTTATTGAAGTTTAAAACTTCTTTCCATGTGTTATAAAATAAATCTGAAAATCTGATCATGTTAATTAAAATTACACAAATAAAGAGAGATATATTAATATTTATTAACAGAAGCGTGTCACAAATTTTTTTTGTACAAAAATTTACTTTTAAAAAAATCATTAAAAAAGGAAACAAACTAAAAGCTAAATGCTAACAGCAACAACAACAACAATAATTGTTATGACAATATTATTAATTATCATTATTTAACAAGAAAAATCTATTTTATAATGATAAGAAATACATTTTGCATGTATGTGTGTATGTGTATGTATATATAAAATTTGTTATTCATTGTAATTAAGAATTATATGTTTTATTCCTTTCACATTTCAAGGATTTTCATGTATTTTTTATAATAATGCCTATAAACTCCATTCTATATTTATTTTTAATCACAGTTTGATGCTATAATATCTTTAATATCCATTATTTCTACATAAGGTTTAAAATAATTTGTATATATCCAATTAAATATGATATCTAGAAATCGAAAAATCCAGCCAACCGATTAAAGGGTTAAAAAATAATTCACTGAGACAATTTACTCAATATATGTGTTATTAATACAATACATACGGTTCAGCTAAAATAAGACTTGTTTCGTAAAAATGCTTTAAAATTATATCTCATATAAATACTTCAAAAAACATTTTTCGAAAAAGAAAAACTAGCCCACGCACAGATATTTGTACAAAGAGATATGCGGTATGTTTAAGCAAGCAGTAAAACATACTTTCCCCCAAAACGTAAACTTCAAAAAATATGAAATTATTCAAAGTGTAAAAATTTAATACATTGAAACTAAATGATGTTTATTCTTGAATTATTAAGTTTAGCTGTCAAATTTATTATTTTACTCTTTCGATTTACCAAAAAGTGTAACCAAGTAAAGTTGAAATTTAGGTTTAGTGGTTTAGTGGTAATGTAAAAAAGATGAAAAAATGGATAAAAACACAATACGCTAGAACATTTAATACACTAGAGCTTAGGCTAGAGATTTTTAAGAAATTAAATTTAAAAATATATGCATGACACAAAATTCATTCAAAATCTCGAGCAAATGCCAAAATATTTATCCAAAATTTTTTGTTAAAAAATGAAAAAAAAAAAAAAATAAATAAATAAAGGAAATGATATAACTTCTAATAAGGGTTAAAAAAGGAAGAAGAAAAAGAACATTTGTGAACGATCTTCATTGAATAACGAGTGTTAGAATGATAACATCATATAAAGATATTTAAAAATCAGATAAAAAACTCATTTAAAAAAAACAGTGATTTAAAAAAACATTAGATTTTAAGGAAAACCACTCCTGCATGCTTTTTTATCTCTTAAAAATTGAAGTGCACTCCAAAATATTTCTCTGATTTATTTAACAGCTTTGCATCAGGGGAGAAAAAAGAAACAAAATAGGGAGATTTCTCTGATCAGGATGAAAGAAAGTTAACGCTTGCAAACTTTAGCGTTTAATAGCAAGTGCTATAAGAGCCATAAATATTCAATAATTTTAAAAAAATGCGTGAAACACTAATTAAAAAAATAGGTTTAAAAAACCGGCAATGGTTCGAATTTCACGCAATTATGCAAACATACGTCAAAATTTTGTGCTAAATGTTTTCACAACCTCAAAATTTCTTGTTAAAGGGTGAAAAAAAAGGAGTAAGTGATTCCTCTGGTTAGCGTGAAAAAAAAGGAAATTTGCAAGCACTCATCATCGAGCCATCCATATTAAAATAACGACAGCGATATACAGACAGAATATTTAAAATAAAAACAATAAAAATTTATTTAAAAAATAAGTCTGCATTGGGTCAAGACTTTAATAAATTTAATATATACGTATATATATATATAAAAGAAATTAGTGTGCACTTTATTATTACTCAAAAATTCAAGCGTGCGACAAAATGTTTCTCTGACTTATTTCACAGATTCGTACTGTTACATGAAAATATAAGAGAACAAGGGAGATAGATACCTTTGACCAGGATGAAAAAAAATGAAAATTTGGACGACGAACGGTGAGTATAAAAGAACAACAAGTAATAATAAAACTAAAACATAACGTACAAAATTGATTTAAATCAATAATCGGTCAAATTCTTAAAAGTTACATAGAAAAAGAAGAAAAAAAAAGATGTAGACTCTTTCCATTGCTCAAACACACGTCAAAACTTTTGCGATGACAGATTTCAAAACCTCAAGATTTCGTGCTAACAAAAGAAAAAAAGAATAGATCTTCCTCCGATTAGGATAAAAAAAAAACAGTGGAAATTTCAAACACTCTCCATCGAACGATGAGTGTTGTGGAAGCAACAGGGATATAAGTTCCGGCGGCGCACCTCTACGAAATCCAAATAACGAATTGCTCGGTTAGCAGAAACACAAAAATAACCCTTCGTAGGTCCAATCAATTATTTTCTCTCTTTATGCAGCACGGTAAGTGCTCTCGTTTCTCAAAATTCAACCATCAGCAACACAAACCATTCGGTTAGGGTGCATGGTTGTGCTTGTTTCTACTTTACAGTTCAAGGGGGCCCTTCAGATGTACCGATTCCCAACAAAGAAGTACGTGCTTAATCATCAATCAAATTTTAGCAAACTGCGCTGTATGCGTAAATATTCACCAGCTTTTAATGTTCTTTGACTGCCCAATTTTCTGGATCCCAGAGAGAGAAAATAGAATAATTGATTTCCCGATTATTGATGATCTATCTGTGTTAAAACTCCTTTATTGACCCTATCCAAGCCTAAAGCTACGACTCCAGTTACATTGCCAGCAACCGCTGTTGCTGTTTCAAGTGATAGCTGAAAAAAAGTCAGAAGAGAGGTTTTAAAAGGCCCGATTTGCATTAGTTGAAAGGTCTGCTTGGAAGAAGAAAAAAATCCTTGAAGGAATAATTTATATTGATAAACTATAAGTGGGAGTAAATAATTACATATTGACTTCATGGATTAGTCTTTATTTTCTTGTCAGGAGTTCCTTAATCAATTAATAAAAAGCAGAAGATGATTCACTGGTAATTTCAGCAGACAACAGTCTTACTTCATGAAAAATTGAGACTAAATATTTCAATATTAAGATGATCTTGCACAAATAGAAAATTAATGTTTCTTTCCTCTGTTTTTTATTTTCTTAAAAATTAATAAATAGGTAAATACAAGTTAAAAATGTTCCAACCTGGTAAAAAAGTGTCGGCAGTTTGGTTTTAAGGATTGAACCCCAAAACTTTTCCTTAAATTGCAGCTGTTCTTTCGATTGCGCTACCTTGATTGACAATCTGTAGCCACAATTCCCTTAGATATTTTTTATTTAGTAATAAGAAGCACAGCAAATTATCAATTGATTTAGGTAATTGAATAGAACGTAATTGACAATTTATGCAGAAAGTTATGTGTTCGGTTTCTAAATTGAACACAATTTAACTCGATTGAAAACATTTATCTTATATGCTATCTTTACCGATCAATATGATTGTTTTATTTTAATAAAATAAGTAATAATAAATTCATACCCAACTGAAATTCATCTGCAGTAAAACATATTCCGCAATGAAAAGGAAAGTAGTTTTTTGTTTTCTAAAAATGTGTTTGTTACTAAAAGAGATATAAATAGGAACAACAACATTATCTAAATTATATAGTTAACAATGAAAAACTTAAAAACCGTAAATTGCTATTCATATTGAATTCCAAACTATCGCTTGAAACTAGCTTCTTGAAAAAGGAAATAATATGGTTTTTATACTTGTATGTTCTTACCGAAATTACAAGCAAGCTTTGTAGAACAGTTGACGCAACAAAGTGTGTGTAAAGACATAATACCATTCTTTTTTTCTTCTTCTTCTCCTTTATGATAAATTTCAAAAATAAAAGAAATGTATTTTTTACCGGATGACAAATTATGAGAGCTTTAAAAGTAAGACATTCCAGTAATAAAAAGTTTCCACCAAAAAAATTGTCCTTCTCTGAATTTTGTCCATATTACAGATCCAACTACGGGGGGGGGGGGGGGGGGGTATTCCATAGTTCAAAGTAAAACAAATCATTCGAAAGAAAAATATAATTTAAAAAAATGTTTATTGTTCAAGAGATGTGGAGATACAACATCGCTTCCTTTACATAGGTGATACTGAAAGATTTACAATTAAAACGAAAATGAAAATTCGTCCACTAATTACTATTTGCAGAGAAAGCAATTTCATATTAAAATGCTAAAGAATAACGTACAAAAAACGAATGGAAAATGTAAATTTTGGAAGAAAAACTACAGAACCTTTATTCGAAAAACGAAAAAAAAAAAAAAAACTTTATTTTTGATTTTGATAAACCTGTGTTTTATCTAAAATATGCATGTTTCCAAGGATTATTAGGGTAACATCCCCAGTAATTGGCACATTAAAGATTTGTCTTTAGACTTACTTCTATTTCCATTACCAAGAAATAAAATATTTACTTGCAAATATTTTTAAATCAAAGGGTGCATATCTGTGCATCTATTTTGCCCACTAAAAGCAAAAATGTTTGAAAAAGTATTTTTATAAAAATATATTTATAAAAAGTTGCTGTAATCACCAGTAATTGGCACTTAGACTTTTACACAATTAAAGTAACCCTTTTCAACTAAACAAAACTGTTGTCAATTAAAATTTAAAATATACTATAAATCAGATAATAATAAATTGAAATGCATGCCTTTCTTAAGCCAGAAAAGAAGCATTTGCAACAAAAATGGCTAATTTGAAACAAGCCATTATTGTTTCTCTTTCCTAGGCACTATTGTCCTTTAGTAGCATAAATCAAAGTTATAATCTGTAAAATAAATGTGCATATAACTGGTATATGGTCTTGCATTTTTAAAAGACTGGATATAAATCTTATTTTAGGACATTTTTGTAGGATGTGCCAATCACTGGTGCCTGCCAATTACTGGGGATGTTACCCTATATTTTATTTGGCTGTTATTTAAATTTATATAAATGTACTATTCCATAATTGTTAACTACCTAACTGATTATCCCGTACGCCTTTCGAGCTAGACGAATTTGCTTAATTCATCATTTAAAACTTTCTGACACCTTTTTTTTTTTTTTTTTTTTTTTTTTTTTTTGTACGATTTTATACTATTTAATTTCAGAAATGTTTAGACTAAATATTACGAATATTTAAACTTAAAAAAACTGGTGTTAACCTACATTTTCAATTTATTGTATGAAAAGAAAAAAAAAAGGAATCATTTAAGGGGTTAATAATTATTGATAAACACCCACTTTGTGCTAGATCCTTCCAAGGAAAATTTAAAGTAAGGAAAAATAAAAGAGTATAATTTACATATCGATCTGTATTAAAATAAAAACAGTGGACTTTATCTGAACTAAATCTATATTTTACTTTTTTTTTAAGATTATCTATAAATTCAAAACCTCAATTTAAATCCACTAATCTATAAACAGTTCATTTACAAGAACATTTTTACCGAGCTTGTTTTTCTCTTGTCTAGACTGTAACATAGACAAAGAGATTTTTATTGACAAAAAATTTACAGACAAGATAAAATAATTAATCAGCTTGATCATTTAATCCTTTTACGTCAGGTACTTTTTTAATACATGAAATATGTAGCATTGAGAGTTAAAGACTTAAAAATTTATAAAGAAGAGTTTGTTTCGGCGTTTGATTTTGCAATGCATTTAAAAATTTTAACACTGAATAAATGCAGTTTATTATCTAAATTTTATTATTAGGTAATAAACATTTAAATGTTACAACATATTAATTAGTCCATAAATAAAAAAAATTTTCTGAATTTAAAAGATAAATTTATTTATCAATATTTGTATTTGATTTTCTGTTAAAATTCAAAAAATAAAAGTTCTTAATAGATTTAGGTAAATTCTGAAATTTTGTAGTTAAATCTTAATTGTATTTCTTCCAAAATACTAATTTAATCTTTTAATATAACTTACTTTCTCAACTTCAAAATGGCATTAAATTCTATTACACTGTTGGCCATATACCAGAAAATATATGCTTAATTATTAAATTCATTTTATTAAAAAGAGTTAATTATTGTTATTATTATTATTATTATTATTATTATTATTATTATTATTATTATTATTATTATTATTATTATTAAATTTCGTGACAAAAATAACTAACAAGATTTTCAGGAAATTTTACTTTGGATTAATTTATATTTTATCTAATTATACATTTGTTTTATTTTATTATATATGTTATCTTTTATTGTAAATGAATGCAAATAAAAGTACATAATTTTTCTTTATTTCAGTTAAAAATCTTAATTATTCTTTTTTTTAACATTTCAAATTTCTTATTATTTTTCAAGAACAAGAAACAACAAGATTTTCAGGAAATTTTATTTTTATAATAATTTATATTTTATCTAATTATATATTTATTTTACTTTATTTATATTTTATCTGTTATTGTAAATGAATGTGAACAAAAGTACATATTTTTTTTCCTTCAATTAAAAATCTTTTTTTTTTTTTTTTTTTTTTTTTTTTTTTTTTTTTTTTTTTTTTTTAACGTTTTTAAATTTTGAAGTTACATGAAATATTTATTTTTGTTATTAAAAGTATATAAATATTGTTTTGATAATGCCTCATTTTAATTCTTTAGTATCATTCAGTATTAAAATAAAGCTCACAGAGCAACGTTAAGTGGATGATATCCATCCCGTAGACCGTCAATACTTAAAAAGTATGCATTTATTTATGCCTTAAGTATTGATTAAAAAGTAGCATATTTTATTTCTTAAATAGACAAAAAATATTGAAGTTGCTTGGTATTCTTTTAAAGTTTATACAAGTGGGTTTAGACATTGAAAAAATAACTAACTTTTGACGTATCAAGGATTCATTCATATTTTAAATTATTTTATGAGAAAATAGCTTATTAGATTCACCATCTAAATTTTTCTTTATCACCATTTAAAAATTCTCTGAGATAATTAATTCCTATTAAAATCTGCATATGAACGAATGTATCACTCTATTAGAAAATGCATTTTATTATTTTTTTCTTAACATTTCAACTTTAAATATTTCTATTTTTATTATTTTTATTGCTATTATTTCCGCAGTAAATATTTAAGCGTATAATTTAGCTTCATGCATTTGTGGTTAAATAAAATAGATTAAATATTCTTATTCCCGATTCTATGGATTATGCTCCTATGTTCTGTCTTATGCATATGCATTCTTTTATCACCTTTTGTTTTCTTTAATCTATTGAAAAAGAATAGATTTTTTTTAACTGTATATAAAATATGTTTAAAAAAAATGTGAATGTGCTCCGAAACACACTTGTATGTATTTCTCTCTTGTCATTTGCATGAGAAAGAGATGATGGTTTTGAATTTTCTTCAAAGAAATTTTAAAATAATTCTTTTTCTTTTTCTGTAAAAACATTTTTCCTTTGTCTGTGCCAACAGAATGTTATATTTAACAAGAATTAAAATCATTGGGACCACAAGGAAAGGAAAGAAATAAAAAATACGAAAATAAAGCTTGTAATTTTATCAATGAATTTACAAGTTTTATGAAGAAATAAATAAATGTTTAATTAATAATCATTAATTGAGAATAAATAGCATTTTTTTCCTTTTTAGACACATTTTAAAAAAATAGTAGGGCTAATATATAATAATAGCATCCCAAATAGTACGCAAAAAAATTATTTCCTTAAAAAAAAAAAAAAAAAAAAAAAAAAAAAAAAAAAAAAAAAGTTTTTTTTTCTTTTTCTCCAATGTAACAGCATTTTAACAGTTTATAATACGGAATTATTTACCAAGACATTGTTTAACATCAATAATTACCTCCTTTAATAGCTGAAGATAGACTGGAATTTTTAAATAATAATAATGTAAAATTTAGATACATATTTTTTTTCAATAAAACTGATTAAATAAATCAGTAGTTAAAACTTTCTTTCATAAAATATTTACAAAAATAATCAGATTAATTAACCAAAAATATTGTTAAGGAAATATCACAATTTTCAATAAAACAATGTATATAATGTATCATGATTCTTTCCGTTTAATGGAAAGGCTTTTCAATTAAAAATGCTTCATATAACATTTTTTTTTTCTAAAAAAAGAAATGCCTATGTAAATTATTAAGAAAATTACCATTTTTTGAACATATTTAGCATCGACTTTTTCTCAATGCTTTCTAAATTTGATCAAGCAAAGTATGTTGTGCGGAAAGAAAAATAAACTTTTATTAATAGACAGAGTAAATAAATTTTATAATAAATTTTCATCAATGATATTTAAATTACCATCAGTGCATAAAGGATTAACTTCTATATGGTCACGATAAATTTGAAGTTGCCTATTTTGTTGTTTACATTTGAGGTCTTGTGATAACGTGGTTGTTCGAAAAGGGTACCTCAAGCTGTAGAACATTTAGTATTCTGCTGCCCCAGATTTAATGATCCTAGATTTCATCTTCAAAGTTATTTAAAGAAGTTAAGTATAATTGAATTTTTCTTAAAACTTTTCCTTTCAATGTCTTAAACCACTAAACATTTGTGTTTTTGGTAAGTCTAGGTAGCAGCTCATACCTACCGTACCTTTTGTTTATTGGAAACATCCATTGTTACTTTTCTGACCACGAGAGAAAATTTTAAATATTTCCAATTATTTTATTACAAAATATAGTTAAAATTCAAATGATGTAATCATCCGTGTTCTATTCAAATAAAATTATTGCCTTTTTTTTTTTTTTTTTTTTTTTTGAACAGTTTATTTGTGTTTACTTAATAAATAACAAAAAAATGGATTTGTAAGATTTTGACAAGTAAAATACTTTTTTATTTCATATTAGATATATTTTATATGAGTAGAACATAATGGTATATTTAACTGGTTGTATGAATTTTATCTTAAATATGTTTTGTAATAAAATAATTGATTGTGAGGCATTCCACGTTCAAATATTTTTTTAACTGGGACAGGGGAGGATAACAAAAGCAACATACATGTTCTGAATTTCCTTGTTTCTACTGTCATTTCCTCTTCTCTCTTTTTATTTTGTATCCAAGTTGTCTAACGATATCGCTTATGAATTCTTTAAAATGCTGTATATTACATTTATAAAGTGCGTTTCTTCATTTTCTTAATGTGACTTTTTTGCACGTTACTAATTTATAACAGAACTTTCCATGTTATTTACTTATAACAAAAGCAACATACATGTTCTGAGGACATTTTTTCGCACAGTCATTCCCCCTTCTCTCTCCTTATTTTATATCCAAGTTGTCTAAAGAGCTCTTTTATGAATTCTTTAAACTTCTGTGTATTATATTTATAAAAAGCTTTTCTTCTTTTCTTAACATGCCTTTTTTGCACGTTACTGATTTATCTCTACCAAAACGTTTTTATATTTTTATCGGCTTTTCATTTCTGCATAAAATAAATAAATAAAAAAAAAATCACCCCGAAAAATTTGACAAACTAAAGCATAAAATTTCTTTTACATAAAAAAGAAAAATAAAAAAAAAAGTCCTTTCTTGTTCGCCGAATGTTTCTATCCCGTGTACTCCTCTTTTATAATTAAGTCAGCTTCTGCAAACGAGCGCCAATAGTCTCGTCTATTTTATGTCCAGGAAATCATGAATATGTGGTGCGAAAACGCGGATCTAGAACATTTGCCATAGTCCATCACGTGATCTACCAGAGAAGAGGGATGGACTGTGCGTAGGTGTAAGGATTAGCCGCAGGGGACGAAGAGATGCCTCGTTTAATTTCGCGGTCCAGAGAGCCTGGGCTCTGGCTTGGGACCTAGAGGCCTAGATGGAGGGGTGATTGTGTGATGACTCGAAGAGGAGGGGTGGAGGGAAATGTTCTAGTTTTATTCTTCAGTTAGCCAGCAACATGTGCCACTGATGTCAAATGAGTTGCTTGTGCCTGCACCAGACAAGTGTTAAGTGTCTCTATTTTGAGGTTTTTGATTACATGATGAAGCGTTTCACGTTTCATCTACTTCATTATCAGAGTACAAAGAAGAGGAAAAAAAGATTAGCGGTGTTGAGTTCGTATGTGTGATACAAAATCCGTTAGGTTTCAATTATTTAGTATAAAAATACTTTTAAAGCTTATATTAATACAATATTTAAAGTATAAACAAACTTTATTTTGTTTTTACTTGCAGCAGACAAGTGTCAAATATTCTTATTTTGGAGTTTACGATTATATGATGAACCGTCTCACGTTACTTCTATTTCAATATTCAGGTACATGGAAAACAAAAAAATGCATGTAATTTCTTTATATCACAGGAAATAAATTTTTCTTTGATTTATTTATCAAAATTATAACTTTTCAAGGCTTATTTTTAAAATATAAGAGAATTTATCCATTTTTTTTATTCGTGCATACTTTTATCCAAAATATGTAAAATCTATTCGATGTTGACATTAAACTCTTCTTTAATGAAAAGTTTGCTAATAGCCTAATGTATATATATATATATATATATATATTAGTTAAGTGCAATCGAAACTATTTATAAAAATGCACTCTTTTAAAATTCCAAGGGAGCAATAGTTGAGCAATAGGTGAGTAATATTTATAATATAATTCTGCTACGCATATAAAATCAAAAGATGTAAAATAATTTACATAAAAAAAAAAAAAAAAAAAAAAAAATAGACTTATTTGGATTAAATTCTCATTTTTATGCTTGCCTAAGTATTAACATTGTTGATAGACTGCTATGCAAGAAAAAACAATAAATGGTGAAGAGGTTTTTCTGAAGAAGAATGTAAATAAATAAAATAACTGATTACCTCACCCCCCCCCCCCCAAAAAAAAAAAAAAAAAAAAAAAAAAAAAAGATGTATTTGCGATAAATTTCAATTTCTACCACTTCAAAGTATTTAAAATGTTTACAGACTATTATGTGCGCAAAAACAAAAATTTTAAAGAAACCTTCCCACAATGTAATAGTAGAAAATAAATTAATAATATAAGTCTTTAAATAAAAAGGCAGACGTCTTTGGGAAAAATTCTCATCTTTACCCCTGTAAAAGTATTTACGTTGTTGATAGATTGCTATGTATCTTAAAACACAACATGTAGCTATATAAATAAAATAATTTCTAAAATAAAATATCAGAGTCATTTGAGTTATTTTTTATTCTTACTTTTGTAAAAGGGTTTCTACTGTCTATGTGTACCAAATACAAGATACTAAATTAAAATCCCATTATATATATAGCCGTTAAAAACTTCTACTGCTAATAGATTACACTACATTCAAAAACACAAATTGTATAAACTTTTGAGGAAAATAATGTAAATACGGAAATTAAATTTTAAGAAAATTCAGAATTATATTAATTAAAATCCATTTTTTAACAGTTTTAAAATTGCTTCTACTGAAAATTGAATACTATACTTTCAAAATCACAAGGTGTACAAATCTTTCCGTAAAAATGTTAAACAAAATGTTTTTTAATGAAGTTTTAGAATTACATCAGCTAAACTCTGTCTATTACACATGCGGGAGCAAACGAAGTATAATCTTTCCAAACAATGCATGTAATTAATCAATAATTCTGGGGAAAAATTCAAATAATTAAAATAATTCATCAAATTATATATCGGAGTTATGAAGATTAAATTCAAATTTATGTCCCAGGAAAAGTACTTCTACTTTCGATAGACTGACATGAATGTGAAAAAGCAAGATTTAAAACCTTTGACCATGGAAGTAAATAATTAAAAATAACTCCTAGGATTAATGGAAATAAAATAATACTTTAATTAAAATACCAAAATTAACTGGATTGCATTAAAACTTTTATCCCTGTAAAAATATTTCCATAGTCGATAGCTTGATATGCATGTGAAAACACAAAATGTCTAACCTTTAGACAACAATTGTTAATAATTAAAAATAATTCTTCTGAAGAATTTAAATAAATAAAATAATTCTTTAAATGAAATGTCTGAATTACGCGGATTAAATCTAAATTTTTACCCCTTTAAAAGTACTTCTACTGTCGATAGGCTGCTATGCATGTGAAAGCACATCATGCATAACCTTTGGGCAAGAATCAGAGGCGGATTACCCATTAGGCTGAGTAGGCTGAAGCCTAGGGGCCCAGAAGAAAAGGGGGCCTGGTGCTAAAATTTTCCTTATATAAAGAACAAGAAAATATTCTTTTATACTGGTCGGACATTAATACAAAAGACAAAAGATGTGCGAAATTCTTTGTCGTAATCTTTTATATTTTAATCATCAATGATTTATGAGTTAATGAAGCAAGCATGTGTTTTAGTTTTTCCAGTATATACCACTTTGAAGGAGTAAAAGGGGCCCCTCAGAAAGTCAAGCCTAGGGGCCCGGGTGGTAGTTAATCCGTTTCTGGCAAGAATGCATAGTTTAAAATAATTCTATGGAAGAATGGAACACTGTAAAAATGCTTCTACTACCTATAAACTGCTATGCATATTAAAAAAAAAAAAAAAAAAAAAAAAAACCTCTATAACCTGTGCGCAAGAATGCAAATAGTTTAAAATAATTCCGACGAAGAATAAAAAATTATAGAATAATTATTAAAATAAAATATCTGAATTATCTGGGTTAAGTTAAACTTTTTACCCGTAAAAGTATTTTTATTGTCGATAAATTATTACACTGAAAAAAAAAAAAAAAAAAAAAAAAAAAAAAAAAAAAAAAAAATTCAACGTTACAAAACTTTTTTTAGGAAACAGGGATTCCTAGATTTTTTTTATGCAACGGTAACAGCAAAAATTCATGTGACAGAATCAGTTACATGAATTTTTGCTGTTACTGTTACATGAAAAATTCTAAGAATCCTAGTTTCCTAGAAAAAGTTTAGTAACTTTATGTTTTTCTTTTTCTTTTTCTTTTTCTTTTTCAGTGTATGCATGGGAATACACAAAATATATAACCTTTGGACAATAATGTATACAATTAAAAATAATTCCGAAGAAGAATGGAAGTAAATAAAATAACTCTTTAAATAAAATATCTGAATTATGCGGATCAAATTCAAAAATTTTCCCTGTAAAAGTACTTATATTGCCGATAGGCTGCTATGCATGTGAAAACATGCCATTGATAACTTTGGGGTCAAAATGTAAGGAATTTATAATAATTCCGGGGAAGAATGGAACACTGTGAAAATGCTTTTACTATGATAAACTGCTATGAACATGAAAAAAAAAAACTGTAAGCGAAATAATATAAAAAAATTTAAGATAAATCCGAATAAGAATAAAAATATTATAGAATAATTCTTTAAATAAAATATTTGAATTATTTGCGTTAAATTAAAATTTCTACCCCAGTAAATAATAATATAAAATATTTGAACAATAATGTACGTAATTAAAAAAATTCCGAAGAAGAATGGGAAAAAATAAAATAATTCTTTAAATAAAATATCTAAATTATCCGGACTAAATTAAAATTTTTACACCTGTAAAAGAATATCCATTGTGTATATGCTGCTATGCATGTAAAAACACAAGATGTGAGAATCTTTGGGAAATAATTCAAATTAGGAAAAATAATTCCGAGGGAGAATGGAGATTAAAAATAATAATAATAATAATTCTTTAAATAAAATATTACAATCATCTGAATTAAGTGAAACTTTTTACCTTTGTAAAAATATTTCTGTTGCTTATAGACTGCTATGCATGTAAAAATACAAAATGTAAGAACCTTTAGGCAATAATGTAAATGATTAAAATAAGAATAAAAAATATTCTTTAAATAAAATAGTTGAAATATCTAGATTAAATTCAAATGTTTACCCCTGTAAAAGTATTTTTATTGTGTATAGACTACTATGCATGGGAAAACACGATATTTAGCAGTAATTTAACTTTTGAGCAAAAAATTTAAATAATTAAAAAATAATTCTGGAGAAGAATAGGAATAAATAAAACAATTGTTTAAATAAAATAATCTCAGATCCTTTCCATTTTACCCCTGTAAAAGTACTTCTATTGTCGATAGACTGCTACAGACGTAAAAATTCAAAATGTGTGTGTGTGTGGGGGGGGGGGACCTTTCCGATAAAGAATTCATAATAAATAAAATAAGAGGAATTTTGAATTTGTCAATCGAGTTTTCAAATGCCCTGTATTATAGTGTGAAAATTTTCTGATTCAGAAATCTCTTTTTTGATTTAAAAAACCGGCAGGTTAGTATTAATGTTATTATTATTATTATTACATTTTATTACTACATATTTTAATAAATATATTAAATTACAAATCCTTCCTTTTTTTCTTAGTACCTAATGAAAATCTAGCATATGTTATTCTGTTATTCAACAAACGTGTAAAATGCATTTGCTTACTTTTTTTAACATGTCAGTTTATGTTATTAATACAAATTTCAAATAATGGTTGAATTTTGGTGTTGTTATAACTTTCCTGCACTCCAATCAGATATTATTGAAATACTAGGTACGGACGTTTAACCCTAACCTCCCGCAAAATAACAAAGCATCGCGTTACCTATTCCCGGTTACTATGGAAACTTCCAGATCGGTTGATACAGTTGGGGGGCGTCGAATGTCCCGGAAATTCTATTCCAGATTAAATCGGGAACTTATAATCCCGTCGCTGAGATGCATTATAGAACACGAGATGTTCCGGGTTTGTCTCTCCGGACCCCCTCTTTTGTTCTAACGTTTTATGAAAAAAAAATATATATTCGGGTTTTTGATTTCGAATGAATCTGATGATTGAATTGGGTATGCAAATTCTTTTCGAAGAGGCAGCCGCTCGGTGTTTCTTCCATACGCTTATTTGCTGAAGAAAATTTGAATATTGTATTATCCTGACCAGCAGATTATTTGAATAAGATTTCTTTTCAATGAAATTTTCGAAGTCTCGCAGAATATTAAAATGGTGTTTTTTGTTTGGATAATAATCCGGGATTGAGAATTGAATAAATATATTTATGAACTCGTAAAAGTATTAGACAGACATTCTTTTTGTTTGATTACTTCTTTTGGGTTTTCGGTATGTACAACTCAACATTATTTTTCGGTTAAATATCATCATATTATTATTATTAAAACATAAAACGATAATTAAATCAGAAAAGGAAATTTGCTTAAAAAGAAAGTTTTTGCTATTATAATAATCATTGTGTAGAGTCCTTTATCTCAAACTTTGGATTCTTTTTTTTTTTTTTTCTCCGGAAAGGCTTTGTGTGCCTAAACTTAAAAAGGCACAAATTAAATTTCAGATTATTGCTTTATATCTTCAAAAATATCCATTAAGTTCGAATTAGTTTGATTAATTATAATCTATTTAATAAAATCATGCAAAATTATTAGCAACATTTCTAAGACTTGCAATAAATTAAAATTGAAGAAAGAAATCGTAAACTTAAACTCGTAAGATGCCAGCGAAATAGCACAAAAAAAATAAATTAATAAAATTTTGTAAAAATAAAAAAATAAAAATAAAATTAATAAAATTTTGTAAAAAGTCGCCGTAAAATAAAAACAATACATAAGACGCAATTTGAAGGGGAAATATCAATATAACGTCATCAGCCGCTATAAATACATAAGGGGACAAGATCAAAAATTAACTATGTATTGTTTTTATTTTATGGGGATTTTTTATTAATTTTTATTAGTTTAATCGTAACATGTCTAACTTTAGCCGCTAAATTTTTCAGAATTTGCACAAAACAAATCACATTAAAACTGCTCCATAAAAGATTGAAAATAATAATAAATAAATAAATAAATAAATAAATAAAATTCCAGATAGTTTAAGAAGGTTTCAAATTTTTTTTTTTCAAATCTTTTAGAATATTAAAATGATGTTTTTTATATTTGGATAATAATACAAATTAATAATGAAATAAATATATTTATGAATTCGGGAAATTATTAAACAGTATATGACATTTTCTTTCGGAATGTATTGTTAAGCGTCATCATATTCTATATATTTAAAATGAAATCATCTGCCCCAGGCTTTCTGCTTAACTTTACAATTTTCTTAAATTTAATATATATTATTTTTTAGCTGAAAACTGTTTATCTATAAATGATTATTATGATCTGTAGATGATAGCTATATTATTATTATTATTATTATTATTATTATTATTTTTTTTTTTTCTTTTTTTACCGTCATCTGTTATGAGTTTTTTGCTGAAAGTATTTCATTAATTATTCTTTTTTTAAACTGAATTTTGTTCATGTAATAAAAATTCAGCCATTTTTTTTTTAATTTTATGTTCAATTTTTGCAATTTTCAATTTTAAAAGTCATTAGTAAAATTTCTTCAAAATGGTGACAATCGGGTCATTTGTACTGCTGCAAAGAGAAATATTCGGATCAATATATATGTTTATTGTTTGTATATTTATTGATGCCTCTTTCTCATTGCAATAAAAAAAATATATTTTTTTTATTAAAATAAATTGCGTTTATCAAAAAAATCAAATGTTTCAAGTTATTTATCCCAAATTTAGAATTAAATCATACGCTTCAAATTTTCTTTTTGCTACCTCAACAATAAATGGACTTACATAAATATTTTTCTTTGTATGATAAATGTAATTATTCATATAAGTAGTAAGTTATTATTTTTGTTATTTTCAGATTCAGGTAGTCCAGGAGACTTTGGTTACGGTGCGCAACCAGGTTTCTACGACTTTTTCCCCGGCCAACCCCCTCCCCCAGACGCCATGGGATATCATGGAGTCTCTCTGGGACAACCACCTCCACCTCCCCCACCAAATAGCATGGAACAACAACTTTCAGCAGTACCTGGACAGGGTAAGAAAATTTATTTACTTATTTTTATTATTGTATAACACTGTTAAAAATTTGCAGCAAAGTATCCCGCTGTTCGAGCATTTTTATAGAAAATGGCTATATAACTGTAATTAAACTCTATTTTGACCATATTATTGTCAATATTACGGTCAGAATACAGTTAATTTATTGTTATGTACGTCACATTTTTCATAAAAACGGGCGAATGACTAGATACTTTGCTGCAATTCTTTGTCAGTGAGTTAAATAGATAGTTATAAAATTAATAATGTAAATATTGATCTTATTAAATCGGTTGAAATATTAATGGCTATCGTAATAAAAAAATGAATATTATAATTTGCGTATTTTTTCTGTAAATTCCTAAAAACTGCAATAAATAAAATAACTTAATTATAATTTGTGTGATATTTTCCTGGTTCTGATTCCAGAGATTGTGGCCCTTAAAGCAGTAAACATTCAATCGAATGCATAGTAATCCCGTTTAGTGACGCATGAACTCAATTAAATAAACACCGGCAAATTTGCCGGTGGTTAATGCAAGTCGTGGAGTAGTCTGGTCAAAAACAATAGAATAAATTGGACAAAGCGTTTTTGCATGAAAAACAAAATCACCGACTCAGCTTTTAATCTTTATTAACAATACATCAGCTAAACAGTTTTCAATGCTAAAGCTCAGATCTTGCTGTGAGAAATCATAGTGAATATTATAAGAAATTTAGGCTAAAGAAAGCTGGCATCATATGGAAACTTCCAGAAAGCGTAAGATCTTAAAAAGTTGAAAACCGCACAAATTCTGAATTATCACCGAATGCTCCTGTTTTTTGATCAAACGCGCAAGCATACAAATCATGACCTCATGCATATAGGTAAGGAACAAGAGCATCACGCGAAAAGGTCCAATGAGAATAATTCTGCTAGGAGTTCTACTAACGGTGCATAATGTGCTAAAAATATGAGGAGTAAACAAATATCACAGGGCTCGAAAGATATCGGAATAAAAATAAAGAAATAGCTCTTTTAAAAACATTCGGATTCAGACTAAATAATAGATATTGGTGAAAAATGAAGTGGCAAATTTCGAATAAACTAAAAGCTTTATATTCAAATAAAATGAGTCATTAAACTGACTAATTGAGATAATAACTAGAAGAATTTAACAAAATTATTGGCAGATATTATTAAATAATAAGAAATTAGTGAATATGCTGGTAATTTAGCGTAATAAAAATAAAATAAAAGGAGATATTGCGATTGCGAAGGAAAAATTAATAATATAACACACACGCGCACACACATATGTATATACATATCCAATAGGATGAATTCTTTTAGCTTATAATCTTCATTGGCTTGCTGGGATTGTAGTGTAGATGTTACATTCAAATCTGTACCGTGGTTGTTAAGAAAAAAAAAAGAGGAGAGAATTTACACACATATACACACACTTCTGTGCAAACATATAATAAGTCATGTAACACTTCTAACTTTCTTTTGAGATTACATTTTCGATTTTTAATTATAATTTACCTATATCTTCTAGACAATCTTTCATTTACTAAACCATTATTAGCTTACAAATTGCTCTCTAAAAATTATTTATCTTTCTTATTTCTAGAAAACTATTCTAAGAAAGATGCAATAAAAAATTTTCTTCTTTATGCAAAAGTCTCAGCATCTCTCCTGTTACAAAATATGTCATTTACTCAAACTTAAAAAACAAATAAATAAAAAAGAGGTGAAAGAAGTGACACTTTTTTTTCATGCAATTTTCTAAACACAGAAGTAATTTAGTTTCTGTGTTCAAGAGATTTAAAGAGAAAGAGTAATTTTTCTCTGATACTGAAACTGTGGGTTTTATTTTTATAGGACAGTGTCTGAAAAACAAACCAAAAAATGTAACATAATAGCACTCCTTTGAATGTTATATGCATCAATACCCGGCCTCTAATTTGTCACCAAGTTTAATTAAAGTCGAAATATCTACCATCTGCCAATGCCCGATATCGAAAAATCGCTCAATATTGCCATAGAAGGAAAAATACGAAAAAAAGAAATAGCCAAGAAATGAGCCAGGACTAGGGTAGATGGGTAAGGGGGAGCCTTTTTCCTTCTATTTTTTAATCTGCACCCCTTTTATAATCAATCTGCAAACGACACCAGGATTTTTTTTTCTTCACCCTGATCGATCAGTAATTATCGAAAAATTTCCCTCTCCCATGGTTTTCAATATGTATCATCAATTTTTGAAAAAATTGTAGCATTGTTTCAGACGATGTTTTTGGCGCAGATTCCTGGTGTGCTTAATTCAACACAAAAAAGTCCAATTCCCAGTTTTTTGCCTCGTGCATTATTAAAAAACTGAACTAAGTAATTTGGCTTTTATAAAAATGAATACTAAAAAAAGGAAATTTTTTATATAACTTTTAATTAAGCTCGAATTATTTCTGAAATTTCTTGGAGCATGATAAGAAGAAATAAATTTTCTACTAAATTTATTGTATGGACATTAGTTAGTCAAGTGCGTAAAGAACAGTTTTTGAAAATACAAAATACTTTTTTTTTCTTTACCCGTTTTTCTTTTGGAGAAATATGTTCCGAATATATTGAAACTTCTTTCTTAAAACTTCAAAATGTTATCTTCTTTTTTTAAGTACAATTTTTAAATTCAACTTTAATGAATCATTCCTTTTTCATTCCGTCGAATATATGTTTAAAAAATATTTCATTTTTCAACATCTCATTAAAATGGACTTCAAAAGACTTCTTAATAAACGTCCGTCTTTTTAGATAAAATTGGAGTCAAAAGAAAGAGTCGCAGATTTAAAATTTATCTTTAATTCTTAGATGATTACTGTTGCAAGTGATACACATTTGAAATTAACTTTTCGCAATTTCGGGGTGCCTGTCGTCATTTCAAAAGAAAATGAATCTCTTTCGGTTTTCAAGAAGGAATGATTTATTTTTCTCTAATTTTTTAGAAAGAAAAAAAAAGAAAATGTAAGATTAACGTCATGTTCTCACATTTTTCATAAGCTTTTGATAAAACACTGATAATTTATTTATTATTTTTTATATGCTTTGATGAGTAAGATATTTATGCACGTATAAAGAAACTTGAATTTAATTTATTTTGTCGTTTTTGTGCGCTTGATTCTAATGGAAGTATAAATTAAAGAACTTTTTAAAAATAATCTTCGCTTAATACAGACGTCAGTCACCTGGATTTTCAAAGCTATGACATTTATTAAACAAAAAGTTGTAGCTAAGCTAAAAAATTCAGTGCAGTTTATTATCTTTTACAGCAGCAAAATAAGATTGCAATTATGGTTTGATTTATCGAAAACTTGTTATAAATTACAACACTCAAAGCATTATTTTTTAACTTGTAAGCTTTATTGACAATAATAAGAAACAGAGTCAAAGAAAATTTCTAAACTTTCATTGCTCAGAAAATATATAACAGTTAAACTTTTGATTTTTTAAACCATATAAAATAGTAAACTTTGATGTAAGAGGTCTTATATTCCAGATTGCTTCGGAAATTTTTCATTTTTTAGGTAGTAGACTCTTTGAAAATTTCATTTTCTATATAAGGTATATAAATGCAAGTCTTGCTCATATATTTTCCAAGAATTTTTAATAAAATGTTAACAATTTTTATTATTATTATTTTTTTTCAGTGCTTAGATGAATAAAATATTCACAGTGAGTGGGAACTTAATTTATTTAGGCGTTTTTGCTTTGTTGATTGTAACTGAAATATGAATTACCTACCTTTCTGAAACAATTTTCATCGAATAATAGTCAGTTGTCTGGATTTTCAAAGCTTTGACATTTATTAAACAAGAAAAATCTTTGCAGTTTGCTTATGCATGCATCTATCAACTCTCTGAAATGCAAAATAAGCTTATAATAAAATAATAATAATACAATCAGATTTACAGTACAGTTTCCGTATTTTTTTTTCTTTTTACCTTTAACACAATGTACACGATAATTTTAACAGTACAATCACTTTAAACAGTGATACTTGAATAGCATATACTTGCCCACTTTTCATAATTACATAATATGCTTTCATTTAACCATTTTTTCACGTTTAAGCGAATGTTTGTCAAAAGATATGAAATATGAACACTGTTGCTTTAATTAAAGAAGTATATATTTATATAGAATATTTATAAGAGATTTATAATTTATAAGAGAATTAGCGTCTTCATGCTAAGGATCATTTTTTGAATATATACTCAGTTGGAGTAAAATCACATTTTATAACATAGTACAAAATAATTTTGGCAGTATACGACGAACAATAATACCTTGATTATAGATTTGAGTATGTGAATATCAGAATTTGCCTTTTACGGAAAATCAAATTTTAGGAAATAGCAAAAATACTTCGAACTATGTACATTGGTTTTCATTGTAAACCAAGATTAATTCAAAAAAAATGTTTTTGTTTTTTGTATTAAATATATTGATAGAGAAACTGTGATTTTTAAATTTTGGATACGGCAAATTTTGAAACTCGCATCCTCAATGAAAATTCTCAATTCTGAATTTGAGACAACTTTCTAAGAATATGTTCAAACATGGTGAAATCATATTTTTAGCCTGTATACTGTATACTAACCTATAAATATACACATAGATACAGACAGAGATGTACACTAAGGGGGGGGGGAGTCATAGTAAAATAAATGTTCACGAAATATTCATGCGAAAATTTTTCATAATTTTATTCTATTATTGTGATAACATATTGTAAATTATATGTTGATAAATCTCATGCTCATTCTTCATTTCTAATTATGACTTTTTTCTGTTTCAGGTCCTGTCAACCTAGGTTCCGACGCCCCCTACTTAGGGCCGCACAACGACCTTATGTCGCAGAGGTCAAGCCCGGATAGCGTACTGAGCCTTGCCTCTGACGCGTATGGTCCACCTCGGTCTTCTTCTGCCGGATTTCCGGCAGGTCTCTCCGGCCATCCGGCAATTCCAGAGACACAGGTCTGGTGACGGCACGCCCCATACCTGGCGCCGCCCTTACCAGTCTCCTCGGACTCGTGAGAAAAGACTGGCATGCGCGCACTGTACAGTACCACAAAATATATGTACAGGACATGTATAGGATCCTGTAACAATGTTACATAAGATGGACAAATGATAAATAGGTTTTGCAAAGGTCATACGTTCATGATCGTGATTTGTGAATTTCAGAATATCTGTTGATCTATATCTGACAGATTTAATTTAATTTCAAACGTGAAATCTCAACAGATGTTATAAATCCGCACAGTTAAAAAAAACTGATTTGATAATTTTTATTTCCATTGCTATAAAATATTTTTAGTAAGCTCCTATATAAAATAAAAGCTCTACAAATGCACACAAAATTTCATGGCAACAAAATTAATTTTTATTATCTTTTTTTCTTAAGAAGTTTCAAATTTCTTAATAAAAGAAAGACTTTAAAATAAGAATATTCAGCTATTACCTTTACTTTTAAGTCTCGATAAAATATATTCATATATCTTAAATTTCAAACTAAAATCTGAATTTTTTATATCTAAAAGAAAAGACACAATTAAAATTGTGGGCAATCCTTGAGTGAGCAGAATTAATAAATTTACAATAGAATTAAAACAATGATAATATTTTTTTTTTCTAAAGCTAAAAGCGAAATCTGAAATTTTTTTTCATTAAAAATATTCATGCAAACTTAATACCTTAGTATCAAAACAATATTGGACTAATATCCGCAATATTGGTTTAATATATAGCTCAAACATTGGATTGCTTACAGTTTGTCAATATTGCAGTAATTGCGAAAAATGTTACTCCACCAATATTTGCAGTCTAAAAACAATTCTTAGCTGGTTTTGATTACGCATTGAAATTAATCTCTATTATTGCTATATTTTTTGTACATTTCTACAATATTGGTCTCAATATAACCCCAATTGTGTTGCTACTAGTATATTTATTGGTTTTCAACATAAATACCATAGCTGCTAACCTTCCATTTTTTCTCTTTTTTTACCAAGAAATATAAAATAAATTGATACCTGAAAAAAATGTAATAAAATGTTTCTTTTTACTATATGGTTACTAATTAGCTTCTTTCAGTCAACAAAATTTCTAGTATTTGATTAAAAAAAGGAAATGAATAAAAACGAAAAGCTTGTAAGCAGCTATAGAATATTCATGGCACTCAGAATTTCAGTTTTATCATTAGATAGTAATTTGCTACATTATTTAAGGTTATATATAAATATTTATGATATTTGATACTTCCTTTCAACATTTTAATCTATCTTTAGAAATAAAAGAATTTTACCTGCTATTGTGTTAGAAATTCTCATGCAATGATCATGAAATTTGACCTATGTAAATCCGCCTTAATCCTGGTTCTTGAGCCTCAAATTTCGCCAAAGTAGGAAACTTCACGTTTTCCACACCACAAAGTGACTACACAGCTGAAATACAGGACACAGAGCTGAAAAGCAGAAAGCATGAAATATTCTTCGGAGCTTTTAAGGCTACTGTAGCTTTAAGTGATGTGCAATACTGAATTTCATTCTTGAAATGAAAAAGAAAATAGTATACATGGAAATCATGTCATGTGCTTTTATTTTGAATTAAATGTGTTAAAATTATGTATAATTTGATACTTGTGTTAAAAGATTTTTTTTATTATTATTTACTTATTTTTGTCCTGAAGTTCAGTTTTTTTTATTGTAAAAAATATCGTGCAGTTAAAAAAATGTACAATTTACACGATTGTTAACAAATTTGTATCCAGGGTTTATTTAAAAATGATAACAATGGAAAATAAAAACTTTCCTCCACCTCCGCCCCTTTCTAAATACTTCTTAGTAATTTGTAGTTTTAGAGTGTTAAAATTGCTTTTGAAACTACAATATCAACTTATAAATTTAGATTACTGCATTTAAACATACGGTGGGACTTATCACAAAAAAATATATATAAAATAAAATAAAATAAAATGAAAAATAATTTAAAGCTATTTGATGATTGAAATAATTTTATCATAGCATGTTAAAATTCTAAAGATAAAATTTTCTTCTTTATATTTTGTTACGTACAATTAAAAATAATCAACGTCATAAATACTACCTCAAAAATAAAATAAAAGATTATAGTCAGTCATAATATTTATCATTCTTGAAATTAATTAATTTTTAATTAATAAAAAAATAAGGCACTTTTAGTATTTATTTGACTGAATTGTTCTAATTCTTTTGATTAATTATCTTAATATGCTTGCATTGTGTACTGGAAAACATTACTTGTCTTTGTAAAGTTTTGAAGAAATTTTCATTTCTGCATGAAAAATGTTATCAGAGATTTATTTTGTGCCTCAAAAACTTAATAATGACGAGCGAAAACAGAATAAAACATTATTCGGTATATCCTCGTTAGAAAACTTATTAAATCACGAAAATTAAAAGTGCTTAGAGGATAATAAACTAGGTAGCATTATCATATTTAGTTTAGAATTATGCAAACAAGATGTTTTCCCTGATTAGAAAGCTTTTCTAAAGAAATCATCTATAGCTTATACCGGGAAAATATTCAAAATAACCCTCCAGTAAAATTTCTTTATCCAGTAATCTAAAAAAGTGGATTTTGTAATTCATTATTATTGCTTTATTATCCATTTTTTTTTTAATTCTCTTTCTTTCTCTCTTTCTGTCTCTACTGCTGCTTTGGACTCTAACTTTCCCTGGCGAAAAAAATATGTATTGGACAGACTACTGCTTAACTCTATTTTTAAAATTAAAAAAGAAGAAAAAAAGTAAAAAGTAAAAAGTAAAAACAACAAAGAGTAAAGTTGGAAAAACAAAGAAGAGGGGGAATTTTCAGCCCAAAATTATTCTGTGCATGGTTCATCATGGTTGGGAAACACAGCAGGTGCGTTTCACCGGAGGCACTGTTTTAGACCGCGTTGGTGTGTGTGTGTGTATTCTGTATAACGAACATATACGCACATATGTATGTTCTCTATATAGAGACATATATGTGTATGTCCGTATATGCGTATATATATATATCAATCTATCAAGGTTAGGAATACAGTTGAGTTCTATATGAGTAAAATTCGCCCAGCTGTTTGGATCACTAACTACGTAAAGGTTTTTTTTTTCAGTAAAAAAGTATTTTCGCCTGTTACTTTTTGCGTTTTGTTTTGTTTTTTTCATCATCAACCGAGCTGCGAGCGCGTGAGTAGAAAATGGAGTAAGAGATGGGGGAGAAGTACTTTAGTTTAATATAGAGTTTACGCATTTATTGATGGAGTTTGGAGAGGAAGCATAACTGCAATTTTTTCTACTTTTTTATATATTTATTTTTACCCCCTGCCCTGCCACCTAGCTTCAGAAGTTCATTTCTGAAGTTATTCTATTTTGCACCGTTCGCTTACTTTTCTTTTTATTTCATAAAATGTTTGTTGCATTTTTTCCCCTGCTTTTTCTTGTTTCAAAGTTTGTTAATGGTTTGTAAAAATAAAGAAACACGAGTTTTCCTTCTTCCATTTTTCTTTCTCGTTTTCACCATTTTTAATAATGTGTGTAAGTAATGTTATATTGCCTAAAATTACGACTAAGCATTATATTAAACTCTTCAATATACAGGGTAATTTATAAATTATAATTTATGTAAACATAGTTAAATTAGTTTGCTATAATTATCCCACTTTTTTCTTTTATCTAAATGTTCATTTCAACCCTAAACATAGTCACATCATACACGTTAATTCTACGAAACGTGATGAAAGAGTTTTAAACGAATTACATTTATAAGAACTACTGAGGGGGTTGAGAGATTCGTACTTATAAAGTTGTAAACAAAACATTTTTCAGATAAAAATTTAAAAGAGTATAAAATAATACTGAAAAAAATCGTAATTGGAACACTTATTGTAGGTTTTCTAATAAATATTCAACATACCTATTTATTTCCTAAAAATTATTGTTTTTCACTTTAAGTTATATTTTAAAAAAATTAATTCCTAACATTGTTACTTTTCTAATGACATTCGAAATAATTAACAATAAATAAAACTATTTTATGCTATTTATTCTTTTATAACCTTCTCAAGCAAGAATTATTTTTGAATGACTGAAAAACATATACTGAACTTTAACTTTTGATAATAATAATCTTTAAACAATCTTTATATTTAAAAACGATTTATTTTTAATAATTTAATCTTTATATAAATAAAGATAAAATAATCTTATATTTAAAAATGGTTGAATAAATGCACAGTTTGCAGCAGATTTTTAAAAGTTTACAGTGTGCGTTGGAATATTCTACTACAATGTTAAAAAGTCATCGACTATTTCTATAGAAAATGGTTACATAACCGTAATTTTTATTTTATTCTGACTATAGCATGATTAACAGTATGGTACCAAAATTACCATACACATAGTAAAGTATTACCATAGTAATTAATATTATGATAAAATAACATTTATATTTAAAAATAGTTGAATAAATGGACTATTTGCTGCATATTTTCAACAGTGTAGCTCTACTGCGTTTTTCAAAAAACATATTGTTAATGATGTTTTATCTCTTATTTTATTTTACTTGAATTAAATTTAACTTATAAAATTATACATGAAAATCGTTTAAATTCATCAAAATAAGTTAATACTTGCTAAAAGGGATGAAAATACACTTCCAATGCAGATAAACACTTATATATATATATATATATATATATATATATATATATAAAACAGATTTCATCGTTCAGATATTCACAAAATCTATACTAATACAAACATTTTCATTAAAAAAAAGTAAAAAAATAAATAATAAATAAATTAATAATAATAATAACAACAAGTACAATTTTTTAAATTACTTAAAAAAATACAAAATTTTTGCAATATTATAGATTTTTTGAATGTCGCATCTGAGCGATGAAACATGTCGATCTGAATAAAGGTATTTATTTGCCTTGTAAGTGTAATTTTTATCACTTCTAGCAAGTATTAACGCATAATATTTGATATATAACACATTATAGTTTTAAGAGTAACTTATTTAGCTATTTTTATGTTTAATGCAAGTCAAAAAGTTACTGCATTTCTCTTAATGTATAATATTATTCTTAAACAAAACTTATTAATGTAAAAAAATTCCCTTTTTGATGCTATTGAAATTATTTCTGATGTGTTATTTCTATTAAAAACTTCATTTCGTCACTGAATATCCACTATGAACCGGACAGTTGAGGTTCCTATTGAATTTGTGTCTATTTAAGGACAAAAAGTCTATTTAAAACCATTTATCGTTCCTAGGAAAGTTATGTACAGTAAGAAACAAAAGTTTGGAAATGTCCAGTTACAGGATTTTGAGTGACCGCAATGAAGTTCTGATTTTTGAGTGATTAATGTAGTAATTAACAGAACTATTTTGCAAAACAGTACCTACTGCTTAATCTAAACATTTTCTGAGCCACAGATTTTAATTCAAATAAATAACGGTTTTTAATATACTGCAAAATTAATATTATGGTTTCACATTTGTTTATAAAGAACTATTTTTAAAAGCAATTGACTGTATTAATTAGTTATTCTTTCTAAACAGGTTTCAGATATTATTTATATTTGTTATATTAAGGTCCAATATTTCAATCATCGAAAATACTGTAGGTCAAATTCCAATATTGTTCAAATATTGGCTTTTACATTGAAATGCCACTATTTCAGCAATATTGGCACTGAATGGCAAAATATAATTTATCAATATTAATGCAAAATATTTTAATGTTATGGCAATATTTCATGATTATTTTGTCAATATTGGCAAAGATGTAGTAAAACTTGACCAAATATAGCCAATGCATTTAATAATGGCTTAATATTATTTTCATAAGATTTGAGCAGCATATACTGAATTTGCGACTGTCTTTTATGATTTTTTCTTTATTTGTTTATTTAAATATTTTAAAGAATAAATTTAGTATTGCACTTAACAAGCATTATTGAACTAAAAAATGATGCTATTTCACATGCAAGTGAAATAATTTGGGCAAAAGATACAAGAGAACGACTAAGAATTCCTACATTACACATTTTAAAGGAAATAAGAAGTGGTATCACATATATCATATCATTAAACATTTCATTGTATTCTGCACTCAGTTCTGTAGCCCATTCAGCAAAAAAGGACTGTTGATTTGTAACTAAGGTGAAAGACTTTTCACAATGTACGTATGGACAAATACAACAAAGTGCTACTATGACGTAGTACGAAATTTTCCTAAGCCCTAATTCTGAATCGACGATTCACACCAAAAGGTTTGTGCAATGTTCATCTGACTCAACAAACTTTGCAAGATTGCAAAATAATATATATAAATATATATATATAGTAAAGAGAGAGCCACTGCCTCTTTGTAATTGTACATACCACCGTTTTGTTGCCAATATATGTTTTAATGTCGTCCAAATAGGAATTAAAGCTTGAATGTTATCTATTTATAAAGAAACTTTTGAAGAAACAAAAAAGGATTTTGACGACTATTGGTGTATTGGTTTATTTTCAAGATATGATTTATTGAATGATTTTATTTTTAATATTCTGTTTTGGAGAAGAAAAAAATTGTTTTTCTCTGAAATGTCATGGTTGTTTTTGCAAAGTTATGTAAATTTTATTGGTGCAAATATTAAAACTGAATATTACATTCTAATAGTTGTCGTTTGCTTATTTCTACAGCTTTAATTTAATACTAACTTGACTCACAAATATTACTCAGTACATATATTTTCAATAGTATGACTGATATTCAAAATTGTCGACATGATTTAGGATGCGTAGGACTTTCACTCATACATTGTTATAAAACTACTGGATATCTATCAACATGCAACGATTGAAAGCTAAGGAGTGTATGTTTTAACTAATACTAAAAATCACCAAAAAGATACAGAAATTTTATAATATAACAATTTTAAGTTACAATAAATGTTAAATGAGTAACATGCTTTAAAGATAGATGGTATTTATTTTATAAAGTAAAATTAAAAATAGTTCAAAGTTTAAACCAATAGATGAGTAATCTGTGAGAATACTAAAGTTGACTAATAAAGAAGCAGCAAAATTCTCTTAAATTTCTTTTTTAATGTTATTTTGCTGAAAACAGGCAAAAAAAAAAAAAAAAAAAAAAATATTAATCTCTGGTAGTTTTGATGTGATTTTCTTTCCTATGTAGTGAAGCGCAACTTATTGGTTGAAATTTGAACTAGTTTTTAAATTATCATATCCAAAATTCACGGGTTTTCTTATAAAAACATTACTAATTACAGTTTTAAATCATCATCATCACTATTAATCACACCATTTTCAATTCAGTGCTGGATGCACCCTTCCCGTATTTTTCCCACTAATTTCTGTTTAGTGCTTTTGTCACCCAATTAACATCGGAAACTTTTCGATTTTCAACTTTTCTGAAAATCGAATTTTGAAATCGATTTTTTTCTTTTGCTTCAATTTTTTTGAGATCATTTTATTTGCCGTTTTATACATCAAAAATACCACTGTACAATGTTTGTGTATACTCCATGTCTTCTTGCAGGTGCCCAGTCTATTTTCATTTTAGCAGTTTGATTCTCACAGTGATGTCAAAAATTTTCATATGAATTCTTATCTAGGTTAATCTTTTGTCATTTCATATAGTTATTACAACTGTAATATACAGCTTTCCATACTTCATCGTGTTGTTTGTAATCTTAGTATCATTTATTTTGTTAAGGTCCATGTTTCTAAATCAGTGCAATAAGTCAGTGCAAGTAAAACATGTTATTTAAAAACCTTTCTTTTTAAGCAAAGAGGCATGTTACTCTTCAAAATAATATTATTCTCCCGTTAGTACTCCACCCATTTCTTGTTCTTCCATTGATTTTATTCATGATGCTGTTTTTCAATGATATTTTCTTCCAAGTACACATAACTGTGCATTTTCTAAATCTCAGTGTTGTTGTAGATGATTTTGTTTTTTGTGTAAATGATATAGCCTTAGTCTTTTCCAAATTTATTTTTAATCCCACGTTATTGGAGGCTGCTTTCAAACCTTCTAACATATTTTACAATTCTTCATGGTTATTACTGAAAATTAAAATATCATCAGCACACTTAAAAATAACTTAGATGTTCCTCCATTTATTCTAATCTGTTTATTTTCACAATCTCTCTTCTTGAAAATATTTTTTAAGGTTGTGGTAAAAAACTCAAGTGAAATGGTGTTTCCTTGTCCAACACCTCTCCCAAACTTGATCTTCGCTTTTCTTTTGTCCGATTGTTGTTGCTTTCTTATAAATTTTCCTTATGATATTGATGTAATGTTTTCTTGTACCCATGTCTTCCGAAGATTCTATCACTACTGATGTGTTGACTGAATCAAATGCTTTTTTATAATAAATAAAGGCGAAGCAGAGAAGTAAATTGTATTCATTATCCTTCTCCATGAGTTTTCTTACTATTTTAGTATGATTCCATTGTACTAAATCCTCTTCGGAATCTTGCTTGTGCTAAGTTTAGCTGAGTCTAGAACAAACTCAAGTCTTGTCGTTGAAACTTTGATAACGCAATTTATAAATCACTAACAGTAAGCTGGTCGAACGGTATTTTTTAATATTTTGCTTCGCCCCTTTCTTGTAAAGTAGTACCATAATAGTGTTATCAAAGTCTTCTGGTACATCTGAACTATTCTAAACATTTCAAAAACAGTAAGGTTAGCAATTTTGCTGATTCTTCTCCTGCTTCTTTGATAAGGTCAATTGCAGTTTCATCTCCGCCAAAGCATTTACCTTTTTCCATTCATCTAATAGCTTATAAAACTTTAAGTACCACAACAGTGATTATCTCATAAGTTTCTTTTATGTTTTCTCTTGAATCAGATAGGCTGATTTCTCTTTGATCTTTACATTTATATAATTCTTTATATAATTTTTATACAATATGTAGGGAAAGGTGCTGTATCTTGGGCCTATTTTGACTTTTTAATTTTTAATTCTAATAAAAAATTGACAAAACTAAAAAAAGAAAAGATTTTATAAAACTTTATGATGTTATATACTACATATATTTGTCTTAAGTTTTTATATAAATAATTTCCATGAAAAATTTTGAATTAAAAATAAAATGAAAATAGGACCGAGGTACAACCCTAGTGATGTACTTGGTCCCATTACTAAGAATAGAAAACAAACACGTTTTTAGCGAATAAAATCAGCATTTATTAATCAAGAAGCTACATATATAAATTTTTGATACATTTCATGGCTTATTAGGTTTTAAAAATAAGAAAGTCTAAATAGACATAAAAATTCAGAACATTTACACTTACTATAATCGCAAATGACATTAAAACTTTTTTATATTAGTAATTATATTTATTTTTAGCCAAGATTATAATTATGTAAGTCAATTGCAAATGTTTAACTTATTGAACTACCCTTCAGATCCATTAAACAATACCTAGTGTACCTTGGACCCAGTCCAAGGTACACTACTTTTATCAGGTTCAAGGTACACCACCTTACACTTAAAAACAAACTTACCAATCATGGTGTAAAGGTTGGGCCTAACTTTATTTAAAGCTCATGGTGTAGTAGCTAGAGCATTGATTTATTATGCATAATCCTCATTTTAAAGAAATTAGATATGTTTTAGTATAAAAATAGCATAGAAATATCTAAGAAAAATTTACTTTTGAAAGGTGAATTTCCTTTTTTAAAAATTGTACAATTAGTTGAGCTTCTAAACAAATGCCGAGAACTTAATGAGACCTGGTGGCAAATATTTAATATACATATATTTTTGTTTAATGATCTAAACAAGTAAAGCTAAATTTAGCATAGGTCCGAGGTACACATATGTCCAAGGTACACCAACTGTCCCCTACTATTTTCTTACTGATTTTGGGGATTGTTGCATTTACATTCTTTAGTTGAAAATATCTTTTTTTCCAGCATATAGTTTGCGTTTAGATGATTTTAAACTTTTGTCATGTTCTAAAACTTTCTTGACAAGATCATTGTTAAATTTTCTGCTACCTTTTGTAACACAATATCTTATCACTTTACATAATTCTGAATATTCATTTACTGATTTGAAATCGTTTTAAATTCACTGTATTTTTTCATTACTCTTCTTGTTTTTTCGGCAATTTTGTTTCTCTGCTTTACTTGTGCTTCACCGACTATTGTTCAAACAGTTATAGAATTTTGTAAAAGATATAATAGAGAGAGAGGAATTTTTTTAAAAGGAAAAAAATAGTTCAAATTTCGCAACAAGAGGTTGCTTTTTAATGAGTTACATATTTAGCATACATTTACGATAATTTAAAAATTTTATTTATTAACTTTACTGATCTTAAAACAGTATTTTATAACATGTTCTTAGCATTTTCCAGAACACGCAAAGGTCAACTCTGCTGTGCTACGATTTCAGATAGCATTTGAAAATGATGACTGTCATATAGACCCTGATTGAATATAATAAAATTTGTTATTATGCGCTAAATGTGTAATTCGCTAAAAAAGGCTCTCTGGAAGCGATAATTATAACATTTTTTTCCGCTGACGCTTTTTTCTCCTCCACAAAATTTCACAACATTCTGAATAATAATTTTGTTTGTAGACAACTTTAACATGTTCGTTGCCGCATACGTGAAGATGTGATGATAGTTAATGTCGCACTGTAGAAGTGGTCCCAGAAGCCGTTTTACTTTTTATAACAAAGAATCAGTGAAATATTTTCCCGCGCCAGCGCGTGACTGGCTATTGGACATCACCCCACATCACACGCTGGCGCGTGATGTGGCCCCTTAACTTGGCGCCTTATCACGCGCTGGCGCGTCTGCGGCAGCGAACATGTTAAAATAGGGTTGTTGAATTATGGATACCCTGTATATATATATATATCTTTATATATATATATCTATCGGATTAACCTGTAGCATGCGCGCGGTGATAAAATTGTGAAGCCAATCTACAAATGTTGGCGCGTATGCTAATGGTCTAAAACTGATAAGAAAAATAGTTTACCAACATCAAGGATCATGTTTGAAAATGATGGCAGACAGAAATATTTAATGAATATGAAGTGATGAAGTGAAACAGTGTTTAGTGAAGTGTTTAATGAACAAATGATAACTGGTAAAAACTACGGATTTTTGCATATTCGATAAAAAACATACAAAAGGGTTTACTTACGCTTCTCTTACCAAACATTGTAGAGTTCCTTCTAATATTCACAATTCCTTTCTCATCGATCTTGGACTCTTAACTGATTCATAAATTTATAATAGCCCATAGACTGTTGAATTTCATGGAGTTGATACTTTTCGCTTGAACGATGATTTCATTCGCACTTAATCTCGGTCATTCTAACTGGCAAACTTGTCAGTCATTGTTTTTTTTACCCCCCAAAAATACAGACATTTGAAATAATGAATAACCAAAAACAAAATAAATAAACAGCAAATAATAAGTATCACACATTGTACAGAATTTAATGTTCAGGGAACATTCTTAGAGTTGGTTTCCACTATGTTTCATACTCAGTAAAAAATTCTAGAAACGCTTCACATATGAGGCGAAACGTTCAATTTTTAAAAAGAAACATAGCCCATTTTCCAGATTTCATTTTATTAAGTTTGGAATACAGAACATCTCAAAAACGAATTGCGATTAGAACTTCTTAAACACACACCGTAAAATATATTAAAAATCACGAGGCCTTTCGAAAGAACTGAGTCTTTCTTCGTCAGCAAATTCTACTACAAAACATATTCTGATTAACTGTCTAGAATGTGACAACATTTTTTCATTAACACAAGACTTGTCGCATGTTTTCTACGTCCCAAAGACAGTAGTGTAAGAAATTTGGCTTTCCCCCTCCGAAATTCCTAGAAAACATACTTCAATTACGAAAGTTTATGAAAATCTAATTAAATCTGCTAAGATGAAATTTAAAAGGAACAAGAAAAATATCCCATTTTCACAGAGACCACAAAATAACAATATCAACCAAATTTCCGATATACGCAGGCTCTCATTACACGCAGTATAAATTATACTAGTTAAGACGAAAGCCTGCTTAAAACGAAAATCCAGCCCCATGCAATTCCATCTCAGCAAGTTTAATAGTATAATGCGTGCGTTACCTGCTATGATAAAAATCTGTTTAAAACGAAAATGTTAACTTTTCTTGATTTTCTCTCGGAAATTTTTATTGTATCTCAGCCTTCTCCGAAATGATAAGTCTAGATACGCCACTGGTTGTAAGAATCAAAATATAGCTGTTAGGTTATCCATGATTAACAACATAGCAAAATACATAAATGTACCTTTTAAATTTTATTCAAACCCAGAAAAATACACCAGAACATGTGCTCTTTGGAAATCATGGAAAAAAAAATCACATCACATGGAAAGAAAAAGATTTATTAGGAGATATCGAATTCATATTTGCAATCATATTTTCAATTAGCATCATTAGTTCAATCATTATAAAATATATCTAAAATAAAGTTGAGTTGTTTTCTTTACTGTATCTCACATGTTTTGTGAAATTTTCTGTAAAATAAATAGCAAAATTACTTTTATTTATGCAAATTATTACAAAACATGCATTTGTTGTACCGTTAGACATGTTCCAAGGTACAATCATCACATGGTTTAAATAAAATCAAAATGATTGTAAATCTAGAAGCACTATCATTATTTTCTCATAGTCAAAACATTTTAAAATCTTCTCTTTTATGAAACAATAAATCTCAGTTGAATTCTTGCAAAAGAATATAGTTAAGGAATGAAAATTGAATGGGATAAAATATTTATTTTGGACTAGTAAAATTTTCTTTTTCTGATCAACTCGTTAATCCAATGCTTTTGATTGGATCTGTTACTATGATGAGATCAGTTGGATATAGGCCACTATCAGAAATTAACTAAAAAACATTGTTGCCAATAGTTTATTAGAAATTATCGATGTCCAGAAGTACAGGCGTCCCAAGATACAACGCACTCCCCAATTTTTTTTTTCTTCTGACACTGAAATTCATCATAAATAATATATAGTTAATTAAATTGTTCATTGTGCAAAAATTAAGAAAAAAATTATCATAAAATACTTTCTAAAAATTAAAATTAATCTTTTAAAAACTTAATTTATTTAAGTAACAATTAATTTCCAAGTTAAATAGTCACGTCAACTTTTGAGGGCACAAGGAACAAAAAAAGGCTCAAATTTTTGAATTTATAATTATCGGCCTAAAAAGTAGAACTAAAAGATTTTGCTGCTAAAAGATTATGGACTTAAAGATTATAGTGCTGGAAGGTTTTCAAATAATATATTTTAAACACATATCTATAGTATGGTGTGTATACTATAGTCTTTTGCTTTTTTTCTCGAAATGTGTTTTATTTTATGCTTTGGTACATTTTTAAAAATTTTATTTTAAATAGTTGAATCTTTCCAAAATTGAGGAACTGACTTGTGCCTTTGAAAATATCTAACACTATAGGTCAGAGTGAAAAAAAAAAATAAAATGCTGAAAATTATGTTTTCAATAGTTTTAGGATTTTCTAAGTTTTTTTGGAAAAATATTTTTTATGTTTCTTTTAGACCGAAATTAAAATTGCTTCTTATTATTTTCAAATATAATGACACCACATAAAATTTTAAGGTGATACATTCTACAGTTTCTTAGATAAGTGCACCGGAGAGATATATTGTTCAAAAAATTAGGCCAAAATGGAAATTGCTTCTTATTATTCTCAAATGTAATGACATCACAACAAAATTCTGACACCATAATAAATTTGAAGGTATAACATTCAACAGTTTTTTTTAGATAAGTGTATCGAATAGACATATTGTTAAAAACATTTCAGAGGTATGTAAAAAGTTAATTAGTTCTTTCAAACTAATTCATGCACGAAATAAATTTCTTTTGATTTATATATGGGCTACAATGTGCATATTTAGTGTATATATATATATATTTATTCATTTCTATCTCTAACTATAAGAAAAATACATTATGTCAAATATTTCGAAAAGCTGTTTTATTTTACTTGTGGAAATATTCCACGTGCCCTTCAATTCTGGAAAAAAAACCTTACGAGGGCATTGGCTTAAATGTTAATATTATCACACAACAAATTCTCAACATAACTCCATCATACAGTAGAAACTCTGGTCCACCTAACAACAACCTTCGCTCCCCTACTCCATTTCCCTTCAACTCCGACATAGCTATTTCCGGAAAATCCGGATAGCCCCTGCCTCTGCCGATCCTTTTCCAGATAAAGCGTCCCACCATCCCCATCCGTCTGTTCACGTCCTGGGGTCTTACATGTTCAACCCTATCTTTTCATAAACTCCTGAATATTCAGTCGTGGGTGTCATTTGTTTCTGATGCCTGATTTAGCCGAGTGTACATCAACGGAAGTGAGCACTTTTTATGCTGCTTCTGTATTTGTGTAGTTTTGGAAGGTAGTCGAGAGAATATAACTTGCACTCTTATGTTTCCATTATTACCTGTTTCTAAAATATTTCCAGGATTTTTTTTAGTAGGAACTCAAAAAGTAGCTAATAAAGATAAAGGGATGGAATCAGTTCAAATGGCATATGTATATTCTCTAAAAGTATATAAATATAGTTTGGTTCTACTGAAAACTTGTAGCAATTATTATTAACTACTACTTAAAAATTTATAGCGATTACTATTAACTTACTACTTACAATTTCACATCGATTATTACAACCAACTAATAGATTCTATTAATAAAGTTTTAATTAGGTATTTAATTGTGAAAAACGTTATTTATCAGAAAAAAATATCAAGCACCCATCGTCTTCATCCTCATGTGGTCTTCCTGTTCAACCTTATCTTTTCTTAAACTCCTGAATATTCGGTCGTGGGTGTCATTTGTTTCTGATACTTGATTTAGCCGAGTTTACATCAACGGAAATGCTAACTTTTTTTTCTTCTTTATTTGTGCAATTTTGGAAGGTAGTCGAGAGAATATAACGTGCACTCTTATGTTCCCATTACCACATGTTTCAAAAATATTTCCAGTAATTTCTTTATGGAAGGAACATGAAAACCATTAAAGGATGGAATCAGTTCAAATGACATATTTTGGTAGTTATAGAGATATTGTCGAAAAAGCATATAAATATGCTTTGGTTCTATTTAAAAATTTTTAATGATTAGTATTAACGTACTGCTTAAAATTTTACTTCGATTACCATTAACCAATTAATAGATGCTATTAATAAAGTTTTAATTATGTATATAATTCTGAAAAACATTATTTACCAGAAAAAAAATAATCCAGCACAAATCATTTTTATCCCCATGCACTCTTCCCGAAGTCTTATATGTTCAACCCTATCTTTTCTTAAATTCGTTTTTTTTTTTTTTTTTTTTTTTTTTTTTTTTTTTTTTTTTTTTAAGTAAGAACGCGAATAGCTAATAAAGATAAAAGGCTGAAATCAGCTCAAATGGCATAATTCGATAGGTACATGGATATTGTCGAAAAAACATATAAACATTGGTTATACTTAAAAATTTATAGTGATTAATATTATAACAGAAGTAAATTACAGAGTAAATTAACAGAAATAAATTAGTAATTTACCGATTGAATAATCGTGTTTAAAATTAATCTAATGATTAATATTAACCTACTACATAAAATTTTACAACAATCACTGTTAACCAACTAATAGATGCTATTAATAAAGTTTTAATTAATTATTTAATTGTGAAAAACATAATTTATCTGAAAAATATCAAGCATCCATCATTTTCATCTCCATGTATTCTTCTTGAGGTCTTATATGTTCAACCCTATCTTTTTATAAATTTCTAAATATTCGGTTGTGGGTGTCATTTGTTTCTGATGCTTGATTCAGCCGAGAATGCATCGACGGAAGTGAGCGCTTTTTATGCTAGTGTATTTGTGCAGTTTTGGAAGGTAGTCGAGGAGAATATAACTTGCACTCTTATGTTCCCATTACTACCTGTTTCTAAATTATTTCCAGGAATTTTTTTGAGTAGGAAAGCGAAAAGTATTTAAATAAAAATAAAGGTGTCATTTGAATATCAGTTCAAATGGCATAATTTGATAGATACATGGATATTGTAGAAAAAGAATATAAATATAGCTTGGTTCTACTTAAAAATTTATAGCGATTATCAGTAACTTACTATATAAAATTTTGCTTAAAATTTTACATCCTCTTATAATTTTACTACCTGTTTCTAAAATATTTCCACGATTTTTTTTTCTTTTGAGTAGGAACGCGAAAAATAGTTAATAAAGATAAAAAGATGGAATCAGTTGAAATGGTATAATTTGATAGTTACACGGATATTGTCGAAAAAGTATGTAAATATAGTTTGGTTCTACTTAAAAATTTATAGCGATTATCAGTAACTTACTACTTGAAATTTTACATCGATTACTATTAAGTAGATGCTATTAATAAAGTTTTAAATATTTAATTGTGAAAAATATTATTTATCAGAAAAAATATTAAGCATCTATCATTTCCCTTCCCTATGTGCTTTTTCTGAAGTCATATATAACGCCTGAATATTCGTCATGGATTTTGGAAGTTATATGGATATATTTGCAATACATATACATTTAACGACTAAATTTAAAAAAACTATTAAAAGGTTGAATAAAAATAAACTAACACAGACTTCAATGCATTTTAAATAAAATTATGTGGAGAAAATAAAAATTCTAAAAAACATTTAAAAATACAAAATGTAAACGTTTCGCCAAGCTACTCGCAAGGCATCATCAGTACACATATCATTGCAGAACCAACAGCGGATTAGTAAGAGCAGTTACAGTTAGTTATTTTTTAGAAATAGATAATACTCACTAGGGATAGAACGAGCTTCATTCAGCGTCGGCGATCGCGAATATGTGAACCCAGCCTTCGAGGAACAGTCTACTGTGATAACTATATAACAACCGGATTTTAAAATACTGGCGTTCACAAACTGCGGGAAGTGTTTAATTTAAAGACAATGCTGGACCATTTGAGAATTTAAATTACCACTTTTCAAAACATCAGTACCATATAGTATTTGGAAAAACATAAACATGTTTGATGTTGGTTCTATTTAAAACTTTATAAGAATTCACTAATATTATTAGTAATCGAATAGTCGATGCTTTTAATGAAGATTATCTTGAATATTTAATTGAGAAAAACATTACTTGTTCGAAAAAAATGCCAAACAACCATCAATACCAATCCACATGAATTCGCAAATCTTGAAGTCTTAGGTGTTATTTGTTTCTCATTCTTAATTTAGCAAGTGTGTTACATCAATGGAAGTGCGCAATTTTTATACTTGTTTTTTGCGAAGGTTTGGAAAGTAATCAAGATAATATAACTGGTACTCTTATGCTCCTTTTGCAACCTGTTTCTAGAACATTTCAAGGAATTTTTTTTATTAGGAACATAAAGTGTAGTTAATAACGATTAAAGGATAAAATGAGTCTAAATGGCATATTTTTCTGAGTTATATGGATATTGTCGAAAACATGTAAATTTTATTTAGTTTAGTTCTAATTAAAATTGCGTAAAATTTAGTATTAATCTATGAGAGATGCTATCAATGAAGTTTGCCTTGGGTATTTAATTAAGAAAAAACATTATTTCTCCGAAAAAAAAATTATCAAGCATCCGTCACCCTATTCGTATGTTCCATCCTGAAGTCATATGTTTACCTCTTTATTTTCATTACCTCCTGAATATTTGATTGTGGCTGTCATTTGTTTCTGATCTATGATTTAACCAAGTGTACATGAATAGATGTGCGCAGTTTTAATGTTTGTGCAATTTTGAATGGAAATATAACTGATACTCTTATATTTCCTTTATTATCTGTTTCGAAAACATTTCCAGGTATTTTTTTTTTTAATATATATAGAGTAGAAACGCGAAAAGTAGTTAATAAAAATGAAACAATGAAATCAGTTCAAATGGCATATTTTCTTCAGTTATACACAGTTATCCGTCATTAGTCAGAAACTTTGTAATCAAAAGATTTTTTTTTTTTTATTTATTTATTTATTTATTTATTATAAAGCGGAAGATTTTCAGAAAGTACTATCAAAGTAAGCGTTATAAACCGAACTTCTGAATGTGATACTGAGAGAAAGGAGAAAAACCGGTCATCACGTGACCAGAATTGCTTATATACCGATAAATAATTTATTTATAGAAAAAAAATTTAAAATTTAATTTGGTTCGAAATTCTTTCAGTAGTCATGTCTGCCAATTTGTTGTCTGTACGATTAAAAATGAGTCAGAAAATTTCATGATGTTAAGCTGGGGATTTGAGAACTACCTGAAGGAGTGCATAGCATTTATTGTCAATTTGCAGAAACGCTCAAAACAATTCGTTGATAGAAATGACTATAGCGAAAAAATTCACGATAAAAATTCATTGCATGGAAAAATTAAACGCATATGGTAAAAGCATAAGTCATGTGAATGTCATCAACTGTTTCGGGCTGACCGCTTCGCTTTTTTATTTATACTAGGCTGACATTTTAATGCTTTAATTTTGGCCGCTTAGTAATAAATCGCTAAATATTGCTTCATCGCCATTATTTCATCCTATATTGTAATAGTGCATGTGACTTATAAACAATTAAGGCTGATATTTTTCGCTTTTTATATGCAAGACATCTATTTTTAATTTTTGATATTTATATTTTATTTTTATTTTATTATTTTTTTTATATATATAATAAAGTTACATAAAAGTTTCCATGATCTCAAAAAGTTCATGAGGCTTTTATGTTGGCCGCGCTCAAATGTCGCAAATAACATTTTTAACTCGCTAAGTAGCATAATTTATATTTCGCGTGGTTAAATAAAACAATGTTTTGATGTTAAAATTAAATGTCACGATTTATGACATTCATGTATTATCTTTCATTTTTTTTCTTAAAAAAAAAAAAAAAAGTGAAAATCATAAATTAAAAAATTTCCAGTTTAAATTAAAGTTATGTATTTCACTTAAAATGAGTAAAAGGACTGTATTTAATGAAATACGAAAAACTGCGATGTGAAAAATGTGTGTCGAGTTATCGCCTGCGCCTCTATAAAATAAAAATACATAAAAATTGATTTTTCTGTCAGAATCTTCGAATTTGGCGAAGACTTGAGGAACTAAATTAAATTGTGAATAAAAAAATAGCATGTTGCAATACTTAGCATATATTTAATAGAAACCAAACTTGTCCCCAAGTTCGGCTAGTTAATATAATAATGTTCTGCTAACTCAGGAAATTCATAGTCTATGTAGGATACATGAATTTTTCGTTCTTGTTTCAAATTTCAGAAAACTTTTCTGAAGTTAGTAATTTCTCTAAACCTTTTTTATCTTGTTAAAACTTGTGTAAAACTTTATATTTGATAAAAATGAAGCACGATAAAAATATTAAAAGAAAATCTTAATTTAATTACATTAAAAGTGCTTTTTTACAGAATTTAAATAAGTTGAGAGATTATAATCGATATTAAAAAGAGAAATTATGCTTTTTCACATAATACTTATTTCCGTAATCTTTTTAAACAATTCTCTTTTGGTGTGAAAAATGAAGGATAACATTTATAATTATTGTATCTGATTCTTTTCACCTAAGTTACAGATTACAGCCCCTTATATTGATGAACAATTAAATTGCAGTAAAATATTTTGTGTATGTTTCGGAGAGTCCACGTCTAAAAACCATACAAGTTGTAAATCGCATGCAAAGCGTAGTAAATACGGTGCATTCGTATTATAAGGTAGTTTTTAAAATATTCAGATTTTAGTAGGATAGTATACAGTACTTCGGTTACAGTTCAGTAACCGAAATCTTTTGTATATCCCTGTAAAAACTATCTGCTTTCTATTATAGAGGAAGTAACTTGTAGTAAACCTCAGCAACACATATCAATGTCATAAAATGTGAAATAGTTTAATATTATTAAAAAACGCCCCAAACAATGTTTCTCCCTATACCATTATGTAATGGAACACATTTGTGTAGCCTTGTAAATTAATAAAAAAATATTCTTTGCATTATGGATTGTACAGACTATATATTTTAGTACATACTTTAAAGAAGCATTTCAATTTTATTTTGTTCAAAAGAGTGTAACACCATTAAAATGCACTTGAAACTATTTTTTCCCATAGGCCGTAATGTAACGGAATAATTGTGATTGTCCCTGTTATTAAACTATGTATCCGATTGTCATAAAATTTGAAATAACTTGACAAAATTATGTAGCAATTATATATTTTAAATTTCGAACGATTCGGCTGGGTAGTTTTTGCTCTGTTACATGCGGACTGGCGGACAGACTAAACGATGACTATAGGTGCTAAGTATTTACATAATTACGAACGCGTCTAAAAATGAAACACAAATCTGAAAATTAACGCAGTGATTTTTAATGGAATATGAGAAGAAGGAAATAGAATATTACGATTCCAATAATATGTTTTAAAACTTTAGTGATTGCGTACAACTGTTATCACTTAATTTCATTTACAAATATTATTCAGCAAAACTTTGTTTAGGTATTTGAAAAGAATATAGCTATTTTGTGTAGTATTCAATTGTTTTTCACATGAAAATAGACTAAGGAAGAGTTTTTGGAGACGTTCAGAAAATATCGAATTACAACAACATTTAACAGATATTGCAACTTTCTAATATTTTTTGCATTTTATTACACATTATTCCTTCAGAAAAGAAACCAATATTTATAATTTAAAGAATGATATATATGTTTAAAATAAAAGACTTGCCAACGATGCAAAGAGAAATAAACAAGTTATTTTTATTATTATATAACTAAATGTCAAAATATAAATATAATCATAATAAGTAATGCATAGATTTAACACCTTCAGTCCTGATGCTTCCTGGAGAAGACACTAACTAATAGCCTTTAAATTGTTTTAAATGCTTCTAGAAATGAAAAAAAAATACTTGTAGACTTTTTTAGCTTGCAGGCTATCATAGCCTGAGAGCTTACGTGCCTGCCCGTTCTGTATGTATGTGTGTACGTTCGTGCGTGCGTATGTGCGTAACGCGATAACTCATGATAAAAATATCCGATCCACTTGACATTTTTAAATAGGTTTATTCTGATAAAGCGCTTCCCTGATTAGTTTTTGGAGTTCATTCGATATGTATAAGAGGGAGAACGGGGGGTTCATGCATCTCCCCTTAATTGATATAAATGGGTTTTTCATGCAGAATTATCAGTTTTCGTTCAAATATCAAATATAGGATCATTCTGATAAAGCGCTTCCCTTGAGATTACCCTCTTAAATTTGATAAATGGGTTTTTATGCAGAATTGTCCAGTTTTTTTTAAATTTTGGATGTAGGTTCTTTCTGATAAGGTGAATCTCTGAATAGTTTTGGGAGTTTAATGGTTAAGTATAAAACAGGGAGATAACTCGTCTTAAATTATATCAATGGGTTTTTATTATGAATTTTCCGATTTGCTCCGAATTTTGGATATAGATTTTTTATATGATGAAGCATGTGTCTGATTAGTTTAGAAGGTTCAATAATTAAGTTTAAAAAGGGGAAATGGGGGAAGCTGTTTCCTCTCCTTAATTTGTTTTTCGAACGGAATTAACCCTTGAAAGTATAAGGCTGTAATGTAACAGTTAGTATGCGTAGCCTATGAGCTCAATGCCATCAGTTTAATTGGGCAATATTCTTTTTATTTGTGGATATCATAAGTATCGATATATAGAGTGATACAACTTTGGAAATATTGTATAGCGATTTTAAACCGCCTTTTGTGGTCCCTCGTAATGTTTGTCTCAGGACTCAGGAGGATATGCTGTCATTACTACATGTAGATTGCATCAAAAAATAAATGCAAAGGCAGAATAATACTCAAAGAAAATACATGTACTATTATTAATAGTACATGAGACCCAAACGTGTTAAGGAGACTTTTTTTTTTTTAATCACTAGAAATTTTTGCTCAAAAAATATTTTTTATGTCATTTTATTCTTTGTACATTCATTCATACGGTATTATGAATGAGCAGTTTAGGATAGCATTTTTAGATGCGTTCGTAATTATGAAAATAAGCGGTACCTATAGTCATCGTTCAGTCCGTCCGTCTGTCCGCATATAACACAGCAAAAAACACCCAATCAAATCGCATGAAATTTAAAACATATAATTGTTGCATAATTTTGTCGAGTCATTTCAAATTTTATGAAAATTGAATGCATAGTTTAATTACAGGGACAATCAAAAGTACTCCGTTACATTACGACCAATGGGGAAAATAATATCAAGTGCATTTTAATGCTGTTACACTCGAACATAATAAAATTGAGATACATCTATGAAGTATACGCTAAAATATACATTCTGTACAATCTGAGCTGCAATGATTACTTGTTATTAATTTACAAGGCCTACACAAAAGTTTCCATTGCATAAGGTTATATGGTTATAGAGGGAAACATTATGTTTGAGGCGCGTTTTAATTGTATTAAACTATTTCACATTTTATTAAATTGATATACGTTGCTGAGATTTAGTACACGTTATTTCCTGTATAATAGAAAGTAGATAGTATTTACAAGGACACACAAAAGATTCTGGATACTCTACGATATCTGAAATACTGTATACTATTACACCAAGATCTGAATATTTTTTAAAACTTCGTTGTAGTACGAACAGAGCTCATTTGCTACGCTTGACGTGCAGTTTCCAGCTTGTTTTACACCCAGAAAGTAATGTTTTCCAAGAATGACTTATTTGCTTGATCGTTGTAGACTAAAAAAAACATAAAAACTTTCCATTTCCGCCACCAGTATATAAAAATAAATAATGGTAAGGAATTTAATTTAAATCTCCTTTTCAGGCATAGAAACCGATATATTCTTAAATGTCATTAAATGGCCAAAGAAATGACCCTAAAGACGACCTAAACGTTCTTAGAAGGAGGTTAGATGGTTGGATACGGTCCGTTGGATTCTACCTCCCATCATCATCGTCATCCGAGAGTTTTCCTAGTAGTTATGGACAAGCATCGATGACTTGAAAGACCTCTAGTTTTTCTTTACTCCGCGGAGTTAATGGAGCATGCAACAGTCATTTACTGCAAGGGAACCGCTCTAGAAATGACTCAAAACACCCGCTGTGGTCTTCAATTTTTGTACAAATACTTATATGCTAATAGATTTTTTTTTTTTTTTTTTTATGGATTTTACGTAAAATGATATGTTTACTGCGATAGTTTATGGAAATCGCATTTACACATTCGAGAAATCTTTTATGCTTTTGCATTTTACATAAAATGCAAAATTCATATGCAAATCATAAAATACAAATATTTGCATAAAATGCAGAATGTGCATAAAATGCAAATCATCAAATTAGGGACCTCATCAGGTCCCTAATATGATGATTTACTCTAGTAGTATCGTCGATGTAGCATAAATACCCATTTATCGCAAGAGAATCGTTCCAAAAATCCAGTAACACCTTAAAACATCCAATGTGATCTGAAGTTTTTACAAAAATTTTTTCAAGGTTGAAGTATTGATAATATACGGGATATGGTGAGCTCGAATGCAAGGAATGAATGATTGAAAAAGCAGAAAAAGATAGAAAATAATTAGACTCATGTAATCACATATTGCGAAAAACTCTGTGATAACGAAAGAAACCCTGATATAGCTATTGAACATTCACGATAATTTTTTATGTTTTAGGTGCGTTCGTAATTATGTAAATACCTAGCACCTATAGTTGTCGCTCAGTCCGTCCGTCCGTCCGTCCGTCAGTCTCTCCGCATGTAACAGAGCAAAAACTACCTAACCGAATCGTTTGAAATTTAAAGTATATAAATATTATATAATTTTTAGAGCCATTTCAAATATAATGAAAATCGGATGTATAATTCAATTATAGGGAGAATCAAAAGCATTCCGATACATTACGACCAATAGGAATAACAGTTTCAAGTGCATTTTAATGCTGTTACACACTTTTGAACATAATAAAATTGATATGTATCAGTGAAGTGTATACTAAAGTATAAATTCTGTACAATTTGTGATACAAAGAATGTTTGTTAATAATTTACAGGGCCCCACAGAAATATTTCATTAGATAATGGCATAGGGAATACATTTTTTGGTGCGCGTTTTAATTATATTAAACTATTTAAAATTTTATGAAATTGATATACGTTTATGATGATTACTACAAGTTACTTCCTGTATAAAAGAAAGCACATAGTATTTACAGAGACACACAAAAAATTCTGGCCATTGTACTGCATCCGAAATACTGTATATTATTACACCAACATCTGAACATTTTTAGGTGCATTCGTAATTACATAAATATGTAGCACCTATAGTCATCGTTCAGTATATGTCCATCCTTCTGTCCGTCCGTCCATCTGTCTGTCCGCATATAACAGAACAAATACTATCCAATCAAATAATCTGAGATTTAAAATACATAATGGTGACATAATTTTGTCGAGTCATTTCAAATTTTATGAAAATCACATGCATAGTTTTATTACAGGGACAATCAAATGTATTCCATTACATTAAGGTCAACAGGAAATATAGTTTCAAGTACATTTTAATCCATGTCACACTCTTTTGAATATAATAGAACTGACATGAATCTATGAAGTATGCATTAAAATATACGGTCTGTACAATTTATTATTAATTTATTATTAATTTACAGGGCCACACAAAAGTATTTTACTAAACATAATGGTATACGAGAAACATTGTTTGGGGCGTGTTTTAAATATATTAAACTATTTCACGTTTTATGAAATTAATATACTTGTTGAAGATTAATACAAGTTACTTCCTGTATATATACAGGAACACACAAAAGATTTCGACTACTATAGTGTCCGAAGTACTGTATACTATAACAGCAGGATCTGGATATTTTTTAAACTTCATTATAGTACGAACGCTTATTTGCTACGCTTCACGTGCAATTTCCAGCTTGCTTTCTTCTAGTAGAAGTTTTTTAATTTTAGAATTGAAGTTAGAAAAACTGAAATTGTTTCATCCTAACTATTTTATACACGCTGAATCATATAGATAGTACCTTTAGGCTCATTTATAGCGATATTGGATGTAAGTAGAGATTGTTAGAACTAGAATGGACAAAAAGGGAGCGGAACAGTTGGGCTAATGTAAATACTTTCTGTTCCCTTATTTTTTCATGCGATGCAATTCTGAAAAATGCTAGAAAAATAAGAAAAGGAAATAAAAAGTGTGCACAAAGTTTCTTACTCTAAGGTGATATTTGAGCTGGAAACGTTTGGAAGAAAACTTGTAAATGACGTATAAAATAAGTGATCTTTATCTTTTACCATCATCATTTGAAATTACCATCAGATTATTTGAAAGGCCTTTAGTTTTTCTTTACACCATGGAGTTAATAGTTATTTACTGTATGAGAAGTTATCTACTGCTCCGGAAATTTCTCAAACCACCCACAATGGTCTTCAATATTGTGTTAATATATATTTTTAATTTACAATTTTTCTTCTGGGAATATTTTTAACAATTTTTAAATGAGCTTAGAATAAAAAAGAAAAGTTAAGGAGATAACTTTTAAAAACACAGCGCGTCGAATCAAACGTCTGCACTGTCAAAAATTTTCATTTATTGAGGTTGTCTTCTTTGAAATTTGATCAGAAAATTTCCGTTTTGTTAGAATAATGGAATCTCTACTTATATCTGTTGCCATTTTAAGATTACAGAATTTAGATTACGGAGTTATTACGGAAAAAATCTATCATCCAATGAGATTTCTGTACTTTTGATCGCCACGCATGCACTTCATGCGATTCAAATTACTGTTGCCAAAAAAAGGAAAAAAACAGGACTTTTCTCAAAAAACGGAAACATTCCGGCAACTCTGCTGCAAGATTTTTCCTTAAATTGGCATAATTTTTTTACAGTGTACTTTCTGATGATAAAAATTAATTTTTATAGTTTTAGGATGTGAAGCAAAATGGAATAGCTCCACTTTTGACATTTTAAAATGTTCGCTTTTTCATTAAAAAAAAAAAAAAAAAAAAAAAAAAAAAAAAAAAAAAAACCTTTAGAATAGATAAGTTTTGAAAATTATTGGAAGCGAATTTATGCATAGATGCAAGGACTAAATGTATGATGGAAAAAAACACTTAGAAAAAAAATTTAACTGTAACATTTAAATTTAAAAAACAAGAAAGTGAGTACATCAAAAATGCCAAAAATGATAAATGTAGCTTACTCCTTCTTACTGCAACCCCTTCCATTGATTCAGATAATGAGTAAATCTTATATATTTAAATTTCTCCTTACATTAACACGGAATTTCGTAATTGGCAAGAACCACTGGAACATGCCCCTGAAAGATCTATTTAATTAAAACAGATTTAATCCAAAATTCTTATACAAATAATTGCAAACATATTAGGATGTTTCATGCTTACAATATAAAATTACTATGTATAAATATGCAGCATTTTGAATAAACTGTAATGGTATTAAAGGTATGAAATATATGAAACACATAAAAATATGTATAATTGCTTCATACATGAAAATAACACATGGATCAGATGCATATTTATATCACGTCCACTTTCATCATCATCTTATCCGTCACTAAACCGCTAACATTAGAGGAATAGTTCTAACCGCAAAAATTTTTCAAATAATGTGTTTCATCATATTAAAAGCTATTCAGAGTTTGTTTTTGTTTTTTTAAGTTGCGAAATTCTTTTTTTCCCTTTTTATTTCTTTGTTTAATTATTAAATTATTTATTGTCCCTTTATCCCGTAAGTTATGTTTTGAGAAAAAAAAAAAAAAAAAAAAAAACTTGTTAAGGGGTTTTTTTATTCACGTGAAAACAACCGCTCACTAATGTTAATCCTGAGAGATATATTTTTAAAGATTTAACTATACATTTCCATATTTTTACATGATTTTTTTTTCATTTGATGACTGAGAGTTACTTTTACAATGGCCGTTATTTATTTTTTCTCTTTTTACTTACCCATCATACGTAGTATAGGGTAAGTCTTGCAATCGTTTTGATAATCGAAAATTTTTTTTTGACGGATTTACTCGTTTTAGATAGTGGAGATTCCGAAAAACATATTTTTAGAAAAAAAAATTTTGCCGTCCGTCTGTCTGTCTGTCTGTCTGTCCGTCTGTCTGTCTGTCTGTCTGTAAACGCTCTATCTCCCGAACAATTTGAGATAGAGACTTGAAATTTCGTATGTAGTTAGTATGTAAGAATGGGACGAACCCTATTTAATATCAGCAACCTCGATTATCCGGAACTATTTTTTTCGGACTCTCGAAAAATTCGTTCTGATGAAAGGTATATAAAAATTTTCGAATTTTTTTGTTCTAAGGAATGGACGTAAAAGGCAATAAAATAACACACATTTTGCATATAGAACGAAGTCGATCGGATTATTAGTTGCCGAGATATTTGTAATCTTGTTTTCCACATTCTTCGATTTTTCATGACCCTGTATTTCATTCAAATTTCAATTCAGAAGTATATTTTAATTGGAAATGGAACGCTTAATCCGACGCAGTTAATTGTTAGTTAATAGAATTATTATTTTTGGAGTTATAAGGATGTTTCTTTTACGCAGTTCGGTACTACTTGAGTAGTTTGAATTTTACTTACCCATTATACGTAGTATAGGGTAAGTCTTGCAATCGTTTTGAAAATCGGAAAATTTTTTTGACGGATTTACACGTTTTAGACTCTGGAGATTTCGAAAAACATATTTTTAGATAAAAAAATTTGCCGTCCGTCCGTCTGTCTGTCTGTCTGTAAACGCTCTATCTCACGAACAAATTGAGATAGAGACTTGAAATTTTGTATGTACTTAGTATGTAAGAATGGGACGAAGCCTATTGAATATCAGCAACCTCGATTATCCGGAACTATTTTTTCCGGATTCTCGAAAAATTCGTTCTGATGAAAGGTATATAAAAAGTTTCGTTTTTTTTTTTTTTTTTTTTTTTTTTTTTTTTTTTTTTTTTTTTAAGGAATGTATGTAAAAGTCAATAAAAAAACACAAATTTTGCATAAAGAACGAAGTCGATCGGATTATTAGTTGTCGAGATATTTGTAATCCTGTTTTCCACATTCTTCGATTTTTCATGATCCTGTATTTCATTTAAATTTCAATTCAGAGGTATATTTTATTTAAAAATGAGACGCTTAATCCGACGCAGCAAACTGTTAGTTAATATGATTATTATTTTTGGAGTTATAAGGATGTTTCTTTTACGTAGTTCGGTACTACTTGAGTAGTTTGGCGTTTTATATAATTTGTTGAAATTGGTGCATCAGCAATTCATTAATAGAGTATTCCTATGTGTATTAATAACATTTAAATTTAGTTTTGAAATTGAAATACATTGTATAAATAGTTTTCACATATTTTATTTTCATATGCATATAAATGATGGGTAAGTATTACGGTGGCCTCCAACGACTAGTTTTCTTTTGTTAGGATACTTCCACTTTCGAAACCGGTTTCAAAAAATGAAAAAAAAAGAGAGAGAGAGAGAGAGAGAAACTAAAACGGAAAATTAAAAAATGACCTTTGTAATGATTGACCTCATCAAGAAATTGAACAAAGAACAAAAAATCAATGAAAGGAAAATCGCGACGATTAAGAAGTTACAAATTTTGTTTCAAGGAATCAACGTTAGCGAACGGGTGTTTTCAAGTAAGTGAAGTAACCTCTTAGCACTTTAACAAGTAAATCAACAAAATTTACATTCATGTGCGACCAAAACGTACCGATGTATGATACTCTGAATTTAATGAATTTTCAGCATTTTCTTTTATCTAAATGCATTCTCCATCTCTTTTGTTTCACTTTCCAAATCAAGTTTCGATACAATATTAAACTTTTATTTTTATGAAAGTAAAATCGATCAAAATTGCTATCAGTTTTATTAAAATTTACTATACATCTCTGCAAACTCCCCCTCTAAGAGAAGACAATGCTATCATAAGATCTGTAGCCTCCTAATTCGTAAATAGGAAACGGATAAGAGTATCCTTGTATATCCTGAGGGATGCGAATGACTGTGCATCTATGTGTTCCACAGTCCCAGAGGGATAGTAAAACTCTGGTTAACAAATATCCAGTCACTGTTGCGAAGGTTCGGAACAGTGACGGCGTTAAACGGGAAAAACAGGACGGAGGGATGCGAACTGGGAATAATTACACACCGAAATGTTTGTGAAGGGAAAGAGATGTTTGAAAGTTTCGGAAAATAGCTCTCGGGTCAGATTTGGCGAGATAGCGTCATCGAGGAGAGAACAAACAGTAACTGGAATAATATTTTTGAAAATCTACTCATTGCATATTATTCAGACTGATATTCAAAGCGAGTTTTTTCTTGCTTCACAGATATGAAAGAGAACAAATACGATATACATTTTATGGCCAAAAAAGTGGACTGGCCATTTGCAGTTTTAGACGTTTTGTTAAATATCTACACTATAAAAAAATTCTGTAAAGTTACTAAACTTTTTCTGGGAAACTAGGATTCCTAGAACTTTTCATGTAACGCTAACACTGAAAATTCATAAAACAGAATCTGTTACAAGAATTTTTGCTATTACCCTTCCATGAAAATTTCTAGGAATCCCAGTTTCCTAGAAAAAATTTAGTAATTTTACAGATTTTTTTTTTTTACAGTATAGAAAAGTAGAATAAATCACGCGGATTTATTCTGAAACTCTAGAAGGCAGAACAGTACAAGTCATATACTATCGCAAAAAAAATTTCCCGAAATCCTATAGGATACAATAAACAAACTCGAAAAGAACAAAGATTTTTTGGATAACCCTGTCCAAACTGATACAGCAAAAGCGTTCAAACTACAGATTATGATTATGTGGCTTATTGTAATAAACGGTGTTCATTTTTATGAGGATAGTATGTATATGCGTATTTTTATGAGGATAGTATGTATATACGTAGAGAAATAAGGTTTTTATAAAAACAGTCCCAAATCTTGCCAACTTTTTAACTTATAATTTACAAAGTTCTTTATATAAAGAAAATGCTTTTTTCAGACACTATGGCAAACATCATTGTACACAATACCCTGTAATAAAAAAAAATAGTAAAAAATTATGAAAAATAAGCAGGTTTACTAAATAAGGTTTCATTGTGCATGCGCGAACGTAAGAAAAATATAAATTGTATAATGTATCAGGTAAATGTATGGAGCAGTTTTTGTGAAAGTTCCAAAAACATAGCTTCAAAATTGTGAAAATTATCGTCGATAGAATAAGCTGATAATCCGTTATTCCCAAAATGAAGCAAAAAGTTGAAGGGTTGTATTTTAGCCACCTTCCTCGAAAAATAACTAAGCTGGAAGTACTACTGCCATGTATCTTGAAAACGATTTTGAAATGGAGCTAAAATAGTGTTTTTTCAAAATTCTATAAATTTACTTTAAATAAAAAAAATGAATGGTACTTACAAGTACTGTCAGTAGATAAAGAGTTATAGTGTTCTTTCTCTAGACTTTTCTGTCTTTCGTCAAGGCCACTAACAAAGGGAAGTGCCCGTTTAAATTTTATATGTTATATGCTTTTCTGGTTCACTATTCTAAAAATTTTATCATAACATCAAATTCTCAATTATTATTAGCAGATTTTTTACATACTAAATTAATTCGATGAAATTACATAATCGAGTTCATATTAACGTATTTTATTTTTCCTGATTTGCTGAAAAAAATACATACGATTTTGAAAATTACTTTAAAGGACACTTTGTTAGCTCAAAGGTTATGCAGACGATATGTTCAGATCTCGTACCATACCTTATGCAGCAGTCATTTCCGATTTTTTTTTTTTTGTTATTTATTTATGCTAAATACAACATAACTTGCGCAGAATACGTTTGAAAACAATGCAATATAGCGTATGTAGTGATAAGCATGCACTACTCATCTAAATCTGATCGGCCATATCTGGAACACAATCTAACGACGCACATTGCATGCTATTGATGATGCGTTGATGCTATATCTGTTTTTGAAAAGAGAATTCCTTACCTGTTATCGACAGCCTTATTGCAACCATGTAAAACATATATTCAACAGTTTTAACTATTCGGGAGAACCACACACAGCATAAAAAATAATTCATTATCTCCAAACATCATAGCTTTCGTCATTTAGAATTTCTCAAATTGGTGCGGATCGTCTGTTTGTTTTCTTGAGATCATTTCAAAGAATTAAAATCCCAATATAAGATAATTTAATGTTTTATTTTCTATGTTACTTTTAATACATTGCATACTGCAAATTTTATAGCCATGCACGGCTGTCTTGCATGGTTTGCAGTTCCATTTTTTTTAAACAGTGTATATAAATTTATATATAAGATTTTTTAATTCTGCGATTCAATTTGCGCATTTTTACCATTAAAATTTATCGCAGTAATATGGCCAACTAAAGATAGCATCTTCTTTTCTTTACTTGCCACAAGTTATTATTAAATATATGTTATCAGCAACATTGATCAAACTAATCCCTCGAGGAAAATACTAGTAAAAATTTATCTTTTCAAAAAATAATCAATTGACGTTCCATTAATTATCAACCCATTATTAAAATTTTGATTGCTTCAAAGGAAATTTTTCAACCACTACACTGATAAAAATCTGCTGCATTTTGCTGCAACGCACTCCCCTGCTTGTATAGAAAACGGTTACTTGGCCGTGAAATGGAGCTTTCTCATTGGTTGGAATAGAGATATTATATACAAGCGGTGGAGTGCGTTGCAGCAAATTGCAGCAAATTTTTATCAGTGTACGTTCCCAATTCTTTGAAAAGATAGATTGTATAACCCTGGAAAAACCTTTTCAAGATTTTTTTTTTACATTCAATATATTTCAAGCATTAAGATAGTCCGCATAAAAAAAAATTCGAGGTTTATATTTTTCCCATCATATTGTGGCATCAGTTTATCTTCCAGTGTTTTCAATATACATTAAATATACACAATCTAACAATGAAATGCATCTGAAAAGTACACAGTATGTATAAATTTACATGAATCGAATTTATATAGTTGCAATTTTTCTTTCAGTTTTTTTTTTTTTTTTTTTTTCATCTGTGTGTGTTATGTAGTTATGTTCATTTCGTTAACCTAACATGTAAAAAAAACCTTTTTTCAATAGGTATACGTGATTAATGGAAAAATTTATGTTGATTTATCTCTTCAAGTTATTATTAATCCCCAATAAAATCTTCATTACCACAACAGTAAAACACAGCATTTCCACTGTTAAAATTTTAATTAATCTAAAATAAATCCTTCAAACGCTATATTCCTAATTCCTTGAAAAGATAGATTGCATCAAACTGGAAAACCCTCTGCACAACATTTCTTTATAACAACTGCATCTCGTGCGTTAAGATAGTTCGCATTTAAAAAAAATGCATTTTGCTGTGATTTATGTTTTTCCCATCTTATCGTGGCGTCAGTTTGTGTTCCACTGTTTTCAATCTTCCCTTTTCTTCGTTTGATGCTATCTTCAAAAAACCCCACCGAAATTATTTTCCATGCAGAGCGTGAATTCATGGCTGACACACATATAAGTTCGTGATCTTTTACATAGACGCGTGTGTTTCCATCATAGGTGCATGGGAGAATTGAAATAGGCTTGGAAAAGCAAAAATGGAAAAATAGTAATTAATTATGTAGCAAAGTTTCTGTATCACTCTTCTGATCGCGTACGTTTTAGTGGGCTCGGTTTTATTTGAATTTCGAGGATTTATCCAAAGGTGGAAATTATTAATAATTTAACTAAAGAATATCAAGTACTTGCTATACAGTTTTTTATGTTTGTCATTGCATTATTTAAGAAGATGAAGCTTATTAAAAAAATAATTAAGCAGATTTTTTTAAAGGCAAAATTTTATGTTTGCTAGTTTTATCCTATGTAAAAGAATGTTTATTTCGATGAAAATTAAATTATTAAATTATTTTTACCCTTTTAAGTTGGAATTGAAATAGGCTGGGAAAAGCAAAAAAAAAAAAAAAAAAAAAAAAAAAAGAATAATAGTAATTAAATGTGTATCAAAGTTTCTGTATCATTCATTTGATCAAGTAGATTTTAGTCGGCTTGGTTTTATTTGAATTTCCTAGGTTTATCCGAAGGTGGAAATTATTGATAATTTAGCTAAAGAATATCAAGTATTTGCTTTAAATGTTTTTTTGCGTTTGTCATTGCATTATTTAAAAAGATGAAGCTTACTAAAAAATAAAGAAGCAGATTTTTTTTAAAGCAAAATTTTATGTTTGCTAGTTTTACCCTAGGTATATAAATGCTTATTCCAAGGAAAATTAAATAACTTTTGCCTTTTTAATGTGGAATTGAAATTTGCTTGAAAAAGCAATAATGGTAAAATAGTAATTAATTATCTAGCAAAGTTTCTGTATCACTTTTTTGATCGCGCATGTTTTAGTGAGCTCGGTTTTATTTGAATTTCGAAGGTTCATCAGAAGGTGGGAATTATTAATAATATAGCTAAAATACATCAAGTATTTGCTTTACAGGTTTTATTAATGTTTGTCATTGAATTATTTAAAAAGATAAAGCATATTAAAAAAATAATGCAACAGATTATTTTAAGACAAAATTTTGTGTTTGCTAATTTTACCTTTTGTATGCGATTGTTAATTTCAATGAAAATTAAAATATTTTCATAAATTCATTTTGAAAATGAAATAGGCTTGGAAAAGACAAAATGGTAAGTAATTAAATATGTAGCAAAATTTCTCCATCGCACTTGATTGCGTACGTTTTAATGAGCTCGATTTTATTAGAATTTCGAGTGTTTTTACAAAGGTGTACATTATTAATAATTCAGTTAAAGATTATCAAATATTATGTAAGATTTGTTTTACACTTTTTATTTTCTCTTTTCAGCTGCATTATTTAAAAAGAAGATGAAGTAGACTAAGAAAAAGATAAAAAAAAAAAAAAAAAAAAAAAAAAAAAAAAAAAAAAAAAAAGCAAAATTTTGTGTTGTTAATGTTACTCTATCTATGTGAATGTTTATTTTAATGCAAATTAAATTATTTTTGCCTATTCAATTATAAGTATACAAAATTGCTGAAAAGTTACATTTTTAATTAAAAAATAATGTTTAAATATTACTATTTGGATTGCGTACATTTTATTGAATTGGGATAGTTTGAATTTGAAATGGTTATTATGGCTGATAGAAATTATAAATTGTAAATTTAATTAAATATGTAACAAATGCATTTTTAGGTTTATTTTTGTTCCTTTACAGAGGTATCAAACAATAAAAATAAAAAAGTTATGGAAGCAAAACTTTTGCACTATATAAACAGTAATAGTATTTTAGCGAATTACAAATTACTCTTGTTATTATTATTACTGTTTATTATTTATAAAGATTAAATGTTGTTAAATGTGTTTACTCGTTCGGAAAATACACAACTTGGAAAATGCATGTATTATTATATTTTGTATGGCATACCTTTTAGTAAATAAAGATTTATTTATTTTCAATGTTCATTTAATAGAAGGAATTTCAAATTTATTTCCTGACCTATCCTTTCGCACTCCGTTATGGGGGTGTGACTCAATAACGCTTGTAGCAATCGCTAAAATAGATTTATGCTTTATCTACCTTAATTTTAAAAAAAAAAGTCTTCATAGTATATTTCTACAACATATAATCGAAATCCACCACGAAGATTACCTATAGTACAGAAATAGTGGCAGCTAAACGGTGATATTTATTTCGAAATAAACATTTTCAAAACGTTGAAAGAGTTAATATTTTCAATATTTTTACTTTTTTTTCACATCATTTCAGTATTATAAAATTTACAAAGCAGTAAATTCTGAAACGGATTACACATTAGACTAATGCTGAAGCCTAGGAACTCCGGTGAGAAGCTGATACTTCATGTATAATAAAAATAATTTACAGTACTCTTTCTCATTTATATATAAATAATATTTTTAACGCTACTCCCCTCTTAATTTTTTTTAAAGAAAATTTTGAATTTTTTTTCTTTTGTCTTTTAATTTGTTATGCACTTACTAGGCAAGATATTGGTAAGCATTTCTTTTAATGATATCTTTTAAAGAAACAATTAAGTTTTAATCAAGCTTTTTGCATATTTTTCGCCCCTTAGTTTTCAGTGCCATGGGCCATCGCTTTAGCTCGCCTACTATTTCTAGTAAAACTCATTATTAAACTGTGGAAATTCTTTTGAAATTAGGCACTCTATATAAATATATATGTTAAAAATATTAAGTTGTTAATTTATTTATTGTAAATTCATTCTGAAAAAAAAATTCTGCAAAAACTTATAGAAATGTTCTCATAATAATTATATTGAATGTCCTTTCGATGATATCTTCAATTGCTGAACTTAGGAACATACCCCCAGTCCCAAAACGCAACAAAACAGGTAAAGCTTTTGGATATAGATTTGTTTTGTAAAATACTGTATCTGCATTAAAATACTTCTTTTGAGTGTGTGTGCTTGTATTCTAATTGCATAGAACCATTTATATTTAGGAAAATGTTGTCCGCTGTCTTGAAATGAAAAAATTTGAAAAATCTCATTCTTTTACGACAAAAACTTACAAAATTATGACACTGTGAATTTTATCAATTTTCAATGTTCACCTGCACTGAAAGTGTTTCTTGTTATTTAACCCTATAATACCCATACCTCTAGAAATTTGAATTTACTGGATGTTTTAATTCAGATATTCCAAATTCATACCAGAAATTTTAAACAGCAATATTTACTCTTTTTTTGTAAAATACATTCTTTGTTTAAATAAATCGAAAATTATTATTATAATTTTCTGATTTGAGTTCATATACCCTGAATTACAAAATTTTTAGAACATAATGTACCATGGGAATTAGAGGAATAAAATACTGAAATATATCGCTTTGAAAAGGGGTATGGTATCTCGATAAAAAGTAGTGGCTGAGGTATTTGATGTTCCTCTGAATAAGCAGCAAGTATAATTCTTTACTGTTGCGAATAGTACATTATAAGAAAACTAAAAAGTCTGGTTAAAAATGGAAATAAGGATGCAAATGTATACAAATGTAACGTTATCAATGTTTTTGTCATTTTTGACCCCCTTCCTCCCTTCCGACTAAGTTACAAACTGAAATAACTATTTACTAACTGAGATAAATTTTACCATGCTATGAAGTATATAAGCAAATCTATAGATCATATCACACGCTTGCTTCAAAAGTGGTATAACTTAAAAAAAAGCATAACTTAATAGTTATATATAAGTATAGTTATAATAAAGTATAACTTAAACAATTGCCAAAACGTTAAAAAAAAAAAAAAAAAACGAATTTTTAATTTATGCCACTTTTGAAGCAAAAGTGTGATATGTAAGGTTTCACAAAGAATTCAAGAATTCTTGTACTTTTCCGATAGTATATGATACGCATTAAAATTGGGTTTTCAAATATATTATGTACTTTATAAATTATTTAATTGAATATCGTATTTAAACTTATAAAACAATGGAATTTTTGTTACAAAATTATCAATGTGTTTGAAAATGTTTCAAAATAAGCTCCCGAAGCATGATTTTTTGTTTTTGTTAGCAGTAATTTTGTCAAGATCGTTCTATTTAAAGGTAATAACAATAACAATAAAGGAAATCATGTGTTTAAAACAATGAAAGGTATATATCAGTCAATATACATATATTATCACATAGACACAATTAATGCAGTAAATACAACAGGAGTAAAAAATTAGCCAGGATCAGGACAGGAACCTGAGTCCACAGCGTACTGTGCTCTTTTAAGCACCGACATTCTAGCTCCGCAATTTCTTACTAATTACTCATGGTTAAAACGTCACCAAGCGTTAATTTATGTGCTTTGTGACATTGTTGTTTAAAATAATACTGAAGTATCTTGAGACATAAATACGTAAAAATTGACATGGGAGCTAATTTATGCACTTTTTCGAGCCATTTTCAAGAAAAATATTTCATTCGGAACAGCCAGATAAAATTTTTCGAACAGTTTTATAAAGACAAGTTTATCATATGTATTGTGTGAAATGGTATATTACTGCTATAGTCGGAGTTTGCACAGAACCGCAACTATGAAAATCTATTACTGATTGTCTAACTTTTACTTATAAAGGTATGTATATTTTTATACATTTGTAAAGGCATAAGCAAGGCTTATACATACACAAGCAAAGGATGTATATACATGTATAAGCAAAGGATATCCTTATACATTTGTAAAGGCATAAGTATATCCTTCATACATGTTGGTGGAAATAAAATAATTTTTTTCGTCGATATTTTCTTTCTTCTTTTTAGCACTTTCCAACAAAGTTGAAAAGTGCTTATGCATTCGGTTTGTCTGGTCGTCTGTCCGTCTGGCCGTTTGACTGTCCGCGCTCTAACTCACGTAAATATACTCGGATTGCCATGAAATATTAGGACGTTATTGACGTTTACTCTAGCACGAACCCTATTGCAAATGAAGTTTCTATCGTGATTAGTTTATCTACAGGGAGAATCAAAAGTTTCCCATTACATTACGGCCTATGGGGAAAAATCGTTTCAAAGGAATTTTAAAGATGTTATACCCTGTCAAACATATTAAAATTTATATGTTTTTACGAGGTACATTAAAATATGCATTCTATAAAATATAAGGTGAAAATGTAGCTATTATTCATTTACAGGACCACACAAAAGAATTCCATTAGATAATGGTACTAGGGGGAATTGTGCGTGACGTATTTTAAATATATTAAACTGTTTCATGTATGGTAAAATTGATGTATGTCAATGAGGCTTAGTATAAATTATACGATACTGGATTCCCTAGTATAAAGTACTAGTATTTACAAGGACACACAAAAGATTTCAAATAGTACATTCTTTCCGAAGTACTGTATATGTATCCGATGATAGCTAGTGAATATGCATTTTAATCATGATATGTGCGTATAAGTTTCACTAAATTTATGCATATTATATGGTGTGTATAAATGCTATAGTTAATATTCAGGGCTATCCAAAAGAGCTCGCCTACGTTACTGAATATGAGCATAAATTACTAAAAGGTGATTCTTAAAAAAATTAACGCTAAACTGTATTAAATTTATCAAAAAATGTTTGCAGAATATAGATAAAATGATATACAGGGCCACGCAAAGAATTGGGTACATGGATCCTATAAATGATAATTTATGAGAAAGTGATTTCAGTTGTTTTAAGAGTGTTTTAGTTTAAAATAAATTTTAGCTTAACACTGATGTGTAATAAAGGTACCAGGCAAACTACAAGGCTGAACAGAGTGCTCAAGTATGTTTCCATCTATTAGTATAAATTGCTGAAAGAGAAATTTCAAGCTACTAAGCATTTTTTGCTAAACTAAATTTTCCCATTATATAGTATGTATATTAGCTGACAGATCAAATACAGGGCTGTTCAATAGTACTGGAACACATATTTGGCTATATTTGGCTTTATATCATTACTAGCAGTTACCCGTGACTTCGTTCACATAACATTTAAAGAAGAAATAATTGATCAATCAAGCAAAAAATTTCGATGATGAAAAGCATGTGTAATTAACTTTTTATCGCGAATTTATGGTAAAAAAACTTCTGATAATCCCTAGTTGCTAATTTGTTTGCTGGTCAAAATTTTCCTTTCAGTGATTAATACTAATAGATAGAAACATTCTTGAATTCTTTTGTTCAGCCCTGTAGTTTTCCAAGTGCCTTTAATACACGAAAGTATCTTTCTAAAATTTATTTCAAACAAAAATATTTCTTATTAGTACCTAAATTACATTTTCAGAAATTATCATTCGAAGACAACCTTGTATCCAGTTTTTTGCGGGACCCTGTTTATCATTTTATATATATACTACAAACATTTCTTAGTTTACTAAATGCAGTTCAAAATAAAAATGCATATTTTATTTAAAAACCACCTTTAAGTAAATTACGCTCATATTCAGTAACCTTTCCGAGATCTTTTGTGTAACCCTGTATATCTAAATTTAACTATTTATACTATTACCATTTATACTCTCCATTTAATATGCATACATTTAGCGAAACTTAAAAGCACATATCATAATTCAAAATGCATTTCATCCATGCAACAGTCATCATCCATGATATACAGTACTTCGGATAGAATATATAAAATTTAAAATCTTTTGTGTGTCCCTGTAAATGCTATGCACTTCGTATTATGCATGAAATAACTTACATTAAGCCTCAGCAACATATATCAATTTGATTATACATGAAATCGTTTACCATAATTAAAATATGTCGGAAACTGTTCCTCCCTTTATTCCTATGCAATGGAATTCTTCTGTCTGACCCTGTAAATGAATAGTAAGTGCCTTTTTCACAACATACTTTACAAAATGCATATTTTAGTGCACTTTGTAAATGCATATAAATTTGAATATGTTCTACAGGTTGTAACATCGTTAAATTTAATTAAAACGATTTTTCCCCATAATGCCGCAATATAAGGAAATTTTTTGACTATCCCTGTAAATAAACTAATCATGGTAGGAACTTCATTTTCAATAGGTATTCGTGCTAGGTAAACGTTAATAATGTCCAAAAATTTCATGGAAATCGGAGTATATTTACGAAAGTTGGAAAGCGACCAGACAGACAGACAAACCGAAAGCATAATAACTTTTCAACTTTGTTCGAAAGTGTTAAAAAATCGAGCCAAAAATATATTAATCAGTGATTTTATTTTCCACCTTTTCCCCACAAAAAATTTCTTCCATTGATAATTATGAGTTTTGAATAAAAATATTCATTAGTATGTAACTTATAACTTATTAATTAGTATAAGTAAAAAATATTTCTGATTCATTTTAAATATGACATCATTATTTATCTCGCTCCATTAGCTACTGATATTCATACCCCTTGTATTTTTAACGACTGCTATAAAGTACCTGTTTTATTTCAACTATGACGTCACATTTTCATGAGTGAACCATTTTATTAAAAATATAATTCTTTTTCATTCTTTTTACTTTTAATTTATGTCACCATATTTTACAAAAAAATTCCCATTAACTAAACAAATATCCTTGTTAAATGTATTATAAAAAATACACCTTTTATTTTTATTTCAAACATGACGTCATATTTATTTTCTTTTAAATTATTTTATTATAGTTTTTCGCGTGGAAGTTTTCTATTAAAAATTCATTGCCGCTGAAAAATTATTATTCCAATTTTTTATACAGGAAAGGAAAATGGATAAATTTTATCTGGAAAATGCCTATTGATTTTGTATGAAAAATAATTAAATTTTGAATTATTAAGGAAAATATTTGAATAAAATAAATAAAAATTACCCTATTATTTAATCCGGACTTCTAACTTTACGTCTGCAAAATTTCAAAGCAATCGGTTCAGTAGTTACGGCGTGAAAGCGGAACAAACAAACAAACAAACTCACTTTCCGATTTATAATATTAGTAAGGATTTACCTAATTAGCGAAGTTTTGTTAAAGATTTCATGAAGCGTTGGAAAGGGCTTCATAATCTATTTTTAACGCATGATTTTTCTTACTTGTTTGTATATGATTTTTGCAATAACTTATAGCAAACAGAATCTAAACTAATCTAATGACAACTCATTTGTCAAAATCACTTCAATATTTTTGGTATAAATATATTCAAACTGATGTGCACCAAAAATTCATTTAGTTACACGCGCATTTAGCTTTGTTTCGGTTTCTCAAGTAAATATTGAAAATAAATGGATTATTTCTAAATAGAAAAAGTCCTTAAAACTATGCAAATTTTCAAGATTAACCAGTACAGTGATAATTAACTGCAGCCGCTAGTGAGATATTTCAATTCTTTTATACTTAAAGTATCATTCTCTTAAAGGTAGACTTTTATGCTGAAAAATTGCTGATTGACATTTGACTGACGTATATCTTCATGGAGGGGAACATTCAACAAAGAAAGTTCTTTTCACACAATGCCAATCTCGTAAAGTAATTATTAACATAGAAAAATGTAACAATCAACATTCCACCAAGTGAATCATTTCTGTGTATTCTACAGACGAATATGTGTTGTTAAAATACGATGTTCGGTTCGAAAATCATCATTTAAAAAGTATTAAAGAGATCTAGGAAATTGGAAACTGTTTCAGCATATGAATTTTTCGAAGAAGTACAATGCTTAGAAGTTGAGTATGTTCTTTAAAAATTTCAGGAGAGCACATCGCGCTGCCTCTTTTATTCACGATGGTAAATGCATGTACAAATTTCACATAATAATTAATATTTAAATATATATACTAATATTATAGAGAAGAAACATTTCATTGTTTGTTTGTTTGTAGGATTTGTAGAGGACAATCTCTGAACTATCAAACCGATTTCAGAAATAATGGTGGCAAATTAACGGTATCAGTCACAACTCCATACTGTAAAAAAAAAAAAAAAAAAAAAAAAAAAAAAAAAAAACATAATGCATTATTCCCTAAAATTTGTCGCTTCATGCTGCCTCCAAATTTATAGAGATAACATTCACATCAATTAACAAATACACAGGAGATAACTGACTTACTAACTTTAGAAATAACACAGACATCAGTTTTAAGGCCAAAACAGACCTGATCACTTTGAAGTTCAACTGAATTCCTGGAAATCCCCTCTTTTCTCCCCACTTGCGGTTTACTGATAATAGAAACTAGGGGAGGTACAATGGTCAGGATGGAGATATCACTATCTTAACCCTAATTAAGGGAAAGATTCCTGCCCTACACTTGGGTTGAAGTTGAACCACAAAAGTCATTAACATCAAATGCGCCGTGTGGGGACATAAAACGTGCCATCTTAGTTGAACTGAAAGTACTACAGTCTGATTGCAGACTTGGGGAGATGACGCAGATAACTTTAGGGAGATAAGCATATAGTGATTAGTATATAGTATATGGGATGTATATAGGGGTATATAGGGAGATGAATGTATACTTATAAGATCTGTGATCTGAGCTCTCTGAGAACAGTCGAAAAAATATTTAAATTTAAAAGGGGTAAACATGCGCGAAAAGCAGTCTAAAGACATTCTAAATTACGATTTCTATGATATTGTTAAAGATAGAAACTTGAAATTTGGCATGGTAGATACATATAACATGTAAATGCTCTCTTTGAACAGTTTCTAAAATTTCAGAATTTAAATGGGTAAAATGAACGAAAAGCATATAAAAGTCTTTCAAAATGGGAATTCTATAGAATCTTAGTAAATAACTAAATAATATCAACATATATATATATATATATATATGTGTGTGTGTGTGTGTGTGTATGTATATATATGTTATATAGCCAATATATATATATATTGGCCGGAGATAGTTGATGAAGACGGTTCCATCTCGTGCTGCGAGTTGCAGCCTAACTAACATATGAAGTGAAAAATGCTAAGCTGACCATCGTCCTCGTAACTGAAATCGAAGAGCACTTGGAACGCTATTCCAAGGGTTCCGTGTTCGATACCCGGCTTGGACATTTTTCACTAAGTTAGTTCTACGCTTAGTTATCAATAAGAAAATTCACGCATTAAATATTCAATAACATTTAAATCTAAAATATTTATTTTCATATTAAATGATATAGTCTATGCCTTATTATAATTATTGTTATAATTATAGTTAATAATAATATAGTTAGTATTATTTATAGTTTATGTCTTATCTAACCATATTTCATGTATATGAGAGACCTGTTTTCCATTTAGCAATACAGACCCTAAAAAATCATTTTTATAAAGAAAGAAAGGAGCCTGCATGAAAATACGCTGAGTTTTACATTATCCTGTTGTCTAAAGGAAGTCTTGTTCATACTACTTTGATAAGATTTTAATCCACCTAACAATACTTATTCCAATCGCTTGAATTAAAAAATGGCACTCACATTTATTAAATAAAACCTTTTTGTCATTTATATCCCAATAAAAATTCACTATTATTTCCCATGCATATCAAATACCTCTAAATTCTTTATTAAATTGTAAAATGTCATGGTTCCTAAATTATCTCATTCTAAAAAGTCTATTTATATTAAAAATCATTCTTTTATTAAAATATCAAAGTCTCTATTACAATATTTCAATGTTTTAATATTCTAATTTTATTCCACAGCAATAAACTCGCGTTTTTCTTTTTTGTTAAAATTACCCGTACGGCAATGTAAAATCTATTTTTAGCCAGTAGTCTCGAGCTTAGAGCTTATTTTTACTTTCTTCTATCTTCAATAGAGGAAAGTATTGTAATCGACATTTTTTTTCGACTTCCGGTTTTCGACGGATTTACACGTTTTAGGGGCCAGAGATTCTAAAAAACATGTTTTTACAAAATGTCTGTCTGTCTGTATGTCGCCATTCTACCATCAAAAAGTGTATGAAGTTATGCATAGAATTGAACCAAATTTTTTGTGTTTTTGGCTGTGGCAAGCAGGTCCTCCTTCAGTTTTGATATATTCCGCCGGAAGGGGGCGCTGCAATCGCGATTTTTGTGTAATTTTCAATATTGTACCGACCAAAAGTATATGAAGTTATGCATCTAATTGAACCAAAGTTTTTGTGTATGTGCATGCCTATGGCTAGTTGGTCTCCCTGAATTAAAAAAAAATCCGCCGGAAGGGGGCGCTGCAATCGCGATTTTTGTGCCATTTTCAATATTGTACCGACCAAAAGTATATGAAGTTATGCATCGAATTGAACCAAATTTTTTGTGTATGTGTATGACTATGGCTAGTTGGTTTTCCCTGAATTTGAAAAAAATCCGCCGGAAGGGGGCGCTGCAATCGCGATTTTTGTGCCATTTTCAATATTGTACCGACCAAAAGTATATAAAGTTATGCATCGAATTGAACCAAATTTTTTGTGTACGTGTATGACTATGGCTAGTTGGTCCTCTCTGAATTTGGAAAAAATCCGCCGGAAGGGGACGCTGCAATCGCCATTTTTGTGCCATTTTCAATATTGTACCGACCAAAAGTACATGAAGTTATGCATCGAATTGAACGAATTTTTTTGTGTAAGTGTATGGCTATGGCTAGTTGGATCGCCCTGAATCTGAAAAAAGTCCAACGGAAGGGGGCGCTGCAATACCGAATTTTATGCCATTTTCAATATTGCACCACATAAAAGTGTATGAAGTTAGTTCTAGAACTGAACTAAACATTTTGTATATGATTATTTTTTGGTAAGGCAAGTAGGTCCTCCCTGAATTTGAAAAAAAAAAAAATCTGCTTATCATTCTATTGTCCATCGGCTCGTGCAGAGACGGAAATTCGTTTTTACTCCCATTAATTGATTGAAGCAAAAATGTAAGATTAAAAACAAAGTTGGTAAGGTATTGAATTAAAATTATTAAAGCATTAAAATGAGTAACTATTTTTTTTAATATTAAAATGTATGTATGAAATAGAAGAAAGTTTTGGGATTGGCACATCCAACTAGTTTTTATTTGCAAAATTTGTACCTGATTTGAGACTATAGGGTGCTCTAGAAAGAGTTTCTCGCGCTGCGGAAGTTGAATCACCTGAAGATTATTCCACCGGAATTGTTAATAAGTCCCTCTAAAAACAATTATGATTGGAGAAGAAAAGTCAAGTGACTTGGTTGTCACTTTGCGCTAGAGTAGCTTAAATACTTACGCACAGCCAGATTGTGAACGATAGACAGAGGAAAGATAAAAGTTTTTCGGAGTTTAGAAGATTCAAAGTTTTATTTGAAGCTTTTTTTTCTTTTCGAGACGTCCAATACCCACTAAGAATATCATATTAAAACCCAATAATATTTATGCGGTTCCAAGTAAGATCTATGGTATCTGAATACCATCCTTCGGTAATATCATGTTATTAAAGCTAAGATCTAATCATGCAAAGAAGATCTGAAACTCCGACTGCCAATAGAGATGATTAAATAATCATTTAACTAACAAGTTGCTAGAGACTTACTGCAGTCTAGTTGTTCCTGATTATGTAATAAAGCTCGGAAATACTGAATTCTACAGTTTTTTGCAGGAGTTCACCCATTTTCTTAGTACTTTAACCATTTGGTCTATGCCTGTGCGTAAAAATAAGGAAACCCAGACTAAAACAGATTTCACCAGCTGCTCCAGTGTGTGACTTTATCAAGCATATGTACTTATCTGATGAATGTTACATCGCTTATACAAGTAAAATAAAAAAAACATTTAAAATGTACAAAATTAAGAAAATTGTTACTGAAATTTTATTATTTGCCATTCTTTTTTTTAATGCAAAATAAAGGGAAATAATTTTTTTCCATGAAAAAAAACATATAACATTATTAAAAGTTACATATTTAAGTGAAATAAAATAACAATAGGTAAACTATACGATTATAATCGCATGTGTGCAAAGTTCAAAAGAATTAATTTATTATAGTGTAATTTAGATGCAAAAATTCAAAAACTCTTTCTTGTTTATGGAATTTTCAATTGGAACGTTGATTTGGAGTCTCCAAACGTGTTTATTGGAGACCACAAACTCACGTTTGAAATGCAAGAAAACTCACATAATATGGATTGCCATGATGTAGTTTTTGCGGTATAAAGTGGTGCTAAAAGGAGTTGAAATAAAAGTTAACCCATAATTAAAAAAAATAAACAAACAATGGTAAAAGAAAGAGCAAAAGTAAAAGTATTACTGCCATGAACATGTAAATATAACTCTAATATAACAAAAAAAAAAAAAATGTGATACTATTACTAAAGTGAAGATAAATGACTATTTGATAAGTTTTATTAAAATCAAGATAACGAAATATATTTATTATATCTAAAATTCAAGAACTTCTATTTCAACTCCTCTTGGCGTCACTTTATACCGCCAAAACTACATCCTGGCAACCCATATTATGTGAGTCCTCTTGCGCTTCAAACGCGAGTTTGTGGTCTCCAAGCAACACTTTTGGAGAGGGTCTTAAAGTGACCGCCCTGTGCCACGAGGGGGTAGTTATAGCCTCAAATCCCTTTTTCTTATCACCCTATATCACTGGGATACATGCAGATTGGTATATGTATCTATCAACCGTGTATGCTACTATTGTTGATCAGTAAACCAATTGATGAAATCTTTTGTTGGAAACACTCAGTAATACAATTATGCTGCAGTTGCTGTTAGCATTGTATATTGCAATTAATTCTCATTTTATGCATAAATTTCGGACTTGATTAGGGAAAATATGTACCCTAGATACACCCATTGTTGTTAATCACAACTATACACAACTTGACTTACGCAATCAGTGATTTATGTGACGTCTTCAAATAATATACAATCATTTTCACTAAGGCTGTTCTCAAATTTAAAGGAGTTACTTTCTGACCCCTTTTTAATTCGTTTTTGTTCGAAAACACATAAAATTCGCAGGTGTTTTTATTCAAAAAACAAATAATTGAAAGAAGTCTTCCATTTTCTGGAAAGGCGAAATATCTTTCAGAAAATACTATAAAAGTCGGCGTTTTGTACCGTATTTCAATCACGCGATACCGTGAGAAAGAGAGAGTTCGTCATCACATGACCACATTTGGTTATAATTCAATAAGTATTTTATTTATAAAAAAAATGAAAGTCTCATTTCGATTCCAAATTGCTTCAGTAGTCAAACTTGATAATTTTAAGACTTTTCCCTTAAAAAAGAAAGAAAATGTGTCAGAAAATTTCAGATTTTCGAACAGGATCTTGAGAACTGTCGTAAGACACTAATTATTATACAAATGAATAAAAACCATTAAAAATTAATGTAAACCATAACAATTTTTTAAAAAAATACCTTAAGCATCTGTAACGGGTAATAATATATTTTTTTAGGTACTTAAAATAATAAATTAATTTTTAAGTTCACTATAATCGAGGTAAAATTTAGCATGGAATTCAAAATAGAGGTCTCTCGAAACTAGTTTTCTATATATAAATAAACAAATAAACAAAAAAGCAAAGAACTACAAAAATTTGTACCAACCAAAAGAAAACAAGTCGGATATAGCACTCCAAAAACTTTATTCCACCTCATACATGTTAATATTTCCTTAAACATTAATTATAGCAGAGCCACCAGTTAAATGATTTACACCAAAATCTCTTCTGAAATAACTTACTTCAATTTCTAACTAAATCTGAAGTTTGATGAAAATCCGTGTGTTAGTTTTTAAGATAGAAACCGTTGCGAAAATCGTAAAATAATCTGAATAAAAGCGCCACCTATTGAGCGATTTATTCCAAAAATTATACAGCACTAAATTATATCATGGACTAAATGAATCTGAAGTTTGATGAAAATTCGTATATTAATTCTTGAGATAATTCTATTGCAATAATCATGAATAATGCGCATAGCAATGCCACATGGTAGAATATTACACCAAAAAATAATAAGCTCTTTACTATATCAAGGAATAACGAAATTGGAAATTTTATGAAACTTCGCGTTATGAGATCAAATGAAATTAGGAAATGATTATGAAATCATGAATAGCAGCGCCACCTATTGGACAGTTTGCACCGAAAAAATAATAAGCACCAGTTTATATTAGAAATTAACTGAATCTAAACTTTTATTGAATTCCCTTCATTACTTCTTGAGATACAAAATACCCCACCAATAAATTCGCTCACAAAATTTGTGTCACCGACAGATATTTTGTAAAAACATGTTTTTCGGGTTCTTTGACACCTAAAATGCCCTAAATTCGTTTCGGGGTCAGATCGCAGAGTCGGCGATTGCAAATATGTGAACCAACCTTCTAGGAGTAATCTACCGTTATAACCATTAAGAAACAATTTTAAAATGCTAGCGTTCGCAAACTGCGGGATGTGTTTCTTTTGAAGACAACGCTGGACAATTTAATAATTTAAATCAAAAGCTGATTCACATATTTGTGATCGCCGACACTGAACGAGGCTCGTTCTATCCCTTATGAATATTGTTTATTTCTAAAAAATATATAACTTTATCTGTTCTCCACTTGTTCCGCTGTTTGTATGCAATGATTATTTGTACTGGAGCGATGCCTTGTGAGTAGCTTGGCGAAACATTTACTTTTTGTATTTTTAAATGTTTTTTAGTATTTTTTTTTTTTTTTTTTTTTTTTTTTTTTGCATATAAATTTTAATTTTTTAAATGTATTCAAGTCTGTCTTAATTTATTTTATTCAATCTTTTATAAGCTTTTTAAATGCAGACGTTAAATGTATATGTATTGCAAATAGTACAAACTAAAATAGTTGGAATGTTGATAAAAAAAATAATAATAAATAAAAAATAAAACAAATAAATTCTCCGTACTCCACTGACACATTTACATCTCGCTAATCTTTTCCGTACAGCCATTTTATTCCTTACAAGATAATGCGTTAATAAAAAAGCAAAAACCAACAATAGTTTTGTACAAACCAAAAAGAGAGAGAAAAAAAATCTCAGAAGGGGGTAGAATGCGTCCGCACTTTGTTGATGGGTGTCCTCTATGAATCTGCAATGAGCGTCTAGCAGCGGTCCGTTTGCATTTTTCATGAGTTTTTTTCTTCTACTTTTTCTCTTTCTCTCACTTTCTCTTTTTATCTATTTTTTCCGCATTCGTAAATATTTGATTTCGGAAATCTCTCTTTGACGCTCGTCCCATATATAGGGTCCGTTGTTGTAAGCCATTGTTACCATCGTTACTATGTGGAGCGAGCAAAAACAGGGAATTCAGAAGTTTGGTGGAAATTGGTATTGATTAAGCAAGAAGAAAAAAAAAGTTTTTATTTTCAGATTATTTTTTTTCTTTTGACAGAAAACTCGGTAAAAAAAAAAAGCATACAAACATCTAAAATAAGAAAGAGATTATGCCTTGGCGAGTATTGTTTGATTTGTGGGAGTATGCTTGTTTTGTAAGAATTGATAAGAATTTGTGTTTAGATCTGGGTGTGAAGAGTTAAATAATGATTAATTAGAATACAAGTTTAAAATTCGGCCCTTTAAATTTTTGGCAAATAAGAAGTATGGTATTAATACAAACGTATATAGAAGAAATTCAGTAAAAAGAAATAAGAAGTATATAGTAGAAATAATAAAAAGCAGAAATAATAGATATAGTAGAATAGTACCGGGTGACACAAAAGTCAGGAAGAACTTTAAAAATGAATAATTCGAAAAAAAAATCAAGATATAAAAATACGGTTTGCACCAAACGGATGTAAAAGAAACCGGGTTTTGTGTGGCAATGAAAAAAAAAAGTTTTGTTGGCGACCAACAGATGACGCTACAGTGTTTTGTTGCACCAAAAGATTATTTACAAATGAAACAATGTTGATAACTTACAAATCAGCTTAATTACAGTTAATTAGTGCTACATTAAATGGCCAATGTGCCGCCCATCATTTAGAAGTACAGTTGTGAGACGAGGCGCCACACCATTTACAGCATTCAGTAGAATTTCTTGAGTTATAAGGAAAGGGCAGCTGACGTCACTGTGGGCTCTTATTAGTGTGGGCAAGCTGTTTTCGCCTGTGCTTCGTTATAGCATCGACTCTACATATGAATTCAGGCATTCTGATTGGTCTACAAATTTTATGATGGTTGTCTGCTTGCTATGATTGGGCTACATCGTCAAGATGATTCCTACAATGATCGCTATGACAAAAATGTAACGGTAGATTGGTTGACAGAAGTGTTTGTTTGTAAACATGCCCTTTCCTTATAGCAGATACATTTTGACGGATGGCATCTTTCAGTGCTGGTATTCATGCCGGTTGGTCGCTGTACACTTTTGACTTCAACAATCCCCACTGCCAAAAGTTACAGGTTGTCAGATCGGGAGATCTTGGAGGCAATGCGCAATTAAAGTAGAGACTGATAATGCAATCCTCTCCTAATGCAATGTTGAGCGTAACAGGCGTTGCACAGACAGAGTAATGAGATGTGGTACTCCATATCAAATAAAGGTGACTGGAGTGTCTGTCGCACTTGCAGTTCAAGAATATTGTTGTTCTGTAACAGTGCTACATACCACTGACCAGTGACAGCAACTGTTTTGAAACCCGTCTGTGTGACTTCCTCGAAAAAAAAAATGGACCAATTATGAAATCAGCAGTGGAGCCAAACCAGGCTGTCACTTTAGATTGTTGCAAGGGTAGCTCAATAAATGCATGTGGATTTTCTGTGGTCCACACTCGACAATTGTGGGTGTTAACAGCGCCAGAGAGTGTGAAATGCGTTTAATCTGTCCAAAGCACAGTGTGAAGTTAGTCGTGCTGTGCTTCCATCTTATGAAATATCAAATTCGCAAAATTTCGGCGAGAGACGAAGTCAGGAAGTTTCAGTTCTTGGTTATGTTGTAATTTGCACGGATTGAACTTATACTGTAGTATTAATTAACTGTAATTAAGCTGACTTGTAAATTGTCAACATTTTTTCACTTGTAAATCATCTCTTGGTGCAAAAAAAAGTATAGCGCATCTGTTGATTGCCAACAAAACTATTTTTTTCGTTGCTACACAAAACCCGATTTCTTTTAAATCCGTTTGGTGCAAACCGTATCATTGTATCTTGATTTTTTTTTCGAATTATTCATTTTTAAAGTTCGTCCTGACTTTGAATCACCCGTTAGATGTAAAAGAAGTAAATAAAGCTCCTGTCCAGCACCTGACTAAGGCTATGGAGGGTACCGAATCAAGTTTCATTCTGGAGAGCCCCCTCTTATTTACCTTTTGAATTTTTTTGTGATTAACATGGAAGTGATTAGTAGTAAACTTCATAATTGCATATATGCATAAATTTTATACTCAGTACTGCTCATATCTGTACACAGGATATTCCAAAAAGATGGTCAAAACTTTAATGAAAAAATACTAGTTTGATAATAGCATAAAAATGATAGATTGGTTGACTCGAATATTTCTCTGCAAATTTTTACTTTGCTTGTCAACATCCATTATAAGATTAAGATGTCTAAAATAGAAGGCTCAAAGTTGGTTATAATTAATAATTTTAACCTTCACGTTATGAGGAAACATTAATAAAGAATTTCTTTTGAAAACAAAAGCATACTAAGCTCTTGTAATAAAATTTTAATTATTAATTTTATAATTAAATAATTTGTCTTTTGCGTGGGTAGAAGGGTACATTGGAAACAACGATATAAAGGAGAAAAACACTCCCTTCTTAGATGTTTGAAAATGTATGAATTACGATCACTTTTGGCTATTTTTAAATATTTGGTATACTTTAATGAAAATCCTGATTACTCTGACAGGAACCCCCTAAAAAGAGGGGAGGGGCATTTGCCCTGCATTCCCCTGCATAAGATGGTCCTTGCTCCTGTCGCTGCATCCGAAGACACTCCCGATCTAATGTTGAACCTATGGTAAAATTATATTCTAAAATCTCGTTTGCATTTCGACATTTTAATTTTTTTATATTTACTTTTTATTTTTTTTATTTTATTTTTTCATTATTTGTTTATTTGTTTATTTATTTTTGCATTGAATAGCTGAGGTCTATCTCTACATTGTCCCTTTTTCACTTTTTCTATTTTGGTTGCGCAAATTTTTTAGAATGACACTTTAATTTCGGAATCGATTTCGAAGGTGAAACTAACTTTATAAAAAACTATCTGTAACCCAAATCGAAAAACTAAAAATGTAGCGATGTAGAAATGAGCCTCAGCTATTCGATGCAAAAAATATGCATATATATTATATATATTTTAAAATGTCATAATGTAAACGAGATATCAGAAAATAATTTCTCCATATGTTTAGTATTAGCTCACAAGTATCTTCGCCGGCAGGAACTTTTCCTTAATGCAAATGTAAATAAAAATGTAGTTAATAAGAGAGATGGTACATGGTATTGATGTTTTAACAACTAAAAGTATAAAAAAACATTATGCCTCGGTAAGGACTGATTGGTTGGTTCCGTATTTTTTTAACTGAAATTTAAGAATTTGAAAAGAAGAATTTATATGTTTTTATTGGATGATTAAATAATAATAGAAATTCAAGCCTAAATTATTTGTATTAAATAATATGGTAAGCAAGAAAGACTATACTATTACGTGTCGATGTTTTAACAACTGAAATAAAAATTACATTATGACATAGAAAGTGTTATTTAGTTTATTGAGTCATTGCTCTGAGGAATTGATAAAAAAATTATGTTGCATGTGAAAAGTTCAGTAATAGTTAAATCAGACACAAGTATAAATTTCATTCCATTTAATTTTTTTTAAACAAGAAAGAAACCATTGACAGGAAATGATTTTTAAATGTGATACCGTTATTTTAACATTTCATGCTTCAACGATCTTTAAAGTCACATTGAAAATATATGTAAAATTAATTTAATTTAACAATTAACAACAGCAGATTTTAGATTTCATGCAAGAAATTTGATTTTATCATATTTAAAAAAGAAAAGTCAGTATTATAGAGCTAAGCATTTTAAAAGGTGAATGTTTCCTCAATAGTGATTTAATAATTAGTTTTTAAGAACAATTTCTTTTTAAAATTCCCAGTATTAAAAAAACGGAGAATTTAGATTTTTGATGAAAATCGGTATTGACAAAGAAATGCGAAAAAAATATTTTTGGACTATCTTTTTGTTTTATCATCAAACTCGGTAGAAGGAGAAAACAACTAAAATAGGAAAGAGATCATGCTTTGAAAAGTCATGTTTTGTTTATGGAATCCGTTTTTCACGTTGAATTAACAATAATTTATATGTTTAGATTGAGTGTAAAAAGGGTAACAATGAATAGTTTATAACTAAGTCTTTTAGATAATAACTTTTTTATTAAATACAAAACATCTCATCAATAGAATTGACATTTTCAATTCATATATTATGCCTTTGTTTTATAACTTTGTGAATAAACTGAAAATTTAAAGTCTTACAAAAGAAATTTCACATGAGGTTATTTACATGTATAGCCATAATTAATATTGCTATTAAATATATTACAGTGCCAGCAAAAAAAAAAAAAAAAAAAAAAAAAAAAAAATCTTGACATTTAAGCCGCAATCTCAATATTCGAATGTTTTTTTTTTTTTTTTTTTTTTTTTCCGTTTTAAGTAGAAGAAGTGTATGGGTGTTTCTATCACACGTTTGTTACGTAGAGTGGTGGCTCTTGCAGCTTAACCTGATTTAGAGTTATCACTTTATTTTCTGAGTTTTAGTAATGGTTTCAAAAGAGGGATTTTTTAAATTATTTTCTCTATAAAAAGAAATTTTTTTGGGGTACATGATTGAAATAAAAGCTTACGATTGTTGAACAACCTCGTGCTTTGACATTATTAGAACAAAATATTCATATAAGTCGTAAAGCCATATATTTACAAACATCATGGCTATCTAACTAAAAAAGGCATGAAAAATTTAACACGTGGAAGTACATCTAAACGGAAACTTTTGTGATAATTTAGATTTATCACAGGCTTTTAAAGACATTTTTTCTGAAAAGAGATTTCACTATGGAACTGAAAACACAAAATGGCTTTCATTCTCAAGATGAAAAGATCGGCGATTTAAAAGGATCGCTAAATCATCATCGATCAGCTGAAAAGACAGGCGGGCGACACTAACGTGAATAGGGGACCACACGAGTCGCACCTTTGATAGTACGCCGACGCAAAAATGAAAGCACAGAGGATCAGAGACCAGACATATTGTCGCCATAGGCGTGTATTTTCAGGTACGAATGATAAGACGATGTTACGAATCTTTTAATGAGAAAAGATCATTAAGGTTGATGATTGGTTCGTGACCTTTAGGGGAGGTCTTGGCTGAGAAGAAAAAGAGGAAGCCAAGGTTTTGCAGGGGGGATTTTGATCTCGGAGTGAGAAGAGGAGAGAACAGAGCTCGGAGCTCGGATTTGTTCTCTGAGAAAAGTGGGTCAGCTCGGATCGGGAGCTGTAGAGGGTGACGTCACCCAAGTGAGACGGAGGAAGAGGACTCTCGCTAGGAGAGTGCCGGTGACAAGTCTCATCTTCGGTGTTTAGAGAACGCCGTGTTGCTGATTTGTAGAAACTTTACGTGATTTATAAACTGAACATTCTGTGGACTGAAATAGAACTTTGGACTTGGAGCTGGTGGATTAAGATCCTACGAGTTCTAAAATGATTTATGCTGTATATAAAATTTAATACAGAGAACCTTTTTTATTGTTACAAATAAATAATTGATTCTCCATTAAATTGCCTGGATTATTTGCCGAGCGGCACTTACGCTACCAACCACTTAGCTTTAATCTATAAGAGGCAAAGTTATTACAGCTGGTGGCAGCGGGAGCCACTAGCCCAGGACTATAGTTCGCCGTGCAGTTCCAGAGTTAATCATCGATAGAATCCAGCGCCTAGCTGACGAAGGCACCCAGCCACTAAGAGAAACCCAGCGCCTAGCTGACGAAGGCACCCAGCCGCTAAGAGAAACCCAGCGCCTAGCTGACGAAGGCACCCAGCTGCTAAGAGAAACCCAGCGCCTAGCTGACGAAGGCACCCAGCCGCTAAGAGAAACCCAGCGCCTAGCTGACGAAGGCACCCAGCCATAACCGGAGATACAACGCCTAACCGACGAAAGGCCACCCAGCCGCAACCTGCCCGTAGCACCCAACACCCTCCGACGGAAAGATGCCCCAAGAGAGATGCAGACGACGGAAATAGGTAAGCTCATTCATTCTAAATTTTGAGTGGCTCTGTTTCATAATTATTGCACAAAATTAAATTCAGTAAGGAAATTTATGTACTATGTTTCTATACTTTTATTATTTTAATCTAAAATTAAGAAATTAGTAAAGAGTATTGCAAAAAAAAAAATCCTTCTTTTTTTTTAATGATAAAAACATTAAATGTTAAATGCATTTTTTTTCCGGACAAAACGGAACAAATTAGAAAGTTTTGAAAGAAAAAAAAAGAGTGTACAACTCTTGTAAAATTGTAAACTCTTGTAAAATTGTAAAACTTTTTTTTAGCAGCATAAATGTTGTGAGGTTAGTCATAAATTTAAATTTTCTTTAAAGGCTTCTAAACAGAAAGGGATATTGTTACCTGTTGATCTAAAATTATTTATGTTTACATTTTTAAAGTGTAGTTTTCGAAAAATCTGAATGCTAAAACTGGCAATGTTTTTCTAGAATTAGAAATAAGTACAGGTACTTGTATTGTGGTCGGTTGAAAAAAAAAAGTGTTGAATCGGTAAATTGCGTACTTTTCATGTATATATTTTTCATTTCATTCTCATTTACTGTGTTTAAATTGTGTAGTAAAGTGTATGTATAAAATTAACATTGCATATATGCTAGGGTAATTTTATAGGTTGTCAGGAAATAAATAGAAATTTCGGTTAGAGCAGCTCAGTCTAAAAATGACAGTCATTACTGATTTAAAGCAATGTAGAAAAATCGATTTGCAAATGTTAGCAGACGAGTTGGGAATTGATATTGATAAGAGTGACAAAATAGCTGTAATTATACAGAAAATTGAATCAGCGGCAGATTATGATAAAGATCTTACTTTATCGCAGGCTAATTATATTGTACAAGATAGGGAGGCTAACACAGCCACACAAAAGGAACAGGAAAAATTAGAGGCAGAAAGAGAAAGGGTCGAGCGAGAATTAGAAGCAGAAAGAGAAAGGGCGGCGCGGGACAGCGAAGAAAAACAGAAAGAAAGGGAATTTCAATTAGAGCAATTGAGATTAACTCAAAATGCGAATAGACGTGAATCTACGTCAAGTAGCGGATCTGAGAGGAGTCAGAAACCCCCTTTAAAAGCGTTAATGCATAAATTCGATCCAGAACGATCAGATATTACTCTGTTTTTAAACCTCTTTGAACGGCAATCCTCTCGAGCAGGCATAGAAACAGAAGAGCTTGTGACTCATCTTTTATCACTGCTCCCGGCAGATATTGCAGAATTAATTTTGCGCGAGCCCACAGAAAAAATCGACGATTTCGCGCACATGAAATCAATTTTGTTAGCACGCTTTCGGCTAAGTCCTGAAGCGTATCGCCAAAAATTTACAAGGCATTCTCGGATACCAGGCACCCCTTGGAAGGATATTATTTTCGAGTTAAATAGTTATTTAGAAGGATGGTTAACTGGACTAGAAATTTCAAATTTCGAAGACTTAAAGAAATTATTGGTAACAGACCAAATTAAGCGTCGTACGCCGATAGAATATAAAGAGCATTTTATTGACTCTTGGGCAAATTTCAAAGACCCGTTAGTTCTAGTTAAGTGTTTAGACGAGTTTGAGGCAGTCAAAGGGCCCTCGAAAAAAATCTGGAACCCGAGAAATTTTCCCATAAAATCAGAAAAACCGAGACTCGAAGATAAACCGCGTGTTGAGAAATCGGCCGAAACTAAAACGAATTGGAGAGACAAGGATCCCGATAAAGAAAGAAACCGTGTTTTTGAGCAAAAGAGAGCAAACAAATGTTTTATCTGCGGAAGTTTTTCGCACTATCGTGCCCAGTGCCCGGAAAAACACAAGAGGGAAAATAACGCCACGCCTGTAGGGCATTTAAATAAAAATCAAGAATTTGAAAAAGGTTTTTCGCCATATTTAAGTAAGGCTCGTATTAACGGGGAGGAAATTACGGTATTACGAGATTCTGGTACGTGTGTCGATGTTATTTCCAGTAAATTTATAAACCACAGTCCATTAGATGGGGAATTTATGTGGATAAAACAACCACTCTTAAATGATGTTCGCTGTTTGCCCACCGCTAATATAACGCTTGAAATTGACGAAATAGGAAGTATCTCGACGAAGGCTATAGTAACTGATAGAGACGTAGATATGTCCTATTATATACTAGGGAATGACACGCAGAAGCTCATCGACGAGAGAAAAAAACGCGAAATCAAAACATTGAACGCAGTAATGACGCGCGCGCAGGCGAAAAAAAGCGAAACTAGCTCCGGGAGTGACGGAGGCGAACAAGAAACCGAAACTAACTTAGGGGCAGGGGAAAACGATTTCACGGAACAGGCAGATCCGGAAAGGCCAGATAACGAGTTTTTACCGATAGCAGGGGAAGACTCAGGGACCGGCTGGTCGAGAATTAAAAGGGCAGAATTCATAACCGAACAAGAGACGGATTCCTCGCTGCGAGACATTCGCGAAAAAGCAAAACAAAAGAAATCAAATTTCGAAATTAAAGAGAATTTAGTAATGAGGAAAGTAACGGATCATCACGGATTCGAAAGAAAACAGTTAGTTGTCCCAACTAAGTACAGGGAAGCGATACTTAGTGCTTGTCACGAAGGTATAGCGGCTCACATGGGCCAATCAAAAACAAAAGATAAAATATTGAGATATTTTTTCTGGCCTAATATTATTAGGGAAATCGAGGATTTTGTCAAGTCATGAAATGCTTGCCAGGTAGTGGGAAAAGCGGGGGAAACTAAGAAAGCCCCATTAAAATTAGTTCCCATAATTTCAGAAGTATTTTCAAAATTATCGTGCGATCTAGTAGGTCCCTTACTGACGTCAAAAAAAGGGAATAAATATTTACTCACAGCAATATGTGTTTCTTCACGTTATCCAGAAGCAATACCGATACCAGATATGCTCTCGGAAACGATCATTGAAGCGATGATCATGATTTTTAGTAGACTTGGTTACCCGTCCAGCATACAAACGGACCTTGGGAGGAGTTTCACTTCGAATTTAACGACAGCCTTCCTAAAAAGGTTTGGGGTAAAACTAAACCATTCAAGTGTATGTCACCCCTCCTCAAACGTTATCGAGAGATGGCACAGGTCAGTAAAAAGGCTTTTAAAAGTGCTATGCGTGGAAAACAATAGTGACTGGGAAGCTAATCTGCCCCATGCGCTTTTAACTCTTAGGACGGTAACGCATGATTCTACAGGTTTTAGCCCAGCAGAGCTAGTTCATGGGAGAAATCTCCGTACCCCGGAAACCCTACTTTTCGAACAATGGACGGGAGAAAATGAGGAGCATGAATTAGTTACTGAGTACGTCTTCAAACTTATCAACCGACTGAAACGCTGCCAGGAGCTAGCGGTCGAAAACATGACAATTACTAGAGATAAACGGAAAATGTGGTATGATAGAAATGCTAAAGAACGAAAATTTCAACCAGGAGACGAAGTGTTAGTTTTAGCAACTAACAAGAAAAACAAAATGTCTGTAGGTTGGATAGGCCCCGGTAGAGTAGAGTCTAAAATTTCTGATACGAATTATATTGTGAGTATACCAGGGAGAAGAGAAAAATCGCAAATCTATCATGTAAATCTTTTAAAACCCTACATCACCAGGGTAGGTAAAATAAATATTCTGACAAAAGAATTTAATGAGACAGATGAATCTCAGGATTTGGAGATAGCTTTCCCATTAGCAGATTCAAATAGTTATGACTTTGACGAAGTTATCAAACAAAGTGCATTAAACGAGCGGTGCACAGCAGGGGAAATTCAAATGTTAAAACAGGTATTAGACGAATACAGGGAAGTTTTTTCGAATGACCCGGGCTTAACGGACCTGACTATTCATGATATTGAGCTAACTGAGGAAAAACCGGTGAGAATTAGACCGTATAGGGTATCTCCTAGACAGAATGAAATACTGAAAAAAGAGATAAAGCGCATGCTTGAATTAAATATAATTAAGGAAGGGGAGTCTGATTATAATTCTCCCATGATTTTAGTCGAAACTCCGGGGAGGGAACCTCGGCCATGCATTGATTATCGCCGTTTGAATGCGATAACAAAAACCGAATTTTTTCCGCTTCCGAATATTGAACAAAGGGTCGAAAAGGTGGCGGCGGCAAAATATATTTCTGTATTAGACCTGACCAAAGGATACTGGCAGATACCCATGACACCAAAAGCACAAAAATTAGCCGCTTTTGTCACTAGCTTTGGTAGCTTCTTACCAATGGCAATGCCTTTCGGATTGTCCAACGCTAGCTATAGGTTTTCCAAATTTATGTCTAAATTACTAAATGGGTTGGAAGAATTTTGTCTTCCATACTTAGATGACATGGCCGTTTTTTCAGATAGCTGGGAAGACCATATTCAGCATCTAAACACGGTACTAAGTCGAATTAAAGAGGCGAAACTTACCGTTAAAATTTCGAAATGCAGATTCGCGCAAAAAACGGTTAAATATCTGGGACACATAGTAGGGGAAGGAAAAAGGAAGCCTGCAGAAGCGAAAATCCGCGCCATAACGGAACTCCCAGACCCTAAAAATAAAACGGAAATTAGAAGATGCCTCGGCATGGCAGGGTATTACTCCCGTTATATAGAAAATTATGCGACCATCGTAGAACCGCTCACACGAGCATTAAAAGGAAAAAACAAAAAAGAAAAAATTATATGGACCGATGAAATGAAAGAGGCTTTCGAAACCTTAAAATCTAAACTCACCCAAAAACCCATCCTATATGCGCCAAATTATAATCTAGAATTTGTGGTTCAGACGGACGCGTCAGATAAAGGGATAGGGGTAGTTTTAGCACAAAGACAGGGCTCAGAAGAGCATCCCATTATATATTTGAGCAGAAAATTTTCGGAACAAGAGAAAAGTTATAGCGCCACAGAGAAAGAATGTGCAGCTATAATTTTTGCCATAAAAAAATTACGTCACTACATTGATGGACAAGAGTTCAGTATCGAAACCGATCACAATCCTTTAGTGTTCCTGAAAAACAATGCAGGTAACAATTCCAGGTTGTTAAGATAGTCCTTATCACTGCAACCGTTCCTGTATGCCATAAAACACAGAGCGGGCAAGGATATACCGCACGTTGATTGTCTGAGCAGGGCAATAAAATGAAAAAAAAAAGCTTAAATTTTTTTTTCTCTCTCACATTTGTAAATAGTTTTCTTTTATTGTATATATAAGGTTTTCTTAATGTATTTATACTGGTTTCAACACCTTTAAATTATTAGAGTTCTCCAAACAAAGCAAAGTCGTTAAAAGAGTTTGAAAATGTTTTTTAAAGTGTATTTTTAGAATTGTTAAAATTTTATTTTGAGTGCAAAGAGCCACCCAAAATGAATGAGCTAACCACGTTCTGCTTTTTAGATTTCACGCCTTTCAGACGTTAAATCATCTTTAGAGGCGGGGGTAGTTGTGATAATTTAGATTTATCACAGGCTTTTAAAGACATTTTTTCTGAAAAGAGATTTCACTATGGAACTGAAAACACAAAATGGCTTTCATTCTCAAGATGAAAAGATCGGCGATTTAAAAGGATCGCTAAATCATCATCGATCAGCTGAAAAGACAGGCGGGCGACACTAACGTGAATAGGGGACCACACGAGTCGCACCTTTGATAGTACGCCGACGCAAAAATGAAAGCACAGAGGATCAGAGACCAGACATATTGTCGCCATAGGCGTGTATTTTCAAGTACGAATGATAAGACGATGTTACGAATCTTTTAATGAGAAAAGATCATTAAGGTTGATGATTGGTTCGTGACCTTTAGGGGAGGTCTTGGCTGAGAAGAAAAAGAGGAAGCCAAGGTTTTGCAGGGGGGATTTTGATCTCGGAGTGAGAAGAGGAGAGAACAGAGCTCGGAGCTCGGATTTGTTCTCTGAGAAAAGTGGGTCAGCTCGGATCGGGAGCTGTAGAGGGTGACGTCACCCAAGTGAGACGGAGGAAGAGGACTCTCGCTAGGAGAGTGCCGGTGACAAGTCTCATCTTCGGTGTTTAGAGAACGCCGTGTTGCTGATTTGTAGAAACTTTACGTGATTTATAAACTGAACATTCTGTGGACTGAAATAGAACTTTGGACTTGGAGCTGGTGGATTAAGATCCTACGAGTTCTAAAATGATTTATGCTGTATATAAAATTTAATACAGAGAACCTTTTTTATTGTTACAAATAAATAATTGATTCTCCATTAAATTGCCTGGATTATTTGCCGAGCGGCACTTACGCTACCAACCACTTAGCTTTAATCTATAAGAGGCAAAGTTATTACACTCTGTTAAAAAAGACCGAGAAAGACTTCAGCCACGTCTGATAATTTTTTAAAGGCGACGTATTGTGGATACCAACTGTAATAACTGCAGAAATAATAATAATAATAACAATAATAATAAAACATTACTAATGAATGTATCCGCAAGGACCATCTATATCAAGTTTCACATTTTCGATTATTGTCATTTATTTATTTTTTCTGGCACTGCATTTATAAATGTATTTGTTTAAGATTATTTAAACTGAGATTAAAATGAAAAACTTAATAAGCAAATCGATGATGGAGAAAAGTGTACTCGAAGTTTTGAATTCTAAGGAAGCTGATAAATCATGCTTAGAAAAAATACATTATACATTGTAAATATATAAAAAAATAAATACGATAATTATGGGTAGCTTTATTAAAGCTTTTTTAATAAGCGTAGCTATTATTTACTTTTCTTTACAAAGTATTTTTAATAACAAATATTTTTTGAGGTATTTACGAAGAATAGATTTTGTGCAGTTGAATGACGTCTATTTGGAATTGAAAAAAATTTACATTGACAGGTAAAACGACGTTGTATTTATGGTATATACTCGTGTATAAGTGATAGAATTTTAGACAAAATTTGGAATGGGCAAGTCTTTTAAGCAAACACATATGGGTATAGGTTGAAGAGAGAGATAAAAGCAGAAAATGATCATTTCTCTGTGATTGGCAAAAAAAGTGTTCCTGTAATTTTCTGAATCCATTTTCTCATTGTATAAAATTTGCTTTAATATAGAGTTATTCCTTTTAACAATTTAATCCTCTTTTTAAAAAGAGTTCAATTTCAGAATGCATCTAGATTTCTCACATAAAAATCGTACAATATAAGGAATAAGCATTAAATTTTAGCAGTGTTTCTCTAAGTTGTTTATCCTTGTAAATAAGGCTTAAATAGATTTTTCAAAGAATCTTCTCAATAATTGATGCGAATAGGTCTCTCTAATTAACGCGAATAGGTTTCAAAATGATTTAAGCTTCTTTTGCTTGGCATAATTATACAATTTTAAAACGTTAATTTAAATGAAGTTTTTTTTTTTTTTTTTTTTCGATTACACATCATTTTCCAACTTATTACCAAAAATTTGGTTCAAAACTCTTACACGAAAATTCAATTTAATTCCGTAAGAAATCGGATGTGTGTGTGTGTGGGGGGGGGGGGGGTACTTATACACGAGTATGTATCGTACTTTTATTATTTTATAAGAATAAAGTATATTTATTTTACATACATTTTACAAAATGGTTTTTGAATACTGATTTAATAACTAAGTTTCAATGAACCGAAACCTTTCTAAATTTAATATTATTTAGAAACGAGGAATTCGAAGGTTTGTATAAATCAGTATTCATTAAATAAGGGGGGGGGGGGAGCAACATCTTATCTTTTAATTGTTTTTTTTTTTCGGTTTTAGAAGCTAATTCGATTTTTAAAAAAAATGCCTGGAAAAATAGTGTTCGATTTTTTATGTATTTTTGTTTTTGTAAAATTGACAAAAATTTATATGTTTAGATTAGCTGTGAGCATTTAAATAATAACTAATGAATACGCAAGTCTAAATTTCATTCAGCTTTATTTTATGGTAAACATTAAAGATACCTTCTGAAGATATCAAATGTTTTTAATCTGGCATTTACTTTTAATTTCACTCTTATTGCGACTCTTCGTACAAAAAAAGAATTTTAAAGTTCCACTAAAGACATTTTCATATAATATTTATATAATACGTCGATTAAAAATATTGCAACAACAAACAAAATTCAATTACTTGAGCGATTAATTGATGTATGGCTTCATAGTTATGAAACAGAACGATTGGTTCAGAAGAAGGGATGTGAAAATATATAAAGGCAGTCATAGCTGCTAAGGGTAGATAATGAAGCACGAAAAGCCATGAGGGGATTCTATAACTATGCTCAATGTAAATAATGCATACATATAAATTCCCCCAATATTAAATATAATACAAAAAATTAACTTTTTGGCTGATTTATGAGTAAATTTTCCTATTATAATAATAATGGCTGAGAGGTTCTGCTCTCAAACGTGGTAGACGGTAGATTCTGGGTGACATGAGGTGCGCCGGTGGGCCTAACAGTTCGGAGTTTTAGTGTTTTTCTTCGAACCGTGCTTAAACATGGATTAGATTCACTTAGAAAGACCCTCGCGGAGGGCACTTTCCCTAGAGCCTATATTTTTCGTGTAAATAATCGACCGTAATAAATAACACCAACACCTATTATCCTAATATTTTTTGGAGTACTGTAAGTGTGAAAACGTTTTATGTATGTGAATAATGTGTAATGAATTTTTACACTCAAAATATCTGACATTTACATATAAAATCACAAAATGTCTCCATATACTATTCTAAAGAAAAAGAGAGAGAGAGAGAGAGAGAGAGAAATTTGAATAAAGAATCTTATTTTTTACTTGAAGTATTTTTGTAAATATTTTACAAAAAGCTTTATAATTACAGATTTAACAACTAAGTGTCGATGGATCGATTTTTCTAAATTTTCAATAATTTGAAAAAAAAAAAAAAAAAAAAAAGAGTACATACAATTCATAAAGTATACATAAGAATACATTAACAATACATAAGGATTTATACTTATTAAATTTCACAGTAAGTGAGTCGTACACTGCTTTTAGTTTTTGGTCACCATTTCTTTTGCATAATAATTTTCATCTAAATTAATCGCTAAAATTTTGTGATTAGCAAGACGAAAATTAATTTTGAAAACAGCGCTCGTCATAAAAATTTTAAGAAAAGATACAACAAGAAAGGAAAATCATGCGCCTGGTATAAATTATGAAACATTTTCAAGCACCATTCAGAGTACTAAGAATTCTTCACAGTTTACCTAGTGGACAGATGACGTCTAAATTAACAATTTGTAAAACGAATAATCAATTTGAAAACCAAATTTTTGTTATTACCATGAATAATCAGGAAAATATACGATTTTTTGTGCGGCCCTGTATATACTCTATTGATGTTTATGCATACTAAATAGTATACTACGCTGGAAAAAAAAAATGGGTCTCGAAATTGAGTGAAAAGTATTCAATTTTAAGTACATTGTACTGGCATTTATTACCCGCTCAAAATTATTAACAATAAGCATTTGATTGATTATATTAAGAAAAATATCAAAACTACAAGCAAAATCCCATATCGAGTCTTTTTATGATGAGAGCATTATTTTCAAGAACATTTAAATTATTTTTAAATACTTTGCATAATTTAATATTCACATTAATTAATACCTTTTATACCACCATGAATAAAATAAATCATTACAGGGTACAAAATTATCGTTTGTTTGGATATGATAACATAAGATACTTATTAAAAATTAAGAAATCAAAGTGTTCATATTGGATTCAAACCTTCTCAAATCGATATAATCATATCATTCCATACATCAATTCACTCATTTTTGAGAACTTCATTTTTTTTTCAGTGTAAATGTTACTTCATTTATACGCATATCACCGATGAAAATTTCCATTCAGCAATTTCCACCAATAAATGGATGTTACTGAAATTTTTCGTGCAGCCCTGTATATGATCTACAGAATTTATGCACACCAAATAACAATTATAAAATAATGAAATTTACAAACGCATACCACAAATAGAAACGCACTTCCAGCAATTATAGTCCGTAGGCTTCAATCTAGTTCAATTATTCTTCTGTTGCCGAATTCTTTTAGGTACCCTTGTAAATGAACGATAAATTCTAAGCTCATCATATTTTACATAGTAGGAACTATGTAATACACTTTAACGATAAATACCAATTCCAATATGTTTAAAAAAGCATAATAGTATCATTAAAATACACCGCAATCAACTCCCCCTCCAATAGATCGTAATGAAATGGAATTCTTTTGAGTGTCTCAATAACTATACTATTAACGCTACACACTTCATTTTTAATACCAAACGTGCAAACGTGCCTTAGGGATGCCCGATAACATCGATAACATTTACGGCTCTCGAATTATATTTACGCGAGTTAGAGCAGATAGACAGATGGACAGACAAACCGATATCATAAACACTTTTCTTGAAACAATATTCAAAAGTGTTAAACATATTTAATGTTTGAATCATTACTTTCTTCTATCTTCAATAGAAGAAAGTATTGTAATCGAAATTTTTTCGACTTCTGGTTTTCGACGGATTTACATGTTTTAGGGGTCAGGGATCTCAAAAAAACATGTTTTTACAAAATGTCTGTCCGTCCGTGTGTCTGTGTGTATGTCTGTGTGCCTGTGTGTCTGTGTGTGTCTGTATGCCGACATTCTACCATCAAAAAGTGCACTAAGTTATGCATAGAATTAAACCAAATTTTTTGTGAATGTCTTTGGCTGTGGCAAGCAGGTCCTCCTTCAGTTTTGAAATATTCCACCGGAAGGGGTCGCTGCAATCGCGATTTTTGTGCTATTTTCAATATTTTACCGACCAAAAGTATATGAAGTTATGAATCGAATTGAACCAATTTTTAAGTAAGTGTATGACTATTGCTAGTTGATCCTCCCTGAATTTGAAAACATTCCGCCGGAGGGGGCGTTGTAATCGCGGTTTTTGTGCTATTTTCAATATTGTACCGACCAAAAGTATATGAAGTTATGCATCGGAACCAAATTTTTTGTGTAAGTGTATGGCTATGGCTAGTTGGTCCTCCCTGAATTTGAAAAAATTCGCCAGAAGGGGCGCTGCAATAGCGATTTTTGTGCCATTTTCAATATTGTACTGACCAAAAGTATATGAAGTTATGCATCGAAATGAACCAGATTTTTTATGTAAGTGTATGGCTATGGCTAGTTGGTCCTACCTGAATTTGAAAAAGTCTGCCGGATAGGGGGCGCTGCAATAGCGAATTTTATGTCATTTTCATTACTGCACCACCAAAGTGTATGAAGTTAGTTCTAGAAATGAACTAAATTTTTTGTATATGATTATTTTTTGGTAAGGCAAGGACCTACCTGAATTTGACAAAAAATATCTGCCTATCGTTCTATTGTCCATCGGCTCATGCAGAGACGGAAATTCGTTTTTACTCCGATTAATTGGCTGAAGCAGAAATTTAAGATGAAAATCAAAGTTGGTATGGTATTGAATTAAAATTATTAAAGCATTAAAATGAGTAACTATTTTTTTTTAAATATTAAAATTTACGTATGAGGTAGAGAAAAGTTTGGGATTGGCACATCCAACTAGTTTTTTTACGTTTTAGCCGCGAACTCACTAAAAATAAATAAAATGGGAAATATATTAAGCTGAACAGAAAGTATTAATTGAATTCAAGATTAAGTTTGTTGGAGATTTGATTTAGAATTGACAAGAACTGATAAGTATAGACTAGATGTACAGACTAATGAGTTAATTAATCAAAATGCAAAATTAAATTGTTTGCTAAGCAAGAAATGTTTTATAATTAGTACTGATGTTTTAATTTCTTGTGACAATATTTCTGTATGGTTTTAAATAGTTAAACAAGACTGTCTACGAGGTAAAAATAAAATTTTACGAAATATAATAAATAGATTGAAAGTTTATGAGACAGTGTAAGATTTATATCTATACAGTAATGTAAAAGCACATCTGTAAGCAATTTGCTTAAACCAATTCCCATCCGTTTTAATCTGACTTCATTTTTTTTCTGCATTTCAAGACGAACTCTGCTCCTTAACCCCTACGCGGCTGGAGCATTTTACGAAATTTTTAATGTTTTGTCACCAGTTTTTAAAAACAGAAATTTGCGTCTTATTAAATAGAAAAAATGCTCCAATTAAATAAGGCAAATTTTACGGTATATTTTTACGGGTGGGGATAAACAAGGATTCTTAAGCCTTTCTGCGGGCACGTATACGTGTCGCTCGTCCCTAAGGGGTTAAGGCTCCGGTCCCGGGCCGAGGAAACACTCACGAGCTAATGCTATTCCTATGGGGAGGTTATTTTCTAATATCTAATTTGTTTTTATTTTTTATTTTTTTCACTGTATAGCTGAGATGCTTACCAACATCGCTCTTTTTTTACTTTTCGATTTTGGTTGCAGGTATTTTTTATAAAGTTAGTTTCGCTTTCAAAAGCGTTTTCGAAAGTAAAAGTGCTTTTTAAAAAATATCTGCAACCAAAATCGAAAAAGTAAAAAAGGAGCGATGTCGGCATGCACTTCATCTATCCAATGGAAAAAAAATAAAGTGTCGAAATGCAAATCAGATATTAGAAAATAACCTCCCCATAGGAATAACATTAGCTCGCGAGCGTTTTCTCGACCAGGGAGCCTTAAGGGTGTATTTCGATTCAAACAACTTATTTTCCGATTTATTTTTAAATTCATTTTTGCTCTCATAAGCATCAAACTGGCAAACTGTCTTATTTAGAAAGTGCACAAGGTGCCGTGATTGTCAAATCTTTGATAAATGCAGAAAATATTGCAAAAAAGCAATCGAAAACGGCATTTTGAACCGATTTTTCCGAAGCGGGAGATTTGCGAACTTAAAAGGGGTCCGACTGAGAAGATAATTGCTTATAAATCAAATTCTAATGAATGGAGCGTAAAATGACATCACACGGCACCTTGTACATCTCTTCAAAAATCCCCTCAGCAGGTTTCATGTTTCTACTTTTAAAAATGTGTCTGAAATTGTATCTGAAATTTTCGAGCTGTTGAAGGTGTTTTCGAATACACCTTAAATAATGCTAGTGAGTTACCTGCTACGTTGGTCCTTGTGGGGTTACTTTTGTCCATCCCATAAAAATGCTTTTATTCTTTGTACTGAAGATACAATACAAAATAATTTGGATATTTTGCCTTGGAAAAATATTTTATACCCACTATAGTATATTTGAACAGTTTGGGAATAACTTAATTTTTTAGTGGCAACGCTAGGTGCATTTGTAAACAACTTTTTCTGTTCGTAAATTTTAACCCTCCAAACTTTTTATAGTGAAACAATCTGAATAAGAGCTACAAATAAGATAAGTGCCAAATTTTATCTTTAATAACCTGTAACACATGTGCGATCACAGTTTTTCCTTTACCTTTTTATTTTGACAGGAAATGTTTACGTTTTTATAAAGAAAGAATGAAAACTAGTATTTCGATACATCTTTACGAAAGGCATAGCCCTAATCCCTAGAACTGTCTTTTATACAACCAAATCTCTTAAAAAATGTTTTAAGTAACATTTTTTTTAAATGTTACTGTAGCAAAATGTTATTTTAATTGTTTTTGTTCCAGTTCCTCAAATAACATGATAAAACTGTATTTCGTTTCTTTTAATATTAACAATTAATTTATTGTGTTTAAATGTTTAAAAAAAAAAAAAAAAAAAAAAAAATATATATATATATCGAATTTTTAGTGTTAATTCATTAGTAGATGCTATTGCAAGGGGATTTCAACAAAAATGCATTCATTTACACTTGAAATGTATTCATTTTGTATGAAACTAAGTGAAATAACCAGAGAAGACCCCAGCAGGGGCTATTTTGTTCCAGAGCTTTAAAAATTGTTGGAAAAATTTTAAAAAATAAAAAATTTCCTCTTTAAAATCATACAGTTTGCTTCACATTTCATGTCAATTGTTTAAAACTGAGTTTTGACACTGAAAAATCACATATAATATTTTTCAATAATGGAAATGTGAGTGGAACCAGGAAGAAGTATCCCAAAGGTTGACAGTACTTTTATTTTAAATGTACAGTTAAGTGATACGAAATATAGAGCATGGTGACTATCTCTTAAATTCCTTGATGAAAGAAAATTCTTCAAATTACAAGAAATATTTATATTAAGTCTTTACAGATAATTTGCGATGTAACTCTTAGATACGATTTATATTTTAGAAGAAGCTGGAAAAATATTAAAACGTGAAGTTAAATTTTTTATAACCGCTTTCTCTATAATTTTCTTCCGTTTTCTCTATAACCTATATTTAGAAAAATATTGCTCTTTGTTTAAGAAATACATTTATATAATCATATTTGTTAATTATTAATTTTGGGGGGGAACTGGTGGTATGGTTATGAAACAATTTAATTTTAATTCCCAATCCCAGAATTTTGAGCGCGGTAATTCTAGCACCAGAATTTATGCCAGAATTAGTAACGCTAGAATTTTGCTGAAAAATTTTTAGATTCATTATATATGTGAAATATATAAGTTTTTTTTCTTATTTACAAATAAATATGTTGTAAATTCCGGTATCATGCATTCATTTCAATGTTTTAGCAATAAAAGTGATTTGCATTACTGAGTTATGATTAAATTTTGAATTTTATAAAGTTTTGGCGTTTTCCAGCTTTAAAAACGAAAAGACGCATTTTTAGCTCCGGAAAATACTATAAAACACAAACGAATCCTTTTTTTCGTATACTACTTTTTTTCTTATTAAATCTAGTTCCATTAATTTAGCCTTTTTAATAGTTTAAAATCGTTTCAGAATGTGGATATTATTATTATTTTTCTTATTTATTTATTTTTTTTTTTAAATTTCTAGTCATTTTTAATTTACTTTTGAACAGTGTTAGTATGAATATTGAACCAGCTATCTATATCATTTTCGAGACCTTCACACATTTATGAACACGAGGTAGAACCCGTTGAAATTCGACGAAAGAAAATCTTTCGTCGAAACGAAAAAAGAACTGTTTCATTTATTTATAATAAATCTACAAAATTAGTTACCGTAAAAAATACATCTCTTATATTGGTCAATCTAACTCTCAAACAAACATTATTTTAAGCTAAAATTAACAAAATTAATAAAATCGAAATTTGAATTTTATAATAGACGCATCTTAATCTTTTTTTTTTTTTTTTTATGAAGAGAAAATGGAGTGATTCTGTTGCCACAATTACAAAATTGGAACTAAAAATTATAAAAAAATTAATGTCTCAAAAATAAATTGAGATACAGCTTTGAAACAAATTGCATTTAAAAGTACATTTTTTTCTCTATACAATGGTATGTAAATTTAAAATGTACGATTTTAGAAGTGCAAAATTTTCAGTAACGAAAATTACAAAACCGAAATTGCATTGAAAAGTTTTGCGCATTTTAATTTCTATTTTTCACTTTTAAATTTTAAGAGAAAATGGAGTGATAATGTTGCCACAATTACAAAATTGGTACTAAAAACTATAAAAAAAAAATTAATATCTCAAAAACAAATTGATATACAGCTTTCAAAGAAATTGCATTTAAAAGTACATTTTTTTCTCGACACGACGATGTAAAAATTTAAAATGTGAGGTGTTTAGAAGTATAAAATTTGCAGTAGCGAAAACTGTAAAATCGACATTGCGAGGGAAAGTGTTGCCATTCGCAAAATGACGTATGCGTTACGCACAGATACGTTTGGCCTTTTTAATATAGATAGATAGATTAAACAAAAATATACCTTGATTGTAGTCAAATTAAATACAACAAATACATTATTAAATGAAAGTAATTATAAGTAGTAAATTTCTATCAATTGAAATACGATTAATAAAACGTGTCTTTTTTATTTATTTATTTTATTTTATTTTATTTTTCAAACGCCAATCGAAATCTACTCTTGTAATTAGTGATTTTTATTATAAATCTTTAACGTTAATATTTTTGGAAAATTTTTCCGATACAAATACGAATAATTTGCATTTTCCTTTCAATAATCTTTCTGGGATATCTCTCGAAAAGTGTTAGTGCGGGCTTTGGAATCGAGGGATTAAAAATGAGTAATCCTCGTAAGGAAAGAGGGGGAAAAAATACGAAATCTCTCTAAAATACCTCCGCAGCGAAGAACAAAAAAATCATTTAATACACCCTTATAACGCGGCATCTTCTCAATAATTAATTAATTTCGATACATTATTCCTTATTCGAACCGCCATGATTAATTGCTTTCATTTGCCTAATCCCTCGGTATTAAATGCTCAGAAGCGGCGAAATAGGCAAAACGGAATTTCGCGACAGTAGGCGGAAGCGATCGTGCCGGATATATATTTCTGATAGGTGCAAAAATAAGGATTTAAAATAGATGCGATAGCGATATTCTGATACTGTTATTGGATTTTTTTTTTTTTTTTTTTTTTTTTTTTTTTTTTTTTTTATGTGTATGTGTGTACATTGGCAAAGCATGTCAAAATGTTGTTTTACCCATTATTGCTTAAAATATAGTTTTGAAATATATTTCTGATAGGTGCAAAAATAGGGTTTTTTCACGTAAAATGAGCAAAAATGTAAAAAAAGTCGCATCCACATAGTAACTGATTTTAATAAAATTAAAATCGTTTCACACATGTTCAGTTACACATATTCTATTCATATTCAAATAGAGCTCTGGAAAATATCCATACAACAGATAAATCATTTTAAAAAATTTAGAAATTTGAAAATTTTGAGATATAGAATGGCATGCGTTGCAAGTTTGATGTTCTGTATCTTTAACCTATTTAACAGAAATGAATTTTTTTACATAATATTTTAACTTCTGAAAAAATTATCATCCTATTTATTGAGTAATGAAAATCTAGCAACATTTTGATTTATCTCAAATTGGTTGTATACATTGAAAATCTGTGAATTTGAAGAAAATTAAAAGCGTTATAAAAATCAAAGGAATTAAAAAATCTGTGAAATTGATGACTGATGTAGTATTACATAAGAAGATCTAATTCTCCAATTTGTAAGTTTCCATTTATTTCTTTCATCTTCAAAAAATTTTAAAACTAAAAAAAAAAAAAAAAAAAAAAAAGAAAAGAAAAGAAAAAAAAACTAAAAAAAAAAAAAAAAACCTACAAAATCATAATATTTTCTCCAATGTATCCACAAAAAATAGATAAAGGAATGGTCCGACGTTAACAATATTGCACAGTCATAAGGATCAGTAAGTCCACAATACAGTACTAAAAAAAACCAACATTGCCTTTTGATTTCTAACATAACAAAAATGGATTCAAAAAAGTAATATTCATTATACATTCTATGGACTATTTCTCTTTAAAATAGCGTGTGTTTCTTAAAATATTGCAGCATTTGAAAAGAAAAACGATAAATGCTGCCATTTGTTCTTATATTTGAACTTAGGATTGATATGTAATTATTTATTCAAAGGATTTTTTTTTTTCTACTCAAATTTAAAATATTTTGAGACAAAAATAAACTCAAGCCAAGAATAAAAATTTCTATATTTAATATATGCACTTTTATTTATAATATCAAGTAATTTAAAATTTTTGAAACTTTTTTTCATATCAAAATAAGTGACAGAAGTATTGAATTTTTCCATCAATAGTTTTCAACGGTTATTTTTTTTCATTAAGAAATAAAAAGGCAGGAATGAAACTTTAAATATTTAAAATATATACTATTAGCTATAACATGAAATAATTTTTAAACTGCAAGAGGTGTCATTTTTGTTCAGACAAGTAATATAAATATTTCATTTTTCCCACAATATTTTTCATTATTTATTTATTTTTAAATTATAGAATAAAAACACAATTATAAATTACGATAACCGCTACTTATTTTCATTCTTAATCGTAAATAATTTTTAATACAGTCTTTCCATTCCTAAGGCTAATAATCACAATTGAAATTTCAGGTATGTACACAAACTCTCGATTTTGTATCAAATTTTAATGTGAATACTAGCGAGCTACGCCCGCTAGCTGGGCCACTTTTTCCGAACGAACCTAGATATTAAGCAGTATATAATAAGCAAAAAAATTCATTTAATAAGCAAGTCTTGGTGTTCGAATCCTCAAGCACAAAAAAAGTAAATTAAAGAGCTATGGTTGTTATGCGTCCATTATCCCGTTAAAAATATGTGATTTCGCACAGTGGACGCTACACGCCCCCCGGCGCTACGCGCCATGGTCGCCATCGTCCCGTTAAAAATATTTGGTTTTGCACGGTTGGCGCTGCGCGCCCATAAGACATTTTCTCGTGTTTTTTGGTTCATCAGAAGCAGACTTTTACGCAAATTCTGAATATGTAATCAGTTTTTTTTTTTTTTTTACTTTAAAAACTGTCTGCATGATGGTTTAAGAAAAAACGCGCGCGCGCAAAAAAAAAAAAAAAAGTTTCGATAGTCCTGTTTTATTTTTAAGTTCAATATTTTAGCGAAAACTACGGTAAATATTCTACGGCAAGTCAAAAAAATTGATGCGGAAAAAAACGCAATTAGTGCCGGTAGAAAAAGAGGTTTTCGGCTGTTTCTTCTTTTAGCCAAAGGGGAAAAATTCATGTCCTTCACCGCAAGCTGGCACAGTGTTCTGCTTCGGAGCTCCGTTTGGGAATCGAGACATTTTTCGTTCCGATTCCCAAGGGGTTTTTAATTCATAACTTTTTAATTTTGGTCCCACGGTCTTGAAAATGCTCGAAATGACTTCCCCGGAATTTTTCCAATCGAAAGACACCTTTCGCGACTTCCAACTCGCCCGTGTTGCGAACTGTAATCGGCTTCAAGCAGACAGACAGACAGACAGAGGCGCACGGATTTTATTAGTATAGATCTATACTCAAATAAAAATTTCTAAATACTATTATTTTGCATTTATTCATAAATAACTATGATCTACTTATATGACGATTTTCATTAAATCTGTGACATGTCAGTCACAGGTGATTTGCTCATTTTGTATGGAATGACCCAATCATCTATACTATTAAAATCTGTTCGTGCATGTATGTATCCTCAAAAACTCCTAAACCAACGTGGTACGCAGTTTGGCATACGAGCTGCTGGTAGGGGGTCGATGAAAGATTGGGGTAAAAAATTCAAAAAATTTAAATAGATTTTTTTATATATACTTAAAAATTTTTTTTGCCCTTTTAATCATTTGGAAAATGGTTGTTATCCGAAAAAGAATAGATATATCTGAGACTTATCTGAGATATTTATGTTGCCACAAGGAAAAAAAATATAATTATATATTACAATAATAAAATAAAAAACTATAAAAAAATTAATAACTAAAAAAATTTGAGATTCAGCTTTCAAACTAATTGAATTTTAAAGTAAATTTTTTCCCTACTCTATGGTGTAAAGTTTGAAAATATGCGATGTTTAGAAGTTTAAAATTTTCAGTACCAAAAACTGTAAAACTAAAATTTCATTTAAAATTTGTTTATTGTAGATCCAGGTATATTAATGTTTGATCCATGGCGTACGTAATACATGACTCTGTCACTACGTGAGCCACGCTTTGATCATCATAAAAACGATGTTTTTTAGTTTTATGTTTTTTTAAATATAGAATTTATTTATCTTAAATTTTAGTCTTTAAAAAAACCAACTTTCCTATAATTGTAGTAATTTGTTAAATCACCTTTTTTTTTTTTTTTTTTTTTTTTTTTCTTTACATTTAACCTGTAATTACGCGAATTCTAACCAGTTCTAAATGTTTGCTGCAATGTGAGACATAGATATTACGTACGCAACGCTCTAATAAATATGTTTTTTTTTTTTTTTTTTTTTTTTTTTTATCGCGCATGCTAATAATGAGAGATTATTTAGTTGCGCTTCGTTATAACCTTTTTGAAAACAATAAAAAAAAAATCATTCTATCTCAAACAATAGCAAAACTTTCTATTCTTATAAAGATATCATTTTATCTTCTGCTGCCATAGCAGTACGATAAATTAAATTTCATTAAAAAATGCACAATAGTACAAAAATATATTTTTTAATCAAATAGCTATTGAACAACTCAACACTTTAACAGAGAATTCGTATTTCTTATTTAGGCATTTTAAAGTTGTTTGTTGTCTTTGCGTCTTATGCTGATTTTCGTTTCATTTTCGGTTATTATTATGTCTATTTGATGTGAATTTTTTACACATTCCATTACTTTTTACTATGGATTTTAATTTTAAAAACATAGGGAAAAAAGGATCAAAGGCATTTACATATTTTTTATTTTTGAAAACAGTGACAAATTGCTCACTGACGATTACACATTTCTGTATTTAATATTTACAACTATACATATTAAAATCTGTATGCGTATCTGTGTCAATTCAAAAACTCGGAAACAGCAGGCCGTAGGGGTACGAAATTTAGCACTCGAGTTGCTATATTTCCAATAAGAGCGTAGAACGGGTTAAACAGCTAGTAATGATTAAAAATGCATACTGTTATCGAATGGTTTTTTATATATGCGCGTGTGAATTGGTAAAATATGTCAAAATGTGGTTTTTATCCATTATTGCTTAAAATATATTTCTGATATGTATTTATGGTAGGTGCGAAAATTAGGATTTAAAATTAATACGATGGCGATATTCTGATATTGTTATTGAATGTGTTTTTATGTCTGTGTGAATTGGCAAAATATGTCAAAATGTCGTTCTACCTACATTGTTAAAAATTTGAAACTTTTGCTACTACATCGTCACTCCATCGCTTTTATAGAATATCTCTATTTCGACCAATGAGAAAATGTTCCATAATTTGGTGAAGTAATCGTTTTCTATAAAAAGCAGTGAAGTGACGATGCAGCAAAAGTTTCAAGTTTTTAACAGTGTATTTTGCTTAAAATATAAATCTGATTTATATTTCTGATAGGTGCAAAAATAAAGATTTAAAATGAATACTGTTATAGAATGTTTTATTATGTCCGTGTGCGAATTGGATATCTATTTTCCAGAAAACTAATGATCCAACTAATATGTATAGGGCAGGGAGACTGTTTCAGGTATCTAGCAATTATTGGCCATCTTATTGTCAAATGCGCCTTTAATATCCATTGAAATTAGTAGTGTTTGATATTTTTCTTCGTTAGCTTGGTTAATTTTTTAAATAAATTCATCTGGTGTATGTTCTATTGAAATTCCTTGTTTAAACCCGTATTGTTTGTCGTTCCAGAAATTGCGTTTTGTATCGTTGTAAGTTGATTCTACCGTGGATTATTTCTAATATTTTGCTAAATGTTGGTGATAGGCATATTGGTCTGTAATTTTTCGGACCTTTGTGATTTTTGCCAGTTTTGTGAAACAGCACTACTGTGCCTATTTTAAAATGTTTTGGGAAATAGTTAAAGTTGAGACATGTATTAAACAGTGTTAGTAAAAGTTGTGGTACAGCATTGTGTATTCTCTTGATTAAGTTATAATCTATATAATCGTACCCTGTAGCCTTGTTTAGTTTTACATTTATGATTATTCGATTTAGTTATCTCAGGTGAGTTTGAGTCATTAAATCTGGGTGAGGCTATTATTAGCTTATGTTCTATAGACTGGTCGATGAGATACAAGCTATTTAAGAAGTAATTAAGCATTTTTTTCATCTGGTAAGATGTTTATGAGTCTTGGTTTTGTAACTTTGTCAGAGCTAGTATATATTAGAAGACGTATGTGTTTGTTGCATCCTCACAGAATCTTTTCCTTCCTTATTAAAATGGGTTAGTTACTTTTAATTTAAAATATTATTATAGGTCGGGAAGTGGAAGCACACACGATCACCTCATCTATTTCACGCTGAAACTGCAGAATTAGTTAAAACTCGATTCGCATATTAAAGTGTAATTGGTCTGCCAAATCATATCTTATTGTAAAATTGCCTGGTAACCTATTTTAACGGTTGACTCGTAGGTTTACCATTGTGTTTTCCTGCTCCCAGTCTTTAATGCTTTCATACACTGTAAAAAAATTGACCCTTTAGCTGCATCATCACTCCCCCGATTTTATGGAATATCGCTCTTATGACCCGTGAGAATGCTCCATAATAGATTGAAGTAATCGTTTTCTATAAAAGCGGTGGAGCGACGATGCAGCAAAAGGGACAATTTTTTTAGAGTGTATCTTTGGGTGCAGGAAAACACAATGGTAAACAAAATGCGAGTCAACCTCTAAAATCGGGTTTTCAGGTGTTTTTCACCAAGATATGACTTTGCAGACCGATTGCGTTTCAATATATGAATCAAAGTTTAGCAAATTCTGGAATTTCAGCCTCGAAATCGATGAAATGATTGTCTCTGCTGCTGCCTCCCAGTCTATATATTTTCACAATTTGCCCTTCAACTAAATTAAAAAATTATTATTAGCGATTAATCGCCAAAGATTTCAACATATATAATATTTAATATTATTATTATTATTTTTATTTGATTATGTAGTTTGTTTCCACCGTCGATATCACGTCATCGTTACTTACGGGCATGTTTTTGCTTTAAAATATAGATTCGAGAGTATTATGTTTATTTCACTTACCTCTATCTGTTTCAGAATGTTAGAGTGTTAGGTTTATAGAAAAAGAATTCGAAATAAACAAACTAAAATTAGAAAAGTTTTAAAACCTGGTAAGATACGTTACTCCACCTTCATTAATAGCAAGTGGTGCTATTCAGCAAGGATCACTATCCTATAAATGGACTATTTAAGAAAAATCATGTTCCCTCTATTTAACTCCAACCGAGCATGTGGCCGTCTTAAAAAGGAAGGGCGTCTTCGAAGAATTTATTGCCGAGAACATTTCTCTCAAAATACGGGTTCTTAGTCAAGAAAAGAGTTCGTTAAAACTAGACTCACTCTTCGATGAAGAATTGGGAAAATCAAATAAGGGATGAAACGTTCCATTGTGCGGGCACAGAGTAAGTTGTTGCTTGTGGAGCAACCGAAGAATGCACACATTTCGTTGATTTTGTAAGTACTCTAACAAAGGGAAGTGAGATTTTAAAAGTTAAAGTTGTGGATAATTCTTTAACATATGTTGGAAATAAAATTTCAACTCATTATCAATAAATTACAATGCATGGCTAGTGTCAATCAGCATGCATCACATGATTACATAATTTAATTACAAAACATTATTTCGTTTTAGCAATACATTATTTTATTAGATGTCCATTTTTCATGATTCATTATATTTTTCCGAAGTTGTATTTTGTAAGTTTAACCACCACCATAGTTTAACCCGATTAGTTAAATTTAAATCAACCAATCAAACAGTTTAAGTGCATTGGTTATCGTATCATTTAGCATAAAAAAATGAAGCGGTCAGCTCCGAACTGTTGATGACAGTCAAATGACTAAGGCTTTTATCATATTAGATATAGATTAAACAATTCAACACGGAAACAATGATTTAAGATGCTTATATACTTCGCGGTGTATGAAACATATCTAAACATAGCTTTTAACTGAAAAATCTAATATATTTTTCTATTTAATATTAGACCGGGAGGCACACACAATCAACTCATCGATTTCACGACTGAAATTCCAGAATTAGTTAAAACTCGATTAGCATACTAAATCGCAATCAGTATGCCAAGTCATATCTTGGGGGAAAATACCTAAGAAACCTGATTTTAGCGGTTGACTCGTAGGTTTAGCATTGTGTTTTCCTGCTCCCAATCCTCCATGTTTTCATATCTTTGAGTGCCGGAAAACTCAATGCTAAACAAACTGCGAGTCAAACTCTAGAATCGAGTGTTCGGGTATTTTCTACCAAGATATGATTTGGCAGACCGACTGCGTTTTAATATGTGAATCGAGTTTTAACTAATTCTGTAGTTTCAGTCGTAAATTTGAATGAGGTGATTGTCTGTGTCGCCAACTCCTAGTCTATATATTTTCATAATTTGCCCATCAACTATATCAAAAAATTATTGATATAGTTTACGAGTTCTTGATCAAGAAAAGAGTTCGTTAAAACTAGACTCACTCAATGAAGAATTGGGAAAATCAAATAAGGGATGAAACATTTCATTGTGCGGGCACATATTAAGCTGTTGCCTGTGGAACAACAGAAGAATGCACACATTTCGTTGATTTTGTAAGTACTCTTACAAAGGCAAGTGAGATTTCAGAAGTTACAGTTGTGGATAATTCTCTAACATATGCTTGAAATAAAATTTCAATTCTTAAATATCGTAACTCATATAATTAGTATCCCTCGGAATGTATCACATAATCATATGACCGTACCTTAATCACAATAAGGTCAGAAGGGTTAATATTGACCACTTTATACATTTTCAATATTGCTATATATTTTTACTTGTTTCTATTTAGAAAAGTGGAGCTTTTACTACATAAGAAGTAACTTTGATCCTTTAGGAACACTTTCTTAAAAATTCTCATAGCTCTTTTTTTTTTAAGTTAAAAAGATGGTTATAATTACTCCATGAAAAACTCGTAATCACAAAAGTTTGGGGTAATTAAGACCTCTAATCGAGAAATTATGACCACTATATTTCCTCTTTATATTCACTTACACACATTTGTTTGGAGTAATAAAGACCATTAGAACATCAAACTGACAAATCCGTTTATTAAAAATTTAACTTTTTCAAAAAAATGTATAACCGACTCCAAAAAAAGCGCTAAAAAGAATTAAATAATTCTATAAAATTCTTTAATGACAAATCGTTATCCAATAACCACACATTGACGATCATGTACTGGTATAAAACGGTTAAATTTAATATATAGAATTTAATATCCACCAAACATAGGTTTTCCAGAGAATATTTTTTACAAGAGATTAATTTACATGTTTTTGATTTAATTTTTGAATATATACATATAAAAAATAAGGAATTACTTTTTGAAGTTGGTGCCAAACAATCATAATCGATAATGATTTCCCCATTGTATTTATGGTACTAGACATAATATATCCACAATTCTTACTATACTTAAGATAGTTTGGCACCAACTTCAAAAAGAAATTCCTTACTTTTTATATGTATGTATTCAAAAATTAAATCAAAAATATGTAAATTAATCTCTTGTAAAAAATATTCTCTGGAGAACCTATGTTTGGTGGATATTAAATTCTATATATTAAATTTAACCGTTTTATACCGGTACATGATCGTCAATGTGTGGTTATTGGATAACGATTTGTCATTAAAGAATTTTATAGAATTATTTAATTCTTTTTAGCGCTTTTTTTGGAGTCGGTTATACATTTTTTTGAAAAAGTTAAATTTATTTCCTACTTTTTAGTTATCTATACCGTAATACATAATTATGTGTACTGACATATGATGGCTCTTTACAACGCATTATTGATGAACGCACTTTGCTGAGTTCTGATGTATTCGCTTTACTTGTCACTGTTTGATTGTCAACTTTTCAAAAGACACTTACAATATCGGTTAGTATCGTTGTGAATCTTTAGGTTTTCTGGATGTGGTAACTTCTTCAGATCTGGCACGACGAAAAGCTACCGCATTCATGAAATCTTAAAGTCAACATCTAATCGTACGGACATCGGAAGTGGTTATCGAAAGGTGACAATGCCTCAAGTAAAGTGTCCTTACATATAAGCGCGCGGCAAAGCGCTTCCATATATGAGTAAACAGCAAAATGACTCCATGTATAAATGAATAGTAAAATGCTTTTCTAGTGTAGTTAAAAGTACTTCCCCTTTAGTCAGAAAAAGCAAAAAGAAAGATTTTAACAAAAATCGCTCTATGCTTCAATAGATAAACAACAACAATCTAATTCCTATAAATGCAGTAAAGGCATCGGAAATGAGCGGTGATGATTCGACGAGGAATCCGTAAATCATAACCTGTACTTGGCTGCATCTATAAGAGAGTGACAGCATTCGATGTCCAAATACTTTTTTCACGGACGCTTTTTGTACCAACTAAACTGTTAAAAATTTGAAACTCACTCCACCGCTTTTATGGAGAACGTTTATTTCAGCCTATCACGGAGCATTCTCATAGGTCAAAAGACAAATATTTTATAAAAGCGGGGGAGTGGCGATGCAGCAAAAGGGTAAAATTTTTGCAGTGTATGTATGAGATATTCCATAAAAGAGATGGAGTGACGATGCAGCAAAAGTTAAATTTTTAACAATGTATAGCAATGCTAGGCATTTTCTATTATAAAATTTTATGATGATTTCCTGGTAGAATTCGATTGTACGCCGAATGATCCTTTATTTCTACACAGACATAAATACATAATCCATTTTATTTTTTACAAATTCGTGGACATAAAAGGACAAGATAGCACAAGGAAATATTACGACACAAGAAAAGTACAAACGGGAGCTACACATAAAGAGTGTGTGCAACGGAGCCAGTGGGATTCGAACCCAGAATCTCCTACGCTCTCAAGAGATTGGGAGCGTGGTGTCTTAACCACTCGGCCACAAGGACCCCCTTGATGACTCATTTTTGTCCAGAATCTTTTCAATCAGTCGTATACTGTGCTCCATGTGTCGTCATATTCACATCGAGGAATTCTACATGAATAAAATCTGAAATAATTCTGGTGTCTAATCCGGTAACCAAATCTGAATCTAAAGATAATTTTGCTACACATATCTATGCATTTTATTTTGCATTGATATGTAGAGATAATTTTTTCCTCCGGAGCAAAATATATACTAAAGGATTTTCATCTTTTCAACAAATAAGGATGTCGATTGGTATCGATGTCTATTTACGCTTTAGTGGATGCGAGAACTTGTCCATTTAAGCTTTAACATTTCGGAAATTTATCGCATCCAGCAAACTTTAAGGCCGCACACTAGGCACAGAAAAAGACCCGGATGTTAATGTGAAATCTATGGGGGCGTTCTTTTCAAATATCTCGTTCAAATTTTAAAATTTTTACGTGATTTTTTTTTTTTTTTTTTTTTTTTTTTTTTTGCATAGGATAGCTGAGGATATTCCGCAACCGACCTAGTTTTTATTTTTTCAGTTTTGGTTTCAGATTTAAAAAAAAATTTATTTTTAATTTCAAAACCGGTTTAAACGGTTCTGAAATTGAAACTATCATTATATAAAACATACATAAGCAAAATCGAAGAAGTAAAAACTAGGCCGGTTGTAGATCATCCTCGGTTATCCTATGCAAAAAACAATCATGTAAATATATTAAAATTTGAGCGAGATATTTGAAAAGAACACATTCATAGTCTTTACACTAACATCCGGGTCTTTTTCTGAGACTAGTGTAGTGCCTTAAGGTCCATATTGAAATCTACAGACTTCGTAAATGGGCATTGAAAAGCTGACAATTCATCAGTACACGTTAAAATTATTGTGAAAAATTACCTTTGTTTTTAAAGACTATCTATTTTCTGACTAATGAGAGCGATCTAAAAACGTCTATGGAGCGTTTTCAATGGTCAGAAAATAGATAGTCTTTAAAAACAGAGGTAATTTTTCAAGATATTTTAAACAGAGTATACTGTTAAAAAATTGACCCTTTTGCTGCATCGTTCCTCCACCGCTAATATAGAAAACAATTACTTCAGCCTATTATGGAGCATTCTCATGGATCAAAAGTGAGATATTCTATAAAAGCGGGGTAGTGACGATGCAGAAAAAGGGTCAGATTTTTTGCAGTTTAAAGTACGCGTACACAATCAGAGCGCATCAAGTTGCTTCCATAATTCACTGCATAGCAAAGTAATTTTAAATGTTCGTATGTATTAAAATACCCTTTTCAGTCATAAAAACTAAAAAGGAAGACATTATCAAAATCACACCATGATTCAACATGCGTATATATGAAAGTAGTAATATTTGAAGTTAAGAAAGTTCTTTGATAAACGCGGTTTTCCAAAGTACAGAAAATTTAATAATTTTTATTCTAGAACTTGGCGGTAGTCGCCTGAACGAGTTTGTTTTATGGGTGAAAGAAGTTAACTAACTTAACTTTAATCGTAAGCTTATCAAAATTTTTTGTCATTTATAGTTGTCCAAATGTAAATGTAGCACATAGCAATGTACTTTAATCACTTTGTGAATCCGGCATAACAAGCACCCTGATACGCAAACACTCTTGCTTTAACGTGTAAAGCTCTTTAGAGATGAATTTTCAGCTTTTCGATATCGAATTCTCATTTTGGATCGATGTGGATCTTTCCCTTTGATGGATACGAGAATTGTTCCAGCTAAGATTTCGTACTTTGAAAAAAAAAAACTAGCATCTCTGCAACAGTGGTTAGGATCCAGAAGGATTATTCGCTGCTAAGCAAAACAAGATTGACCAATCATAACCCTTCATTTTTGAGAACTTTTCATTGTTCAAAGGAGAGAGTCTGGAATACATGGAGTGAAAATCTGCTATCGACATTGTAAAAAATTTGACCCTTTTGCTGCATCGTTACTCCATCGCTTTTATAGAATTTCTTTGTTTTGACCAATGAGAATGCTCCTTAATACAGCGAAGTAATCGTTTCCTATAAAAGCGATGGAGTGACGATGCAGCAAAAGGGTTCAATTTTTTACAATGCAAGCAGTGCTAAAAATTTGTATCCTTTAAATGTGCAACGATGCTACTGAATTCCAAAGTGTCGATCACAGCGACATCTGCAGCATTTTCGTGATACATTATCTAGACTAGCAATAATTCTTGCATTTTTAGAAAATGTCCTGCAGATGTCGCTTCTATCTTTAAATTTCATTAGCATTGTTGCACATTTAAAGAATAGAACATTTTAGCGCTTTTTTTAAGTGTTACAGAGGGCGTGTTCAGCACAACTTACCGGTTACTTACCGACCACTTACCGATTGTAAACAAGTACGAAAGGAAAATCAAAGCGAAGTTTGACGTCAGCTACAATTCAACAGAATAGTTTTCATTGATGCCACAATTTTCTTTCGTACTGCCCTACAATCGGTCGGTAACATTGGTTACTTTTGTAAGTTGCTCTTAACACGCCCCGAGATAGCCGATTTCCACACTATATCCCCTAGATGCTATATTTCCGGTTTCTTGCATAAGAGAACTTGTCCGGAATCCAGGTAGAATTTGCGCTGTTAGCGAAACCAGATTAACGAATCAGAAGCCTGAATTTTAGCAAATTTTTCAATGTTTTAAATAAATTTTCTTATTTATAAATTTCGTTTCGCAAATAGCGCAAAATTTATGTGAACTCTGGCCCTCGTCCAGTTAGGATTTTGCACTTTGAACACTGTTAAAAATTTTAAACTTTTATTTTATCGTCTATCCATTGCTTTTATAGAAAATGATTACTTCATTGTATTATGGTGAATTCTCATTGGTCAAAATAGAGATATTCCATAAAAGCGGTGGAGTGACGATGAAGCAAAAACTTCAAACTTTTAACAGTGAAAAGATCGTGTGTCTACGTAAGTGTAACATAAAAGCATGCAAAAGGAACACTTCTAATTCGTCGATTGCTTCAAAATGTATTTGAAATTTAAAGTTTTTATTTTTAAAATAGTTCTAATTGTCCGATTTTTATGAATTTCGAATGGAACCACATGGGCCTCATACGCTTTCAAACAAAAAAAGAATAATCAAAATCGGTTCATATTTGCAAAAGTTATGCGTGAACAACAAATACATACAGGTCGAAATCATAACCTCCTCTTTGAAGTCGGTTAAAAATGTTGGTACACTTTGATTCAAATTGCTATTTAGATCCAAAAATGCTTCAGACTAGTGATAAAGAACATCTAAAATGAAAAATACATTCTGAGATTAATATCTAAGCGTGAAATAAAATTTTACCATATACAGTTTTCTCCATTATGGGGTGGTCTTAATTACCCCCTGGTCATAATTACGTCCATCTGACCCAACATTTTTTAGTTTTAGCAACACATTATTTCATTAAATGTCCATTTTTCATGATTCATTATATTTTCCCAGGTTGCGTTTTATAAGTTTAACCACTATCATAGTTTAACCCGATTAGTTGAGTTTAAATCAAACAATCAAACAGTTCAAGTGCATTGGTTATCGAAAAGAAAATTTAAGAATTCTCAATGTGAGCACAAATCTTAGAACGCGTAGCAGCAAACTTTTTCTTAAATACATCGTGACGTCTTTGGGTGCACCGTAGCATGATTCAATATCTACTTTTCAAGTTTGCCATTCCATTTTATGAGGGCGTTGTGTTGCTTTCCAGAATAAACACTACATAAAGCCTTATTACTCTTTAAGCGTCCTAACCGTGTTTTTCCGCTACGTATTTTTTCATTTCAATGGATAATTAAACACAAAATTAATATGAATATTAGTTTTTTGAAGTGTACAACACACATAAATGTGTAAGGTTATAAAATATAAATTTCCATACAAATGCTTTTCTTTTCTTTACTATTATTTTATTCGTTAAACACACGAAAATTTTTACCGGACGCTTAAAGAGTTAAAATCCATGATTCATTTTAGAATCTAATTGTTAAAATCAAATTTGAATCTAATTGTTAAAATTGTTAATTGTTTCTTATTGTTAATCTATTGTTAAAATGAAATTGTTAGCATGTTTAACAATAGTATTATTTCATTAAGTACCTAATTCTGCATAATCATTATCTTTCCCAGGTTCTCTTTAATACATTTAACAACTTCACCCTATAAATTGGGTTTAAATCACCCAAATCAAACAATTTAGGTGCTTTGGTTATCGTAAAGTAAAATCATAAACTCTTAACGTGAGCACAAATCGAATAACGCGAAGCAGCGAACTTTTTCTTAGAACACAGTAGCATTTTTTCGCGCTGCTACTTTACAAGTCCACCATTCCGTTTTACGAGTGCGCCGTGTTGTTTTTACTTCTAGAATAAGCACTATGTAAAGCCGTTTAAAAACACTTCTATTGTACAATTGAAATTTCTATTGTGTTTAACAATATATAGTTTCACCAAGTGTCCATTTCTGCATGATCCATTATCGTTACTCAGGTTGTCTTTTATAAATTTAGCCACCTCACCTAATCAATTGGGATCTGCGAAAGCAGTTCCTGGTCCGCAATCGAGAAAATAGGAACTTGGTATTTAAACCCCGGCTCTATGACACTCGGCACTAACTAAATGGGAAAATGATAGGGCCGAGCAGTCTCTCAGGCGCCCTTAAAGCCCCAGTACGTCCCTCGGGGATAGGGCGGCGCCAAGCGGCATTACGAACCGAGTATTTACCTAATACTGCTCTTCGGGGAAGTTCGCCGTCAGAAGCTTGTCCTTTTATGCAAAATATTTCTTCTGGAAAACTGTCAGCATTAGTGGATGCCATAAGCCCTGCCTAGGTTGGATATGCATTTTGGAAGGGGGGGGGGGTATTTTCTGGCCTTTCCCTCCCGGTTTGCTGAGGGTTGTCGAAATGAAACGATCCTGGTTAATCCCGTTTTTCCCCCCGTCTCATAACGCATCCTGGACTTCTGGAGAATTAGAGTAGGGGACTTCGTTTGAAAAGCTAATACGAGAGACTAGATCTAAAGCATAGGACTGAACAAGACTGGCCAGGTTCCTCAATGAATTGGCTTTCCAAACGCCCAGTGAGTTTCTATAAGTATTAGAGGAGAACTCCGGTGATTCTGTGGCCAGTTTGAGGTGAAGATTTTAAATGTCACATTTCTAAGTTTTCCATTTTTGGAATATAATGGCGGGATTATTTCAGTTCACGGACGAATCTGAGATGTCTATTAAAGAAAGAATATTTTATATAAGAATTCCCTCACAGTTAAATATTTAAACTTTTCATCAAACTTTGTGCAGTTTGTAATAGTATTTTTCAGTTACATTAAAACGAATATATTTCGGATTTAATGATGCTTCAAAATTGTATTTTCTTAATATTTCAGATGTGATCATTTTTTCATCAAAATGCATAATTTTTATTGCAAAATTTTTCACGTGTATGAATTTTTTTCATGACAATAAATTCACTCCCAAAAATATTTACATAATTAAAACTTGAAGAAGTACTTCTATTAGCTTATTTCAAATAACTTTCAATTATTTTTATTTCAACATTTGTTTTTAACTGTTTGAGATTATATTAATAACTCTTATGGATTATTTAAAGGTCTTTTAAATAATCTACATATTTAAAAGACCATGCTATTTTTTTTTGTAGTCATTTGGTCTGACTTTTCTACTGAATCGATTTTGATATATATATATATATTTTTTTTTTTTTTAACGAAAGCCCTTTACTTGTAGATGTGTCCGTACTTAATTTTTTTAAAAATGATTTCCTTTTTATATTCTAATTTTAGTTTTAAAAATTATTTTATGAAATTTATTCACATTGGTGGGAGCCGGGTTATTTTTATTGTTGAAGAGATACGAAGAAATAATAGAAATCCTCAAATCATTATGAATGCCGTTATTGTATTATAATTAAAAATAACTATTTAAAAAATTTTAAACAGAAAATGAAGTTACGATTTAAAATAACGAATTTTTATTCATAAAGCTATTATATTTCAGTATTGTTTTTATTCTGCTGATACCAAGGTGGAGACGTTCAGTTCAAAAACGACTCAGACATTCAGTGGGTGAAAAAGATGTCATAGAAAAAATGAAATGTGTATTACATACAAAATTATAACTGGCAAACGTTGTAATAACTTAGCCCTTAGTAGATTATAATGCTAAGTGGTAGGTAGCGTGTGTGCCGCACGTCGAATAATCCAGGCAAGAATATTTAATGGAGAATCTATTTATTATTGGTAGAACAAAAAAGATCCCCTGAAGAAATATTTACAGCATTAAAATTATTAAAAAGCACGTAGGCTCTTATACCAACCAGCTTCAACTAATGTTCAGTTTGAGTTCCGTAAATACAAAGTTCGTGATTGACGTAAAGTCTCGCTAAATTACACACAACGTAGAAGTAAAAGAATTCACAGATAACTACGTTATCAAACCACACAAGACGAGAGTTATCGCTGTCTCTCCTGGCGAGAGCACACTCCGCGATGTTGCACGGTCTCTGCGATCAGAACACCCTCTCAGATCCGCTGGCGGGATCTTTCTTCTTCCAGCTCTCAAATCCGAGCTGCTTCACTTATCCGAGAGAACACTCCGAGCCCACCGCTCTGCTCTCTCTCTATTCTGCGAGAATCTCCTCTGCAAGCCCCTGGCTTCTCCTTTTCTTCCGATCCAGGTCCTCCTCTAGACCTCCCCTTAGAGGTCACAAACCAATCATGAACCTTAATGATCTTTTTCTCATTAAATGATTAGTAAAATCGTGTGATTATTGACACTTGAGTTTTCACTCCCACGGTACCAGGCTGTCTGGCCTTCTGGTCATCTCGTACTTTCGCTTCGTGTCGGAATGTCATCAAAGGCACGACCCTGGCGGTCGTCCTATTCACCCCACTGTCATCCAACTGTCGGTTCCGTTGATCGATAATGATGTAGAGATCCTTTAATAACGCCGACAGTCTCACCTTGAGAATAAGGGTCACTTTGTGTTTGCAGTTTCATGATGAAACCTCTTTCAGAAATAAATGCTTATTTCTGCTGCTTTGCTTTAAAAACCTGTGATAATTCTGAATTATCACAACGTGATATCAAGTTTGAGAATATACTTATTAATAATCTATTGCACGTTAAGATATTTTTTAAATAGTGAACATGAATATGAACAGTATGCATGCATATTTTGCGATCGTAAAAAAACTGTGCTTTTTAGTTTTCGTTGAAACAAAAATTTTGATCGTGTCATAAGGGCATATCTTTTCTTGATTTTTTTAATATGTAGTACCAGAGATCAAAGTCTGAATTAATAACTCAATAAATTCATTATCTTTCACTTCATTATCAGATGACGTAAAAGAATAATATTTTTTTTTTCAATAATTTCAAAGGTTAGAATTATATTTTAGTTTAAAACAATATTTGTTTTCAGAGATTACGCTATCCAATCAAATATTGATTAATTATTGTATGTATTTTTGATATTATTTTTATAAATTCAATCAGTGAGTTTTTTTTTTTTTTTAAACATTTTCATTCGTTGAATTTGACGGTTTATGACTCGTAATATTAACAATAATTACCATAGCATTTAATCTAAACTCTAAAGAATTGTTTCTAAATCACTCCCGCAAAAATTAACTACTATTAGCAACGACAAGAACAAAAAAAAGTTATTGGTAGCTAAATAACGTAAGAGTACCTAAAAAAAGAGTTGAATTTTATAAAATTTTGCTTTTAAATTAAAAACTATTTGCACTGGTTCATAGGTGAATGACATCAAAGACATATTAATAGTGCAGAAGTTAAATTATTTAATGAGCAAACGTTTTTAAATTTTTATCAATGAATTTTCAAAAGTCAATGACTCACTACACGTTGTTTACATTTGTAAAATTAATCACAATTTCTGAAATGTTCATTTATTTATATCGGTTCGTAGCCAGTCATTTTTAATTTAGAACTTACTGTATAATTATATAATATTTGAAGGCTTTAGAGGAAATGAAGAAGAATAGTTATGATGCATTATATTTTCATAAGTCAAACAACTGTATTTTTACGACTTCGGAATGACGGCAGCGATGAATGAGGTGGTGCAACCAGAATTGTGAGGGACACACAGAGACTTGAATTTTATATAATTAAGATAGAACCCGTCGAATTTCGATGAAAGAAAATGCTTAAGAAGGAACTGTTTCATTGATTTATAGTAAGCCTACAAAATGATTTACTATAAAAAATTACCTTTATATTGGTAAGTCTAACTGTTTGACAAATAATACTTAAACTAAAGCTAACAAAATACTATTTCTATAAAACTCAGTTTTAAAAATTTTTAAAATTCAATTTTAATCGTACATGTAAGCAGTAAAATATAATAAAAATCTGTTATTATGATAAAATTATCAATTAAAAATTTTATACTTAATATTCAAAAATAAAAAAAAGCAAAATTTATTTCACTTTGACTCAATCATAGAAAATTTTTCCGTGAATTCTAAACCCGACATATTATCTAATACTCGATAATATCTCATATCAAAATTTACATATGCACCTTTTATATCTTTATTCATTTTTTTAATTGGTATTATTAAATTGGTATTATTAAATTTATCATTTTGATTCAAAGCTTGAAGTCTCGATGCTATTAACTCAAATAGATACTAAACTATTTGTATTCTTTTAAGTGTATCTGAAATTTTGTAAATGAAACCAAAATTCACCGGTCTTTATAAAGGACAATATTCTTGACACAGCACGTATTTAAATTTCAATTTTTTTTTCACTTTTAATGAGAAAATGGCATTATTAAAGATATCTTAGAAAAAATATATAAAAGCTATAGAAAAGATTAGAATTTTTTTTAACATCCTTTTATTAGTTTCACCTGTATGTATGTATGTAACGGAATCTTTGAACGTTATTTTCACCCACTTTAAGACATCAGATTAAATTGAAAACTTGCACACTTATTGAGAACGGATTGTACAATTTAACAATTTGAAGAGTCGCCGCTTAAAAGGAGTTAAAAAAAGCCGGATAAATGGACCAAAAGCAATTTGAAAAATTAACAATCGCCTGACACCCTAGACACTTGACAATCACTGAAATACATATGAAAAATGTAACTATGCAATCGAAAAAAACGTTTTAAACTTTTTAGTTCGACCTTATATAAAAGCGTGTGTTTTAGTTTTTAAAACTATTTAGCAATTATTATATGAAATATATCGATTATGCATTCAAAAAATAATTTTGAAAGTTTATTTCCTTTTGCTTTTAATAGAAGCAGTAATATATAAATATATTTTTTCTTTTCTTTTAATAGAAATGGAGTACTTCTGTTGCCACATTTAGAAAGACGGCATTGAAAACCACAAAAAAATTAATATCTCAAAAATAAATTAACATACAATTTTCAAACAAATAGCATTTAAAAGCACATTTTTTTTTCCTTATGCGATGGTATAAAAATTAAAAATGTGTGATGTTTTAAAGTTTAAAGTTTTGCAGTTGCAAAAATTGAAAAACTGAAATTGCATTTCAAATTTCAAAGTGTTGACATTCGCAAAATGACGTATGCGTTACGCACAGATACTTTTGGCCTTTAAAATATTGATGATAGACAGATATTACGGTATTATTGGAAATTGAAAAAAAAATAGTTGAAAAGGTACACTCTGTAACCTTAAAAGGCTTTCACCCTGTTTAATAATTTGTTCACATCAAACTAAAATAAATTACAGAGACTTACTGAGACTGAAGGAAAAGAAAACAAAAGAAATTTTATAGTAATGATGATGCTATTTATATTATATGGAAATACAAATGAAGTTATTTTTATCTGTTGCATTCAATTGCAAAAGAATGAAATTCTCGATTATGTTGCAATTTAAAAAAAAAAAAAGACACATGAGTGAAATTATGCACATTAGTTATTTTATTTATTTCACATAACATGAAAATTATGGAGCTTTATAGTTTGGTTATAAAGTTTCGACAACTAAATTTTAAAAGTGTATAATTTCATCTATATTTGTAGCTATATCAGTATCTATATCTTTATTTATACTATATTTTTATTTTAAAATACTGTAAAAGTACTCTTTAAATCGTACTAAGAATTTTGTCGGTAATACAAGAAAATCAATACAAATACCGACCCGTTCAGTGATTCGAATCCGAAATTTCGCACAAAGTCAAACTGAAACCGTACAAAAAAATATTCAACTCGAAAAGGGCTCCCATTGCAACATATTTCAACCTGAACACGAGCAAAAATCGAAATGATAGATAATTCATATTTTAATTAAATTATGAAAGCATAGTCTACCATTATATCTCTAATGTTAATTTTGTCTTTTCTGCATGCATATAAACACATATACAGGGTGTATCTAAACTACTGGGCAAAACTTTAAGGGGTGATAGAACATATAAAGACAAATAATATTAAATGGGAAACTAAGGGTCCCAAACGTCTTCCGAAGGAGATAGGTGCCATCAAAGTTTAGGGTCCAAAATTTGAAATGATTATAAAAATGGAAAAATTGGTCGATTCGTTTGCGGTTTTCACGAAAACTATTCTTTATGTCAGTATTGTCTTGAAAATAAATTATAAAGATAAATTTCAAAAATGCCAATAGAGGGCGCTTTAGATTTTGCAGTAACGAACAACTATTTTTTACCGTTATTTTTTGCATCTCATTAAATATTTTTAGACGGTTAGACATAAACTTAAATTTTGAGCTAAAAATCTTTGGTTAAGTAGCGCAAACTGAACTGTGATCAATGGGAGTGGGTAGGTTCAAATTTCAAATGATTATAAAAAACAGAATAATTGGTCAATTGATTTGCGGTTTTCACTAAAACTATTCTTTATATCAGTATTGTCTTAAAAATAAATTATAAACATAAATTTCAAAAAATGTCGATAGAGGGCGCTTTAGACTTTGGTGTAACGTAGAACTATTTTTTACCGTTATTTTTTGCATCTCATTAAATTTTTTTGAAGCTTAGACATAAACTTAAATTTTGTGCTGAAAATCTGAATCGTTGAAAGTGGTTAAGTAGCGCTAACTGAACTGTGTTCAATGGGGATGGGAAGGTTCAAATTTCACATGATTATACAAAACGGAAGAATTGGTCGATTCATTTGCGGTTTTTTCTAAAATCATTCTTTATGTCAGTATTTCCTTGAAAATAAATTTTAAACATAAATTTCAAAAAATTCCGTTAGAGGGTGCCTTAAACATTAGAGTAGCCAACAACTATTTTAACCGTTATTTTTTTGTATCTAATTAAATGCTTGCAAAAGCTTAGACTTAAATTTTGAACTCAAATTCTGAATCGTTGGGAGGGGTTAAGAAGCGCAAACTGAACTGCGTTCTGGAGTTGAAAGTTTACCCTGCCCACCCAACGAACACAGTTCAATTTTTCGCTAATTAATTACTCACAATGATTCAGATTTTGAGCTCAAAATTTAAGTCTAAGCTTTTAAAACATTTATTTAGATTTAAAAAAAAAATTTAATAATAGTTGTTGGTTACTCTAAAGTTTAAGGCGCCCTCTAACGGAATTTTTTGAAATTTATCTTTAAAATTTATTTTCAAGGAAATACTGACATAAAGAGTGATTTTAGAGAAAACCGCAAACGAATCGACCAATTTTTTCGCTTTTTATAGTCATTTGAAATTTGAACCTCCCCAACCCCATTGAACACTGTTCAGTTTGCGCTACTTAACCACTCTCAACGATTCAGACTTTCAACTCAAAATTTAAGTTTATGTCTAAGATTCTAAAAAAAATTAATGAAATGCAAAAAATAACGGTAAAAAATAGTTGTTCGTTACTCCAAAGTCTAAAGCGCCCTCTATCAGCATTTTTTATAATTTATCTTTATAATTTATTTTTAAGACTATACTGACATAAAGAATAGTTTTCGTGAAAACCGCAAACGATTCGACCAATTTTTCCGTTTTTTATAATCATTTCAAATTTTGGACCCCCAAATTTTGATGGCGCCTATCTCCTTCGGAAGACGTTTGGGACCCTTAGTTTCCCATTTAATATTATTTGTCTTGATGTGTACTATCACCCCTTAAAGTTTTGCCCAGTAGTTTAGATACACCCTGTATACTTATAAACACTCAAATATATAGATTTTTTTTTCCCATATGAAAAATTTCAGCACTCTCTTTTGAAAAATCTAGCCAATCTAAAGACGACCCAACAGAGTCGAAACCTACCCGAAACCAAACATTTAAAGTCAAGTTGACCCGACTCCAACTTATAATGTAAAAATATATAGTATTAACCCTCCTTAACACAGAGGATCGAGTCAGCTTTGGATAAAATCAGATTATTTGATATCATGATGCAAGGTTCTAATTCAGACTCAAAGAAGATGAAAAAAAAAATCGATCTGTCCAAATTTCGAATAAAACAGAATAATCGATGTATGTAGAAACAGACAATCGATTTTAAATAAACTTGAAAAGCGAAGCTCTATGAACAAGCACAATTCTTACCTTTGAAATAGTCATCTAAGATCCAGATCTCACCTTTGTTCAAACATCCGTCTGTGAGTTTAATTTTAGGTACATTTCTATTGGCTCTCAGAAAAATTGCATACATGTAAATATTATTATTTATACAATCTCATTTGAAAATATCCGTAAACGTTTTTGTTTATTTTCATACTTCCAGTACAATCTAAAATACTTCTTCAGTTCAGAAAGATTTTCGTTATTATCAATTCGTAAGTATTTCGTTCTTTTTTTTTTTTTTATTAGTGATTTTAACGGTGTTACGAGCATCATCATACCGGAAAATCTCATGAAAAAGGACTTAAAGCTGTAAAAGCGAAACAAAATCTTTTTATTCTAAAGATATCCTCTTGATAATCAAGGAAGAAAAATTAAATATTGCATTTTAATTTTTATACTTTAAACAGAAAAAAATTTAGGATTATTTAACCCTTTATATACTGAATTATTTATCAAGAAATGGCTTCACATCAATAATTGTCTTCTTTAACATCTGTAGACATACTGGAATTTTTAAATAATAATAACGTGAAATTTAGAAGTGTTTTTTCATCAAAACTGATTAAATATATCGGTATTTATAATTTTTTTGTAAAATATTTACAAAAATAATCAAATTAATTAACCAAAAATACTCTTATGGAAATATTACAATTCTTGTAAAAGCAATGTATTTAAAAGTATTATGATTCTCCCTGTAAATGAAAAGACTTTTACCGTCGAAAATTTTTCATATAACTCAAAGAAAAAAAAAAAAAAAAAAAAAAGATGTGTCTATGAAAATTATTAAGAAAATTAACTCCTTTTTAAAATATTTAACTTCGACTGTTTTTCTAGTCTATCTAAATCAGATCAAGTAAAGTATATTGTGTGGTAAAAAAAAAGAACTTTTATTAAAAATCTGATTAAATACGTTTTTTATTAAAATTTCCACAATAGTACTTATAAGTACCGTCGGTAAATAAAGGGTTAATTTGCATTAAAAACTTATAAATTGACTTTATAAATAGTCCACTTGAAACGTTAAATTAACTTTTGTTTATGATATATCAAAATTTTAAAGCATTCAAAAATTATTCATTAAAATGCATTGGTTTTACGAAATATACGATTGGTTTTCAAAAATTAGAAACACTAGATTGTAAAGTATATATGAGGAGCCCAGAAGCCAAGGGGTACAAGTGACAAAATGTCGATTTGGAGTAAATTGAGTTTCAAGATAATTGATGTTAAATTGGAACATCAATAACAATTGATTAAATTGAAATAGGAAACATCTGCATGTTGCATTCTAATCTTTGAACTCTCATTTCAATAACTGTTAAAAAAATAGAGTACAATTTTCTTTAAATGTATAATTAATTAAATATTGTTTGTTTTTCGAAAAAAGTGGTTTATCTCTATAACTCCCCAAATAATCAGAAAATGACCTATATTTCTTTACCTGAAATGAAAAAAGCATATTTCCAAATACCCTGTGCACTTAACTCAATTTTTTCAATTTTGTCACTTATACCCCTTGACTTCTGGGGTCCTCATATATAAAAAGCACTCGATGGGTTTTCTACTAAACCTGAGAAAAAACCAATGGAGAAATAATGTATATATATGTATATAGATAGATATTTGTCATTAACGAGTTATTTCACATATTGATGTTATTTGTAGTATTATCTAGTGGTTCTATATATGTATACAAAAACTTAATTAGATGCAAAAACAACATAAAAAAGATTAAATTAAATTTAGATTATATTTTTTAATATTGTTTACAAAGTTCTTTCAAGTTGAATAAATGCGTTGAATTAATTCAAATTATTCAATTTTGAATAAAACAAAGTCGATTTTATAGGGTTTACGATTACATAAGAAATACATAGATAACTGAAGTGCACATTCCTTAAAAAATATTAGCTTCAAATAAAAATTTTAGGTAAAATATGCATATAAATATAAGATCTTTTGTGAAAAATACTAACGATAAGAGCCTTTAATATTTTTAGACAAAAAAAAAAGTCAGTAAACCGTTTGTACTGAAACATTAACATCATGTGAAATATTTTCAATATTTAGTCAATATTTTCAATACTTTCTCTCTTCGTATTTTAGTTTTAGCAAGACATAATTCATTTAAATGTTAAAACACAAATGAGAATTTTAGTAGTAAAAATTATTTTTAAAAAAATTCTTTTTCGCATAAATTTCCAAAGTATCTGCTTTCCATTTTTCCGTAAGCCCATTCTACGTGTTCATGAAACCGATTCTTTTTTAAGAAAAAAAAATAAAATGAAAAAAAAAAGATGACTTAATTACTTTTGGGTCTCGTTAAGAAGTGCTACGACAGGGGTGTTTTCGGCTCGTAAATTTCCATGCCCCCTTCTCGTTACCATGGTTACTGCCAACTTCGGAGCATCGCCACAGTTTGTTTTTATCTACAACTTCTTTTCTAGATAGAAAATTGGTTAAGAGAATGAAGAAAAGACAAAGCTTTTATAAAAATATTTCTTGACCCGCACGGTTCGATATATTGGCAACAACATTAAAAATGGTGGCTGCCATAACCGTTTCAAACCTATATCGTAAAACTCGAGGTGAAATTACTATACCCAAGTATAGATAAAGCCATATTGGCAACTTGGCGAACTTAAAACTTAGGTAATGGCGTGATATTGACAGAAGATTTTTTTTTATTATTACCATATTCTTGTAAGCTTCTTCAAGCCTAGGTCTCTTGACACCACGCCGGGTTCTTTATTTGCTTATTTATGGTGTACGCTTTTAAAGTTTGTTGTTGAAAATTAAAGTTTGGCGAAAAGTTGTTTTTAATTTCACCTCCTGGAGTTATTACCTTCCTAATCTTGTTTATCAAGAACTTAGTTAAGGACGGAACAAAAAAAAATCTAATGGTATTCACTTTCTCCCGGAGAACTTTGTCTTTTCTAATCAGTTAAGCACTTCGGGACTAAAGAATTTTTAAAAGGAAAATTCTGTACTCGGATGTGGTGAAAAGATATTTAAAGTTTTAGAAACGTTGTGTGGCAGCAAAGTAAATGACATTCAGGGTGATATATTATCGAGATATTCGCAGTTAAGTGGGCGAATTATTCTTCCATTATTAGATAGTTCCGTACGGCCCGTGTTACCTTGGCATAATCTAGTATTTCGTCAGTTATTGATGCGGTCAGTTTTCAATAATTATCTGTAAGATGCATTGAAGTGCCTTGAGAGCCTCATTATTTTTATGCATCATGGGAATATTTAAACGTTACGACCTTTAATGTACCGTGCTAATTTTTAATGGTGTTTCCAATAGATATATAGATGACATTGTATACTTTTAAAATTTTGTTATCGAAACTTTTACTACTAGTTCATAAAATGTCGATTTTTCATGCTATGTTAAAGAAATAAGGAGTAAAATGTTATGATAAGTAATTATTTTATGCATGGATCTTTCGCATCTGACAGAGAAAAAATATATCAAAAATTAAATGTTTACTTTATGTAATTTTAACAACATCCTCATTATTAACACTCTTTTACATAATTAAAAGTATTTATGACTTAGATTGCTCTGACTGTCTGCCCGTCTGCCTGCTATTTGACTTTTGCAAATATATTTGCAAAACACGAAATTTATGTATGAATAGATCTTCAGACCGATTTATAAGTTTTTTTGTTCGACAATCATTTCAAGCATTAATGAAGATATTTTTTTAAAGTTTTTTTTTTTATGTATTGCATGGCAACAAAATAAATGACATTTAGGTGGATATATTATCTATAATTCGCAGTTAATTGGGCGAATTAGTCTTCTATTATTAGATAGTTTTGTATGATACCTTGGCCTAATCTAGTATTCCGTCAATTATTGATGTGGTCAGTTTTCAATAATTATCTGTAATATGCATTGAATTGCCTTAAGAGGTCCATTATTTTTATGCATCATGGGGGTATTTAAATATTACAACCTTTAATCTACCGATCTAATTTTTAATAGTGTTTCTAATAGCTATATAGATTGTATACTTTTAAAGTTCTGTTGCCGAAACCTTCACTACTAGTCCATAAAATGTCGATATTTTTATGTTATCTAAAAGAAATAAGAATTAAAATGCTGTGAAAAGTAATTATTTTATACATGGATCATTTGCACCTGACAGAGAAAAAAATATATCAATAATTAAAATTTTACTTTATGTAATTTTAACAACTTCCTCATTATTAACACTCCTTAACATAGTTTAAAATATTTATGAATTAGTTTGGTCTGTCTATCTGTCTGTCTGCCTGTCTGTCTGCTATTTGATATTTGTAAATATTTTTAAAAAAAACTACGAAATTTATATATGAAATAGATGCTCAGTATGTTTTTTTATTGAAAATCCTTTGCATGACATTTATTCTTCGTGGACAAAGACTCACAATTAGATACATAATAGTATATATGTTTATAGGGAAGGGAGATTCTAGAACTAAATTTAATAGCATCCTCATTATTAACACTTTTTACATAGTTGAAATATTTATGACTTAGTTTGGTCTATCTGTCTGATCGTCTGCCTGCTATTTGACTTTCGTAAATACTTTTAAAAAAACTACGCAATTCATGTATGAAATAGAAGTTCAGCATATTTTTTTATTCAAAATCCTTTGTGTGCATTTATTCTTGATAGATAAAGATTCACAAATAGATACATAATAGTGTATAGGTGTATGGGGAAGGGGACTCTAGAAATCAAATCCCTGCGACTTAAATCGAATGTTCAAAAATGTCCCAGGTTACCGTGACAAGATTATCTCGCCAGAGCAGAATTAAAAATATGATTGTTCGACAATCATTTCAAACATTTGAGAAAATATTTTGTTTTAATTATGTTTTATGGTAGCAAAATAAATGACATTCAAGGGAACATATGAGGATCGACTGAAAATTCTCGGGCGCCACAAAGAAGAATTCTTTTTTTATTATTATTTATTTATTTTTCAACATAATCTACAGAAAGGCTGAGAAATTTCTCATATCGGTATTCTAATTTAATTAAACTATGTATTTAATGCGATTCCTCGAGCTCTTAAAAACCGTTGTTTAAGCAGCAGTAACCTCCTCGTTGCTCTGAAATCTTCGTTCACCAAGGAATATAGAATAGGTGGAAGTCAGTAGTGGCTAAATCTGTTGAATGTTCGGATGTTTAAGCAAGGCGAACCTTAATGCGTAGATATTTCCGGTTGTAATGACTGATCGATGTGCTGGAGCATTGTCGTGGTGAGACAAGATTTTTTTTTTTCTCTCTAAATGAGCTTGTATTTTCTTTACCTAGTCGTTGAAATACTGTAGCAAATTAGCGTTAACGTAGTACTCATCAGCGATACTTTTACCCTTTTGGAAGTAATAAATAAAAATAATTCCCTTTGCGTCCCAGAGAACAACCGCCATAACCTTGTTAGTTGGCAACTTTGACTTCACCTTTTCTGCAGCTGGTCCATCTGGCACAATCCACTGTTTTGACTCTAATTTGCTATCAGGAGTATAGTGGTGAATGTTCGAGTTTTATCCAGAAAGAGATCTAGAAAAATCCTCGGGGATTTTTACGGTAGAGCTCCAAATTTTTTCTTCAAACAGTTTTCGGATGCAACGTTTGGTCAAGTGTCAATCAACGCAACCCCCACCTCACACAGATTTTGTGGAAGCCCAAAATATAGATTTAAATATATCATGTGCGTTCTTTTCCTATATTTACAGCCTCTGCTAACTTAAACAGCTTTAATTTGTGATCTTCTAGGACTATTCGTTAAATTTTTTCAACAGTTTCAGGAATTGTCAAGACTCGTGCTAGTCTGTCTCTTTTCAAAATATGCAGTCCACCTTTTAATCATCAAATATGATGTGGCAGAGTCATTCAGTATACTTTCGATTTATTTATTGATTTCTTTAACCCTTTGTAAACCCTTCAAAAGGAAGCATTTGATTACCGCTCGTTTTTCCAAATCTTCCATTTTCGTAAAATCTCTAAAATAACCTTGATCCAAATGCTGTAAATCAAACAATAAACCAAACTATTATTGATCTGAAAGTATGGATTTGAGGTAGTCAAGGATAGTACTAGGAAATGCTGTCCTACTGGTGTTCTTTCTGTGTCGACTCAAGACTTTTCATCGACCCTCGTATTGTCAAGCTACTTGCAGTTAAGTTTGCACATTATTTTTTCAGAGGTAGGTATTTTTGTACGGCATCTCTTATCGTGGGGTAATTTATTATAATGTCACTGAGTTATCCAGTAAATTTTGAATAACTATCTGTAAATTAATAGATTGATGTATTGAAGTGCCTTAATAATAGGGATTGAAATACCGCAAAATGGGATCCCGCAAGACTGCCGCTGTCAGCCCCTCTATTCAATTCTCTGCATTTATGCCTGCAAGATGCGGAATGATCTTCTCAAATGCTCTGTTGATGAAACAAGAAACGAAAATAATATAAACTTTGTTGATAATTGTATCTAAAAAATATTTTATACACAATTAATAAGTAATTAAAACTGTTTAAATTTCTTTGAAAAGAAATTATATGTGAGATTACGTTGAGTAAAAAAGTAATACTAACAAAACAAGAATTACATTCAAGTACAAATTCAAACACAAACATTTATTAATATAATTAAATATACAGATAGTAGTTAAACCTTTTTATATAAAAAATACAGAAGCATTAACTAATAATAACGATATTTTGCCTATTCAATAAAAAGCATACTTTACAAGCTTCTTGAGTCCCGCGTGGAACAAATCAACCAACACTTTTGTCTAAAATAATCATTAGTTCATCGTGTGCTTCCTTTATGCGTATCATGGATTTATAATCATACTTGCATGCAACTGATGCCTGTTATTATTTTGAAATTATTGAATTCGTACGATTATGGTTGTTGATCTTCAATCATTGCCACATATATGTGTATTTATATATTATACATGCTGCAATGTCTAAAACAACTTATGTTTTATTATTTGCGACTGAGTAAAACTCTTAAAAATGTAAGCTACTTGAGTAAAGCTTTGATGAAACTTTATGCATCAATCCCCATCAGAATTGATTTCTAACTATACAAATGCTTTTTAAAGTCTTTAAAATAACACCAGCCAGAAATACTCACAATTTACAAAATTATATTTAAGAAAAGATTAGGGGAAAAAAAAATTAGGATATGCATACGGTTTATACAGCATCTGCGATGTGATCAAAAATAGTAAACCAATATCAATGATTCACAATCTGTTTACGAAGTCTTTCACACTTTTTTTTCCAATGTTGACTAAGATCGATAATTGCTGGAAATGCGTTTTCAATTGTGTTATACATTTTTACACTTATCTAATTTTAAGTGCTTTGGTGTGTATAATTTTTTAAAATCACAATTAGAGTTTGATAAACGAATTCATTCATGGTCAAAAAAGGATTTTTACTCAGTTATGTTGGTCTTTAACCCATTGGGGACGAGCGACAGGTATACGTGCCGCAAAAAGGCTTAAGAATCCTTGATTATTCCCACCGGTAAAATTATACAGTAAGATTTGACTTATTCAATCGGAGCATTTTATCGATTTAAAAAGGAACAAATTTCTGCATTTTAAGACTGGTGCCAAAACATTAAAAATCTATTAAAAAGCTCCCGTCGCGAAGGGGTTAAGTTGCTTATTAGTTGCTTATTATTAATCTCATTTCATTCTAGGAAAAAGGAAATTTCTTACTGATGTAATATTAGTGTTCGAAAGTGGGACATAATCTACGCCTGATACATCATTTTTCGTTTTTATTAATTTCAGTAAAAAAACATTGTTTCAAAAGTTAATAGATGTTATGCTAACATTAAAAAATGCTGGATTGGTTTCAATTAATCAACCTTTGTGACCAATGAACTATTATCTGTGAACAAATATTCCATTTCTGTTGGTTATTTAAGACATCGAAATCCGCGGAATTAACAAAAGAACAAGTTTTAAACATATTTAAGTTTAACCCATTAATGCTCAAATTATTTTCTTCATTAAAAATGACATTTTGGGTTTCCCACTACTTCTAAAAGACGAATAACTTCTTTTTAATTTATTGAGGAATTTGTCTCGTGAAAAATAGTGCTTATTTATCTTTCTATTTACTGGTGTGAAAAATGTTTTATTGCCTTTTTATAATCGTCCCTAAAAGGGGACTCTAGGCACTAATGAGTTAAAATGAAAATAAATAAATAAATAACACAAGACAGTAAAATCATACTCCAAAGCATAGATCATAAAACACATTCCAGCACTCCCAGAAAACGTTCGCAAAATTTTGTCGTTGAGAAAGCTAAAATAAATATTTGAATAAACATTTGTATAATGAACTTGAAAACCAATTTTCAACAACTTCCATCCGTTGCAAAAAGGTGCTTCTATTCTTTTGCACAGCTTTGTATGTGATCAATAGTTTTTTTTTGCATATACTACATAGTATGCTAAAGTTTGTTAAATGCCCAATAACATGCCCTTTTCTTATTGTTGCAGTGAAGCGAGTAAGCTATTTGTATCGTGTGCGTGTTGCTTTGCATCCTTTTTTTTTTTTAATGGATTTATTAAAAATTAACAATCAACACTGGATTGTTCTCAATTAAAGTAAGCACTTATTTACGATGTATATGCTATATTTTATGAATATCAACGATGTTATTCGTTAGCTTCAAAAATATGTTTAATCTTTTAGAGCATGTGTAGGCTTAATCCCACAGCTTTGTCGAAGCTCGTGATATAAAAAATATTGTTATTTTTTTTGTGATTACTTTATTTAGTAAACAATCACGTTATAAGCCAATAATTGTTATGCTTTAATCACTTGTTTATTTTTAAATGTTTAAAACTTAGGCATGTCAACAAAAAATTGTAATTTCGGGTATTTCATACTTGTTTACTCATCAGTAGCTTTCATATTTTTCGATGCAATTCTATGTAATGTTTGAAATCTAAATAAAGCACAATTTATGCAAATATGTTTTACTTTTTATACAGCTATAAATTTAAATCATAATTCTAAATCTGATCATACACTGTTATGATGACAGGAAAATTAGTTGACATATATATAAGCAAATTTAGTATTATTCTAATACACACAGTCCTTAAAAAAGATTACTGTTAATTAGGAAATAATGATGGTGTGTTACAGCATAAAATTTCAATTTATAAAAATATTGTGAATAGTTTTCTTCTTTATTACATCACTTTAAAATTTACGATGAACGAAAAAATGTAAATTTATTTATTATTGCTAATTAATTTAAATTTATCTTTTATTATTAATAATTATTAAATTTATTTATTAAAAATATATTAAATCTTTTATCTGGATTACAAATGTCATATCATAGCACCCTTTTTATATACTGCTAAAAAGAAACATTAAAAATAAATTATACGTAGCTTTAAATTATTTAAATAATTTTCTAAATACATTCAAGAACTACAGTCATGGACAAAATTATAAACTCAGAAATTTTTTTATTTGTTTGCATCATAATATAAATGATATTAGCTTTACGTTAATAAAAGAATTATGAATATTTATATTAAGACATCTAAAATTAATGTAACTTATAAATAAAATGGTGTAAGTAATTTAAATAAGAAAATACATAACTTAAAAAAATAACATTATGTGAAACCTAGACAAAATTATAAACTCAAAATTATGATTTTATATATTCTGGCACATTTGATATAAATAAATGCATTTTGTGATAAAAAACTAATAATGGAGTCATTATGAATCAATACATTTCAATACATCAATACATGTTTTAATTTTTTTCATAAAATGACATTATGTGAAACCTGGACAAAATTATAAACTCAAAATTTTGAATTTCTACAATCTAGTATTTTTGATATAAATAAATGTATTTTATGATAATAAACTAATAAATGGAGCTATTAGGGATGAATATATTTCAATACATCAGTGCATTTTTATAATTTTTAGTTAAACAATTTTGTTAAATATGGTTTATTAATATAGTTTTTTTATATAAAATGGAGTGGTGGACGTCCAAAGATACAGAAAGAAATCAAAGATCTATGTTATGAACAGCATTTAGTACTGGAGTTTCTTCTAGCCGAATTGTAAGTACTTATAAGTTAAATGTAAACTCTTCAATTGTTAGACGAATTCTTCAATAAGCGCCGAATATGAAATGGAAGAAAACGAAAGCTGAGCCAAAACTTGAGCCCCATCACATTCAACCCAGAGTTAATTTTGCACAACAGCACGTGTCATGGATAATATAATGGAGCACAATCAGACGAAAAGAAAATTAATTTAGATGCCCAAGTGGCATAAGATACTATTGGAACGATATCAAGCCTGAAGAACGGCATATCTGTACTCGAAACTTTGGTGAACAATCAGTGATGGTGTGGGCTGGTTTTTCTCAGAATGGTAAAATTGCTGTGGATTATCTTAATTGAAAATAAAAAGCAGAAGACTACCAGTTAATGCTGGACAATAATCTTTTGTGATATGGACCGTTGATCGCTGGAGAAAACTGGGTATTTCTGCAAGATAATGCAGCAATACACTCTGTAAAAAGCACAAAAGAGTGGTTGCAGAGCCTTGTATGTAAATATCTTGAATTGACCAGTTCGCAGCCTTGATCTAAACTCCATTAAAAATTGCTGGAATGCAATCGTTCGAATAGTCTATCGCGATGGACGCCAATATTAAAACACAAATGATTTCAATATGGCTATATTTTCAGCCTGGAACCAATTGTCTATGAAGCAGTTGGAAAAAATTGTTCAATCTATGCCGAGTCGTATATTCGAAGTCTTTCAGAAAAATGCGTTTCAACACATTTTTGAATGTATGCATTATTACTTTACACCAGGATTCAAAAGTACGTTCACTTCTTAAACTCTATAATTTTATGTTTTCAATTTACACAAGTACTATATTTATATTTTACTCATATTTTTTGAAAAAAAAATTATAAAAATGCATTGATGTATTGAAATATATTCATCCCTACTAACTCCATTTATTAATTTATGATCACAAAATGCGTTTCTTTATATCAAAACAACCAGAGTGTAGAAATTCATAACTTTGAGTTTATAATTATGTCCAGGTTTCATATAATGTTATTTTACGAGAAAAATTAAATATGCATTGATGTATTGAAATGTATTAATGCGTAATGGCTCCATTTATTAGTTTCTTATCACAAAATGCATTTATTTATATCAAATATGCCAGAATATAGAAATTTATAACTTTGAGCTTATAATTTTGCCCAGGTTTCACATAATGTTATTTTTTTTAAGTTATGTATTTTTTTATTTAAATTACTTACTCTATTTCATTTATGATTTACATTAAATTTAGATGTCTTATTATAAATATTCATCATTATTTTATTAATGTAAAGCTAAGCTCATTTACATTATGGTGTAAACAAATAAAAAATTTTGTGAGTTTATGATTTCGTCCAGGAGTGTAGTTGTTTATTTGAAAATGAATTATAAGTTACACTTTTTAAAATATGTAATTGATGCAAATGTTTGTTATTGATTTTGATCTTTGAGGTATAATATAGTAAATTAATTATTTTCTCTTTGTTCTTATTGGAAACATACATTAGATATGAAAGATAAGCCAAGAAATTTTCAAAAAATATGTAAATAAAAACAAAGAAATAAAGTATGACCCTCTTCCCTCCCCTTTTTTAAACGTGTTTTTCATTTTTTTTTTCATATAAACTTTATAAAAATATTTTTAAGAAATACACAATTGGTTTTTTTTTCTTTCTTCTTTTTTTCTGTCATGTTTAAAAGTATTTTTCATCGCTAAAATGTTTATATATTTTCTCATACAGAGACTAAATTATACTTTTTTAACATGAAATATTAATTTAATTAAATGCTTCTCTTGTCACTAATTATATCAGTAATATAAAATACCGAAAAAAATCACAATTTAAAATAAAAATTTTGCCACATATGCAGTTATCATTTCTTGGATCACCAATACAAATCACCAGAGTTATTTTAACATTATAAAATATTAAATATATATTTTTAATAATGTGAAATTAAAAGTATTAGAGATAATAAAAAATAATGGGCCTTTTCTTCATATATACTAGACTTATCTTAAATTTAAGTTATTTATTATGTAAGTGTATGTTGCAAGATAATAATAGATAAATAATAACATTGTTAATGTTCAAGGAAATGGCAAATATATATTACAAATAGCTGCTTACCTTAATTGAAAGATAAGACTATGATGTGAATATGTTAAATGTGTTGAAACATGAACTTGCACATTACAAAAAATAAAATAAATAAAGTTTTTTTTTCTATTTTTTAAAGGATTAAAATCCAAGAAACTATCCTCTTCTTGAAATAAACATATAACACATGAAGCAATTAAACTATCAGTACTTAGTAGAAAAGAAAAAATGAATAAGATTTCTATTTCTCTTATTATTTAGTTGTTAATCAACACCAACAAATATACATATATAAAGCTTAGATATTTAGGAATTATATATTTTACTTTTATTAAAAGACATGAAAAAAAGGTGGAATTTATAGAAATTTCTTTTTTCTCGCTTAAAAATTAATCTAAAATTCATTAATGCAAGTAAAATTCTGAATGCAAACCATTTTATTTAAACAGCAACTATTCTGAAATAGAAATAATCATAAAAATTTGAATACACTTGATTTTATTTTTAAAATATTTTAGAAAAGAAACATTTTAAAAAGATTAAAATGCAAGAAAGTATCCCTTTTAAGTAATGAATATGTATTTATAACATATAAAAAAACAAATAAAATATCACTTAACAGAAAAGAAAAAAAATAGATATATGTTTTCTTATTCAATTGTTGTTTCTTATTCAATGCGTCTTTCCAAACTTTACTGAGTTGTTTATAATCTTTTTACCATCCGTTTTGTTAGTGTTCATTTTCAGAGACCAATTTACAAATTTGGGGGCCCTGGGAACAGATGCTTACCGGGGGCCCCCTTCAACAGATACTTAGAGGGCGATTGATTTTAAAAAATGAAAAAAGATGGTTACTAAAGTAACCATCATTGACTATGAAACAGCCATTAAACATTTAAATACGATAATTATAACTTACTTTTAAATAATTATTTCACATTTAAGAAATTTAAACGAGTAGGTGTTTTATAATTAACTGTGGGCCGCTAATTATCTTTTACTATTCAAATCTGTATATCTGGAATGATAAAGTCTGCAACAACTAATAATAAATTTTCTACAACACCAAGCTACAATTACTTAAAATATTAGGAGGCCTGTAAGCTACGCTCACCAACACTCAAATAATCTACCAATAACAGGAAAAGGATTAAACAAGAAATGAAAATACAATATATTGCTTTAAGTTATAAAGATAAAAGAAAATATCCAGTATAATGAAGTAATAAATGAATGTTTCAAACAAAATATACAAGGTTATAAAAATACAATATGAACATAATAGAATTTAGAATGAAATGTAAAATTTCATTTGATATTAAAACTGCAGGAGATTTTTGACATGAATTGAAAAACCTTCTGAAGCATATGGGGCCCCCAGAAAATCAGGAGCCCTAGGCCCGTACCCCAATGCCCTGCCATAAATCTGGCACTATTCATTTGTTTCCTTTCCACACTGTACTTTGCAGGGTTTCACGAAACAGCACATAAACCTGGACGGAAAGAGAGCGCAGCGCAAACAAATCATTGCACAGAAAACAATTCGCATGCAACACAAATCATTGCAGAGAAGTAAATTGTAGCAAATAATTGTACAGAAACAAACCGCATACACATAAATTATTGTATAGAAAATTAAAAGCACAGTACACAATACTGGACATCTCATTTCAATAAGAACCAAAATTTTTATTTATAACTTTAGATATATTGAAGATATTTTAAGGAAATTTCCAACAGACTTACACTGCTTTGTGTAAAACGCTACTACATTACGAAAACTTCTGCAGAACAAGGTAATATGGTCAGTGATTCCGTATGTAATGCGAACTTCATAACCATTAATTCATCAATTAATTCTTTAATTTACCGGTGAAATTAACCTGTAATTAATTTTTCAATTTACCAGTGAAATGTGACGCATCTACTTCAATATTATTTGTATTATGATGGAAACTTCCCACCATTTCTCGGAAAATCGTTGCTCTTTTCATTAAAAAAAAGCTAAGTCTGCAGCAAATTTTGCTAAAATATTCTGATTATTTTTAAAGTTATGAACGAAAATCTAGGTTCGGATTAAAGAGAGACGGTTATTGATATCATTATAAGCCAATTATTTGTAAGAAACCCAAATAATTGGTTGAATAAATAGATCGGACACTATAAACCGCACAAATCATCACCTCATCGAGCTGACGACTAAAATTCAAGGATTAGTTAAAACTCGATTTGCATATTAAAATGCAACTTGTCTGCAAATTCATATTTTGGTGAAAATTATCTGAAAGTTAGATTTTAGTGATTAACTGATAGGTTTACCATTGTATTTTCTTGCACCCAAAGGTTTGTAAATATGGAGAAATGAAAGCAGGAAAACACAATGGTATATATACGAATCAAACATTAAAACTAGGTCTGAAAGTGTTTTCCACCGATATATGACTTTGCAGACTAGTTACATTTTAATCTGAGAATCGCGTTTTAACAAATCTTGTAATTCCAGCCGTTAACTTGATGAGATGATGGTTTGTGCAGCCACTTCCCAGTCTAATAATTTCCTAAACGAAAATTGTTGTTGAAGCATATTCTAACTTCACTAATTTGGTATATTTAGATCTGGGATGCTCAGTACTAGCAACAAAGTTTACTAAAACAATTTTTGAACAAAAAATGTGTTATTTATATGCTCCTTACATACTTTTTAGCTTTATCATCTTACCTGAAAAAAATTTGTGCTAATTTAAGGGGAAGAAAAGAAAGAAAGAAAGAAAAAAAAAAGCTGGTCCGAAATAGGTAAGATCATTAGGAAGTTCATTTCTTATAAATCTAATGACCGATTTAAGGTGCAAGGAACTAAGTAATCTGTAAATAGAACTCAAATTTTCATTTTTAATTCGAATGCAAAAATGTATGAAAGGATATTTTTGATTCCTTTTCTAGAGCATTTTTTACTCAAATGGCATAAAAATCCCTTCCAATCACTTTTTTTTTTTTTTTTTTTTTTACTTTCTAATCTTTGCGCACGCGCACAAGCATATTCTTATAATATGAACACGATATAAGACTGACTGTGAGCCTCCGGAATAAATTTGATACATCCTTCAAGATAAAGTGTATATAGATGTGGCACATTTTTCCTTCAAATGCCTGAAAACTGATTTCCAAAGAAAAAAAAATCATCGCAAAACTTCTCTTTTTACACATGGACGCGGTGCTTATTCAAAATGGACCCTACTTTGAGGATTAGCAGAAATATTTATATTGATTTTAGAAATTTTTTTATCTACATTGACTCAACCTGTTTTTCCTGCAACAGTTTTCTTTGAGCCCACTGTATATATTTTCCCTCCATCACTATAGTAGCTCTATCTTTCGTAGCACTCTTTTCATAGAGGCATGAACGGAGAGAAAAAAAAACTGTCCCTTCAGTTGACTAAAATCGTCTAAATTCTTCCAGCTTTTTTTTTATTATTAGTATTATTCTCTTTTCTCATATATTCCATCAGCTTCGCTTTTCCCACCTTATTTCTGAAAGCTTTAACCCGTGTGAAAGCTTGCATATATTCCGAGACCCTATATATAAGATCCAGTGGGGCCCCACTGTGCAAACTTTTATATGGAATATTTTTCCACCCCTTTTTTTACGAGTGCTTTTTTTTTCTTTTCTCTTCTTTCGTCATCATCTTTTCCTCCTTTCCTTTTGCTTCAAAATTCCCTATTCAAAGTAGGGAAAAACTCTATTTCGCATAGAACGCTTCTCCTTTTCTCCCCCGCCTTCACTCCTTATCTCATTCTGGAACCCGTTCCTAAAGGATAGAAACTCAGTTTATTTTTACGAAAAATACAAGAAAAGTTTCTACCGGAAAAAAATACTAAAAAAAAAAAAAAATTCAAATTTCTAGAATCTATGGGGACAAAAAAAAATGTTGCCTCCGTATTTTTTTTATCGCCTCTCTAAGATATGGTTATATGCTTTATATTTTCTTGCCTCACCTAGCTAAATAGAGAATTGCATAAACATACAATCACAACTGTAGCCATGTGACGCTCATGTGATTTCTGGCTACAGTTAACTGATTTTCCATTTTATGTTAGTGGAAAAAGTTTAAAAATTTTGTTGTGATGTATTTTTTTTTCTGTATTTTTATATTTGAATGAAGAACACCTGACGTTATTTTATCTTCATTTTCATTTCGTAAGGATTAGAGGTACAATTGGAAACGTCACAAAAATTTTCAACCATTTCATCGTAACCGGAAACGGTACAGTTAGATTGAAAGTTATTGCAGAGCTGTCAATCACTCCAAAGTGAATAATGAAGTTCAACTAATTCAATCATAAATAGGTTTTTAAATCCTAAGTTAAATAACTGCTTTTTAAAATATATTTCTCACCAAATTGAATTTTTATCGCAGAAAAATATCTATTTTTTTTCCAACATCATATTATGATACTTTAAATATTTTTAGGCGATTTCAAAAATATATGCTTCTATTTTTTGTCGCTATGTATGTGTATGTATGTCTTCAGTTTTCACAACAAACACTGAATGGATTTGAATGCAATTTTCGTATTAAAATTGTAGTTCACCAAGGACGGTATTAAACTAACAGGGTCGTATTATGCATAGCTTTCTTTCTTTTTTCTTTTTTTAACATGATCACGTCAAAAAAATTAATATGTGATTGCCTACTGCGGTTTAAAAGTGGACGCGGAGAAATAGACTATCTTTACAAATGCGAGAAAAGTAGCTTATGAGAAATGAAATTTGATATATCGAATGGTTTTTGGACAAAACATTGAGTGATGAGCAACTAGATTGTCTTTATAAATACGAAAGCACTGATATGGGTGATTCTCAAAATAGGGGACAATTTATGTCTTTCAACATACAAAAAAAATTGAGAGGTTTTCTGTCATGTTTTTATACTTAGATATCTTTGTCTTAATATTATTCATTATTTGCACTCAAGAATTACTCACTTTTTACTTTAAAACACCTTAAAATAACAGAATAAATGTTCAAAATGTCATTAGCATGGATGTCCACAGCAGCTGTGCCTTGTATATATTAGCTTTTTCAAGAGTTAATATCATGTTTATAAAATAAAGCAAATGTTATTCTTTCTTTAAATTAATCAAGGAGAGGATTAATCCAATAAATTTCTTTTTAAAAATAAAATTATAGTATATAAAAAGAGAATTAAAGTTTGTCCTCCATATTCTGTTTTCAAAACAAGGTCATACTATAACAGCTGTTTATTAATCAAAATTTCATTTTCACATATGACAATACTTTGAAAATATAAAGTTTCTCCATGGCAACAAGTAGCCATTTTATTCCAGCCTGAAAATAGAAGCATGTATTGTATTTTAAGAATAGAAGTTGAATATTAGGCGAGTACATCGATTGTATGTCATTAGAATGGATAAAAATTTTCATGTTTATTTTATAGTTAAAATCTTTATTTTACTTATTAGCATAGAACTTTTGTGTTTTAAAAAGCCCCAGAAAGGACTATTGCATTGTGATTATATTATGGCTCATAATCTTATTTAAATTAAAATTTGTCATTAGCATGGACAAATATCAGTGTCATTAGCATGGTTTTTCTGTCCATGCTAAAGACTCCTATGTGCATAAATGTAACCATTGCTTATATTGTATCCTTTTTAAAGTTTAATTTTACATATAAATTTAGGTATTACATTTATTATCCCTAAAATATGCATTAAATATGTCAGAAAATCACTAAGACAGCTTCTTACATATAGTGTCAGAATGTTGTTCATGTAAACAAAGTTTGCTCTTTGGTAATGTTTTTATTCCCCTTATATATATATATGTAAAAATGGAAACTATTTGTTGGAAAGGAAGGCTAATAAACGTAGAAAAAAATATTTAAACAGGAAGAAAATAAAAATTTCTTAACATATTTATTCCATTTAATTTGTTTTGTCATTAGCATGGCTCAAAAAATACTAATTATTTTTTTTAAAGTTAATTTTTAAATATTTAGCTCTGCTGACTACATGAAAAGTATACCTAATACTATATTAACAACACATATTTTTTTCATAAATTTTGCTAACAGTAATTTTTTTAAGATTTCATTTTTGAAATTGTCCCCTATTTTGAGAATCACCCATATATGAGCAATAAAAAGATCAATATCCGTAAGCGTCTTTTTCGGCCCAAAAGAGTTTGAAGCTTATATTTATGTATGCGTTAGGTATATGTGTAGATTCACGATCGTCAGTCGCTACATAGCGACTAATTTTCACATCAAGTCGTCATCTTTCGGCTAAGTTTACGTTTTTTCTCGAGATCATTTGACAAAAATTGCATTTTTCCGCAATAATCTGACGAGAATCCTACGTTTTTTCACGATCCTCTGTCCAAAATCGCATACTTTTTAGCTATTCTCTAAAAAATCTCGTTTTTTCTGCGATCATTTGACGAAAATCGCGTTTTTAGGGATTCTTTGGCAAAAATCGTTGTGTTTTTACAATCCTTTGAAAAAATTAGTTTCTCTTCTGCTATCTTTTAGCGAAATTCGCCTTGTTTCTTACTTTTTCTTAGAAATTAAGTCCTGTGGTGACTGAAATATTTGGATTTAGGTTCCACTGGCTTCTTAAAAAATTTTGAGAATCTTAACCTATAGTGTTAGGGTAGGCCATATAAATTATAAATATTGAATACACAAGTTGAAAAATTTAATAAAGTATTATATGGCATAAAACATACAAGGCAATATTTTATTAACAGTATAAAAAAATTGGAATACTAATTAAACATTATGGGATGAACAAAACATGTAAAATAGGATTGGCGAAAGATTATTCCCTCTCTGAACAATGCGAAGTAGCATCGAGAACATAGTTCTTGCAGTCAGCAGTGTGAAGCTTTTTCTTCTGTTACATACATTTGATATCTTAAATACCACAAAAAGGCTGCAATATGTGTATCAAAATCCACTACACGGGCTCCTACTTTAAACTGACAATACAAAGAATAATTCGGTGGCTTGTACTGTATCCAAGCATCCATCTTCAAAAACGTATATCTCGATTGCAGTTGAACACGGATAATATCATTGCGCTCTTTCAAATTTTGAATGAATTTTGATCATGATAGATTATTATTTAACAAATTTTCAAATTTTTTTGGCTTGCAAGAAAATAATCATTCAGAAAGCGGTTAATAGAGTTGGTAACAGTATCAAAGTCATTAATAGTAACGCATGTTAATTGATGATAATATCCAGATAAAGGTGTAACATCATCACCGAAATCGAAATTTATACTGAGAGCAATTTTCTGTATTCCTTTTAATAAGCTCTCAAATTTCATTTCGATATAGTAATAGATTTATAGAATATTTTCAATTTTTCCACAGTATCATCAGACAGTAAAATATGGTAATTAAAGGAGACAACATCAAGCCTGATATCATAACATCCTAATTAACAAATGAATGACTTCGTATAACGTTAGCCCTTTGAAGTCCTTAACGTTATTCTTCAAAGATTCATTACAGAATTGCATACTATACAGATTGAGTGAATGCTACTTGTTTTTTTTTACACTTAATCTCACGTTATATCTGCTGCACTTACATTAGTAAAAGATTTTTCACTAGATAAGTCTGCATCTATGTCATTATCTGATGCGGATGGTAAATTCTGAACAACTTGCACATTTCCCAAGCTAACAGAGAGACTATCACTCACTACTTCTTTTTGCAATTTTTTGTATGCCTATATGCTTCTGTATAAGATTTAGGACAAACTTTGTAAGTTGTGATAAACGCTGAACTTTATCTATCAAGTACTGAACGGCATAAGAATTACACGGCATGCCTTTTCAGATATGGACGCTATATAGGAATTGACACAGACTATTTTATGGTTCTTCTTCCACTTTATCAGAAATCTTCTTGCAGGAGAAGAGAGTGAATTGTCAGACCTCTTTGATGAAGATATAGCACTCGACGATACAAACTATTTTGAAGTTTTTGCAACAGATTCCGAAGAAGAAGGATTGACATCACGTCACAAACTACGAATTGTTATACCAGACTCGAATAAATCTATAGACTCTGATGTCGGATATGTTCCATTGCCTTTTTCGAACGAGGAAGAACCACAGAAAGAAGAGACAACTGGTGCATTTATAAATAAGAAGAATGAGGTGTGGAAAAACAGATGTCTAGAACAGCGGCTCCCAAACTTCATTGGTACGCGACCCACTTTTAACCCTTTCCGGCACGGGTAAAATCTGTAATAAAATGAGAAACTCTCGACTGACACCGGAATTCACAAACGAATTTTTTAGATATTTTGAAATCCTTAATTTAAGCTTTTGTTGTAAAAGCAAAATTTTAGCAAAATATTACTGGTGCCGTTTGCAATTAAAATTAGGTATCCCAGACCGGGCACAGTGTGCCGAAAAGGGTTAAGTAAAAAAAATTTTCGTGACCCACCTAATATAATAAAATACATTTAATTATTATCAAAACATAACTTTATAATCTGTGCCTTTTCTGGCACTGGCGTTCACTGATGATAGCATTTATATCAGGATTAAAACTTGTTAATTTCAATCTTATTTCACTTTCAACGCACAGTTTTTTCTATACTTATTTTTCAAAGACAGCCAAGTAAAAAAAGCATGTTCACATGAGTATGTTGTGTTGAACTCCAAAAAGGAATTCAAAGTTCATTTAGATATTTCTGGATATTCTGCTTGTATATTTCTTCATATGGAAATTCAGGAATTTCCCTTAAAATAATATTTGTTGTTTAAATTGTTAAATTTCTTTGACAGTTGGAGTAAAAGACATATTTTTGTGACAAACTTAAATTGTTTTCGCGACCCACTAAAATAGCCACCGCGACCCATAGTTTAGGAACGGCTGATCTAGAACAAAGTTAGGATGATACAAAATTTGGTAATGCATAATGTGACATATGTGGCACGAACTCAAATTGGCCTTTAATTAAAACAGATTTGAAATTTTCGAATTTTCAGTGAATTTTGATCATGTTATATTATTATTTAGCAAACTTTCAAATTTTTTGGCCTGCAAGAAAAGAATCATTCAGGAAGGGGTTAATACTGTCAGCAAGCGTAACAAAGTCATTAATAGTAAAGAATGTTAACTGATACTAACCATATCCAGATAAAGGTGTAACATTATCGATTAAATTTCCCATTCTATCGTCAGACAGAGAATCAGTAGTTAAAGGAGACAGTATTGAGCTTCATATGGTATCATCTATTATAACATTCTAGTTAACAAATGAATACCGTAATTTCGGGTGTATAAGCCGCGGATCAAACAATTCTTTTTGGACCCAGAAATTTTATTTTGTGATAGAAGACAAATATTTACGGCGATCTAACTAGTTATATTTGTTTCTTAAAAAATTCTGGGTCGAAAAAGTATTGTTTGATCTGCGACTTATACACCCGAAATTACGGTAATTCGTGCCCTTAGCGTGATCCTTCAAAGATTCATTGTAGAATTGCATACTATACATACTGAGTGAATGCTACTTGTGTTTTTTTATACTTTAAGTTATATCTGCTGCACTTACATTAGTAGAAGATTTTTCACTATGTATGCCTGCATCTGTGTCATTACCTGATGCGGATGATAAATTCTGGTCATCTTGCACATTTCCTAAGCGAAAAGAGTAACGCTCACTTCTGTTTGATTCTATTTTTTGTATGCCTATACGTTTCTGTATAAGATTTAGGCCAAACTTTGTACGTTTTGAAAAAACCTAAACTTATATCCATCAAGTATTGAACGGCATAAGAGTTAATTACACACCTTGCATTTTTCAACTTTTTTCTTTTTGTACAGCGACCACAAAATATATTCTTATTCATATTAGCTCATTTATCACTATCGCCATTAAATATTAATTTGTTAGAACTCGAGAATACCGATGAATTTTTCATTCGCCTTAAAATAGTCACTTGTTTACCATCAACCGCTGGTCAATTGCAGGTGTGCAACACAGTACTGTATTCTTTCTAAAAATATATTTTATCAGTTAAAAATGAAAAATATTATCCGTAGTACCGTAGTAATAGCACACGTAAACAACACAAGTCTTATTAGCATTGACTAGAAGTAGTTACATCCCTTTCAGCATGTTTAGCCCTTTCCGACGCAGACAAATTCTGTTCATAAAATTAGAAATTATTGACTGACACAGGAATTTAATAATGACTTTTTTTGAACTCCTTTAAACTTTTATTGTAAACGAAAAAATTTATTAAAATATTCTTGCAAGTTTGCAAGTTTGGAATTAAAATTAAATGCGCCCGGAAAGGGAACACTGCGCCGAAAAGGTTTAAACACGCCACTGCATCATGAGTATCTTTTTGTGATGTTGACGAGTTTGTCAGTGATCTGCCCCATCGTAATTTTTAATCTAGGTAAATTCCTAGATACTTATACTCAGTGATTCAGGGAATATCATCGCCGTTAAGAGAAAGATTAGTGGCTGGGGAGATAGAGTTTCTGAAAAACATCATGGCGACACTTTTTGCTGCATTAACCTTGATGCGCGATTTTCTAAGCCAATTGTAAAGAGCGTGAAGGTACGACTAGACTTGTTCTATCACTATGTGTGGCTGTTTGTGATTGTAAATGATGATCGTATCATCTGCATATAATGCTAAGAGGATGCGAAGAATCTCAGGAATATCATTTATATACAAGTTGAAGAGCCAAGTTGAGATAAGGCTGCCTTGAGATACGCCCCCCTCGATATTGCGAGAAAAAGAAATAGAACTATTGACTTTAACAGTAAATGTTACGTAGTTCCAAACGTAATCCAAATCATTTCCGTAGTTCCAAATAATGAGAACTAGTTGAGGTGGAGCATTTAATAATATTAGTTTATAGATGAGAACTTTATGCCGGACTCTATCGAATGCCTTGCCAGTGTCTATGAATACGACTTCAATATTTTCTCTTCTATAGAAGACGTCATGAATAAGTTCAGTAACACGCAAAAGCTGGTATTGAGTCGAGAGTTTGGCTCGGAATCCAAACTGTTCGGGAATAATAATCAAATTGGCGATTACAAACTCCTTCAGACGACTAGTGAGAATGTGTTCATTGACTTTCGATAAACATGAGAGAAGAGAAATTGGTCTAAAACTGGAAGGGGCATGACTATCTTGTCTCTGTTTTGTGATAGTTACAATTAAATCCTTATTCTAGCAATCAGGAAACATATAGACGTTAAGCATCTTGTCATAGTGAATACACTATATTGCCATTGATTATGGGACACTTGCGATTTTAGACATTTTACTAAATATCTAGAAAAATACATGAGGAATCATCTCGAAACTCTTAGTGTATAAATATAATAGTATACGTCATACATTTCCGTGAAGATTTTTTACCGAAACGCCATAGGGGACCGTCAACAAATTAAAAAAGAATGAATATCTTTTGAATAACCCTGTCAAAACTAATGTAGCAAAAGCGCTCAAACTCTAGATTATGATTGAATGCCTTATTGTAATACACTGTGTTCATTTTTATGCAAATAGCATTCACACTCGCAGAGTAATTAAGGTTTTTATAAAAATGGTCCCAAATTTTTCCAAGTTTTTCCATTATAATTTTCAGAGTTCTTAATATAAAATAATATTTTTTTCAGAAAATATGACAAACAACATTGCACACAGTACTCTGTAATCAGAATTAAAAAATAATAAAAATTGTATGAAAAATGAGTAGGTTTACTATATAATTTTTTACTGCGCATGCGTCAAAGATATCAAAATTTCATTTGCATATTATGTTAGCTAAATGTATAGAGCAACTTTTGTAAAAGTCTCAAAATCATAGCTTGAAAATACTGAAAGTAATCGTCTATAGAAAAAGGACAAAATCCGTTGTTTCCAAAATGAAGCAAAAAAATGAGGGATTTTATCCAAATGCAGTAGTACATCCCATATTGTGTATTCTATATTGACACTAATCAATGAATATATGGATACAACCCCTCTTGTTTTTGCTTCATTTTGAGAATAACGGATTTTCGACTTATTCAATTGACGATTATTGTCAGAATTTTCAAGTTATGATTTTGCGACTTTCACAAAAGTTGCTCTATACATTTAGCTAACATAATATGCAAATGAAATTTTGATATCGTTGACGCATGCGCAGTAAAAAATTATTTAGTAAACCAACTCATTTTTTATACAATTTTCATTATTTTTTAATTCTGATTACAGGGTACTGTATGCAATGTTGTTTGTCATATTTTCTGAAAAAAATAATATTTTATATTAAGAACTCTGAAAATTATAAGGAAAAAACTTGGAAAAATTTGGGATCATTTTTATAAAAACCTTAATTACTCTGCGAGTATGCATGCTATTTGCATAAAAATGAACAAGGCTTATTACAATAAGGCATTCAATTACAATCTAGAGTTTGAGCTCTTTTGCTACATTAGTTTTGACAGGGTTATTCAAAAGATATTCATTCTTTTTTAATTTGTTGACGGCCCCCTTTGAAGTTTCGGGAAAAAATCTTCACGGAGATGTGTGACTTATACTATTATATTTATACACTAAGAGTTTCGAGATGATTCCTCATGTATTTTTCTAGATATTTAGTAAAATGTCTAAAATCGCAAGTGTCCCATAATCAATGGCAATATAGTGTATATTGTATTCAAATTGTATTTAATCTACACATTTTTAATCGGCTTTCCCTACGGGTCCTTTAAAGATATTCCACTGAGGGGGGGGGGGGTGGGGCTTGTGAGTGCTTAAACCATTGTTAGGCCTCCCCACCCAGCTGACTCTCTTGACTCTTTGATAAGAAAAAATTGGAAAAGTATGAAATTTAATGGACGATTTACCTGTTAGTAAAGATGCAATCGAAACCGGGAGCTTTTTTTTTTTTTTTCCCCTAAGATTTCCAATGTAAATCACAACTTCTGAAGGGGTTGAGGGTTTGATAGTATTATTATGTTCAGTGTCTTTAAGATTGGTATCGCCAATATCCTGGGATATACAATGTTGAAAATTAAGTGTAATCTGGCTTCTAAGACTATCAGCAATGAGCTTAGCCTTATCAGGTTTAGAATAGGCCTTAAATAAGTTTGACAATTGCAATGTAGAAAAACACTCTTGAATTCTAGTAGAAGACTCTAAAACTCTCTAGCAAAGGGAAATATAATTTATAAGGATGACATGGAACTGTTTTTTTTACAACCACAATTTACATTCTAAATTCCAGAACTATATATTTTTCTGTGTTCAGTTAGTTAAGCACTAAGCGGCTTTCGTTAAAATTATACGGGGCTTTTATGTCTGTATGCGTACTGAAAATTCAGTTAATCTTAAAACATAATCTATTAAAAATGAATCATAATCCAATAATATGTCCAATAAAAAAAAATAATAAAACTACTAAAAATAGTTTTTTTTTTCTAAGTTTAATGTTATGTACATTCTAAAATTTCTGAAAAAAAAATCCCCGATACACCAGCGAAAGCAGATCAGCAACTCAACTTTCTGGAAACTTTAAAAAGTTCTTGTACGCTCTAAAATTAAATTTCAACCACACAAAATACTTTTTTTTTTTGGAGAATTATGAGGATCCTTTTCTTTCTAAATCTCCAAATACTTAGCCTCACATCGTCAAGAACTAAAACTCAGTGCAAAAAGATAAAAGAGAGCGGGAGGGAGGATAAGAGTCCCAACAAAATCCAGTTCTAAAACTTGACCTCAGCACATTGACGAAGTTTTAACTGTAATCCCTTCAGAAACTTCTGTACAGTTTTTAATTACAAAAACAAGTCTAACTCCTCTGGGCTTCATACGGTATTGTTAACATTACAGCAGGGTATTGGATTGGGGTGCACCAACAAAGGGAGCTTTAAAGTAAAACGATCCTAAATTTGGACCCTAGAAACATGTTTTCACGTCCTTTTATTTTTTTACTTTCTTTTTTTATAATCCGCTTCAACTTAAGCCGATTGAAAACAGTATTTAGGAGTACAGCTTAGAGGAAAGAGAGGATGCCCCGGATTTTAATCTTTTTTTCTTTCTTTCATTTTGTCAGTTTTAGTATTGAAACGGTCATCGTATATTATTTCGAACGCTTCTTTGTTAATAAGTTATGTTTTCATTAGTCTTGGGTTAAAAATGAGTAGAAGGACAAAGAGATTTCGTTTAATTGAACGTCTTAAAAGAGGAGTTCCAGTTTCAACCTCATAGAAAAGCTTATTATATTGAGGGGAAAATGTATTTTATTATTAACTAAATTGAATTACAGTATCGTATACACGGAGAAAAATTCGTATGGGAGAATGTTTACTAGTAAACTGGATGGAGAACCACAAGAGGATTCGGAAGCCAGGATCATTAATTTTTCTTACGTGTAAAGATTAATGAATTCTGTAAAATAAATAGATTTTGACCATTAAATCTCCTAGCAAAACAATATTGGACTAATATTATTGGTATTGGCTTTACTTTGCTAAATTTTAAGTATAGCATAAATAGGTTGATATTAATATTAGCTGATAGTTTGATTTTGTACATTACTCAAATGTTGCAAGAATATTAATAAAAAGTATTTCATATATTGTTTCGAACGCTTCTTTGTAAATAAGTTCTGTTTTCATTAGTCTAGGGTTAAAAATGAGTAGAAAGACAGAGAGATTTCACTTAATTGAATGTCTTAACAGAGGAGTTGCATTCTCAACCTCATAGCAAAGCTTATTATATAGAGAGGGAAATGTATTTTATTATTAACTAAAAATAATTACAGTATCGTATACATGGCGAAATATTCGTATGGGAGAATGTTTGCTTGTAAACTGGATGGAGAACCACAAGAGGATTCGGAAGCCAGAATCATTAATTTTTCTTACGTGTGAAAATTAATTAATTCTGTAGATTAACATTTTGACCATTAAATCACCTAGCAAAACAATATTGGACGAATATTATTAGTGTTGGCTTTACTTTGCTTAGTATTAGGTATAGCTTAGATAGGTTGGCCAATGATATTATTATTAGCCGATAATTTGGTTTTGTACATTATACTAATATTGCACCATTATTAATAAAAAATACATCGCAATTTAATTTCTAATACTTCCAATAAAAAAACTATATTTTTAAATTATAAACGTTTCGTTGACAACATTTTTATATAAAGACAATATTTCTGCAATTGTGGCATTTTATTAGAATTAATTGTGTTCTGTAATCTGCAATCTGTATTTAGAAATGTGTAACCAAAAATTCTGTAGCTAACAAAGCGGTATTTTCAATATTAGACCCAAAATAACTAATATAATCAATGATGGTTTGTTATTAGTGTTTACTAAAAAAAAAAAAAAAAAAGGAGTATTATTACAATGCAATTTTCAAACAATATCTTAAGCCAAGAAAAAAGGAAAAAAAAATATTTACAATTCATAAGCAGCTTATTTCGCAAGCTTTTGTATGCGTTTCAGATAAAATTTTATTATAATTTAAAAGCAGACAGTTTGCGAAAAAATAAAGAATAGTTTAAATACTGACTAATGAATTTTCTTTTAATATTAAAAGAAAATGAAATGTATATTTAATAGATTATATTTTAAAAGAAAGCTAAATTCTTTCTTTCAATTTTTTTATTATTATTATTATTATTATTATTATTATTATTAGCAGACTACGCCCACGGCTCTAGTCCATTTATAAAATGAATCTTAAATCGAACAAATTGGTGAATTCTAGCTTGTGTTTTAAATTAATATTCTCTTTTACCTGTGAAATCCCTTCGCATTTGGTGAATGCGACGCGAACGCCATTGTCCTATTACATTATCTTACGCAATATGTAAAATTAGTTCAAAAAAACTGTTCAAAGCAACTTTTTTTGTAGTAGATCCTTATAATAGAGTTATATATAATAAAGTTAATCACACGCCAAACTACATTTCATTAAATAATATCAAACTGCTGTTGATTGAATTATAAATATTTTAGTCCAAGTGCCCACCGCACAAAACCCTATGCCATCGAGCACAGGAAAAAAGCCTTTATTTTATGGAAGAGTAGTAATAGGAATCTAATTATCCATATCTGCCGGAAGTGAAGTAGTGGATAAGCCAAAAATTGATACCACTAGTGGTTGACTCGTAGGCTTAGCATTGCGTTTGTTCTACAATTAAAAGTATGAAAACATGGAAAACTGGGTGCAATAAAAAATAAAACTACTTATGCAAAATTTTTGGTAGTAATCTTCTTAATGAATCGAAGATTTTATTTTATAATTATCATTATTACTTTTTTCCTAATGAGTACTAACAATGATGACTCTTTTTTTTTTCCCTAATGTAGGTTCTCTAACACTAAGAAATAAATAGACTTTTTATTTTCACGAAATAAATAGACCTTTTATTATATTTCACATTACATTATTATTCAAATTATTACCTAAATAAACCTAAAATCGTTAATTTATCGCTAAGTTTAGCTACTAAGACTATGCGCCAGAAAAAATTCCTTTATAATGATCGAAGCTCATCTGAATTTCAGGTAAATACGTTTTTTCTTTTCTAATCTAAAATGATAGACATTGCTCAAATAGCCACTAATGACATTTCAATGGGTTTTTTTCCCAGGTGTTTCTTTTTTAACGATATTAAAATAACTGCAGATGAAAAATATATAATAGTAAACCTTCTTTTGTCCACTTGCTTCACAATAAAAATACCCATAAATTTACTAATTGCTAAGTATAAATATCTTGTAACTTTCTGCAGTCTAGAGCCTCTACAAATGTAAAAGAAACATCCAACAATACAATAAATGCAGCAATTGCTGAGTGATTTGATTACGGAAGATTAGTAGAATAGCTTTTAAAACTTTCACAAAAAAAGAAAAATATGTACAAACAAAACTTTAAAAAAAAAGACTAATTAAAAAGAATATTAAAAATCTATTTCAGCAAGCAATTTTTATCGGAAAATGTTTTCTTTTGTGTACGTTTATTATTGTATTAATTACACATAATTGAATAAATCTGAAGTATGATGAAAATCTGTACATTAATTCTTGAGCTAGAGCTATTGCGGGAATCGTGAATAATGCTATACAGCAGCACTAACTGTTAGACAATATACCAAAATAATAATAATAATAATAATAATAATAATCAGCACCAATTTATATTGGGAATTAAGTGAATCTATAGTTTTATTAAATTCTGATTGTTTGTTATTGAGATAAAGCGCAAACAAAGAATGCATATCATACATAGACTCACAGACAGAATTTTTATAACTAGTTGAATGTTTCAATGCCAAAAATTTCTTATATCTCATACATGTTAATACCGCCTGAAAAATGAAGCATATCTGCACCACTGCACTGGTTAAGTGATTTATACCAAAATCTGATCAGGAACGACTTATACCAACTTCTAACTGAATCTGAAGTTTCATGAAACTCCATGCATTAGTTTATGAAATAGAGCTATCGCGGAAATCGTAAAATGTTCTGAAAATAGCACCATCTGTTGGACAATTCACTCGTAAAACTAATCAGGACCAGTAGGTATCCAGGACCCTATCAGAGACAAACTGAATCGTAATTTGGATGAAAATTCGTGCGTTAGTGCTTGCGATACAGCTATTGCGGAAATCAGGAAAGATGGAGCATAGTAGTGCCACCTGTCGGGAAATTTACACAAATAACTAAAAACTGCTAATTTATATCAGGGAGTAACAGAATCTGAAGTTTGATGCATATTCGTGCTTTCCTTTTTGAGATATATTGCAATAATCAGGAATAATGCATTCTAAAAGCACCACCTATTGAGCGATATACACCAAAAACTAATCAGCGCCAAATTACATCAAGGACTAACTTAATCTGTAGTTTTGTGAAAATTCGTGTATTAGTTCTTCAGATACAGCTATTGCAGAAATAGTGAAAAAGGCTGCATAACAGCATCACCTGTTGAGCGATTTACGCCAAAAATAATCAGCATCAATTTATCTTACAGACCAAATGAATCTAAAGTTTTATTAAATTCCGTTCATTAGTTCTTGAGATAAATCGTCCACAAAATTTGTGACACATACAAGCAGACAGACAGATCCATGTACTCACAAACAAATATTTTGTAAAAACATGCTTTTCGGGATCTCTCACCCTTAAAACGTGTAAATCCTTCGAAAACCATAATTCGAAAATTTTCGCGAATCATCCAATACTTTCTTCCTGTACAGATAGAAGAACGCAAAAATAGTCGGATCAAGTTCAAAATCTTCTAAAATTTGTAAATCCTTCGAAAACCAGAAGTCAATTTTTTTCACAAATCCACTATATATATATTTTAAAGATGGTAGAAATAAAAATAAATATAGTTACTTGTATAGAAAGAAATGTATATACATACTTCATACACATATATAGCTTGTGTGTGAGAGAAAACGTTGAATCCACGCATATTTCAGTGTAGCTTTCGTGCTTAGTTTTCATCAAAATACAGAAATATGTCCAATAGAATTCTTAATGAATTCTATAAACGGAACTCAATGCATCAATGCCTATTCTGATGTACGATCCAATTGGTTGAAAATTTTCCATTTCAACACATTTGATTATCTGCCTATTCGCAAGCATTCGAGTGCGAAGATGATCATGTTTATTCATTGACCTTGTTTAAATGCAGAATATTTTAACGTGCTGTATGCGATAAATTATATTGCTCCACGCAAAAAGTTATTTAATTCTTGACTGCTATGTTTATGTTTTAAAATTTACAGTTTCGAGATGCATTTATATAAATGTGCTTTGTTACATTTTATAGGCATGCGTTTTATTTAGTTTGATTGAAAAGTATAAAGTTTATTATCAACAAAATACTGAATTTCACCTATATCTATTTCGTTCAGTTAAAAATTACATCGGGTATTTAAAAATGCACTAACTGATTTTAAAAATCAATAACTCGCAAATGGTGGCAAGTATTGAAAAAATTCTTGCAGGTGGGTTATGTAAGATCTTAGAAACATTTTAACCGCGATTCTTGATTTTAGTTCAAAGAGCAGTGATGGGCGGCACTGCATATATAGGTGCAAAATCAAGACCCGATTTTTTGACCTCGAAGTACGTAGGCTTAATAGTTATTTACAGGTGCACTCAAAATAATTCAATTACGATTACATTATGGTATATGTTAAAAAATCATTTACAGAGTATTTTAATGAGATTATGTTATTTAAAATGTATAGAAACTGATATAAATCGCTGGAATTCACTAAAAAATTATTCCAATAGAATAGAATAACTCATAGCATTTGTCGTCCATTTACAGAGACGCGCAAAAGAAATAGGTAACAGTATACTCTTTGAGTAATAATTGCTGGAAGTGCGTTTTACCATTCAGGATGTACTTTAAAATAATTTTTACTACGTTGTTCGATCTATATATATTCTATACCTCATATACAAGGCTGCATAGAAAAGTTCGAGTACCATTCTCCTAAATCGAGAAAATTGCTGAAAAGGAATTTTCAACTGAGGTACATGTATTTCTTAACTGCACTAAATTTTGGCATGCATGTAATTAATAGATAAAATATTATATATCATATATATGTCTACTCAAAAAAATCGTATAATTTTAATATTGTAGATGGGGACGATAGAAAATGGGTGTTTATATGATTTAAACGTTTCATTATGGTTGAATCAGACATAATATTTTAACTTATTAAACGGTCCAGTATTGTTACATTATTCTTAATTTGTTGAAAAGTGTTTCAAATCTATGATTGACGAATGATTTTTTTTTCTTGTTATATTTATCATAATTTATAAATTGTTGAATTATTTTTAAACCTCAGCTTTTTAACACTTTCCAACAAAGTTGAAAAGTGTTTATGCTTTCGGTTTGTCTGGCTGTCTGGCCGAATGGCCGTCTGTCCGCGCTGTAACTCTCGTGAATATACTCGGATTGCCATGAAATTTTTGGATATTATTGAGGTTTACCCTAGCATAAACAATGTTGAAAATGAAATTTCTACAATGAGAAGTTTTTTACAGGGACAGTCAAAATTTTTCATTTCATTACGGTCTATGGGGAAAAATCGTTTCAAATGAATTTTAAAGATGTTACACTTTGTCAAACATATTCAAATTTATATGCATCTACGAAGTGCACAAAATATGAATTTTGCAAAGTATACAGTGAAAAGAATTCTTACTATTCATTTACAGCGCCACACAAAGGAATACCATAATAGTAAAGAGGAGGGGGGGGGCTTGTTTGAGACACATTTTGATTATATAAAACTCTTAAATTCTACTTTAATCCCTTAGAAAAAATATGAGAACCTCTTTTAAATCTATTAATTTCATTAGCACTATTAAACAAATTACAAAAATTATAAATGTTATCAATATTTTTAATATTATAACTATTTAACTTAGTATTCAGACCATAAGGATAAAGAGTTCTATTTTTTAAAATAAATTCATTTTTTCTAACAAGTCTTTCAGAGTTTTAGGATATATCGATGACGTAATCGTCTTCGATGATAAGTTGTTGGAATTGATTAATCATCTATATCCATCTTGTTTAAAATTAAATGGAGCTTCAGATAATTGTTTTCATGTAAATTTTTTGGATCTTGATTTAATTTTTAATAATGGTAATTTACAAATTAAGCTATTAGATAAAAGAAATTTTTTTTTAATTTTAAAACTCATTCAATCCCTCACTGGTATTCTAATTTGAGTAAAAGCGTGTTCATAAATATTATTTTGGGGCAAGTAATCAGATTTTATAAAATTTGCGGGACGAAACAAATTTTAAATTCACAGATTTTTAAATTTACTGTAAATCTTTTTTACAATAATTTTTATCCATATCAATTTATTTTTCATTATGCAAATGATCTCAAAAAAGGTTTTTTGAAGTGGTAACAGCCTTAAGGCCAAACACCACGATGGGGGTTTTTTCCGAAGAAGTTGAACATCTGAACGCCTGCTGATGAAAGTCCTATGCTGATGAATAGAAAGTTAGCAGGGTGATGTGCGATTCAACATCGTTGTTGTTAAAACAGACCTGGAACTCATTTTAGAAGGAATTGAATATCGGAAGGACAATTCAAGTATTTGAGGCTGGCCAATTTACCATCCTAGGCCTACTTTTTCCTGCTTGTGTAAGTATGGAAGTGTGGAATTTTTTAACAGGTGTCTCTTTTTTCTTTTTTCCTCGCAGGTCAAGCTGGGGGCATGATTTTCCTCCATGTCTATTTTGTTTATTACTAAGTTATTTAAGATGTTTTGTTACAATTATAAGTATACAATTATAAAATATTTTTTCATTAAGAGTTAGTTTGGTTTATATATGGTTTTGTTGTTAGTTATTATATGGCTTTATTTTTTAAAGTTATTTTACTTATACATTTTTACATTAATGGAGTATGCAGGTCTGTCAAGCCTTGCGAAACCTGTGAGGTTACATTTATGAAGTTTTTTTATACATTTTGCTCCCCCCCCCCCACCTTCCGAGGAGCAGAGAGATTGTTCTAGTTGTTTTTTGATGTTGTTCTTGTTTTAATTCATAGTTCAAATTGTTATTGCACCCTATTTTTCATTTTTTTTTTATCTGTCATATTTTCATATAAAATTATATGCACTTTGTGTGAAATACAGCTGCTTAGTGCCAGTTGCATGAAGGTATTTTAACTTATACACTTATACAAGATATATTTATTAGGCAATATTTTTAAGCTGCTTAGCGCTGGTATTGCTATGACTTTTTTAAACACATATTATAATTCATTTGTTGAATTGGGTGTATGTTGTTAGTTTTTTTGCAACTAGGTGTAAGCGCCCACAAAAATTCAGTATAAAAACTTCGCTTTTTCAAATGATTTAATTATGAGATATTACAAGTGTAGAGATATTACAAGTGTAGAGGTATATAGTGTTGATATTTTAGATGAAAAACATGTGTGGTGCGTCGTGCCCAAGCTGATAATATTCCTGCAGGATATACTACAACCTTTTGAAAATGTAATAATATGGTTTACAAAATTACATGTTTGTTTTGTTCTCAGGCTTATGTTAGGGGAAACTTCTGGTTGCTTGAATATTCGCATAAATAATCACAGGTCAAATGTTTATAAGGAAGATTTGCAATATCCATCTTTTGAAATTTTGCATTTTAAGTTACATTCTTTTGACAATATTCTGATTGATATTTTGGCACATGTAGAAAATCAGGATGATAGATTAAAGGCAGAAAATGAATTTATTTTAAAAAATGGAACTCTTTATCTTTATGGTCTGAATACTAAGTTAAATTGTTATAATATTAAAAATATTGATAACATTTATAGTTTTAGTAATTTGTTTAATAGTGCTAATGCAAATAATAGATTTAAAAGAGGTTCTCATATCTTTTCTAAAGGATTAAATTGTTTGGTTCCTTCTGAATGGATTGGAAATAATGAAAAGGATTTTATTGTCAGTTATAATGTTAAAATTGTTAATCTTAAGTTGAAAACACTTGACAAGATAAAGAAGGCTGGTGGGGGATATAGTTTTACTAATGTGCAATATAGAGATTTACTCTTTGATATTTTAAATTTTAGATTGAGATCTTTTTCAAATTTTTATTCTGAAAAGTTTTTTTCATAATTAATTTTCAGCAGAAGTCATTTGATGATTTCAAAATTATTAATTTCATTAGAAAATTTCATTTTCTGTTTCCAATTAAAAATATTAACAATGCAGTTGCCTATACAAGGTGTATCTAAACTCTTGGGCAAAACTTTAAGGGGTAATAGTACACATCAAGATAAATAATATTAAATTGGAAACCAAGGGTCCCAAAAGTTTTCCGAAGGAGATAGCCGCCATTAAAGTTTAGGGTCCAAAATTTCAAATAATCATAAAGAAGGAAATATTGATCAATTGATTTGCGGTTTTTACTAAAACTATTCTTTATGTCAATATTGTCTTGAAAAAAAATTATAAAGATAAATATCAAAAAATGCCGATAGAGGGCGCTTTAGACTTTGGAGTAACGTACAACTATTTTTTACCGTTATTTTTTACATCTCATTAAATTTTTTAAAAATCTTAGACATAAACTTAAATTTTGAGCTGAAAATGTGAATCGTTGGGAGTGGTTAAATAGCGCAAACTGGAATGTTTTCAATGGGGTTGGAGAGGTTCAAATTTCAAATGATTATAAAAAAGGGAAACTTGGTCGATTCGCTGTTGTTTTCACTAACACTATTTTTTATGTCAGTATTTTCTTTAAAAAAATTTTTAAAAATAAATTTTTAAAAATTCCGTTAGAGGGAGCCTTAAACTTTCGAGTAACCAACAACTATTTTCAACCGTTATTTTTTGAATTATTTTTCAACAAGCACTACTTTCAAAAGTAGAAAACCATGAAAATCAGTTGATTCTCGAGAAGGAATTCAATCTACAACAATGAACAAATTATGGTAACATTCATGGAGAACTTTAATGACGACGATGGTAAAAACTTTGTTTTGGAAGATTTGGTGAAGGGTGTACTTGATTGTGAAAATTGTAATGCAGATGACGTGAAAAAATGGCTAAACAGGGATGAAATTCTAAAGATTACTGAATCGATTACTGTAGATGTAACAGAAGTTGAGAGAAATGTAATGATACAGCAGAAAACGACTCTCTGACATTTGATAAAAAAAATCTTTAAAAGTTCTGAATCTTTAGAACTGGTTTTAAAATATGTAGAACAGAAAAATGAAGCCACCTCTACTGATGTTACTGATACTTTTCAAACATTGGTTAGATATCGCATTGCATCTAAAAAGAAATAATGTGTTAAAGTAGCATAGCAAAAAATTGAAATTTTTTTTAATGTAAAGTATCTAGTATATCATTAGAAACAAATAAATGAATTAATTAATGTATGATATTTTTTTTATCCTAACTAAGTAAAATTACAATTGGAAAGACTATTTGGGAAAATCCGAGTTTTCAGCAATCCGAAGTGGTGTCAGCAACAATTACCTTCGAGATTTTCACATAATTAAAAAAAATAGCTCAATTTTGACTAATAGATGGCGCTGAGCTATCTCAGTATGTAAAAGCATTCAAAAGTTAATTATTGAAATGCGATAAATACAGGATAACAAGAAAGAAAAGCCAAAAAATTAAGATGAAAGGACCAAAAGTGGGTGCATAAATATGTTTTATTCTGAGTAGAGATAATATAGATAGTTAGTGTAAATTTAGTAAATCACGTGTTTGATGTCTCTAACATCACGTGCATTTGCGTCAAAAATGCATAGAGCAAAACATTCTATCACAGGATCAAATATTGCCACATCGATTGCTCCGATATGTCGTTAAATGACAATCTTCAACTCACAAACTGTTTTAGGATTCGTCCAGTATATCTTATTTTTCAGACTGCCCCACAGAAAAAAGTCACATTGGTCAAAGCAAAGAGAATAAAGGGGCCAGTTAAGGCCCAAACACATTTGACCACTTCTTGAATTTCGGTGTCGGCTCGTTTGATGTGGCGACGGGATGTTTTTTATCTTAATGCGTTTTGCAGGAAAGGGACGGTTGTCCGGCAAAAGAACAATCTTTCCGTCAAGTAGGGTGGACTGCTTATCTCCCGACTCTTTTGTTCGCACTCCTATTTTCTATTATGAAGAAACTGATAATGGATCCAATACAAAAGACTTCCCCACTTTTTCCAAGAATTTAGTTGAAGGGAAGAGTATTGCAGTCTGAATCCAGCCAAGCCCATTTCTGTGTGATCCCGATATCTCAGGCCAATTACAAGATGCTGAAAGTACTTTGCAAGCAGAGAAGACACGTGAATGAGCCCCATCTTGTATAAACTAGATGCAATGTTATCTGGAAGCACTTTAAATGACCGATAGGAAATTATTGTCCCATTACGTCACAGTAACATTAACTCGTGACAGTACTATCGATAAAAATGGTTCCGACTATTCCTCGGCTGCACATTGCACATCAGGTAGTGGCACGTGTCAATTTCAAAATAAGTGTTTTTGACCCCCCCCCCCCAACAACAAAAAAAAATTAATTTTGTTTGTTGACATAGCCATCAACATAAAAATGCGCTTTTTCGCTGCACCGTACAATTGAGTATGTGCACATCAATTTTGTTTGTTAGTTTAGTTTAATCGCAAAGTTTGAACACATTATGTTCACTGTTTTTCACGATATTACACTTACTTATTGGAGCGCTTATTTCTTATCACTCTGTATATACACACACATCTATATAAAGAGTTTGTGTTTGAAGCTTTGAAATTTGTATATGAGCATTTTTAGAGATTCGGGTAGTGCCGTATCATCTACAGATTAAAATATGAACTATTTTTTTAATTACTTTACATTAAATTTATTAGCTATTTTATCAAATATGACAAATATTTCATCTTAATATTTCTTTTAATTAAAGAGCTGTTGAATATTAAAATTTAGATAATCTTTCAGGAATAACTTCAAACTTTCATATATCGAGTAAAAGATTTAAAACGCATGTCAGACGGTTAACAAAAAATAAGAGTAAATGCTACATTCACTGTTTTTTCCTACTCTGTTTTACTGCAAAGTAGTAATAAATATTGACTCTTTATATCTACCTCCTACACATCACTAACAATTATCAATAAACTAACAATTACAATAAATCTTTAGAACATAATTTATACCCCCCCCCCTTTTGTGTATGTTGTGAGTGTATATGTAAGAAAAAAATTAGAATATATGTATAAAATAAAATGTGTCATTTAAAAAATCTGTTTAAATACCCGCAAAGAAAATAAAAATTTCACTTTTATTTCTCCATTTATACGCACTGTTTAATAAAGATTTTCTCCAAAAGCATTTAAAAATATCATCTACAACTGATACTGATATTTTGAGCATTACAACTTCTTAATATCTGAATTAAACGTATTTTAATTCACATAACAGACTAACAAATGTTCTTAGTTTTTTAAAAGAAGCATTCAGCAGAAGTGATAGTTTATATTTTAAGACCTCTCGTGCGTTGCTCTCCTATAAGACAACCGATCCGCACCAAGAGGTTGTTAATTCAGCCATTTAACGTGATTCTGTTGTCAGTAAATATTTTCCGGAAGCAAGCACTGATTCCAAGTTTCAAGGTTCGACTAACTATAAACTATGGAGTCAACATTAGCACTCAACAACCACAAAAATGCGAGAAAAATAAATTCCAAAGTGTCCCCCAAGCAGAGAAAATATTTCGGGTGAAAAGACCTTCAAAATCTATACCTTACCCTCCATTCCCGCTCTCAATTTTTCCGCCCCCGTGAAAAGTCCTCGTGGGTGCATCAGCGTGTACACGCACGCACGCACAGTCTTCCTACTGCACGTGACGTCCCGAATGTTGCCACCGCCCGTAACGGAATTGACATCCACGCATCATTGGTCAAAGTAATGAGGAACGAGTAGCGTCGAAAGAAAACTTAGCCAGCCGGAATGGCAACCGAACCTACTCCCTACCCCCACCCAGTCTCGTTTGAAGCAGCCGCAACTTGCAAGCCCCCCCCCCCATGCTTTCGTAACATCTTCCCCCTTTCCAATGCACTCTATCTTGCTCAAATGCGTCTAGCTGAACATACACACATACATAGATATCAGTGAATTTTGAGAGCAGAATTTCAGATTGAAAGTGATATGAGTTAAAAAATGATTCCAATTTCGGTCAAAAATATTAAATTGATATCAATAATATATTAAAAGGTACCCTGTTTCTTTTACTGAAAATACCAGAGATACCCGTTTAAAGATAAACGTTTTATTACCAATAGTATGTTTAAAAAGAGGTCATACATGATTTTTACTCAATGTTTTTTCATATCTTCAAAACACTAGAAATTATTTGAAATAATATTGATGATAAAACATATCTTCATCAGAACTACTTATTTAATTATTTTAAAACCTAAAACCAGGAAACTGTTTGGTTTGTTATAATAAGTAGCATTTTTAAAACTTTCAAATAAGCATTTAAAATCGGATAGAATATTTGTTATAATTTTTGTCTTTCTAATCATTTGTTATGTTGTACAATATTCACCACATATAAACATTTTCTAAAAAGAAATATTTGCAATTTGCAAACATTAAGTTTTGTTTGAAACATGTGTATATTATATTTTTCATTTTCTTAATCTGTTTCGAAGTCGCGAGTTACTATCAAGTTCTATTTACTCTTTTAGTTCCTTTAGTCAGGTTTTTTATTTTTATTTTTTTCTAATTTTATTTTTTTTTTTTTTTTTTTAGGAAGTTATTCCTTTTTTTTTCTGTGTCTACTTTTCCAGTTTTTAACCCATTAGTGCCTAGCGTCCCTTTTTAGGGAAGCTTCAAAAGGTGCATGTAGCACTGTTTTTGACACCGGTAAAAAAGAACAACAATCTTTATTTTATTTAATTGAAACATTTTCATAATTAATTAAATAAACTTAATTCTTTTAAAAATAGTGTTGCCAACCGAATAAAATTTGCGCAAAAGGTCTTGGGCACGAATGGGTAATCTAAGTATGCAACAGCACGATTTCGTAATTTTCGTTTTGATTCAACATCTTTAGCACAGTTACGTGGATTTGCTACTTTTCATTTGACAGAAACACGAAAATATAATTTTTTTTTTAAACAATTAATCAATGTTAACACATTGCAACACCGGATGTCCTAAATTGGACTAAATTATTTTAAAATTCAATAAATGGTAACAGCTATTGAAAAGTTCTTGCGAGAGAGTTATGAAAAATGTCAGGAGTTTTTTACTGGGATTTTCAATTTTAGTTTAAAACAGTAGCGATAGGTGGCGCTGCAAGCAATATGCGAGAAATAGAAGATCGATTTTTAGCCTCTCTCTTCTCTCAGTATTGGAGCAAAAAAATTATATTAAATGTATGGAGGGAGCTACTTAGAACAAAATTGCATTGGCGATTGAGAAATACTCCGTATATACCAAAAAACCTTCTTTTTTTCGCAATCCTGATAAAAGTTAGAAACCAAAACTCGCTTCCCGATTTTTGAATTTACTGCTTCCAGCACTATTCATCTCCAACAGCATTTTTTTAATAGTTGCCACCTTTTCCAAGTTATTGAATTTAAAAATCAGTCTGTTCATCTTACAACTTCTGGTACCTGTACAGTGTAACTCTCATAAGTATTTTTAACACAATCAAATTGATTGGTAACGTTATTATACGAATTAAATATTTCCAACTGAGCGAAAAAACTGTTGAGCTGTCTAAATAACAGACCAGATGTTATGACCTACAATATTATCTGAACGAGAACTGCTCACCGGTTTCATGCCCAATTAGCTTAAACGGTAATGATACGGTGCATCATATCGTCCCTAGGCCCTGTCAGGCCCTTACGGCTCATCCAGTGAGGAACTTCGACTGGGGTCGGGATTCGCAACATTGGCCTTGTAAGCCAAGTATCTGGGTTCGATTCCCGGCCTGGGCAATTTTTCGCTCCCTTGGAAATATTTAATTCGTATGATAATTTTACCAATCAGTTTGATTGTGTTACAAATGCAATTTATCTACGTACCCATCGTTCTATGGAGTTCCTTTACCTGCGGTCTATTTTGTTGAGATGGCTAAATGACAGAACAGATGTTATGACCTACAAGGTTATCTGAGCGAGAAATGCTCCTGGTTTCGTGCCCATCTAGCTTAAACGGTAAAGCATTGGCCTTGTAAACCAAGTATCTGGGTTCGATTCTCGGCCTGGGCAATTTTTCGCTCAGATAGAAATATTGGGTTGGGAAAAAGGTAATTTCGCTTTTTTTCGTAATTTTCAAACTGAATTTATTTATATAAATTAAATAAACTAATCTGTAATATGTATTCTTTTTTGTTCGATGACCCTTTGCCATCTTACTGGTAAAACCATAATTTAGTCACTGTAGAAATTCTGAGAGTTCTGAGCAAAAAACTGAACAAGGTGATTTTCACAAGCCTCTTTTGAAGCCAGCTTAACACCATTAGGAGAGTTCCGCAGAGGACTGAACAAATGGTAATCGGTCGGATCTAGGTTTGGCCTATACGGTGAGTGCATCAAAACCTCCCAGCCAAGGTCTCTCACTTTTTTGCCAAGTGACTAAAGATGTGTGTGGTTTAGCGTTGTCGTGATGGAAGACAACGCCTTTCCTATTGATCAATTCCGGATGGGTTTTTTTAATCAAATGCTTCAATCGCATTAGTTTTTCACGGTAGATAGTTGAATCAATGGTTTGGCCAGGTTCGAGCAGCTCATGGTGGTTAATTCCTTTTCATTTCCACCAAAAACTCAGCATCATCTACCTTGAAGTCAATCCGGGCTTTACCATGGTTTGTGAAGCTTCGACCACGATCTTTTTCGCACATTGTTGTCGTACGTGATTCACTTTTCATCACTCGAAATCATTTGTTTCAAAAATGGCTTGATTTCGTTCTGTTTCAGTAGAAATTCACAAATGAAAACTTTCCATTAAAATTTTCACTGTAAGTTCATAGGGAACCTAAGTATCGAGTTTCTTTTGGTATCCAATTTTATGTAAATGGTTCAAAAGTGTTTTATGGTCGATATTTAGTTTCGTAGCAATGTCGCGCAAAGAAATATGTCAGTCTACCTTGATTTATTTTAAAATTTCATCGACTTTTTCAACGATAGGCCAGCCAAGGAAAGGTTCATCTTTAACATAGAAATTTCTGGAACGAAAATGAGCAAACCAATTCTGACTTGGGCGTTTACTCAAGCACCGATCATCATAAATACCACACAATTTTCGATGAACCTGCGCCGCATTTTCCCCTTTTTGTAAGTAAAAAACTAAAATATGACGAAAATGATCTTCTGGAATCTCTATTTTTAAAACGCAATAACTTTTGACTGATTAAATAGATGACGCTATTTTTATATTTAAACTTTTTTAGAGACTGTTACCTTTCAAACGCTGTATAGTATGGCTTAATCGAGTAAGTATTACTCGAGATTTGCGACTTTAAAGCTATCTATTGGGAAAACGAAATTACTTTTTCCCCAACCCAATATTTAATTCGTCTCATATATATCGTGTTCCTGTGAAACTGTTATATGTTATAGATGTTTACTATACGCGGCTAAAATTTTCTGCATACTGTCCAGTAATTCAACTGTTTCTTGAAAAACGGTTACATAACAATAATTCAACAATATTCTGATCATAAAAAGGGCCATAATATGGTCAGAATAGTGTAAAATGAGAGTTGTAAAATTGTTTTCGTTAAAAATGGTCAAATGATTAGGCAAAATGCTGTAAATTTTTAACAGTGTACGAGAGCTGTAAATTAAGTAATGGCAATGTAGGTTTAAATCAATTTTTAATGAACTTACAAGTACAAATGCATTACATTCCTTCTATGTAATCACCAGCAAAGCTTATAACCTTTTGCCAAATGCCAGGAAGCCGTTGTAGATCAGTGACAAGGTGTTGATTGTTGATGTGAGCGACCGAGCGCCCTACTACGTGGAGTACAGATGAAACGTGTGACCTTCCTTCAACTTCGGAAACAGATCGAAGTCACAAGGACTCATGTCGGGTGAGTAGGGAGGGTGTTGAGGAATGGAGGGCCGACCTGTGCGTTGCTAATCCACAGTCTCATTAGACCCGAACGAAATGCTTGAACCCATCGTGCTATTGTCCCATACGGTAAAGCATTTGTGACAGAGGCATCCACTAATCCTCGATAGCATTCTGTTGTATTTTTGCCTCTGGCAACTTCAATTCTAAGCCACGACCGCTGATCCCCTTTTGAAAACATGCTTTAGAATGATGGAAATCAAACTCCTCACTTTAACACCACACAACAACTACCTTTCCAAGCATATATATTGTTTTTTGCACTCTACACATCGACAACAGCGCTACCTCACTGCTCCCATATCCTATTTGCGCATGCCCGCCCTTCTGCGAGTTTCAAGGTTAAGTTGCCACTATTTAATTTACCATCCCCGTATTATGGTCTCTATTGAAAATTATATGCGTAGCATTTATAGTTCGTGTATAGAGGCATTCAAAAAAGAATTCCGTTACATTATGGTCTATAGGAGGGGAATCGTTTGCAGTGTAGTTTAATAATGCCACGCTGTTTCAAACATATTGAAATTGATATATATTACTTAGGTGCACTACAAGAGACTTACTATAGAATATGATGTACACAAAATTTATTTTTTTGTTTACAGAAATATACAAAAAAAAAAAAAAAAAAAAAAAAAAAAAAAGAAAGAAAAAGAAAAAAAGAAAGAAATCGAACACAATGTTGTCTGATGTAGCAGTTAAAATGAAGTGCGCTTTGAATTAGGGCATTCGTTGTGAAATTTAACTTTTTTTTTACATATTATTTAGTATTTATAATTCTACAGATAATATACATGGCTGCACAAAAAAATTCTAGTAAATGTTTCCGTATTGGCGTAAATTGTGGAAAATGAATTTTTAAATGTGTTATGGGTTTGCTAACTGAACTAATTTTTGCATACTATGTAGTATAAGTACAAATCTATAGATTATAGATTCCTGGGCTATTGGAGCCATTTGAATTCATTATGCTTAACATGATATGTTTAACATGATATTCATAGAAAATGTTAGATGTATGCTAGACGTACACATATCGAACAGTGTTTTTAAAAGAATGAGAAAATCATGAAATTAGTTTTAAGAACGCCTATCTTTGTTATTTTTCCGCAATTTCATTTTTGGGCTTCGGTATCATTAATATATTACTTTAGCATATACTTTTATGAGCAAATATTCTAATATGATTTTTGCAGAATTTAATCGCAGAGGTTTGTTCATCATTTGACAGTTACAAAATTATAAACGGCACATTAAAATATTTATTATTATTATTTTTTTTTAAATCTATTCATTGGAAAGAAAATCCTCTAAGTAAAAAATAACTTATGAATGAAGATTTATAACTGGACACTACACTAATCAACGAGGGAAAAAAATTACTATATTTAGCGCTTTGTCGCAAAACACAGTTGGTGTTCCTTTAAGCAAAAGGTATCAAAAATTCATTGAGTTCTATAGGAATTTTTAAATGCGGCATTTTTATACTGATTTATTAAGGGCGTATTTCGTTTCAAACTGCTTATTTTCCGATTTATTTTTGAATTCATTTTTGCTCTCAAATGCACCAAACTTTCAAAATCTCTTATTAGGAAAGTACACAAGATGCCGTGATTGTCGATTATTTGTTAAATGCCGAAAATATTGCAAAAAAAGCAATCAAAAATGGCATTTCGAACCAATTTTTCCGAAGCAGGAGATCTGGGAACGAAAAAGAGGGTCCTTACTGATAAGCTAATTGTTTATAAATCAAATTCTAATGAATTGAGCGTAAAATGACATCACACGGCACCTCATATGTCACTTCAAGAATCCCCTCAGCAAGTTTCATGTTTCTACTTGAAAAAATGTGTCTGAAATTGTATCGTAAATTTTCAAGCTGTTGAAGGTGGAAAAGCGTTTTTTTGAATACACCCTTAAATTTCAGAAAATTGTAAATTTCGATTGTTAATATATGAATATGCAAACTATGTTATATTACATCATCTGCATTAGTTTTTAAAAACTCATACCAGTAATTATTCAAGATATTCTGCTTCACATCCATGACAACTTATGTCTTTTTATTTTTATTTATATATTTTTTTCGTTTTTTCTTCAATTTGTCATTATTACAGTTGCTTAAATCATCTGTTCGATTTCTATTTTTTCTTTTTCTTCTTCGAGATTGGCAACAGAACTTTTTCCCCCGTTTTCCGTGGGTCTTAATTTAGCATTCCACGCACAGATGTTATTGAGTTCAAAACTTGGGCTTCTCTAGTAATTAATTCAAAACAGGGATTGGGGGGTCATGGAAAAAGAGAGGGCGAACTAAAAGAGTAAAAAGAAAAATGAAGGGAAACGCGAAAGGAAATTGCGACATGCTGGACGAGAACACTAAAAGCTCTTTAAAAATGTTCGTTCGATCGGAAGAAGAAAATTTTAATAGTTTTTTCTTCATTTTCTGATCAACTGAGATGATTTTATAGACGTTGTTTAGGAAACATTAATTAAAATGATAAATTTTCAATTTTGTTAGTTGAATTTCCTCAGTGATCGCATAATTTATTACCATTAATACTTAACTTTTTTTTAATCAAAAGGATGTCATGGAAGACATAAACTTTTAAAGTATTTCCTGGATACATTTAAATCATTACTTTTATGGTGGCCTTAAGGGTTTTTAAAGGTTTTCCATGCTTTATAGATTTTTTTTAATTTTGTTTTAATTCATCTTTTTATTATGAACATGATTCTCATGCTTCCGGTGATATGTCCATTCCGAAAAATATTTTGAAAAAATATCAAGTAATTTTACACGGATATATTATACATAAACTGTGCAACTGAAACTTTTTATTTTACGCGAAAAATGAAATAAAATAAAATTAAAACGCGCAAATAATTTAAAAAATCAGAATACATTTTAAGAAGTTAAATAAAAGTATCACAGATAAGTTATTTTTGAGCTTAAAAAAGGTTTTTTACTCACAACTTTTTTCAAAATTGAAATATTATATGTTACTTCACAGTTTTTTTAAATCCGTGTATTAAAATCTTTGTAAATGTAGGTTTTTAGAATATTAAATATTAATTAAATGTTATTGTAGTACATTAAATAATAAATTTTGCATTAAAACTCTAATACAGTCTTAATTCGTTAGCTGAATTTAATTTCAATGATAGGTTATTTATACTTCCTAACAAATCAACCTTAGCTGATGATGAAGATATCATTAATTTTTTTAGAGACTAACAAATGATGCAAAGAGACGATCATATTATGAAAAACATTACCCAAAACAATCGCTAGAAAATTTTAAATTTTATCAATAGTGAAATCTAAGGAAAACTACAGTATTTTAGAGTCATTGCTGTAGCACGTTTTAACTATGATTTTTGTGACAAGTATTTTCAAATACTAGAAACAAACTATTTGTTAATAATATTTCATTAGATTTATTAAGATTTATTACTAATAAATGCATTTCCTAAGAATTTTCAGATTTCTACCATAATGATTTACATTATAAGGTAAAGTGCCCGTATTTCGTCCCCTTCCCTAATTTCGTCCCAATTCATTTCTCCGTTTTTCTGAAAGTGGCACCACTGATCACGCAAGGCAAAACGAACAGAAGATAAAATTATTCAGAAGTGAAAATTTCACTTGCCAAGACGAATCCGTGTATTATTAATGTAATATTGCCTATTTTTAGAAGATCTGAGTTCTTGATACGTCATTTATAGAACGATATTTGCTTTACCGTAAGTATTTAGTTCCTATTCATTGCATGTAATCTACGTAGGTAAGATGTGTTGTGAGTTTTACAATGTTCAGTTTATTTTACAAGAACTGAAGCATCGCCAATTTGGGAAGTAGCGTTGTTCCAATTTCGTCCCCCTTTCAGTTCTTATTTTCGTACCGGGGATGAAATTAGGAACACTTTTCAGAGCTGTCAACAATCATCTGATCAACCATCGTCAAGTGGTCAGTTTCAGCAAACTGTTGTGCCATCAACCCCAAAGAGATCAGGGAAGTGCCACTGATCACACCAGCAACTTCTGCCTGAGGAGATTCAGCAACATTGATCACTGAATCTCTGCATGAAAACAAAGTGGAAAATACCCAGGCGTAGAAAAAATGCTCAGCTTAAAAAAACTTCTGACAACTACCACTCTCAAGAGGAAGGTAAAAAAATCCACCGTTTAAAAGTCCAAACAGGGTCTACCTAACATCATTAATGACGAAAGTGATTCTTCTGTTGAAATTCCTCATGATGATAATTCAACCGTTGGTGAGAACAATGATGCAGAGTGTCCTACTTTCTTGAAGCGTTTTTGTCATGATATACATAGGAAACAATGGGTTCAGTACCTCCAGTGTTGCACATGGTCACACCAAACATGCTCAGGAGCCCAAAACAATACACAATTTATATGTTCCTTATGCTTGGATGGATAATGTTTTTTTATGGTATTATTGATGCCATTATTTACTATTAGGATTAATAGTACAATTCTTTATAGTTTAAGTTAAGGTAAATTAAGTTATTTATTTAGTAATAAATTTTGATTTAGTTATAAGTTAATCCTTAGCTTTTAGAATTTTTTGAGGGGGACGAAACTGGGACATTATTATTATTTTTTTCATATTGAAATATTTTTGAAAAAAAAAATTCGTGTTAAAGTATTTTTTTTTTTTTTTTTTTTTTTTTTTTTTTTTTGTACAGCATTTGCCTATGTTCCATATGTGTGAATAGTTAGTCTATACAAAACCAAATTTGGTAGATTATCACTTAAAATTAAACTTCCAGGGGCCTAAAAGCAACCGGGAGACGATAATAGGGCACTTTACCTTACCATTATTTATATTATACTAGTGTAAATTCCCTTTCTAAGACGGTGAGTAAAAATTGCGTTTAACACATAAATTTGAAAAAAACTGATAAAAATAATTAGATGAGCGAAGTTCGGCTAGTTTATGTTCTAATAAACACACTATTACCATTTACAAAACTTTTGGGTAAACCAGACTTTGCGGATAATATATCATAACAGAATCAAGATTTCTTAATAAAACAAAATGTTAACAAATATGCAATAAAACTTCATAATTAAAAAAGCCTGGTGATAAAGTATAGATATAGATAAAATAAGTAAAGTTTGATTGTCCACGCAACATAAAAAAACACGTACTGCGTATGTAAAAATGATTTTAGTCAAACAAAAACTCTGTTTTGCAGTTCGTAAGTAATGTACGATAAAAAATATCCAAGGCAAGGCCGTGCTTAGGACTTTGGCGGCTCTGGACGAACTATATTTTGGCGGCCCTTTTTTCTGAAATTTTTTAAACAGATATAAAATGTTATAAACTGTACAAAACGTATCACAAAAGTGAAATTTGTATGAGTTTTTTAACACAAAAAAGTTGTAAGAAAGAAGTCATAAAAATTATTTTAAAAAAAAATCAAATTATTCTTGCCCATTAGTATTTAAAATAATAATTTTGGTTTACCCTAATTTCCCATGACAAATTTCAGTTCATCTGAATTTATAAGGTTTAGCACCATAAATAATACTTAATCATACCATACCTATATTATAGAGTGGTAAAGTTTGTTTACTTTTAGGGACTAATCTTCGTAACTACCGAACCGATTCCAAAAGTAATGGTTCCAAAATGATAGTTTGCTTTCTCCAAAAGTCTTAAAATCTTTGCCCTCAAAAAAAAAAAAAAAAAAAAAAAAATTAAATTTATAGAAAATTTTATGGAAAGCAGCAGAGCGGCGAAGGAAGAGGAAACTCTTCCCGGCACTAATTAATTATGGTGCAGTTTGGTTTAATTCTGTTTTCATTTCAAGTCAATTTCTGGCTAAGTGTAAATTCCTGGAAGTTCAGTTTGGCTCAAACAGACTTTTAAAAAACTAGTTTAGTATGTTATTTCCGTTTAAAAACTATATAGTAAGAAATAAACATTATTGTTTATATGTGTGCTATTTTCTAGAAAAACCGCTACATTTTTTGCAAGACCGTTTGATACAATTCAGGTTTCTATCACGACTCTTTGACGAAATTTGCTTCTTTTCGGCGGCCGTTGGACGAAATTCGTGTTTTACCGTTGCCCTTCGATAAATTTCGCTTTTCCTGTGCTGCCCTTCGCGGAAAATGTGTTTTTTCGCAATCCTTTGTCGAAATTCATATTTTTTTCCATGGTCTTACAACAAGATCCTCTTTTTCTCTGTGGCCGTTTGACAAAATTTGCATTTTTTTTGCAATCTTTTGCTGAATTTACGTTTCCCGCTATTTTTTTAATGAAATTCGTATTGTTTTCGCAATTTTATATTTTTTCTGCGGTCCTTTTGACGAAATCAGCATTTTTTCCGCAATTCTTTTTTGAAATTTGCGTTTTTCTTGTGACTTCTAGGCAAAATTAGTCTTTTTCGGGATCCTTGGTGGAAATTTGCGATATTTTCGCCCTTTTTTTTTTTTTTTTTTTTTTTTTTTTGTAATAAATTTGCGTTTCTTCCGTGGTCTTTTGACGAAATTTGCTTTTTACGTTGGTTCTTTGACAGAATTTTTTTTTTTTCAATCTTTTGACAAAATTGGCATTTCTTTCACGGCTCTTTGATGGAATATCAGTTTCATTCACGACAATTAGGCGAAATTAACGTTTTTTTCCCCGAGGCTTCTTGATGAAATTAGGGTGTATACTGCAGACCATTGACGCAATTCGCTTTTTTTCAGCTTTGATTAGACAAAATTCGCGTTTTATATCGGTTCTTTGGCAAAATTCATATTTTGTTTAATGTTTTGCCAAAAATTGCGTTTTTTCCGGGTTTTTCACAAAATTCGCGTTTTTTAACCGACTTTTTGATGAAACTTATGCTTTTTTCCGCGTTGATTTGTTGAATTTTGCATTTTCACAAAATGCGTGTTTTTTCCGCGCCCCTTGGACTAAATTCGCTCTTTTTTGGGATCCTTTGTCGAAATTTGCACTTTTTCCATGGGATTTTTTTAAATTCTGAATTCGCGTTTTTTTTTCGTAGCCCTTTGACGAAATTCGCTTTCTACTGCAGTTTTGACAAAATTTGGGATTTCTTTAGCGATTTTTAGACGAAATTCGACATTTTTCTACGGTCCTTTCACGCAATACATGTATTTTTTACAATTCTTTTTCGAAATTCGCGATTTTTTACGCGGTCTTTTGATGAAACTCGTGATTTTCTGCAGTCCTTCGACAAACTTCGTGTTTTCTTCAGTGACCATAAGACAAAATTCACGCCTCCTGTACGATCATTTGACATGATTCTTTTTTTTTTTTTTTTTTTTTTTTTTTTTTTATCGCGACATTTTGATGAAATCAGCTTTCTATTTTGGTCTTTTGACAAAATGTGTGTTTTGTTTCGCTGCCCTTTAACGGAATTTTTTTCTTTTTTTGCGATCATTTGCCGAATTTTACATTTGTTCTGCGTTCTCTTGATAAAATGTGGGTTTATTCCACAGCCCTTTACGAAATTCACAATTTTTTCAGAGGTCATTAGAGAAATTCGCGCTTCCACCGTGATTATTTGAAGGAATTAGAATTTTCTTCTCAATCATTTGTCGAAATTCGACTTTTTTGTGATTCTATGATAAAATTTGGCTTTTTTTCGCGGCAATTTGACAAATTTCGCGTTTTATAATTGACTTTTTGACAAAATTCGCATTTTAACCGCGGCTCTTTGACAAAGTTCGTGTTTTATTTCCGCGATCCTTCAATGAAATTGAAGATTTCTTTCTGCGAATGACTGACGAAATTATTTTTTTCCATCGACAATTTGTCGAAAATTGCGATATGTTTTTAAGTCCAAATTTTCAGACTCGTGGATGATTTTTTAAAGATTTCGGAATCTTATACCTTAAATTCCGGAAAAGTCAGAACAGAATCACCCCTGCTCCCCCCCCCCCCCTCCACCTTTCTTTTCCTCCCATGACTATGGTCTTATTGTGAAAAATGTTTTTTTTACAAGACAATTCAATGTGTTTTGTAAGATATAGAGGATTATGAAAATTTATGAAACCCCCACCTTGAAATAAAATCCTGGGTACGACACAGCCCTCATGCATTACACCCGGTCGACATATTTAGCACAAATAAATTGGCAATTTAACTGGGAATTATTGGCAAAATTTTTTTTACAGTTATGAGGTCGAAAAAATTTTAATTTGGAAAAATGATTTTTGAACATCTCAAATATGGGATATTTCGATAAAATCAGTAAGAACCTGAGTGTTTCATGGCGCTTTCACACGCTTTCAGTGCGCAGGGACTCCAACAATCAAATTAATTAGAAAATAAAACGCAAAATAGAAGCCACTTTCAATTCAATATTTGTTCACTTAAAAATATAAATTTAGATGGAATGAAGTCTTAAGATATAAAATCCTACAAATTTGAGGTTAATTTAAAGGTCATCCATCACGGGAAGGTCATCTAGTATCTTCATAAAAACTGGTGAAATGTAAAAATAACAAGTTTTTTGCGGCCCCCAAATTTTAGCGGCCCTGGGCATATGTCCGACTCGCCCCCCCTTAAGCACGGCCCTGATCCAAGGACTATGATAAATAACTGTTTAATGAATATTGGTTATATGAAATAATTATAGTATTTACATTTTAAAACTAAGGAGGATTTCGGGGCAAATACCAGATATTAGCCGACTTTTCGGCTATCACAATCGCAGAGCTCGACCGAGAAGTCTTACATGTAAGAGTATGATATCCAACGTGATTTTCTTCTATCTAAAAATGTTCCATGGCCAGATTTCATAAAAGTTATACTCAGCAAATACATTTGTAAGGCTGAACTGTATGTCATGGGTCTTCCGTGGGAAGCCGCTGATGCACCTTATTAACAGGCGTCAGTATATTTTGAGAACCCAAATTCACAACTCATACACATTATTTTTTTAATTTTTAGACTGAATGTTCCAACTTTTATTTACATTTTTATTTTCATCATTATCCTGGGAAGAAAACGAAAGAAGAGTAGAACAATGACAGCTTTAAAAAATGTTGCTTACTCCTCATAATAAAAGATTTTTTGTTGTCGTGGTATTTTTGTTAATATTTTTTAAATAATAATAATAACAACAACAAATATACTATACATTTATAGCACCTTTTTAAACACTTTACAACATAGCTGAAAATTATTTATGAATTCGATTTTTTTGCTTGTCTGTCGTGTCTTAGTTGTTTAACTAGCAAAAATGAAGTCAAATTTGCTCGAAATATATAAATATTATTGAGATTTACCATGATCTGTATCGAAAATGAAGACTTTAGCACTAATGGTTCATTTACAGGAACATTCAAAAGAATTCATTACATTTCGGTCTATAAGGGCGAAAATCGTTCGTAGAATATTTTAATGATGCTACATTATTTTAAACGTATTGGAATTCATAATACAGAGGCACCACTTATTATAAAATCTGGTATGTATATAATTTATCGTTCTTTTACAGGGACACATAAAATAACTTGGTGGAGTATACTGTCTATGAACTAATTAAATATCTGTGTATTAATTGAGGTGCGTTTTCAGTTGAGGAACGAGCTTTAAAATTTAACTTTTCTTTTTCATATTACTTCCAATGTAAAATTATATAAATAATATATTAGACAGTACAAAAGCCCTCAAATATGTCCCCGTTTATTGACGGAAAATGCTACATAAATATTTACATCCGAACTTCATTAATCTTACTTTTAGCATATGTAGTATGTATACAAATCTATAGATCATATACAGAGTTGCACAAAATGTGGATACTTTTTCGAATACTTTTCGGTTACTTTTTCGATCGTTGATTGCATTTGCTGAAATTAGGCTTTCAAATGCTTTATGGTTTTCTAGACATTACCTTTCGTCTTAATTAATTGTAAATTTTTGCTACAGTATTCTGAATGTGTTAAAAAGTGTATCATAATCTATGCATGATGCATTATTTTTCGTTCTTGTTTTTAAATGTTTTAAGAGGCTACTTCAGTCAAGCAAAAAGATCCATTTGCTAATGCTAGTCCTATAGAAGAAATTTATAAAGATATCTCATTTGCATTGCGAATGAGATATCTTTTTAATTTTTTCTTTTTTTCAATGGATAGGTGCGATAGATCAATACGAAGGCCACTTTTTGCTTTTTTGATTTTGTTTACGGATATTTTTAATGACGACATTTTCATTTCAGAAACCGGTATCGAAAGTGAAAGCATTATCATTAAAAAAAAAAAGAAAAATCTGCAATTACAATAGTAAAAGTTAAAGGTATTTGAACAGATCAATCTCAACTATTCAATAAAGAAATAATTTAAAAATATTGAAATGCAAAACAGATATCTTTATAAATTTCTTCCGTAGTATTAGCATTGTAGATCGGGAAAACTAATTTTAAATTGGAATTAATGTAATTTGTATAGTAACAAAGAATAGGTAAAAAAGGCAATCTTTGAATCTTTTTTATGTATATTTTAGACCACCATTGGGGAAAAAAATAATAATGATACAAAAAATTATAGTTCTTTTTGTATCAGATTCTTTTTTTAATCTGCTGTTTTTCTCCTGTTTCTACTTTTTTATAATAATATATACTATTTAAGACTCTTTTTAAACTCTCAAAATAACAGAAAAATTAATTTGTTTTGTAAAATTGCGGACAAACTTGTAAATAACTAATCTACAAACAAACAAATAAATATTTCAGTGAACAAAGGAAACCTGAATGAGATAAAATACACACATTATATTATTTCCATAATTTATTTAACTATATGTGCTATAAAAGAGACACACATCTTAAACAAAACAGAATGAAACAATGAATTATGTGAAAGAAATGTTTTATATTCTAACTGTAAACTTACATTATTAAATTATCAATACGAGCTTTTAAGACGTAAGTAAAAGGACGATTTTAAATTTTGTGGGATTTTTTTTTTTCCACATATGAATCTATATCATCTCCTCCAGATCAAAAAATTTATAAATGAAAGATTTATTAATTTAGAATGTTATCTGATCTTCATTTCTTTATTTACCGGTGGGGAGAGGGGGAGAATTAATGCATCTCTTCCCCCCGATGAACTTATATCTAGGAATTCAGTAATTAATTCATAAGCAAAACGACAAAGAAACGGGGAAGAGTAAAAAAAAGCAAAAGATGCAAAAGGAAATTGTGACGTTCCAACCCAAGAATATTAAAAGCTCTTTAAATTTCGATAGTCAAAATGGAAATTTAAACGATTTTTTAAAAGGTTCTTTTGTTGCCGGCTGAAATATTTTTTTTTACCGTTGAAATTTAGAAGATTTTAATTAAAGAGATAAATTCTTTTGGTTTATTAATTGGATATAAGTTAATGGAGTATAATCTCTTCCTCTTTTTCCTCTTCATTTTTTTTCCTTCGGTGTTTTAATCATAGATTTTGCCTTGCGTAAGGGTAGTACCTTTTACTTTGCAATTCTCTGAAAATATTAACGGATATTTCTTTGCCGAATTTGTATTACTTTTGAGATAGTTTTTAAAAAATGAATTATGAAATTGAATTAAGAATTGCTTTTTACTTTTTATAAATTAGCATTCTTTATTCGGTGATATTAAAAAGTTTAGTTGATAGATTATTCAATTTTTACTGGGCAGCTGTGAAACCCATATGGTCATTCTTTAACAAAGCTTAATTCCAAAGTGATCAGGAAGTGAAAATTAAATTTCTTTTAGCTCTTTTGTTCAGTTAGAATTATTTCTCAGGGAAAATGAAAAATCGATCTCTTCAGTAATTAACACTACATAAAGATTGTTCTTTTGAAACTGTAGAGAATTCCTTAAAATAAAATGTTTCTTTTTGTTATAAATATTTAACACAATTTCTCAATAGTCAGACTTCAAAAATTCATAAAAAGTATATAAAATATAACTATGCATTATTAAAAATGTGTACTTAAAAATAAGCAAAATGTACTCGCTTTTGAATATTTAGACTATATATATTTACAATAATTGAAATTGAGTCGAAAAAATTTAGTTTCTTTTATGTAAACCAAATAAAAATGTAATTAAAACAAGACCCCATTTTTCCATCTTTGTGTTTATTTGTATATTTTGTTTTTCTGATGATGATTGAGTAAATTCAATCGAAACATGTCAAATTATTAAGATCTTTTAATGTATTTTATTAGCATTTGACGTCCTTTTTAGCAATTAAATATTTGAATATATGTTTTTGAAATGTTTTAATGGACGTATAAGATAACTTCTATTTATAATTAATAAGACACATTTAGCCGGTTTATCAATTTAAAATGAAAGTAGACTAATTGATTACAATTGTGATTGCTTTCAATTTACACAATCGGATTACGTCTATCTTCCTTTTTATGTCAGTTATACATGTCTTACTGTTTATCTTTTATTCCAGAAAACAATTCAAATTAAATTATGATTAAAATTGTTTTGCTAAATTACGATTATTGAACAGCTCAATTATGATTAGATTACGATTATACTTTTTTGTAACCTACATGAATATTTTACATACATCCCTTCCTCATACTTTTCTTCCCCTCTCTCCAAAATGTTCACACCACCAGGTAAAACATTTCAGTAATGTTTAGTTAGAGTATATATATATATATTTAATATACAATGGGAAAGAAGGAAGAGGATGTGCTACAATTGTATTTAGTAGAAAAAAAGTACCATTCTTATTTCCGATACAGATTACGGTTTAATTACAATACGATAGGATTATCATTATAATCTGTTTAAAATTTCTTAATTACGATTTTTTTGCGATTATTAAAAAATAAATTTCGTTGCTGTAATCACAGTGCCATTAAACTGTTTTTGCAATCGCTTGCAATCTATTATGATTAGACGAATACGATTATTAAAAGTCATTTTAGCTTCAATAATATTGCTCAACAAAACCTCTATACGATCATGGACGCTCGTTGGACTTTTGTAACTGGCCGGGGTGATTATTAATTGGTCCCATTTCCATAGTATTTTAAATTATATAATGTCACTTTCAATGACTTTCAGGAGGGGTGACTATACCCCCTTCCCCATCTCTCCTATCCGTACTCCCATTCCAATTTTTACTACCTCCTACGACCTCCGAAGCATACAACTGGATTTAAACATATCATAAATGGACATAATAAGCAAGATATATTTCTGCAGTCAATGTTACATAAGTTCAAGATAATAATTACTAATTAAACAAGAATCGTAAAACACCTAAGCAACAAAGATACTGCACGGATATAAATAAATATCCTGATTTTACCCCTTTTTGTTTTAAGTGTACTCTTTCTAAAGATATAAATGTAGTTATACGTAAATTAACAAATTTATACTCAAATTTAGCAGTGTTAATATTTATAATTTTATTTTAAAGAGTTATGTATGCAGACGATGAATCATTACTTCAGTAGTAAATGAATATTATCAGGTTATGCATTGATTTTCCCTTGATTAAAAGCTAATAATTTATTTATCAGAGACAGCTTTAATTGAGCAGTTTAAAAAATCCCTTATAATAAGTTTTATATATTAAACTAGGAGTGTGCCATTTTTATTTTTACTTTCTATTTATTTATTTTTTATATTGTGTAAAATTAAATACATAGTTTTAATATCAAGTTTTTAAAATCTTTCACTTGCACTAAATGACATTAAAAATTTGGGTCAAATATAATACAGCACTCAAATCAAATAAGGTACTTACATTTGGTCATAAGGTACCTGTGCCAAATGAGTCCACGTTATGTTTTCAGATAATAGTGAACTATAAAGTAGGAATTGAAAATTTAAATACGTTTGGGCGTAAAATTGTGACGGAGGCCGATGTTGCATATAAAGCAGTACCAAAGAAATCTTTTAATGAATCAGTTCTCAATAAGCCAAAGAAATATTTATTATAAACAAAAAGTATTAAAAATGTATGAATTCTGGAATAAATGAGGTATTCAACGTTTGTACTTACGCCACTAAATTAAAGTTACATAAAAAGTCAGCAACGATTTCTCATTCAAAGTTATTTTTTATAAGACAAGAGTTAGAAATGCATTTACAAACTAAATAAAATTAAATAGTTTAATTATTTTATTGTTTTAGTATATTCTCTAGGCCACATAAAAGTAAAAATCAGAAATTAAACTTTTTGAACTTAATATGTATGAATAAGCAACGTATGTAATAAAAGTGATGAGTCTACTAATATTATTCCTTTACCCATATGCACATGGAGTTTAAAAATAAATAAATAAAATAAAATAAATCTCCCCCCCCCCAAAAAAAAAACCCATATATATTATATATATATCCAACTGTAAAATTTTGAAAGAAATGAATAATCAATCCGAATAAGAATCAAACGAGAATACTATAATAAATTATAAAAAGAAGAAGAAAAGGAATTTAAAAAATGTAATAAATTAGTAAGCATTAAAATTGTTTGAAAATGTAAAATGAATTTATTGTTGATATATACTTTGTCATGAAGTCGAAAGTAGTAGGCCCCCCCGTTGGTGCGGCGGAAGTGACGTCACAGGGGGCGTGGTCAGCTGTCAATCAAAAGGGGGGGAGGGAACCGGAAGTGACGTCATCAGGATGACGTCTTGTTAGACGAGGGTCGGTTGAGTTGTTTTTGGCTGAGAGCGTCTTGTTAGACGAGGTGCCTCCCCCCCATTTTTCCCCTACTTGATTTGGACTTTGAATAATTTTTTTCAAGTTTGATTTTTCAGTGTCGCCATCTATCGGACTTCTGTGAACTAATGCCGAAATATTTTGAGAACATTGAAAAAGAATATTTTTTTTTCCCTGACTGGGGATCGAACCCGAGTCGTCGGCATAGGAAGCGGATGCGTTAACCGTTATGCTATCAGTTACTTGTGATAGAGTAGGAATGAATTGAAGTTATGTGGGGTTCTGAAGATATGACTTTGCGTCTTGATGTGGTTGAATCTAAGAAGTTTGATTGTTTAATGAAGGCTTTGTAGGCTTGTAATTTATTATTTGAATTAGCGAAATGAATGTATTAATGTTTTAGATTTTAATTAATAACGTTACAATTATTTTTGAATTGATTGTTTAATGAACTTTACAATTAATTTTGAATTGATTGTTTAATGAAAGTTTTGTGTAATTATAATTTATTATTTGAATTTGCGTAATGAATGTCTTATTATTTTTAATTTTAAGTAATAACTTTTGCAATTAATTATGAGAAATGAATTTAGTTTTCGAATGGGTATTGTTGAATTTTATTTTATTTTTAAATATTTAGTAATAAATAATTATAAATATTTTATTATTATCAATGTATGTTTTCATAGACTTTTTTATTAATGAGTTTTTTCATAGACCTTTTTTTCATTATTTATACATTTCATGTGTGTTAGAATTATTATTGCTATTATTATTATTTTTTAATACCTGAAAATGGTGCGAAGTGTTTAAATTATTTAATCTAGCTTATTTGTAATTAAAAAATTGATTGAAACAGTCTTATTGATTATTATTAATCACTTATTATTATTAATCACTTATTATTATTATTACATATTACTCTTTTACTGAACGTATTTTTTAATGAAAAATAAATCTTTTTTTCTTTAACTTATCTTTTTTTTTTTTTTTTTTCACCGAATACATTTTTTAATGAAACTTTTTTTTCTTTAACTTATCTTTTTTTTCACCGAATACATTTTTTTTTTTTACTAAACATAGAACTTTTTTTTTTCCTTAACATAACTTTTTTTTTTACTGAATACATTTTTTTTTTTTAATAAAACATAAAACTTTTTTCTTTTCAATACATAATTTTTTTTTTCTCTTTTACTGAACGTATTTTAATGAAAAATAAAACTTTTTTTTTTAACTTATCTTTTTTTTTTCACCGAATACATTTTTTACTAAACATAGAACTTTTTTTTTTTCCTTAACATAACTTTTTTTTTACTGAATACATTTTTTTTTTTTTTTTTTTTTTTTTTTTAATAAAACATAAAACTTTTTTCTTTTCAATACATAATTTTTTTTTCTCTTTTACTGAATACATTTTTTTTTTTTTATTCAACATGAACTTTTTCTAAACACAAAACTTTTTTAAAACTAAACTTAAAACTTTTTCCTAAACACAAAAATAATTTACTCACTATAAAACTTTTTTTTTTCCAATTCATATATTTTTTTTTTTACTGAACATAAAACTTTTTCCTAAACACAAAACTTTTTTTTTAAACTAAACTTAATTCCTAAACACAAAAATAATTTACTCAATATAAAACTTTTTTTTCCAATTCATATATTTTTTTTTTTACTGAATACATTTTTATACTAAACATAAAACTTTTTTTTTCTAAACACAAAACTTTTTTTTAAAACTAAACTTAATTCCTAAACACAAAAATAATTTACTCAATATAAAACTTTTTTTCCAATTCATATATATTTTTTTTTTTTTTTACTGAATACATTTTTATACTAAAACATAAAACTTTTTTTCTAAACACAAAACTTTTTTAAACTAAACTTAAAACTTTTTCCTAAGCATAAAAATATTTTTTTCCAGAATAGAAAACTTTTTTTTTTTTTTTACATAATAAAAAAACTTTTCTTAAACATAAAAAACATTTTCCCCCTAATCTTAAAAAAAAAATTTATTTTCTTAAATAAATTTTTCTTTTTCTAAAACATACAAATATTTTTTTTTCCGAAGCATTTTTCTTTTTCTAAAACATACAAATATTTTTTCCGAAGCATTTTTCTTTTTCTAAAACACAAAAAATACTTTTTTCATAAAATATTTTTTTTTTCCCAAAACATTATTTCTTTTTACAAAACGTATTATTTTCTAAGCATAAAAATTATTATCTTTTTAACCTAAATCGCTTTTTCCAAAACATATTTTTTTAATCTCCAAACATAATTTAATAATCTGGGAACAACACATAAGCTCTTTTTTTGTTTTTATGGGCATTCTTTTCAAAAAATTTCTTTTCTCAAGAAAAAATTCGACTCTCGATAGTATATAGGTATTTTATCATTACACACTTACAACTCTTTTCAAATGTTTATCAGAAAATAAGTCAATCAAAGTCTAGTAGTTATCACACCTGTTCCTCAGAAATATTACTATCATATGAAACAGTAAAGAAAATTGATAGATATTTAATATTTAATAACCTCTGACACGAAATTACTGTCGAATGAGAATACTAATAATCAATAAAATCAACTGTTGAACAAAAAATAGTACAAATTACCAAAACTTTAAATGTTTTTTCTACAAAAGTTACAAAAAATTAATATACTAATGACAAGTTACAGAAAGAACTAAAAAAATTTATGAATATATTTACAAATTTATTAAAATCACACCTTTTTCTGGATTACAAACCACAATTTCTTGAAAAATTTAACATCGAATTTATAAGATTTTAATCCTTGTATTACATACACTCAATAAATATTAAAAATTAAACAAAAAAAAAATGTTTAGTCTCATCAATAAGCAGAAATTCTATATTAAAAGAATATTTTTCATAGTAGTACTTATAAAAATGAGAGTTTACAAACTGATTTTCATAATTTTATCACATTCAAACTTAATTTTCATACAGAAAACATTAAAGAAAATTAATAGATATTTAATATTTAATAACCTCATACATGAAATTACTGTCGAATGAGACAACTAATAATCAATAAAATCAACTGTTGAACAAAAAAAAAAATAGTACAAATTACCAAAAATTCAAATGTTTTTTCTACAAAAGTTACAAAAATTAACATATGAATGACAAGTTAGAAAAATAACTAAAAAAATTAATGAACATATTTACAAATTTATTAAAATCACACCTTTTTCTAGATTACAAACGACAATTTCTTGAAAAATTGAACACCTAATTTGTAAGATTTTAATCCTTGTATTACATACACTCAGTAAATATTCAGAATTAAACAAAAAAATAATTTTTTAGTCTCATCAATAAGCAGAAATTCTATATTAAAAGAAAATTTTCATAGTAGTACCTATAAAAATGAGAGTTTACAAACTGATTTTCATAATTTTATCATACTCAAACTTAATTTTTATACATAAAACATTATTTAATCAAATTTTATACTTTCTAATTCAGTAAAATTCAATACTTTTTTAGTTTTTAACCCATTACCACAATATTTATTTACATCAAACTTGATTCTTTACCTTTTATATTTCAGCATTACACAAGTGAGATAAATACTAACTTGGAACGATTATAGAGTTGAAGTCAATTGATTCTATTCGATTTTCACCTTATACACATTGCTCCTACACGAAATTTCTTACTGCTATAATCATCTAATGTATTGAAACTAATCTACTCATAGTATTAATCAAATTATATGTTTCCTCTTGCACTTCTGAATTATTGTCCATCAAGTTGCTTAAAATATAAATACTATCTATACAGTTTTAATGAATCATAGTATACATGATTAATCTTGAGTTAGCACTTCCATAGTATTAATCAAATTATATATTTCATCTTGCACTTCTGAATTATCGTCTATCAAGGTACTTAAAATACAAATACTATCGTCACAGTTTTAATGATGCATAGTATACTGACTAATCTTTAGTCAGCCCTTCCATAGTATTTTAACATTTCATAACATTTCATTGAATTTTAACAGTCCATATTTCAAATAACCTATTTTCGAAACCAAACTATGTGAATTTTACCACATAGAATGATTTGGGTTTCACACTTTTCTCAAAATTATCAGATATGTACTCCTCAGAGGAATTACTGTCATATGAATAAATGAAAAAAATTTAATTTATATTAAATGTACACGAAATTGATTGCAATATACATGTATTTAATAAAAATAAATAAATAAGCGATTATTTATACATTAAACCTTTATTAAATATATATTTCTTTCATTATACAGATGTTTCAACAAGATGAACCAAAACAGCAGCAAACTTCAGAAATTTATGATCTGAATGATTCATCCCTAGCACATGTAGCGTTAACGAATAATATATATGTGAGAACTTATATGAGAAATAGTAGAATTCGTATATGAAACGTAATAAGAGTAAATATAAAATGATTTGTCTTACTGCCTACACTTTAACAAGTGCCTTTTTACCTATATTGTTGAAGAGAATCCTAATTGTTTCCATTTATTTCTATTACAGATATACTCTATATGCTACAAACACTTCTTAAGTAAATGGAATTTAACAGACCATACAAAAATCCATACAGGTGAAAAACCTTACACATGGGAAGATTACCAAATTCTGTTTTCAAGGAGACGTGAATCAAAAATGTACAAATCATCATATAAAAACATCGTCAATTATATGTAAACTTAGTGAAGATATACAAAAATTAGTCAGACTTTTGAAGAATTCAGAAATAAAGGAAGATATTTAGACTATTTATCCATCATATTTTCATAACACTTACCACAATATCTCAAACTTAAAATTTGGAAGACATACACACTTCTGAAAAGTAATTTTGTTACCCGTGATTCTTCTAACCAGCATGAATGTATAGATATTATTTTGCAATGTATTCTTTAAATGCTTACATTAAATATTCTTTTATATGCATATACCGTTGTGTTTATTTTTCTAATACCTATTACATTAATGAAATAAATAACAGTTTAAGTGAAACGACACTCTCACAACTTAAAAAAGGCATAAGAACATACAAAAAATAAGCAGATGTATGAAAAAATATGCAATTTTACAAAATAATTTCACTGTTTTCTAGAAATATTAACAAAAAAAAATATTTACAATATAAAAAATTGCATGTTTTCTAGAAATATTAACAAAAAAAAATATTTACAATATAAAAAATTGCAAAAGTAAAAAGAAAAAACACAAATGTAAAACAAAAAATCACAAAGTGAAAAACTCACAAGAAAGTTTTTGAAAAAAAATTTACAACAAAAATTTTTTACAAAAACCAAAACTTCAAAAAATATTTTTACAAAAAATATTTTTACGAAAGTGAATTTTGTAAAAATATTTTTACAAAAAATATTTTTACAAAAAATTTTTTTTCAAAAAAAATATTTTTACAAAAAATTTTTTTTCAAAAAAATTTTTTTTACAAAAAATTTTTTTTTTCAAAATATTTTTTACAATTTTTTTTTTTTTTTCAAAAACATTTTTTTTTTACAAAAAAAATTTTTTTTTTTTTACTTTTGTAAAAAGTTATTTTGAAAAAAAAAATTTTTTTGTAAAAAATGTTTTTGAAAAAAAAAATTTTTTGTAAAAAGTTATTTTGAAAAAAAACATTTTTTTGTAAAAAAAAAAAAAAATGTTTTTGAAAAAAAAATTTTGTAAAAAGTTATTTTGAAAAAAAAAATTGTAAAAATACTTTGAAAAAAAAAATTTTTTTTGTAAAAAAAAATGTTTTTGAAAAAAAATTTTTTGTAAAAATATTTTTTTTGAAAAAAAATTTTTTGTAAAAATATTTTTTGTAAAAATATTTTTTGAAGTTTTGGTTTTTGTAAAAAATTTTTGTTGTAATTTTTTTTTCAAAAACTTTCTTGTGAGTTTTTCACTTTGTGATTTTTTGTTTTACATTTGTGTTTTTTCTTTTTACTTTTGCAATTTTTTATATTGTAAATATTTTTTTTTGTTAATATTTCTAGAAAACATGCAATTTTTTATATTGTAAATATTTTTTTTTTTGTTAATATTTCTAGAAAACAGTGAAATTATTTTGTAAAATTGCATATTTTTTCATACATCTGCTTATTTTTTGTATGTTCTTATGCCTTTTTTAAGTTGTGAGAGTGTCGTTTCACTTAAACTGTTATTTATTTCATTAATGTAATAGGTATTAGAAAAATAAACACAACGGTATATGCATATAAAAGAATATTTAATGTAAGCATTTAAAGAATACATTGCAAAATAATATCTATACATTCATGCTGGTTAGAAGAATCACGGGTAACAAAATTACTTTTCAGAAGTGTGTATGTCTTCCAAATTTTAAGTTTGAGATATTGTGGTAAGTGTTATGAAAATATGATGGATAAATAGTCTAAATATCTTCCTTTATTTCTGAATTCTTCAAAAGTCTGACTAATTTTTGTATATCTTCACTAAGTTTACATATAATTGACGATGTTTTTATATGATGATTTGTACATTTTTGATTCACGTCTCCTTGAAAACAGAATTTGGTAATCTTCCCATGTGTAAGGTTTTTCACCTGTATGGATTTTTGTATGGTCTGTTAAATTCCATTTACTTAAGAAGTGTTTGTAGCATATAGAGTATATCTGTAATAGAAATAAATGGAAACAATTAGGATTCTCTTCAACAATATAGGTAAAAAGGCACTTGTTAAAGTGTAGGCAGTAAGACAAATCATTTTATATTTACTCTTATTACGTTTCATATACGAATTCTACTATTTCTCATATAAGTTCTCACATATATATTATTCGTTAACGCTACATGTGCTAGGGATGAATCATTCAGATCATAAATTTCTGAAGTTTGCTGCTGTTTTGGTTCATCTTGTTGAAACATCTGTATAATGAAAGAAATATATATTTAATAAAGGTTTAATGTATAAATAATCGCTTATTTATTTATTTTTATTAAATACATGTATATTGCAATCAATTTCGTGTACATTTAATATAAATTAAATTTTTTTCATTTATTCATATGACAGTAATTCCTCTGAGGAGTACATATCTGATAATTTTGAGAAAAGTGTGAAACCCAAATCATTCTATGTGGTAAAATTCACATAGTTTGGTTTCGAAAATAGGTTATTTGAAATATGGACTGTTAAAATTCAATGAAATGTTATGAAATGTTAAAATACTATGGAAGGGCTGACTAAAGATTAGTCAGTATACTATGCATCATTAAAACTGTGACGATAGTATTTGTATTTTAAGTACCTTGATAGACGATAATTCAGAAGTGCAAGATGAAATATATAATTTGATTAATACTATGGAAGTGCTAACTCAAGATTAATCATGTATACTATGATTCATTAAAACTGTATAGATAGTATTTATATTTTAAGCAACTTGATGGACAATAATTCAGAAGTGCAAGAGGAAACATATAATTTGATTAATACTATGAGTAGATTAGTTTCAATACATTAGATGATTATAGCAGTAAGAAATTTCGTGTAGGAGCAATGTGTATAAGGTGAAAATCGAATAGAATCAATTGACTTCAACTCTATAATCGTTCCAAGTTAGTATTTATCTCACTTGTGTAATGCTGAAATATAAAAGGTAAAGAATCAAGTTTGATGTAAATAAATATTGTGGTAATGGGTTAAAAACTAAAAAAGTATTGAATTTTACTGAATTAGAAAGTATAAAATTTGATTAAATAATGTTTTATGTATAAAAATTAAGTTTGAGTATGATAAAATTATGAAAATCAGTTTGTAAACTCTCATTTTTATAGGTACTACTATGAAAATTTTGTTTTAATATAGAATTTCTGCTTATTGATGAGACTAAAAAATTATTTTTTTGTTTAATTCTGAATATTTACTGAGTGTATGTAATACAAGGATTAAAATCTTACAAATTAGGTGTTCAATTTTTCAAGAAATTGTCGTTTGTAATCTAGAAAAAGGTGTGATTTTAATAAATTTGTAAATATGTTCATTAATTTTTTTAGTTATTTTTCTAACTTGTCATTCATATGTTAATTTTTGTAACTTTTGTAGAAAAAACATTTGAATTTTTGGTAATTTGTACTATTTTTTTTTTTTGTTCAACAGTTGATTTTATTGATTATTAGTTGTCTCATTCGACAGTAATTTCATGTATGAGGTTATTAAATATTAAATATCTATTAATTTTCTTTAATGTTTTCTGTATGAAAATTAAGTTTGAATGTGATAAAATTATGAAAATCAGTTTGTAAACTCTCATTTTTATAAGTACTACTATGAAAAATATTCTTTTAATATAGAATTTCTGCTTATTGATGAGACTAAACATTTTTTTTTTGTTTAATTTTTAATATTTATTGAGTGTATGTAATACAAGGATTAAAATCTTATAAATTCGATGTTAAATTTTTCAAGAAATTGTGGTTTGTAATCCAGAAAAAGGTGTGATTTTAATAAATTTGTAAATATATTCATAAATTTTTTTAGTTCTTTCTGTAACTTGTCATTAGTATATTAATTTTTTGTAACTTTTGTAGAAAAAACATTTAAAGTTTTGGTAATTTGTACTATTTTTTGTTCAACAGTTGATTTTATTGATTATTAGTATTCTCATTCGACAGTAATTTCGTGTCAGAGGTTATTAAATATTAAATATCTATCAATTTTCTTTACTGTTTCATATGATAGTAATATTTCTGAGGAACAGGTGTGATAACTACTAGACTTTGATTGACTTATTTTCTGATAAACATTTGAAAAGAGTTGTAAGTGTGTAATGATAAAATACCTATATACTATCGAGAGTCGAATTTTTTCTTGAGAAAAGAAATTTTTTGAAAAGAATGCCCATAAAAACAAAAAAAGAGCTTATGTGTTGTTCCCAGATTATTAAATTATGTTTGGAGATTAAAAAAATATGTTTTGGAAAAAGCGATTTAGGTTAAAAAGATAATAATTTTTATTCTTAGAAAATAATACGTTTTGTAAAAAGAAATAATGTTTTGGGAAAAAAAAAATATTTTATGAAAAAAGTATTTTTTGTGTTTTAGAAAAAGAAAAATGCTTCGGAAAAAATATTTGTATGTTTTAGAAAAAGAAAAATGCTTCGGAAAAAAAAATATTTGTATGTTTTAGAAAAAGAAAAATTTATTTAAGAAAATAAATTTTTTTTTTAAGATTAGGGGGAAAATGTTTTTTATGTTTAAGAAAAGTTTTTTTATTATGTAAAAAAAAAAAAAAAAAGTTTTCTATTCTGGAAAAAAATATTTTTATGCTTAGGAAAAAGTTTTAAGTTTAGTTTAAAAAAGTTTTGTGTTTAGAAAAAAAGTTTTATGTTTTAGTATAAAAATGTATTCAGTAAAAAAAAAAAAAAAATATATGAATTGGAAAAAAAGTTTTATATTGAGTAAATTATTTTTGTGTTTAGGAATTAAGTTTAGTTTTAAAAAAAAGTTTTGTGTTTAGAAAAAAAAAGTTTTATGTTTAGTATAAAAATGTATTCAGTAAAAAAAAAAATATATGAATTGGAAAAAAAAGTTTTATATTGAGTAAATTATTTTTGTGTTTAGGAATTAAGTTTAGTTTTAAAAAAAAGTTTTGTGTTTAGGAAAAAGTTTTATGTTCAGTAAAAAAAAATATATATGAATTGGAAAAAAAAAAGTTTTATAGTGAGTAAATTATTTTTGTGTTTAGGAAAAAGTTTTAAGTTTAGTTTTAAAAAAGTTTTGTGTTTAGAAAAAGTTCATGTTGAATAAAAAAAAAAATGTATTCAGTAAAAGAGAAAAAAAAATTATGTATTGAAAAGAAAAAAGTTTTATGTTTTATTAAAAAAAAAAAAAAAAAAAAAAAAAAAAAATGTATTCAGTAAAAAAAAAGTTATGTTAAGGAAAAAAAAAAAGTTCTATGTTTAGTAAAAAATGTATTCGGTGAAAAAAAAAAGATAAGTTAAAAAAAAAAGTTTTATTTTTCATTAAAATACGTTCAGTAAAAGAGAAAAAAAAAATTATGTATTGAAAAGAAAAAAGTTTTATGTTTTATTAAAAAAAAAAAAAATGTATTCAGTAAAAAAAAAAGTTATGTTAAGGAAAAAAAAAAGTTCTATGTTTAGTAAAAAAAAAAATGTATTCGGTGAAAAAAAAGATAAGTTAAAGAAAAAAAAGTTTCATTAAAAAATGTATTCGGTGAAAAAAAAAAAAAAGATAAGTTAAAGAAAAAAAGTTTTATTTTTCATTAAAAAATACGTTCAGTAAAAGAGTAATATGTAATAATAATAATAAGTGATTAATAATAATAAGTGATTAATAATAATCAATAAGACTGTTTCAATCAATTTTTTAATTACAAATAAGCTAGATTAAATAATTTAAACACTTCGCACCATTTTCAGGTATTAAAAAATAATAATAATAGCAATAATAATTCTAACACACATGAAATGTATAAATAATGAAAAAAAGGTCTATGAAAAAACTCATTAATAAAAAAGTCTATGAAAACATACATTGATAATAATAAAATATTTATAATTATTTATTACTAAATATTTAAAAATAAAATAAAATTCAACAATACCCATTCGAAAACTAAATTCATTTCTCATAATTAATTGCAAAAGTTATTACTTAAAATTAAAAATAATAAGACATTCATTACGCAAATTCAAATAATAAATTATAATTACACAAAACTTTCATTAAACAATCAATTCAAAATTAATTGTAAAGTTCATTAAACAATCAATTCAAAAATAATTGTAACGTTATTAATTAAAATCTAAAACATTAATACATTCATTTCGCTAATTCAAATAATAAATTACAAGCCTACAAAGCCTTCATTAAACAATCAAACTTCTTAGATTCAACCACATCAAGACGCAAAGTCATATCTTCAGAACCCCACATAACTTCAATTCATTCCTACTCTATCACAAGTAACTGATAGCATAACGGTTAACGCATCCGCTTCCTATGCCGACGACTCGGGTTCGATCCCCAGTCAGGGAAAAAAAAATATTCTTTTTCAATGTTCTCAAAATGCTTCGGCATTAGTTCACAGAAGTCCGATAGATGGCGACACTGAAAAATCAAACTTGAAAAAAATTATTCAAAGTCCAAATCAAGTAGGGGAAAAATGGGGGGGAGGCACCTCGTCTAACAAGACGCTCTCAGCCAAAAACAACTCAACCGACCCTCGTCTAACAAGACGTCATCCTGATGACGTCACTTCCGGTTCCCTCCCCCCTTTTGATTGACAGCTGACCACGCCCCCTGTGACGTCACTTCCGCCGCACCAACGGGGGGGCCTACTACTGTCGAATAATAATAAATTTTTGAAGAGTATAAAAAAATAATTCCACTCTTCTAATAGAGAGTTTTTCCAAAAAATAAAATAAAATAAAATAAATAAATAAATAAATTTCAATAAAAACCGATGAAATCCTCTTGACGTTTAATATATTATTAGAAAATTTATATTGCGTTAGAAATACATATGTAATAAATAAATAAAATGAAATACTGAAAATTTTAAATTATTTTAATATATTCTCCAAGCTACATAAAAATAAAAATCATACATTAAGTTTTTCAACTTGATATGCATGAATAAGCAGTGCATGTAATCTAAGTAATGCGCCCATTAATATTATTCCTATACCCCAATGCACATGAAAGTAAAAAATATAAAATAAAAACCCAAAAAACTATCCAATTGAATAACTTTGAAAGAAATGAACAATGTATCCTAATAATACGCGCGTGAGCATCAAAAAACCCCCTCGGAAAATGCTACAAATAACTAAGCATTGAGTCCTCGGCACCCCTTTTTGGCTCCCTACCGCATCTCCATTGTGTCTGATTGCGATAAAAAGCTTCGCAAAAAAGGCAACAGTTTTGTTGTTCTCTCAGCGGGTGGGTGTAACGGTGAGAAGTGAGAGATTCCAGGAGCATATTCGGGACATCTTATGTTTAATGAAGTGTACCTAGAAAGAGGAGGAACGATTTAGAAAAGAATGCGTAGAAGGGGGTATGTCCCCCCGTTCATCGTTTGAATATTTCGCCAACGATTAGATCTGCATTCTGTACCTGCCTTTGTAAGAGAAGTTAAACTAACATTATTCTTGTGCACGGCTGTAATGCACAGATCAGCTTTCTGGTCGGTTATTCCGCCTGCAATTTACCACCCCCACCCCCGAGCCGATGTATTAATCACGATCAGCGTCTTTTCCGCACATACACACACTCGATATCAGGAATGGGGATAAGGCAGTTTCTGGAGGGAATTACGCTGACTGACAAATCACTTCTAAACGGCAGAGGAAGGCAGTTTTTAAAATAATTTTAATATTTTAAATTCATTCTAAAATTTGAAAAAGAAATCCTATGATTTCTAGTAAGTAAAATGTTTGTTTGGATTATTTTATAACGATTGTTTATTTAAAATGCAATAAAAATATAGTGAAAGAAATTTAGAAAACTTAAACAAAAATCTAAATATTCCAGACTGAATATTTAGACTTTAGCATTTTCACACCCGCTGTGATGTGTTATTGCATTCTGACGCATTATTCGCGCTATTACAACAGACTGAAACCCTATTGCATTCTCCATACCCGCTCTCAGGTCCTATTGCATTCTCCATACTCGTTTTGATGCGCTATTTCAATTTCACACCCGCTTTGGAAAGCTATTATGCTTTCTCACACTCGCTCTAAAATGTTATTGCCTTCCCAATTATTCTGACACTCTAAAGCTTCTTGCATACTCACATCCGTAAAAATATCTGTATGCTCCCCCTTTGATCTTTTGAATTTTTCGAATATTATTAAATCTACGTTCTATGCTTGCTTTTGTCAGAGATGTTAAAATTGTTCATGAACACCGCCTGTAATGCGCAGATCAGCTTTCTGATCTTACTTCTTTCTAAAATGCCCCACACCACCTTTAGTTGATATATTAATCACGGTCTGCGTCTTTACCATACAAAAAGAATAACGAAGACAATACGAGAAAATGGGGCACCTTGGGACGTTTTTCTGTAAATACTTTTTCTAAATTTTATTAACATTTATTCTTACTTTAGAATCAATTAGATATAAAGTATAAACTTTTCTGCATCAAATAAACCTCATAATTATCTCACATACGAAAATACTGAAAGCAAAACAAAAAACCTTTAAAACATCCCAATTAGCCCCATCATGTGGGGCAGATTGGGACACTATTTTTAATCAAAAATACATATAAAATTTTATATTTAATTGATAGAAAAATCTTTATTTACAAAGCTTTTGTTGAACAAGAAATAATTTAAGCATTGAAACACTTTAATAATTTGAATTGTAATGCATGTTTTTATTAACAGATCTTGTGTTTGATGCGAAAAAAATGATGTTCTTCAAATTCTAATAAAAGACATCTTTGACGTATTTTGTTTTTAAGAGTGCCAAGTTTTAAAAGAATATCTGTTTAATATACAAATAAGCTATCATGCTTATTAAAAGTAAAAAAAAGACAACTCCTTTTTTTTTTTTTTTTTAATGGATATCTCATACTTGCTGCTGTTCTCAACATTTCGAGTATGCCCAACAAATTCAATAATGCTTTGTTTTCTTGCAAACTTTACCATTCCACAGTGGGTTTGCCTGTAAGTTTCTGGACCTATCTTGAGCAAATTTGCAATCTGTGGGAAAATCAGCATCACATGAACAGTTAAATTCATTATCACTACTACCATTACATAAACCATTTATGTTATTTTTCCTTTCAGGGGTAATTTTCACCAACTTTGCTGGTGCAAAATTGCTTATCCTCACTGCTTGATGAAAGCCTCTTTTCAGCATTTATGAAATCTCCCAAGGCGCTTCACAGCTGATTGTCCCAACCTACTTCATCTCGCATATTAAATAATAAAAACATTTATACTGTTAAGCTTTGCATTATAGTCTATTTTTTACCATTAAAATAACAATGAATCCACGTTTTGTCATCACAACATGCTCCTACTTCTATTATTTCATTTTTTTTAATGAAAAATTTATTCTTCAAAACACACATTAATGTTACTCAACCTCATTCAAAACAAAAATAACGGTATTTTTTGTTGCCAGTAAACACAAACAATTTTAAAACTTATAAGAGAGTAGATTGTAGTATCATGTATTGGTACTTATGAGTGTTAATTTTTAACTTCATAATAAAGCCTAAAAACTGAGATGTCCCAACGTGCCCCACCTTCCCCTATCTAGAATGGGACTAGGTCAAATCAAGTATGAAATCACATATGCTGACTGATAAATTACTTCCAAAAGGAATAGATAGGTTTGAAAGATAATTCTAGATTATTACATTTATTTTTAATTTTCTGATGCACTAATTTATTTTTAAATGAATGGGAAATATATTTTGTGCTTAAAATAAATCTTAAATAAGTTTACAAATTTTTTTTTTTTTTTACAAATTATTCCAATATTACAAAACAAATCTCATGTCAGGTTGAGAAGTAATAAAAAAATATTGATAATAGTTATTAAGGCTGATAGTCACCCAGATTATGAATCTCCCCAGTAATGTTAAGTCTATGGGTGTTTGATGCATTCTTATGTTGAAAATATCTCCTCGGGAAATTAGTATTTTTAATTTATTTTTTCAATGCTTTCTTCTTGAAGGATGTCACTTTCTTTTTTAGTTGTCAAAATATTTCTTAAATCTATGCTTAATGTGTTCACAAAAATGGACACATTATATCAAGATTACTGGCGCCAATAACATTTGATTATTATTTTTTTCTTTTTATAGAGTATGGAAATCTTTTTATTTATGATTAAATTTGCTTGTAAATTCCGGTGTCTATTCATCATTTCATCATTTTACTATCAGAATTGTTCCGCCTCTGAAAGGTTAATTGAATATTTTATGTTTTAGAAACAGACGAACTGACAAGGAAGGTCTCCATTGGGGGCATACTCAGAATTTTTTGAAAAAAATACGAATTAAACTACTCATGTAGGTAATAAAGGATCAGTGAAAATTAGCGGCGGAATTACATTATTAGATATGTAAAAAAATAAAATAGTTTGGAATAATTGGCGTGAAAAGCTGAAAGCGACGCGGGATTTGGCGAGCAGTGCATTTCCTCGCCAAAAGCAGACGATTTTAACGAATCTGAAAATTGATTTTAATTGACTTCACTGTTAAAAATCTGCAGCATTTACTGCAACGTCACTTCACTACTTTTATAGAATATTTCTCTTCTGACCAATGAGAATGCTCCATAGCACGGTGAATTCTCCGTTTTCTATAAAAGCGGTGGAGTGACGCTGGAGAAAATGGTACAGATTTTTAGCGGTGTTGTAGCTTGTGCAACACTGTTAAAAATCTGCTGCATTTTGCTGCAACGCACTCCACCGCTTGTATATAATATCTCTATTCCAACCAATGAGAAAGCTCCATTTCACGGCCAAACCGTTTTCTATACAAGCAATGGAGTGCGTTGCAACAAAATGCAGCAGATTTTTAACAGTGTATTTTTTCAATTTGGAACAATTTTAATCAACTTAAATTGTGTTTTAAATGATAAAACATATTAATTTCATTTTGTTATAAGTACATATAAACGTATATGACAAAATTACACTTAAAGTAAAGTAAAAATGCAAAACTAAAATTACTTAAACTAAACTTATTTAAATAAATTGATCATAGAAAGTTTTTTCTTTAAAAATTATTCGAAGCGTAAAAGCGTATTTTTCAAAATTTTGTTTTTTCGCCAACCGGAGATAAATCGCCAAATAAACGAAATTTTTATTATTTTTTTACGGACGTTATAAGGAGGTTCCGCCGGAATTTTTTTTATAAACATATATAACTACATGAGAAGAACATTCTGTATTTTTTTCTGAGTATGCCCATATGGAGACCTTCCTTGTGAGAAAAAAAAAAAATGTAACGCTTCATACAAAATTAAGCTCAGAAATATTTTGAAAACTAAGAAAAAAAGAGACCTAAGAGAGAAGAGAAGACCGAAAAAAGAAGTAAAAAGAATTAATTTCCTGAAGACATATTTTAAATATAAGAATACATCAAACGCCCATAGGCATAACATTACCGAGGACAATTCGCAAAATGAGTAACTAGCAGCCTTAAGTATTGTAATTTAAATATTGGATATAGCAAAGAATAGTCTGAGAAAGCAAAGCATACACAAAATTAATGATGAAACAAATTTGATAACGTAAAATTAAGTTTTTTGCACCGCCAGCTAAAGAAAAAAAATTAAGAAAAAAAAGTTTTTTTTAGCATATAAGAGGTAACTTATTAAACTTTTGTCAAAAGCTGATTTCAATTTTTTCAACGAAATGAATTATTCTTGATCATTGAAATGTTTGCATTGTTTAATGCTAAGTTCAGTTAGTTCAGACAAATTTAGTCTTCCTTGGTAACCTGCACTAGTGACAGTTTGATATATACCTCAAAAACATTTACAAAACACTTCACACTCAATACAAAGGCTTTGCTTTCTTGCATTGTCGGTACCTTATAAGTTATAATAAGCTATAGTGCAGCTAGCATAAAGTTCAGGCATTTTAAAGTAATTTGTGCATCAGTTTATGTAAGTTCGCAAAACCAAGGATCAAACTTGACTCCAGCACCTGTCGCTTTATTATGTCTTCTTCGATTTATGATAGCGACTGCTTAAATGACCCCGAAATTGATTAAGATCAGCTGAAATATAGAAGTGAACTTGCTGTCAAATTCTGTGTCAGCAACTAATTTTTGCATATTATCATCTACATTCCACAACACCAATTTTCTTAGATTCGTACCGTTTGCAATTTAGGATTCTCAAATGGGACAGATTCACTACAAATATCTCATTTCTTTAATCATCTAACTGATTCCAAATCACTCAGTAATAATTTACTAACGTGTTTCTAACACTTTCCTGCACATTCCTTTGCAAAATATGTGTGGAAGTACAGCGGTCACAGAATATCATTCTCGATATAGGATATAGAGCGGCCACGTATTGGTGTATGTGTCAAGAATGCGAGAAATGGCATTCCAAATGTCCAAATTTCCAACTGCATCGTTGGCATTTGTTACGCTTCCAACTACCGCAATAGATTCCAGTGACTCATTCCTTACGGTCAGAAATTCTCAGTTGTGATGGTTTGTCCAGAGCTGTGGCAGCAGCATATCTAAGCCTTTCATTCGAGATGCTGATTAAACAGATACAGCCTGGTTCTAGAGTATTCGGATTCAAGTATGCTTAAAACGTTAAAGGATAAGGAGTTTATTTCAATAGTATCTGTTCTAAGCCATCTACTCCAAGAGTTCCGATTTGGCAAAGTTTATTTTACATTTACATACACGATGATTTATGCTACATGAAGTTCATAATAATGTGACGTAGATGAAGACTTTACTAGAATCGTTTAATTTTATCTACCATCGTAAATTTTGAATTGAATTCATTCGAATTTGCCACAGATTCGTATATAATCGTAAAGGGGTACAAAATATATTTTTAGGCCTTGCTTTATAACCGACTTGGAAAAAAGGATTTTATATAAATTCTATTATATATTTATTTATTTATTTAATGCATGTCTGCACATAGTTTTTAAACGAATGTTCCAATTCGATACAGGGTGTCCAGCAAATAACACCCTGATTTCAAAATTAAATTTCTCAAAAACAAAGATCAATAGAATTATGCAGTAAACGGTTTGTTTATCAGGTAAGCTGTAAAAATCTTATACAAAAGTTTCGAACGGTAAATATTTTGAAAAGATTGTGTTCTGATTGCAAAGAATGCTTTGATTTGACATTTTTCTTGCTTTAGATTGCTGCCACAGAATGTGTTTTTCGGCTTAAAGTGCCATATTTCATAGTTTTTTTTAAATTAAATTTTTAAAATTTCGAAATTCTAAAAATTTACTTCGAAAAATCTTTAAAATATTGCACTGTAAGCTGAAAAATTATTTCTCTGCAGGCAATCTAAAACAACAAAAAATGTCAAATCAAAGCATTCTATGCAATTAGAACGCAATTGTTTCGAAATATTCACTGTTTGAAATTTCTGTATAAGACTTTTACAGCTTACCTAATGAAAAAACCGTTTTCCGCATATTACTATCGATCTTTGATTTTGAGAAATTTAATTTTGAAATCAGGGTGTTATTTGTTGGACACCCTGTACATACACATTTTTTTTTTTTTTCTGAAAAGGAATAGTTTTAGTGGAGGTTCTGTATATCAGTATCATTAGGATCCAAATGTGGTATGTTTGTCTACGTCACACTTTATCATTTTTTTTTCTTTCTAGGCCCTAACATTTGTAAAAACTGGTCAGTTACCGGAAAAAAATTATTATATTTTTAAGAATCCTAATTTTTAGGTACAGGATTACAACATTTTTAATATACAGAGTACTATATTTTCTTATGATACTGAGTACTGCATTATTAAGATGTAGAGAAAAAAATTAAAAAAGTCGTCGTGTAATTTATAATTTTTTTTTTTAATAGACACGCTAAATTTTTAATATATGGTAGTGAATTGCGTGTCTGAAAGGGCAATAATGAAAACAGTGGAATTAAAACTTAATGTTGGCAATAATGAATGAATTATCCTTACAGGAATATTTACTAATCGTCCATTCGTAGAACCTAAATGCTAAAGTAAAATTAAACATAAAAAACAGATTACTGCCTTCCCATTCTTAAATCATGATGTAAAACAAAGACACTTTGACAGCTAAAACATGGGGCAGAAACCTGTTTGCTGTTAACGTTAATTTTATCAAGTCCTGAATAAAACCCTAAACCAGATTAAAACTGGAATTTATGAATATCTTTAAATGCATAACAACAACAAAAACAATATATAATAATTAATTATTCTTCAAAATATTTCAATTTTTAAGCTGTTTTAGTTTTACACATTTTCATTTATGCAATAAACTAAAAATAGTAATTGGCAAAAAGGAAAAAAAAAAGAAAATGTAGCAAAATTCTCTTCAAGATTAAACATATATATAAACGTAGTAAATTTTAAAAGCCTAATAATATGACAGAAATTTTTTTACATTTGTCTGACACTGAATCAATTCACACAAATGAACATTTGCTGGTCCTTCGTTCATAGAAGTAAAATGCCAAAATGAAATAAAACACAAGAAGAATTTTGCTTTTTTTCCATTACTAACGCACCATCGAAGGTAAAGACACTTTTACAGGCAAAACCTGGGGCATAAATCTGTTAGCTATTATGGGTGATTTTTTTAAAGTCTGGTTTAAAAACACTTATCAGGTCGTGAAGATAACTACAAATAGACAAAAAATTGAACTCATGTAAAACTTTAAAAGCAAAATAAAAGATAAGTTTTAAGTAGTTAAATAAAATATATAAATTCTTACTGTGTTTTAGTGTCGCATCTTTTCATTTATGTAATAAATAATGGTAACTGGCAGAATAAACAACAGCATAATTTTCGTATTTTTCATAGGAAGAGAGGTAGTAAAATTTTAAAATCTCTAACTATGACAATAATTTGGTTAAATTTATATGTTATTGAATCAATTCACGTAAATGAACATGTACAGGTTGTTCATTCATAGAAAGAAAATGCTAAAATAAAAATAAACATAAAAGTATATCACTTGCTTTCCGTTACTAAAGAGCCATAACAGACAAAGAAATTTCTACAGGTAAAATATGGGTCAGAAAACGGTTTTCTATTAGGGATGATTTTTCATAGTTTAATAAAAACAAAATTAAGTCGTAAATACAACTTCAAATAGACAGAAACTTGAACTAAGTATAACTGTAAATAAAGAAGAAAAATAAATTTTTTTAAACAGTTAAAGACAATATTTTAATTTTTAATCTGTTTTAGTGTTTTTTTTTTTTCCATTTATGTGATAAATCTAAAAAAGGTAATTGGATAAAAAATAATTTTCAAATTTTTCCGACAGTTTAACTATATGAAGAAATGAAATTAATTTTTAAATCTTATACGGCAATAACTTTAAATAATTTATTAGTCATTGAATGAATTATCCTTAATTGAATATTTATTAGACGTTCATTCGTAGAAAAGAAAATTAAAATAAAACTAAACATATGAATACTGCTTGTTTTCCATAATTAAATCATCATTGTAGGTAAAAACACTTTTTACAGGCATACGCAAGGCAGAAATCTGTTTAATATTCGAGATAATTTTTCATGGTTTAACAAAAAAAAATCAAGTCGTAAATACAACTTTACATTAACAAAAAGTTGAACTTATGTATAACTTTAAATGTGCAATAAAAAATAAATTTAAAACAATTAAAGATAATATTTTATTTCTTACTCTATTTTTGTGTCACATTTTATTAAGAAATGTAATTGGCGGGAGGAAAAGTACACAAATTCTCAGAAAATTTAAGCATATAAATAAATGTAGAAAATTTCAAAAATCTCTGAATAAGTCAGTTTGGCTAAATTTATCTGGTATTGAATCAATTCTCGTAAATGAATATTTTCTCGTTGTTTATTCATATAAGCAAACTAAAATATAATATGCATATTAACTGTACGTAGAAATAAACTAGAAATAAATAACTGTAACTTCAAACAGACAAAAACATAAATTTGTGTATAAACTTAAAATATGAGCTTATTTTTATTTTTAAATTTACAATGAAAATAAATTTTAAATAGTTAAGGAGAATATTTCAAATCTTATCTCTTTTAAAATCATACCTTATCTTTTATATGATAAATAAAAAAATGGAAGTTGACAGAAAAAAACAGTAGCAAAATTCTCGAAAAGTTTAAGTATATAAAGAAATGTACTAATTTGTTTTAGTCCCATACGGTAATAACATTCTTAAATTTGTTAATTACTGAATGTATTATCCTAAAGTGTAAATTTATTTGTCGTTCATTCACAGAAACTAAATGTTAAAATTAAATTAAACATAAAAAGCATATTACTTGTTTTCCATAACTAAATCGGCATTGCAGGTAAAGAGACTTTTACAGGCAAAACGTGGGCAGAAAGCTGTTTACTATTAGGGGTAATTTTTCATGGTTTAATAAATTTATCAGGTCGTTAATAAAACTTAATAAAAAAATTGAACTTATGTATCTATCTATATTATAAAAGCGAAAAACGTAACGCATACGTCATTTAGCGAATGGCTACACTTTGAAATTTGAAAGCAATTTCGATTTTGCAATTTTTGTTACTGCAAATTTTTAAACTTCTAAACATCGCACATTTTCAAATTTTACACCGTCGTATAGGGAAACAATGTACTTTAAATGCAATTTGTTTGAAAACTGTATCTTAATTTATTTTTAAAATATAATTTTTTTTTTTTTTTTTTTTTTTTTTGTAGTTTTAATACCATTTTTCTAAGCGTGGCAACAGACTATTAAAAGCAAAGGGGAAAAAGTAGATAAAAGCTTATTACTGTATCTTTATGCTGCCATTTTCTCTTTAAAAGTGAAAAAAAATTTAAAATACTTACTGTGTCAAGAGTCTGTTATAAAACCTAGTGAATTTTGGTTTCATTTACAAAATTTCATTTATATATAAAAGAATATAAATATTTTTGTATCTGTTTCAGTTAATAGCATCCAGACTTAAATTTTTAATTAAAAGGATAAAAAAATACCGATTTTATTAAAAAGATGAATACAGATATATGAAAGGTGTAAATTTAAATTTTGATACGGTGAAAATGATGTCGGGTTTAGATTTCATGGGAAAAATGTCGAATAAATTCTGCTTTATGTTTTTTCATTTTGGTATACTATAGCATAAGAGCTTTATTTGATAACTTTATCATAATAACAGATCTTTATTTTTTTTTTAATTGCTTACATGTATGATTAAAGTTTAATTTTAACAATTTCTACTAATGAGTTTTATAGAAATAGTATTTTGTTAACTTTAGGTTAAATATCATTTTTTTTTCTAAGTTAGACTTAAGTTCTATTTTAAACATTTTCTTTCTTCGAAATTCGACGGGTTCTACTTTGTAATTTTAAACGCACAAAAAAAAATATATATATATATATATAAACGCACAAAAAAAAAAAAAAAAAAAAAAAAAAAAAAAAAATATATATATATATATATATAATATATATATATATATATATATATATATATATATATATATATTTAAATAGTTAAAGAGGATATTTTAATTCTTACTCTACTTTAGTGTCACATCTTTTCATTTATGTGATAAATAAAAAGATGGTAGTTGGCGGGAGAAATAGTTGCAAAATTCTCAGAAAATTTAAGCATATGAAAAATTAAGCAATTGTACTTTATTTTTTAAATGTCATATGGCAATAACATTGTGGAATTCAAAAGTCATTGAATGAATTATCCTTAAATGAATATTTATTAGTCGTCCATTTGTAGAAACTAAATGATAAAATAAAATTAAACATAAAATAAGCATTGCTTGCTTTCTATTTCTAAAGCACCATTGCAGCTAAAGACACTTGAATTATAAACTTGAACTACGAACTTGCGAATAACTTTAAATGAATAATAATAATTAAAAAGTTAAAGAAAATATTTTATTTCTTACTCTGTTTTAGTGTCACATCTTTTCATTTATGTGATACATAAAAAATGATAGTTGTCGGATGAAACCACACCAAAATTCTCGAAAAGTTTAAGCATACGAAAAAATGTGGTGATTTTTTTTTTTTTTTTTTTTTTTTTTTTTTTTTTTTTTTAATCTCATATGGCAGTAACATTATTAAATTTATTAGCCATTGGACTCAAATTGTCGGAAAGTTTAAGCATACAAAGAAATGCAATGATTTTTTTTATATCGCATACAGCAATAACATTGTTATATTTATTAGTCATTGAATGAATTATCCTTAAATTAATATTTATTAGAAATTCATTCGTAAAAATTAAATGCTAAAACAAAATTAAACTTATGGAAATTGCTTGCTTTCCATTACTGTAGCACCAATGCAGGTAAAGACAATTTTACAGGCAAAACGTGAAGCAGAAACCAATCTACTATTAGGGATAATTTTTCATTGTTTAATAAAAAAAATATTAAGTCATAAATATAACTTCAAATGGGTAAAAATTTGAATTTATGTATAACTTTAAAATTACAATAAAAAAATAAATAGTTAAAAGTAATATTTTTATTCTCACTTTATTTTAGTGTCACATCTTTTCAATTATTTGAGAAATAAAAAAATGGTATTTGGCTTACAGTTGCAAAATTCTTGAAATTTAAGCATATGAAGAAATATAGTAATTTTTTTAAATGTCATATGGCAATAACATTGTGAAATTTATTATTCATTGAATGAATTATCCTAAACTGAATATTTGTTACTCGTTGATTCATAGAAACTGAATGTTAAAATAAAATTAAACATAAAATAAACATTGCTCGCTTTTCATTTCTAAAGCACCATCGTAGGTAAAGACACTTGAATCATAAACTTAAACTATAAACTTGCAAATAACTTTAAATGCGAAAAAAAAGGTTAAATAATTTTTTTTTCTACTCCGTTTTAGTGCAACATCTTTTCATTTATGTGATAAATAAAAAAAATGTTAGTTGGCGGTAGAAACAGTTGCAAAATTCTCGGAAAGTTTAAGCATACGAAGAAATGCAGTGAATTTTTTTATTTAATCTCATATGGCGATAACATTGTTAAATTTATTAGCCATTGTATTCAAATTCTCGGAAAGTAGTACAAATAAATAATAATATGTACATACAAAATGTACAAAATGTATTTACAAAATTATGTATTTACAAAAAAATAAATATGTAAATACAAAGTAATGTAATGATTTTTTTATATCTCATATGGAATACCATTGTTAAATTTATTAGCCATTGAATGCATTATCCTTAAATGAATATCGATTAGACATTCATTCTTAGAAACTAAATGCTAAAATAAACTTAAACGTATGAAAATTGCTCTATTAATTAAGCAACATTGCAAGTAAACGTGGAACAGAACCCTGTTTACTATTAGGAATGATTTTTCATGATTTGATTTTTAAAAAAATTACAAAGTGGTAAATATAACTTCAAATAGACAAAAACTCGAACTTCTGTGTATTAACTTTGTATAACTTTAAATGCACATTAAAAAAAATTAATTTTAAATAGTTAAAGGGAACATTTTAATTCTTCCTCTGTTTTAAGGTCACATCTTTTCATTTTTGTAATAAGTAAAAAATTGTAAGTGACGGAAGAAACAGTAACAAAATTCTCGGAAAATTTAAGCATAGGAAGAAATGTCATGCATTCTTCACATCTCATATTAAAAATTGCAATAACATTGTTAAATTTTGCAATAAAACTGTTAAATTAACCAGGCATTGAATTAATTTCCTTAAATGAACATTTACTAGTCGTTCATTCCTAGAAACTAAATACTAAAATAAAATTAACATGAAATGAATGTTGATTGACGTCTACTACTAAAGCCCCATCGAAAATGGACACTTTTAAAGTTAAAACTCATTACAGAAACTTCTTGCAATTATGAATATTTTTCGAAGTTTAGTTTAGTTAAAAAATTATCATGTCGTAATAACTAGGAATTCGACAAAAACTGGAATTAAATGTAACTTTAAATGCACAAAAATACATAAATATATAAAATAAATAGATATTCTTTAAAATATTTTAAATCTTACACTGTTTTAGTGTCATTTTGTGTTCATTTATATGATAAATTAAAAATGGTAATTGATGAATTAAACAATAACAAAATTATTGGAAAGTTATGGAGAATATGAAGAAATGTATCAAATTTTAAAAATCTCTTAATATGCCCGTAAATTTTTTTAATTTACCTTAAGTGCAAAACAAATCTTTGGCAGAAATCTTTTTTGCTATTACGTATAACTTTGAAAAGTCTGGTATAATAAAATAATTAAGTCGTAAAGTGAACTTCAAATCAAAAAAAGAAAAAAATAACTTTCTTTAGGTATAAATTTACATAACAAGATTTAAATTATTTTAAAGATTTAAATATTTCCGATTTTAATTCTTAAACAGTTTTAGACTTCCTTCTTTTCATTAATGTGATAAACTAAATATGGTAAAGAATGAAAAAAACGGCAGAAAAACTCTCGGAAAATTTAAGCATATGAATGATTAAAGTAATTTTTAAAAATTACAAGATATGACAATAAAATTAGAAATTTATCTGTCGTTGAATTAGTCCTCGTGAATGAATATTTCATGGTCTTCCATTCATACAAAAAAAAAAAAAAAAAAAAAAAAAAAGTAAAATAAATGAAGGATAACAACTTATTTCTTTCCATTCATAAATTTTCATCGAAAACAAATACACTTCTAGAGGCAAAACGTGTGAGAGAAATCTGTTGTCAAAATCTGGTTTAAACAAAAATTATCAAATCTTATGTAAAATCTCATGTCAGAGAAATTAAAAAATAATAAAAATTACTTTACTATATTTTTAAACGGAGAGTAATAAAATTAATTTTTGTACCTTAAATTTTTAAATATTATTTAAAATATTTTTATTCTTACAATGTTTTATTTTAGTTTTTTTTTTTTGCTTTTAGGTAATAACAAAAGAAACAGTTCACGGAAGACTCTAGTATATAAATAAATGTAGTAACTAGTAAATCTGCAGATCAGGAGCCTGAACGTCAGCTTTGCACATCATTTCTTTAAAACACATTTTGGGTAATATCAACTTCCTGGAAACTGTAATTTAAAATTTTCAAATTACGTAATTATTTATTAGAATAAAATAAGAATAAGAAGTTTTCAACCATCAAAAGCGTTAAATTAAGCATTTAGTTATGTTAGGATATTCTGAAATTTCCATGATCTATTATTTTTGTTTTTTTATTATAACAGTAGATTTCTTCTGGGGGGCTCCGCCCCCCTGAACCCCCCGTAGTCTCATTAAATTTAAATTTGCAACTTTCTACCAATTTGCTAATGGTTATTGTATATCTTGTATTTCTTTATACATTTTGAATCATAAGGATAAGTAACAGTTTTAATAAGCATTTTTCATTATACTCATACTTCTACATACCTGCCCACCACAAACATTTAAATCTGATGAATCAGGAACTTTTGAAAGTGTAAACTCAGTAATCTAGGGTTTTACAATTTTGTTTCCGAAAAAAAGAAGTTTTGATTGCATTTTGTGGCAGTTATTGCGGACAGACAGACAGAAGAACAGACTGACTGGCGGAAAACAATAAATTTTGTGTCGCCAAAATAAGCATTCACTGAAGTTTCAGCAATGACGTCATTAGTCATGAGTTATCGCTATCCATGATTCTTGTATTTTTAACGACTACTATAAAATACCTGTTTTATTTCAACTATGACGTCAAATTTTACAAAGTGAAATATTTGTTAAAAATATAATTATTTTTTACTTCTTTTACTTCTACTTATGCCCCCATTTTTGTCAGAAAAATTCTTATTAACGAAACAAATTTCCGTGTTTAATATTTAACAAAGTACTATATTTATTTTTATTTTAATTCTGACGTCATATTTATTTTTTCTTAGTTTAATTTTTCGAATGGAAATTACTCAATTGAAACTTATTGCCGTTGAAAAATTATTCCAGATTTTGATTTTTTTTTTTTTTTTGGCAACGATAAAGGAAATTGGTTAAATTTTATCTAAAAAATCGCTATTGATTCTGTATGAAAAAGAAGGAAAATTTGAATTATTAAGGAAAATATTTCAATAAAATTAATAAAATATAGCCTATGTTCTTTTCTGAACAATGTTATATTTATATGCAAATGTACGAAGACATTAATTAATTCATCAGTTTTGACGTTGACTTCATTTAAATTTTCGTACACGCATTCAAATTTATAACATTATAAAAATAAGGGTTAGGATGAATGGTTGCTTAGCAACCATTAAGAGAAAATAAAGAAAATGAAATAAATGCATTTGAAATAAGTAAATCTCTAAAACAAATTAGTTTATATTATTGCAACACATTTATAAAAAAATTACAGTAATAATTTTAAAAATCTGACAAATGCGTAGACAAAATTTCAAAACAATACGAATAATTTAACTGGTAAACTTCAGTATCCATTTATCATTGAATTCCATTAATGAAATGTGTCATTTTCTCTCAAGAAAAAAAAAATGAAAATCATTGGATTTGCCATAGAAAAGCATTATTCCGCAAAATAAAATATTCTATATTTTCTGAACGAATAAATCAAATCTAACAAAAAACTACACAGCTTAATACCAGTGCCTCACTAACATACCCACTTAATTTAAAGCCAATTGGATGCTTTTTGCATTAGTTATCGCGGAACAGACAGACAGACAGAACCCAAAAAATTTCGTGTCTCCAAAGTAAGCCTTCACTGACGTTTCGGCAAATATTTAAAATTTCATGATATAAAAAAAATGTTTAAATTTATCACTTATTAAAGAAATTGTGTTAAATGAATATTTCCAGGTCATTCATTAATAGAAACAAAATGCTAAAGTAAAATGAAAGATACGAATAAATTGCTTGTTTTCCATTCCTAAAGCACCATCGAGGACAAAGACACTTTTACAGGCAAAACTTTGGATCAAAAAACCTGTTTGCTATAAAAGAAGATTTTTTTTTTTTTTCAAAATTTGTTTTAATAGAAAATTATCAGGGAGTACTCCTAATTTCAAATCAAAAAAATTTGTAAATTGCATGTCAAGCGTATTGAATGAAGTTCGCTCGTTCTATAAGGAAGTTTTTTAATTATTCAGATCTTGATTTAACAGTATACAGTACTTCGGATACAGTAGAGTATCCGGAATCTTTTGTGTATTCCTGTAAATACTTTCTGCTTTTTATTATACAGGAAGTAACTTGTAATGAACCTCAGCAACGTATATCAATTTCCTGAATTGCGAAATAGTTTAATGTTATTAAACCGCGCCTCAATGTTTTCCGCTATACCATTATGTAATGGAATATATTTGTGTACTTTTGTGTAAATTAATAACAAATATTCTTTGCACATCAGATTCTACGGAATGTAAAATTTAGTATATACTTCATAGATGCATATCAATTTTATTATGTTCGAAAGAGTGTAACACCATTAAAATGTACTTGAAACGATTTTTCTTATTGGTCGTAATGTAGGGAATATTTTTAATTTTCCCTGTAATTAAATTATGGATACAAGTTTCATAAAATTTGAAATGACTCCATAAAATTATGCAAAAATTGTATATTTTAAATTTTGAATGATTCAGTTGGGTAGCTTTTTCTGTGTTATATGCGGACAGACAGACGGAGTGAACCACGATTATAGGTGCTACATATTTACATAATTACGAACGCAGCTAAAAATGCAGAAACTTAAATATCACTTCAAATTCACAACAATAAATTTTAAATGGTTACATAATCTTTAAAATATTTAAATTTTTATGCTGTTTAAGTGACACCTCTTTTCATTTATGGGAAATTGAAATTATAATGCTTCTCATAAATTAAAAAAAAACTCCTACCGGCTCGGCCTACAGGCGCAGATAGATTTCAAAGTTATATACTAATTTCACCAACAAAAGCTAAATCAAGAATAGGTATAAACCCGGTTTAATATTTTTATGTTGGCCCTTTTTACAAGTTTTTAGCTTCATTTTTCTATAAGAATTGGTTTTACAAAAATCGTGTTAATATGATAAATTTTTTTTCAGCAGATTTATTGAAAAAAAAAAAAAAAAAAAGATAAGAAGAAGAAGAAGAAGAAGGCGGATTTTAATATCTTGTGAATTGACAAAGTTATGATTTTTTTTTCTTCTTCAAGTCCCCTTTTAAGTAGATTTCATAAGAAACTACCTATTATTACATTCTCCTTTTTCTAAAAAACATTTTGCAGCTCTGCGCCTATCATGACACCTAGAACCCAAAACCATTCCCAGTTTAAAACTTTATCTATCTAACTAATCTAATTTGATATCTTGTCAACTGACAATTGACGAAGTTATGATTTTTTTCTTTGACCCCCCCCCCCCCCCTTTATTTACATTTTGTAGGAAATACTACCTATTGCATTCTCCCTAATGTTTGAATTTCTGAAGTTTTTTTGCAGATCTACGCAGATCATGATTTCTAAAACCTCAAAAGGACGTTTTTAGGGTTTCTTTCATCCCTCAAAACCTTTATAGCTCGCTTCTCTGTTTGTCTGTCCAAACAGACGTGAGTCATAGCATCGTACGGAACCTATTTAAGTTACAGACTTGAATATTTTTTATATAGAGCTGAATGCCCACTTACCTTCCCAAAATCATGAAATTTAAAAAAAAAAATGTGTTTTTTTAATTAAACTCGCTCTTTTTCAATTTTAAAACACAATCTTTAATTCAGAAAACATCTCTGAGGACCGATGCCGGCATAGTAATTCAAATACACCCCATGTATTTCGTTTCTCTCATGCGAAACTTTAATATTTTGATTTTTATTACTGTTATTATTACACTTCATTTTTCAGATGTATTTAATTAAAAGAAAATTCCTTTTTTAAAATCATTTTAAAGGTTTTTTTTATTATTATTTTTTTTCACAGGAATAATTTTTTAAATATCTTATTTTTCAGACATAGAAAATTTGTAATTTAAATGTAGAAAAGCATTTTTGTTTACTTCTGTCATCTACTGGCCTTTTTTTTTTCTTTTTTTATAATAGGAAAACTTTTTCATTGTAAGAATTATTCACGATTTGAAAGGGTTTCAAATTTGATTCACGATTTGAATTTCAATTCACGATTTGAAAGGGTTGAAAGGGTTTTTTATATTTTTTATTTCGAGTTTTAATAAACATTAACACCCTTTTTTGGCACTATCTACTGAGCGTTTAAAAATTCAAAAAATTAATCTAGATTTTTCTTATTATTTTATGCATTATTATCGAAATTATTAGAGTATTTTACATATGTTTTAATTTTTATATTTTATTTATATTTGCACTAAATTTTTGAAATTGCTGAATTTAAAAATATTCGGACTTTTAAATTTTATTTGAGAAATTCTTCTGGAATATTTTTAATTTGGTTTTAAAATATTTTCTAATTATTTAAAACTAAATGTGACTATGCTGCCTTTTATGTAAAGATTTAAAAATTATAAATTACGATTTTGATTTATTAACTTAAGGATAAAGTGTTTTAAACGAGATATTAAATGAAATCCTCTGTGCGATCTTTGATCACACTTACCCACTTGTTTCAAAGCCTAGTTGAAGAAATTATACATATATCAAGTCATAGGTATAATTTTAAATGGCAAAATAGTGGAACTTTAGTATAATTTTAAATTTACAACAAAGAATAAATTTTAAATAGTTGCATATCCTTTAAAATATTTTAATTCTTATACTGTTCAAATGTCGCTTCATTTGTGTGATAAAATGAAAATAGTAATAGGTGAAAGAAACTGCAACAAAACTCTCGAAAACATTAATCATATAAATAAAAGTAACAAATTTTTAAAATATCATGCTATGACAGTAAATTTGTTATATTTTTCAGGCATTGAATCAATTTTCTTCCGTGAATATGTCGTGGTCATTTATTTTTAGAAACAAAACGCTAAAATGAAATGGAACATAAAAAAAACATATAACTTGTTGTTTTCCAAGACATCAATAGATATAAAGACATTTTTGTGGGCAAAACATAAAAAAGAAATTTTTTTTTTTTTTTTTTTTTTTTTTTTTTTTTTTTTTTTTTGCAATTAGAGATGTTTTTTTAAATTCATCGGTACTAAATCAATTCTTCTAAACGAATTTTTTCGGCTCATTCATTTATAGAAACAAAATATTAAAATGAAATAATATACAGGGTAATCTAAACTCTTAGGCAAAGCTTTAAGGAGTGAAAGTACACATCAAGACAAGCAATATTAAATAGGAAACTAAGGGTCCCAAGCGACTTCCGAAAATGATAGGCGTCATTAAAGTTTAGGGTCCAAAATTTTAAATGATCATAAAAAAACGGAAAAAAAGTCGATTAATTTGCAATTTTCGCTAAAACTATTCTTTATGTCAGTATTTTCTTGAAAATAAATTTTAAAGATAAAGTTCAAAAAATGCCGATAGAGGGCTCTTTAGACTTTGGAGTAACAATAAATTCCTTTTTATCGTTCTCATTAAATTTTTGTATCTCATTAAATGCTATTAAAAACTTAGACTTTAACATAAATTTTGAGCTCGAAATCTAAATCGTTGGGAAGGGTAAGAGTTTAACACAAACTGAACTGTGTTCAGGATAGAGGTGGAATGTGTTCAAATTTCAGCTCCTGAACACAGTTCAATTTGTGTTACTTAACCACTCCAAATGATTCAGATTTTGTGCTCAAAATTTAAGTCTAACTTTTTGAAAGCATTTAATAAAATACAAAAAAATAACAGTAAAAAAATAGTTAATCGTTACTCCAAAGTCTAAAGCGCCCTCCATTGGTATTATTTTAACTTTATATTTAAAATTTATTTTCAAGAAAATACTTACATAAAAAAT